>CM029788.1:14535322-15984072 GCA_017562165.1 Ectropis grisescens | reverse complement strand
GCGAACGCATTACACATATATACCATCTCAACTACGCCTACGAGTACTAATAGATAAGTACTTGTTAGTATTAGTAGGTGAAAGGTTTGACCGTGATGGGCTAAAAATTACATCTATTTTACTTTTGACTACGAGTAGGTATGCTTGCAGTTTCGCAGATAGTAATAATTGAACTTACCTATTTTACACTTAAACTTACAAAAAATGTTTTAATAAGTACTGTTTCAAGTTACTGTCTCATGGAAAAAATAATGAATTTACCCAATATATCTCAATAGAAACTTATTCATTTCACGCATTTGTAACTAACAAAGAACACAACCAAAAGTAAAGTTTTAAAATTAGCTAATAGAACAGATTAATATCATTTAGATACATCTACTAAACCTTAAAGTTTGTGTACTGTTTTAAACTATCGCGATTTGAAAACATGCTTAAAATATTGTACGGGGAATCAAATAATGTAAAAGTTTAATGTGTTAGTAATTTGTTGTTAGGGTGTATGTATGAGTGTTTATTCCCACGTATAACGTAACGAATTTGAACAAAATGTAAATAAACGTAGCTATTGTGAAACATTCTCCAGATATCTTACTAACCTATTAACGTACAAATCCTTCATATTTTAATGTGCTACTTTCACCAACATACTAATAGCAACCGATGTTTTTACCCACTTAGTACCATTTCCCATAATTTTCCAGCGATAGTCAGTAGCATATTCCAGACTATAAACTATGTATATTTCAAATTTCAATCCGATCTCTTCAGCCATTGCGACGTGGTGGAGCAACAAATAGCCAAACTCTCACATATATAATATTGTCAGGGTTAAGATTACAAAAAGTCCTATAGGCACTGAAATTTGCCTGGGCACGTTAATAAATGCATTTGTAGAAAAATGTATTGTGTTGCAGAGATAATCCAGTTCAAAATCAATTTAATCAGCTGTCAAAACTTTAACTACCTACCTCCAATATGGTAACAAACAGTTGAATAGCTTACTTATTTGGCGCCACTTAAGTCATTGTTATCACAGTTTGGCCACCGTGTACACACGTACCAATAGATTGTTCGACACCGATTGACTGGCTAACTATATTGTCCGACTATTGTAAGTAAAGATCACGGTGGGTGAACAATTATTGCATTGTGATTGGTTATAATTGAACTGTGGAGGTCAGTTCGAGCGTGAGGCTTATGGCCCCGCTGTCCGCCTTGAAACCCAGGCCCACAAAAGCCGGCCAGTCTAGCAAAAGCTAGACCTGTTTTCCGACGTTTGTGATGCATGAGCATAAGCTCATTATATGTTGGGAGAGCTTATGTTTCCACTGTAATGACTCTCACAAAACCGGACCGGTGCCTTCTCTAACAAGGAGAGAGTCAAAGCTAGAATCCACTACGCTGGCCACGTTAGACGAAAGACAAAATAAATAAAATTGAAGTGCCTGTTTGTAATTTCAAAAAAAACGGCCGTTCACTAAATTAATATGAAAGTATAAACGGAACGTCTTTTAAATGTTCGTCTGTTTGTTCAAACAAAGGAAATATGTTATCTGACATTAAATAGTTAAGGTAAGATGCAGATTACACCACCAGACTTAGCTTGTGTTATACATAAGTAGCAACGCCCCATGGTTTTCCTGTTTAGCTCGCGTTCACGTAATTTTGCCATGACGAAAAGTAGCATATGTGGTACTCGAAAAAAAATGTTTTGTTCGAACGCCGTTTTTTTCATGTTATTTTCCTTCCCCATTAAATTTGATAGTGATGACAAACTCTTGTAAAAAATATTTTGTCTCGTTTGGGCGGTATTTGAACCTACAACCATTGTTGTGAGATCGGGTTTTCGAGCCATTAGGCCGCGCCCCGCGGTTTTACCCGCGTAGTTTCCGTTGCCGTAGTTCCATTTATTATTTCGGGATAAAAAGTAGCCTATGTGTTAATCCAGGGTGTCAGCTAACTCCATACCAAATTTTACTATAATTGCTTCAGCCGTTTAGACGTGAAGAAGTAACAAACATACACAAACTTTCGCCATTACCATAATTATTATCAATGATATTATGCAGTTGCATACACTTTGTTTGGATTACAAATTCAAAACTCTTTGAAGGTATTGCTTGACATTTGCCTTGAAATTACAGGACATAGAGATAAATCATTTTGTATCTCTGGGTTACAAGCGCAGTGCAGTGCTAGGTAATGATTTGAACTCTGCATGTTCCAATAGCTGCGTGTCACTGTGCTGTTATATGGCAGGCACGTTGCTTACCATCAGGCACATGTCCTACACGTCTCGTAACTCTATGCTATAAAAAAAAACATAAATACAAAATGTATGTACCTATATTACCAAAGTTTGTCAACATTTTCAATTCACATAAATCAATTAGAATAATTAATTTTTCATTTTAAAGTTGTAAGAAGTTCCTTTCGTAACGAAATTTATGATTCTACTGACGTTATACATATTTATATTAATCTCAAATATCAACTGCATCATATGAAATTGAAATTATATGCAGAATTAATTATTATCCTCAATTATTAGAAAACTTATTGGAAAACTATCCAGAATAATACTAGATGCTTTACCTAGATCTCAGCTATTAAACATTGGCCTCGTGTGCGATCTACCGATTCGCACTTACTTTCACACATAGGTAAGTACGTAATTTTTGACGAAACCATTTGTGTAAGACTGCATTCTTCAGTCTTGACGCGATACATTTTGTCATGCCATGGACATCAATACATTTATTTTTATTCAACGAAGAATGCTTGATTTTGTAATTTTGGAAGCAAATTATGCATGCTTGCTGTTTGTAAATCGTTTTCTCAGTTATGCAAAAAGTACATACTAAGGCGGAAGACTTCGATTGCAAGCTTTTGGAATATCGAATAGCCCAATTGGGAACATTTGGGATGCTATGACTATTTGTATATATAGCAAATCGAATTATTCTGATCTCAATTTCAGATCAGATCCGTTATGATTTAGTAAATTGATAAATTCAGCGTTCTGCCCAAAAGAATTGAATTCTTGATTTACTCCTATTGCTTATTATTTATTGGTCAAGCTTTCTGAAGACAGCATCCACAGATCACTATTATAATAAACGTGTCTACGTATTTCGACTCGGCACATCCTTAGTGCGTAAACCAATATTTTTAAAGGATTAACATAGTAACAAAATTATGTCATTAAACATGGAGGCTACATCAGGAGTAGTCGACATTAAGCCAACCGGTCGCACAGCATTCGAGATATCAACTTTAACATTCTCAATCACCTTAATGATGACCCAGCCTATTTCGTCACAAACCAATACCCATTAAATATATTCGATTCTTACAAACAGTTTGTCAGTTTTAAATTATAGATAGATCCGATGTACTCCACGGTTTTAGTAATCAATATTGTTTAACTTATTCCCTTTCTTATGCTATAAGATCTAAAAGAAGTTCAATAAAAAAATGGTTGTCTGTAAAGTTGGTTGGTTCACGGACGATAGTTTAACGTGACAACGTCATAACAAAACATTGATAGATGCGGCGCAAGCGTACAATGAGCGTAACGGGACGGTCGGACGGACGGGGCGTCCATCGATTTATTAGACGTTGTCACGTCAAAAAATGTGTTATTTGATATTTTTTTTAATTATTCGAAAGTACAGCACGTTTAAACATTTATACTTAACAGCTTAAATATTAGTAGAGATTGACAATTTGGCATTTCCTACGTCTCTGTCAAAATCTCGGCTAAGCACACCGTTACGTAAAATGACATGACCTTTGGAAGGATTTCTCAAACAATATACATGATTTTAAAAGGATGTCTGGTTCTTATTGCGATCAGCGGCGCTATTGAAGTTAGAATAGGTAGCTGTCAATGCTGCATTTTGTTATTAACAGTGTTATGTAAAACATTGTAATTAATTTTGCACGCGCCAACCGTAACACGGCATGATTTTAACGCTTAACACTTGACATTTGACCGTTTACGTTTATTTTGGGAACATTGATAAAGTCTGAAGGTCACTGGTGCTGGTCATAGAAAAGACATTCAAACTATAGTGTAGGTGTGGCATTATAGCCTTATGGTTGAGAATAGTTTAATGTTTGCCCTCATTAAAGTAAACTTGCTTTGATCTATACTGCTTAAAATTAAATTACTTGATAGATGGTATTTTTTAAAACATTGAAAAATTAAATGAAGACGCGTAGAATACAAAAAAAAGTTTAAAAATAATATTCTGACATAGTCACATGTGAGTGACTCTTAAATGTTGCCTAAACAATTATGAGGCCCAAACTGTTTCAGGATTACGGTATTGGAACTCTCCTTGAGAGAAAATGTCCCGAGTCCCAACAGTGGAAATATGTAGTGCGCGGTTTATATTACGCGTATAGATATTACGCGTTTGTAAGGAGCTATGATCTACGAGTGGTATCGGGAGTGTATGTATGTACATGGTCCATGAGAGCCAAGTTACGCCAGGGATAAGTTTATCTATGTATATATCTATGTTTTTGTCTTACTTCTCGTAGCAAAAAAATATACCGGCCGAATTGATAATCTCGTGATTAAACGAGTTCAAACTTATACTCGTTTAAAAGTAAACGATGAAACCGCAGTTATTGGCACTAGTTACAACTCATAATATGTACCTATGATTCTCATTGTAATAATATTTTCTGGTTTATATACTAAAGGGTTTCTTAGTTTGGTCTTAGAGTGATCCGAAATGTATAAATAGTTGATTGTTTCAGAGCAGGCTCGCGGCGTGGGGCGAGTGAGATGAGGCGGCGCCACCATGCGGGCCGGGTCTTGAATCACTAGCCTGTAGCCTACACGACGCCTTCAGCGCGCATCTCGCTTATATATTGAGGTATGTATTTTTTAAGTTTCTGTTCAAAAAATGGGCTCAATTAAGTCTTTTGATTGTGATAAATCCTGCACTGACGTCCAGAATTAGTTATTTTGTGCAATTTCACTACCAGCACTCACCCAAGCCAGCCAAACTATTTGGAACCCCAGAGTGAGGCTCTGAGGGGTTGCTTGCATACATTATCTAATTGTCTAGATGACGATGATGCTATTGATTTATTGAGATATTGTGATAACATTGGTGACCGCAATGTGGGGAATATCCAATCCAGCAGTTGTTCTTACTGGATACTGTTTTCACTGTACAAGAGTTACGAGTACAATTCAAATTATACTGTGGATGCTCCGTCGGTGTATAACTTGAGTAGTGCTCTTCAAATTGTATTGACCACTACGATAGTAGACATATTTACGTATGACGTGCTGCTTTGGCAAATTAACTAACAAATAATAAAAGTTGTAAATTAAATATCAGTCGCATAAACTATTTTTTTCGATTACAACACTTCTTTTATCTATTCACATTAACAAAAAAAGACCACACGCCTAAAGTCTAGTCTAGATTCTTTGTAGTGTTAACAAACCATTGCTAGATTCTAAGACATAAAATACAAAAGTTTTCGACTGACACATTGCGAAAAATTTCATTCACACCGACGCGACGCTTTAACGAGGCGCAAGATGGAACGTACTAACAAGTACGGTTTATAATTTAAGGTTTCCCGGGCCTTGAAATGTAGGCAGGAGATATTTTAAAGGACTTTGTCAGGAAGCATTTTGGAAGTACGTAGTTGGACTCTGATAGCTAGCCTATTTGAAATTGATCACAGCAGTTAACATCTGCAATAAAATACCTCTGTTCGATACTTTTTTTGAGTGAAAAACAGTTTTGGCTTAGAACAGGTGGTATTCGTAGCCCTTAATAGACGAGTAAGTTATAATTAACGAGAAAAGAGATAATGGCATTTGACTCAACAGACTGCCTTTGCACTATTATCATTAACTACGTAACATTTACTGAGGTTTTGTGACGAACCATTAAATCTGGGTATATATTCCGTAATAATTAATTCAATAATTATTGAATGATTTGAATGTAATTGCAGTTAATTATTCCGTAATAATGTGATCAACCGTAATAGTTTAAAGCAATATATTCTACCTTTGAAGTTTATTTCATCTCTGGACATACTAAACGTATCTTTAAAGTTTTACTATGGGCACAATTTACAATGTGTCAACAACACTGGCTTATTACCGTCTTGCATCAAATGGAGGGGGACAATAGAAACCAGTGCCCCCCTTGTTTCCGCGCCTGCGCACTTGTCATCCAAAGTTTGAATAAGATTCGGCGCCCCCATTTTGGCGAGAGAAACTCTAATACGTTAGTGTGCCAAGGCCATCGAACAAATTGATATTACATCTAGTGAGAGTGCCGAGCGACCCACTGCAAGCGCCGATTGTCACGATTTTATGCGAGTGCACCGCTCAGGCTTGCCAATTATCGCCTATTCTTTTACCAGCGACCGCTTTTGCATCTTGTTTCATAATTCATGAGGAAATTTTTTGGAAAGAATCAGAAGAAGAAATCTGAACATTCTGTAATTAAACGGGCGACGATGTTTGCAAGCTTATTGCAAAGCCAACAATTGTCTCTAGATTTTTAATTTAAAGTTTTTTATTTTCCTTCTTTAGGTACATTTGCATGGTTAGGTATTGTACAAAATGAGTTGCTAGTCAGTGACGGATATGCTGATTATCTCGTTAATTTTCACAAAGCTCCTTAATCAATTAGTTTGTTTTTGCTGTGCTGCAGTTGGTACTTTACATTTGTAGTTAAACGACGCGACGATTCAATAAAAAAGTGTTTCGCTTTAGACTTGTGCAAGTCATACGATTTTATGTCGTTAAGTACATATTCTTAATTGTGTTTCAAAATTGTATGTATTTAAATATGTTTCTCAATTTCCCCATTACTTTATGAGTGTTTTGTCGGTTTCGAAAAATATTGATATTATGCCAATACTTACAGTTCCTGAATAGTTGCAAACGTCAGACTAACAGGAAATGGAAGTGTTTGAGATAAACTTATCATTGACCAAACTTTGATGGCTAGATCCTAAATCAAATAAAGTAAAATTAAATTTATAATGCTTGCAGAAACCTCTGAATACTCAAAATCCTCAGAACTTTGGTAATAAATAGATAAATCCGCGTTCGATCATCGACTTACTTGATTGTTTTAATTCACTGAATGATTTTTATTTCATACCCATATATATTTTTCATCAAAATTTTTATAGCTATGCCACTTTTAGCAATAAAATGGGTGCAGTAGAAAATCAATCAGACTCGGTAAATCCACAAATTAGTCTTAGGTATTTTAGAAGTTAGTATACTGATTCAATGCGTTAGTGTAGTAGCAGTACTGCCCGTACCATCTGAATTGCTGTTAATGAATGCCAAAATGTCGAGACTGCACGCTTTTCGAGTCACTAATCATATATGAGTTAGCGGCTAGTGCTGTTATCCTACGACAAACTACAGTTTATTCGTTTTGGGATGAACAGCCTAAGACTGGTTCAGGGAACTTCAACACATGTATAGTGGACCAGACAGCCAACCAGACGGTCAAAATACTTTATAGTGTACACCAAAAAAATATATCTTTATAGACTCATATTTAAGTCCTTATGATGGTCCAAGCTTACCCTTATCCCATTCACCATTCCTTCAATTTATTTCTATTAAGATTCATTCATTTTAAATTATGGAACCCAATAATAAAACGATATACTAGTTATATCACACACACAATAAGCCCATAGGCACTGCTTATGTTTCAAAAGAAATAGCAAACACGAAAGTTAATTTTTCTTTCATCAATACCATTATTATATTTTCCTTTACGCGCAGCAAACTTGAAGTAAAGAAACTAAAAGTATTTGAACCCAGTTAAATAGGTACCTGTTGTTTAGAAACTGTACAAGCTAGGCATTGATCTGTCGATCGTATGATAGCTTCAGTAATGCAATCGATGGCATCGAACGATGCTATAACCTTCGGTCATGTCACATCGTTTTCTGCAGTATTATTACGTGAACATTCCACATATTTGTTTCCCAGACCTTTGTGAACTTCGTCTCGTTAGCTTAATTGTTTGGTTTTATTGCAAGTACATGTGTTACGTCACTGCAACAAAAACCACAAAGAGGTTTTATGACATCGGTAATTCGATAACAAGCATTTGTAAAGTTTAGCTCTTTCACTGGTATGCCTTCTGTGTTTCTCTCGAGGTTTTCAATTAGATTTACTCAGACTTGTATCGAGTTTTCGGTAAACATCACCTTATAATGTATCGAATCTATAGAGTTCTGCAGTTGAATTGTGAGCAACACCAGAGTAAATTTACTCTTAATTATTTTAAGTTAATCAAAGTAAGTTATTGTAAAAAAAATATAAATTATAGCATAGCGTAGCAAAAAAAATAAATAAATTATAGCATAGCGTAGCAAAAGCAGCCCACTAAAAGTAGTCACTGTTGAGACTTTGGGGTCTTCTCTCATGAGAAGAGTCACATTATATGATTCTTAAAATTAAAATTTCAAAAGTTTCATTTGAAATCACGATACCAGGTTGACATACGTACATGGGTTATTCTATTCATTGACGTGCCCAGATTATGTTTAGAGAGACGGCAGCTGTCCAGATCAAGCCATGATCAGCAGTATAATCAGCCCACTAAATGGTCCCACAGCTGGAACTCGGGGCCTTTTCTCGCAAGAAAAGCATAATCTATCACGCTGGCCCAGTGTAGGTTGGTGGATGACACATGACCTCGAAAGATCCTAGATGAAGGATAGGTGAGGAAGAATGTTATTCTTCGCCGTTTTCATTTAGCGGCATTACACACATGACTTCAAAAAAGACGGTGGTGCGTGTGGAATTTGAACCCAGGGGCTGCAGATCGGCAATCGCCGTACTCCCGACTAGACCAGCCGTAACTTAGCCATCCGTAAAAAATAATAATTATGGACTTCAATGGTTTTCTAATGAAATAGCTAGCGCATAGATTTTACTCGTAGTTCTTATATTTAATTAATTATTACTGTTGCTCATTTTCAACGAATGTTCTTTCACAACTTTGGTAAGTCCACAGACAGGTCATCCCTATTGAATAAATGAAATCATAGCTACAATTGTAAGTAATATGAATAACTTAGATGATAAAGTGGGCTACAATTTAGTTTATTTCATATTTACGGAGTCATTAGTGCATTCGTTGCGTTACAATGATTGATGACTTTGATGAGTAGGTATCGATTGTAATATATCGCAACGCATAGCAATCGGAATTAGTACTCATGCATACCGACTTTTTACAGCTGGGACCGTGTATAATGCACGTTGCACGGATCATTTCAAAACAATTGCAACACGAATAATAATACACGAATTGACCTATAGTAATAACAAAAGTCTATCTACGTAGACTATTTTAAGATTTTAATTAGTTACTAGTGTTATTTTTGAATCCATTAAATTCACATCAATTAAAATACTATGTATTTTGAGTCTGGATACAAAGATCTCAATACACAGGTGTGCCCTCCCAAACTTCAGGGCGCACGGAATCATGTCATTGTTGGGAAGAGTGAGCTCACTCATTCTGTTCCAGTCGGTTGCAGGAAGCGGTGAACGCCGGACATTTTTTACTTATCACTATTCGTTGTCAACAACCATAATAAGTAGAACCACTGCATATCGCGCAGCTAGCGATTCTAGGGGTCAAGTAGATTGGTTATGTATAAACTACTTACGACACACATAGAGACACAGTTTATTACCAATTTCAAGTTACTCAGGCACATCCATTAGTTTATATCGATGTGTGGATATACTTCTCCATGGTAATTTTCTATTTAGACAACTTCATAAAAGAACGATATGTACCTATTTCAATTATCAACAGGCTTATGCAGACCGCTGCGCTGTTAAGTATAAAGTATGTCTTGTATGAAAATTAAATTAACTTATCAAAATTAATCACTTTTATCTATCTCCAATACATTAAATATATGTTAAAATGAGGGGGAGACAATCTCGCTCGCTAAAAATAATAAATACGCTCTAACAAATGAAGTAGATAATATTTAAAAGCGTTGTTTTAAATTAAACTGTGCTGTGGAAGCACATTATTATTTTGGACTGAATTTGGTTTCCTTATTTTTCAAATTGCATTTTCCAACCTACCAATTCTTGATCCCATCCAATATATTTAAGCAAAAACAATTAATTACACCTATTCATAATGCGTCACGCGTTTTGCGTGAGAAGTGAAAATATGATAAATAGTCAGTGTCTTCGTCGGTACGAAATTACGAGTAATGTACGATTAAATGATTTTTTTGTATAGGTAGGACTCTTGGCAGACTCCGACTGGGGAAGTACCACACCTTAGCCAGTTATTATACCGCCAAGCAGTAATGCGCAAACATTACTGTGCTCCTGTTTGAAGGGCAATGTTACCAGAGAAATTACAGGACTTAGAGATATAACATCTTAGATCTCTGTGTAATGAGCTCATTGCACTGCTAGGTAATGATTTGTACTCTTCACGTTCCAATAGCTGCGCGTCACTGTACTATTACGTGGCAGGCATGTTTTTTACCATCAGGAACATGTACTGCTCCATATTAAAAAAATAAATTCTTAAAATTCAAATAACCAAAATATGCTTTTTTGCATGTCCAAAATTGATAACATAAACAAATTTGTCGGTTGTCAGTGTGTGGTTTGTTTATCTGCAGACGATTCCGTTTTTTTCGACGAATTTTTAAAGTCGAAGTTAGCGAAGATTTGTGTTATTATTGTATTTGAAATCCAAATTTATAAGTATTTATAACGTGTTTTAATTACATGTTTAATATCACATTATAATTATAACACTTAAGAGAAGCTTAAGGTAAGATTATGGTGCACAGAAACTGATTGAGTTACTCGAATGAGCTTCCCTTTCGGCTATCTTTTATGAAACCTTATACATTACCTACTTTAATTATAAACTGCTATTAACAGCATAATTTTGCTCATACAATCTCAGTTTACGTTGGCATATAATTAGTACAAGGCTTACGGCTCACTTACCTACTTACACGAAGCACGCTCGAAAGTTTTAACCGACATTTTTGGAGATAGTGTCGAAATGTTTACTGCACCCGTACGATTCATTAGATTGGTTTTATTAAATAGTTATGAGTGCCGCGTAATTTAATTTTGTACATTATTTGAATTGACGTTATATCCTGAGTTCACAAACCGTAAACCTAAAAAGTAAGACGGCGAACATCTAATAATATCGTATTGAATTGAATAGCGTCGCGTCGTCTAAAGATAGCTTGTGTATATCCAACGTTAGTCAATACTTGTGAACTTGTTGAATTTGGTAAGTGAGTAGGAATTTAGTATAGGTAGTTGTAGGTATACCAAACGCTTCCAGGTGCGCTTTGAATTTGCTACATACATATGTGTGTGTGAGGAAGTACAGATAGTAAGTTTGGTTAGAAGGACCCTGCGCTTTCGGTGCTAACCCAATTTCGGTAGGCAGTAAAGGCCGGCCATCTTTAGCTTACTGCCACAGGTTTGTATGAAAAATTAGGTCAATATAATAGTGGTGATGTCAACGTCTTTTCATAAAGTTAATGTCTTAAAAGTGTCAAGCTGACGGTTGATTGACAGTCACTGGAATCATTGCGCATAAAACCACAGACTAAGTAGAGAGATACACTCATAAAACTATTATATTTGTTGTAAATGATTAAAATAAGGTAAGCGGTTTGATATCAATCAAAGTACGTTAGTTTTATGATTGACTGGCAGTGAACAGTAGGCGAGAACGGCTCAGCCTTGGACACACGATTGTGTTGAACAACCGGAACTCACACATACTAATGTCCTTACTTGTTCCACTGGGTAAAAACTGATCAGATACACCACATACTATTGCTGTGTGGGTGTGTTTACCACAGTAAAAGTTGCGATATCAGTTCAAAGCAGCTATGATATTCTGTGACACTTTAATGAATGCACTGATTTCATGACGTTAATTATGGACATTTTAAGAGTTATTTTGCACTTACAAACAAAAACTTTCATTCCATCGCTTAGCTGATTAAAATGAGTATTAAAACTGTTGGTATACTATGAGACAGTCGGGGTTTCAGGATCAAATGAGAGCCAACATGTTTGCTTCTCCTGCTGTTTCCTCCTTTTTCAGATACCTATCGAGAGTGGTGTGACAGAATGGACGTATGTAGATGCATACTTTATTGTTAAACTAAAAAACTACAAACAATACATGACATTTGTTTGGATTTTAGAATACTTGAGGTACTGTCGTATCGTAAGTGGATAAAAACTGAGAAGCAGTTAAACTTTTCCAAGCTATTGTATTAAACAATTGGAACTCACACATACGAGTACTAATGTTGCACATATCACTACAAGAAATAATCAAATCACTACACCATATAATGTAGTAGCTGTGTAGGTGCGTTAAATATGATAAAAGCTATAGTAGCATTGATAGTAGGTATAAAAGTGGGTATACTAGTCCATAATTTTGCACTCCATCTTAATGAGCCTATTCTAGTCCACTGCTAAATGTCAGCCTCTCCTCCATACAAATCAAACTTCGCTGATACCTCACTAACTACCTTACTTATGTCGTTATTTCTACTTACCTAACAATCTTCAAAATACTTACTTGAATTTACTGATATCTCTGTACTTGCAATTACTTAAAACCGGAGTGTCTCTTGGATTTTGGCTATTGGTCATCGGGAATACAGACCCAAAGCGTATGTTTACAGATTCGTGGTCTCCACGCCAAGCCCGCCCGTTATCGGTTCCTTAACCGAGATAATTGCCCTATTGTCACTTCAGCTTGGCGTAGTAGGTAGCTAGGTATCCTTGATACCCTTATGGATTTGTAACAGCAATTTCTCATAGAAACTCGGAGCGTATTCACTTTTACTATCGATACACGATATGTGAACACGCTCGAATGTACCTATTTGTTACTTTTGTTTACGGGCAAAATGAGTGTTAAATGAATAAGACGAATAAAGAGTAATGTCATTATTTCGTAAACTGTGGACAGCGATGGTAGGTTAAACCACGCTTAAACAGTTTTGTCCTCAGGAGATTCAATTAAATCTCAAAATCTTGTTATTATTGCTGGCTATGTTCGATAATAACATATAATTGAGTAATATTAGACATTTGATAAACTTACTAAGTAATGTATGGGTATATAAAATATACCTAATAAAAAATAAAAACATCTAGAATTTAGTCTTCTACTTATACAATTGAAATTGAAAGAGTACAGAAGTTAACAAGGGGTCTAAAGACCTGTAAAATAAAGTGGATTTTTTGAGATTTTTTTTTAACTTTTAATGAATTTAAACTTTATTTTAGAACGTTTTTTGAAGTGTATATCACAATTGATTTGACTGTGATTAAAATAACGTAAGACCAATGACCACAATGTGTTAATTTTAGTCAATTTTTGTATTAAATTTAAAAACAATATGTATGTTACTCCAGTAACCCTTGAGTCGTTTTTCAATGTGTGTAATATTACAATGAAATCGCACAATTTTAAGATAATAATTCAGATAAAATTAATATCGGATATCCTTTGCTACAAAGCTACGGAAATCCTGTAGGTAACAATAAAGTATTTTGTTAACAAATTCCAAAATAGTAAGTAAATTGTGTTTTAATGAAACCAGAAATGCGACCGATAATAATTAATATACATTTCGTGGTAACAAATGAACATATTTTTTTTTATTTGACTAAAATGTAGGTCACTGTACAATGACAATGCAGCCTACAATCACGAAACACTGTAACCAAAAATACACAACTTTTGTAATATAAGACACAAAAGTACGCCTTTACGAAAGAAACTTGTTGCACTGTTCGTTTAACAACTTTAACTTTGTCCACCCACCGTGAAACCTGGAATAGAAGAAAATAAATGAGCTGTTTCACACATGAGGTAAGATAAAGGTCTAAACCTCTTATCGATAAAAAAAATGTATGAGTCCAATGTTCAAAACATGATACAGGAGTTAATCACGATGTAAATTAATTACTATTTGTGTAACGGATTAGGTTTTTTTTAAATTTATATAAGGACATCTAAATACATTACCTAAGGTAGGTATTGCTTTGAGATGAATGATCAACTTCATGATTTAGTTGGTGATGGGTATGCTCAATGAGCCATAGGTTCTAGTCCAATAGTAATAGTACAGGGTTTACTTAAATTTGGACAAAAAGTATCGATCAGTATTTATCCAATTAATAGTGGATCGGTTTCATCTAAGTAAGCAAGCTCCATCATCACGAAATTCATTCATCCAACATCACGAAAAGGCGCTCAAGCTTATACCTATTATCTATTTATAAAATCTACTATTTACGGTAATGATGATAAATGAGTATTGTTTAAAATATCAAATACATCGGTGTTCTTTCATGCTAATCTTAAATGGAAACACAGGTTATAAATATTAATTAAAACACGGACCGTGGCAAAAACTAGATGCAATTTGAAATGCAAAAAATTCGATGCAACTCCAAATTGTACCTAGCAAAAAATGACCAGAGATAAACCTTCTCAGGCTTATTAAGACACAGCAGTGTAAACATCATAATTAATTCGTAAATTGCTGTAAAATATGAAGGGGCAGAGCTAAAGGTCTGAGAAGCTAGTGAAGAAGTGTATCGAAATGTCAAGGACGTAGGCACCGACATCGAGCAACTTTTCTTTTGCCTGAGGTTGGACCGTCGTAAACATTTTAATACATCATCAGTATAGTCTCTAGTCCACTAGTGCTGAATTTAGACATAGTGGTAAGTGTGTGTGTGTGCAGTCACCACCCGCTATCAAGAAAATTATTCATAATAATTTATAACTACCTGATTGTACATTTCTAAACTTCAACGCTTTCGATTTGTATGTTTTCGTTTCCTGTTTAAGTTGAACATGTTTATGCACTTTAAGTTCAGTTCTGAAGGTGTGCTTTAAGAGTGTGTTTGTTACAATAGCATTCCGACGCCTGCAAAATAATAACAATATTATTTAATACTTACGTGTATTTTACAAGAATGATCTGTACATTTTGAGCAAGTAAATATTTGAAATCTCTAATAACACGTCTGGGAAAGCACCACGCCTTTGCCGGTTATTTCAGAGCAGAAGTATGTTCACTTTTCTGTAAATCGTTATGAAGGGGATATTTCCAAAGAAAATATGGGTCAAACAGATATATAATTTTTTTATTATTACGCAGGGCAAAGGACCAGTCTATTATTTTTTATGATAGGTATATATTTTTTGAAGTGAAAACTTCTTTAGGCGCGTTGAGACAAAATTTTCGTGGGCTGTGAAATGAATTTTACCGTCACGCTCGGGTATGATAATAATTTCCGGATGAACTCGGGATGTTAGAGCGAGAAACAAAATACAGTGAACAATTGCGTCAGAGCAAGAAAGATAATATAGTCCCTGTGAACCTGTGTTTATTATATTTATGTATTTTTATTCCGACATTAACTTCTAGGTACTTATCACACTAATGTCATTAATTAAACTTGTCACGAAATATTAAATTTGCAATTCACATCCATTGCAAAAAGTTATTGTTGTAATATACTCGTTTTACTGTTTTATCACAGCACTTACACTACGAAAACATACAAAATGATACCTATTTTCATCACAGCACCTACACATATACTTTAAACACAACATATATATACATTTTTAGCGAAATACCTATAAAATAAGTATATAGCAAACACTAAAAAATTTGCTAATCAAACCCTATTTCCGAAGCGCGTAATTTTTTTTTAATTTATTCGTGGTCATATATACTAATCATTTCACCACATGTTATTCTCGTGTTGCTGCTTACTAGGTTATATACTAATTTTCAAGCCTTTAAATATAAGTACATATTTCTTATTTTAGTTTTCACTTCTGCCGTGCGATATTAAGCGCACACATTTTTTTTTTTCTCTAAAAATCAAAACCATCTACTTCAATTTAAATTTTAGTGTGTAAAACCTTTTATGAAATCCACCAATTCAGAAAATGTACTATGATAATTATACTCGTACATCAACTAAAATCTATCATACTAATATTAAAAAGGAAAAAGCTTGGATGTTTAGATGTTTGGACACGTGTAACTCAAACGCGTCAAAATGCCCGAACTTGGAACATAGGTTACTCGTAGGAATAGCACATACGTTTATACTAACTTTTTAACGCGGGTAAATAACGCAAACGGGAACTACGCGGGTGAAACTGCGGGGAGCAGCTAGGAAAAATAAACGAGATCACTTACGAAGTACTAGTATAAAAAATAATTTAAACCTCTTTAAAGTCGATTAATAGCTTATTTCACAAATATAAAGTCTGCTTTATATCATAACAATGACTTTATTAAATAAGCTAATAGTAAGCTAGATACTAAAAGGAGACCCAATAGTTGAATTTTTGAAGTGTTCATCAAATGTAATTCGAATTGGTTCCATAGAGACCGGGAACATTTCATTCATTTCAGTTAGGTATGTTAAAGTATTCAATGAATGTAGTGTATCTTGCATTGTAATTTAATTTTGGTAATAAAGCCTTTGCCTATTCGTAGATATTTTTGACACATCACATACAAGTTTATTGTCCTTCTATAAATTATTATTAATAATCAATACTCTTACCTCATCAACGATTTTAACATTTTTATGATTATTATCATAGACACCATAGTTTGCTCGTTCATTCGTCACCATTTTATTGATTTACAAGCTGGGCATGCCATAAAACAACATAAATGATTATGCTATGATTCTTTCGATAACATACATAGATTAATTTCCAAAGATATCCAAATTCCAAATATCGGAAAAGATGAACTACGAGTAGTTAATACAGTTTTAAGACAAAGAAAGTTTATGTATGAGCAAATTAAAAAAAAAATCTGTTACTGTTTTACTTTTAGTAAGAGTCATGGAGTAGAGAGTAGCGTAGAGCTTGGAAGAATGCTTTTTTTTTTTCGAGATAAATTTGCCTTTGTGTTAATCTAGACTGAAAAATAATTTCTTTTTTTTTGGTAAAATTCGTTCAATAGTTATTTCTTCGTAATGGAGAAACAACCATCTCTACAATTATAATCTGGATAGATGTACTCGTATGTTCAACTCAATTCCATGTTATTGCACCCCTGTAATGGCTAAAATCAATTTTTAAACCAAGTGCTATTATTATTTTAGGTAGAGTGTCGTGTAACATTGACAACCAAAAGTGGCTAAGTTAAACTTGACCCTAGCTACTATGAGTGGTTACTTGGGCTACTTTGTGAGGCATAATGTTGGTCTTTACATCTTATGTAGGCATGATATGCTTAACATCTATATATATAAAACTCAAAGGTGACTGACTGACTGACTGACTGACTGACTGACATAGTGATCTATCAACGCACAGCCCAAACCACTGGAGGGATCAGGCTGAAATTTGGCACACAAGTAGATGTTATGACGTAGGCATCCGCTAAGAAAGGATTTTGATAAATTCTACCGCCAAGGGGGTGAAATAGGGGATGAAAGATTGTATGAAATTTTTTATTCCTTTGGAATATTTGCATGAACTTTCATATAAATTGAGTCCGGCTAAAATCATGGGGTACGTATTACAGTGTTTATTGAAATTCAACCCTCAAAGGGGTGAAATAAGGGATGAAAGTTTGTATAGAAACGTTTTATTTCTTGGGCATATTTACATGAAATTTCATATAAATAAAGTTTGGCTAAAATCATGAGGTACATATTACAGCTTTTATCGAAATTCAACCCTCAAAGGGGTGAAATAAGGGATGAAAGTTTGTATAGAAACTTTTTATTCCTTGGGGATATTTGCATGAAATTTCATATAAGGTGAGTTCAGTTAAAATCATGAGGTACGTATTACAGCGTTTATCGAAATTCAACCCTCAAAGGGGAGAAATAAGGGATGAAATTTTGTATCGAAACGTTTTATTCCTTGAACATATTTAGTGTGGCCAAAATAAAGAGTTATGTATCACATTTTTTCAAAATTTAACCTCTAAAACGAGTTAAATAGGGGATGAACGTTTTATTAATATTAACGCACCGGACATACCCTTAGGACATTCTTAAAATATTTCACACACGTATTATTTTTATAACGTAGGCAGCCACCAAGGTAGTATTTCTCAAAATTCATCCCTAAAGAGATGAAATAGGGATGAAAGTTTGTATGAAACTTTTATTCCTTGGACATATTAGCATCAAATTTTGTAAGAGTTGAGTACGGCCATAATAATGACTTACGTAGTACATTTTTATCAATTCATCCTCTAGGTTTTAAAATAGGGATGAAAGTTTTATGATAACGCACAGGACGTACCCTTAAGACATACTTAAAATTTCACACACGTATTCTTTTTTTATGACGTAGGCATCGACCAAGGAAGGTTTTTCAAAATTCGTATGAATTGATTTCAGCTAGCATCACGAGGTACATATTACAACATTTATCAAAATTCAACCCTCAAAGGGGTGACATAAGGGTAAAGTATCATAGTTTATAGGAAACTATGATAGTTTTGTACATATTTGCATAAAATTTTGTAGAAATTGAGTACGGCCTAAATAATGAGTTATGAGTACATTTATTTCCAAAATGTAACCCCTAAGAGGGTAATATGACATTCTTAAATTGTCACACACGTATTCTTTTTATGACGTAGACATATTCACTAAGGACGGATTTCTCAAAATTCAACGCTTAAAGAAAATATGTATGAAAGTGTGTATTATGAAACTTTTTATTCCTTGGACATATTTGAATGAAATTTCGTATAAATTGAGTACGGCTAATATGTGTAATGAGTTATGTGTTTTTTTTTTTCAAAATACAGCGTCTAATGTAGTAAAGTAAGGGAAAAAATTTTTTGTGAACATTTTTATTTCTTGTGACATATTTTCTTTAAACTTTGTAGGATATGAGTACGGAAAAAATAAAGAGCTATATAAAACAGAGTTTTCCTAAATTTAATCCCAAAGAAAGTGTATGAAAAGAGGGTATGAAAATTTTATATATTATAAATAATATTACGCACAGGAGATACTTACATATTTTATGAAGCAAACAAGAAAGAAGGATATTTTTCTAATTCATACTAGGTACGTAATAGTGGATAAAATTTTGTACGGACTTTTTAACCCTTGGACATGTTCTAAAGATTATAACGAAAAGTTTTGACGGACTACTTTTGTTACAATAACGCATAGGCTGTGAAAAACGTTCACAGACTAACGTTCTCTAACGTAACTCTAAGACGTTGACTGAATGGATTTTTCATGATGATTACAACGCTGGTGTAGCCAAATTGAGACTGAATCGGTTTCTTCTAGGATAGCAAGCTCTACCGTGGACCACATAATCACTTAACTTTAAGCGACATTGCGGTCAAGAGTAAACCTATAGCAGTTAAAACATTTATTTGCATGAACATTAAAAATAATGAGCGTATTAGTTTTCCAAAATTCAACCCCTGAGATGGTAAAATAGGGAATTAAAATACATAATAACGCATAAACTACCCTTAGACATATTATAGACGAGCATTAGTTATGTTATTATTTGACGCTCATGCTATCAAAGTAGGAATCTACAATAAAAAACTTACTGAACGCGAGCGAAGCCGCGGGTTAAAGCTAGTATTTTATATACTAGTACTAATAAATAGTCATGTTCATGGTTGCCAGTTTACCAAAATAAAGTCGGAATGATTAACAGTGAGATTTTTGAGTCTGCTAAAATAATTTACTAAGTATTATATAATTTAGCAATACCTTTAAACGAGCAACTCTTTTAGGTATATATGTATGTAGGTATATATATTTAGAATCTGAATCTCGGAAACGGCTCGAACGATTTTCATGAAATTATGTATACAGGGGATTTCGGTGACGATAAATCGATCTAGCTAGGTTTTTTTTTATACATCACTTTATGCGCGTTTTTAGACATTCAAAAACTCCTACAATGTCATTAGAATGCGATAACTTATTTCGCCATTGTTCTTTAAGTCTAAAGGGCTCAGACGGGATATGCTCGCCCTCGGAGTCAACAGGCCCCGGTTCGTATCGTGATGTTTACACTTAGGACTTTTCTTTTTGTTCTTTTTGTCTGAGAAAATCGTATACTCATTTAATTCGTACCTAAGTAGGTCTAAGTAAGTCATCACTACGAAATTCGTGCCTGCCTAAATATCATATTTATAAAAAAACCGAGCAATGCTTGGTCAACCAGGTACTAATTTAGTATTAGTTATATTACTTTATGACACTAGTATTAAAACTTAGTTAGTTACTAAACTGATTTGAAATAAAGATGCATTGGAATTGAAAAAAAAATGGGTGTATTAGAGTTCAGGAATTCTTTAAAAAAAACTATAACGTTGTAAATTTGCGTAGTCGAATTTGTAATTCGAAATATCAGGGCCATTGTCAATTTATGCATGCCATCGGGCTTGGAATAGCCTTGAAGGAATTATGTTTATGTTGTAAGTTGTAAAATTTGTACGGGTTGAGACATACTTTGATAATAAAATAGAATGATTTATTAATTACTTGGTTAGGTTGATGACTTCACTTCCAATAGATCAAATTCCAAACCATCTGAATAATTGATTAGTAATCTAGTCTTTGGGTCTTTAAAAATTACAAACTAGGTAGCGAGACTGGCCTCAGTTAGATAAAGTTTTCGGTTTTCGAGTAGTTTTTCTTGGAATTTTGTTAGCTGTCTGTCATATATTCTCGTCCTACTAACCTTTTAAATGCGGACATGTTTGTTGCTCAATCACGTTGGAACGTCTGAAATATTTCAATAATTTTCAAAGTTATAATCTTCCGCACAACGAATTTATAATGTTGCGTTGAAAGTAAAAGTGAGCTTGCATAAGTAGAAAATAGATACTCATTGTGATGATAAAATGCTCTGTTTAATATCAACTGCTTTTGAAGAAATTTAATGATAGCAGTGAATTGTGTAACTAAATAATTTCTAACGCAAAACAGGAAATACAACGTGTCAACTTTTGGAAACTAGTTACGGCAGAAAACATAGACTAAGTACAGTTTTTATCTAAATACTTTTAAAGCCTTGTGGTTCTACCCGCGTAATTTAAACTGTCGTTATTTACCCCTCGATAAAATAAATATGTTAAAAAGTATTATTCAGATCTGTCTCTGACTAATTGACCATAATATATTTCGACAATAATGTGAGATTCATTATAGTTAAATAAATTTCCTTCAAACCCATTCAGTAGTATCAGTATATTTTATATAAACCCAATTAAGATCCATCCTGTATTAATGAACGTTTATTAGTACAGTATAACTTTCGCAATTATGTTATTATTAGTGGGATTATGTTGAGTTAATATATCTGGTGTAAATTTTTCCATGTTTTTAAAAATTGCTTTTTCATCCCACCTCCTCGGAAAGAGTACTTTTGCTCAACGATATCAGAAAACAAAAGTTGTTTTTACTCTCTAGTAAAGTAAATTTAAATTTAGAACATCGTGTGCACTAGTATTTAAATTCAAAACAATAATAGTTATTTGTTATACAAGAGAGCAAAGTTGATTTTTAACCGCGTGCTCAATTTTGATGACCGAGCAAGCGAAGGATTCTAAATTAGAATCCTGAGCGTAGCAAGGGAATCAAAAGAGCACAAGGTGAAAAAACTTTGCACTCGAGTGCAACACGTAACTTTTCATTCCACCTCAGCGAGGAAATGACTAAATGCAATTTTTTTAAATGTTTTCGCGCTAAGCAAATTAAAAAAAAGTAAGAACACCAAGTAGGTTCCGAGTCTGAGTTTTTAACATATAAAAAAAATGTATGATGCATTCGGCACCAAGGAGGTAGAAATAAATAGGTTGAATTATGTTTTGAATTCAAAACCTCAGTACACACGATGTTCTAAATTCAAATTTACTTAACCTCTAGAGGGTAAAAACGACTTTTGCGCCCTGATATCGAGGAGCAAAAGTACTCTTTCCGAGCTGGTGGGATGAAAAACATATTTCTACCTTCTTGCTGCCGAATTCGTCATCCTTTTTTATTTATTTGTTAAAAACTCAAACTCGGAACCTCCTTGGATTTTTTTTTTAATCCTTGCGGGCTTTTTAAATTTTTAAGCTATTGCATAGCTTTTATCGCGAGTGCGACGCTTATGTTTTTTTTCACATATGGAGGATAGAGGTAAGTAATGGGATCTCAAATGGAAGAACATTTAAAAATGCTATGAATGAATCAATTGTTATGAGTAACTTATTTGTGTTTGAATGTGTATAATATGTCATTCTTTATTACACATGTAAATGCTCATACATTTGTTGGTATTATAATACTTGTTCTTGTTTGTGAGTTTTGTAGTGGTAGGACTCCTAGCAGAGTCCACCTGGGGGAAGTACCTCACCTTTGCCAGTTATTCTACCACCAAGCAGTAATGTGCAAACATTATTGTGTTTCGGTTTGAAGGGCAATGTTTCCAGAGAAATTACAGGGCTTAGAGGTATAACATCTTAGATATCTGGGTGACGAGCGCAGTGCAGTGCTAGGCAATGATTTGGACTCTTCATGTTCCAATAGCTGCGTGCCACTGTGCTGTTACGTGGCTGGCATGTTGCTTACCATCAGGCACATGCCCTACCCGTCTCGTCACGCTTTACTTAAAAAAAAAAATAAGTCGTTGTTAATGTATATTTTAATTTAGTTTAGTTTAATTTAATTAATTTGACCCGGAAAGTATTTTTAGTTATGTTGTTATCCTGTTTGTGTTCAAATTGATAGTTCATGATAGCTAATTAAAACAGCCCATTTTCTATTTTACAACTATACTAAAGGGATATGTCACCGTAAAACTGCGATCACCGTCAGTTTTCAAAATAACGCGTGAGATAATAATCTCGCGGTGACTTAGGGAGGTAAAGTTAGTTTATAATATAACGTCGCTGTTTTTAACGGTTTTTTGCAATATTACGCTGACAAATATAAAGTATGGCAAATCAGAACCAACATTTACATAAATATCCTTCATAATTAAACAACAGGTTTGCCTGTTATTGCAACAATACTTTTCAAGCATTGATTGTCCAGCTACGTCATCGCTAATGATCTTACAAAATAACGTATTATTAATTTTTAACAAAATGTCCTAGTATCCAACTGTGTAATTTGCTTGCTCTACTTATAACAATGTCCAAACAAGGCAGTTACGCTACTTTACCCTAACCGTTAATTAAATATCAATTACCTGTATTTGTATAGAGATGTGGCAATACGTTGCTATACTTCGACTGTTTCTGGCATTCAAACGGTTGTCTGGGCTCATTGCAAAAAATGTAATGGGACATAGTATAAGTAGTACCTACGTATCTAAACTTACATTAGTTGACAATTTATTCTAATATTTCTACTGATATGGGAACAACCACAGAACATTTAATAGACCTACTAAGCTTATCACACAATCAGATATTTCGCCGGTTGAAAAAATTGTTCAAAATTTTTCAATGGAAATATTTTATTATCTATGTTTATTATAATAGGACTATCAATATCAATGGTAAACTGCAATTTATTTCACTGAAAAACCTTTTTCAAAAGTTTCGTATTAGGTGCCCCTTAGGAATTCAATCGGTAATGATTGAGAATTGTATTTGTTTCTGAAAGAAAGGTTATGTTTTTCGCGCGTATCTTGTATATTTGTAACCATTTATTCCTAAACCTTGATTGATTATTTACTTTTAAAATAAATTGAAGCAGCAATTGAGTGTGCATAAAATAGTTTTTATATACTACTCCGTAATTTGAATTTTAAGCATGACAAAAAACGCAGTCTTACCATTTTTAGTGTGATTTTAAAATTTCTAGTGTCTTGCGGAAGTCAAACTAGTAAAATCATTTTATAAGCGTGACTAAAAACCCTGACACCCGTTCAAAAAGGTTTTGTACCAAACTCTTTTGTAACCAAACATTTGACTGACTTTCAAAGCTCGTGTCACCAAATACTGCAACTGCCGTGTTATTTACGTATTTTTATGTTTTTGGCATCAACCAACACTTTACCTTTTGTCCAAATAAATCCGTGACTAACATACCACACACATAGGTACCGCTCAATGAGATAACAGCGGAATGCGTGAAACTCGTAATAAAAAAAACATACGCGTACGAATTTTGTTACAGTTTTTACGTAATTGGCGCGTTCCATGCAAACGAATAGTAAAAGCGGCCGGTAGGGTTGATAGTTGCCAAGTTTTGAACATAAACAAGTCTATTGGAGGTTGTTTACTATGGGCTCACGGCATATTGTGCACGAGCAGTGAATATTTACATTGGCAGCCCTATTTTGTTTTCAATGCAAACACATACAAACTAGAATGCAAAATTAGATAGTGAAAACACAGAAGTCCTCGAATTAGTCTATTCGTTTGTAACGGCAATATGATTGTGTCTTTAGCCGATAAGAGTTTGCCATTAAAATAATTTTGTTTATTTCTTTGCCTTCTAATTAATTCATATTTGCAAAATAAAAAATATGTTTATTCTAAAAGATTTGATCAGAACTTTAACTGAGTTTTGCATTAAATGTTGTTTTGTTAATTTATGATTTAATCAACTTTAATGGTAATAAATGGTTCCCTTAATAAATCTTTTGTTTGCAGGTTTTGTAACACGAATTATTTAAGTACCTACCAGTTATTTATAATTGGATTTATAAAATTTCGCCTTATTGGATTCAAAAGATATTTGGGTATCGGCAGCCATTATATTTGTGCCAGTATATTTGTAAATCAAAAAGTGTATTGTTTTGTAAATCTGGATTTTTCCAATTAATTTTGTTATAATTATATTACATATACAAGTTACTAATAAACTACTCTAAATTAAATAATTACATTAGATATAAAGAACAGACACTTGAACGTTTGAGCGTTGTAAGTTAACTCTTCTATCTCACTAAATGTAGATTACATCAAGTCAACATTTGTGAGATTTTAGGCTCGCGTGAGCCTTAAGTAAATGCTTGTATTTAGTATGACGGTAAGCGAATACCTCATTATTATCCAAGGTTCCCTGTTTATATTTATCTTAAAATTTTAACCTTTAAACTAAGCAGTAGCACCATAATTAAACAATGTTTTTGTACTGTTTGTTTTCGTATAATTACTAACTTGACCAGTAGGAACCCTAATATTACAAGCATAGTTACGCAACGGTGCGCCCGCGCAAGCGTCGCGCGTGCGCTGTCGGGCCTGCCGACACAGGTTAGCAAACAGCTTGTATTTACCGCCCTAGAATAGTACACATAACCCATTGTACTAAGATTAAACATCTACTGACTTGCAAGTAGACTAAAACACTTGCGGTCAAGTCTTATTTAATGAAATACCATTAGTGCCGTGGCCCGAGGTGGGTCAACTCACGTAGGTGTAAAAGCCATGGTGGCCTAGTTGCTGGATTGTACGATAAACAATCGTGAAGTTGTAGTTTCAAATCCCGCTTGCACCTCTTATTATTTTCCAAGCGCAGATGGATCAAGTTTATAGTTATCACTAGTTTTAACTATGAAAGAAAACATAGCAAGGAAACTGGTACATTCCTTGAATCTTTCGAAGTCATACGTCATCCGCCAAGCACTTGGCCAGCGTGATACCTAGTATATTTATGTATATACGATGTCTTAACTCTCTTCTTGTGTGCCTCGAGTCCCGAGTGTTGTGTGGGAACACTTAATGAGGTATTAATGCTTAACTTTATTTGTGACTAATGAACTTTGTGTCAAATTTCATCGAAGTACTAATATTATGTATGAAATAATAATGAAAAATCATATTACCATCGCCCCGTTCATACATAATCATGGATATACAGTCTGACTTCCCCTTTGCGAAGGCCCCGAGTCCCCACAGTGGGACATTTGGTGGGCTGCTTATGATATAATATTCTGTATAATGCTGCCTCTCTTCTACTCGGACACATCTACCGATGGAGTGGAAGAGAGATGGATGCCTCACAAACCAAACGATTAGAGGCCGATTGTGCCTCTCTGTGGCTTGTTCCGTGCTCTCGCTTGCGCGCTCGTCTCAGCGGAACACTTTTTCGTACCTGCAG
This sequence comes from Ectropis grisescens, assembly GCA_017562165.1. Lineage (NCBI taxonomy): Eukaryota > Metazoa > Arthropoda > Insecta > Lepidoptera > Geometridae > Ectropis > Ectropis grisescens. The sequence goes on along the minus strand of CM029788.1, from coordinate 15,957,878 downwards.
CCGACGTTCACTGATTACTAAGACGTTATCACATCAAAACATCAATACGAAATAATAGAAACACAAAAAAGTGCAACCTTAAGTTTAATTTCGGAACTGATTGCTCCGGATTAATTAATTTTATAACCTAATATAAATAACGCAGAATACGACCGATTCATAAAATGCAATTACTGAGTTGTACCATAAAATGTTTACTTGGCATAATTCTGATTGCTGAAATCCCCAATAAAAATAATCTTCATTAGGTTTCCTTAAATTATGTAACAGATTTGAAATGTAAAGCTGATGCTGATGTGTTGCGATTTCGCCCAAAGCATTCTTGTTGAAATTGACATCTGAATCAGTTGAGCTTTAAACGCATAAAATGACGAACGCAACATACGAGTACAATGTGTTAACACGTGATTTTAAAAAACTTATCGTTCGAAAATTATACGCTGGATAATTAATGTGATTACATTTTCAATGAAACAACTGTTCAAATCCTTGTTCTTTCTAACAGAAACCGTAGAAAGTTTCAACGGCTCCCATTTTGTTGCAAACATGCCGAATGTAATTAGTTTAATTATTATTTACTAACACTATTTTACGTGGAATCTATCTTAGAACAGTGAAGGTCTCATTTACCCTTGAATATATATTACATCGATGCTCATTAACACGCAGCGAAACAACGATACGCAAATTACCGTAAATTACTTTAATCTTTAAATATACTGCTGGAAACTGCAAAACAGTACAACATTCTTTGATAGCAAAATATAAATTCAAAAGTTAGATTGTCGCTATTAGCCTCTTGGAACGTCAACTGGTCGTTGGTCTATAAGCAGATAAATACATTTACTTGGTATATCTGCATAATTATTGTCTGGTTTATTAATTTATTCTCATTATTCGGAGTGGTCCAAGTAAAACATATTTCAAGGATATGTGTCAAAACTGGACAAAAAAAAATCTAACAGTACGTAGAACATTTTTTTTAACGCGGGAAAACAACTGAAACTGGACCTTGTATAATCGTGAGGAGCTACTAGTAAAGGTTTTTTTTCACTCAATTTATTGTATTTCTGCTGGTGACAAAATCTTGAGACTGCGTATTGTTTACACCCTCCAAAATTCGAAACTGAGACCGCACCTACTTTACTATCCTGGTGAACCAGCTTTTGACTCTTTTTGTAAGAGAAGACCCTAGTCCCAAAAGCGGGAACATAAACTGGGCTACTAATTTTTATACTTCTCTCTAATTTTGCCTACTAGACCCAAAAATAGAAAGGCTGATTTTCTGCGAATTCTACTACAACGAAAGCAAGAACCAACCGAAAAGACGATAAACCAAATGGTTTTTAAACTTCACGTTAGTTGACGTAAGCAAATCAGACTGCATAATCCAGTAGGTATAGTATCTCCTGGATGTTAACGGTATATCCATTTGCAAAAATATCACGCACCTCTGGAGCCGGTAAAAGCTTTCGTCGGTACGTTATTTGCATATGAGTGCAGCTCCTGTAATATCCACGCTAGAAGTAGTTTTGTAACCGAAATGTTACATTTTGAAGTATTCTAGTGTTTCTCTCTTAGTCTCTACTACCCCTTCTATACAATATGATATTATTAAGTTGATTTGTTTGAACGAGCTAATCTCAGGAACTATTGGACCGAATTAAAACATTCGTTGGATAACACAACCGTTGGATATGTAGCTACGTAATCCCTTAGTGATATAGGCTATGTATTATGGACCACGGGTGACCTTGACCTTATTCTATGTTATTCTTGATAACAAACTGTGCCTTGTATAGATCTAAGTGTTATTCTTTAATTATATAAGTATTATATCAGCTATCTGGCTGCCATCACACAAGCTTTGCTTAGTTTGGGGTCAGATGGTGTTGTTTGTGAATTGACCACCAAGATTATATTATTATATTATTCTGACAGCATGCAGTTTCATTTTCACTAAAAACTTTATGGATTCGTTTTTCTAAGTTTACGGATATACATACGTATATTTTTTGTACATGTAAGTTGGTAGCTTTAAATTTCTATTTTAGATTTTCTACTACAAATTATGCTTAGGTATTGTTTTATTCTTGTATTTTTTATTCTGGAGTTATCCTTCTGGCCTTCAACAAAATCTCTACAACACATAATATGTTTGTAGTCTTGAAGGTAAAACATTAAAACTTAATTGATGCCCTTGGCACAACAATGATTCTCAGCCTTTGCACTCCCACAGTGATGGGCTTATTGATAGATATACCCTATGAATCACACACATTACTCTGAGAGCTTGAATGGAAAGAAATGATACTCAGCACCTACATGGCTTGACACAATAAATACACAAGATTACATCTGTAATGCAATTGGGATGAATTCAGATCTATAAACAAAATTATACTTTGGATGACCTCTGTAATACGAAAGTTTTCTATAAGTTATAGTTAAAATGGCATAGTTTAAGAACGCGTGTGTGAAAAGAAAAGTGTAAAAGGAAATACACAGACACACTAAACTCATCGTGTTTAATTAATTGAATCTTGATGTATGACTTGTGTATATGGTATTGTTTCTTATGTATGTGTATTTATTTGTGTCGCTTCAGCGACATCAGTGCTGTACGAATGGGTCGATTTGACATGTTTTATAAATATCACGAATGTGGTCATGGTTTTAACTTAGAATTGTGTCGGGGTTGCAGTCGTTATACACAGGGTTATTGGTTATCTGCAGGCATCCATTTAAGGTAATGTTAAGTACATTAAATACGTCAACTTTCGGCCTACAGTTTATAAGAATTCATTTTTTTTCCATCCAAAATAAAAAAAACGTGTATTTCCCCGATCTAAAAGAATCGAACTCTTCGTAACAGCTCGTAAAAAGAACGCACGCCCTTTTTAACGCTTGATAAATGATAATATGCTAAAGTGATTAAACACTAAACCAGGCGCTAAACAGTGCTAGGCAGGACAACAAACACTATTTTTATTTGTATTGAGTTTTAGCAAAAGGTTGTTTGTTTAAATAGACAGAACATGTCTTTAAATTCCCATAGCTCTTTATTTGTACTCGTATATATCGTTAAAAACCATATCGACTAACAAGTTTATTCGTATCTCAAACGTGTTTGAGTACATAAAATATATGGAAAATCGGCGTTTACTTAACTAAAAACTTTCACCACAATAGTGGCAATAGAAAATGATACAATTTTATAATTACCTGAGACAAATATCAATACTTTTTATCACCTAACGCTACTATTGAGAGTGATCACAGATAGTAGAATGTACTTAGTTATGACATTACAAATGAATTGAGATGAAGTGGAATGTATTGTGTTTACTAGCTGGATAAGAAAAGTTAATTTCACAAGACTCTTTTTATTTCTTGTACCTACTTGTTTAAAGTAAAGCTCCAACAAGCAGCAGCTGATCACCTTACGATAGATAAAATTAATTAACTGCAGTTTTTTTTGAAGTGCTACTACCAGGTATTAAGCTTTTGTTCGAAATAACCTGTTATGCATTCAGGCAAGGACGTGCCTGTAGCTGTGTTTTTAATGCGTGTAATTCATATCATACGCTTAGAGCAGTTCATACTATAAAAAAATATATTTCGTTTGTGGATTTACTCCTTGCTCACCTGGATTTGTTTTTTGGATTACAATTTGTACAATTACAATATAGTTACTTCTTAATGTATAAGAACTAAATAATAATATCAATCTTTCTATAGGTTCTAACACTTGTACCTACTTGATTGATTTTTCTCAAGTGGTACAGAAATGTCTTCAATACCTCACAGAAGTAGGCAACTCATTGAATGGATAGGGATAGAGAATTCGATATTTGTAATGTCAAACGAAGTCCAAAAGATGAAATTGAGCTACTGTAAGGATTTGTAATACGGCAGTTAATCAAAACTGAATAGTATCCATTACTTACTTGCGAGTACTTCTCTCATTACTAATTAGTATCAGTTTTTTGGTTGGCTCCATAAAATGCCGTGTTTTTTTTTAGTTTCTCAAATCTTTTGACTTCGTTGATTTCTTACAAATTGAAAGAGACTAAACCAAGTTATTATTTAATATTTGCGGTTTGAATTCATAATGAAAGCATTACTCTTCTCGTGACCACGGCCGTTGTAATGTTGCCGAACCATCTAGGCTATTAAATAATAATTTAAAGCGAGATTTAGTCCTGTGTAAAGTTTTCATTAAAAATATTGTTAATTTTTTTTAAAAGATTTTTGTGTTTATTCTATGAAGCGTGGTTATAACTTTGCGGAATTCTGCTCTAGACCATTTAACATCCGTGTACGCCTGTATTCCACGACAGGACGAGCACTTCCGCGTTTGCAGAGGGAGTGCTGACGGTTTATCTGATGGGTTTCTGACGTGCAAATTGTTAAATCATGATCCGGAGTTGCAGCATACGTGCATGATGGATGCAAGATGCGCTCGTGCATTGTTGTTTTCCGGCAGTTTGAGCAGTTCTCGGTAAAATACAATAACGAAGTGATAGTGTCGACTGGTTTAACTTTCTTCTTCCGAAAAAAGACTTACGTGGGAAGGACACAGCCGATTTGGTTGATAGTTATGTGAATGTAACACGTTTTTATTCCCTCGCAACAGTACTAAACATATATATAAAAATAGTATCTTCACAAAAATATATTTGAGATTGTTTATGTTTAATTTATATTAATAAAATAATGTTCTATATCCGTCGGTGAACTTGCATAAGAAAGAGACTACAATAAATAGGTACCTCTTCTTTTTAATCAGATAAAATGTGCACAAGGACCAAAGATTTCACATAGATACTTTTTAATTGAGAAGTTTTATTTATTTAAAGCGCGTCACAATTTTTTATGAATGTTTCTTTTAAAGCCAGGAGGGCTTTAAAAATGTAATACATGAATACCCTTATTATATATAGTTATGCATTTGCAATAAATCTCAATTATTAAAGGCATTTCAGTTTCAATCAGATTTCAGCAGGCCTTCGACAAATAATGCTTTTTACTTGTACACTCCGCGAGGCATAAGCTGAGCTTTGCATTTGTGTGAGTGTACATGGATAGTGTAGGTGTGACAACCGGCCTTAGGCGCGGCGCCATTCTGTCTCGCCGCGCTCCTGCCTGATTGGTGATCACTCACACTAATGCAAAGCTCAGCCTATACCTCGCGGACAAAATTTCAAGCTCCTGCCTGATTGGTGATCACTCACACTAATGCAAAGCTCAGCTTATACCTCGCGGAGTGTACCTACCTTAAGCTTGTACCTTGTAGGAAAAGTGCCCGTGCTTGTCGTATGTCCACGGGCAAGACACAATTATTACATATATATATATATATATATATATATATATATATATATATATATATATATATATATATACATCCTACAATATTTTTGGCGTCATGCACGTCGTGCATCATTACGACGTCCTCCGGTTCCTCTTGCTTTTTTAACATCTCTTAATGAATATTGCTTATTTTTTCGATTTCCAGCTCCGTGGGATACATCGTTTTCTGATAATTTTATTTTTCGCAATATTCCTCTTACGTTCGTGCCGCAACATTTTTGAACCCCGAACCATGGTCATTAATTATAAACGTCCTGGATATATTGATCTTGATTTACCAATGCCATCGACTATTTAGCGTCTGCATAGGATGAACGGCATTTGTGAGTGCGACGTTGCCAGCTAGTTTAGATTTACTTTCTCTTTCTTTTACTTCAATTTCGTAAGATCTATAGTTATACGGATGCCCGATATTTTTATATTCTTTATTATTATCTATCTACAAATTTATTCTCTCAATATTAAGGTATTGAAATTGTTATAAGGCGTCTTGTTGTGAACGATCACAGCTGAATGAATTGTGATTTTGACAAAAGTTTAGTAATAAACAATTACTTAATAAGAAAAAAAAAGCTCCTATTTATGAGATTTTTACACCAATAATCGCAGGTATTATCTAGAATAACAAGCATAAATGTACAGATGTACATGTTTGTTTAGTCATATTTTTTTAGCTTTGCTTAGTTTGGGGTCAGAAGGTGTTGTGTGTGAATTGTCCACCAATATTTATTTATTTATTTTTTATTAATTTAAGACAAGTAGGTAGGACTCTGCCAAGAGTCCTACCACTACAATAGGTACGTAATAACCTCATTTGTGGATCAACACTAATGTAAATAAGATAAAATCGGGATTGTATCCTGACATGGACTGAACCAATATTATATACAGACGTCCAATGTAATATACGGACGTCCAATATGATATACGGACGTCCAATATCTATATACGGACGCCTAATAGTTATATACGGATGTTCAATAGCCTGGCTCATTTAATTATAAAAATACGGCGCTATGTGAAGCAGTTATGTTTGGCAACGAGCTACTGTATGGTAGAAATACTGCTGGCAATCGTGTTGCGCCATACTGGATTATTCCCATTTGTCTCCACACATTTATCCCTAGTAGAAACAAACGGGTGCTGAGTTTCTGAGAGCGGGTGGAAAACGGTTACTTAAAGTCCTTCAGGAGCTGTTCTACTCCGTCATACTTGACGATAATACGCCAGAAGCGTGGAGCTGAAGTGTGGTGGTGCTCTTCTACAAAAAAGGTGACATCACTTTGTTGAAGAAATACATACCCATCTCACTTCTGAGCCACGTTTATAAGTAATCACGAATTGTCTCGCACGCAGGATTGACGACTTCCAGCCACCCAAACAAGCCGGTTTCCAAAAATATTGGTAGACAATTCACCCACAACACCATCTGACCCCAAACTAAGCAAAGCTTGTACTATGGCGGCCAGATAGCTGATATAATATTTATAAAATTTACTTCCTTATAAAATACTATAGTACGAGTACCACAGACCATATCCATACACTTCGGCAGATTATACAGAAAACCGACGAGTATAATCGGCTACTATGTATAGCGTAGGTATATCGAAGTGTTGAAGTGTTTATCCAACAAAGCCACCATGTCTATCCGTCTTCAGGACCAATGCACAAATCCGATCCAAATGCAAAAAAGGGAGACAAGGAGACGTTATCTCTCTGAAACTGTTCACCTCTGCATTTGAGGATATTTTTAAGCTTTTAAACTACAACGGATGTGGTAACAACATTAATGGCAAATACATCACCCACCTTCGATTTATTCATTATGATTTTGGCTCAGTGCTCAGAGACCGGTCCATGTTTGAAACGGCAGTATCGAAAGTGGCGACCATTACGCTTATCTAGGTCAGATGATCCAGTTAGGCAGATCAAACTTTGACAAGGAGGTCAGCCGACGAATCCAACTCGGATGGGCAGTGTTTGGCATCACATCTTCTCGCCAGAAATATCACAAACTCTCATGGCGAAAGTTTACAATCAGTGTGTGTTACCAGTGATGATATATGGTACTGAGACGTGGTCGCCAACTATTGCATATTGGCATGATATGCAAACTCAAAGTTGCGCAACGGGCACAATGGAGAGAGCTATGCTTGGAATTTCACTGCGTGACAAAACCCGCAACTAGGAAATCCGCAGAAGAATGAAGGTCATCGTCATAGCTTTTAAAATTAGCAAGTTTAAATGGCAATGGGCAGGCTGCAGATAATGATGTATAGCGTATATGGGCTATGAGAAAGCCTTCGATTTCATCGAAACCTAGGCAGTGCTTCAGTTTTTCCAGCGTTGAAGTGTATAACAGCAAAGCCACAATGTCTGTCCGATTACAGGATCAGTGCACAAAACATATCCAGCTACAGAAAGGCGTGAGGCAGTGAGATGTTATATCTCCGAAACTGTTCACACCTGTACCGGTTATTGTTGGCAATACAACACTCGAAGCTATTGGCGAATACGTTTACCTAGGTCAAAAGATCTAAATAGGTAGATCCTACTTCGACAAAGAGGTCCAGCGAAGGATCCAACTCGGATGGGCAGCGTTCGGGTAACTTCGGACCATCTTTGAGTCCAAAATACCCCAATTCCTAAAGACAAAAGTATTTAAGTAGTGCTTGTTGCCCGTGATGGCTTATGGAACTGAGACGTGGTCCTTAACTGTGGGCCTCAACACGAAACTCAAAGTTACACAGCGAGCTTTGGGAGAGAGCTATGTTTAGAGTCTCTCTACGCGACAGAATCCGTAATGAGGATGTTCGCAAAAGAACGAAAGTGGCCGACATAGCTCAGAATAAGAAAGCTGAAGTGGCAATGGGCTGGCTACATCGCTCGCAAAACTGACAACCGATGGGGATGAAAGTTTCTCGAGTGGCGACCACGAACCGGAAGACGCAGTGTTGGACGGACTCCCACTATATGGACAGATGACCTCACAAAGGTCGCTGGAAACCGCTGGTTCCAGGTTGCGCAGGACCGTTCGTTGTGGAAATCTAGGTGGGAGGCCTATGTTCAGCAGTGGACGTCGTGCGGCTGACGATGATGAGAGATGACGAGGGGACAAATGGGAATTACTGTCAGTATGAAGAAATATTTTTAAACAACTTCTCTTGACATCCCCGGTGGGAAAATATCTCACTGGATTTGAATTGGACATCCATATATAGCAATTGGACGTCCGTATACAGCTATTGAGCGTCCGTTTATTGCAATTGGACGTCCGTATATAGCTATTGAGCGTCCGTATATAGTAATTCGACGTCCGTATATAGCTATTGAGCGTCCGTATATAGTAATTTTACGTCCGTATATAGCTATTGAGCGTCCGTATATAGCAATTGGACGTCCGTATATTGCTATTGAGCGTCCGTATGTTTCTTCTCTTTATCGTTGACGCTCAATTATAGCACGTATATTGAGTCTAAGGCTAAATTAGCCACCAAAAACTAGGTATTCTCTCAAAGGTGCGAAGATACCATTCAGATAGACATACAGATTCAATTCTGAACAGTTGCTCACGTTAAATAAAGCACAGATTCGCTCCGGTATAGAGTACTGTTCGCACCTTTGGGATGGATCGGCTAAGCATCAGCTGGAGACTTTGGAATCGATTGAGAGACGTACCGAAAGGCTCATAGGCAATGACACTCTTGTGCGTAAAAGACTCCAAAGTCTTGATTATCGCCGCAAAATTGATAGCTTATCGGTTTTATACCGGTTATACTTCGGAGAGTGTGCAATTGATCTACATGATCTAATACCACCTTGTCCTTTTTTTCTATCAGACTTCTCGTATCTCAAAAAAGCGACATCGTTCCATGGTTGATGTTCCGAAAACACCAACGAAGAGATTTGACTCCAAGTTTGTGACAAGAACGTCTAGGTTGTGGAATGCGTTGCCTCAGTGGGTTTTCCCTTATAGTTACAATATTGGTGTCTTCAAATCGAGAGTGAATCGTTTTCTTCTAGGTAGGCACGTTTCGTTGTAGATTGCATCGTTACTTAACATCAGGCGAGATGGTGATCAAGTGCAAACCTATTAAATAATAAAAAAATGGCAATTGGACGTCCATATATAGCTATTGAGCGTCCGTATATGATATTATTTTTCTTCTCCGAAGTCCTCGATAATTCATCTTCTATCTACATCTAATACATTCCAATAACACATCATTTATTTTTTGCAATTTTTTGAAAATTTTAATTTAGTCGGACTTCTAATAATACGCAACGCGTACAACGCCACCTACGGCGAATATTATTTTTTTTGATTTCAGTCCGTGATAAATATTATGTGATCTATTGTTGCGAGCTGGCAACGTCGCAGTTGCGGACGCCAAATACGCGGATCCATAGTCAGGAAATCTCCGAGTTATACGGCTGTGAATATACGCGCGACAGCAGCGCCTCACCTGCGCTGAGATTTCGTCGCGAACTTTTTAATATATTATTGAATCCATTTTAGAGTTTTTTTGGCTTCTATCGATATTTGTCCTACGGCTAGTCAGGACCGATAGGACGTAAATGGCAATGGCTATAAAAGTGGCGTCCAGTATGCGGACGCCAAAAAGCAGTGGACGCCAGTTTAAATGCACTTTTTCCTTCAGAGGACGGATAATTGTTTGGAGGATGTAAATATATATATATATATATATATATATATATATATATATATATATATATATATAGCATATACTACCTATACATAAAACAGTTCAACTTCAACTCTTGGTTTATGGCTTTTCTTGTGATTTAGCCTCACAATTTCGACAATGTCAAGTATAAATATAATATATAATCAACATTTTTTAAGAAAAAACGCACGACGCCTATATGTGATAAGGTGACATTAACCTAGAAACTGATATTGCATATTGACATTGAAAATAGTTTTAGAATAAAACGATAAAATAAAACTTATAGCCTCCATTTTATGGTCGATAATTAACTGAACCTATTTGGCCACTAGCTATACCCTAACATAGAGTTCGTTATAACAAAACACGCTACTGTTTCCTCACAGCACAAATTAGCTATTTATCTTCGCTAACGATACAAGTTACGAAAATAACGGTCTTGATATTTATAGCTTTCACGCATTCTTCTTGGTGGTGCAATTTAATGTTTTGCATAGAAATTGGAGCTGCCAATAGCTATACGTTAACATTTTTGCTATGAATTTAGCCGGTGTTATTGGATTTAAATAACTAAATATTGTAAAATACACACTTGTAGTTATTATCTCTAGCTTTGGATATATACACAGATTTTCACTTAATAAAATTTCAAAACAAAAAAACTCAAAAGTAAAGTAGGTAGGTACCTAGTAGTAATTGCCAACCTTATCGCTTAGAGCGATTTTTGCCAGACAACCGCGAAAAAGGAGACATGAAAAATAGGAAGAAAGGGAAGTAGGTACAAATAAGGAGTGTAAGATATCCGTTTTAAAAATTTACTATTTCTGCAATACTAATAATGTATAAATAAACTACAAAACAAGTTGTACCTATAGCTGATCCACTCATTACTAAATTCTAATACATAAATACGAGCTTTGTTAAGAGATAGCTATATTTAGTATGATTTATTTTTGTGACAAAAAATATTTTGGTAATATTTCTCAATACTGGTAACTGGACAAGCATATTATAATCTTAATTGGACAGGCACTTTTGTTAATAGAACAAGACATGGACGAAGTAACGCGCCAAACAGGTCATGTAGCTACCTGATGCTAAGTCATAACAGCACAGTATTACGCAGCTCTTGGAACATGAAGAGTTCAAATCGTTACCTAGCACCGCATTGCGCACGCTACCAAGAAATGTAAGCTGATTTATCTCTGTGCCCTGTAATTCATAGATAGATAGATACTCGTAGATAGAAACTCTTTATTGTGACACAAACATATTAAAGTATTACAGAGAAAAACGTATGAACTAGTGCCACAAATGGCGGCCTTATTACCGAGCGCAATCTCTGTTTATCTGAAAACATTTATCTTCAAACCGGAACACAGTGATGTTTGATTTACTGTTTGGCGGTATAATGACTGGGTAGAAACAACTTCGACAAAGAGGCTGACAGAAGAATACGTCTGGGCTGGGCAGCGTTTGGGAAGTTACGTCAAATCTTTGAGTCGCCACTGCCTCAATGCCTAAAGTCCAAAGTTTATAACCAGTGCATCCTCCCGGTCCTAACCTATGGGGCGGAAACGTGAACACTGACAAAAGGGCTCGTCCACAAATTCCAAGTTGCACAGCGAGCTATGGAGAGAGCTATGCTCGGGAGTCTCTCTGAAGGATAGAATCCGCAACGAGGATATCCGACGGAAAACTAAGGTAACCGACATAGCCTTGAGAATAAGCAAGCTGAAGTGGCAGTGGGCGGGCCACATATGTCGCAGAGCCGATGGACGTTGGGGGAGAAGGGTTCTGGAGTGGAGACCACGTTCGAAACGTCCCGTGGGACGGCCTCCCGCTCGGTGGACCGACGACCTGAAGAGAGTGGCGGGAAGCGGATGGATGCGGAGAGCCGAGGACCGGATTTGGTGGCACAATATTGGAAAGGCTTATGTCCAGCAGTGGACGAACATGGGCTGACGATGATGATGATGATGGTATAATGACTGGCAAAGTTGTGGGTTTTCCCCAGGCAGACTTTGCAAAGAGTTCTAGCACTATACCTCTAAAATGTGGTTTCTATTCTGAGGTCTGAGGTCTGAGGTGAGGACTTATTGGTGTCAGCTTTGTATTTGTTTTGTCTCAAAAGCATACATACTTCTGTATCACATTTTACTGACTTTCCGAAAACCTTTTTTTTCTTATTTTGTTTATTTCTTGAAGTTATTACAGTCTGCTTATACAATGTATTCGAATCAAAACTCATACACAATGCGAACCGTTTAATTTTATAGCCCGTTAGCGTTTTCTTCGTTAGCTTGGTTATATACAACTGTCAAATAAAAACCTCAAACAAATGACATAAATAGGGTTTTAGTCGACCGGCTTAATTGTTTTAGCGACCTTTTATTGATTGGGAGTGGCATTTACTGCCAATTTGAGAGGATTGTTTCATCATGACAGCATCTCTACCTAAAACAGTCATTAAAAATAAAGGTTAATCTAATCTTGCTAATCTAATTTTACAGAACTACGAGTATTAACTAGCGATGTAATAGCTCTCGATTATACAGATATATTGATTATTTTACTTCTTTTCATTTTCTTCGCACTAAAGAAAACTTTAAATTCCACTTTTGTACGAGGCTAAAACGCTATCTGGAGATAGACAAAAAAATAAACCTATTTTTTTAGTCTGCCGCTGGTCGCCATTGTTAGTACGCGCGAAGGTGTGTAATGTGTAATCTGTGTACGCGCGCAGTTTTTGACAACTGATTATTTTTTCCCGCCATATCATATTAGGTAGATATAGAAATAAATAAATATTAATAAATAAATATTGGTGGACAATCCACACACAAAACCATCTCACCCCAAACTAAGCAAAGCTTGTACTATGGCGGCCAGATAGCTGATATAATACATATATAGTTTTAAATACATACTTATTATAAATAGAAACACCCAGACACAGTGCAAACATTTGAAATGATTTTTTTATTATTGTTTTATTCGCAAGCGTGTTGGAAACGTCGTATGACACATCGATATAAACCAATGGATGTGCCCTGAGTAACTTGAAATTGGTAATAAACTGCGTATCTATGTGTGTCGTAAGTAGTATACACATAACCAATCTACTTGAACCCTAGAATCGCTAACGGCGCGATATGCTGTGATTCTACTTATTTTGGTTGTTGACAACGAATAGTGATAAGTAAAAACATCCGGCGTTCCCCGCTTCCTGCAACCGACTGGAACGGAATGAGTGAGCTCACTCTTCCCAACAATGACATGATTCCGTGCGCCCTGAAGTTTGGTATGACACACGTGTGTATAGACGATTACCTTCCTCGGCTATCTTAAGACCCTCGCTAAGGTTCGGGTCTCAATAACGCCAGCAGTAATCACCAACTATACCACTTGTGCCATAATCTACTATATACTACGGAATTCTTTAAAATCAATTCATTTTAAGCAGAAAAGGTGATTTAAACGCCAAAAATCTGAACTTGATAATTTTTTGGTTTTCTTTATTTTGAAACGGGCCACCGAGTCTTGCCATCTACGTTAGCCATTTTAAAGGTAGGTACCTCAACTTCATTAGAATCAATTCTGTTTTTATCTTATTGTAAAATTTAGCTAAGTACTGATATTATAGAAATAAAAATAAGTAGGTATTTGAGATGTTCACTTGCGTATCGATTTACGAAAATACCCTCCAGCAATATGAATATCATCGAGCCATTCTAGTGCGCGGGCGTTTGTTTACAATCTCGCCTAAAGACGCATCTCCGTTGAAGGCATTACTAGTGTGCAAACAGCGATATCTGGGGCGACCGCCTGTAGTCAGACACAGTTGTTGACCTCATATATTTCAGAATATTATGTTCTTTCGAGTAACGTGCCTACTAGCTAAACAGTTACATGTATACTATAGCCGTCTAATTCTAAAACACGATTTTGTAGGCCAGTAAAAATAGACGTTTTTTGGTAAACTTTGCGCTAGATTTCCGTTCCAAGTTTTTATTTTTATAAGGTTTAGGATCACTTACTGCATAAAATCAATGCTGTCAAATTCAGGTGCAGCTTCAAGCGCCATCTTGAAAAGACGGTTTATTCGATATCTCTGAAACTATGCACTTTAGGGCAACAATTACAAAGACCTATATTATAGAGAATAAAATTTTGCACCTTTTGTTTTCGCATTTTTTTATAAGAGTCGCCGTTCACAACTTATGACCTATTTAGTGATGCGGATGATAGTTAATGAAGATGATGGGGTGGAGCTACGGTGGAGCTTACTTATCTAATAGAAAAAAAATCAATCTTGACTTGAAAATCCCAAGGTTGTACCCACTGGGAAACCCCCACTCTAGCAATGCATTTCACAGCCTAGTTATTCTTATTACAAAAGAGTCAAAGCTCTTTGTTCCAGGCTTCAATCATAAAATAAATAAATTAAATATGTGTATTTTTCGACCAACCAGCAGCCTGATAGAAAAAATACAAAGTTTATGCTTCTGGGAACAGAATTCATGTACTATGTTACGTATTCTACATCATTATCAATATCATTAAATTGACCAGAAATCCTGAAAGATAAGTTTTACAAAAATGTTTATATTGTTATACCTCTCTCTCGCTTACGTTATATTGTCAGCATACTCGTAGGAACAAAGACAAGTAACGCGAATCCGTGACGAAAAACCTTAAGTCGGTACACTTTACAATATTGAGCCCATGTAATGAAACAAAAATGTACCCCTTCTTGTATCCTTCTCTACACTACTTGAGTTTGGTCACGTATGCAATGATTCAACCTATAATGTAATCTTATCTTATCTTATACTTTTAAACGAGCAATTCTTGTAAGTATATATATATATATAGAATCTGAATCTCGGAAACGGCTCGAACGATTTTCATGAAATTATGTATACAGGGGGTTTTGGGGACGATACATCGATCTAGCCAGGTTTTATTTTTAAAAAACGCCGTTTTATGCGCGTTTTTAGACAACAAAAAACTGTTATTTAAAGATTAGATGGTAAATTTCGCGACGGCGCGCTACAGTATATTAGCTCAGTCGGGAAGATGGGGGGTTGAAATATGGTAGGTCCGGGTTCGAATCCAACCGGCCGCGTTCTTTTTTCAAGTTCATTTTTTTTAGAAAATCAGTATGTATCTAAGTAACCGAGCAAAGCTCGGTCACCCAGGTAATGTGTTTATTAAACACAACACATTCTAGGATGAATCATTTCCATTAAATTGAATTTCCTCGAAATCATAGTTTTGTCATTTCATTTCAACTCCAATATTGGTCAACGCGACTCTATAGCTGCTAATAGATTATGCATATTCATATACTGTAAATTTGTAAATTTTCTATTTGCACACTGCTACGGTTCATTTAAATACCTAAACATACCTACTTTGTAGTTAAATAAATTAAAATTAGTTTAAAATTTAATAGCGAATCCCAAAGAATCGATTGCTACTCAAATACACTACATTCAGAAATCATTACTGTCTTATTATGAAAGATTGTGTACTGTCTATTTATTTTCCTAAATACAGAGGCGGGGTGCGATGTAGCTTCTTACACATGATACCCAAACAATGGGGAAAGCAGACCATCCATCGAAGTCAGCGATGAAATTCAAGTCCAGTTTTTATACTTACTTTGATTTGATAGGATTAAGTAACATTCAAGATCGAGTTTCATAGACGTTATAAATGATGGCTCTGGTATTAAAAGATTGGATTGATGTTGTGTTTCAAGATTCGTAAATGGTAATAGGAAATGTCTTAAATATTTCAAATGTCAAGTATTTAATAGACCGTCGGTTTCATAACTAACTATTTTTGTGTCTTAGCCCATTTTTATTATGTTCAAGATTTCATTTCCAAACGTTTTATTTTACTTCAATAATAAAAACTCTGAAGTAAATCAAATCTGTCGGTTGAATGCCTCCGCTCAATAATGCCTACGTGACTAAATGTACCAATCGACAGCGCATACGCTCATGAACTAATAAAGCCAACTCTACGCTTGGGTCAAATAAAGGGTACTAAGTCTAGACCTTACTTACAGGTCACATTCCGAGATTATAATAAGATAAAATTCGGTTTTCATGTGGTTTTATTGTGCTAAACAAAGTTTGAAAGGTATTTTATGGCTTGGCATTAACTCGTGGCATGTTTATGTTCTGTAAGTAGTAGATCTACTCATAGAACATAAATGCGCCACGGGTTAGCAGTACATTACGACATTGGGCTATAAGTAAATTGTCAAGATTTGAAGTATACGATCGAAGCAAGGCGCGCAGCTAGTGCTGCGCCGCCCTGATTTAATTTACGTAATTTCGCTGTCTAGTGTTGTACACCTCTAATTTTATTTGTTTTTGTGAGTTAATGACGCTTGTTAAATTTTCAAAAAAATGCGTATAAATATGATGACATAGAAGGTTAATATCTAATATATAAAATTCTCGTGTCACAGTTTTCGTTGCCATACTCCTCCGAAACGGCTTGACCGATTTTGATGATATTTTTTGTGCTGATCCGGTATCTATGAGAATCGGCCAACATCTATTTTTCATCCCCCTAAATGTTAGGGGTAGTCCACCCCAAAATTTTATTTTTTAGACAAAATTTTTAATTTCTATTTTTTTATAATACAACATACAAAAATACATACAATCCTCAATTTTCACCCTTCTACGATCAACCCTTATTTTATTAGGAAGTTATGTATACGGCAAAACAACGTTTGCCGGGTCAGCTAGTACATATATAAACTTTTTTTGGCATATATATTATAATTAAAACTGGTGCTGCTTACCTATTTAAGAATATATTTATTTCGTATTCCTCTAAAACAGGGTAATTTGTTAATAAGTAACTGTAGAGGTAGCAAAGGAGGACTAGAGACAAAAGTATATCTACTTAAGTATTGTTTTACAAAAGCCCCAAATACTACATTCTGTAAAATAAGCATACACGAAAATCACATGCTGATCTCTACTAGCACTCGTATATTTTTTGCGCCAAACTGTTTTCAAAAATCTTACAGAAATAGTGAAATCTTTTTAGAGACGGCCTTATGTCTACCCTTTTTAGTTAAAAAATGACTCGATAAAATTTACTTCTTATACCAGCATTTAATTATATTTAGGAAAATGATTAAAAACATAGTATCGACCACCTCTTACATAATGAATAAATAGAAAGAGTTAGCAGAATCAAGTACGTGTAAAATTCAAAAGCGTTAACAGCTCATTACACCACAAGTTAAATAATGGTACATGTATAAATAACTCTCTATTTTAACTAAACCAGGCAAGTCATTTTATACATTTAATCATATATCTTCATATTCTTTAAGCATTTGTTTCAAACACGTCTTGCTCATTTCGCTGACCGTTGGTCATCGTGGGTTTGGTTCCAATTAGTACAAACTATAAGCAATGAATGCGGATATGTGTTCTGTGTGCTTATAAATCTCAAACGTATGTATTTCAAATTAAATACATATCATATCATCTATCTGAACTTCAGAAGTTTCACTTACTTTGGGCTTATATTTATGGTGTTGTAAGAAAAAGTGTCGGACAATTTTCGTTTTATCTATTGTACAGCTTTATTAAAGTGAAAACTACAGTCTACTCTACATAGCCATACTAGCATAAACAGCCCATTAACTAATCCCACTGCTGGGTCTCGCGACCATCTTTTTAAAGTCAAGGCCAATCCGTAATCCATCACGCTGGCCCAGTGCGTGTTGGTGGATGACTCATGGTCTCATGGTACATTTCGAATTCCTCACGATGATTTCCTTCCCTGTTTTATAATAACGGCATTACGCACATGATTTCGAAAAGATAACGATGCGCGTGGGAATTGAACCCACTCCGGGGGCTCCGGATCGGCAGTCGCTGTTCTCTCGACTAGACCAGCCGTTATTACTATATACCTACTAAGGACACCTGAAACTTTCTATAGACCGATGTAGATCTAAAACTAGAAAATGAAAATGTTCAATGTTTTTACATTTTAAAACTTATTTAAAAACAAATGGAAATTTAGAAAATAGCACAAGCGGTAAATGTTTTGGATAGAGACGAAATAACGTGTGTTTTCAAAATTGATTACAAATCAAACATAAAATGTATTCTATTGCATATATGAAAAATAATCTTAATCTTTGACTCATTTTAACACAGCACTGGTTATAACTACGGATGTAATACATTCCGGATGGAAAAAACGTATTTCATTTACATGTAATATCCGAAGTCTTGGTAAGTTTGAATACGAAATACCATGTGGCCGCGAATCGAAAGGTCATGGGAACATAACAATGGAATCATGAGTTGAATGGGGCGACTGAGATTTCTTACATTCTTCACTAACGCATCTAAATGAAGAGCATGACTGTATACAAGTACTGAAGCAATGATTACAAAAAATGTTATATAACAGAAACACCTGCATTTATTTATATAATATTATCATACAATATACTCACACACAGGTAGGCATACAAACGCAGAGGGAGAAAGAGTGAGAAAGTAATTACAATATTTCAGAATTTAAGCTTTTGGGAGCCCAATTACTTCAAAAATACTTCAAAGTCTCATCACAGACATCGCCGCGAAATTGCTCGCTTATCGGTTTTTTATTGGATACACTTCGGAGAGTGTGCGCGTGATTTGCATGATCTAATACCACCTTGCCCTTTTTATATCGGAAAGCTTGTAGCTCGAAAAAACGACATTCAAGGTTGATGATCCAAAGACACGAACGAAGAGATTTGACTCTACTTTCGTGATAAGAACGTCTATGCTTTGGAATTCGTTGCCTGAGAGGGATTTCCCCGATGGTTACAATCTTTGTGTCTTCAAATCTACCTCACTAGATTAGGCAAATCGCGGTCACACGCAGATCTTAATTAAAAAAAAAGAGACAAGTACACACTTGGTGCACCCATCTCAAATAGGTTTTATCAATAGGCTAGAAAACAAATTTCTAAACTGGCTATACCTCTCTGTACCGTAGAAATAATTCCTCTCCCTCGACTACACTTAAGTAACTTAACATTTATGTACGTTTAAAAACAGTTTTCTAGCGGTGCAATTAAGTAATTTTGTGTCCATGTAAAACCATGCTATTCTTAATCATTAAAGTTTATTTCATAGACCCTGTTTTAAACGAGCGTTAATTTTAAAATATTTTTTTAATTACCTTAATTATGATACAATCAAAATGAATCTGCATTGAAATCAAAGAAAATGATATAAATAATAAATAATGCACGAGTTGTATAATGTAGAGTTCTAGATGTGTCTCTTTTCCTTTATCGTGGCGTCACTATCGCATTACTATCTGATATTAGTTAGCTCTCGTTTATATATGCGTAGTTCAAAACATGCGCCAGAAGAATAAGACCATCAATATATAAACCACTAGATGTGGCCTTCCGAACTTCAGGCGCACGGAGTTATGTCATGGTTGGGAAGAGTGTGCTCACTCTTTCCATCCTAGTCGGTTGCAGGAAACGGTGACCGCCGGACGTTTTTACCTATCGCTATTCGTTGTCAACAACCTAAATAATTAACTCCAGCATATCTCGCCGTTAGCGATTCTAGGGGGCAAGTAGATGGGTTGTACGTGCGTAAATCACTTACGCTACTCACAGAGACGCAGTGTATTACCAATTTCAAGGTGCTCAGGGCACATCTATTGGTTTATATCGGTAAATGAAACAATAATGTAAGCTTACATTTTAAGAAGTTATCACAACTGTAAATTTCAATTTAATTTAATGAACGTATTTAAATAAAAATATGATATAGGAGTTCATAAGAGTTGTAGTGGCTTAATGGAGTATTTTTCCAAGTGCAGATATACAAGTCCTCCTCTTATTAGTATTCTCCTTGCGAGAGAAGACTCCGAGTGCAAGCAGTAGGAACGTTTAGTAGGTTGATTCATATTAGCTTGATAGCAGCACCCTGCGGTTTTACCCGCGTGGTTCAGGTTCTCATAACCCCGGGATAAAAAGTAGCCTATGTATTATTTCAGACTTTAAGCCTGTGTTTCGTATTACGATCCTTTTAACCCTTCCCACGGGATTGAACAACAAACATCCTAAAATCCAAACCTTAATATTTATATAAGTAATATTAGCAGGATGTAGGATTAATTTGACGACTGACAGGTTGTTGAAGTTTTCTTTCACAGTTTTTATTTGCGATTCTCCGCCTACTTGTCTTTACTCTAGCCTAGGTTGTGATGTGTTTCTCGTCGAGGTCAAATGTCTACGCAAGTGACACGATCCTCTAATAACCTTATGTAATCGTCGGCAAACTCATGGGAACGTTGCTGTCGAAATTGCTACCAGATTGTAAATGTCAGTCGCAGGACTGCATGTTGCTGATTGTCACCTTGTTCCCAATGAATAGAAAAATATTTACGTGAAAAACATCACTGTACAAAACCAAAATATCAAGCTTAATGACAAAAAACTAATTTCTAATCATGAGTTATTTAAAAAAAAATATTTTAAACGTATTTTTAATTTTGTTTCAAAAAATAACAAAGATTAGCTTGCAGCTTAGATGTTTCGATAGACGTCACTTCATCGTAGTTTTTATGAAGACGTGACGTCACAACACTCCACTCCGGAAGTTTGATGATCTATATCTTTGTCGCTTTTTAATAATTTGATGAAACAAAAAATACGTGTCCTTCATTTTTCTATAATCTACGTGACGGTCTAAATAGAATGGTGTTTTTTTACCCAGTCATCATCCCAATTCTAACTCTTTAATTAAATTTAATTAGAATTTTTGAATTAGATTATTTCTGAGGAAAAATAGACAGTTCTAGTAGTAGTTCTAGTATATCGGTCAGTTCAGTGTGCCCATGATATGTATTATATATACGTGACTACAAACCACTATTTGATTTGTACCGAAAAGGCAACACCAGTAAATCTTGACCTATGATTGCACAATATACCGGCCTATCTAGGGGTCAAGTTATACACGTATTTTCGCTATTCCTCATTTGTAATCGCGACCATGATACTTTGTACGTACGTAGACATAAAAATATTAGGCAACTAAGTGTTCATGTGACTTCGTTAGGTATATATTCTAATAATATTAAATAATTAATTATGTGTGAATGTTTGCTGCTCAATTCTGTCGGAATAATTGAACACATAGGGGTGGAATTTGAAATATAGGTAAATTATAATCTGGAATAGCACATAGCACTACATTTTATGGCGAGAAAATTACGAGAAAGATAACTGTGCGGGTAGAACCGCAGGACGGTGTTAGTTGCTTGCATGTGCATTCTACTACGCAACAAAGTGCATTTTGTAATATGTATGTATATTTTTTTCCTATAAAAGTACTGGCTGCCAAACTTCCTGCAAAGAAACACACATAGTTACAAAGTGAGAATATACTTGTGTAATTGTACATAAGCAACTAAAACGGGCACTTGGTAATCTGCATAACCCTCAAAACTTTGCCTTAAACTGAATACTGTACAAACATTTATCAGCATAACATACTGGGTTCAGGTTTGAATGGCAATGTTTTCAGAGAAATCACCCGGCAAAAATATGTACCTAAAACAATTAAATAAAACATCCTAAATTCCCTAGAGGCACGCGTAGTACACCGCACTTGTCACTCTTGCAGTTATTTGGACTCTTTTGTTCCATAGTTTCTTGCCCTTGTGCTGTTATAGACGGGAGTCTTGCTTACCATCAGGCGCATGTCCTGCTTCTCCTACCAGTCTGTATTATAAAAAAACTCGACTAATACATTTTTTTTTTATGTTCCATTAATTTCACGTTATTTAAGACATATTTTATCAGTATATCAGAACTTGAGAATCGTATTACTAATTCATTCATCAGCTCAAATTAGCGGGCAAACAATGTGGAACCTTTATGAATGACAGAGGAAACGTCGCGGAATGTGACGGGGGCGGAGTGACTCGTAGACAGGTGCCGCTCCAAGTTACGAACTCATCTCGAGTATTGTACGGTTTGCCATATTTAGTGCCTTTAAATATTTTTTTTTTTTAAATAAGGCGTGACGAGACGATCAGGACATGTGCCTGATGGTAAGCAACATACCTGACACATAACAGCACAGTGACACGCAGCTATTGGAACACGAAGAGTCCAAATCATTACCTAGCACTGCACTGCGCTCGTCACCCAAAGATCTAAGATCTTATATCTCTAAGCCCTGTAATTTCTCTGGAAACATTGCCCTTCAAACCGGAACACAGTAATGTTTGCACATTACTGCTTGGCGGTGGAATAACTGGCAAAGGTGTGGTACTTCCCCAGGCGGACTCTGGCAAGAGTCCTACCACTACAAAATGATTTAATTAATTAACTGATTTAAACGAGCAATTTTTATATCTTAAAATATTATAAAGTACGGATCATATTGTTTGTCTTACTACATCTTACTTGTTAAACTACTTAACCGATTTCAATAGAAATTGCACACCGTATGCAGTTTTATCCCACTTAAAATATGGAATAGGATAAGATAGGATAGTTTTTATTTCGATTAACAGTATTTACATGACAAAATTATTCATAAGTTTTTGTATGTACTCGTGCATACTACATTTTATGTTTCTGGGGCTTAGAGCATTTAGAATAATTTGTCTGTTTAGGGGCAATTTGTGTGTAAATTAATCGAACTAGGTGGAATTTTTAGAAAACGTTAGTTTAGGTGTGTTAAAACCGAGTGAAGCTCGATCGAAGGCTATTTTCCTATTTGTGATCGAGGTACTTATGAATTGTATGTGGTGTATGTTTGTGTAGATATGTGACTATTTATTAGCTTATATTGTTTTAGTTTAGTTTATGTATGTATTTATAATAATATTAGAAAGTATTAGTAAAGTGAAGTATTATATCAATAGTCTTTGTTGCGCACCACGCTTTGTATTTTCCAAGATTTGTACATCACAAAGTTGCCTGGAAGAAATCGCTTTCATCGATATAATTTCTCTATAAAATTGCAATTACTGTAATTTTAGTACGCGTAAGAGTATTAAACTTACGGTAGGTTAGGTTACTCGAACTTACAATGGCATGGTGACACCCACTAACTTTATAAGGTTTTTTGCTGTTTAAAAAGATTATGAGTGACAGTATTTTTTGTATGGCACCTCTTCTATATAATAAGCTGCCAAATGCAATTAAAAAACTTAACTCATCCATGTTCAAAAGTAAATTAAAAAAGATACTGGTACCCAAATGTTATTACACTGTGAAAGATTTTTTTAAATGATAGGAAATTAATTGGAATACTGATGTATAGATTTTGTATAACATGACATTTTACATTCCATTAACTTCCACATTAAATTCCATTAGCCACATTAGTGTCCACTGTCTATATTTTATGAAACTTTAGATTTAACTAATGTTAGATCAGATAATATATTGTAATGGACAGGTTGAATCAGATTACTCTATAATATATTGTGAGAGTTCTTTGAGTAGGTATACAAATATCAAATTTTATACATGTTAACATTCTTTTACACACATTGACATTGTTTTATTTTATACAAATTGAATTATTATTATTATTATTATTATTTTTCTATACATAATGACATTCTTTAAAATTGCTCACACGGCTAAACTGCAAGAGCTACTACTGCAAGACCTTAGATTCTACATGAAACCACACACTTGTCAAAGTCCATAACATCATCCTGCTGAAGCACAAGACGTTGGCGTAATTGTACTCATCAAACATATCACACTAACAAAACACAACGGGATAGAAGTCAGAAATTAATACATGATGAATCAGATGACATATATGATACAACCGATTAAAAGTTAAAAATGAAAAAAGAAGAAGAAGACCTTATCAGCTGACTATTATTATCATTGTATAAATTCAGACCAATGGAAACTGCGTTGCCAGACATATTGCATGCCTCTAGAAGAAGAGGCCAGTTTGTATGGGTCAATTATTTAAATGTTTTGTATCATCTTATCTTACCTGCAAACAGCAATAAAGATTTTTGTATTTGTATTTAATATCTAAAACCACTACCCGTCAAACTGAAATACAATAATGTCTATACATTACTACTTCACGGCGCGATAACAAACTATAAACATGTAGTATCAAATGTGCTCTAAGTACAAGTAATACACAGCAAGAATATATTGAAGTTCGCTGTAGCTTATGCGTTAGACAGCGGAAAGGAAGGAGGACAGCCCACACAGTCTCCTGCGCGTATCTGACCTTCGTCCCGCATTCCCGTACACTCATACGGGATACGCACATTACGCACTATTTGCTACTCGTTATGGGACACTCACCTCTCGCGGTACACTCACTGCAAAAATACTTGTCTAGCGTGTAACGTTTTCTTTTATTTTTTAGAGGCAAATAGGTATGTGCTACTCGTATAAACGATAAGTACTTTATTTTATTCTAGCATACTTTCTTTTATCCGCTTGGTTATTTGGAAAAAAAATACGAAGCCAGAAAATGCCTTTACATTTTCTGAATAAAGACTAACTCAGCAATTGCAAAAAAATCACAAACATGTGTACAATAACGTTGTAAATTTGTTAAATCCGAAACAAAATTTACGAGATTTTTTTAAAACGATATTGTTTTTTAGCTTGTGAATATGTCGTACTTCGCATCACGTATTTCGTGACTTTGTTTTACATCAACTACTAATAACTTACACATAAAGTCCTTTGACTTTATGTGTACACAAAAAAATATAAATGCGAAAGGTCGCATGAATGTTTGCAATTTTGTTACTTTTTCAAAACCAACTAAAGGAGTCTAAATTAAATCTAGCATATGGATAGATAAAAATATGGAAGGACTCCTATTTACACAAGCTATTTTTTCTCCCGGCGACATAACGAGATCGGAGGATCTACCGCTTAACTAAAACTGTCTCTGTTGATAGTGCACTTTCTTTTCTTTTCGCTTGAAATGATAGAGACAGCAATAGCAAAGCCAAAGCCGATTTAATTAGGCGGTAGAGTGGCGGAAACTACGCGAACTACGGAAATGCGGTTCTGTATAAAATTACATAAACTAAGTAAACTTACCTTTACTTACCTCTATCAATAAAGTGAATTGTGTAAAACTTTGGATGCAATAAATTTTATCTCTGAATATAGGTAGGTTTCTACTACTAATGATTGTAGAGCCTTTTAAATCAAATCTAGTTATGTGGGTCAGGCAAATTTAGGTACAAAATTGTTGAAAGGTTTAAAAGAGCTATTTATATAAGATATATAAGATAGATAAAGATGGGTCTTTATGCCATATATATATATATATATGGCATAAAGACCCATCTTTATCTATCTTCCTCGTATGATTTAGTATAAGTTTTTATAAACTCAACTTACTGACAAAATTAATGTAAGCATCGACCTTGCCATTTCAGTATTTGGACTTGCTCTAGTTTATATACAGTAGTTCTAGAGCTTTAGGAAGAATTCGGTACAATTTATGTATCCATCCATCTTTGATATGTTAATGGCGATATTAATATCTGCGTAAAATGAATGTGTTTCTGTAATAACGATCGGAATAATTTTCAGCATTGGCACACTGAAAGCATTTTTTTCTCATTAATTACAAGAAACTGTAACGACATTGACATCGAGTAAGTATCATCTATACCTACTCACAGAAGATATACAAATGTTCTGTGTCTATACCAATATTATAAAGCTGAAGAATTCTTTTGCTTATTTGAACGCTAGGATCTCAGAAACCACTGGTTCGAATTGAAATATTATTTTTCTGTTGTATAGTCCACATATCGCGGAAAGCTATAAGCTATATAACATTGCGCCACTATCAATAGAAGTATAGTATGACTGAAGAATGTAGCAAATACGGAAAAAAAAATTTTTTCGTGAACTTTCGTTGTGTACGTTGACGTGTGCTGAAGTCCGTGACAGCATAACTGTGGTTGCGCCATTAAAACCTTTTTTATGCTATTCAAATCGCGGGTAAACAACGTTTCGCGTAATTTATAATATTAAGATATCCGAGCGAAGCCGGAACGGGCCACTAGTCTTAGATAATTATAATGATTCGCTTGCTTAGTGAAATATTATCTACGTAGAATCATAGTAATTGTTGGAATTATCTACATTTATATTGGCAACACTATTCTCTCCCTCTGATCTATGGTTGTTACAAGTAAGGTGTGCTTTTTGTACTACGTAATAAGTTTAGTCTAAAATAAAGAAATATAACTAATTGAAAACTATTCACGCAAGTATTATTCTCCATATTAACATGGTAGCAGAGCGTAGTTAAAAAAAAAGACAAGTGAAAACAATGATTTGTGTATGGAAATAACAAGAGGATTAGAAGAACAACTAGATACGTAAAATGGCGGCGAAAAACAGTGATATTAATATTCCGATCTTTGACGGCTCAGATTATAGCAACTGGAAAATACGTATTTTAAAATTTCTACAATTCAAAAGGTGTAAAGATGTAACAATGCGAGCTAAAACAAAAGACGACAATGCCACATGGGATGATCGTGATATTCAAGCTACTAACTACATTTATAGTGCAATAACGAACAGACAATTAGAATACATAAGTGATTTAGAGACGGCATACGAGATCATTCAAAAGTTTGATGAAATGTATCTGAAAAAGTCGACGGCTTTGCAAATTGTGTGCCGACATAACCTCGAAAATGTCAAATTGAAAAACTACGTAGAAGTGTCTTTGTTCTTCGACGATTTTGAAAAATGTGTTAACGAATTAAAACAAGCCGGGGCGGCTATAACAGAACAAGAAAAACTTAATTACATGTTGAAATCTTTGCCACAGAATTATAGTCATATCGGTGACTTGATTGACGTGCTCCCAGAAAGGGATAGAACTGTCGATTATTTAAAAAGCAAAATAAAATTAAAAAAAGGCAGAACAAGAGTCGAATGAGGCGTCACACGATAGTTCTAATGCTTTTCGAGCGGAAACTAAGACATCATCACACAGAAGCTGTTTTAACTGTGGTAAACCGGGTCATTTTCAAAGAGATTGTCGTACCCGTACTGAACATACACAAAGAGGTCGAGGTCGTGGATATTCTATAAATAGAGGTCATGGATATTCTGGAAGTAGAGGACGTGGAGATTCTGTTGTTAGAGGACGTGGTACATATAATACTAGAAACTTTCATGGACGAGGAAATCATTACAACGAGCGATCCAGGAATGATAATCATGACCAATATGGAAATAGTTTTCACACAACTGTTGCAAATAATACTACAACAAGCGAAAAGACAAGACAAAAAGGAGAAATAGAATGGTTATTGGACAGCGGCTGTACAGACCATATCATTAACACAGATGAATACTTTGAATCTTATGAGACATTACAGAAAACTGTGAAAGTCAAAATTGGTGATGGAAGAATACTAGAAGCTACGAAGGTTGGAAATATTAAGGCATATTTTCTAGTTTATGGGGAAAAGTCAGAAGTGACACTGACAAATGTATTTTATGTTAAAGAAATGAAAGCGAACTTGTTAAGTTACTCAAGAGTCACAGACAAAAACTCAATTGTGTCAAGGGCAGATTGTCAAAATATATAACCCCTATGGAAAGGTAATAGCGATTGGAATTAAAGATGAAAGATTATATAAAATGAAAAGTTATGTTATGAAAATAACCTGGAAGCAAACTTATGTAAAAGTAAGATGACTGTGAAAGAGAAACTACACCGTACATTGGGACATCTGAACTTCAATAAATTAGAAATAATGTGCAGGAATGGAACATTGGAAGGATTGCCTAAGGAAATTGAACAAGAATATTTCAAGTGTGTGACATGTATAGAAAATAAAATGCATAACTTACCTTTTCAAAATAACAGAAGAAGGGCAGACAATATATTACAAATAGTTCATACAGATTTGAATGGCCCACATCAAACAGCAGGAAACCATGGTGAAAAATACTTTTTAAGTTTTATAGATGACTATAGTAAATTGGTTAGAGTATATTGTATCCGAACAAAAGATGAAGTATATGATTGCTTAGTACAATATATTAATGAAGTACAAAATATCACTGGTAAGATGATAAAAGAATTACGTTGTGACAATGGTAAGGAATATATAAATTCCAGAGTTTTTCAGTTCACAAAAGAGAGAGGAATCATAATAAGACCTTGTCCAGCTTATGTTCATGAACTTAATGGAACTGCGGAAAGGTATAATTGGTCTTTAATGGATATGGCAAGATGTCTCTTATCAGAAGCAAAAGTTGAAAAAAAATATTGGCCAGAAATAATTAAGACAGCTGCATATCTTAAAAATAGAACATTGACTAACACTATTGAAAGGAAAACTCCATATGAAATATTTTTCAAAAGGAAGCCTACAGTAAAGTATCTGAAAATGTATGGCAGTAGAGTCTTTGTGAGAATACCAGAAGAGAGAAGGAAATCTAAATGGGACAAGAAAGCAGAAACTGGAATTTTGCTTGGATATACAGACACTGGATATAGAGTATTAATCAACAACAGGGTGATAGTAGCAAGACATTGTGATATTATAGAAGAAGACATGACTTTGTGTGGATTTCAAGATGAGAAAGATGAAAATTTTGAAGAAGAAAAAGAAATGAAAAAACGATATTGCAGAATGTGTGGAAGGAAATGATACAAGTGAACTAAACAGTAACAATGACACAAGAATTAATGAAGATGTGGATATAATTAAATCAAAAAGACAAGTTAAACCTCCAAAGCGATTTCATGAAGAGTTTGGCTATTATTGTATTAGTGTAAACTACTGTGATGCTATGACCCCAGCAAATTTTCAGGAGGCGATGAACTGTGAAGATGTAAATAAATGGAAGGCAGCCATGGACCGTGAGATGAACAGCTTAGTGGAAAACAAAACATGGAAACTTGTTAATAATAATAATAATAATAATAATAATATTTTATTCCAGAATTAGTTATTCCATATACAAAATATATAAGTCACCCAAGGACAAAAAGGTGATAGATGTGAAATGGGTCTACAAAAGGAAGAGTGAAGGTGAATATAAAGCCAGATTAGTAGTTAGAGGGTTCCAACAAATTGATTGTGTTGATGATACTTACTCTCCTGTGGCAAAAATGCCAACTTTAAAGCTTTTGTTGTCATACTGTTGTCAAAATTCTATGGAAATCCATCAGATGGACGTAGAAACTGCATTTTTAAATGGTAAAGTTTTATCTGAAGTTTATGTAAAACAGCCAATGGGCTATGATGATAGGTCTGAAAAAGTTTATATGCTAAATAAATCATTATATGGTCTAAAAGAGAGCCCACGTGCATGGTATGAATGTTTCAACAATTTTTTTAATGAAACTAGAATTTCAAAGATGTAAATATGATTATTGTTTGTATTTCAAAAAGAAAAATGATTTTACTATTTACATTTTATTGTTTGTTGACGATCTTTTGATTTGCTGTAGAGACCAAAACGTTATTGATGATATTAAAACTAAACTGTCAGATAAATTTAAGATGAAAAATTTAGGTAGAGTGAAAAATTATATTGGTATAGACATTGAATATAACTATGAAAAAAACAACATTGTAACCTTGAGTCAGGAACATTATATTCAGTCTTTAGCAAAACGCTATAATATTGAAAATACAAAATTGTACAAAACACCTATGGAAATAAATGTGAAATTAGAAAAATGTGAGTTAAATGAAAATATCAAGTATAGAAATTTGATAGGAGCATTGTTGTATATAAGCTCTGGTACTAGACCGGATATTTCATTCTCTGTAAATTACTTAAGTCGTTTTCAAAACTGTTGTAATGAGACACATTTTAAATATGCTCTGAGGGTGTTGAAATATTTGTTTTTAACAAAGACACTAAAACTAAAATATTATAAAAATGACAATGCTGATATATTAGACTGCTTTGTTGATTCAGATTGGGCAGGCGATGTAGTAGATCGAAAATCTACTACTGGATATGTAATTAGATTATATGGAAATGTTATCTTTTGGAAATCAAAAAAACAAAACTGTGTGACAAAATCGTCTACATTTGCAGAATATGTTGCCCTGTCTGAAGCAGTAACAGAAATACATTTCTTAATAAACCTAATAAATGATGTATTTACTAAAATCTGTAAGCCAGTGAAAATATATGAAGACAATTCAGGTGCTGTAGCCATAGCGAAATATGGAAATTTTACCAAAAACTCTAAGCACATCGAGGTGCATTATCATTATATTCATGAAAATGTCAAAGAAAAGTTAATTGAAGTTGTTAAAATAGAGTCCGAAAATAATGTAGCAGATGTATTGACTAAAACTTTGGGAAGTGTTAAATTTCTTAAATTCAGAGAATTCTTAAACATTAAAGATTAAAGCAATTATTAGCATAAGTTGATTTGTATAAACCAACCAAGTTACACGAACCTGTTCTAACTTGAAACTTTAAATTATAAATTGTATTAGGTAGCTATTGATTGTTGCAATATAAATGTAAGGAGGCGTGTTGGAATTATCTACATTTATATTGGCAACACTATTCTCTCCCTCTGCTCTATGGTTGTTACAAGTAAGGTGTGCTTTTTGTACTACGTAATAAGTTTAGTCTAAAATAAAGAAATATAACTAATTGAAAACTATTCACGCAAGTATTATTCTCCATATTAACAGTAATTTATAATTCAAATGTACATATTTATATTCTTCGTTTCGACCCAGTCGTAGCTCCAGGATGCCCTGTGAGTCATAACTTTCGAGGAATCTCCGTACCTAGGCATTGAATGTACACTTGTATGAGGTGTTGATATGATGTAGGATTTAAAAATACTGCACTATTTGCCTTGAAGATAACTGGTTGCAAGAAACATTATGCGCTAGACAGCCTAAATATCCACGACAGTCATATAAGAAAGCCGTAATTGAAAATGCTGTAGAAAGCCGAAACAGATGAAAAATAATATATACTGGAAAAGCTGGTATCGTGATGAGGTTTTGAGACCCCGTCGTAATACCAGACTTGCATGAACACCATACCAGACTACGCTATACTAGATTCAAAATGAACACTAGGAGGAAATACAGATTATTGAAATTGTTCAAAGTTTTTAGACAACAATTGCTGTGATAATAAAAAATTTACCAGGTTCTAACCCTTCTTAAAACTTAAAAAAATGGATATTTCTTACAATAGTAAAAACAAAATCCAAAAAAAATGTGTTACACTGTGTTTTTTTAAAATAAAAAGTGATGAGACGGGCAGGACATGTGACTGATGGTAAGCACAATGCCTGACACATAACAGCATAGTGACACGCAGAGGGACATATCGGAACATGAAGAGTCCAAATTATTACATAGCACTGCACTGCGCTCGTCACCCAGAGATCTAATATGTTATATCTCTAAGCCCTGTAATTTCTCTGGAAACATTGCCCTTCAAACCGGAACATAGTAGTTTGCCCATTACTGCTTGTAGGTAAAATAACTTGCAAAGACGTGGTACTTCCCCAGACGGAATCTTCTAAGAGTCCTATCACTACGGTATGCATGAATTTGAACTTAACTTAAAGAAAGTACTGCCACTGTACTGTAGTGTGTAAAAGTGATATGAGTCAAAGAAATTTAAAAAAAGACATATGACGATGATCATTGCTCATATGTCTCGGATCAGCATCCTGTAGTACATTAAATATCTACTCGGCTACAGCTAAGTGTACACCATTGTCACTCTACATTAGGGCCCGACTCACGTCTACACTCATTCTTCGTCTGTCTGAGATCGGGGACTTCTTACACGACCAATTGCGAAAACCAACTCCACTAATCAGGTACGTGATACTTATACGAGCGCACTGATACACTTGCCAAGATTTCAATGCTGCAATTACGAAACGACATGATTTAAGATGTTAGTAAAGAAATGTACACCTCCATTTGCGTACAACAATCAAGAATTGAAACTACAAGCCGTGGGCGAACGCGACGCGTCATTGATAAGGATAATCGAGCCGTGAATCAACGTCGAACCCAGCACTTAACCGGTAGTTAAACAACCCTAATATGGTGACAAATCTAATATTCTCCGTGTCGACATAGGTCACAATTATTAACTTAATTGTCTTCGCGAGTAGGCGACCCATTGTTCGCGGTTTTGGTACGTGCCCGTATCGCATGATCTGTCTAAAAGTTTATTTCGCTCATATTCCTTATTTATAAATTATTTCGTCATTATACGAGACCCCAATTTGTAACGACCTAAAGGCTTTGAGATAAGTCTGACATTGCCAAAGTGGTCAAAACATATCGTCGATCAAAGGCCATCGTTATGCAACTTCTCTTTTTAAATCATATTTCCTTTGTCACGACCTGTCTTCCTGGATATTGGGACGGCAAGAACATGACATTTGGATAATATTATCGCATCGGTACGATCTGTTTTGATGAAATTGGAGTGAGATCATAAGAAGCATTGAAATACGTGACTAATAACATAATAAGATTTGTTATTGTGAGTTAGTGGTTGTCATTGATTTAAGTTCACATTCCTAAAACACACGAAACATAATATATTTTACAAAAGGATTGTAATACACTTTCTGTCAAATAATAACAGTAACACTAGCACAATATTGTGTCGTCATCTGTGGCATACACGCAGTGTCGCAAAATTTTGGACTCTTCATATATCAATAGCTGCGTGTCACTGTGCTGTTATGTGGTAGGCATGTTGCTTACCAGTCGCATGACCTGCTTAGGGTAGTCAATGTCAGTAATATCAAAACTAGGGCTTATACCAAGGATGGGGCGCAGAAAAGACTAGACTACTCTCAAAATTTGAATCATGTACAAACTCGAGTCATATTTGAGTATGCTTTTTTGAGGATGCAATTTTATAATAATTATATTTCTGAAAAAAAAAAACACATAAAAATTCAATTCGGTCTGACTTCAATTTAAAAATTTTACTTACACGCTCCATTTCATTTTAATTAAATTGGTGAAACTAGATAACATACGAATACCACCTCTTATATTATCTACCAAATAAAAACAGAATCATCAAAATTTATTCGCGGTAAGCGGATCGAGTAACATAAATATGTACATAATATAAAAAACACGCTGAATTGAGGACCTCTCCTTTTTAAAATGGATTAACACCAAGAGTATATAATATTATAAACGTTTGCGTCTATGGTACAATATTTTTTATAATTTAATTAAGTCCAACTGACCAAATCAACGATTCAAATCAACGATCAATCTCAACGATTTCGATTTATTAACAATCATGCCTGTTATTGGTTCACAGCTGTTATCAAAAAATACACAAACGGGATTCGATTGGCACAGTCCGATGTCTGATTACATTTGTGGCATATCGAATTGAGCCATAAATTATGACGATAGCACAGTGACCGGCGATGGCACACGGGACGGTGACATAACGGAGAACCCACGCGGTCCGTTAGTCGCCGATCTTTCACATTACCCCAAACTTGGACTAATGTATTTAACTTTTTTTTTTAAATAGTCGAATTTTGGAAGGTGGTTAAAAAGATTTCAAAATTCTGAAAATTGTCGCAAAAAGAGAATGTGCAGTGGCATGAGATGCCTGAGTGAGTTTTTCTCGATGTTTACATCTTGTTATCTTCAAGTCTGAATCGATTTCGAAGGAGCTGACTGCGTCGTCGCTTAACATCAGGCGACATGGCGGTTAAGTGTATACTTATGATAGTTTACAACCAAAAGCTTAGAGCAGAATTTATTTCCAAGTTTTCTAGGCACATATTTAACTTATTTTGTTAAAAGACCACATCTGATGCTATTTTTTAATCCATTGACTTTGCCAAAAGTTGAGTCTCATGCGTTTGAGTCGCCATCTTTAGTAGAATATGATTTAAACAATTATTTGTTTGTAGGTACTGTTTTGTGTTTTTAAAAACCAACACTATAGTGCCAAGTGTACATCGTTTTAGATTCTTGTAGATTGTATATTTATTACATTAAACTATTTATTCTATCAGGTCGAAGTTAGAACTTACTGACATTCAGTTACCAATATCTATTCTACTCAAAAGGCACTGCCCGTAAACTAATGATAAATACAGATAATGTTCGTGCATAATAATAAGTATTTACAATATTTGTACTTGCATTTCTATATAAAATTATGGAAACGTGATGTTGTACCTAATTGTAAGCAATTCATAGATAAATAGTTAAAAAGCAAAAAGGAAATTTGAGAAAGAAATAAGTTAACAAATAAATACTAACCTCAGATTGAAACGTATACACCAGAAGAGCAATGTGAACGGACCTAATGCACTGAATAGGCCAAGCGAGACGGTCTCGTTCTATGGTTTCGTTGTTTCACTATACTCTACATCGTTAATGTCTGAAGCGCTATCACAGTTTTCACTTACTGCATAAAAAAATCGGGAATGATTTGTTTAGAAGAATATGTATAGTTTACCACCTACAGACCGACATACACTCTGATCTGTAGAACCAATGTTATTCACAAGTGATATCGCAATAATTATTACATTGTGTGCTTGCAGATTCGAGGGTCTTAAATCACTGTACGCGATAAGACTGCCGTTTATGGTACTAGTTATAAGTCATTGTCTGTAGTACTTTTGTAATTTTTCTGGCATGTACATGGGGGGCACACTAAAAGTTTTGCACTTCTAGCTAATCGGAAAACCGAGTATTTGAATTTCGAATGTTATATTTTTTTAAACGTTGGAACCTTCTCAGCAAAAAAAAAAAATCGGCGGGAAATCATTTGTCAATTTTGTTGTTTATCACACATCAAACAAAGTTCTACGTACAAAACGAAAGTGAAATTAAGTCAAAAAGATTTTAAAGCGACGATTTTTTATGATTTTAATAGTTCTCTCTATCCGCAACACTGTGCCGCTCGTCTTCAAAATACTTTTGGGAGAGAAGCTCCTTGTTTGAGCACCGTGAGGCGATGGTTTGGGCGAATTTAAGAGAGGTCAAGTTTCTTTACATGAAGAATTTCGTGAAGTTTCCTTCCTTCAACTGCCGTCAACGAAAATAATGTGGCTACTGATAAGCGGCTAACTGAAGAAAACCCGCAGTTTTCCTATGAGACAATTCGAGGACTATTGGCGAAAGTCAAGACCACCTACCCCAGACCCCAGACGGATTCTACAGTTCTAACAACATCAGGCAACAAAATAATATCTTGAAAATATATCATAACATGAGATTAGCCGCCAATCCCAGTTGTGGGAACATAAAGTGAGCGGCATATGCTTAAGAAATATGTATTATGGAGATTCGAGTAAGACTAAATCACAATAAAATCGAATACACGACCAAAATTGATAAAGGACACGCAAATATGTGAATGCAGTCGGATTTTTGGTGTTTATAACAATTTACATTTCATGTAAAACTTTACAAAGAATCGTTTTTATCTACGAGTATCTATTTGGGATAGGCGTCGCAATGGATATCATATTACCGATTTTACAAAAATAATACGGATTTTGAAGTTCAAGCAAGAGTTTGAAATACGGCTTCTGTAACAAGCTATTTTATGCGTGTCTAATTCGCTATTACAGAATACAGTCAGGTCCGAAACAACGTACTCGAAAGTACAAGTTTGGGACGCTGTTGAAACTCTATCAAGCCCAATATTAAGTTTTCATGTCAAGCAAATTAAACCATGACTATTAAAGTTGTATAACTTCATTGATCTCCATTGCACTATAACTAGTTTAATTATACCTTTAGGGTTACCACCTAAGTTTTTACAATCAGAATTTAATGACGCGTTTTCAGAATATCTGAAAACTCCTATTAAAAATAATTCTTCATTGCACCAACGGTCGCGTTAACGTTGCATTTTGTTAGTGACATTTCATAACAATCATCAGCGTTAATAATTTAACATATATGTAGCTTATCAAAATATGTTACTCATATTTATGTGTCTACGAATACGTCTTATAAAGATTTTACTAATAGATTAACAATCTCGTTTGGAAAGTACCTTGTAGTTTTAAATTTTCTTTTTCTTTTAATTTGGTTACTTATTAAAAAATTTAGTGAAATAAATAACATTTACTTTTTTCAAAGTACATGTTGTTAACCCTAATGGCCAAAGCAATCAAAATCAAATATAACAATAAGCGACAACCTCTGTTTAACCTGTCATGCAGCTGGACAAATACCATGGATTTCTTTTGATAATGTAATTATAGGTGATTAAGTCTAAAAAGAAAATGACTGTTCTATTTATTTAATCGTGTTAAAATAGTACTACAGTGCAACCTGCAGTTTGGATTCTGAGCTAACCGCTGTCCCACATGGTAAACTAAGCTAGGGTTAAATAGTATTGAATAAATTTGCAAGCACATGTCCTACTTGTCACATCACTCCTACCATAAAAAACAATGGAGTCACAGTGCTATGTTTAAAGAAAAAGTAATATGTGATCAATTTTGTTTAACTGAACCCATAATAGAAGCCGAGAAATTTACTAGTAGTAAGTTTCTTGGCATGCTCCAGTTTACCTCCGTTCTGTTTAGGGACTATTCAGAGTGTAGTAATTCAATAAATAGAAAATCTTTACTAATCGTAATAAAACAATAAATACATAGCACTACTATTCTTAAAAAAATAGTATTTGTGGTCATGTTCCTATCGCCCGCGAAATATTCCATCTCGGAGATATTACGTTACAAAAAAATATTCACACGTGCAAAATACGAAAAAGATATTAGTTTAGTTTCATTACATGTTTATTATTGTAGTTGTTACATGAACTCAGTAGAGCGACGCGCCATTAGACTCATTAACAACTACGCGCTCGTAAAGAAGACGCTGCACGATCTTCGACACTGGAGTTAGGTTGGCAGTTCGGCCATATTTTATCGCCTTTATTGCGAAGAGTGAGCATGACAGCAGTTTGAATTAATTCTTCTCTCTATCTTCTATTCTTCCTATTTCTATATTTTATTCTTCTTACTTCCATCACAGGCTACAGTAAAATCTAAACTAAACGCTGTAAAAAATCTTTTTAACGC
This sequence comes from Ectropis grisescens, assembly GCA_017562165.1. NCBI lineage: Eukaryota > Metazoa > Arthropoda > Insecta > Lepidoptera > Geometridae > Ectropis > Ectropis grisescens. The sequence goes on along the minus strand of CM029788.1, from coordinate 15,920,653 downwards.
TAATGGCAGGACCATTGGATTGGATTGCTCTGGCAGTCAAAAAGCCAATTGAAAAAACAACCCGGGTATCAAGTCTAAAATGAAGAAGTACCTTGTAAGTATTCCAATACTTATTATAATTATAGATTTATTTTCCACTTAACATTTTCTTGCAATAAACTTATACGTATAGTTTTTTTTTTCTTCTTCTATGTATTTCTTGTTCTATATTCTATCCAAGTTTTTCCGCCTATTTTATTATGTCATCGCAATACTTACAAGGTAGTTACTTGCATTCAGCACTTTTCAGCTGGCAAATTATTGACATTGGCATTTGTCCACTTTGATTTAAAAAAAAATACTTTACAGTTTATTGAAAATCGGTGTAAAAAATAGGATCATCTGAACCAGTTTCTCTAAATTCTACACTTGCACAGGAGCAGTAGGAAGGTTTGTTCCTACACACCGACCTACTGCTCCTGTGACAAAATTTCTTAGTCTGAAAAGTCTTTATATCAAGGAAACCACGCCCTGAGACAACTGACAACGGCTGTTGCGACAGCTCTCATGCCGTTCACCACAGCTATGTACGCGTAGAACTGCAAAGTGTACACTAGCGGAATTGTAATGTGTCTATTAATAGAATTAAGATGGCTAAAAACTAGTATAATCTCAGATTCTTGTATGAAACTAATGAAATTTCGGCATACGCGACATTTTTAAGATTATTAAACTACTAGCAATGCCCCGCGGATTTATCCGTATAGTTCTCGTTATTGTTATTTTCTGGCGAGAAAAATTAGTTATGCGCTATTCCAGTCTATACTATAACAGTGTTCTAAATTTCAGCTAGATCCATTCCGTCATTCCGACGTGATTGAGCGGCAAACATCTAAACTTCTGCATTTATAATACTCGTATTAGTAGGATTTTACGTGTTACAAGACAATGTCCAAGTATTTAACGACATTTTTATCTTTTAAGCTTACATTTTACGAAGCTGGTATAAATAGAATTAGGTATTGGTTGTTAAGTTATAGGTACACTAGTATTAATAATAAATAAAGGATTTTAATCATAGTTATATGATAGAGCGGATTCTCGATATTTTGATACAGTTTCATGCACCTCATTGGCCCGTGAACACAGCCTTAAAGCTGTACCAGTGGCTGTAATTAGCTGTAAAGAATTAGTAGCCTGAGTGTTCTCCCCGACAATTATCTATCAATGTACCAAATTTCATTCAAATCCTTCAGTAGGTTTTACGTGAAAGAGTAACAAACATCCATCTATCCATGCTTACAAACTTTCGCGTTTATAATATACCTATAGGGATAGGGAATAAATCCCCTGCCTACAATTTCAAATTACATAACATTACACTCCAGGCTAGAATTTTTGTTACGTGTATAGTAAAAACTAAAGCAACATTCGAATCGTTACTTACATTAAAATTCCGAACAGTACTATTTTCTATTTCATAACCGATAGGTATAATGATAACGCTCCGCCGATGGATATCGTAGCATCTCGTAACAAATAGACTGTTACAAATTAAATGGATACATTACCTAACAATAATGGTCTTCTTAATGGTCTGCGTAAAAGGGGCTAGGTCAAAACGTTGTCTTATTTTTAACTGAAGATTTAATCCACCATACTTGCAGCTCTATTATTGAAATTAATGTTTTAAAAACTTATTTCAATAGTAAAATGTTAGAATACCAGCATCACCCCGTGGGTTAGCCCGAGTAGTTTCCCTGGACAAAAAAATAGCTTGTGATATGCCAGACCATTGTCTATCTGACCATCCAAATTCCATCAGTAGTTTTATCGTGGAAGAGTAACTAAAATACATACTTTATTTATTTTTTAATAAAAAGTGACGAGACGAGCAGGACATGTGCCTGATGGTAAACAACATGCCTGCCACATAACAGTACAGTGACACACAGCTATTGGAACATGAAAAGTCCAAACCAATACCTAGCACTGCACTGCGCTCAGTAGATGCAACCGCTTCACGCAAAGCAATTTTATAGGAAACTAGGATCAAGTACAGACTTCCCCCGAAATAAAACAATCATAAAACGTTTTCGTAATGTAACGTAAAATATGTCCAAAACTATCTTAAATTAATTACATTACTATCGAAATATTAGTCGAGATCCCCAATTTTTTTCTAATAATAAAAATATAGCCTATGTTTCTCGATAAAATAGTAAGTATTTTAATGGTGTAATTTTTAGAGTTCAGAAGTTTTTGATTATATTTATAACGAAATTTTAAATAGTAGGTATAAATAAGAACAAAGCCTCTAACAGGCGTCGAAGGCTCTAAAAGGTATTTTTACACTTTTTTACATTTATACATAGGCCTATTTTTCTTACATTTGCTAGCGTTTGTACGACGAGAGTATACGTATGTCGTTTACAGATTGAGCCAAAATCTTTCACATTTTCTACAAGTGGTTTTATGATAACACTCTACTCCCAATATATATAGATACAGTAAAAGAGCTTTTTTCTGTTTTAATAGAACAGCTTTTCGAGATGTGTTCTTCTCTCAAACATAGTTGAGGAGGAGGATCGTTGACACATCCGTACGTGCGCATACTCGTCAACGGTTGCTGTTTGTGAAATTGGACTACTTTTGACACAAATAGGTACTACTTTAAATTAGAACTTAGGGCTAAGATTTCCCTCATATTGTTGATAACTCAAACTCGTTTTTAATAAAAAAAAGAAAGAAGTGTGGCACTCGGAGACTGCCGCGGTAAAGCTATTGCATGTTGCATGCATTTTTATCAACATAAGCAATAGGGATGTTAACAATTTTTCGGAAATGCTTTTATTTTGAAGAGTGTTATTTGTTTACCATAAAAAATATCACGGGAAATCCGTTAAGTTGGCAACACTGCTAAGAGCATTTAGTCTGTAAAGCTAATACAAATAAGATTCAAAGTCGAATGACCGAGTGGGGAGGACGGCGTTACGGTCTTCCATCCCTCTTTCTTGTGAACATAAGAAAGAGATGCACGATCACTAAAATTCGGTCCCCAGGCCCGCGATAAAAGCTATGCAATAGCTTTAAAAAAAGTCTCGAGAATCCCTCTTGTATGTAGTGGCCAAAATATTTAATAATAATAAACAATAATAATAATAAATTTATTTTGTAACAAAAATAATAATTACATTAGACAATTTTACGACATGAAATGATTTTCTCGATGCATATATTTCGTAATACATGGGCAATATATTTAATTATCGGTGTACATCTGAAAGTTAATTCAACAAAATCGAGTACATTCTGGACATATTTCTACATTCTGACACTAGTCATTGCTGTAGGATACCCTGTGTTGCAATGACTAGTGCTCTTCCAAAGTTCTAATAATGATAATTAACGAAGTGTTGAAATAAATTTCTAAATTAAAACAATATTATTGAACAATATCGTGGGTCCATTCAAGAAAATAAATTAGGCGTTGTGAAGTGGTAGTGAATGTGGTGTGTGTGTATGTGTGTGTGTATATGTTTGTGGTATGGTATGTGTGAGGGTGAGTGTGTGTGGTATGGAAGGGGTATACAAATGTGTGCACTGCAATTGGATGTAAGAATGTTGCATTATTTCAACTACTAGGTTAAGGATTAATGAGCAGTATACGTTGCGGGAGTTCAACGTCAAATACAAATTCAATCTAACTGACAATTCTTATTAAATCTTCAGTTTCTCTGTATTGTAAGCTTTTCAGGTAGGACTTAATTTTGTTTTTGCAGATGTATTTAGAGTTATTTACTATATTTAGTTTTTTATTTAATTTTGTATATATATAGGAACCGCGAAAACTGTAGTTTCTTTGCCCGATCTGCGTTTTTGTTCGTGGCACCGGCCAACGATTGCTTCTCTTCTGTTTGGAACTTTCTGATCCACCAATCTGCGAACTGAGAGCTGTTCGGTGGAAACGCAGCGCTACTGCCAATACATAAATTTGCCTGACTGTTAACTGCATAGTTTCTGTGTACAGTTGGTTAGTTGGATACCTGTAGGTCTTACTGTAGGCGACTTTTAGAATGGCCCTTTGTGCTCGTTCGAGCTTTATCAGTTTATATGTAGCGGCTGAACCCCAAGAAACAATACAATAATTTAGCAGGGATACGCAGAGGGACGTATACACCATAGATATTATTTTGTTGTTGGCCACAGCTCTTAGTCTCTTGAACACGAATATCAGCTTTCCAATACGACCACTGACAGCTTCAATCTGCTTGGTCCACGACAGGAGCTCGTCAATGTAGACGCCCAAATACTTCAGCTCGTGTTCTTGTCCAAGTTTTGGGCAATTACACTGTGATTCATCTATATTTTCACATGTATGGAGTTTTATGCAGAGAGTCATGTTGGGTTTGGTTTTAGTTGTAACCCTAAAAGCTATTATTTATATTTTAAAGAATATTTAAATTTTAAGTAAGTTTTAAATAATTAAACAGGTGCCTGAGTACCTGTTCAAACCTGTAAAAATCCACTGCAACATGACCTTGAGAGTTCACAAATGCACAGGTATACACACACACCTAGGTATACTATGGATAACGTTATTTTTATGTATGTTATGTTCAAATAAGTATTCAAAGATGAAATGTTACAAACTTAAAACTTTGTGTTAGCTGGCGATGAACTATTGCAGTTTTTTGTCTTGATTGAAGATTAGAAACGGTTTTTTACTCGCGATACAAAAACAAGGGTGCATCAAAATCGGCTTAATCTGTGCATCAAAGTGTCCGTCTATGACTTTATGATATTGCAACTGCCAAGCGAAAGAAACTTTTCCTTTACTTTGCTTTGAAAATTAGCCATGGATTATTATATTGTTCCGACATTTTTCGCGTCAAATTTAAAGACTCTTAAAGTCCATATACAACAAAATGCTCGAGACTACTAACTTAAATACATTGCCATAAGATAAGATAAGATAAGATAGACCATATTTATTCAACTTTCTATCAGTACATAGACACACTTACCTACTTCACAATTAAGATTAGAAAGGCTTTGATCGTGTTATATTTGACTAATGACCTGTCAAAACTTCACGACTTTCAATGTGCATGTAGGAACATTGTATCTTTCATTTTTTTAGTTTCATTGCCTTCGTAAACGAGGAAGTAAGATTACAACACAACGTGTATCAAATTCGTTGTAGATACAATCGCAAGGATGCTAACGTGGCTAACGTAGTAAAATGACAACATTAGCTTTTTTAATTATATTTTGTGCAAGAAAACAAAAATAAGAATAGTAACTGATGTTCACATACCAATAATAGCACAGTCTCACCCTGTATTTTGAACATGAAGAATTCAAATCTCTGCCTAGGACTGTGCCAGTCACTCTTAATATAATAAGATGTTTTATCTCTTTGACCTATAATATTTCGGGACACAACTATTTTTCAAAACAAATTTACAGGACACAAGGATTGCCCTTGGAACCGAAACACAGTAATATTTGCATTACACACTACAGAGGTGCAACGAAAATGTCATGATGTAATTGTACGAATTATACATGGCATTATAAACAATAACTGTGCTAAGTTCAGGCGCGGTCGAAAATCGTATACGTTAAAATAATAATATAAAAAAATTCAACATATCTATTAGTGCATCGACTATTTTTTAACGCGACAAAATTTAATATGAAATAAATTTCATTTCAATGTTGTCTAAATAAGTAAATTTGACGTCACAAAACTCGAAAACGCAAATTTGGCTCTGCTAAAAATTTTAGTTATTCAGGTCTTGGGTAAGTATGTCAAAAACCAGTAAGAAACGTAAACGTTTAATTAATCACCGAAGTAGACACCAATTTAGAATAACATATTTTTATGTTATTACTCATAATTCATTCCTCACTTGTCTAATTATAATCGAAAAAAGTAGAACATTTTTAACATCGAAAAGTTAATTGTCATATCATGTAATTTTAGATGCGAGTATATCGGAACAATTCATTGTTACTGGTAATCAAACACAATACAATTGAAATCAGCTAACGAGTTACACATCTAAGATTACAATGGCTGATGAAATAAAAAAGAAAGGGTTATAGTGTTGAAAAATTCTATTACCGTATCGTATTTTTGGTAGTGTATTTATTGGGTAATATGTGTATGATCACTAAAATCTTTTTACCTAATATTTATTATTAAGGTAACAACAAAATAGCTAAGGCATTTAGGCATTTTCTTTTCGAGGTAGTACGAGCTACGAAACCTTGTTAGATAAAGGTAAAGGTTGAGATTTTTTTACGTCTTAAACGTGGTACGGTTCTGCTATATATTTTTTTCTTATCGTAATATTTGAGCTTAGATTCGTACTAGTATGTTGACACTTTGATAGAAAGAAGGAATGATGAAGGTAGCATTTGAGGGAAAACGACCTCAAATAATAATCTTGCAGCAGATTTATTCATACACAATATTACCGTTATTATATAAAGTTTAATAACTGTTTCGATGTACTGTTACAATGAGTTCGTATTGTTGCAATGGAGAAGCGAACGATGCGTGCGAATAATCTGACCCAGCGAGCACAATGCATCTTGTGTACATATGCCCGATTGGACAAGGTATCAACCGAAAGGAGGTTACTGTCTGAGGAACTCGTCTAGATAACCTGACACACTAATGGATTTCGTTGATTAATATCACTAATAAACCTGACAATATCCGTCTTCAGCTGTCGTAAACTTGAACACAGCAAATAACTGTTTGAACACAGCAAAAAACTACATTGTTAAACTTAAATGTGTAGTGTAATCATATGCTACCCTCATCAGTCTTTTTTCTAAAATAAATTGCTCCAAACTTCGAGTAGGTACTATCTCGCCTAATGTTATGCGACCGTGCACTTAACGATGTAGCGCGCTCACCCAGAAGAAGAAGAAGAACCTCTCTCGCCTCAAATAATATAATCCTAAGGTTGTGGTGTCATGAGACACTAGATAGGTACGAAGTTCCATTGAAGCAACAGAATGTCCAAAAAAACATTGCTTGTTCTTATTATTTATGGTACGATCATCTGAAAAATAAAGTGGGCAGCATCAACGCTGATCACGGGCAGTTTTTACACGTCACTTCCGTTATATATTTTTATGTTATGTCACGTTTTTTGCTCGTTCGCGCAGAAAAATCCTGATGTCCAAGCGTGCCCTAAGGAACTTCATTTCAGAAATGAATCTTGGCATAATTATCGAGTGACTTGGGTAGTGAAAATTCGTTGTTACGATGTCACGAATGTCACATGTTACGATGATCTTAGACAAACAACTTACTTGGATGCCACAAATTACAGCCGTTTCTAATCGCACAAGAAAACTTATCTGGGTCATGAAAAATTTGAGGCGAAGTATACCATTTAACTTGCTTAAAACAGTATATCAAGCCATTTGCCAGTCTGTTATTGGGTATTGTATCTCAGTTTGGGGCGGAGCATGTAAAACCAAGATTATAAATCTCGAAAGAGCTCAACGTTCTGTACTCAAAGTAATGACACATAAACCATTCCGATACCCTACAACACTTCTCTACTCTGAATCAAAAATTCTGACGGTTCGTCAGCTCTACCTTCTCCACCTTGTCCTCCACCATCACCAAAGAGTCAAAGTTGAACCTGGTTTAATTAAATCTACTACAAGATCAACAAAAAGCGTCTGTGTCATCCAAAAACCCTCGACTTCTTTTGCTAGAAGGCAGTCATACTTCTCCAGCGCTTTTGTGTACAATAAGCTTAACAAAATTCTAAATTTTTATCCGTTGACTCGACATTATTGCAAAATTACTTTGGAGAATTGGTTGCTCAAACAAACCTACGAGTCCACAGAAATGGTGCTTATCATTATGTCCTGACAAACTAGTATCCTTTTTTTGTTTCTATTTTTTGTTTTTATTTTTAAATTAAATTGTTTGTTGTAATTGTCATCCAGAATCAAAATTTTGTTTTTTCTTATTTTATTCTTGTAATTAATAAAATCGAGTTCGATATGTTATTTTTCTACAGTTCATAATATTTTCTGGTTATTTAGTATCATATCATAAGTTGAAAATTATTGTAAACAATCCATTCTGTTTTCGGCGGAGGGTATTGGTACGCCATCTCACAGGTTTTCCTAGTTTGGGTACCAATGCACTTCTACATGGACCAACACAAAATTACAATTACATCTGTATGAAATGTTTTTGTGATGTTCTCAGCAAAATAAATATATTTCATTTCATTTCATTTCATTTCAAGTGATTACAATCGGATCACAGCATTGACTCATTGTGTTAATTATTGTTTGCAGATGCGACGGCAGGCTCGGATCACAACGGGCGGCGCGCTAGTGTGGCGCTCCGCCTCTGCTTTGCAAGGTGATAAATAATTATTTTTTGGTTTTTTAATGGATAAATGGTAGCCGGCTACGAGCAGCCTATAGGTACTGCCGAACTGATTTAGTGGGTTGGCGAAAAGGGCGCAGGATCCAAAGTGAACCTAAGCTAATTACGAGTAATTGTACCTAAGTTATTTTTTTTATAAAAATTTTACGAGACGAGCAGGACATTTGCCTGATGGTAAGCAGCATGCCTGCCATATAACAGCACAGTGACCCGCAGCTATTGGAACATGAGTCCAAATCATTACCTAGCATTGCACTGCGCTCGTCACCCAGAGATCTAAGATGTTATATCTCTAAGCACTGTAATTTCTCTAGAAACATTACCCTTCAAACCGGAACATTACTGCTTAGCGGTAGAATAACTGGTAAAGGTGTGGTACTTCCCCAGACGGACTCTGCCAAGAGTCCTACCACTACATAGTTACTGAAGTTATGCGAGAGTATTACAATAATAATTATATCTCATGCTAACAAAGTGACATGGGATGATACCAGTTGTAGGATGGGATCATATGGGGGCAAGGTGATTATCACTTTAGGTTTTATATATTACTAGCTGTACCCTGCACGCGTTGCTACGCCACCTGTCGAAAATTGGTCGTACCAACTCAAAAACCTTATTTGGCATGCACAACAACTTTGGTAAGGATCATCACATGATCAAACGCAGTTTACGATTGTATAAAGGCAAATATTCATAGACTTTTGTATACAAAGACTAGCACTCAGTCTCAAATTCGCCTGGGTCCAACAGTTAAAAACACTACGTTGATAAAAATTTGTTTCAAAATCTGAGGGCGACAATCCACCAAGTCTTACTGGGCCAGCGTGATGGATTATGGCCTTGCCTTTCTCCTTACGGGAGAAGGCTCCGGCAGTGGGAACGTCTAGTGGGCTGCTTAAGGATCAAATATAGCCTGGACTATATCTAGTTTTGTATATGACTAGGTATCTATCGCAACTTTCAAATGGTAAACGATGAATTGATAATTGTACAGTCCTTCTTGAAACTCATCACACGTATGAGTGACTATTATTGTTCTCTCTAGCACCAGGATTTAATAGATAGTCAACATAATACCAATATTGACTGATTTATGTGAGTATACCGAATCTGACTAAGTATAAAATGAATATTTTAGTCCCGCGTAGGTCCCTACTTGTAAAGAACTCGCTCTCAAAGCTAGACGAATCATGCCAATATGTTTCGCTTAGTTACGAATAATGTAAATAGATAAATGTATAGGCTACTCTTATCCCGGAAAAATAACAGGAACGGGAACCACACGAGTAGAACCGCGGAGCGCTGCTAGTATTTTATGAAAGTCCCGCAAAACTAATTAAATTTTTAATTATCTTACAGTTTGGCTGTGGTTGCTGATATTCATCTTCCAAAACGAATTCCGGATATCATCAGGGTCCATTAAACCGGGCGTAAGTATTTCATTTGTATTTTTATCGTTTTCACTCTCCACTATTTCCTTCTCTCTTTTAAACTTTTCTATTTTTAATTACAAACGTTTACTTCTTCTAAGTAACTCTGCTTCAACCAACCGGTTACCCTTAATACCTTTTTTTTCTTAGTTAGGTTAAGTTTTTGACGTGATAACGTTTTCATCAATAGGCATGACGACTTATCATGAAAATATTAAATTATTAAATTATTTGGTATAATGACAGTATTTAAATAGAATAAAACATATATTCATTTTAATTTTCAAATCTTTTTGTTTAACTTACTTGATGATCATCCAAAGCTGATGAGATAATTTTAAAAGTACGAAATTATTAGAAAAGTATTTACCATTGGATAACTCATTCAATCTAAAGTGACTTGTGTTAAGAAACCAGTTTCCTAAACGCAATATTTAACATATTTAATATAGCTAACATACAAACTTTACGCACGATGCATAGAAAATACTAAACAGTGACGTCACGTTTTTGTGATGTTTTTGTATGACGCGTTTTAGGAAAGTACCTACTCGTAATATTAAAATCGTGATATAACGGGAATCTTTTAAGGTAACAAAGTAATTCTTTCACCTTTCAGTTATAAAGTAGCCTTTTGATGGAAAACACGGCAAAGTGTCACGTTACGCCTGTACCGTGTAAGCGAGAGCGCAGAACAAGCGATAGAGAGGCAGGATCGGCCTAAGCGTTTTGGCTCTGACGAACCTATATTTTATAAAGTTATCACTTAAAATTATCGTCCGCAAGCCGACGCTCCAGGCAACATTTTTTTTCTTAGGTCCATGGTTAACTATTATCTCACCCGAATGACAACTATCAATGAGACTAATGAGAAGCGGTGAGACAAAATTTTCAGGGGGACTTGGTAAATTCCATAACATATTATTAATTGATGCTTACGTCTCTTAATTTCAGTATTTGGACTTTGACAACCTGCCCGAGACGAACTTCACGTGCGCAGGGAAGGTGATTGGCGGTTACTATGCGGACCTGGAGACCTCGTGCCAGATGTTCCACGTCTGCACCGTGGGCCAGCAGGAAGAGCCCATGGATATCAAGTTCCTGTGTTTAAATGGCACTGTCTTTGATCAGGTAACTTCTTAAAGACAATAAGTCTTTCCAGACATATCATACACTGTTTACTTAACACATATGTTCTCACTGGGTCTTGGCTTGGGCTCAGAGGGCTTAAGCTATAAACTTCACGAACATTCAATAACGTTTCGGCTGTAGAATGCGTTGCTTGAGTGGGGTTTTCTCGTTAGTAATGGGATGGAAGATACCAAGATGGTATTCTTGGTGTCTTCACCAAGTTAATCGGTTTCTTCTACGAGTACGAGTATGTAACCACGCTCCATCGTAGACGGCATCGTCGCTTAGCATCTAGTGAGATAATGGTCAAGTGTTAACGTTTAAAAATTACATGCACACCACGCTGATTGAGCATGAATTGGCATATAAAAATAGATAGATGGACGAAGCCAAATCAATAGCGCTACCACTGTCTTTTGTCAACACTTTTGTGTTTAAAATAGAGTTATGGACAATTAAGTGTGGTGAATGATAGTATACGATAGGTCTGCTTGTAATAGTGTCACGGAATAGTTTATAATTAAGTTATCTTTTGTAATTTAATTCACAAATAACACGCGTGGTATGGTCGGTCCAGTCCGAATTAATTTTGGTACCAAACGAGTAGGGCTCGTAACGGGCTCTCTCCTTGAAAAATACTGTCGGACGTGGCTGAAACTCTACTGGACTTATCCGAGTTATCCGTTTAATCAAAATGTGAGACAATCACGATCGTTTTCAACGTAAAACTAAATTATAAAACAAAGTCGTTGACTTGCTAATAAACATTACAACGCAAACTTGAATTAAAAAAATATTTTCTCAACTCTTATCAATCATTTGACAAGAGTCTGGTAACACTCAACGCAAATTCTTAAAAGGAGCTACCACTACAAAACAGAATTAAAGTGTATTGTTTGTATTAAAAAAAAAAATTTATGTTTAGGCATCAAGTTATCCATTAATTCAATTCTGTATTTTTTTTAATTTCAGGAGACAAGAGTATGTGAACGCGTAGATGAGGTGGATTGTACAAAATCTGAGAGGTTCTACAGCTTAAATTTAGAATTATATGGCAGTACTGCACCACCAATCATACAGACAGAACAACAGAAACCTCAATCCACGGAACAGTCACAACAACAAACAAAGCCCGGTCAAGAACCACATACTGATCATCCTGTTAGTGAAATACCAACAACAACCCAAGATAAACAGCACGCTATCTTACCGGAATACACTGACTCTACTGAGGATCCTCTGCCTGAAATAAAGAGAGAAGAACCTAAAAAAAAACATTGCCGACTTCTACTAATCTGCCAATTCAAGTTTCTGACCAGGAAGAACTCACTGAAGGTATGAGATGTTAATCTTTAAATCTACGCAATCTAATTTTATTGCTTCCAGCAATAAAATTACATTTTTTATACTCGGCTGTTTATTATCTCTCACGAAGGATCTGCATTTTACAAATCATCATTTTTTTTAATTGTCATAGCAGCACCCCGTCGTGTACTTACACGCTTCTTAATAACCACTAACTTTAACGGGATGAAAAGTATAATAAAGCATATAATCCGATAATTCAAATATTTTTAAAAACTATATAGAGACAAGACGAGCAAGACATGTGCCTGATGGTGAGCAACACCTGCCTGCCTGCACAGCCTGCCCATAACAACACAGTAACACGTAGCTATTGGAACATGAAAAGTCCAAATCTTTACCTAGCACTGCACTGTGCTCGTCACCCAGAGATATAAGACGATCCATCTCTATGCCCTGTAATTTCTCTGGAAATATTGTCCTTCAAACCGGAACATAGCACTTAATTCTTGGCGATAGAATAATTGGCAAAGGTCTGGTACTTCCCCTGGCGGATTGTGCAAAGATTCCAACCACTACTCAACTGCTACGTATGTAAGTTCATTCATCCGTGGGGCACGGAAGCTAAGCATTTGTCGTAGAGCTGAGTCAATACTTTCACAACCACAATGTTTCACAATCGCGGCAAATATTTAACGTTTAAATGGATATTTTTATTTACAAATAATTTTATATTAACTGTTCCAGAGTACCAAGAAGAAGACGAAGCCGATTATGAAGATTACTCTCATCCACCAACAACAACTCCACCGCCTACTCCAGCTCCGACCACGACAACAACTACAACAACTACGCAAGCGCCAACTACTACTAGAAGATTTACAACAACCGCAACGATTTCGTCAACTTTTCCTCGTTATTCGTCACCACTCCCCTTATTATCTTCTCCTTCTCCAATCTTATCATCGCTGTCCCCTCCAGCTCCATCTCTACCATCAGCAGCACCTCCATCGGTTCCAACATTAGATCCTTCCCTTCTAACGCCACAAGAATTTATTTACCATCACCGTGGTCCTGGGTCAGAAGCTATCTCGTTCTCGAGTTTCCGTCCTGCTGATGGAGTCTACATCACCCACGCGCCACCTCAACAATACGATCATTTTCAATACGAGTCATCACGAACGGCTCCAAGGCCAGTTCAGCAGCGTCCGACTCCATTCGTTCAACGACCACAACCGCAACCATTCCGTTCTACTACCCTGGATCCTCGAGATCAACTTTTACGTCCAGGACCAACATCATTACCTTCGGAGAGACATGAAACGTCTGTGAAACATAGACAGCAGAATTATCCTGCGTCGGCGCTTCCAGCGCAACGACCTTTACCATTTAATCCATTTTATTACGACCGAAAACGAAGCGACGACTCTATTCCTGAAAACGAATCGTCACTTTCCGCTCGATCTGTCGCACCGCCCACTGTCACTGAACGATCTCCCAAGCTGAAAAGTCCACCGCGAGTCATCGTCACCGCCAGTGCTTCGGTAAGCGACAGCAACGGAAAGAGGTTAAACTACACAGTCGGTAATGTAGTTAGCGCGGTAAAACCAATCGTTCCGATAAATTATGATGATTACAAGGAATCAGATCTGATATTCGATCCGTTCTTCCTCGATGTGCCAAAACTACAAAAAAGACGTAAGAGTAGATCTAATAGCAATAGAAAACTGTTCGTGGTGCCGGCTGCTGCGACCGTATCGTCAACGGTTGCCACAGAGAAATCGACCGCGACGAGTAGTCCCGTGACTTCTCGAGCGACCACCACAAACAGAGCGCCGACAACGGTCCCGCTGACTACAACGACGTCGGCTTGGAATCCAAACGACTACGTAGATGATAACTACGAGCCCCACGCTTACATCCCGCCCATACCGCCTCTGGCGGTGATGGTAGCACATGATCTTAACAAATTTATGAAAGACCGTAAAATTAATAACAATATAGCCAGGGAAAGAGGTCATCGAGGTGATGATTTAAAGGCTGGCCGTATTGAGCATTCCAATCCGACGCCGCCGTCTGCACCGCAGACAATTTCTAGTCAAAGTGGTGCGGGAGCTGTGGCGGCCGCCTCGCCGCCGCCCGCGCCGCCGCTGGAGCCCCGGCCGCCACACTGACTGTCGGACTCGTGCCCAATAAACTTAGCTTTTTTAATAAATAGTTAGGCCCATATAATTAGATAGGTAGAGAAATTTTAACAATTTGAAAACGATCAAACTGCCGTAAAGCGAACACAAGAATTATTTGAAAATAAACTCTTCAAAAGTTTTTGTGTCGTGACGAAGAAGTCAATACTCAACGGTAACTCTCGTAGTGGTATACAATAATTTGAATACTTTATTTATGTTCCTCTTTTTAGTATTCTGAATAATATATAATTCAATGACTATAATAAGTAACCTATGTTTGTATAAATGTGAATATCTGTGATTCCAAATTGACTTCTTCTTTATCTTTTGGGGAGAATTTTGCTCAACTGTAACTTTTTATACGTTTTGTACATTTTTAGACAGTTTGACCAAGAGCTTTAGTATAATAATTTATAATGTACTAGATAAGTACCTACTTATGTACTTTAAGAATAAAAATATGATCAATGTAAATATATAGTTATTGTATCGAGTTTATTTTGCAATAAAATTTGTTACGAGCCACTTTAACCGTTAGTTATCTGGCGATATTTATAAAAGGATTTTTTGTAAATATCTTTTTAAAGTACACGTGATGTTTCTATGAATTACTTTTTTTTATTTCCATGATTATTCCACAGAAATAATATGAATATTGCTTAAGTTTTCTTAATAATGGGTAAATAATTAGAGAGATTTAAAACCTTAGAAAAAAGTATAAAAATATAAATCGTGTAGCATAACCATTTCTACTTGAATTCGACATTATTTTTAATTTTTTTATTGACTTAAATTTGCTGATTATTCTTTATTTTGGTAGTTAGCTTCCTATATATGTATATATATAATATGACTGTTTGTCTGTATGTCCTTTATAGAATCGTAAACTATGGATTTGATCATGTAAGATAATTTGGCCTGTTTTAGCACTAGCTATTATTGTTTTTCTTTGTCTGTAAATCTGTTTTTCTTTTGGTTTGAACAATAAAGAGTATCTATCTCTCTATCTTATGATCTTTAACAAAGTTGTTGTGCATGAGCCAAAGAAGATTTCTGAGTTGGTACGGCCAATTTTCGACAGGTGGCGTAGCTACGCGAGCACCTGTACTACAGCAAGTTTAAAGTAAATTATTTTACTACGTACAGGCAAAAAACGAGATTCTGTATATTTTTTTATATATTTTGCACACCGTCTATATGGATTTCTTTTTCATGAATGTAGATGGAAATGCAAACTTGTGTATCCTTGCTATAGGTACAAGTAAGTGCTCCACAATATTTATTGATTAATATTGAACATAAGTTTACTTAGCTTTATGAATAGCAACATTCTTAATTTCACATAGAGCAACAGTTGTATATACATACTAGATGCCCTAGATGTGGTAGGTACATATATAGCACTCGGCGGGATCCCGTACATATCCAACGTAAAAGAATGACTGAAATCGGTTCAGTAATTCCTGAGAATATCGCTTTCAAACAAAAAATCTCTTCAGCTGTAATCTGTGTCTTCAGGTTCCTGCTACGGATACCTGTCGGAAATTGGTCGTACCAACTCAGATTTAGAAACAAATTTGATGAGCAAAAGTCACAGATCACATACCTTGCAAAGGTTTATATTCAATTCCCCGTTTTTGTTACATTCTTGATTCAAGCTCCGCTTCTATTGATAGTAGCTTTATGTTCTATAGCCTATAGCCTTCCTCAATAAATTGACTATCCAATAGAAAAATAATCATTCAATTCGGATCAGCACTTCCCGAGATCCTAGCGTTCAAACAAACAAACAAACTCTTCAGCTTTATAATATTAGTATAGATAACTAGCTGCCACGTTTTGCTGTGGTACATTGTGATGCAAAAATTAGATAAAAACAATCCTTGATGTGAATTATATATCATTGTAAAATTTCAGCTCGATCGGTGAGAACTTTTTGAGTTTTTGAAGCGGGCACAAAGCAACATAACATTTCTATAAATAGAGATATGAATGAAGTGGTAAGCCCAGCTCGTAAATTTTAATAAAACCTCTAATCTCGATTAAATATTATCTTTGATGTCTTGACCTCTTTGGTCTTGACCATGACATTGTCACATTGGAGGATTCAACCATCTCGTTCACGCAATTTGTACCGAATTTACGAAATAATATTTTTGTGATTCAATTTTATATAATTTTGAGAATATGGAAGCAGAAGATTCAGAAACAAGTAGCATAATTTTAACAATTTCTGAACTTATCGACACTGCTTTTGGAGACGCTGAAGTGAGTTCATCTTCCGAATTTGACTACGCTCTATAACTTTGTATTATAATCTAGCGGTCCACCTTTTTATCCGTTGTACATAATATATAGGCTATTATAGCACTCAAAGATCACATACATAGATAGCTAAAGATGAAAGAATTTTTGAGATCGGTCCAGTAGTTCCTGAGATTTTGTTCCTTCACACAACTTAACCAACCCTAAACTAAGCATAGCCAGATAGTTCTTAAAGAACTCCACTGGTTTGAGTAGACTAAACACGAAGGAAAGCCATTGACCTAATCAGGATGTCAGTTAGTACAGGACCAATCATCTTATCCTTGAATTAGAATTAGCTCCAAAATAAACCAAAATCAATCAATTCTTTACTTGAGAAATTGTAGGTTATAATTCAAATACAATTTTGAAACTGCCTGTTTTGCGCTAAGCACGTGTTTTCGTTGTAATACACTTTTTTGATTTTAAATTTAAATTTCAAATACTTTTGATCACTACGTTCTCGAATTATTCATACGTGTACAACCTACAGTGTACTTAATATACATATTATGTATCAACTCTATAGATTAAGACCTAAGAAGTCGATGTGATAAATTAGCAGCAATTACACTTTTACAAATTTTAATCTCTAAGGTGACTACCGTGGGTTAGAAAATGTAAACTTATATAAAAAGTTTATTAGTAAAGTTTTCTTTTTACTGAAACTGTTGAATTTTCTCGTTCTCCATTTGGCATATCAATTAAAAAGCAATTACTATTCTTTATTTTGTAAAGGGGCAGCAATGTATTTTATTTTAATAAAATTGTTGTGGTATTTGATTTTTAGGTTAATATTGTGCATCACAAACACATCCACACAGTTCTTTATATACTGGCAAGGCAATTAAGAATATTAGAAAGAAGAGTTGCAGTACGACTATCGCCATATCAAGTAAACCTTGAAAAATCATCTTCGAGTCTTTCTGTTTCTGAAGTCAGATTACAGGCCACGACGGAATCTAGAAAAGGTAGCACAACTTCAATTATTTCAAAAAAAGGACGTGTTACCAAGGGTGGTCAAGTTAGGCAAAAAAAAGACAAAGGAGATAAAGGTGAAGTGGGATCATCCGAAAAAACTACTTCAACTTCTGATGGAAATGCTTCCACCAAAGCGACTGGTGGTAAAACATCAAGTTACGGACCCAAAACTACAAAAGTATCAACTGGTAGGAGATCATCTCCTAGTGGCCAAGACACAATTTTTGAAGATGATACAGTCATTGATGATAAATCGACTTTTCCGGGTAAAGAGCCAGGTAGGGGCAAGAAATCAACTGGGAAAACAACAACCTTAGATGACGATGATGATACAATATCAACAGCTGAGAAAACGCCAAGAACTGGCAAAAAAACAAATATTGGCACAACATCGGATACCAAGTCAGATAATAAATCTACTGCAAATAAAACATCTAGAAAAACTGGTTCTGATAAAACGTCAACTGTTCATGGAACATCAAGCTCTGATGATGATTCAGTTGGTGATACAATGTCAACAGCGGATAAAACATCAAAAGCTGGTAAGAAATCTCATACTGGCAAAATATCATCTGCAGACGATAAACAATCTACACGTGTGTCATCAAAAGATGGCAAAAGAACAACTGGGGATAAAACTTCGACTATAAATGACACATCATCTCCAGATATTTCACCAAGAACTGGAAAGAAATCCACAACTACTGGCAAACAGTCGATAGAGGGCGATATATCATCGGAAGATGATAAAGCTACCTCTAAAACTGGTAAAAAATCAACGTCTGGAAAATCAAACGCAAATAAGTCTACAGCTGTTGACGAAATAACACAAACTGGCAAAAAAATGACCAGTGATAAATTATCAAACCTTGAAAAGAAAACAACTTCTGTGCGGAGATCAACTGGAGACAGAAAAACTTCAGATGCTGACAGATCATCTTTGATAAGTACAACATCGTCTGGCCGACAATCTTCATCAGATAAATCTGGGAAACTTATCACAACACATGGAAAGAGATCCAGCGAATCAGTCAACGTAAGTATCCCATGTTATATGTTTATTCAAGTTATTTGTATTAACTGATGCAAGTAGACATTGCTCTCAACATTAAATGGTTCAGTCACAGGTGTATAAGAGACTTTTGGAAGAAGTCGAAGAAACGAGAGAACGAGAAATGAGAGTCATCCATCAGGTGCTTTACGTCACGTAATTTTTTATTTTGTTTATTTTAATATTTTCGTTTCCTGTTGCGTCTCGCCCTGGATGTTTATTTTGTATTTGTTTGGTGAATTTTTGGTGAGTGATAATGACATTTTACTGAATCAAATTTTACTATTCGAAGCTTATGACACTAAAGTGGATGAAATTTTCAAATACCTACCTATTTGGTTTCAGACAAAAAGTTTTTTTGTTACGTTTTTAACCCCTGACCAAAAAAAGGGGTGTTATAAGTTTGACGTCGATGTCTGTCTGTCTGTCTGTCTGTCTGTCTATCTATCTATCTATCTGTCTGTCTGTCTGTCTGTCTGTCTGTCTGTCTGTCTGTGTGTGTGTCTGTCTGTGGCACCGTAGAGCACAAACGGATGAGCCGATTTCGATGCGGTTTTTTTATATTTGAAGGTTAATATCCGTGCGGATGTTCTTAGCTATGTTTGGTTAATATCGATTCAAGATGGCCGCCTCCACAAAATGGCGGACAAAATATTTCTTCACAACCTACCTCAATATGGGTATCAAACAAAAGGGCTTGACTAGTAGAATATATTGCACTATGACAAATTTCAAATCCAAGATGGCCGCTACCACAAAATGGCAAATTACATTTCTTTTTTCACAACTTCCTTAATATGGGTCTCAAATGAAAGGGCTTGACTAGTAGAATGTTGTACAGATAACAAATCTAAGGTAGTCGGGGGTTAATCAAAATTTTTAATTTTGTTCTTGTAAATAATAAATACTACTAGTAGTTTACCGAACACATTAAGGTAATCATATTTTTTTATTGTGCACGTTTCCAATTTAATAATCATTTATACTAGTGTAATCATAACGTAACGCATCTAGATGCGTGAGTTTATTTTTGAGATGATAAAAATAAGCCTCGCTTACAGATTTGATAGTAGGTATGTTAAACAGTTAGTAATTTTTATTATTTCTTTTTGTATTTCCAGAGAGCTGATTCTCGCGAAGAACGTGAAAAAACTCCAACTCCTATTGCTTCGTTGGATTCATTTGGTATGAATCATCGATTGTACTCCCATCTTTACACGTTACAATTAATATTTTCTTATCTGTTGTTTTTATATATATCCATTACCATTAGCGGCATATTAGCCAACCGACGACTTCCTTTTTAAATCCTTCGACAGTAAAATCTCAGAAATTGATAGGTTTAACTTAAAGTATAATGTCAGACGCGATACTCAATTTTTATCTATGTGTGTCGTCATAATAAAAAGTATATTGGCATCACTTAGAATCTCAGATACAGGTAGCCGATACTTATTTTCTTGCACTTGCAAAATAGCAAGATGTAAGCCGGCATTACAAATAAAATTAGCTCTATATTAGACCTACCTAATGACGAATGAAAAACAAGGTACCTACCAGAAATCTCCCTGACAGGGTTGTCACTCCTTTCAATGCAGCCAGACGGGCATCTGGCGTAACGGAACGTCGTTAAAATAGGTTTCGTTAAAACCTTGGCATCAACCGAAGTATCATAGAAGCAGAGAGAAACCGAAAATAAAAATTGTAATGAAATGATAATAATTTTTAATAAATCCAGACTCAGTAAATCAGTACTAGGTAATGATTTGGACTCTTCATGTTCCAATAGCTGCGTGTCACTTTGTTGTTATGTGGCAGGCATGTTGCTTACCATCAGGCACATGACATGCACGTATCGTCACTCTTTATTTTAAAAAAAGACTTAGTACTTGTCAAGTAGACATAGAACAAATGTTCTTTCGAAATATGTAGAAGAAAAATAATTTAGGTTCATATTAGATAATGAATTTAATTACTTAATATTTATTTTTATTCTTCTCTGAATTGACACCATGAGGCGTCGGCGTCGGCTCTGTTACCTGTAGATGTAGTAGTACCTGGTTATAAAAAAACCATTAGAAAAATTCCGTAGACTTTTTTATATTTATACTGATGACTAGTAATAATGTAGGTTGATAGATCATTAGTATTTTTGCCTACGTAGAGTAAGGAACATATGGAAATAAAAATCTCATGTTTCAAGAACATAAATATATGTACAATTGTCTTTTATAAAGGTTTACAGTTGACTGCCATCTCGCCCGATATTAAGCGACGATGTGGTCTATAATAGTGCGTGAATAAACTGATTCATTCTCACTCCCTCGAGAGTGAATCGGTTTTTTCTTCCAAGGAATACGTGACTCATCCGACAACAAATTCCACAATTGACTTCCATTTTGTTCCTCTGCTACTCCTATGCTTGTACCGTAACTCCCATAATATTCCAATGAGTCTGATAAATATTTTTTCTTACAGAAGCAACGTTTGAAAAGCTACTGGTTGGTATGTGGTTTTTATTACTAAAGTATTAACGAGTACTTTTTGAAGCCACAAAAGATATTTAACACTTATTTTACAATGAAACATGTCTGTACTTATGTCGGAAACCCAATAATATTCGAGATAGTTATTAACACTAAAATATTATCAAGGCAAAACATTATCTGTTTGAAAGTGTGTATTTGTTCCCCATATTACTCTGTAACGGCTGTACGGGTTCCGATGGAATTTCCTATTCCTATAATAAACTCGTGAAAGATCTGTTAAGCTAAGGGTGCGTGATGTGTAGCTACTATTATAAAAAATCATTATGTATATGAGCATGTATAATAGGTAAGTAGGTACTCTTGTTTATAAAAATGGCAGCTGTAGACACCTGCTATTTTTCTATTAATCACAACGGTTTTATAAAAAGCAAAGGAAAATCGCAGATCACAGGTTTAATTTAATTTTTTTATTTGAAAATATAAACTGTTCTATTTATAAACATGACAATTTGGATGTTTGTTGCTCAATCACGTCTGCAAATTTCTCAATCTATCAATAAATTTCTGTCGCTCATTCTTTATCCCATAAAAATGCGGAATTGCTTAAAAAGTGAACCATTACTAAATTATACACAGACAGTCGCTGGAATATTGACTCATTTGTGACATAAAATTTTAGTCTCTAAGTATATATTTTTATGTAATTTTTTCATCAAAATTTTGGCATTTTCGTTCTTATGCTTGCAAAGACAAAACCTATGCGCATTGTTTTTGTATAATTAAAACTACCTACATTATTTGAAAAATGCAGATTACTTAAAAAGTGCCGAAATGCTAATATTAACTCTTATTTTACTAGCTAATAGGTAGGTAGCGTTATGTAAATTTACCTCATTAGTTAAATTCATAGATTAAATACCCTGTTGATCGGCGACGAAACGACTCTCGCTTACATTTACAAGTCACCAGCGGGGTCGCAGGACGAGGTAAAAAGGCGTGCTGTGATAAGCCGAATATCCGTGTGACGTACACTACTTTTATAAAATTATGCAAACTTCTAAGTACAGAGCAGGATGCAAAGGAACACATCAAAGGATTCCCAGTTTGTATTTTTTATGTTCGTTTTAATTTTATAGAGTGATGATGTTTTGTTGCTATTGCGTTAAATTACTTACTTGTGTAATGACCGTCTTTTGTATAGCTGGATGTCCTGTTATTATTTTCGCACCATTTCACTGAGCAGAAACCTATATTTTATTTTTAAAAAAACAGTTTTTTTCGCTAGCACTCTTTCGGTCGATATCAAAAGCCCGACTGACCGAACTCGCAACAGGTGTTTCTTACAGAATTAGTGATAGAAGAGTCAGATGGGTGAAAAAAGTGTCAATTTCTTGACACATATTCTTGTAATAATATTATATCTATCCAAAGACAATATACTCATTTGACTGATCGTACGACTGCCCCTCCTTAGCGTTTTATAAGTATAATTACTCTATAGGATAGATATAATATTATTACAAGGATAAGTCTCAAGAAATTTACACTTTTTTCACTCATCTGACTCCTCTATCACTAATTCTGAAAACACCTTATTGAAAAAACATTTAGAAGTATGAAATGTTAGATACAAGTCCTACCGAAAAATGGGCATTGTCCAAATAAAATTTTGGTTTTTAAATTATGTACAATTTAACCATATTCTTCCTTTGAACAGTTGAAAGAATACCACCTGAAGAAGCTCAAGCTAGAGCAGGTAATTATTTCGTTTGTAAATTTCGTAATATAGGTATATAAGTTTGTACAGCAGAAGAACAGATAAGCAAAATCCTGCAATTGTAAAATCCAGCAGAACGACAGATTTGTATAAAAACAGAGCAGTAGACACACAGAAAATAAATGTAATATAGGTAGTACATTTCACAAAACTATAACAACAGTTACTCTGCTTTTTCTCTCCAAAAAAATTATCTAAGTATATTTTCAGTAACGAATTCAATTCAAATATTATTTTAGCTCGAGCAAAGGCAACAGGTAAAGCTGAACCAACTCCGCGTCTATCAGTGGTTACTTTAAAACAGTTCCAAGAATTGGCGAATCAAGTTCGTCAACTTCAAAAGAAGCTGGCCCCAGTGGGAACTCCTGGCTTCCCTGAGAATGCTGAGCTCATGAAAGAGCTTCGTAAAGGGGCTTCTCTAACTGACGCCATGGCTGCATTGCAACTGTCAGCTCGACTGGAGGCCACGGAAAAAACTCTCACAAATATGCTTTCTGTAGTAACAGATTTGGCTCGTCAAACGCTAGGAGTTGATATTCCGGAAGGAGCTACTGGTGTACGTATTATGCCAAATTATTATGAGTAGGTTCACTTAAAGAGTTTATAAATAGATAGATACACTTTATTGACACACCAAAATACTTATAACAGGATACATAATTAAAAATAAACCTTTAAAACTAGGGCGACAAGTTGGCGGCCTTTTTGGAACAAGCGATAACGGAGTAATGACAATAACATGTTTTCTTCTAGGTAAACATACTCCATTGTATACCACATTGTTGCTTAACATCAGGGGAGATATCGCTCAAGTGCAAAACCTATTTTTTTTTAAAAACAGCGCTTAGCATTTCGGGAGTGCCTACAGAAGAGGAAACGTAATATTATGTACTTGTAAATCGTAACTTATTTTTCTCCATTAGTAAAATTTTAACAGGCTATGTAGACACATAGCACATTGTAACTACTACACAACCACATTTCGATCATGAGATACCTTGTAATGAATGACAAAGACATCATAACAAATGGGCAGTAGATGGGAATAAGACAGATATACATATACTCCGCGAGGCATAAGCTGAGCTTTGCATTTGTGTGAGTGTACATGGATAGTGTAGGTGTGACAACCGGCCTTAGGCGCGGCGCCATTCTGTCTCGCCGCGCTCCTGCCTGATTGGTGATCACTCACACTAATGCAAAGCTCAGCTTATACCTCGCGGAGTGTACCACAGTTACACGTTTGTTTAATAATTTTCGATAAGAATAGAAAGACGTACGAAGACACTGGCGTGAAAGAGTAGGAGTGTTTTATCCGTATCCGTCCGTTATCACTGCAATCAACATATCGCTAGTCGTGTCCCACTCTTTCACGTCATGTATATCTGCCCCTTTTTACGAATGACAAATTATTTATAACAGAAAATATTATTTTAATTTAAATAATTAAAGATTTTGTTTAACTGCGTATGAAAAATGATGCCACGAAACTTTTTCTTGGTCTTGGAGCTATTTGTGCACCTTGTACACACACAAAATGGCATTGTAACAGCTCAAATCGAAATCGTGGAATTATTAGCACACATGCGCTCCATTTGTCGCTCACGTAGCGACTGATCTCAATCAGGAGACGTCACCTGATTTTACATCGCCATTGTTGAGGAGCGTGTGCAGCTTCTTCCGATCGTCAAAGAAAAATGTGGCACCGTTATCTCTTTTGCACAGCTACTTACTATCTCTCTCACTCTGTTACGGTCTGCCTCCCGCCGCTCTTCGCCCGGTAGGCGCCTGTCTTGCAGAACTACCTACATTTATAATTCGTTGTATGTACTACGATAATCGTCCATATATTATATCAAGCTAAGCAAGAGATACATAACTTAATTTTAAAAGTTATTATTGCTAACTTTTCCTTGATGCTTTCATAAACTTAGGACCGATAAAATCACATCCAAATTAATTGTTTTAATCTTTATACACTAGATAGGGACTAGTTACTCGTAAAAAACTAACGTAATTTTGGCATGTTCAAAAAAGTTACATCCAGCTATTTACAACAATTACTAATTATTTACTAAATAGCTTGTACTTAGTGTTATTTTAGTAATTGTTCTAAATATCCACCACCGTTACATATCGATATACACACTTTTAACCAGATTGTATTTTAGCGAGTGCAGCACACTGCTCTGGCACCTCACTTCATTTTAAAACTTGTGCGGTGTGCGATACACCAAAATAATATTATTTTATTTCTCTCCCTACCAAACAAATCGCAGGTACATCCGTAATGCTTCACTAACATTTTCCCCGCACACAAAATACACACGGATCATTGACCTTGACCGCGATCAACATTCAACACTTAACTGGAGAAAACTAAATGACTATTCGTTTTAAGTGATTTGCTAATTTGGCGGTATGCTGCTTTCGGCTGGTGCCGTGGTGAGGGCGGTCGCTGGGCATTGGATTGGTGTGTAAATAAATAGCAATAATACGGAAACTACAAAACTCATGCATGATTTCATTGACCATAAATTTCAGGATTTCCGTGATATTTGTTTTCCCTATTTTTCAATTGTTTTTCAGCATATACCACCACCATAAATACCAACGAATTCAGACTGTTAAAATTTTGATAGTGTGAAAAAATAGTTGTGCATACAATAGTGTACAACAATAAATGCCCAAAACGCCCAAAGGTAATAATTAAAGGTATATCTGTTACCACTTGGGTCAAAAACTAAGAGATACCTACAGTTTTCTCCCTGTCCATTTTTGCGCCCTAAATAATTTATCCTAGACAATAAAAAATCGCAATAACAATCGGGCTTGAATGATAATTTTGAGAGCGGTCCTAAGGACAGCGGTACTATCTAATCTTTGACAGCATTACTGTTTGTGTAAATGTCCAAACATGACGTAGTACAATTGATTATTTTTTTAAATTGCAATACAAAACATAAAACGCAGTAAAATTATAACTAAACAAAACTGAAACAAGAGTTTGTATTTGACCTTTAACTATTTAGTAATTATGTCTAGGTTTCAACCTTTCAACGCAAATGGATAATTTTCTGACCCGAAAACTTATAGATAGAGCAATAGACTTTAAATATTTGTGTTTGTAGGACATGGAAGTATTATTTAGAGGAGCCTTAGAAAAACAGGGAAGAAAAGGAGCAAGCCAAGCTGTTGGTAAACCAGCAAAAGAAATGGAAAAAGAATGGCCTGCTCCATCGCCCGATCCTTCAGTAGAAGCATTTTTAACCCCACGTTATGACGCAGATGCCACTGATGGCGGCGATAAGAAAACGGATGATCTTGTAACATTAGATTACTTAGAGTAAGATTTTGTGCCATATCCACGCAAGTAAATTTATTTACCTATGTTTCAATTACATTTTTTTCATCGGAATTCTATGCATACATATAATCTAATATTACAAAGCTGAAATAAATAAACTCTATTGGAATAATATGAGGAACTAGTGGACCGATTTCAAAAAATTTTTCTCCTTTGGATATGTACGTGATTGCTGAGTGCTATTAGCTAAATTATGAACCACGGGCAAATCCGGGGTGGACCGCTAGTATTTAATATACCTAACCTATGAGTCTCTCGTGCTCGCTCTTCTGTTTGATGTTCCTTTCCGCCCCGCAATGAACTATAGATGTCGCTCTTCACAATAAGGTTTTAAATCGCTATTTTAATGACGCAACATAGCAACAGCCAGGCTCGATTCGATTTCCCACATATATACATATTATGTAGTATGCTCTCCTTCTTCTCTTGGCCGCGACACGGCACGTATTACGCGTCCGCCAATAAAGCTAAATTTGTAACTTTTTACTTAAGTAAGAAAAGATCCACCTATTCATATAGAATAATTATTGTCGACAGAAAACTCACAAATTTAGGCCTTTTCCCCTTTTTTGACTAAATAATTTGACAGTTGGATTGCTTGTATTCAGGACAGCACTGCTAGACGTCCACGACAAAATAATGGCTCAAGTGAACGATAGAACGTCTCAAAGTGCGGCTAGTGCTGGGAGTGCTTTGAAGCTGTTAGCTGGTCTAGGTATACTTTATTTTTTTGGAACTATAGGATATATGTATGTAGTGGTATCCAATAAATAGATTCGAAACTGAAGATGTATAAAAATATACTCAAAACAATGTCTTTTTTTATTCATTAGTTTTAAAGGGGATTTTAGACTACAAGTCTATGCCAGCCCCATCGTAACCTAATAAACTATATTTACAATATTTTTAAATTTACTTACTACGAGGTTATAATAAGCCAAATAGGTTAATTAATAATCGTGCAGGAATGATTTCGAGCCCGGAGAAAACAATCCGTGTCCATAAATCATTCCTGCTTCTTTGGAATTAGGGTTCGATGACATTGCTTGAATTACGCCTACATTGTATTTGCTGGCATTTAGTTCAAGAAATATACGTTCTCTTTCAATCTGATTCCGGACACACAAAGCAATTTTGAAAGATGAAGAATTCAAACCACTACCTAAAACTACATCGCACATAGTCACCTGGAAATAATCTTTGCTCTGAGGAAACGGAACACAGCACACTACTTGAAGGTAGAATAACATCATCCAATCACCAGTGCCTTTAGCATTAATTTAGAAAGCAAGTGACTTTACTGTTTTTGATACATATTAAAAATCTTTCCAATTTTTGCGATCAGAAAAGAAAATAGATACTTCAGTAAACGTTGGAACAAAGATGGAAAAATTGGAAATTTTGGTTTCAAACTACGAGGAGCAAATTAATGCTCTTGACACAGGACTTTCGTCTCAGGTAAGTAATTGTTCATAGAATTTACATGATGAGAGCACATCGTATCCAAACTAAAGTTGACCTTAGATAAAAAAAACAAGGCTAACTTAAAAGATAATATACTTACCTATTATGGTAAAATGAGGCGAGAAAATAACGCTTTTCTGTACAACACACTCTCGACATCAATTTGTTTTGCGGAAAATTTTAAAATTGCTCTTCAGCTTTACCATTTAATCTATTCTATGGCTGTACTAAAATCTATATTTCAGATATTTTCTGTTGTAGGTACAAAAAAAAACAAAAAATAATAATAAGTCTACATATAAGTAAATAATCTGTGTAGTTTAGGTTTGGGTTACTAGAGCCCTGTTTCTTCTGCTAGTGCGTCACAAAGTAGGTACGGAAGACAATACAAGGCAATCGCCATTGGAAGAAAAATATGTTCCATTTTATCAATGGTTCGTTTTTTTTTCAAATGACTACCTTCACCTTTTCAGGATGAACCTGTATTTATATGGTCATATATTTTGTTGATTAGATTTGATACTGAGTGTATGGGTCATATTCAAATCTGGTAAACGCATTCAGAATATCCTGCTCTGCTGTTTAGAATGAAGTGCATAAAGCAACATGTACACTCCGCGAGGCATAAGCTGAGCTTTGCATTTGTGTGAGTGTACATGGATAGTGTAGGTGTGACAACCGGCCTTAGGCGCGGCGCCATTCTGTCTCGGCGCGCTCCTGCCTGATTGGTGATCACTCACACTAATGCAAAGCTCAGCCTATACCTCGCAGACAAAATTTCAAGCTCCTGCCTTATTGGTGATCACTCACACTAATGCAAAGCTCAGCTTATACCTCGCGGAGTGTAACTATCTTATTAAAAACCAAATCGATAGCTTTTGTAATGTTTTGTTTCTATTATAGTATAATACGCTAGTTTGCCTGTTATATTTACAGTTAACGAACTACCAAGAAGACCTTACTCAAATGCAACATGATTTAGAAACCGGGTTGGAGACCATGGCCGAAGTATTAGCGAACACAGGAGGAGATGCTACAGGTATCTATCTACCTATACACTTTAGCAATAACTTTTATGATTATTACTGAGATATTATTTACATTTTAAGATTTTTATTGTGTATTTGTGTAGTGGCATTTAATTTTTCGTATGCGTAAAATTTGAGCCAGCGAAATGTAGGCATCGCGAACTTTAATATCATTGTTATAATAACGGAGGTTAATTACACACTACGATTTGTTAATAATACATTCGTATACAATACACATACTTTTATGTCGTAATGCTCTTGATAGCACTGCAGGACTTTTGGACCTTTACACGAAATTTCCAATTTCACTAATACTATTATGGAAACACCAGTAGGTACCCTGATTCAACACGCAATTGGGTTGATCTCTCTATATGGAATTAAACCTCTTAGTTTTTGTCTTATCCGTGTAAAATTACATGCACAAGGATTGTTACTCCATGGCGGAATCGTCCCAACTGAGTTGTGAATCAGCACCCAGGTGTCTGGGTGAACTATAGAGTTGAAATGTTTCAGCTATGGCGGAATTAAACGCTCATTTTAATAGTTTTCAAGTGGATATAGATGATATCGTGCAGAGGCAGAAAGAATTAAAACATATCCAAAATAAATTACACTGTGATCTTGAGGTAAGCTAAAAACTGTAAAATGATAATTATTTCAGTGCACACCTACATTTTACTGAATTATAAACAAGAAAAACAGGCACAAAATGAAAATCGCAAAAGTCGAACTCGTCGTTGAATTTAAAGGCTTTCATCTTTGTAATAACAAGATATTTATTATTCTTGTTATTCGACGCCATTGTTTTATTTAAGAACTAGATGTACCCTGCCACGCTTCGCTGTGGCACATTGTGATGCAAAATTAGATAAAAACAATCCTTGATGCGGATTATATATCATTGTAAAATTTCAGCTCGATCGGTGCAGAACTTTTTGAGTTTTTGAAGCGTACACAAACCAACATAACATTTTTATGTATAGAGATTAATGTATATAAATAAGAAAGACCAGAAGGCACAAAACGTATTCGGTAGGGAACGGTAGTAGTAGATTTTTGCAGTATCTTCCGTAGAACAAGTACAAGTACTCACGCAGTAACGTAACTTTTATTCAGGTAATACGATCAGATATAGAGAAGTTGCGGGAAACGAAAGCCGATCGGGAAGAAGTAGCTGACGCACTGCGTGATAAAGCTGGCCTTGGAGACTTGAATGGTCTTATTTCGCATCAGCAATTTGACGCCGTGTGTGGAGACTTGGAGAAACAAATATCAATGGCTTACGATAAGTTCAATGATGAAGAAATGGTGTGGCAAGTAGGTTAAATTACTTTCTTCAAACTTTCTTTTCTTTTTTTAATTTTAAAAATTACAAAAAAGTTAAAAAAAACATGTGTATAAACAATTTTTCATCTGGTTTTTGTTTATAACTGCGCTAAATTAATTTAAAAATTTGGCATTATTAATCACATGGAACTTTAAAATCTTTTGAAACTAAATATCCATATATGAAATAAATATTAATAGATAATAAAGATAATAATAAACTAGAAAAGTCCGTTGAAATGTGTTATAAAAAACCCTGACAAAATTTATAAGAATACTAGCTGAAACTTGAAAAAACCTTGAAAAATTAAATAGTGAAAGAGTTGTCATCTTATTTTCAATCGGCAACACTCAACTAAATGTAACTATTTTATTCGCTGATTTTTTTACAAAACATCTTTTCCGATCAGAAACTAATTGACGAGATCTTAAGAGAACTCAATGAAAAGGCAGACATCGTCCAAATAGAAAACTTGCGCGAACAAATCAACCATTATCTTGAAATGCTGAGAAAGCGGATGAAAACAATTTCTGACATAGTAGGCGAACCTACAGCCGCTGCGCTAACGAGGCAGATCTGCCGCGACGCATCGTGTCTCGCTTGTTCTACTCCAGCTTTTATGAATGGTAATGAGAAGACTTTTCCGAAGTTACCAGCAATGAGACCACCAACAATGGGTGCCGAATCACCAAAACCAAAGGAAGATGGCGACCATGCTGTCTGCTACCAGGGATATCCTGTGAAACATCCAATAGACCCAAGGTAATTAATTCGTTGTAAGATTACCTAAAAGATCGAATGCAACATTCACGTGGTTTATATTTTTTAGAATGATGATTATCTTTAGTACCTATTAAGAAAAACAATAATTTATGTGGTACCTTAGTGTGTGTGTGTGTGTGGTTACGGTCAAACAAGGTTCGCCATGAACCAAAAACTGATCGATGTTCTTCGTAACACAGCAAGCACATGGTTTTGTTTTCAGCGCGTCAAAATTATTTGCGTTATTTTGTTTATTTCATAAACCCTCGACAATATCTATCAAATGTCGCATGTCCATGAACCATCGTTCGTACACTAGGTACTTCTCCAAAGAACAAAATCTATTTCTCGCAAAATTAGTTTGTATCGAACTATATGTATCAAAGATTAATCTTTGATATTTATATATTTCATTGCCCGTGGATGCTATGCTATTTATAGTTTACAGGGTCAACAGCAATAAAGCTTTCAACCTTTGACAGATTAAGTCAAAATCTATTTTTTATTTTAATTTCAGAGCGCACTTTTGTAATCGTTGGTGTGGCGGATCCCATACATTGATCAATGCCCAAAAGTCACGTGTTCCTCCCAGCGTTACTGTTACATCGTTGATTAGAAAAGTTGGACAAGAACAGGGTACAGATGGAAAAGTACGTTGACAAATATGTATTATTACTCATAGGTTGCACTCCACAAAATAGTTTCTGAAACTATGACAGTTCCTGAACGTATGAATGTAGTACTTACCAAGTTGTACCAATGTTACACCTACACTAAATTTGAAATATTTATTTTGTTTTCTGTTTTGCTTTTTCCATGAATGGGGCTGATGAACGAAACTTTCTGTTTTAGATGTATGCAGTAGATGAAACGGTACCCAAAAAAACCATGTGCACAATGCATCGTTCCGTCCCCGGCGACATCCAAATATGAGCATGGGAACTCTAGAGACACAGCATCAAGCTTGGTTCCTTTCGATTTTCAGCCAATTTTGACAGCCTCACCACAATACGATGTTACCCCACCGCTATGAGACTTTTTTTAATGAAACACTAGCGAATTTGTGCTCTCAAGTAATGGAAAGATTTTAAGCCTATTTTCAAAAAATAAGACCTTACTCAAATAGATTCCTTTTTTATTTTGCAATGTTTCACGGCTTGGGAAAAAAATCAAAATTTTCATAAAATTGTCATATAAGTGTTCTAATTAAATTCAATATTTGTAGGTAATCCAGTAACACCTTAAAGATTCGGGTTACAGTAATCAATTTCATTTTAGTTCTTTACAAAACCCTGGGAGTCTTATTACTAAGACTACCGTCTTCCCGTTACCGAGTCTATAATATATTATAGAAACTCTTTATATGACCGTCCGCCGCAGGCGCGGTCCCTGCTACGAATTTTAGAGGGGGTTACCAGTAGTAGGTAATACCTATCCGTACCCTTATAATTGGTACCATTGTCGGATCATATTAGTGACGGGACCCTCCGACGGCTCACGTATCCAGGCACTATTCATATCAATAGGAAATCACATTTAATATTATAAAGGCAGAAGTTTGTGAGTGTATCTTTCGTACTTCTTCACGTCTAAACGGCTGAAGCCATTTTAATAAAAATTTGGTACGAAATTAGCTGACACCCTGGATTAAAATACATAGGCAACTTTTTTTTTATATAAATAATATATATATATATATATATATATATATATATATAAATGGTAACGAGACGATCCGGACATGTGTCTGATGGTAAGCAACATGCCTGACACATAACAGCACAGTGACACGCAGCTATTCGAACATGAAGAGTCCAAATCATTACCTAGCACTGCACTGCGCTCATCACCCAGAGATCTAAGATCTTATATCTCTAAGCCCTGTAATTTCTCTGGAAACATAACCCTTCAAACCGGAACACAGTAATGTTTGCACATTACTGCTTGGCGGTAGAATAACTGGCAAAGGTGTGGTACTTCCCCAGGCGGACTCTGCCAAGAGTCCTACCACTACTAAATCTAAATCTACCACTACTTTTTATCCTGAAAAAATTGTGGGCACAACGCGAACGGGAACTACGCGGATAAAATCGCGGGGGCGCTGCTAGTAGGCAATAAATAAATACGTAGTAATACATACATCCCATCAAACACATAAATATAAAATGAGAACCAAATTCAATACACTCCGCGAGGTATAAGCTGAGCTTTGCATTAGTGTGAGTGATCACTAATAAGACAGGAGCTTGAAATTTTGTCCGCGAGGTATAGGCTGAGCTTTGCATTAGTGTGAGTGATCACCAATCAGGCAGGAGCGCGGCGAGACAGAATGGCGCCGCGCCTAAGGCCGGTTGTCACACCTACACTATCCATGTACACTCACACAAATGCAAAGCTCAGCTTATGCCTCGCGGATATGGCTTGATTGTTCACTTAAACAACTTAAGAAGTGAGATGTAAATGGGTGCCAAGTTCAATGATCAGCCCTGCAATTGATTAAAACAACATAGAAGATTTTGTACAAACTTAAAATTTATTATTTTCTTAAGACTTAACATATTAAACCCTCAGATCTTAATTTACTACACGAATTTTTCTTAAGTATGTAGGTACTAAAACAATAACTTAAGCGCCTTATTTTCGATGTGTAGGTACCACGGATATTCGGGGGATATGCCTTGAATGCGAATTTTAGTTCGAAACCTAGTGAATCCAGTCTCCTCCCACCTAAATAATCCTACATAAACAAAAGTTATAATTACGACACACAACTGCATATTTTAGCACGCACACTAAGAATTATGATTGCGCTCTTTATGACAACATACATAAATAAACTATTTTTTACAAAAAATTAAACCGACTTCAACACCACAAATAGGCACTCAAAAGCGAAAAATAATTTAATATAGGTAATTATTATAACCTCTACTCACTTATCCATATGAAGTCGGTGCCAGGCTAGTTAAAAAGTTAGTAGATATACTATGTACGAGGTAGTAAGTAAGTAGGCATAGGTAAGTAGTATCTATCTACTACCTGTTACATTTGGCTGGCACCGACTTCATATAGGTGAGTGAGTAGAGGTTATAATAATTACCTATATTAAATTATTTTTCGCTTTGAGTGCCTATTTGTGGTGTTGAAGTCGGTTTAATTTTTTGTAGAAAATAGTTTATTTTACCCTTTTTAGTGCTAAACAAGTTTTCACTAATGCATTTACACGATTTCGTGTTGAGATCTCAATACATGAATTAAACCCAAACACTGGGTAGTTCCTGTAAACCGTTAAGAAATTCCCTTGACTGTCCTTTATCTTCATCATCAGACCACTAATGACAGTCACAACCCATCTATGTAAAAGTTCTCATCAATACAAATTCATCGAGCCCAAACACAAGGTAACTACTATGTACCGTCGAGGAGTTCCCTCGACCGTCTTCCCGTTCCCTCATCAGATCGACTCCAGACCATCTTTAAACTATACTGCTTTAAAATGCTCAAGCAAAAACTTAACTAACGCACTAGTCATCTTTACAATTTTCGAAAGTTATCCTCGATTTCTCTAGGATACCATCATCAGATCCTGGTTTCCTTATCATGGTACCACCCTTGGAATATCTCCTTTACAACAAAAAAAGAATCATCAAAATCGGTTCATTAACGACGAAGTTATCCGCGAACACA
The DNA here is from genome assembly GCA_017562165.1 of Ectropis grisescens. Lineage (NCBI taxonomy): Eukaryota > Metazoa > Arthropoda > Insecta > Lepidoptera > Geometridae > Ectropis > Ectropis grisescens. The sequence goes on along the minus strand of CM029788.1, from coordinate 15,885,933 downwards.
CATAAAAAAAAAAATCAAAAAAAGTACATACATACGGTCGAATTGAGAAACCTCCTTTTTTGAAGTCGGTTAAATAGGCGGAACATTTCCGTATAAATAAATAATTTTGTCAATGTAGAAGAAGTCACTCAACGCTCACACACGTAACTAGGGATTGAAATTAGTGATTGCAAAATTTATTCGACATTTTATTTTGGGCTGTTTAAGTTTTACTAATATTGAAATGCGTAAATATATTTATATACAAAAATTGGTACCCTGTACGACATGAACATGACATACTATAAAGAAATGTATAAAGTTGGAGTAGGAATCAGTTTGCATTTTTCAAATTAACAGTTTTACGTCAAATGTATACGAAAGTACTGGCAGTGCCCCGCGGGTTTACCCGCTTAGTTCTCGTTTCCGTTCTTTTATCGAGATAAAAGTAGCCTAAGCCTATGTGTTCTTCCAAAATATAATCTTACTGTATTTCAAATTACAACTCGATCCGTTCATACGTTACAACGGGATTCAGCAACAAACATCCAAATACCCAAACGTCCAAACATTGGCATTAATTTGTAATATTAGGTAGTAGGATTTATGATACCAATGACAAAAAAAACATTATTATTTTTTGCTTTCCTTCTTGTACTGGGTAATCTCTGAAACGGCTGGACTCATTTTAAGGGACTTTTAATGAAAGATAGCTTATGGCTTAGCTATAGGCTTAAATAAACATCACTTTATTCCGGTTTGAAGGACTATGTTTCCAGAGAAATTACAGGGCATGGGGGTTAAAAATTATTTCTCAAACTGTCGAACGCCGTAAATCCTAATGCTATGAATTGGGCTATCTGCAAGGAAGGAAGAGAGGCCTTTGCCCAGCAGTGGGATAATCTAGGCTAGCAATAATATTGACATATTATTTTCATCAAGCAAGAGAAAAGAACGCGTAACAAAAACGTAAACCAATATTTATTTATTTAATTTGATATGACATACAAATGCTCTAATTTTATTTCTTTGTTTATATTATTAATAATAATCATAAATCAAGTAAAAAAAACTTGGAAAAATAGGTAGTTAATTAAAAATGGAAAAAACGAACATTGTCCATGTAAATTACCGAAGAAATTTTCGAAGAAATTTCACATCGGCAAACTCCATTAACCCATCACTAACGCGCCAACGTACTCTCTAGGCCAAGGGTCAGCAACAGGCGGACCGCGGTCCGTATCCGGACCGCGAAAGGTTGAACCTAGGACCGCCAAATATCGTATTGTATAATACTAAGTATACATTTCAAAATGTAGATAAGGTACACTGTACTTTTACCAAATGAAACAATATTTTTTGCCACGAAGAATCTAACTTAGTAATTATATAGTAAGTAAACTATTGCTACCACACTCTGCCCCCCGCTGTCCGTGGACACGTGGAATGCGGTCCCCGAAGATCGAGGAGCCTCTCCTCCGTCCGAGGGGTCTGTATCCGCAGAGTGGCTCTCTTCATGGTCAGAAACAAAGAAAGATTCGAAATTTGCTTTTGCTTCGCTTGGGAACGGAAACGAGTTCATTTCTCACCTGGTCATTGTCATTTGTCTTGCCTGCTCAACGGGAGTACTTCAAAAGCCGCAATGAACCGGAAAACCTACAAAGCTATGCCGGTGTGGAAGGTAGATGGCCATCGATTTCGGTTGGTGCGATTGAAAAACAAAACGATTGCAATATTAGAGTACTCAGAAGGTCGGTCGCCTTTCACTCGGGCAAGTTTGCTGCTCGCACATCTGAGCAGAAATGCTGGTGAAACACCCCGGGAGCCCCGAGCGAAAGTCGCAGACCCGCTGGATGGCAATAAGGTCTCTAAACATCATGAGGTTGTCGTATACGAAGATAGGGGAGAAAATCTGAAACAAATGCAACTGAAATCTAGGAACCATACTATTCCTAGTTCGACCATCCGAACCAGCTCCGAAAGAGTACAGCCTAGGAAAAAGCCATAGCTAATCAAAGCAGCAGCGGAGACACCACCACAGCCTTCGTGACTGTATTCAACGCTGTAGAAGAGAGCATACTCCGAATCTCAACCCATACATCACCCCCCTTGACGTCAAGGCAGCAGCTTCACAGCAACAAATGAGACAAACGAGAGCCGGCATGGGACAGGTTAAACCGCCCACTGTGTCACAGCTTCGGAGCCGCGGAGCCTCGCACGTAACGCCTTCATCGAATTTATAGCCACACTGACAGCAACATGAAGAACGAGTCAACCTGAAGACCTGCCAAAACATCATGCAGTCCTACAGGCTAGGAAGTGAAAGCCTCTTAAAGGCGAAACTTGAGGAGGCCGAAGCAGCCAGTTACAATAATTTCATTTCCTGGGTCATCAAGGGAACCATGACAGGACAGTATATGGCAGCTTACAGTGCAGAAAATATCTTCGTGACACTGAGTAAAAAAGAGAACTAGCGCGCGGGAAGACATGTTTTTGTGACACCATCAAGCGACCCAATTGTAGTTACTGCCCGATGCACCAAGGTTATGCTGGATGATAAAATATGGCCAAGACTATCGAAGGGAACTCAAACGTCAAAGCGGGTTGGAAAAACTGGGAGGTACCGAGAATACAGTGGGTCAAAGGAGTTCCAGGATGTGGAAAGACAACATGGGTGATTAGGCACTTCGACGTAGACAAGGATGCCATCATCAGTACAACAACTGAGGCAGCAAAAGATCTAAAAGAAAAGCTGTTGCACCGTTTCGGAAACCTGGTCAAAACCAGAGTGCAAGCCTTGGCTTCTGCTCTGGTAAATTGCTCCGGTTTCGGAAAATAAATTTTCAGTTGCCTCATGGTGTACGATGCTCTCATGAACCACTTTGGAGCCATTGTGGCTAACTTACTGCGAAATTGTTTAATTTGTCAAAGACTTCAAATGGAAGTAATTGATATTGAAGAAGATGCAAATGTATAAAACTGTATGTGAAGAATCTTGGACCAAACACATCTCAGAAAAATATGGAAATTGCAAAAAAACTAGCTTTCAACTTGGCCAAGCTAACTAGCTACCAAAAGAGTACAATCGGTATCTTTGCTTAGCGTTTGTGGACTATGAGAAGGCGTTTGACTCGGTCGAAACCTGGGCTGTTCTGGGGTCCTTACAGCGATGCCAAATCGTTTGGCGATACATCGAGGTGATGAGATGTTTGTACGACGCCGCTACGATGACGGTCCAAATTCAAGACCGGCAGACAAAACATATTCCTCTACAGCGAGGCGTAAGACAAGGAGACGTATTTTCCCCAAAATTGATCTCAAACGCGCTAGAGGATATATTTAAGACGCTGGATTGGGTTGGAAAGGGCTTAAATGGAGGACTTGCAGTGTATGTTGGACAGCCTGGCTAACGCTTCTCAACGCATCGGCCTCCGGATGAATTTGGATAAAACCAAAATCAAGTGCAACGAATTCATTGCTCCGGGGCCGATTGCCGTAAATAGAATCACTCTTGAAATTGTACAGAAATACGTTTACCTAGGGCAGATGCTCGAACTAGGTAGAAGTAACTTTGACAGTGAGGCTATGAGAAGTATCCAGTTGGGCTGGGCAGCATTTGGAAAACTGTGTCGAGTCTTCTCGTCACCCATCCCACAAAATCTCAAGATAAAAATGTATAAACAGTGCATCTTACCCTTTATGACCTACGGTGCTCAAACGTGGACACTGACAGTGAAAATGGTCCGTAAGCTCAAAGTCGCTCACCGAGCTATGGGAAGGGCTATGCTTGGGGTTTCTGAGGCATTGCATCCACAATGAAGTAATTCGTCAGAGAATTAAAGTCACCGACATAGCTCAGCGTATTAGCAAACTGAAGTGGCAGTGGGCCGGTCACATCTGTCGCAGACCCGATAATCGTTGGGGTAGACGGGTTCTGGAGTGGAGACCGCGAATCGGTAAACGTAGTGTAGGACGCCCTGAGACTAGATGGAGTGGCGATATTCGAAAGGCAGCTGGTGGCGGTTGCACAAGTAAGACCGAGGACCGGGCTGAGTGGCGTATCATAGGGGAGGCCTATGTCCAGCAGTGGACGAATACAGGCTGATGATGATGATGATGATGAATTAGGCTACTACGTTTGGTTCGATTTATGTATGTGAGTCAACTCTCTCAGACAATATTTTTTTGAAAAACAAATATCATTCGATATTAACCAACGCCGACGGCCACCTAGAAGAAACAAGAAACATGTCGAATTTGCTGTTCTTCTCGAGAGCCAAACATTTTAAGAATTGGCTCACAGAAGGGCGTCGTTATAATTTTTTTAACGCATTGATTTTAGGTCTTGTATTGTTTTATTTAGTTTGAAACTGTACAATAAATAAGTAGCACTTAATTATTACCAATAATTTTTTTTCCGGACCTCGTTAAAATATTCGCACACCATCCGGACCGCACCTAAAGCTACTTGCCGACCCCTGCTCTAGGCGCTTCAGAGCGACAGAACGAATGTCAGAGTTATGCGGTCATATTAACCGTATCGAGAAGACACTGCCACGCCCTCAAGGCATATCCCCCGATATCCGTGGTAGGTACCTACTATCTATCAGCATGCCATTAATCCGATAGCACTCGACTAGAGTGCTTATAGTTCGGTATGTATGTATGAGTTTAGTAATTCTCTCATAGTCAGATCGATTTTTCTTACAGGTCAGATTCGTTAGTATGTTAGGAGTGTCAGGTTAGGTTATTTTGAGTCCTGCGCCTCCGGCGCTAACTCAATGGTCAGAGTGTAGTGGTAGGACTCTTGGCAGAGTCCGCCTGGTGAAGTACCACACCTTTACCAGTTATTCTACCGCCAAGCAGTAGTGTCCAAACATTACTGTGTTCCGGTTTGAAGGCCAATTCTAGGGTTTCCAGTGAAATTACAGGGCTTAGAGATATAGCATCTTAGATCTCTGGGTGACGAGCGCAGTGCAGTGCTAGGTAATGATTTTGACTCTTCATATTCCAATAGCTGCATGTCACTGTGCTGTTATGTGACAGGCATGTTGCCACAGACTAAGTAGCATGTTGCTTACCATCAGGCACATCTACTCGTCTCATCACTCTTTATTAAAAAAAAGATAGGTAAGGAATAAAATCTTTTATGTCTGTACTTAATCAATGATTACAACAACGACACTCTACCGTGTGTCATAAGTTGTAAATTATTTTTTAGTTACTTTTCAGTGTATCTCTCTACTTAAGGCGTTATTACACCACTCGTTATTCAGACAGTCTTAGTCGGAAGTAGCGTGGTGTAATAAGCGTCAGACTGGTTAGACTCTGAATTAAGACAGCAAGATCGGGTTCGGCGAGTCTTACTGGCTTAGAGTCTGAATAACGAGTACCTACCTAGTGTAATAAGACAAAAACAGGTAGACCGACACATACATGGCACTGACATTAACATAAATATAGTCATAAAATATCATTTCATTGATTTTTTTGATTTCGTGATCGGTTCATTGGTATTCGCGGTAATTTTTGTTTCTGTGTTTTGGGTATTCGAAGTTCGAAAGCCAAAACTTTAATTTTGATCTCGCTGTGATTATACCTATCTTAAATACTTCAAAATTCTTTTCATTGATTTAAATCAACACATACACTAATAGCGAGCAGTAAAGAAAAATAAGTACTATTAAAAGTCCTAGAGTTGTATCGCGTAAGCGTGAGAGCGCGCGTTTTTCAGACTGGTGTAAAAGCGAGCCGACAAATTAGACTTTAAGATAGTCTGAATAACGAGTGCTTAATAACGCGTAGTCTAATAAGCGCTTTAGTATGTACTACCTATCATATTTGAAACTACTACTGTCAATGTCATTCAAACCAATGTCATCTGAATCTGACTTCTGACGTTCTGATTCTGACTGTCGATTGCATCAGCCAGAACCAGCCGCGCTGTAACCTTTCTTTTAAAAAAATAGCTATTTTTCTTGATATTATTTATTATTAACAAAATGTGTATGAAATGAAATTGAAACAGTAACCAAGTAAAATTATTGCGTTACAAAGGTGAGATAATCATCAATATCTTTACATGCGGTATATTTGAAAACCAAAAACAAAACGATACTTTCCTACACGAACGCATTTTTTGTATAAATGTTCTTAGTTTCAGAGGAGAAGTGTAACAGCTCTAAAAAATGCACAAAATACTAGAGTTTCAAGCTGTGGTGCTGGCGGCGGGACGTGGGTCTCGTATGCCGGATGTAGGTGGAACAGTTACTAAATGTTTGCTACCTGTGGGACCCTATCCTGTTCTGTGGTACACACTCAATTTACTGGAAAATTTTGGATTTCAAGGTAAACCGGGACTAAGCACTGACTTGGTTTTGTGTGGCCATTATTCAAAATGGAACTCCTGTAATATTTAAATATAATTATGAGTTTAGGATTATGATTGGCTATCAGTCCGCCCCGGCTTCGCCCGGTATTTGAAATCGGAACAGTAACAGTTCCTGACATTAAAGCGTTCAAACAAAAAGACCTCGTCAGCTTTATAATATTATTATAAAGTTAATATATAATATTATTGGTATGCAACAACTTCTTATTAGTATAGATAACATAATAACTTCTTATTAAATAACTGAAATCTTTTGCAGAAACCATCGTGGTTGTACTTGATGAAGACAAATCTAACATCCTGAATGCTCTAGAAAAAATGTCCTCTCAAGATAAAATATGAACTTATAGCAATACCATCTGAAGAAGACTGGGGCACAGCCAACTCACTAAAGCACCTCAGCAGTAGAGTAACAACAGACCTACTAATTCTGTCAGGAGATCTGATTAGCAATATAAACTTGAATGAGGTATTGAACCTTCACAGAAAACATGATGCTACTCTCACTTCTCTATTCTTCAATAATGGTCCTGAAGAATACCTTGAATTACCCGGTGTCAAAACCAAAGCCAAACCAGACAGAGATTTAGTTTGCATTGACAAAGAAACCAGTAGATTAGTCTTTGTAGCTAGTGCCAGTGACTTTGAAGAAAATGTAAAGTTACCAAGACTTCTTATGAAGAAATTCTCTTCATTGACTATGTACAGCAGATTATTAGACGCTCACGTTTATGTTATGAAACATTGGGTACTAAATTATTTAGTTGAGATGGATAAATTTACATCTTTGAAAGGAGAATTGATACCCCATATTGTGAAGAAACAGCTTACCAAGCCCAAAAACTTAGCTGAGAAAAAGGGAACTTCAGAAAAATATTTTGAAGAAGCTACAGATATATTCTCATTTGCTGTAGAGAATGATTATGGGAGTAAAATAAGAGAGATGTCATCTTTTAATGATCATGTGCTGGGCAAAAAAAGGAGTCTATCATGGAGATCAAATCAAATGTTTTGCCCACATACCTAATGAGGAAACCTTTGGGATCAGAATCAACACCTTTAGTGCCTATATTGCAGCTAACCAACAGGTAAATTTTATCTAATACAAATCATCTCAACATCGATATCATTCAAAAAGTTAAATTAAGTTACCAGCTGTGTGTTACTGTGTAGCCTAAGGCTTTACAACCACTTACCTTAAAAGGGTAGAAAGTAGCCTGTTCATTAATTTAGGTAATGTACTTACTTCATATTTAGTTTCATTCATTCTATTTAACCTTACTTATGTGGGAATAAAATTTTGGCTTCAAAATATATGAAAGTGTGACTAGAATGGCTGCCTAACCCAGTGAGCTTATAGTCTGCTTACGAAGCCAAAAGTTGCAGCATTGATTCCCACTTAACTTATGCACCCCACTTTATGTATGAACGCTACACTTCGACCAAAGAGAGAGTTAAGGCCATACACCACCACAGGCCAAATGCATGTCCTGGAAATATGTCTTTCTTAGAACACTGGTTTCCCCATAATGTTTTGTTTCACCATTAAAGCAATATTGGGGGGCCTCGTCGGTGCCGCCATGACACCCGCGATGGCCGTGCGGTAGCAGGCTAGCTCTGTGAAGTGTATTTATTCTGTGCGTTATTGTGTGCCGTTATGTGCTTTAATAGAATGTTTAATAAAATAAGACCTCACAATTCAAAAATCAGCCATTCTCACAACTGGCCCACATAAGGCAAAAATCTGAGATGAATGAACTCTCAAAAGTTAGGTTTGATGTCTATTAACTAGTGTAATAATATACATAAACATAAAGCCCATATTTTAGTGGATTTTATTTGTTGTGTAGTAGCAGAGTCATATAAGTGGAGACAGACCATAATGCTTACTCTCATTCACACAACAGAGATATTAAAAAAGAATTTTTCTTCTTTCAGATAGGTGCCAAGTGGCAGGAACTAACAAGCACACCTTTCCCAGACATGTTTCATCCGAGCTCTGAAGTTAAAACTAAGCAAATAGATCAGTCAATAGTTGGAGAGAAGAGTGTTGTCAGTGAAAAGACATCTATCACCACCAGTTCTATTGGAACCAACTGCACTATAGAAAATAAAGTTCGGTTATCTAAATGTATCTTGATGAATAATGTCACAGTCAAAGAAGGGTATGTGTCTTATATTTACCTTCATCCCACTTTAATATACTCTTTATTTGAGCTTGGCTTCTCTTTATATGATGGTTATGGCCATAATCCAGCACATTCGCAAAATGTGGGTTCAGGTTCAAAAAAGAGATGTTCATTTATTGGTTGTGTTGTTTACTATCACAACAAGCTTGTCAATAAGCAATATCTACTTTCGAAAATATACTCAGAGGTGTCTCTCTTATGCTCCTTTATTCTGTACAGGTTCCTTATGTGAGGGAGATTATAAAATCCATTCAGTATTTTAAATGTTTCAATCAAGTCTCCCCGCAACCTTCTCTCTTCCAGTGTAGTGAGGCGTAGGGCTTTTAACCTCTGTGTACGATTTACGTCGAAGGACATATGGCAATTTCGTCTCTTTTCTTTGCACACTTTCAAGTAAATCAATATCTTTTTTGAAGTAGGGGCTCCAAATTTGATAACCATATTCCAGTAGTGGTCTCACACAAGTTTTATATATTTTAAGAAACATTTCTACAGTTATAGATTGAAAGGATCCTCGAATGACGTAAAGAAAAGAGTTTGCTTTTTTTACAATTGCAGAAATGTGTTCTTCCCTTTTTAAATTTGGCGTAATTATAACACCGAGGTCTTTTTGCTAATTCACTGAAGATAAAGCAACACCATTGAGGTAATAGGTTATTAGTGGATTATTCTTGCCTAGATGTAAGACCCCACACTTTGCAACATTTAGATTGACAACCCAGTCCAAGGTCCAGTCTTGCACTTGATCTAGATTTCTTTGGAGCTGACCAGAACCAACCAATGGGTTTGCAAAAAATTTACCATCATCAGCGAAGAATGCTGATTGACTTTCAATTGTTTCAATTAAATCAGTTATGTAGATCCCAAAAAGTTGTGGAGCAGTCACCCATCCTTGTGGCACGCCACTGGATACATTCCTGTGTTGTGATAGGGAATCTCCGACTCGAACTTGAAAAGTTCTTCCAGTCAAGTAATGCTCTATCCACTTCAGCAGCCTGCCACGTATACCGTAATGGTCTAATTTCATCAGGAGACGCTGATGAGGCACTCTATCGAAAGCACGCTGAAAATCTAGGTAAATAATGTTCACTGGATTTCGTTCGTCCACTTCCTTACTCCAAGTATGGGCACACTCTAGTAAGTTGGTGATAGTGGATCTTTTCTCAACAAAACTGTGCTGTTTGGTAGATATAATACAATGCCTATTGAGAAACTGTGTCAGTTGCCTATTTATAATTTTTTCCATTATTTTAACCACAATACTAGTAAGGTCTATAATTCTCTGGATGAATTTTGTCTCCCTTCTTAAAAATGGGAGTGACCACAGAATGCTTCCAATCTTGAGGCTGTGCTATCTGTATCAAATTGGCACTTTGAGTATATTTCAATTGTCTATTTCGAATTTCCATGCACGTCATCCTGAGAATGATTGTTGAGATCAGCTCAGATAAAGACAATAGTACCCAGAGAGAAGAGGCCTACTATACTAAGCAATGTGATAACAAAGGCTCGAAACTCACAATGATGTGCAGACTCTGAACCGAGTTGGACATTCTCACCAATATCATGTATATTAAGTAATGGTTGCTAAGTGTTCAAAATTCAATCATGAAGCAAAATTAATCTATTTTTAATTTGACCATTGTCTTTAACAATAAATAAAAGAGTATGTGTCAAATACATGGTAGTGTGTAATAATTTTTTTTTTTTGCTTTCCATATATTAGTATATACAGATAATAAATAATAAGTTATTCCAAAACTAGAGTTAGGGGTTTTTCATTATTATTAATAATACTTTTATCTAACGAACCAACACAAGCTTTATTTATGCTGTTACGATGTTCACAAACACACTGTGAATGTGTGCGTGAGACATACTTCATGTTTTTACACTTGATCAGCACAAGTAAGATGCGCTTCTTTTCTGAGATAAGACTAGGTACTACACTCGACATTAGTTTAAAAAATGGAATGAAAAGTTCAGAAACTAACTTCACTGCTAAACCTAGTACATACAGTGCAGGCGCGGTCCCAGCCTCGAATTTTGGAGGGGGTCACCAGTACGCTGTCTCAGATTTTGGGAGGGGGGGTCTCCAGTAGAAATATAATAAATCGACCAACAATGTTGCTAATAGCGCCCCACAATTTTATCCGCGTAGTAGATATAGTACGATTTTGGGGGGTCATGTCCGCTGTGATCCCCCCCTCCCCCCTTTCGGACCGCGCCTGGGCCGCGGAGTATTAGCATATAGTTTTTACAATAAAAACCAAGTGATTTTAAAAGCTACAATAATATAATCACATCTATTATGGTATGGTATGATTAATGTTGATTAATTTTAATTTGAAATTATTTCTTTTGTTTTAGTTGTGTGCTGGAAAATTGTATTATCTACACAGGAGCGACGATAGAAACTGGGTGCCACCTTAGTTTCGCTGTAGTCGGACCGCATCATTCCCTGCCTGCATCTACCCGAGGCACCCATCAACTTTATGCTGAGACTACCGATAACATGATCACTCTTGGTTGATAAAACAGATGGTTGTCAAAATATCTGAAATAATTGGTTATTACATACATAGGTAAATAAATACTTCTAAATGGATGTGATACAATCTGAAACAAAAAAATGTATTAATCTATTATAACTTTGGGAGAGAAAGTAATATTAACTGTAAGGTCTAATTATTAAACCTATTATACTTCAAAGTAAAGTAATTTATTTTTTGTTATTAAGTTTTAGTAAATAATGATCATCAATCAGTAGGTTGTTATAAAATTTACAGTAACCTCTCATAAATATATGATATATTTTATATTCAAGAAATTTTATTGTAAATGTATATAGATGCATGTATGTACTCCATAACCCAAGGTAGTCTACCCAATACATTTTTAGACATTCCGCACACAGCACTACTTATCCACAAATTAAGCAAAACATGTTCTAGGGGGACCAAATGCTCATGTACATATAAATAAAATTTAAGTATAAAATAAAAAAGCATAATAAAATGTAAGTTATTTGTAATTGGAAATCATCAGCTTTTCACTAATTGCATATTATAAAAGTATCATAATTATGGTGGTTACAAAAATTAAATTTGTGTCTGTCTATATGTTTGTTCCGGGCAATCTCTGAAACGGCTGATCCGATTGTAGCGGGGCTTTCACGGACAGATAGTTGATGTCATAAGGAGAAACTTAGGCTTACTAACTAACTTGCTAACTTACTTTCACTTTACAAAAAAAATGGTAGTCATAGGGTCAGCGGATAGAAGAACTCAGAATTTGATAGTTCACTTTTAAACAACGCGGGTAAACCCGGAGGGCGCTGCTAGTCTGGAATAAATCCTCAAAGTCAAAGAGTTTGCATATACTACGTACAGGGTAGGAACAAACGCTTTACACCGAAAGCACGGGCCTGATCGCTCTTTCCTTGTCGCTCTTATGGAACTGTGATAATTTTGTCGCGGCACATTATTTTGCTGCCATAGCAAGTATGCACGTCATCTGCTTACCATTGGTACAAAGGAACCGTGTGGAAACCCTGATCTATTTACTCATTCTCTATCTACGCTCAAAGTATTTTCGTCTAAATAAGTCTTCTAAGTATGATGAGATAACCTGGAACAAACAAAAAGACAGTAAAAAAATTAAAATATATTTTTAGAATTAGGTACCATATATACATTAATTTAATTTTATTAAAAAAAAGCTGTTAATTTGATATTTAGGAGTACAAATAAGTTTCCGCCGTTTTATTGTAGATGGTGCGGCACGGAGTTTCGGTTAGCTTTCACAGATGATAACCGGCTTAAACAATAGTTTGGACATTCAAGAACAACATAACCTATTAATATTATTGATTTTATATTGGTAAAATTGAAGTTGAATAATTTATAAAATTTTAGCCAAGTAAGCGTCATTTGCGGGAAATATTAGTTTACTTCTTTAATTTAAAGAAATCTGCTGCTGAGGCGCATCAATTGCTCGTAGAAGCATATATGGTGAGGGTGCTTTGAGTGAGAGAACGTGTCGAGACTGGTTTCCAAAGTTAAAAAACGGTGATTTCGACGTAGAAGACAAAGATCGCAGTGGAAGGCCAAAAATTTACGAGGATGCAGAATTGGAGGAAGATTCATCTCAAACACAAAAAGAACTTGCTCTAACATTAGAAGTCACTCAGCAAGCAGTCTCACATCGTTTAAAATCATTAGGAATGATTCATAAACAATAAATATTTAATTTGTGTTAAAAAACGGCGAATACTTATTTGTACTCCTATACATACAGACACTTCAGTTTTATTTGACGTCTTTTTAGACTTATGTTTGCAGTAGTAGCAAATAATTCAACAACACATCAGGACTGTTTATATTTATTTGTGGGCGCCTTCTACCTCCTATTCAGGAGGAGATGAAATAGTATTCACGTAAAATATGTACAATAATATAAACAAATAGGTACATTGATTATAAAAATCATCCTATTAGGTACGTATCGTCAAATTTGAATATGTTAGTCATCAATATGATGTCCATATGACATGTATTTTTTTACTTAGGGATGGAGATACCAAGTAAGTACCTACCTAAATATTAGCGGCAATCAATTAAAATATTCTCTACCGCCATCTACGATGTAGTTCGGAACTATTTTTTGTTCTGAAACTTCCAAATTGTCAAGTGGTAGTCAAGGCACCAATAAATCACTAGGTACATAGACTAGGTACATAGTATAAAACAAAGTCGCTTTCTCTGTCCCTATATCCCTATGTATGCTTAGACCTTTAAAACTACCCAACAGATTTTGATGCGGGTTTTTCAATTAGATAGCGTGGTTCAAGAGGATGTTTTAAATGTATAATATGTGCATACAACAAAAGATAAAGACTAATAACCTTAAAGGTTTCTAATGTTATGTCATAAATAAACACATTTTGTTGCCCTTACTTTGCAAACGCTGGCTGAATCCTACGAGATGAATCAAAATAATGTACTGCAGTAGTATTGTATCCCTTAAAAAGATAAAAAAATATCTACAATGGTATATGTCTATCTCCTAGGGATAACCCACAATAACCATTTTTATTCGTATTTTTTTAGTGTCCGCATTGCACCCGTGCGAAGCGGGGGCGGGTTGCTGGTATAAAATAATCTACAAAGAATATCGTTAATAGATGAACGTATTATTAAAAAAAAATGGTCAAGTGCGAGTCGGACTCGCCAATGAAGGCTTCCGTAGCAGCAAGTAGGTAACATAATATAAAAGTTCTTGTAGTTCGTTGTTACTTTAATCAGTGTTTTAAAAATTACGTAAATAATGATAAATTTATGACGTATTAAAATAAAACTACTTACTAGATCTCATTCAAACCAATTTTCGTTGATAGTTTGTAATGTACATCATACCATTCCCACCCCTAAGGGATTTGCTACCAGTAGTTTCTAATTTTTGTAAATTAGAGTATAATTATTTTCCTTAACTTTTCAAAACCTAGCCAAAACTTTGCTAGGTACGATAAATTCTCCTTCGCTACTTACTCGTCTATTTAGGTACTATATTAGGTACTGGAAGTACGGTTTATTTATTATATCCTACCTAGATATAAAAACTCTAATAAAATATCAAAATACAGAATAGTAATTACATTGAATTTTAATTAAACGGTGACACTATCGCCTCTAACGATCTATACCAATAAGAAGAATCAATATTTCATACGATAAACAGGCCCTAACTTACATACAAAACTTAATATGTTCGTAGATGCCTAATTAGGTACCCTAATTACGTCAGTTACATAAATCGAGTTCCTAATTTACACACTGAATACAATTACATTTTATCTTCCATTACCTAGTATCGGACGCACGCTTTGAATTAGGTACCTTTAATACATTTACCATCCGCGTATGTCTCAAGACTACTTGAACAGTTGCATACTCTTGCCTTCTATTATAGGGCTGGGCTGAAAGGGTATGCTATGAGGAAAGTTATAAAACTACAACGAAGATAGTTCAGGAAGCGGAATACGAATTGTAATATGTAATGTCGCGTACCTACCTATATGTGTGTTACTGTTAGTATGATAACTAAGTGTATACCTAAGTATGTTTTTTATTTGTCGGGTGGTTTCGGAGTCGTAGGTATAAGTGGGAGCAGACCTTAACGGGCCGCACTTCTAAGTTTGTAATTCATTTGCAAAAAAAATGTTGGTTTTTTTTTTAAATCTTATTTGATATCGTCGCGGTCCACAAGGAGGTAGGTCGGGGGCCGCGCGTTCACGACCCCTGGCCGTCTACCGCCTAACTAAATCTGCTTTCGCTTTGCTATTGCGGTCTCTATCATTTCAAGCGGAATGAAAAAGAGGTATATCAAAGCTAAGACATTGGAAGGACATAAACGCGACCGTTGTGGAGGCTCTGCGCCGGGAGGAGGCGGCTTAAGCAAACGACGATATCGAGTCGATTACTATCGGAATCCCAACCGATAGTGATCGGCTCAACAGACGAAATCGGACTAGTACTAGAATTAAATGTTTACAACACCCCCCCTATTTTCCTTTTCTTCTCCTAATCCCAGAAATTTGTAAATAAAGATAATTGTAATGACAAAGGTCACGGACACCAGAGTCTGTGGAGCGGCAAAATAATAACAAAAAAAAATCTAAGACATTTTTAGTTAGGCGGTAGACCCCCTGGTCTATGGCACACGGGCGTTACCCATGAATCAATTTAAAATCGCGTATAATAGGCATTGAAAGATTAAAGCAACGGCCCTAGCGAATGTAAAAAGAACAGTATTTTTTATTTCATAATTCCGCCAGAGTTTACGCAACTGGATACAGTGGTATATTCTCATACCACATTGGTATAGTAGGTACACAGTAAGTACATACAACACAACTAACTGTTACCCAAAGTTTGGTCATGAACTGAATGAAGCTCAAAATAATCAGCTGCTTTATATTTCGTGTTGAAGTTTGGACCACATGTATGCATAGCCTGGAATAACACGTCGGCTATTTTTCTTAGCAGGATGACAGGAACAGGACCTATGCGGGTAAAACCGCGGACGGAATGTCTATAGGTAGTGAAACTATCAACATTTTCTTAGACGGTACAGAATCCTCGACGTGATACCCCGAATTGCACTTGATCGGTTTAAAATTATGTATTAACTAACTGGTAAATAGCTCCTGCTACCGTCAATTCTAGACTCTAATCTACCTGTGCTCTAAATTTCAAAGTGATCCGTTCTGATGTTTCGACGTGATTGAACAACAAAACATCTAGGTAAACATCCAAACTTTGCATATAGTATATTACAATTTTAATAGCATAGTTGGTATTAGCCTTTTCTGTGTATTCCTAAATTAGAATGCATTCAGTAGTTACATGTCGGACCTTTCCAGAATGTGAGACGTCGGCAATGCTGCAACTGATCTTGGGTAAGTGGCGACGTCTGTTTGAGCGCAACTTTTGAATTAGACTTACCTACACGTAAGTGTTACATTCCAATCGTATAATCATAGGTATATCGCCTGTAGCTGTTAGTAGCTAGGTAGATACCTAGAATCATAGAATGAAAACTAACGTGGTTATTAAATAAATGCACGGGTAACTCACGTTTGATATAGTCAGTCCAGTCTGACTCAAGTTTCGAGCGCGTCCGGCGATCTTTTTCAAGGAGAGTGCGCGAGCGTTTTCTTCTCGTTTAGTTCTCTCACACTCACTCGCACACTCAGTGCTAAACGAGCTATGATAACGTGCGCATTCTCCTTGAAAAAGATCGCCGGACGCGATCGAAACCTGAGTCAGATTGGACTGACTATATCAAACGTGAGCTACCCGTGTATTTATATATTTATAATAGAATAATAGATTTAGCTCTAAATCGTTGCCTAGAATATATGAATTGACACTAGTTTTGGGTTCGTTTACTGAATGTCTTATTGATAACTAGCAACGTCCCGCGGGTTTTCTGGCGTAGTTCTCGTTCTCAAAAATTTTCCGCGATTAAAGTGTATGGGAACGGGAGTAGCAAGATTAGTGGCTGATGGTAGTCACGCTAGCCCATAACTGCACAATGCTGATACACTGTTGTTTTCAAGGGCGGATCCAGCTTTGACTCCTCCTTTGGCTTTAGGGGGTGGGTCATATAGTCGTAGTCAAGTCACAAAACTGTGCGAAAAGTACATGCATGCTTCTTAATTAGTGGCCCACCTAGGTACTGAACCCGGCCCAGAGGGGGGGAGGTCATGAAAGTCATGACATGACAGTTGCGGTCGCCATTTCAAGTTCATTCAGTTCATTATTTTTTTATAGTATAGAGTTATGAGGCGAGCAGGACATGTGCCTGATGATAAGCAACATGCCTGCCACCTAACAGCATAGTGACAAGCAGCTATTGGAACATGAAGAGGCCGAATCAGTACCTAGCACTGCACTGCGTTCGTCACCCAAAGACCTAAGATATTATATGTCTAAGCCCACATATCCCCTGTATATATCCCACAAAAGGTCAAATTGACAGATATACAGACATCGTTAATAACAGAGTCCTGTTTTACACGAAATTTTATTACTGAAACTTTGTATGCTTAACCACATTCTATGTTAAGCAACGTGATGTTTTGTTACAATTGGTAAAAGTTCCTTAGTCTACGTACCTACAATAAAATTGCATAAAACGCTCTGAATATGATGATGGCTGACATGCAAGTGTTAACTAGTGTGTAATTTTATCTACAAATCACAGTTACATAACAATAACTAGACTATCGCGAGCAAAACAGAATACAAACGTGCTATAAATAGTCAATATCGAGACGATTAGAATTCATACGCTTATGTCCAAATATTGACCGCGCAATAAGCTGTTAGTAAAAATCGTGTTCTGAATAAATGCAATCTCGTCATAATCGGATTTTGTAACACCGTTGGAGTGGACCGGCGTCGGCGCCATCCGATCGCTGCAATAAGATATTGCACATTAATATTATTGAAGATAAAATAACACAGTCGTTATGTTTAAGTAGCTTTGAAAAAAAAAAGAAACTTATCCATTCGTTGGTGTGCAATATTGTTGGTATTGCCAAATTTGGTTTGCTAGTGTAGTTAGTATATGTGCATTTCTTTTATAGATACGCTAAATCTTACTACGTCTAAAATCGGTGGCTAAATCTCTGGACAAACCCAGAAAAAGCTAAGATTGGTATTGGCGTGCAGTAGGTACAACGATATGCCTTTTCATTCTTTACAACTTGTTTTTGGTTCAGCATTTTTCTAATTAATACGAGATTTTCGCATCACCACCGTCTAGTCTACTGGTATAGTTGACTGAAAACAAAATAGTTCGCTATCTCTTTGCGAGCTTGTCACTATTTTTTAAATAAAGAGTGCCGAGATGAGCAGCACATGTGCCTGATGGTAAGTAACATGCCTTCCACATAACAGCACAGTAACACGCAGCTATTGGAACATGAAGAGTCCAAATCATTACCTAGCACTGCACTGGGCTCGTCACCCAGAGATCTGAGATGTTATATCTCCAAGCCCTGTAATTTCTCTGTAAACATTCATTCATCATTTATTGTAATAGGTATTCGGTATGTCTAATAACCCATGAAATCAACATTTTCATGAGTTGAACATCGTTGTGGTCAATATGTCCTAACTACATTACACTTTGCACATTACATGCAAACAACCAGATAGTCTTTTAAAGATGTTTTGTGAAGCAATAGTAGTAGAAGGCACTCGATACATTCGAGCATTCCACTAATGTTGCATAACTGAGAACTACATAAATCTGTGTTAGGACTAGATATTCCACAGCCTTATCGCGTGAGCTCTGTGGCTCTACCAAATACTTTTTGCTTTGCCTGTATAACTATCGTAGTTATACAGGCAAGGCAAAAAGTAATTGAAAGTTATTGTTCATTTAATTAGTGTTTCTCAGTTGGTTTCATGATTTTTATTCAACTGTTTTTTTTTTGACAACCGTTTTTTTTTTTAACTTTATTAGGTTTACACTTGACCGCCATCTCGCCTGATGGTAAGCGACGATGCGGTCTACGATGGATGGGGAAGAAAGGTTCTCGAGTGGCGACCACGAACCGGAACACGCAGTGTTGGACGGCCTCCCACTAGATGGACAGATGACCTCACAAAGGTCGCTGGAAACCGCTGGTTGCAGGTTGCGCAGGACCGTTCGTTGTGGAAATCTAGGGGGAGGTCTATATTCAGCAGTGGACGTCTTACGGCTGATGATGATGATTAATGTTTCGAAAATGCTTTATGTTTTTACTTACAGCGTCCCAAGGTATATACCGCGTAATTCCCGACTTCGCTATTTTCCTGGGATAAAAATTTGCCTATGTTATTTCAGACCATATATGTAACAAATCCAAATCCCTTCAGTAGTTATTGCGTGAAAGAGCAACAAACATAATTATGCACATCCTTATTAGTTTTACTAGTTTTATTGTTTTCCTATATTGTATGTGTTATTTTAAGTTGTGAACAATAAAGAGTTTTCATTCATTCATTCATTCATCCATGCATTCTTACAAACTTTATGTAAGTAGGATTTTAGATACGCTCTACGTGTAGTGTATAGTAGTGTAAGTACGTGAGCAAAGTAAGTTTAAATTATTAAAGCTCCGTGACAAATATCTTTTTTTATAGTATAGAGTGACGATATGAGCAGGACATGTGCCTAATGGTAAGCAACATGCCTGCCACATAACAGTGACACGCAGCTATTGGAACATGAACAGTCCAAAACATTTAAAACAACCCAGACACAACAAAACACACCCAGAGATCTAAGATATATATCTAAGCCCTTTAATTTCTCTCGAAACATTGCCCTTCAAACCGGAACTCAAGATTTAATATATATTGCGTCTAAGATCGCAATATATTAGACGTCATCTAAGGCTAATTGCTATTTTCCTTTAAAAAACTCACTTATTATTTTCACAAACTAAAAAAAAAAAAAAAAACACAAACATATTTTATTTCGAAAAACATAAACCTTGACATGTACAAGAGTAAGTAACAACAAGATAGTTTGTATTTATATAGGTTGAACATTTACCATTTATGACGTAAGTAATCTAATACTTCCTTTCACAAATCGATTTTACTTATTATTGCTTCACCTAGCTTGAGAATATCACAGGAGGAAGGATACAACCAATTTTTTTTCTGTCGATTCTGTTCTAACACCCTTATTTGGTTTGATTTGACGGTTGTATGATTATTTGCACTAGTTAAAACAGTCCTCTGCTTCTGTGATCATAAAAATTTAATTAAGTTTCAGAATAGTTATTAGGTAATACTCGTAATTCAACATCTCACGTAAGTACGCAATTCTATTCAAATACAATACAAAACAATATTAACATTAAATATTTTTATTAGATATTGAACATTGATGTGAACTAAATGACAAGAGACTATCATTAAAATTGAGTGGAGATCGCGAATCGGTAAATTAGTGTAGGACGCCCTGAGACTAAATAGAGTGACGAATATATACGAAAGGCAGCTGACGACACCGACGACCTCATCGACCGGTTCGTGCGGCGACCATCCGAGATTTCTACCTATAGATGGCCATCAGGGACAGAAATGCGGCCGTTGTGGAGGCTCTGAGCCGAGAGGAGCCAGTTTAGGCAAATGGCAATTAATTAGGCAAACACTTGATGTCGAGTCGATTTCTAGCGGAATCCCAACCGGTAGCGATCGGCTCTAAAGACGAGCACTAGAATTAGATTTCAAATATACCGAACTCCCCCGTATTTTCCTCTTCTTCTCCTTATCCAAGAAATGTGTAAAAAAAAAGACAATTGTAATGACAAAGATCACGGACCCCGGAGTCTGTGAAGTGGCTAATTTAAATAATAAAAGAAAAAGGCAGCTGATTACGGTAGAGGATCAGGCTAAGTGGGGGATACGTATGTCAAGCATGGATGATTACAGATTAATGATGACGATGATGATCATCAATTAATTTTAAATCAAAAAGTGGTTACTGCGTCTAATCAATAAATACAAGTACATATAGTATGTTTTTATACAGCATAGCGTGATGAGACAAGCGGACATGTGCCCGATGGTAAGCAACATGCCTGCGTATATTTGTGCTATGCCTGGGTGTTTCTATATTTAATAAGTATATATTTACAACTATTTAAGTAGTATATTATTCTCTATTCTATATTCGGCCTCTATTAGAAACTCGCAGTCTCTAAACATCTTTAAAAACAATGTAAAATAATTTTATTTGGCACAGTGCATGGCTGTCGTCACCAGTAAATCGTAAGTGGTTGTATGGCTGTCCACTGCTGTTTGTACGGCTGTATTACTTTATCTCGGATGTTACATTCATCATGTAAAAATTGTTCAAAAATATATATTAATTAGTTTTAGTAGGTTCATAATTTCCAGCATTTTGTTTGTATTAAACTCACTTTTGTAGTAGATAAATATATATTAGCTTGTTTTTTATATTAGTATATTAATAGTATAATTAAGTATTAGTAATAGTATTACACCTGGCCTCGCCTAACCTCGTTCTAGGCGATTTTCCTTTAAGTTGGTTGCCTGGAAGAGATTGCTCTCAGCAATAAGGCCGCCATTTGTGGCGCTAGTTCATAATTGTGTGTTACTGTATTTGTTTCCTGTTTTGTGTCACAATAAAGAGTTATCTATCTATCTAAATTAGCTATCTGGCCGCCATATTACAAGCTTTGATTAGTTTGGGGTCAGATGGTGTTGTGTCTGAATCGTTCACCAATATTTATTTATACAGGGCTATTGGTAATCGGCCTGCATCCATATAAGGGAATATCAAGTACATTAAATAATGTCAACTACATTTTGTTCTAGAGTTTATAAAAAATCGTATATTTTTGTCCCATACAAAATAAAAATGTGTATCTGCTCGGTTTAAAAGCATCGAATGCTTCGTAACAGCGATAAAGGATGTGACAAAGTGAAAAAACACTAAACAGCCGCTAAACAGTGCTAGAGCGGACAACAAACACTATTTCTTAATGGGATATGTATTGAGCTTTAACAGAAGTGGTAGAACAAAAGTTGTTTGTTTAAATATACAGAACATGCCCTTAAACGGATGCAGGATGATTACCAGTAACCCTGTATAGCGTGATGCTTGAGCTTGAGCTATAGCAATATTTATTTGACAGCTTTTTAACTTAGCCGGTCTCGAGACGTCAGATCGAAAACGTTAAAAAGTGACTAAATAATAATATAGGAAATTAATTAACTCCTGTGCAATATTTTCAATGAAACTTACCCTAGATGTTATTTATTGACGTCTTGAGGGACACCACAACCAGGGAATTATAATAAAGACATGAAAACGAAACTACGTTTACAATACTTCCTAAAACCCATTTCAAAATACGTATTCATTACGATTTTTGACCTATGCTACGTTACATGAATGTTCTTCTGACAATAAGAATTTACTTAATTACCATTCGCATAATTAATAAATTTGCTTCGACACATATACACTGACACTTGTTAAATATACGAACTCCTCAAGACAAGCTTTCTCTTAGCAAACGCCATGTAGAGTCAAAAGTACTTGACGTCAAAATAAACTCTTATCAACAATCTAATAATCAAAATCGTGACCAAACATCCCGCAAATAACTACTTAAATGTTAAACGCCAATTAACTAGTTATGTATATTTTATGTAATCCATCTTGGTTCCAAATAATTAGAAAGCAGTGAAAGCATTTAAAATTAATATTAATCTGATCAACCCTTCAACCGCGTCTGTTCTATAATCGTTCATGATGATTTGTTATATAAGCGAATTTTATATTAATCTTTGGACAAGTTACCTTATAATACTTTATTAGAATTCCAAGACTGGATTGTGCTTAACCTCTACATTACAAAACGCAACGTGTTTATGAAAACAAACTCGTAGAAATCTTTCAAATGAATTACTTGTAAAAAGAAGCTGTCCCTGAAATATTTTATGAAACAATTATAGGTAAAAAGTTTGGAACGCTATAATTAAAAACCTATACGTTACACAATAAAAGTTTAAATAAAACAGATGACAAATATTATTATCTACAATAATGATCTCAACATTTTTATCGTACGATGCGCGGTTCGCGAGATACTTAATAAAACGTGTTTCCCAAGATGGCGACTGAAGTGAACCCTTGAACTTGGATTTACATTCAGGGGACACCCTTGAACATATTCCAAAAATATTGCCGATCTCGTACGTTATTACATTACAAACCTACTTTATTTGCTGCGGCGCTTGGACTATATTGTTTCGCTATTATTTTGTCAGTTGGTGTGATGTTTCTTTGTTAACAATTCACCTGTTTAAAATGGAGTCATTTCTGTGATCTATGATTTATAGTGTATTTAAGTTAAATACATATTCTGTTTATTTATTTTAATTAACGAATAACACAATTGGGCAAATATGAATATGTATGTTGCATACGAGTATAATGCTATTTGTCAAGCTGCAAACAACTTTTTGCAGCTGTAATGCAACAGCTACTATGTAATGGAGGTACAATCATCCAAACTTTAGAATTTCGTATGTCAAGCATGGATGATTACAGATTAAAGATGACGATGATGATCAATCAAAATTTAATTTAAAATCAAAAAGTGGTTACTGCGTCTAATCAATAAATACAAGTAGGTACATATAGTATGTTTTTATACAGCATAGCGTGATGAGACAAGCGGACATGTGCCCGATGGTAAGCAACATGCCTGCGTATATTTGTGCTGTGCCTGGGTGTTTCTATTTTTAATAAGTATATATTTACAACTATTTAAGTAGTATATTATTCTCTATTCTATATTCGGCCTCTATTAGAAACTCGCAGTCTCGAAACATCTTTAAAACAATGTAAAAGAATTTTATTTGGCACAGTGCATGGCTGTCGTCACCAGTAAATCGTAAGTGGTTGTATGGCTGTCCACTGCTGTTTGTACGGCTGTATTACTTTATCTCGGATGTTACATTCATCATTGTAAAAATTGTTCAATTACGGGTCTTTTTAAAATAATTTATTTTCAGCGAAAACACAAAACCCGACTTCAATTTAAAATTAAATTCCGGCATTCCTCAAAATACGAGTATCATAGGAAGCAATCACACAATCATCGAAGTAACGAAAGTAAATTTAGTGGTTTTTTGTTCATATTTCAAAAACCACTACATCGATTTCCATGAAATGTATATGGGGACCTCAGAATTATGATGTACCAAGCAAAAAAAAGAACCACACATAATTGATTCACAACTGGCGGTGCTATCGCTTAACATACATACAAAAAAACGTATGTACAACCGAATTGAGAACCTCTACATTTTGTGAAGTCGGTTAAAAAAAGACGTTTATTTCTGGTCAAGTAACTAATTACAACCCTAATCCAAAAAAAAAAAAAATGATTGATTGAAGTTGGGTGCAATGTATACAGAGGGACAGCAGAAAGTGGTGCAACAGCAATGTCTATAGCCGGTCTGGGCTGGCTCCGGTGGTTCGCACCGCTCCAGTCTACGCAGCACTTTCCCGCGCCTCGCACGCGACCGCGGCCAAGCTCACTCAACTCGGAAACGCACGAATTACGTGATCCCATTTAAAACCATTCCCATTCAGTGGTGCGAACACTCGAATCCTTCAATTTCCATAAAACATTAAGTAACAGGTCGACGCGCTTGCTCGACGTAATTTTATCTGTGCAGTGCTACAGTCGAGTCGTGCTCGAAAGCGGAAGAATCAGCTGATCACACGCACTACAGTAAGTTATCTTAATTATTATACGTTTGTATACAACTTACTCCAGAACGAGAAATACGGAAATTATGGGTTTACGTGAGACACATATTAGATTTATTGCAGCGAACGTTTGTAACAAGTTGTTAAGTGTTAACTGGCCAATCGAAGTTGAGCGAAAACTGCATTCTTACACAAGACAGCCCACAGACAGCTACTGGCGCGTGCTGTTGTTTTTTCAAGATATTTCAGTTTTAATATTTTTCGTCAGTGATTCGGAAAATTATTTTTGATACAGCAATTTTTTTTCATTCAAAATACACGGCGATATTAAATAGGAAACCTTCCACATGAGCGTAAGTAAAGCAAACAAAAGACAACGAATGACTATTCGGCTAATCGGATAAAACACCTGAGAGTATTTTTAGTAAGCTAATTGTTTAAGCTGCGACATATATTTTATGAAAATTGATTAGAAAACAAGCATGCGGTTTTCTCGAGAGCGCGACCCACGCTGTAAACAATGTCGCCTGTTGCAATTCATTATTCAACCTTACATAATATAAATAAACGCATATTTTAAGCAACAGCTTATTGGCAAAGAAACGAAAGGAGATCACGAGTCCAATGTCAAGAGGTGCCCATAGCGTAAACAAAAACGAAATGATGTCAAGTTAATTTAGAGGAAACACTTCCGAGTCGTAATAGTGGGCGCGGGTAGTCACGTAAACAGTACTTGCAGTTACCACGGCTGAATGCGAACGATCAGTTTCCCAACACGTAATCATTTAAAAACTATCATTACGTTAACTCATCGCAGCCAGGCTTAAAAAAACGAATAATTTACATCAAATTCGCTAGTATAAGTTACTAATCCGATCTTTTAAAATATGTATTGTAAACAGTGACAGAGTGCATAGGTTTCACATATTTCACTCAAACATGTTCCCCCCGGTCTGAAGATGTCAATATTATATTACTAACTTCTTAATATTCCCTTCACGGTGAAGCTGTCGGTTAATACTTTACTTGACAACAGTGCCATTTAAAGACAGAGCCGCTGTGACAAAAAAACAGTTCAAGTAGAGTATATTTATTTTCATTAATCTTTGCCACGACATCATACCTACTCTCATCCTTAATTCAATCTCAGCTGTCTATTAATAAAATTATTCTGAAAATAAAATGGCAGTGTCTTGAAGATGGATGAATAATTAATGTAGATAGGTGAAAAAAATATTAATTACGTGCTTAGTGAATTGAATTTTCCATCATGTTATAAATGTCCTATAAAAATTGTAGTAACTCACGTTGTATAATACGTCCCATGCTTAGTGAGCAGGTACCTACCTACATCACAATGTAAAAAGGAAATATCAACTTACACCATTATTTTTTTATGTGCCAAATGAGTATATAGTAACACGGGGATATACTTCAAACCAGTTGAAGACTCTGATTTAAATATATTTCCAGTTTATTCGAGCTAAAGAACAACGTCTTCCACTTTCCTCAATGTTCCAAATTATAGTGAACTCAACTCCATCAAAAGTCGTAAAATTTTCAATTTGTCTAAATTTTCTAATAAAAAAAGATATATGGAGTCCAAAAATACAAAAGCTAAAGTTTGTTTTTATTTTTTCGTCCATCTACAGACGTTGCTACTTGATCATACGTACAATGCCTTGGATACATGTAGCATTTATAATTTGACAGGTACTTAACTATTTACACAACGATGTATTTCTTGTCTGAAATTATAATATTTAACTACTGTACTCGAACTGCACCCGAAGCAAAAACACCCAATACGCATACAGCAATATCCCACTAAATGGATTGTACAAAATACAAGCAGCAGCGGGAATCACTGATCTGTCCAAATCTTTCACGACATAGATACTTCTGCCTCTGTTCACTTATTACTTCTTGGCTCTATAGCGATAGTTCTGCTTAGGATCAGAGTAAATTACATCAAAACAATTTATTTTTTTAGCCAATATTTATCAAATTAGCGCTAATAAGCTTAAAAGCTTTTATATTGGTATCTTACCTTCGAAAATTCGATCGTGCAAAACAAATCATGATCGAATATATTAAGGTCATAGAGCTATTGGGTATATTTTGAACTGATTTTAAAATGATGATTATTACATAATCAGCAACCTTCGTTCAAGGTTATGTCAATTATTATGCGATTATACATAACGTTGACAACAGTTGTATAATTTGAAGACACGGCTACCATCACGGAATATTCCATCGATTTAAATAATCGTATAAACATATCTATAATAATTGCAAAGCAGTTGTAATAAATTTGATTCGTATCTTGAAATGTACCTATTATTATTTTTGTTATATAA
Source organism: Ectropis grisescens (assembly GCA_017562165.1). Classification (NCBI taxonomy): domain Eukaryota; kingdom Metazoa; phylum Arthropoda; class Insecta; order Lepidoptera; family Geometridae; genus Ectropis; species Ectropis grisescens. Next base: position 15,859,186 of record CM029788.1, on the reverse strand, counting down.
ACGAAAAACACCTGGAAGTAGTTTTTTGTTTTTGTTATTTTATTTTGTTTTAATCTTGGGTTTATCATTTTCCCAAGGTTAATTATCTTATCACAACAAACTAAACACATAATGTTTGCTTATCAACACTTACTAAACTTTAATTATATTGCGAAAAAGGAAATTGCTTAGGAAATTAATTATGTATTCATTCAAAACTACGATGCTTATATGATTTGATAAAATCGTAAATAAGTTATGTTTCGTTCAATGTAAATCAACTATCCGTGAACTTTAAGTATCTCGTACCGATATAAATCAAATTGCAAACCGTGGTTTTAAAACTAACAATTAATTTCGTAAAGACTTGAACCTCACATTTCATTTAACTTAATTGTCCCAAATTCCAACTGGCATACCATCAACCGCAAGACAGACATTAAATCTTACCTAATCCCAAAAATTACTAAAGTCAACGACTTTTCACGACAAATATTGCTACTAATTTGCGAAAACCACAATATTTCATAGCCAAGTACCTACGTACCTACCTGTGCAAATGCATTTATTTTTAAATGACACAACTATGCTTACTTTGTTTGTCACATCAAGAAAAATACGATGGTGTCGACACGATTCAGCCGCAGATAATCTGTTGGTTTGGTACTCTAATAAAATATGATTTAGTAAGTGGTAGTTATAGGCTGGTTACACAATGTTTGTTGTTGGTCTTCATACCTTGGAGTAGTAGCGCGTGTTTTGAATTTCAAGTTGGTCCCTGGCGGTGTGATGCTCGAAGACTCTTGCAAAACGGATCGCTTTCTAATCGCTGGAACATTCAGAAACGTGGAAAACAGGCTTAATGTAGAAATGGTTGCTTTTGAAAGAGATCTCGTCAGACACAACACGCGAGACCTGATTAAATTGATTAATTTTTTTCTCGTGAGAATGTACAAATGTATCCACGCTCGATACGTTGCGTTAATACTCGTACTAAAGTAGGGGTGGTCCAGACGATCTAATTACAAACCGACCTATAGAAGCAGCTTTAGTCAGTTTAGTTTAGCAGCCTTCCGATGTCTACTGTGTAGACAAGTATTTAACTTCTTTAAAATACGTGATTTGCACGATTTTATTGCATTTCTAGTGTCTACGACTATTTTAATAAAGAATGACATCGTTGAATTTACGATGTCATTCTTATACTCGACAATTATTGAAATCGAGTGGTTGAAATATTATACCTGAGAGTTAAGTTTTCTCTGTACTAAAACTATTCAAGGTCTGTTTGCCTAGAGTTGGCAGGAACTAGTAATAACGTAATCATGCAAATTGTATAAAAGTACTTCCTAATACGAGTACCATTACTTTGATCTACAAGTAGGTTAAGCACACACTGAGCGATTTTCTTGTCGTTATTAGATGAGTACATGGAAGTGTTGAAGTGTTAACCATTAGATAACTACAGTTGAAGGATTTCAGGAAGGCAGTAAAAATCCTTTTAAAGTAAACAAATTTGCCCTTGATGGTTATGTATTAATATAATTATAACGCCAAAATCGAATAACATATCGCAGATTTTTCGTACAAATCTTGAGAACAGCAATATTAAAGTATAATTTTGCCAATTCGTTGCTGTGTGAAACTGTGTTATATCCCAATCAATTTCTTAGTCGTGCTGTGTGTGAAATGTCCAGTAATATTTATTTATTATTTTATTCTTTTGTCTTTAAAATTCTTCTTAGGTACTTCAAAAATATCACATTAAATAAAAGTTAATTTATTCGCGAAGGAAAGAAAGTTGGCCTTCATACGGTAAATTAACGTTAGTTGTTTTTGAGTTCATATTTTTAAGAGCAACGGAAACCATCCTGTTTGTCATAATTACCTTCTCATCGTTGACTCTGAATTTTAATAATATTTTTTTTTTTTAAATAAAGAGTGACGAGACGATCAGGTCATGTGCTTGATGGTAAGCAACATGCCTGACACATAACAACACAGTGACAAGCAGCTATTGGAACATGAAGAGTCCAAATCATTACCTAGCACTGCACTGCGCTCGTCACCCAGAGATATAAGATCTTACATCTCTAAGCCCTGTAATTTCTCTGGAAATATTGCCCTTCAAACCGGAACACAGTAATGTTTGCACATTACTGCTTGGCGGTAGAATAACTGGCAAAGGTGTGGTACTTCCCCAGGCGGACTCTGCCAAGAGTCCTACCACTACTAAAAAATAAAATTATAAATATTTAATCTTTACCCAGCAAATTAGAATAAGTCCAAGCATTCATATTAAGTATTGTTTTTAGTAAGTAGTAAGTGTTTCCATTGATATTAAGTAATGTTTTTTTTTATATCATTTATAGTCCCTCCTCCTTCCAATCCTAGACTACGCAGATGTTTTCTTTCTTAACCTTATTGAGGCCCAGCTTGATATACTTGAGTGACTTTAAAATTACTGGATTAGTGTTATATTTGGTTTGCGCATATATATATGATCACATATCCGAATTTCGTAATCAGCTCAAGTGGCCCCCCATTAGTTTTTGCCGGAATGCTTATACTCTCTGCCTTCTTAAAATGTCTTGTTTAAGCCCCCCGCTACTTAAAAGAAAGCTTCACTCTCTGGAGCAATGTGCATTCTCGACCTATACGATTAAATGACAACTTATCATTGAAACCGCCCCCTGCACGTTCTGAAACTTTTTACGGCAAATCTTTTGCGTTCCAGGCTGTCATACTATGGAATGCCTTACCCATGGCCGTCAGACACGCTCCAACACTGCCTATTTTTCAGAAACAAACCAAGAAATTGTATCTGTCACTGCTGACATGACACTGAAATTAATTATTCATATCAAATATTCATATTTATTTTTTATTTAAGTATGTATATTATTTATGTATTTGTTAGTGTATTATTGTAGGTTCTAATTATTCCAAGTATTAAATGTATGATTATTCATTTGTAAGTTTATATAATACATTAAGTCACACTGTACCCTAACGCCGTTTAACTCTATTTCATCTTTTTCTCCAATCTTCGGTTACGTGGAAGAGATCACTTTTAGCGATAAAGTCATCATTGGTTTATTTTAGCTTTAAGAATATGTCATTTTGATATTGTTTTTTGTATTGTGGACAATAAAGGGTATCTATCTATCTATTGGATACTCACTAGAGTGTCCAATAAATAAATAAAAATAGTTCCTAAAATTTAAAAACAAATAAATGTTTCAGAAATATCTTTGTTCGGTCCCTTAAACCGAAACGCAAACTTATAGCCTGATTAAGTTTTGCCATAAATACACAATTCTAAGCAGTTATTTGATCATGAAGCTCTCAAATCACGGCACTACGCTCGTCAACAGGAGATATAAGATTAACTATCTATTCGCCTTGCAATATGTATGGAAATATTGCCCTTCTACCCGGATCATTGCAATTTTTGCCCATTTCTGCATGTCTGTAGTAGGTATAATTGACAAAAATGTAGTAGTTCCCCGGGTGGACTCTGCAAGTAGATCGGTATAGATTTATATGCTAACAAGTATACCTATATGTAGTTTTGCTTACGTGATTTACTTAAATAAATGTTATTTTATACTTAAAAGTAAGTGATAACCTAAGACGCATACTTAGGTGTATATTATATTCAAAATCAAGGACGCACGATCGTTTAGGTTATGTAGGTGTTACGTAATAATTTCAAATTCATCATTATATGTATCTAAGCATGATTTACTGGATGTATGATCAGTCAACCAGGCTTTTCCTATTTGTTTAGGAAATTTGCTTCATTTATTTTTAATTTTTAAGACGACCAATTTGCATAAATATTGTTAGAAATAAATGACTCAGAAATTGAGGAATTTGCAGATGATGAAGAAGATATTGTGACAAGACTCTTCTTATTAGATCACTTCTTCTTCTACTTAGGAAACCAAAAATTTTAGGATTTTTAGGTGCTTAAGTAACTCATTAAAACGTCATGAGAATTTCAATAAGTGCCTTGACATATGATGAGACCGTGAAAGTACACAACAGATAATTCTTCTTCGAATTTATTTGAAACTGGCAACAACTCGATGTTTTATCCGCGTAGTTCAGGTTCCCGTTATATTCCCGTGATGAAAAGTTACCTATGACTCAGATTCAGATTCTTTATTGGTAACGACATTCAGGACAGGTCATAAAATCAATAATTGTTACTTATACGATAATTTATGGATAAATTAATACAAAATTTCATTTCAATACGATCATTAAATTAGGTACATAAAGTAACCAAATTAATGAAACAATTATTATAATAATTGAATAAAATAAATCCATCATAGGTTGCCTGGAAGAAATCGCTTAAAGCGATAAGGCCGCCCTTTGCTCTGCATAATTTATTATCGTTTTACTTAGTTCTAAGATTTATGGTGTAAATTTTTTGGATGTAATAAAGTTATATTTTTTTTTTATTATTATTCACATATTCATTTATTTTCTTATTTTTTTACAATAGATATTAAAAATAAACAAAGATCATAAAAAACATAAAAACTAGAATGCCGCCTGCAGCGGGGGCAGAGCCCAAGCTACTGATGGTTAAGGCTGCAGAGACAGAAACCTCCTGACTATGCGTGCCGTGTCCAAAACGACTGCCTTTTGTATGGGCCTTGGCCCAATCGTCTAACGAAAGCCTCTTAAGATGTTGGTCGAGGCTTTTCGCTATAAGACCGTTTACTAACACGACTATCGGGACTATGCTCGTCGAATCAACATTCCACCAGGCAGTAACCTCGTGAGTCAAGTCAAGGTACTTGCTAAGCTTGTCCTCGGCTTTCACGAGGTTATCGTCATGTGGTATGCTGATATCGACGATCACAGCTCGGCGCTGAGACCGGTCTACCAGGACGATATCAGGCTTATTGGCGACAATAGTCCTGTCCGTGATGATAGAGCGGTCCCAGTAGAGTAGCGCACGACCATTTTCAAGAACTGGCACAGGTGCGTACTTGTAGTACGGTACCTCGGACTCGAAAAGCCCGTGTGGAAGAGCAAGTTGCTGTGGATGATTCTGGCTACTAGGCTATGTCTGTGCAAGTACTTCCCCGTTAGCAAGATGCGAACAACCGGAAATAACATGACGAAGAGATTCGCCTGGACGGCGGCATGCCCGACAAACGTCGACCATACCGTCCTTCGTTACGTATTTCCGGTAATTATTCGTCTTGTTAACTTCGTCTGCAATTGCACAGGCAAAACCCTCAGTTTCTCCAAAAAGGTCCTCGAAGCATAGCCAGTTCACCGACGCGAGCAGTTTCACATCGGGTCCCGTCAGGGCTGATCATCATCAGTGCTGAGCATCGATGGTTTGCGCCAGTTCTCGTTTGCCAATGAAAGAGGCGTGAAGCTCCTGTCAACTGCCACAACATCGCTATACATCCCGGACTCGCTGTTGCGAAAATAATCCCTGAGACTCGCGGAGACCTCGCGGTTGTGTAGGTTCTTGGCATTAAAAAAAAATTATTATTATTAATATTATAAATCAAAAATAGCATTCAACATGACAATTAATAAACAATTATTAAATCAGCAGTTAGATAGTTAATTTAATATTGATGAGATCGTCAAACTTATAGAACGCTTGTTCGACCAGACAGTTCTCAAACTTTAATTTAAACGACATCCTGGAAGACGCCTCCAATACGTTTAGTGGCAGTCTGTTGTGGACCTCCGGTACAGTTACGTGTATCAGTTTCATTGTTTTCGCGAGCTTATGCGGCACCGGGTACAGTCTACTATACAGTCACTACTATAGATAATGTTGTAAAAATATTCTTCTGCCAATCTGCTGTCGCAGATTAATTGTCAATAATGTTTTTACGATACGATACATTAAGATTATTTTTTGGGTTCACTTCTTCATATTTCAATTTTATTTTCTATTAAGTATATCACCGCAAATAAATTTAAGTCTAAAACAACCCCTAACAAAAAAGTCACTAAGTTTTCCTAATATGTATGTACAAGCACAGTACAGTCAGTCTAAAACTGAGAGACCGTCAAGATGGATGCTCGATAAGAATGATCTCGCAGTCAACTTCACCTTCAGATCTGTCATTAAGATAAAAACAACTTCCACTCCAAAATTGCAAGCATAAAGCACGACTTCAATTTTAAAATTATCACCATTGAGAGAACCGTGACTAGTGAGTCATTTTAGTAGTATAGTTCATGGGCCCCGTCAGTTTTATGTAACGAAATACTGTTATCAGGTATTTAACAATCCGAGGTTTTAAATCTAATAGATTTGTTAATGTCTTACCGCGTAATATCCCTCACATCCTACTAATAAATAAATAAATATATTGGTGGACAACTCACACATAACACTAACTGACCCCAAACTAAGCAAAGGTTGTACTATGGCGGCCAGATAGCTGATATAACACTTATATAGTTTTAAATACATACTTATTATACATAGAAACACCCAGACACAGTACAAATATTTGAATTCATCACACAAATATTTGCACTGAATTAGGAATCGAACCCTCACGACCCTCGAGTTCGCAGGCAGGATTACTACCCACTAAGCCACGAGGCCAGTCCTAATACCTACTTATTATAAATGCGAAAGTTTGGATATTTAGATGTTGGAAGTTTGTAATTAGATATTTATATATTATATATTATGAAATTTAGAATAGCGTTAGAGTATACTTTGAAATAGTACATATTTATGCTACTGTTTATGACAGAAAAGTAACGGGAACGAGAACTACGCGGGCAAAGCCGTGGGAAGCTACTAGTATATAATTTGTGTAGAATGTTACAATTATTATTAAAATAAAAACATTATTTAACCGATGCAATTATTATCAGTTGTAATAATTAAAATTAGATATTAAATTATGTAGTTAATAGGTAAGCGATAAACAAATTTAAAAAAATAGAAAATACACACTTTCCTAAACTTTACGAAAGTCGCAAAGAAAATAATATAGAGGTAGCATTTCGTTAGCATTTGATATAAAATAATGATTGTAAACACCTCTTTTACAAGTAATTCCAATTTTTTTTTTACTTGTTATCTCTTATGTTTGACATAAAAATTGCTTCAATTTAAATTCATTCGTTTTCCCCACTAACATTCGATATGATACTCGTATTTTCCATACGTTAACAAACTGGCGTGCTACATGACGGTAGCACAAACGCTATATCATACTTAGCTTTAGTACTTTTCTCATGGAAAGTGACAGGTGTAATCTTAGATGAACCACACTTGCATCTCTGCCGTAATTTCTCTTGTCTTAGGATACAGTTGGTATCTCGGTATTTTAGATTGTAGGAAAGGAATGGCTCTGAATGCACTAGTTAACTTTTATTCTCACTATCCATACCCTGTATCTGCATCAGCAGGAAGCATTCTCTAGTCGATACAATTAGGTACAACATCAGAGCGGCCGCGAGCCTATTATTAGAAAGTAACCTGCATCGATTACTGGAAATTACATGAAAGTCTTCAGTGTTCTTGTTTAATGTTCTTGGTGATTCTCACGCTAAGCTCTCATAATAGTTTCTAGATTGTGATAGTGTAGTTAGTCACTTTTTGTGTATTAATTGATGCATTGCACGGTTTACACGTGTTTGCGAGTTACAATTTTCGTGTAGTGTTTCTAAATAGTGCAAATTATCTACTTCGAGCACATATACACGTTTAAAAGCTTCTTTTTACAGTATCGTATAGCGGGTCACCCTCAAATATAGTCTAAGAAAGTGATGGGGATGGAACGGTGTTGAAGAAATGTCCGCCACTATTTGTTTATTTATTTGATTACTGATTGAAAATAGAATTTCTAACAAAACCACGGACCCTCTTGTCTAAAGCCAAAGTCAAAAGTTTAAAATCAAGAAAAATAAATCTATATCGATAATGTTACGGCATTCAAGAAAATAAATGTACAAGGTATACCAAGATCCAGAGCAGACATATTAAACAAGTAAACTTATAATATTGATGATACATCTCCATCACTGCTACATGCTTCTTATACTACAGAACAGACTTTAATATTAAACAATTCAAACAATCATATTCAGTATCATTTATCATATACTCTATCAGGTTATTGGAAACATGTTACTTAAATTACTCTACCAGTCTAGCTACTACTCATCTGTCCATCAGCTCGGTACCCAACTGTTATCCAACAAAGGGTAATGGGTATTTAATCATACATGTCTAATCACAAGGTACAGTCAGTCTTCAGGAAGCTAGTGCAAAAGTTCAGAACGATTACACAACGCATCATTTGATACGACAGGCAGAGTGCATTGCAGTGCACTGGGTGAATATGCAAAGCAGGTTGCACAACTGTTTGGACATAGTCTTTGCTTTGAATTGCATACGGCTGGTTATATGAGCCTTGTAGATAAACAGACAATTCTAATTTTAATTTATTGTTGGATTGCGTATCTTTACCACGGTCTGTCACATAGCAAAAGTAGATGTACCTACTTATTTCGAAAGAAGCTACACTTAATAACCCATTAATCGCTAGCTCCCGTAGCATTCCTTAATATAAATATGAAATTTGTATAAATAATGGACGTATAAGAATACAAAAAATAGACAATTTTCAAAATGCCATTTTTTATTTTACTGTGATTAATTAAATAACTAGCAAGGTTTACTGAAGTTACAGTTGCGTCCGGTGGTGTTTCTTTTTTTCTGTTTTTATGTTTTGGAGTCCTAATAATCTAAATAATGTAAAAAACGGCAGAAGTACGCGGCAATGGAGCCGCAGTACTTTTTTGTTCCAGTGGCCGTGGAGACTATGGGCAGTTGGGGAGCCGATGCGAAGGCTTTAGTCCGCGAAATTGGGCATCGTCTACATAACCAAGGTGGCGACTCCCGCTCTGGATCGTTTCTGAGGCAGAGGATTGCCATCGTTATTCAGCGAGGCAATGCGGCCAGCGTTTTGGGCACATTTGCACCAGGAACGGTTCGAGGCGGGTTAATCTAATTGACATGACTTTGTGGACGTCTATTTTTGTAAATAGGGAAATTAACTAAATGAATAATAAAATCTAAATAATTAATAAAAGCATAACATATTTCATGCTTTTGTTTATTAGCACTATAAGCACAATTTATGTCTTTTGTTCAATGAACATCGTCTTTGTGATTTGACTGCCGAAAAGTCTGCAAATTTTCATACTTATTATTTCACTGTTCCTTTTACCTCACGTAAGGCTTGAACAAATAATAGAAAAATGTGGTTAGATGTTCAATATAATACAACGGATACCGGAAAACGGCCTTCTCGATTTCGCTGTTCACATTTATTATCAATAGCTACCTATTTGGGCACTTATTATATCCTATTTAGTTGACAATGCTTGACTAAGAACTATTGTTGACAAAACTGTAACTTAGTATGTTCCGTTACTCCAGTTTTATTAGTACTTACCTACTGTTTTAGTACCCGCATGTCGAGGTCGACGCCCTTCTACTCCGACTTCGCAAAATTGTGATCCAACGGACGCTTTTCAAATCATATCTTTTCAAAATCTACCTGGCGGACTCATTAGAATAGGTATTATATTTTTGACCCAGCTATCATTATCCTATTATAGATACAAGAACAAAATCATTTTTTTTATTTACCTTCGACTACCTCGTATTTGTAATCTGTACAACATTCTAGTCAAGACTTTTATACCCATATTGAGGGAATAGTAAAAAATGTTTTTCGCCATTTTGTGGTGGTGGCCATCTTGCATTTTAAATTTGTCATAGTGTATAGTATTCTGTATTATGGCTGTATTATTGTATGATTACATATTGTATTATCACAATTACTTCATTTAACACGGTATCTCTTGGTTCGTGTTATATGACCCATAGAGAATAATAAGGTGTATGACGTCAAATTAAATCTAGTAATTGTGGGATTCTAACTTGCAGCGTTCCACAGTTTCTTGCGTAGATCCCTCTCCTTTTTTTGCCGATATACAACGTATGTATTATTTCAGACAATAATTTGACTATTTTTCAACCTGATCCGTTCTGTATTGACGTGATTGAGCAAAAAACATCCAAACTTTGGCGTTTGTAATATAGCGGTTAAATCAACGGTTTCAGACTTTCTTAATTATTGTAGAGTTTGGTTTTTCTTCACTACAAAGACGTCTCTCGCTACACACGTCTGGGGAAGCGATGTGTTTGTGGATATTATAATACCTAAAAAAATGAATACCTCATTACTGTCGTTTAAAAATAACAGAAGTACACAGTCGTATCACGATTCCTGGAAGCGGAAAATTAATAACACCAAGAGACATAAGTCTGTCATGTCAATGGAAATAGGTACCTACGTTTTGAAACTTCATTGATTGTCAGCACAACATAAATCAGGCCAAATGACGGTCAAGCATAAACCCATCTACGGTAAAACTCGTAATCAGATATTTTTGTGAAACTTTCTTACAAGGGACGAACATATCCTTGACAACAATAACCGGTTTACAAATGAATTGAGATTTATTCAGGTATGTGCAAATCTATGGACGAATGAGAGGTTCGGCACGCGAACTACGCGAGTGTGTAAGAAACGTGGAGCTTCCTATTTCTGAATTCTATTACTCGTCTGCCGCAAAATCGGTTATTACATAAGTACTTAATTTACTCTTCGGCTATACTACTTGGCATTGCCTGCACTTGTCTGAATAAAATTGGAAATTTAATATCTAATCGTTTATAGTTTGTAGTGGTAGGACTCTTAGCAGAGTCCGCCTGGGGAAGTACCACACCTTTGCCAGTTATTCTACCGCCAAGCAGTAATGTGCAAACATTACTGTGTTCCGGTTTGAAGGGCAATGTTTCCAGAGAAATTACAGGGCTTAGAGATATAAGATCTTAGATCTCTGGGTGACGAGCGCAGTGCAGTGCTAGGTAATGATTTGGACTCTTCATGTTCCAATAGCTGCGTGTCACTGTGCTGTTATGTGTCAGGCATGTTGCTTACCATCAGGCACATGTCCTGATCGTCTCGTCACACTTTATTTAAAAATATATATATATATATATCTCTAATCCCATACACAAAGCTATGAAGATCACTTCTACTAAAAGAAAATGTTAAAACTCATTGAAGACATTAAATACGACTTGGCAACCAGATTAATGTTTTCGACACAAGTGCAGATTGTTATGTTATTTAATTATTATTAGAAAATTTAAAAAGTCGTTATTTTTAGTTTCCTGCTGCTGTGAAGTGATCATGACCCACCATTCTGTTATTCTACTTTTAAGACAGTCATTTGCACACACCCCTAATTTTTGCATTACTTCATATCGAACGTATTGTTCTCGTATTGCGAAAAGTGGCATTAAAAAGCAGACATGCGATGGCCTCGATAACGGTACACCAATCTCTAGTTGATTTGCAATAACTTCATACCAATCGGACTTGTGACGAACAATATCGCATTATTTTTTAACTACTGCCTTGAATCACCCACTGTCTTTCGACGTTAGGGTTCCGTTGTCTGATAGTGTCAACGACACTTGATTATTTACGCTTTTTCTCTGCTCTATGGCTGCCGAAAACCTAGTTGAAAACAGTAGGTACCTATCCCACTACTTGTACTTATAGTTAATAACAAAAATGAGTGGTAGTAAACAAACGAAAGCTTTAAAAAACTTGTATTCTATTATTTATTATTATTATTCTATGTATTCTATTCTTTGGTAGCCGAGTTATATTGTTTAGTCAATTGGTAGGTACTTGTAATAGAGGGGTACTTTGATGCATGAATAAAAATCCAAACTGTTAAAATGGACGGTGAAGGTGAGTTATTAGCATGAAACAATTAACTCTACATTCGCGTGCTATTGTTTACATGATTATACTCGTACGATGACATGTCGCATTTCTGTGAAACAATGGTCTCGTAAGTGCATATATCGATCTAATTATGGTGACATTCATTTTTGTTCGTTGGATTTTTTGTAGGCAGATTTCACACATTCACCTCAAACCAAGTCAAACTTGTACTGTGGGACACAGATAGTTAATAACTATAACTAATTATACATTTTGTTTGGCTATTGAGATGATCTGATGAAGAAGATTTTCACGAGAGATAATTGCAGTTACCCGCCAATTCTAATCAAAATAAAAAAGAAATCAAATTTTTTTTTTTTTTTTTTTTTTAATTTATTTAGTAACAGATTTTTTTCCTTACAAAACATAAGTTGCCTTAAAATCTAATTGATTTGTCCAGACAACTAATTCTCGACATAAATTAATTATTCTACCCGCAATATAACATACATTATTAAAACAAATTAGTCAAGATAACAGCCTCATACATGCGCGCAATGGTGACGTCACACAAAACCGCCACTGCCCTGTGGGCGCATGCACCGACCTATGCAATACCGGTTTGCAATACGCACACTACAACAGTCACCCGTTGCAGCGATCGCGCACCACGCGCATTGATACAGGTTGCTCCAAATTATCAGGTTAAAGTATTTAAGTAAAACTGTTTCAGTTTAAATGTTATGTTTTTTTGTGTAAGGCTATTTTTTAATTCTTTCGGCAGTTTATTAATTAAGTCCGGTATCATATATTCGGATGTTCTCTTCCCATAAATGTTCTTAAACCTGGGCAGTGAAAGACTTCCGTTTGACATACTCCTGGTCACAGTATTACCACTTTTTGGGAATTGAATTTCGGTGCGAAAATACTGTTCCTGAAGTAAATTCAAACAGAGTTTCTTATGTACTGGTAATACACCACAGAACTTAAAAAGTCCAGTAGGATCATTATTAAATTGATTTTTATTTTGTAGGCACAGTTAATTTTAAAATCCTAAGCTGTAAATTAAATACTTGATCTAAATATGTCTTATATGTTCGCCCATAACTACTCAAACCGTAAGAAATAATACTGTCTACCAGTGCCTTGTACATAGTCAACAGAACGCTAAATGGTACCCTACTTTTAATAGCAAAAAACCTAGCCAAAACGGCTCGCAGTCTAGTACACGTCCTCTCGACATGCTTCGACCAGTTAAACCTGCTATCGATTACAAGACCCAAGTATAAGGCTTCTGCGACCTTTTTAATTTCTTTGCAATTAACATCACAAAAAATGGTTCCACCGTGCAGACAGTCATGACTATGTGCCACTACTTTAACCCTTACGTTACATGTATTTAGAATATGGCTAGAGTGGACATGGAGGTATTTAGTTTTATCGGCGTTGAGCACCAAACCGCTGTCATGAGACCACTTACACAGTGTCGTAAAATCCTCCTGAACTTTTTCCATCGCAATACTTATATCTTTGTCAGCAGCTACTAAGCATGTGTCATCAGCAAATTGGTACACGCTACAGTGTTTTAGAACATTAGTTAAACTGTTTACATACGTCAAATAATGCAACGGACCAAAAACTGAGCCTTGCGCAGTTCCCTCTGTGATCTCAATTGAGTCACTGCAGGTCCCGTCCACTTTAACCCGATAGCTGCGTCCTTTAACGTAATCCCTACACCACTCCAACAAATTTCCACGCACACCACTGTCATCCAGCCTCTGAATTAAAAGATCATGTCTAAGAGTGTCGAACGCTTTACTATAGTCAATGAAAACTATAATTACCTGCTTTTTTTCGTTCATATATCTGTTGATTTCATCTGTAAAGCGAGACAACAGAAGGGTGGTACTTTTTTTAGGTTGGAATCCGTATTGCTGACGACATAAGACCTCGTTATGCGCATAAAATTTCTGAACAATCTTACATAAGTATTTTTCGATGATTTTATCAATAACTGGTAACAGTGTGATGGGACGATATGCTGAATAATCCTGGGTACTACCACCTTTATGTATAGGTCTGATAATACCAGTTTTTAGTTGATTAGGATAACGCCCAGTAGCAACACTTACGTTGATCAGACGGGTAATTGAATCAACTATCCTGTCTGATAAACGCAAGATATCCACTGCTCTAATGCCATCACACCCTGGCGCTTTATTTGGATTTAAAATTTTAATAATTTTAGGATTTCTGAGTTTGTGGCTTTATGGAAATAAATAGATCTGTCTAACTGTTTAACATAGTCAGTTTCCTTAAGCAGTTTATATTTACATGTTGGTATAATAGACTTTACATTATATTGGAATGAGCGAGCAAAATTATTAGCAATAGATTTATTATTACCACATGAAAAGAAAGCTTTGGTTATAAGGTTATCTAAAGAATGAGTAATTTTGCCCGATATACTATTTATAATCTGCCAGAGTTTTCTGGTATCTGTTTTATGTTTATTAATCTCATCTTTAAAATATTGGTTTCTAGTCATGTGGACAAGTTTATTGGTTTTATTCCTGATTTTATTATATTTCAGTCTAAGATCTTTGTTATTTATATCTTTTGTCCACTCTAAGAACAGCCTATCCCTATAATTACATGAACTTGTAATTTTCTTGTCCACCCAAGGGTATCTATTTCTTTTTGAACGACTCATTTTCTGCATATATTGAGATCGTTCGTAGCAATCATTTATGTTTTTAGAAACGAATTTATAAATATTATCAGGACAGTCCATGTTCTGAGTAGGAGACCAATCAATGTGATCCAATAGTTCATTTAGTTTTTTATTATCATAACGCTTTGTAAAAATTGGAGCAACCTGTATATGCGAGTTACCGACAAGCGCAAGCGCATAAATACATACATGAAAACATATAATACATACCTACTTATAAAACATAGACATGTATTTTAAGTTGTGTGCAATTTGAATGGTTATTAATACAAATAGGTACGTACTTATTTATCTCTGAAAAACGTAACATGCGACTTCAATTTAAAAATTATACTCCTACAGTACACTATTTTTCAAAGAACAATGATAATTTATAAACTTATGTAAGTATTATCGACGTATATCTTTTTTATTTTTATTGATGTTACAAAATCCGGACCAGCGATTTTTCGATAAAATCTCTAAGGACCCAATAGGAGAGTCTTGGCTTTCAAACAAAATAATAATTGCCAAAATCAGCTCACTCGATATAAAATTCTGAGGAAACACAAAAATACAGTCGTTTTTAAAACTTCCTGATTTTTTGAAATCCATTTGCGAAATTATAATCAACAAAATATACTACAGATAATCGTTTTAACAATTTAATTCTAGAAATGTCCGTGTAAAACGCCCTAAAAGAAAAAACAATACATACATTTATAAACTTTTATAGCACAGAACCACAAAATGTCCAATCTAATTCGCATTTAACCGGTTTTTATAAATAGCGGTGTATGATACTGTGTGATTCAAAATACAATTCGCTACAATTAAAGGTTAAGGTACCTACGAGTATGTTATTAGTACGGATTAATTAGCTCTTCATTCACGTGCTATTGTTTACATGATTATACGATTGTGTGTCACATCTCTATAAATTGTATAGAATATGTAGTTGTGGTGATTTTGCGTAGGTTAATTTGTTGGTATAACGTCATATGACTGTCATACGACAAACGAAATAACTACCTAAATCGGTTCAAGCGTCTTTGAGTAATCGGCGAACTTAAATAAGAAATGATTCCGACGAATTGAGAACCTCCTCATTTTTCAAGTTCCTTAAAAACACTTGTTTACATTTTAGTCCTCCGCGTTCCACACGCAATTGTGTTCATAACATCGACTAGGTACATTAAAATTAAGACTTTAAATTCACAACACTAATTTAATCAGACTAATAAAATCTAGCTATTATCTCCCGCCTGCTCAAGATAGATAATAAAACGTTAATTAAATTAAAATAACTGTCAGTGCAACGTATGCTTGTTGTTAAAGTAAGTACTTACTTACTTAGTTTTGTAAGAACAAACGACTTGCAATTCATTAAAACCATTCGAATGTAAATCATTAAACATGTGTAATCGATTAATTAGTGTAGATACTTTGCAACGGTGCTTCTAATTAAGTAACAAACCTTAACAAAAGAGGTAACATTCACTGCGTATCAATTGGTTAAAAAGAAATGTTTATATTTTTCGGTCGTATACAATGCTTTTGGCTATAATATCGACAAACTAGCGAAGATTATAAAACAAGTAAAATCAAACTGAACTGTAAATTTTTTTGTCTGCAATCATTGTCGTCATCATTACTTAAAAAGTATATCTTATCTTATTAATGTAGTAACTTATTATTTCTGGATTGAGTGGTAAAATCATTTACTTTTACACAGGGGTATTTATACTAACAACATCTCACCTGTTATGATTTATGGACTGTTTATTGTTGACACGATGATATGTGTGTGCTAATAAATGAATGAAAAACAATAAAACCTAGTATCGTCGCTTGTGAAGAATGAAAGAAATGAAATGATAGTCAAGTGTAAGCCCATCAATGATTATAACAACCGGAAAAATATGACTAATATCGATGTCTTCCAGACAATTTTATAAAGAGAATGCAGTTAAATGAACAACCATATGTATGTCACATTTAGAAGATATCAAAACAGCAATACGTATTCTACATGTACTTATTGAGAAACTACGAAATTATTTCACATCCATATTTCAAGGAAACATTCAAACCCAAAAATATATTCTGAATTACATTACTGTCACCGATCTGTCACTATCATTTTACTGGAGGTATATTCAATTCAATTTTCGATTTGGTGACAAAGCTATTAATCTTGAACTACTTCATGTCATTGTTGAACTCAAACTCGCGGTCTAATGATCGACCCAGCGACCTCAATCGTCGTGTATGCTGTGTAAAGGCCGTGTATGACATAACATAATAACAGTTACGCGCGAGTTCTACTCCGATGCTCCCGAAGTATATTGTCTCATAATACGATACACTAGTGTTATTGCAACCACTGTTTCCGTACTCTTATTGCATCAACACTTATCTAATTAGATAAGAATATCATATATCATGTCAAAGTCAAGGGGCTAAATAGTAGGTACCAGAGGTACTCTTTAGCAGAATCCATTTTGTGAAGTTCCCTGAGATATTACAGAGGTTAGAACTTATATCTGCGGGTAAAGAGTATAATGCAATGTAGAAACGGTTGCATTCGTTAACATTACAAGTCGTTAGCTCGTCGTAAGGTTAATAATACTTTGTTCTGCTTCATCGTGATGTTGTCGGTCGGCCTATAAAAACTAGAAAACTAGTGACAAAGAGATGTGAACGCTGACAACTTTCCAACTTACTACTAAAATTTATTCTTCTCTATCCTAATAACCACGGAAGTAATAAGTACTTATTACATCCATGATCCTAACAATCAAACACTAATATTACAAGGCAAAAAATTCGTTAATGGCAGCTGACATTAACTTAAAACATGTATACATCAATGAATACAACAGTTTTCTAGAATGCACAACTCTCAATTACACCATAGTATATGAATAGCACTAATCGTTCAAGACATTGAACGCAACTAAAAGTTCAAATATTACGTACCCGAAGATACAGACACACAATATAGGAATTGCACATTGAAGACGACAGCAGACGACAGCTCATGCAGTGAAAATACAGGTTGAGCACATCATCTGTACCAGAGCTATGAGAGGAAGTTAAGCGATGCGCGACAAAAATAAGCACAATTTTTTAAGCATCACTTAGCAAAGCGGTTGTGAAAGAGGATAAGTGAAATACAAAACAAAAGCGTGCGAAAAATATATCTGAGACGGTGTACTGAAGGAATATAAATCTCCGAATAGCAGTGGAGGCCTAGTAGCGAAAATCTTCGACTTCACTTTCGCGACGTTGTAGGTTCGAATCCCGCCGGCGCCTCTGAGCATATATCCATATACAGATTTATAAGTGGGAAAGGTCCCACTGTTTTTATCTGTGAAGAAAAATATCGTGAGGAAAGCAAACATGTCCCAAGAAAAGTCCTTTTTCGAGGACAAGCGTCATTCACAAACCCGAATTTCGCTAGTGTGGTTACATATCTTTGCATCGCATAGCTTCACACCAATTCAAAGGCTTACGTACTCGCACCATTCAGAGTATTTGCATAGATTGGATAGACGCATAGCCAATTATTGTAACAAAATTACCCTATAGAAAATAAATATTACTTACTATAAGTATAAACCTGGTGAACGAAGTTCGCCGGGTCAGCTAGATTAAAAGAACAAACGTTTTACTTCAAAAACAAAAATACTAAACCAACGAGTTATTTACAAGTTTAGTTTTTTGACAATACGCAATGCATTTAGGATTACGTTAAAAGAAGCAAAGTTGTACTACCAAATAAAAATGTGTTAAAACAGTCTTATGCAACTGATAGGCTGTAAATGATAGTGTAATTAACGCTGTTAACAATGTAAGCGTTACTTGAAGGATATTATAACACCATCCTACACTTAATTGTAATTGAGTGTGTTGTATAATGGTTTAAAGGTCCCTTTCCTTGAAGTTTATTACTAGATTTTAAAGCTGATGCGTTATGAGTTATGGTCTACAAACTGTTATCTAAGCAATTAGTTACTAGGTAAATATCTATCTTAATCTACTAGTTATAAATTTGAACGGGAAATTTTAGTTTGAAAATATTGTTTTGATTTCGCTTGAAATTTTTGTACCAAAATGAGATGACTAAACAAACGCTGAGGAATAACACTAAAACCATATGTCGCTACGAAATACAGTATTGACAAAATGATATCTAATATTATATCATGCTATGGTCCTACCCAAATATTATAAACGTGAAAGTTTGTAAGAAAGTGTGGCTGATGTAAGTTACTTTTTCACGGAAAATTTGAATGAAATTTGGTATATACATAAAGATAGATAAAGGTCTAAAATAGCACACAGTTTCTTATGAACCCCGAAAAGTTAACGGGATCGAGAAATACGTGGGTGAAACCGCGGGGCTGCTAGTAAGATTTATAGTTTCTTTATTCCTTTACCACATTTTCCAAACGGATATTTGCCAAAACACTTCACTTCATAATACCTACTTCGAAACTACACGACGTTCGATTTAATTATGGCGGTGGCATAATGAGCAGCCAACGAATGGGTAAGTATATCTAATTTACGGTATAAATGGTCATACGTTTACCCCTATTGCGTTGTTCTATGATACCATCTCTATTGCGCAGTAATTACGAACAAATACTTATCATTGCTCAATGCATCTACTTACTGCGTATGTATTGCATTCCTCGGAATTAGATAAAATTACTTACAAGTTGATTTACTTACATTTAATTCGATTTTCGAAATCTTATAGTAAACTTAACGAAAAATAAAAAATACGTAGTTATTATTTCAACGTATTCGCTATCTACTTCGATAAATCTTCGTATTAAAATCATAAAACATAAATGTTTTACTGTCATTAAATAAATCATCACAGTATCGATTTATAAATTATACCTCATAATATTACAGAAGGATGCTCGCTTCAATACTTGCGCCTAGCACAAATTTGCAACAGCTGTAGTTTGTACAGTAACCGAGCCTTCTACAGTATCCCTATGAAATCCCTATGCAAAGGCTGTCATAGGTCTCTTTGTAATTATTGTCTACGTATGTAATGTGCCTTTGCGTTCGGAAAAATACTCATAGAATATACAGGGTCCGAACCGATGACCTCACAAAATCGTTTTAGCCAACTATGGCTTTTTTCCACGCCACTTCGAAAAATCTACATAAAATTATGATGATATACATATAGGTGTAGAGGTTATTTAGCGTTTAGTAGAGCGTTAGTAGCGCGTAGGAGGATATTTTTCTACTAATACTTGCGATGTAATGGTATCGTCTTCAGTTTTTATGGACCAAAGAAACTACCGACTACATTTCTAGATCTGCTGATACATTATCTTGATTAACAGAGCGTTGGTTGTATACCAATGATCGGGTTTTCAACTATTTACAAGGCTTCAAATAGGTGCCAGGTTCTACTTCGAGCCGCTGTCCAATTACACAATAACTATTGTTAAGAGGCAACATTGTATTTTTTACTGTTGCGGCTGTTTTAGGTCGTAGGCATGCGTAAGTACTAGCATAGATAGTAGATAGGTGTACAGCAAACGTAGACTTACATAAATTAAAGTTAAAAACTACAATGCTGTGATGGTCTTCATTAATTACATAAGATTTTCTTATGCTGTTGATGTTAAGATGTTTTTACACAAGCATGCTGTTTACCTATCTCGCTATAACAGTACTAGGTATACCTATACTTTTTGTCATTGTTGAAAGCATACGCTTGACCGCCATCTCGCTTGACGTTAAGAGACCAAACGCTCTACCATAGAGCACATTTTTTTTTTGACGCAGAATAAATATATATATATATATATATTTTGAGATTAGATTGAATTAAGTTAAGAAAAGAGTTTGAGTGAGTGAGTGAGAGATGGAGTTAAGAAGATATAACAGAGTACCTACTTATTTCAACAGGTCTCCAACATATTTTGTAAATACATCAAATGAAATTTAATTGTAATGTGACGAGTCTGTGTAGTGGCGTTCATACTATGTACTTCATTTTTTGTAATTATATATGTGAATGTTACTTCCATGACAATAAATAATATTCTATTCTATTCTATTCATTTACCTAAATGAAAACCGAATTATCCTCGAGTTGAAGACACAACGATTGTACCATAAAGAGGGTTCATTCGCACTAGTCCCATTGCTTTGTTCCATGATGAAACTACTGCGAATTTTAGAGACATGCAAATCTCTGGCAACGGAGTCGACAGTTGCATGAAACCTTTTCGATCTCTGCTTAGAAACTTAAGCCTATTTGTGTTATTATAAATTACTTTTCATGCACACCCCGTCTATTAACACTCCTCTTATCTTTTTCCCACCCTAAGGTTGCCTGGAAGAGATCGCTCTTAGCGATAAGACCGCCGATTGTCGCACTAGTTTTATTAGTATAAAATGTTATATTCTTGTAAATTATTTTTATTTGGTGTGTTCAATAAAGTGTCTCTATCTATCTATCTATCTATTTAAAACGGCGAGAAAGACAATATCATTAATAGATATCAAGAATTTACCAAATTATTTACCTTATTTTAGCAAGTTTCACACAAAAGATTTCTTTTTAGTTTTATTTCACTACATTTTTAACAAATCTGCGTCTGTCAGATTTACGTACAACTGGTTAATTCGAAAACATTTTTAATTTCCAATTCTTCCAAGAATTACTTATAATTACTGTTATTTTTATTGTTCGCTAACCTTGTACTGGGTGCTATTCATTTTCCAATAACTTTCATCACAGCAGAAAAGAAATTGTATACAAAATAGCGCTGTAAGTAAAACCAGACCGGGCCTCGGGAGAAAACAAATACTTTCGCTGCCGCTGACCCGCTCCTTTGCTCGCTTCATTACTGCATTTATTGCAGTCTGTTCAATCCAAAAGAAACTGACAACATCTTTTTACTATATGTTTGCACTGTGTCTGGGTGTTTCTATGTACAATAAGTATGTTTTTAAAGCTATATACGTATTATATCAGCTATCTGGCTGCCATCACACACGCTTTGCTTAGTTTGGGGTCAGATGGTGTTGTGTGTGAATTGTCCACCAACATTTATTTATTTTATATATATGAATTTTGAAAAAAAATTACCTACATTAATTACTTTCTACATTAACTACATATCAAAAGGCTACCAAATTTGAAAACAGGCGGTTGATTTCTGGGCGTCCATCAAATACTTTTTATGATAATTTTTCAAAAGGAAAAGATTACGCAAATGTTTTGATTTGACACTTGACTTGTAACTGTTAACGGATCTTACATAATTGATCTTTGACCGTAGATAGAGTTAAACCAAAATAAAATCTAAACATTAGGTATATAGGTACTTCGTACACATGACTAGGTGCACATTTAGTTTCACCACATTAATATGAAAAGATTTTCAAAAATTTCGATATGACTTGTTTTTTATCACACTTTCCATTGAACTCAAACTCGACAGATTTTAGTGAAATATGTTGGAGAAGTAGCGTCCATGCCATAATATTCTTCCACGCTTATGTGATATCAGAAAAAAAAGCATTTGTTTATTTATCTAGGGTATTTTTAAGTTTTAGAAACATAAATAGTTATTTAAGCTTTCTCTATATCAATAATGAGTACATTATCACCAAGAAAGCTCAAATATTTTAAATAAGTTTTCTACAAAGATAAACACGTTAACCTCTTGACTCACTCTTCTATAGGTCAGTGTGTGAGGTCTTCACACAAGGACTTATGTCTAGGGTTGTCAGAAAAAAGTATTTCACGTATTAAATAAGTCGTAAAATTGTGAAAAACGAAGACGTGTGGAAAACTAAACTAGTTAAATGTAATTCAATGAAAATTTAAACAAGACATTTAAAATTAGTAAATTAAGCTTTTGTTATTTGTTTATCTTATTACACCGCAGCTAGTGGTGTGTGTTAAAACTTAAACATTTAAATTTAAAGTGGGCTAATTTGCAAACTTCAAAATAAATGTCACCCTTTTCACCGTATGCCAAACAATAAAATCGGTTTGGAAACATTACATTTTTGAGAAAATCAAATGGCTATGGAATGTTTTGATGTCTATAACATCTGTCGAACTTAAAGAGAGACAAGTGTGCTTAAATCCTGTTTTAAAATGTAACTACAGTGAGAACTTGGTTTTACAGGAATAATAAGGTTTCCTATATAATACTATTATTTTATTTTAAACATTTTAAACATAGATTCCTCCCATCCCTTCCTCCAATGATCTCTATTACAAGCTTTTGTGAGCCAATCTTCGTTGTGGGCGTTAAGCTCATCTTTCCACTATACTAAGAGTACGTTTACAAAACCACGTAATTGTGTGGCAACCCTATGCGCTGCAATGGCTATCGCTGCAGTCGACTGGTCACTCTTCCAACGCAGAATATATCGTGGCCTATACATTATACGAGTCTGGTTTACTTTAAATTCTTTATATTATCTACGTCACATGAAAATTATTCTGTTTACTTGGTGTTTTTTTAAGAATATCAAAATTATATGAAAGAGTGACTGTATGAATGTGTTTAACTCCATCACATCGTAACTACTACTAAGTGGACAGTTAAATTATAACCTATGTTAGCACATGGGCTACTTTTAAATCGCGAAATAGTACTGTAAATAATTTCATCATAGACAATGTAAATCGCATTTTTTTTATTTCGGTAAATCTACGGGAGTTAAGTAGCTGAAAACACTACTACTCTAAATCCATTTATTTATGTATACAAAAGTACACAGTTAACAATAAACTTAAATAATATATAACAATTTACAGTTTTGACCTAAACTATGCACCTGGCTATGTATACACCACATGAGTAATTAAATGACATCAGAAAAGAGACTAAATAAAATTAAGTTAAATCAATATAATATATGCATATACATATATATATCTAAAGTCAAATGATTAAGTTTGATTCGAGTTATTAAGATGAAATTTATTAAGATTGGTACAATACAGAAACAATCTTTACCTCAACGCTGTGTCATGTAAATTATTATGATTGATACAATACAGAAACAATCTTTACCTCATTGCTGTGTTTTACTTGTATTGTATTGTACCAATATTTTTCTTTACCTACTATGTATTCAGTCAGTTGAAAATGTCACCGTAATATTATAAATACCGTTCGTTTATAAACTAACAATGCTGACAGTGATTACGGTTACGGTGAGCATTTTAGCAACGCTAGGTACTATTTGTGAAACCAATAGTAACTAAAAGAAATCTTCGCCGACCAACAAAATTAAAACCATTTAATAGTTAATTATTCTTCTAAATTGCAGATAACTTTCACAGGAAGCCGCTTTAATGTCCAAGCCCACTGCTGTCAATCAGAGCATTAATGTTTCTCTATAAGTCCGAAGATTTCATTTATAGAGCTCGACAATGAACCATTGACGCGTATTACATTGCTCCTGCTCTGAGAAATCATTTACTACGCCCCCCCACGAAGAGGAAGTAATCTAAAACTGTCGGAGCACCATTTATTTATTTTCAAAAGATATTCAATCAACCTTACAAAACTATACGGCGCGTATAACCTATTACGCTGCTTCATGTAACAATACAGAAACAATTTTCTCTCGTAAAGGTGACGTACACGGGCCGTGGGCGTAGACGATTAAAATAAGAAACAGAAAAAAAGTGTTAAACGCTCCAAACACGAGTCCTAAAACCAGAGGAAATGACGTAAAAGTAGTGGGGAGGAGCCTACATCGCACCATATGATTGGTGATTTATGGTGCGATGTAGGGCCCTCCCCCACTAGTTTTACGTAATTTACTCTGATTTTAGGGCTCCTGTGTGTAGAGGGTTTTAGGGTCAGTTTTAAACGTAACTCTGAGTAAGCATTTTATTAGCTCACTGACAGTCGGAAGCGTGGTAAGCCTGCTGGCAGCATAACCTCGCTGAATGGCAATGTTTGCTCAAATAAACGGCAGTATTTTCATCACGCGTCCGTCGCCTAATCACATCGAAAGGTTTTTGAAAATGAAATCTCCTGGCCCCTACAGGCCCAACGTGTCAACACCAAACTGTTCAAATATGTAATCACGTCCAAGGTTTGCATATTGAGGCTGCTTGAGAAGGTGATTTAGCCGCCGCACCAGCCCTACCTTGTATATCTGGAAGATGTGATCGTGCCATTGTATCAACGCCAGTTGTGTCCCACTCTAGGGGCCGACCCAAATTCTAAGGCACAACAATCCTGCCGTCGGGTCTTCTTTATCCATCGTCATGCGCAACACTACTCAGTTCGTGTATGACTGGGAAATTATATCCTACTAATACAATTAGGTGCGAAAGTTTGAATGTTTAGATGTGTGTTGCTCAATCACGTCGGAACATCTGATCGTGTTGATGAGTGAACACACAGGTAAGTATAGTAGCTGTCTGGAACAACACATAGGGTGGGTACTTTTCATCGCGGTAATATCGACGGGAACGGGAACTACACGAGTGAAACCTCGAGGCGTACATATATGTTCCGCTTACAATATTTATTCATATATTATTGTAAGCGTAAATAAAGTTCTGCAACCATTACATTTAATAACAACGTACTTTAAGTTAATTAGTTGTAAAAACACACGAAATCCCGGTACACTCTTGGTTATCAAATTTACTGCACGTAACTGGTAAAAGGTGAATTATTTATGACTGTCGACTTGATAAATAGTCTTGATAAACTTAACTCGAGCAAAATCAGAGTTATTCAGACCTTTATCGATTGCGTCACGAACACGGAACGGATCATTTCTGATGGTGAGGATGTAGATAATCCTTAAGTACCTTAATGTATGTCGTGTCGTAGGCAGATTTGATAAACTGAATGATTGCGAAAATTTTTGGGATTTTGCGAAAACTTCAGGGCTTAGAGATTTTGAAAAAGGCGGATAGTTGGATAATGGCTATTATATTCTCAATCTTAAAGGAAAAAATAGGGTTTTTTGCAAAAAGGCTGGCCGCCTTAGTAAGTTAAAAATATTAATCGTTGGCTATTATGACTAAACCACACTGATTGGTCAGTACGATCGCCCAAAACTACGTCTACTTGATTAGTAACAATTATGACAATGTCTCTCAAGATACCGAATGGCTATCCCGACACCCCCAAAGTCAAGGATCGGTTTATAGGTGTAATGAAGATGTATAAAACATGTTACGATCATGGATGTCAGGCAACCATTCCACTGAATGGTCACTGATGCTATTTCGTTCAGTACAAAAAAACATTATTATTAAACATTAAGACGTTTGTCTTATAAAGGTTTGTTCGATTATGATCCTGTACCCAAGTACAGAGGCCAACCTCTAATCTCCTTGTTTGCCTAGATATACATTTGTGAAATTATAAAATGAAAAATACTTACTACATCATGTCTAATACTAAAAATATTCAGCACATAACCATTGATACAGTTAAAAATAACTTTTAATTCTTTCTCTGTTTGTCTTAATTTAATTATTCTTGTAATAGCGAAATCCTTAGAGTTTCTGCAAAATATCAGTTTTTTAAATCTTCCTACGACATAAATACGCAAAGTCAGAGAAAGTGCAAGGAACGTGACAATATAGTGTTGTGAACGGTGCTGCGATAGGTACGAACAAATTTAGTTGAAATGGAGCGTTTATATCTTGAGAGTTTAAGCCCCAGTCTTCTGATGACAGATAAAACGTAAATTAGTAAATTGCTGTCAATGCCCCAAATCGCTACAAATGTTTCATATCATTAGAATCTGATTCAATGAAACCAATTGGAAGGGAATGAAACTAATTTTAAAATAGCTTATCAAAGTTTTTCAAACAATTTTTGTTACCATCCAGCCAGCCCAGGCAGCATCTGTAACTAGTAAAAAAATGTGACAAATTGATAGGATCGAGCAAATCGTTTCTTGGGTTTGGGTATATAAAGTGTGAACGTTATAGAACATTACAAATAAGATTTTTTTCTGATAAAAGGCTGTTATTGTAGAAACCACAGGACCTTTATTTGATAAAATATATTACTTTATTATTTTAATAATGACCAGAGCTTTAGCTTTGACATTGCTTTCTCTATTCTTTTCGCTTGAAATTATTAAGACAGCAATAGCAATGCTAAAGCAGATTTAATTAGGCGGTAGCGAATCCCGCTGAAGCGAATTGGCGAACTTGCATGGTTTGATTGAAGTACCACTCAAGTCTTGGTCTGTAAAGAGTGTCTTACTGGTTACGCTATTACGGGTTCAAGATTGGTCATTGTAGCTGAAGATCGATACCTTATGTCAGCTTGATCATCAATAGCTATAATCCTGAAGGCGATACTAGCTGTGTTTTTGGTCGTCACAGATGTGAGGATTTAAAGTAATCAACAACGCACTCAAGCGCTGGCTTGCAGCAGGATTATATCCACAGAAATCTAAATAATTATTATTTAGATTTCTGAAGAACGAAGAGATTTGACTCTAATTTTGTGATAAGAACGTCTAGGTTGTGGAATACGTTGCCTGAGTGGGTTTTCCCCGATGATTACAATCTTGGTGTCTTCAAATCGAGAGTGAATCGGTTATTTCTAGGTAAACACGCTCCATCGTAGACCGCATTGTCGTTTAACATCAGGCGAGATGGCGGTCAAGTGTAAACCTATAAAAGTAAAAAAAAAAAAAATGTAGATTTCTGTGAATATAACGGACTACTGCTATAACGGACTTATCGACGTGAATCAGGCAAAAGCAGCTTTGAATACTAACATACGTCGATGTTTAGTTGTATTTTAATGTGAGTAATTAAATCAATGCTTCAGTGCTTGAAGGTTAGAACAGAAACAAACCAAAATAATTGTCGACCTGTGTAATCAAATCAAATTGCTGGCTTTTATTATAAAATTGCTATTATGTGCAGACATGGTACATCTGCATCTTGTTACTCAGGCACATGTCTTGCTCGTCTCGCCACTCGTATTTAAAAATTGAAAAACCGACTTTCACTGCACCTGTGACCCCATTATTTGAGCCTTTGGATACGGGTTTTGCTCCCATAAAGTTTGAATCAATTCGTTCTTGGACTTTCTACTTCGTACTTTCGAATTTATTGCTCAGATGCACAAGTTTATCATTACGATATTCTTATATGTACTCGTATTATTATCAGCATATTCTAAGAAAGACTGTTTCGAAATTATGTAAACATAAGGAACCCACAAGACTTTCCTATTACTGGAAAATCTTAATAACGCTCAAATACATCTGGTAGGTAACTTGTTTGTGTAAATTATTTTCATCTGTTAATAAAAACACGGAGAGGTGTTTGTGGTTCCACAACAAAAACAGCGATAATGAAAGGCCAAAGTCACTAAAAAACAAAGATACTACTAAAAAATATCACAACAGCTTTAAAACGCATTAGCACCTAACTACTCTATTATATTTATTTATTTATTACCATCAGTTACCAAAATAATACATTCATCTGCGCGTCAGTGTAATCGCACTATCTATTAGCACAAAGTGATATGTGTGTGAGATGTATTCCGTGACCGATCATTATTTATACTTTTGACACCAACACCAATTTAAAACGTGTTACTGTAATTTAATTTGTGAGCCGTAAATTATGCATTCAAATTATACTCTTTAACTAATCGCATTAGAAAGTTGTTACTTAAATTGGTTTGGACGTAACAATATGTAATATGTATGACTGTTGGTGGTTTGGAGCAATTAAAGGCTAATATAAAGTCAGGTATGCACCGCCGTTTCAACCACAAATGCCAAAGTAAATGATAAGCCTATTTCAAGCCTTTCTCAAAGATGTAATTTATTTATGAGAGCTACTAAGCGCAAAAAAATCTCTGAAGTGAAACAATTCTTCAGTTTAATATATTTGGTTAAGGTGCGTCCCCCAGCAAAACGAGTTTTTGTCCAGTTTTCAGAGCTATCTACTCATTAGAATCTAATCATTAAAAAATACATTAAATTTCAAGAATTTCTTGGCTTCAAAATGGTAGTTTTTTTTTGGTAATTAATGTATTTTTAAATAATCACCTCGCAACGAAACCATAAAATAAACTATTTTTACAAAAAATTAAACCGACTTCAACACCACAAATAGACACTCAAAAGCGAAAAATAATTTAATATAGGTAATTATTATAACCTCTACTCACTCATCCATATGAAGTCGGTGCCAGGCTAGTTAAAAAGTTAGCAGATATACTATGTACGAGGTAGTAAGTAAGTAGGCATAGGTAAGTAGTATCTATCTACTACCTGTTAGATTTGGCTGGCACCGACTTCATATAGATGAGTGAGTAGAGGTTATAATAATTACCTATATTAAATTATTTTTCGCTTTTGAGTGTCTATTTGTGGTGTTGAAGTCGGTTTAATTTTTTGTAAAAATAGTTTATTTTACCCTTTTTAGTGCTAAACAAGTTTTCACTAATGCATTTACACGATTTCATGTTGAGATCTCAATACATGAATTAAACCCAAACACTGGGTAGTTCCTGTAAACCGTTAAGAAATTTCCTTGACTGTCCTTTATCTTCATCATCAGACCACTAATGACAGTCACAACCCATCTATGTAAAAAGTTCTCATCAATACAAATTCATCGAGCCCAAACATAAGGTAACTACTATGTACCGTCGAGGAGTTCCCTCGACCGTCTTCCCGTTCCCTCATCAGATCGACTCCAGACCATCTTTAAACCATACTGCTTTAAAATGCTCAAGCAAAAACTTAACTAACGCACTAGTCATCTTTACAATTTTCGAAAGTTATCCTCGATTTCTCTAGGATACCATCATCAGATCCTGGTTTCCTTATCATGGTACCACCCTTGAAATATCTCCTTTACAACAAAAAAAGAATCATCAAAATCGGTTCATAAACGACGAAGTTATCCGCGAACACACATAAAAAAAAAAAAAAAAAAAAGGAACATACATACGGTCGAATTGAGAAACCTCCTTTTTTGAAGTCGGTTAAAAATAAAAATACTTGTGATTATCATGCATCTACTCGAAAAACCGCCATTATTTGGATTTTGCACTTACACGAACAGATAGGCAATTCCATTACGAACATTTTTGTAGAAATATTTTTTTCAAAAGACTTAATTCTGATTTTATAGAGAGTTTATTCTAAAATTTGAGCATACAACAGCGACAAATACTACTGTTTCTCTCTTGTTCTTTCTTACGGTGTGCGATTAGATAAGAAATACTCAGGGTCATTTGCTTGGGGTTCGGCCTTAAGATTACACTAGTATTATCAATTATGTGCGGAACTCTTACCGTTGTTAAACGGTGTAGTTTTTATAATAGTATTATAGTGACGGATATTTCAACCATGAGTTGAAAAGTGACTCGAAATATCAGAGAACATGTGTAATAATGGTTATTATATTTCATGCAAAATGCGAATTTTAATGTTTTATTTAAGTGTAGTTTTATCTAGAATGGCAAACATTTTTGGAATTAATCATTAAAGTTAAATATGTTTTTTATTTGCCTTTCATATCTCAAAAAAATACAGTAAAATCCGCATTTCGCATGAAATATAATAAGAATTATTACACAAACATGTTCTCTGATATTTTCAGTCACTTTTCAACTCATGGATTGTATGTGTCCGTCAAAAGGTACAAATAATACGAAGTACTTCGGAAAAATCATGTATGAATTATACTAAAATTCACTTTTTCAATTGTTTTAGAGGCCAGAGAAACAACAGATGGCCCATGGAGATTTCAACAACTTATTGAAAACAAGAAGATGCGTAACTGAACAATCATGAAGAAACAGGTACAAACTTACTTCTTTATCCACTGTAACCCTGTCTATTTTCTGGATACACTGGTTTTACATTTATTTTGTTTTTGTCGAATAACAAATTTCAAGCACGATTTATCTTACCTAACTGGACCAACTTTTGATTCCAAAAAAAAAAAGGATTGAAATGGTTTATTTCTGATCTGATTAAAAAATCATCTAAGATTAATTAAATTATTTAGATCTTCTAATACAACCTTCGTAAAGTTTAGGGATAAATAGTCTAGTGTGTAGATTCAATTTCAAATATCACTAGAACCATGAAATCCTTGGCACAAAATTTTCCAAATGCTTCACCAAACGGAATAATTAGAAATGTTGTTACACTTAAGCCATAACTCAAACACGTATAAAGTCTAAAAATAGTGTGCAACAAAGCCAAAAAGTTTAACTCTCGAATTCCTAAAATACACTCAAGATTAAGCCAAAAACTAAAGATTTTGAGTATTTAAAGTCTGATCGGCAAACAATTTTTCTATTTTTGTAACGTCAAACAAACTCTAACTAGCCAAATTGAGGTTAAAAGCGTCCACAAACGAGTCCTAAAATCAGAGGAAATGACGTAAAAGTATTGGGGCGGAGCCTACATCGAACCATAAATCACCAATCATATCCTACTTCGCACCATATGATTGGTGATTTATGTTGCGATGTAGGCTCCGCCCCAGTACTTTTACGTCATTTCCTCTGATTTAAGGACTCGTGTGTGGACGCTTTTATCGGGTTTTGTATTGTATTATAAATCTGTAAGCCATAATCGAATTTCAAAAAATTGACATTTATGCTTCAGATTTACCCTCTCAAGAGAAATATGAAACTATTAATATTAAACATTGACGAGTGAAAACACAAAGTATAAGTACAATAAAAATATTATGTTATTAATTGTGAAATCGACAATTGTTGTTGCTTTCGTGCCTTTTGAACAAAATATAGGTAATTAAGAAATTCTTGGTGTGATAATCCTTACTTTCATAGTGAAAGTTCCTGAACAAGTATTGAATATGTTTTAGAACCATGTACGTAGCATTTCATAACATACAATTGGAAATGAAACCATAAAAAATCTGCCAGGCCA
Source organism: Ectropis grisescens (assembly GCA_017562165.1). Lineage (NCBI taxonomy): Eukaryota > Metazoa > Arthropoda > Insecta > Lepidoptera > Geometridae > Ectropis > Ectropis grisescens. The sequence continues at coordinate 15,827,698 of CM029788.1, read as the reverse complement.
TTTTAATTAAATATTTTCGGAACGTAAGGTAATTGCTTTTTGGTTTCGATGACTTTGGGAAGGAAATTCTGATAATTAAGGAAACTGGTTTCGTGTATTATCTTATAAATAGAAAGTAAAAGTTACAGTTGCTGAAATGTTGAAGATAAAATAGTGTTTTGGAGATTTGACCTGGTAAAATTCAGTACGAAAATGTTTCTACTGCATCGTAAATGCCTCTTTTAAAAATGCTATTTAGTGGATTTATGCTCCTAAGGCCTTGTATCTATTTACAGAGTGTATTTTACTTTAGACTACAGACCTTGTAGTCTTTCTACGGTCATACCGGTGCGGTTCAGTTTAAATTTTTTTATATATTGAATTTTATTTTGGTTTTAACGTGATAAAATAGAGGCCATCTCAACCATGGGAACATTGTGGATGATGATACTGATAATACAACTTACCTGCATGCTCCATTTCAAACTGAACAATGCAATCCAATAGACCGTAAAGAAATAACACGCATGAATATAAATGTTTGGCTGTATAATATTAGTGCTGTAATTTTCTGTAATGACATAACAAAGTCACAGGTTACCAAAAGACAAAAGTAGTAGTTTCGATTTTTCCATGAATGAAAATAGTAAGTAATCGTTCTAGAATAATCTTATTTAACGTTCAACATTCCGACCAAATACGTATGTCACACCAGCAGTGACGTAGACAGCGTGGCGTGCGTTGCCGGTGCGCAGGTTGATCATGCGCCTGCGCACCTCGTTGAAGTCTTTTTGTTGGCGCAACTCTGCGACCGGCCGTGCCAAGCGCGATCGCAGCGTTTCGCGAACTATTATCGAGTTATTATTTACGTTCGATTGGTTAATTTCACAGTTCTAAAGTTTTATTCTATAAAATGAAAGTTAACAAATAGATACTCGTAGCCATACTACAAGCTTTGCTGAATTTGAATTGGGTCAGATAGTGTTGTGTGTGATTTGTCACCAATATTTATTTATTTATTATTATAGATAAATAATTTATGGGTGGGTACTAAAGTGGACACAATCGCACGTGGGCCTTGATAAAGGCTGGCGAATGCATTTTGAAAACATTATGGCGGGTGTTACCGACCATGTTACATATATGAGTTATCCTTTGATTAATATAAAATCAATAGTAATTTAATCACGATAATTTGTTACCTATACCTCAACTACTAAAGCAAACTACCCAATTAAGCGACAATTACTTCAAGATAGAATCCGATAGAAGGAATCAGTTGAGATAGGCAGCATTTGTTTTTTTTTGTTTAAGTTCAAAGCTTAGCGAGTTATTAATAAAGCTATATTAGACGTACTTCTGTGGGGTGAAATTCGTAACGAATCTCAGAACTAAGATTACTGACATAGCTCAGAGAATTAGCAAAGAGGCTGGCCCTATTGTCAAAAGAGTTGATAACTGTTGAGGGAGACGGGTTTCTAGCCGAAGACCGCGTCTAGTAGGCAAGCAAGCAAAATTATGAATAATAATTTATTTTGTTCCATGGAATTTGTTTAACGTAACAAAATCAGTATAGAAATTTTACTTTACTTAAAAATAACTGTTTTTGTAACACGTTAGATTTGACTAAACGTTTTTAACACGGTGGTTAGAATTAAAAGATGCTAGTGAAATGTGTTATGGCGGTGGCCAACGCTCTGCTTAAACATAATACGTTTATATTCACTCTACATTATAAATAGTTACACGTATTAAAGAGACATAAGAGTAAAAATAACTAGGTCCAGTACTACCACGAGGCGTCTGCGGCGCATGTCAAAAGTAGGTAGGTATTTGGCCGCGTCATAAGGTCTTGCCTCATATTATTGTAGTTCCGCTCGTCTGCATCTCAGCACGTTGTCAATGCATACCAATTAACATTGTGCTCTAATGGAGAACAATGCCTTTATCCTCTAGGTATAATTTAAATCGATGTTTTATTACAATTCCGCGAGTGTTGTTTCCTCAACGTGCACTCGTATATAAATGTTGACGAAATGTTAAGACGCTTTTACACTACATTAATACTTTACAAATATATCAAATACAGGGACAAAAGCCAAGGATGGGGCTGAGTGGCGTTTCATTGAAGAAGCCTAAGGGGAGATGGATAGACTGATCATAATGATGATTATATCGCTAAATTATAACCTAATTGTGATACAATATTTGTATGCTACTTCTAATCACGAAAATTCAAAAGTAAACATACAAAACTTAATTCTAACTTCGTTTTGTAATCCTCTGTATTAATGATCCTCTATGAACATACGAAGCCTTCACAGAACGTAGTTTTATGGGGCCAGGAATTTTCTACAATTAACTATCTATGCTAAATCCATTTCAATCAAACGCACTATTTACTTGCAATTCGTTTCTAGTTGCAATTTTGTTTGAAGTTAAAGTACCTACATTATTTTCTTGTTAGTTATAATTTAAAATGTAGCTTTTATTACTAATACTTACACGTTATTTCGCATGGCGATCAGGAAAATATTAATGACTCTCTATTATTTCAAATAATATGTAGCTTTTCTGTTACGCCAAAACAATTCTGAATTTCAACTCGCACAAGGTACAGAATGGTGATTTCATTCTCGATTTGTGATCCCGATCCCAGTTTAGTGGCAAAATTTTGAGCAGAACTTTATTCTTTCCTCTTTGCACTGGTCTCCAGCATAATCTTGTTGATAAAATTGCGTCCAATAAAAATAACCATTAACAACATAAGTACACTGTTATTACGTCAGTACTGGACTAAACTGGATTGAAGTAGCTTATTAAAAATCGCAACTCACGTTTATGGCTCTTAAATTATCATGAAATTGTCTGCATCAATCAAAATAGACCATTAAAATCATGTAACTTCATAATACATATACATTATACATACACTTCCGGCTTGCATTTTAAGCCTATAGGCAAAATTTTCTAACTGCTCCTGAACCCAGTTAGCACCGGCTTTTGTGGAAGTAGCCGTAGACTCTATATAACCATGGAATTAGAAAAATAAGTACTAGGTAAAAAAAAAGGATTTACGGTGATAAATATGTTACAACATCGGACAACTCATCGTACCTTACTTATAGTTTTGGTGCTTTTTCTTCATTTTCCGGGAAAATAATAATTCAGCAAACGAGTACAGCATGGTTCTAAAATTCATTCAAAAGTTCCTAGAAGATTTTTTGAAGACTAAAATCGTAATTTTTTAGATTAAAACAATTTGAAATATTACTGTGATAGAAAAGTTTCTTGATATAGATGCGCAAATTGTCAAGTGCAAGTTACAAAATCGCAAGTCAGACACATATTATACAATTGCAGTGTACAGAGCTCTTATGAAAACGTTATGTAAATCACTAATGTCCAAGTGCTATTACTCACGATAGCTTCAAGACTACTGGTTGTTAATTTCAGAATGAAAAATGCTTAGTCACAGCAGTTTTACATGTGAAATTGTTCACGACAATATATGACATGAAACAAAAAGTATTGAATGAGTCGACATCCATGAGATAATACATCTCCATTGATCTGTCTAAATTATAGGAGTGCTAATGTATTTTAAATGTTTTATTTTTTGTACTTGGTAGATAAAAAAATATTTGGCAATAAGAGTAAAACTATTATAGTTTTTGTTAAGCCTCCCGCTAATCCACGGTTCGTGTATCTCAATAGCTCGAGTCAATTTGTTGAAATGTTCCAACAAGTCGTAAAATTTATGTTGAATGAAATAAAGTTATAACTTTTTTGATGCTATAGTATTCCTTTCAAAAAGTTCTCAAACTATGAAAACTGACATAGTTACACAACATTTTAAATTAATGAACGCCACTATGAATTAATAAAGAACCGAATATAGCAGTCAAAACTTAATTTGGAGTGAACTGATATAGCCAGTTAACACGTGGATAACTCTTAACTTTGATCAAACAAATTTTTGGCTCGTGAAATCACGCGTTTGGTCGGCGGATTTATGGATCATTATTATAAATACAAAATTTAATTTGATAGATGTAAGTATTTACAATATTAGTAGGATACTTATAATTTATAGTAAGGAAGAGGAAGAAGGGGAACTTTAATTATCTGACTATTACTTAAATTTTTTCTTTGTATAAATTAAGACAAAAATAATTTGTCTTGCCAGACATATTGTATGCCTTTGGAGGAGGCTAGTTTGTATGGGTCAACTTTTAATACTGTTTCGTATCTGAAAGGGTGAAACATAAGCATAAACAGTCGTCAACTTTATGATACTACTTTTGGGGCTCGGGGTCTTCTCTTACAAGGACAGAATTAAGATATCTATCAAATACGCCAGCCCAGTGCAGGATCTTTTTTACATTATAGTGATGAGACGAGCAGGACACCTGTGCCTGATGGTAAGCAGCATGCTTGCCACACAACAGCACAGTGACACGCAGCTATTGGAACATGAAGAATCCAAATCATTACCTAGCACTGCACTGCGCTCAGCACCCAGATATATAAGATGTTTTATATCTTTGCCCAGTAATTTCACTGGAAAATTTGACCTTTAAACCGGATCACAGTAATGTTTGCAAGTTACTATTTGGCGGTAGAACAATTGGCAAAAGTGGTACTTCCCCGTGCTGACTCTGTAAAGAGTCCTACCACTACACTAAGCAGGTTCACAGATAACACATAAAAAATATATTTCTAAGAACAAGCCAGTTTCTTTCCGATATTTTATTCACTGTTACAGCCAGTGGTGATGTCACCATAAAATTATAAATATCGTCAAATTATAATCGTGACTCACCAGCCAAGTGCACCTCCGTGTTATGTTATAATAGGTACCTACCTATATTACAAGTTTTCAGCCTCAAATGTCTACCCAAAATTTGCTACCAGCTCCCGGAATATTTATTGTACGGCCCATTAAATAAAATTTTGATAATTTTAACAATAACATGACAATTCAACGATTTCACTAAAATATTCACCAATAAAGATCTCAACAAAAATGTTATAATGAGTTTATGACTCACCAACACTTTTAAACCAGTATCGACGCTGATGGTAAGTTAGACTTTTTATAATATTTGTCGTGAGGTTTTTGTAAATCACGGTTCCGAAATTAGTTAAACAATCATATAGACATTACGTTTGTAGTGGTAGGTATCCTTGTCAAAGTCTACTTAGTGAAATAGTTATTCCACTGCTGAATAGTAGGTAATGTTAAAATACTCCTGTCTTCCGGTTTTCAGAGTAATGTTTCCAGATAAACGTCAGGGCAAAAAGATAAATCATCTTTTATACGATTGGTATCTAGGTGAACAACGCAATGCAGTGTCAGGGCCAGTGAGTAAGCAACCCACTTATTTTTCCCACTGCTGGGGCTCGAGGCCTACTCCAGAGGAGATAGTCAAGGTCATAATCGACCAAACTAGCCCACTGCGGGTTGGTAGATGACACATGACCTCGAAAGGTTCGTTCGTCGGTTTCCTCATGATGTTTTCCTTTCCCGTTTTTAAATTAGCAGCATTACGCACATGACTTCGAAAAAATATTGGTGTGGATGGGATTAAAAACCCATTATAACGATAATTATATATGATTATAACGATTATATTTAATACACTAAAGATTTTGAGTATTTAAAGTCTGATCGGCAAACAATTTTTCTATTTTTGTAACGTCAAACAAACTCTAACTAGCCAAATTGAGGTTAAAAGCGTCCACAAACGAGTCCTAAAATCAGAGGAAATGACGTAAAAGTATTGGGGCGGAGCCTACATCGAACCATAAATCACCAATCATATCCTACTTCGCACCATATGATTGGTGATTTATGTTGCGATGTAGGCTCCGCCCCAGTACTTTTACGTCATTTCCTCTGATTTAAGGACTCGTGTGTGGACGCTTTTATCGGGTTTTGTATTGTATTATAAATCTGTAAGCCATAATCGAATTTCAAAAAATTGACATTTATGCTTCAGATTTACCCTCTCAAGAGAAATATGAAACTATTAATATTAAACATTGACGAGTGAAAACACAAAGTATAAGTACAATAAAAATATTATGTTATTAATTGTGAAATCGACAATTGTTGTTGCTTTCGTGCCTTTTGAACAAAATATAGGTAATTAAGAAATTCTTGGTGTGATAATCCTTACTTTCATAGTGAAAGTTCCTGAACAAGTATTGAATATGTTTTAGAACCATGTACGTAGCATTTCATAACATACAATTGGAAATGAAACCATAAAAAAATCTGCTAGGCCATTTTAATTAAATATTTTCGGAACGTAAGGTAATTGCTTTTTGGTTTCGATGACTTTGGGAAGGAAATTCTGATAATTAAGGAAACTGGTTTCGTGTATTATCTTATAAATAGAAAGTAAAAGTTACAGTTGCTGAAATGTTGAAGATAAAATAGTGTTTTGGAGATTTGACCTGGTAAAATTCAGTACGAAAAATGTTTCTACTGCATCGTAAATGCCTCTTTTAAAAATGCTATTTAGTGGATTTATGCTCCTAAGGCCTTGTATCTATTTACAGAGTGTATTTTACTTTAGACTACAGACCTTGTAGTCTTTCTACGGTCATACCGGTGCGGTTCAGTTTAAATTTTTTTTATATATTGAATTTTATTTTGGTTTTAACGTGATAAAATAGAGGCCATCTCAACCATGGGAACATTGTGGATGATGATACTGATAATACAACTTACCTGCATGCTCCATTTCAAACTGAACAATGCAATCCAATAGACCGTAAAGAAATAACACGCATGAATATAAATGTTTGGCTGTATAATATTAGTGCTGTAATTTTCTGTAATGACATAACAAAGTCACAGGTTACCAAAAGACAAAAGTAGTAGTTTCGATTTTTCCATGAATGAAAATAGTAAGTAATCGTTCTAGAATAATCTTATTTAACGTTCAACATTCCGACCAAATACGTATGTCACACCAGCAGTGACGTAGACAGCGTGGCGTGCGTTGCCGGTGCGCAGGTTGATCATGCGCCTGCGCACCTCGTTGAAGTCTTTTTGTTGGCGCAACTCTGCGACCGGCCGTGCCAAGCGCGATCGCAGCGTTTCGCGAACTATTATCGAGTTATTATTTACGTTCGATTGGTTAATTTCACAGTTCTAAAGTTTTATTCTATAAAATGAAAGTTAACAAATAGATACTCGTAGCCATACTACAAGCTTTGCTGAATTTGAATTGGGTCAGATAGTGTTGTGTGTGATTTGTCACCAATATTTATTTATTTATTATTATAGATAAATAATTTATGGGTGGGTACTAAAGTGGACACAATCGCACGTGGGCCTTGATAAAGGCTGGCGAATGCATTTTGAAAACATTATGGCGGGTGTTACCGACCATGTTACATATATGAGTTATCCTTTGATTAATATAAAATCAATAGTAATTTAATCACGATAATTTGTTACCTATACCTCAACTACTAAAGCAAACTACCCAATTAAGCGACAATTACTTCAAGATAGAATCCGATAGAAGGAATCAGTTGAGATAGGCAGCATTTGTTTTTTTTTGTTTAAGTTCAAAGCTTAGCGAGTTATTAATAAAGCTATATTAGACGTACTTCTGTGGGTGAAATTGTAACGAATCTCAGAACTAAGATTACTGACATAGCTCAGAGAATTAGCAAAGAGGCTGGCCCTATTGTCAAAAGAGTTGATAACTGTTGAGGGAGACGGGTTTCTAGCCGAAGACCGCGTCTAGTAGGCAAGCAAGCAAAATTATGAATAATAATTTATTTTGTTCCATGGAATTTGTTTAACGTAACAAAATCAGTATAGAAATTTTACTTTACTTAAAAATAACTGTTTTTGTAACACGTTAGATTTGACTAAACGTTTTTAACACGGTGGTTAGAATTAAAAGATGCTAGTGAAATGTGTTATGGCGGTGGCCAACGCTCTGCTTAAACATAATACGTTTATATTCACTCTACATTATAAATAGTTACACGTATTAAAGAGACATAAGAGTAAAAATAACTAGGTCCAGTACTACCACAAGGCGTCTGCGGCGCATGTCAAAAGTAGGTAGGTATTTGGCCGCGTCATAAGGTCTTGCCTCATATTATTGTAGTTCCGCTCGTCTGCATCTCAGCACGTTGTCAATGCATACCAATTAACATTGTGCTCTAATGGAGAACAATGCCTTTATCCTCTAGGTATAATTTAAATCGATGTTTTATTACAATTCCGCGAGTGTTGTTTCCTCAACGTGCACTCGTATATAAATGTTGACGAAATGTTAAGACGCTTTTACACTACATTAATACTTTACAAATATATCAAATACAGGAACAAAAGCCAAGGATGGGGCTGAGTGGCGTTTCATTGAAGAAGCCTAAGGGGAGATGGATAGACTGATCATAATGATGATTATATCGCTAAATTATAACCTAATTGTGATACAATATTTGTATGCTACTTCTAATCACGAAAATTCAAAAGTAAACATACAAAACTTAATTCTAACTTCGTTTTGTAATCCTCTGTATTAATGATCCTCTATGAACATACGAAGCCTTCACAGAGCGTAGTTTTATGGGGCCAGGAATTTTCTACAATTAACTATCTATGCTAAATCCATTTCAATCAAACGCACTATTTACTTGCAATTCGTTTCTAGTTGCAATTTTGTTTGAAGTTAAAGTACCTACATTATTTTCTTGTTAGTTATAATTTAAAATGTAGCTTTTATTACTAATACTTACACGTTATTTCGCATGGCGATCAGGAAAATATTAATGACTCTCTATTATTTCAAATAATATGTAGCTTTTCTGTTACGCCAAAACAATTCTGAATTTCAACTCGCACAAGGTACAGAATGGTGATTTCATTCTCGATTTGTGATCCCGATCCCAGTTTAGTGGCAAAATTTTGAGCAGAACTTTATTCTTTCCTCTTTGCACTGGTCTCCAGCATAATCTTGTTGATAAAATTGCGTCCAATAAAAATAACCATTAACAACATAAGTACACTGTTATTACGTCAGTACTGGACTAAACTGGATTGAAGTAGCTTATTAAAAATCGCAACTCACGTTTATGGCTCTTAAATTATCATGAAATTGTCTGCATCAATCAAAATAGACCATTAAAATCATGTAACTTCATAATACATATACATTATACATACACTTCCGGCTTGCATTTTAAGCCTATAGGCAAAATTTTCTAACTGCTCCTGAACCCAGTTAGCACCGGCTTTTGTGGAAGTAGCCGTAGACTCTATATAACCATGGAATTAGAAAAATAAGTACTAGGTAAAAAAAAAGGATTTACGGTGATAAATATGTTACAACATCGGACAACTCATCGTACCTTACTTATAGTTTTGGTGCTTTTTTCTTCATTTTCCGGGAAAAATAATAATTCAGCAAACGAGTACAGCATGGTTCTAAAATTCATTCAAAAGTTCCTAGAAGATTTTTTGAAGACTAAAATCGTAATTTTTAGATTAAAACAATTTGAAATATTACTGTGATAGAAAAGTTTCTTGATATAGATGCGCAAATTGTCAAGTGCAAGTTACAAAATCGCAAGTCAGACACATATTATACAATTGCAGTGTACAGAGCTCTTATGAAAACGTTATGTAAATCACTAATGTCCAAGTGCTATTACTCACGATAGCTTCAAGACTACTGGTTGTTAATTTCAGAATGAAAAATGCTTAGTCACAGCAGTTTTACATGTGAAATTGTTCACGACAATATATGACATGAAACAAAAAGTATTGAATGAGTCGACATCCATGAGATAATACATCTCCATTGATCTGTCTAAATTATAGGAGTGCTAATGTATTTTAAATGTTTTATTTTTTGTACTTGGTAGATAAAAAAATATTTGGCAATAAGAGTAAAACTATTATAGTTTTGTTAAGCCTCCCGCTAATCCACGGTTCGTGTATCTCAATAGCTCGAGTCAATTTGTTGAAATGTTCCAACAAGTCGTAAAATTTATGTTGAATGAAATAAAGTTATAACTTTTTTGATGCTATAGTATTCCTTTCAAAAAGTTCTCAAACTATGAAAACTGACATAGTTACACAACATTTTAAATTAATGAACGCCACTATGAATTAATAAAGAACCGAATATAGCAGTCAAAACTTAATTTGGAGTGAACTGATATAGCCAGTTAACACGTGGATAACTCTTAACTTTGATCAAACAAATTTTTGGCTCGTGAAATCACGCGTTTGGTCGGCGGATTTATGGATCATTATTATAAATACAAAATTTAATTTGATAGATGTAAGTATTTACAATATTAGTAGGATACTTATAATTTATAGTAAGGAAGAGGAAGAAGGGAACTTTAATTATCTGACTATTACTTAAATTTTTTCTTTGTATAAATTAAGACAAAAATAATTTGTCTTGCCAGACATATTGTATGCCTTTGGAGGAGGCTAGTTTGTATGGGTCAACTTTTAAAACGGTTTGTATCATCTTATCATACCTGCAAACACCAATAAAGATTTTTGTATTTGTATTTGTAAGACATTGAACAAGAACCCGTATTCATAACACAAACATTTCTCAAGTGGGAATCGAACCCATGAACGACGAAGGGATGACTCGTCAATTGAGCCACGAGGTCAGTCAGTAATAAATGTTTGCTATACGGCGCTGAATTTTGCAGAATCCACAACATTGCGGTTACTCAGCATTGACTTCTATCGTTTCTCGAAGTGACCACCAAACACAGTCTGTTTAACGAACTTATTTACTTTACTTATCCAACTTTGCTTAGAACGAGCCGTGTCAAGGTCCGCAAATGATGTGACAGATTTATTGCTAAAAGAATATTTAACTGCCTAAACTATGAAATACATAATGAAATAATAGGTAACTGTTTTATTCTACAACTTCTTACTAATCCTACAAATATTATAAACGTGAAAGTTTGTGAGGATGTATGTTTGTTTTAAATAAATACACGGGTAAAGCACGTTTGATATAGTAAGTCCAGTCCGACTCAAGTTTCGATCGCGTCCGGCGATATTTTTCAAGGAGAGTGCGCGCGCGTGTTCGCAGCTCGTTTAGCACTATTATATGTTTGTTACTCTTTCTCGCAAAAACTACTGAAGAGATTTTGATGAAATTTTGTTCATAGATAGATAATTATCTGAAGAATCCACAGTCTATTTTTTATTACAGAAAATTATCATGATCGGGAACTACGCGGGTGAAACTGCAGGGCTGCTAGTACATCCCATAAAATGGTTTTAAGTTATCACGATTATTCACTACACTAGCAGTAAACCCGTGAATTCGGTACTTGAAACTGCTTCGAGATACCGGGGGCTTGTTCTCCCATAAAACTACGGTAAATATCTTGTAATTAATGGCATTACCTTTAATGGACCTTTAATCGGTCCGAACTCATTACATAAGGACATTAATGATTCGTAAAATGTAATCTTAATACTGTTTCGTATCTGAAAGGGTGAAACATAAGCATAAACAGTCGTCAACTTTATGATACTACTTTTGGGGCTCGGGGTCTTCTCTTACAAGGACAGAATTAAGATATCTATCAAATACGCCAGCCCAGTGCAGGATCTTTTTTACATTATAGTGATGAGACGAGCAGGACACCTGTGCCTGATGGTAAGCAGCATGCTTGCCACACAACAGCACAGTGACACGCAGCTATTGGAACATGAAGAATCCAAATCATTACCTAGCACTGCACTGCGCTCAGCACCCAGATATATAAGATGTTTTATATCTTTGCCCAGTAATTTCACTGGAAAATTTGACCTTTAAACCGGATCACAGTAATGTTTGCAAGTTACTATTTGGCGGTAGAACAATTGGCAAAAGTGGTACTTCCCCGTGCTGACTCTGTAAAGAGTCCTACCACTACACTAAGCAGGTTCACAGATAACACATAAAAAATATATTTCTAAGAACAAGCCAGTTTCTTTCCGATATTTTATTCACTGTTACAGCCAGTGGTGATGTCACCATAAAATTATAAATATCGTCAAATTATAATCGTGACTCACCAGCCAAGTGCACCTCCGTGTTATGTTATAATAGGTACCTACCTATATTACAAGTTTTCAGCCTCAAATGTCTACCCAAAATTTGCTACCAGCTCCCGGAATATTTATTGTACGGCCCATTAAATAAAATTTTGATAATTTTAACAATAACATGACAATTCAACGATTTCACTAAAATATTCACCAATAAAGATCTCAACAAAAATGTTATAATGAGTTTATGACTCACCAACACTTTTAAACCAGTATCGACGCTGATGGTAAGTTAGACTTTTTATAATATTTGTCGTGAGGTTTTTGTAAATCACGGTTCCGAAATTAGTTAAACAATCATATAGACATTACGTTTGTAGTGGTAGGTATCCTTGTCAAAGTCTACTTAGTGAAATAGTTATTCCACTGCTGAATAGTAGGTAATGTTAAAATACTCCTGTCTTCCGGTTTTCAGAGTAATGTTTCCAGATAAACGTCAGGGCAAAAAGATAAATCATCTTTTATACGATTGGTATCTAGGTGAACAACGCAATGCAGTGTCAGGGCCAGTGAGTAAGCAACCCACTTATTTTTCCCACTGCTGGGGCTCGAGGCCTACTCCAGAGGAGATAGTCAAGGTCATAATCGACCAAACTAGCCCACTGCGGGTTGGTAGATGACACATGACCTCGAAAGGTTCGTTCGTCGGTTTCCTCATGATGTTTTCCTTTCCCGTTTTTAAATTAGCAGCATTACGCACATGACTTCGAAAAAATATTGGTGTGGATGGGATTAAAAACCCATTATAACGATAATTATATATGATTATAACGATTATATATGGATTATAACAAAATTTCCACACAAATATTTCAAGTCATTTCATTCTTTTACCATCCTTTTATCGCATTAAAAAGTATATGTCTTTTCTACGGCTATAGACTATATAATTTACAGTAGACTATACAGACGGAGTTGCTTTCGCATTTTTAACCCCCGACCAAAAAAGGGGTGTTATAAGTATGACGTCGATGTTGTCTGTCTGTCTGTCTGTGTGTGTCTGTCTGTGGCACCGTAGAGCTCAAACGGATGGGCCGATTTCGATGCGGTTTTTTTATTTAAAGGTTAATATCCTTGCGGATGTTCTTAGCTATGTTTGGTTAATATCGATTCAAAATGGCCGCCTCCACAAAATGGCAGACAAAATATTTCTTTACAACCTACCTCAATATGGGTATCAAATGAAAGGGATTGACTAGTACAATACTATACACTATAAAAAATCAAATCCAAGATGGCCACCACCACAAAATGGCGAATTATATTTTTTTTCACTACTACCTCAATATGGGTATCAAACGAAAGGGCTTGACTAGTAGAATACATTGCACCATGACAAATTTCAAATACAAGATGGCCGCTTCTACAAAATCGCGAAATACGTTTCTTTTTTCACAACTCCCTTAATATGAGTATCAAATTAAAGGGCTTAACTAGTAGAATGTTGTACAGATAACAAATCCGAGCTAGTCGGGGGTAGGTAGTAATTTTTTTGACGTGACAACGTCTTATAAATTGGTTTGCCGGGTGACACTTCAAGAAACTGCGTTACGCTCCGCTCACGTTATGCGCTCACAACGAGAACGAGTGAGAGGCACGCGTCCCTTCCACTCGGGCATGGTTAGCCCGCCTAAGAGCGAGAGAGACAGACATAAAAAGTGAAAGGCACGCGTCCCTTCCGTAAAATTATTTTACCACTCAAAGTCGTTGTCACGTAAAACTTTCGCCCGTATACCGACTTTACAGGCAACCAATTTTTTAATTTTGTACTTGTTAGTATTATGCATTATTAAGATTTATTTTATCGTACTCTACAACGTATTTTTTGCAATATCTACTGTATACCGTTACTACGTTGTGTGTCAAAAATATCGAATTCAATATGTTTTGCAGTAGCAATTCGATATGCAAAACAAAACGAATGAACTTTTGTCCCAAATACCCAGTCGTTGGTGCAATGCGAGTAAATAATACTCTACCTACTTACCTCGGATGTCGTTGTACCTATTAACTTTTTCATTCGGTTCTCGTGTTATTTGTATTAATTTTATTTTTATTAATTTGTTAGTGCTTAGAGATATTTTTTGTTTTTTTTTAATTGTTTATTTTATCAATAACTAGATGTCCGCCCCAGCGTTGCCCGTGGTGCATTATATAGAACTCATCAGGATCCCGTACATATACAACGGTGAAATAATGACTGAAATCGGTTCAGTCATTCCTGAGAATATCGCTTTCAAACAAAACACCTCTTCAGCTACCTGCTATGCCACCTGTCGGAAATAGGTTGTACCAACTCAGATTTAGAAAAAAAATTGATTAGCAAAGGTTTTATATTCAAGAGGTATGTAATCTGTGATATTCAATGACGCAATCTTAGACACATGCTGTCATGTGTCATGTCAATGCACGAAACGTACGAAAACTCTCAAAAAGGAATATTTTCCCCCGATTTTGTTACACTCTTGATTCATGCTCCGCTTCTATTAATAGTAGCGTTATTTTCTATAGCCTTCCTTCCTCGATAAATGGACTATCCAATAGAAAAATAATCTTTCAATCCGGACCAGTACTTCCCGAGATCCAAGCGTTCAAACAAACAAACAAACTCTTCAGCTTTGTAATATTAGTAAAGATTACTAAACTAAATCTAACTAGATTTAGTCCTAAATTGAAAGTTATTCATAAGACTATGTCACCAAAATTGTAAATACCATTAGTTTAAAATCTAACGACTTTAAACTGACATACAAACTAACCTAACTTATCGTAGGTTTATAATCTCACGCGTTTTATAACGAGTATAACTGTTATTCCATTTCCATCCTAACGTTGCCTGGAAACTTTAAGTGATAAGGTCGCTAGTTGCAATACTAGATTTTATTGTTTTTCTTCCCATGTATGACTTTGACTTTGATATATGCCTCGAAAACTACCTACCTATTTCGAAAACACACGCATACTCATTTTAAAAATATTTTCTTCGCGAACAGAATCAGTACCTATTATTTAACAGAACCGACCTACATTTCCATTCAAGTGTATCAGTGTAAATCGTCCCAGAAACGAAATTAAATCCTAAACAAATCAAAACAAATTTCTCGTAACTAAACTAAAAATGAAAGCATTCAAAATCCATTTAAATGGTTTACATAAATAATTTGAAGTCAGTGTTCAACTTTCAAGCTAAGATAAGATCTTCGTGTAAGATAAGTTGACAACTGCTAGGCATAATGCGCGGAAATGCAATAAAAACATAAACGGAGGATTATGATCTGTATTGTAATACGGCATAACAATGTTTAAATCTCAACACATGCCATATGAAACCAAAATAAAAATTTAACGAATTAGTTTTCGGTAACCGCTAAATAATTTAATGGGCCGTGTCCAAATGATTAGACCTTGTAGAAGCCTATTGATACGTTACGGCTATCCATCTCACTGAAATAGTGAGCAATTTTTGTTCATAATTAAATAATACCGATAACGGAATGATTTGTAAAAGAATAACGGAATGATTTCCAAACGTAACGTAAAAATCTTTCAATTATTATTGCCTTTGTTCGATTTTGTACAAAAACTGTTGCAAATCAAAGCCCGCATTCTAATGTTCTTTATATTGTTCCTGTACTAAGACAATCCAAAATAAGGATATTTGCAAAAGAACGAAAGTAGCCGATATTTCTCAAAAGCTGAAGCGGCAATGGACAGGCCACATCGCAGAGCTGTCAACCGATGGGGAAGAAAAGTTCTCGAGTGGCGATCACGACCTGGAAGACGCAGTGTTGGACGGACTCCCACTAGATGGACAGACGACCTTACAAAGGTCGCTGGATACCGCTAGTTGCTGGTTGCACAGGACCCGTGCACAGGCCCATTCGTTGTGGAAATCTAGGGTGGGAAGCCTATGTTCAGCAGTGGACGTCTTGCGGCTGATGATCATGATGATGACTAGTAGAACCAGCTAGCTAATAAATATAATAGTTTTATCTACTTATGATGTAATGATATATAAGAACATCGAGACGGAATAAAAAGCTGCATTCATCACACAAGAAAATATGTATCCTAGGTGGGAATAGGTCATGGCGTTAGTCGGGAGAGTTCTCAAGTTTTTTTTGATAAAAACCAGTGAAAGATTTATTATTGTTTTTATTTTCTAAGTTTATTTGAGTTTAATTAGTAATAATATTGCTTTGCTCCTTCTAACATCTATTAAAATATCTACGCTACACTATATTACAAATGCCGAAATGCAGAAGTTATTATTCAATAAACCCAGCTATAACATAACATTGAACATAAGAACCTAGAAGTTTTGTAGGTCAAGAAGGCAGCCCGAACGGTCGAAGGCCAGCTTTAAATATTTAAGAGTAATAGTAAATTGCAAATATGTATTTGTGATATTTTTAATGTGTCAGTTATTTATGTTATGCACATTTTATTACATAATCGATCAATACGTAGGTACATAACATTAACGTAACGTTAGACGTAGATAAATAAATGCAGAAACATAATTTTCACAATATTACTTTTGATTAATTGTATTCCTTAGTCACCAATTTCATAATCATTATATTATATATGTTATACCTCTAAATTTACATAAACATATGGTTGGATTTTTTATTACAATTATATTTAGTTAAATTATAATTACAATTATAATTAATTTTTAATTTTATATATTTCATTTTAAGAACACAAAATTTATTTAGCTTGCCATAAAACCCAAAAACAACCAAACAAGTGTGTTTTAGGTCAAATTATTTTTTACTTCTTTCTTATCGACAGATTTATTATGAAATGAAATAATTATTTATTTGCCAAGAATGTAGGTACTTGAAGATGAGAAGATGTTACAATCATACGGTGTTTCCCTATTTCCTTACACTCTGTCATTTCTGACGTGCAAATGATTTTGAAAGTTGTCGATCCAAAATTCACGGTAAAGAGTATTTTATCAAACAAATATAATATTTTTACGTATCTATCCATCCAATGGATTAAATATGTAATTAGAGAAACGGATTAATTAATTATAACCGCTTGTGAGGTTTGTATATTTTTTTTGTTTGACACGCCCAGTTAAATTATCCGCTGCACCAGACCTACTAGAGTCTAGGGCCCTACTTTGTCTGAAAAACAATTCAATTCAATTCAATTCATTTATTCGCGTATATGGGTACAACAAGTAAAAACATTTTATATAAAGAAAAAGAACTCCATATTCTACCTTTCGGCATGCAAATAACAATAATATTAGTAAAAAATTTGCAACCTGTGGTTAAAAATGTTAAAGATTATAGACTTTCTAGTTATCAACCAATGTCAACAACAATCAGACGTAATAAGCCAATCAAAGATCAATCCTGATCTTTGTAGCCAATAGACCGCCAATAACAAGCTAGCATGAAATAAAGCAGGCTGTTCATGGTCATACAATGCTATAGGACAATTTTACTGATTACATACAATATGATTTTTTTTTAAGTCAATTCCGTTGTCTTGTATTTTTGCATGTTTCTTCAATAAAAAATCTGGAAAACGTGATGGTGTAAAAAGTCAACACAAATTGTCTGATAAAAGAGATTTATGTATTCAACGTGAAAGATACGTCAAATCTGACTTAAACTCAAGTCTATCTATTTATGTACATATATTTGTACTTTATTAAAAATACATTTTTGCAGTGGTAGGACTCTTGGCAGAGTCCACCTGGGGAAGTACCACACCTTTGCCAGTTATTCTACCGCCAAGCAGCAATGTGCAAACATTACTGTGTTCCGGTTTGAAGGGCAATGTTTCCAGAGAAATTACAGGGCTTAGAGATATAACACCTTAGATCTCTGGGTGACGAGCGCAGTGCAGTGCTAGGTAATGATTTGGACTCTTCTTGTTCCAATAGCT
The DNA here is from genome assembly GCA_017562165.1 of Ectropis grisescens. NCBI lineage: Eukaryota > Metazoa > Arthropoda > Insecta > Lepidoptera > Geometridae > Ectropis > Ectropis grisescens. The sequence goes on along the minus strand of CM029788.1, from coordinate 15,809,679 downwards.
GCGTGACACTGTGCTGTTATGTGGCAGGCATGTTGCTTACCATCAGGCACATGTCATGCTCGTCTCGTCACTTTTTTATTTAAAAAAAAACATTTTGATTTTATTTTTACGTACATTCGGGCGTATTTTCAACCCTCTGGGAAAATTATAAATATTGGAGCTATAACTCCGAAAGCCAGGAATTTTTGTAGGAAATTTTCTCTTCTTTTTGAATATTTTTTCAAATCGGAATTATCTTAAATAGTTTTTGATGTATTGTCAAGTAGCGAAACCTCTTTTTTATTTTCACTTAATTGTTTATAACTTTTACAATTTTTGTGATTAGATTAGATTTTGAACTTTGCATTTTCTCAAAAAATATCTTGATGCCATTCTAAATCAAATGATATATCAATCTAATGTTAGGAGGTGCGAAAAAAAATTCGACGTAAAAAGCACTTATTGACTAGACTATAACGACACAAACGTCGAAAATTTGTATTAATTTGCTCAAAATATATACAAGTTTTTAGTACGCGCATAAACATGTAATAAATGTTTGAAAGTCGGCGGTAAAGTGTTCTTTAAATAATGTCATACAATAAACCTATAAATACCTCACTAAATGAGCAACAATGAGCTAGGAACAAAGAAAAAGAACCCCTCCTTCAATCCAGTGAAGAACATTAAACACTGAAGTAAATGAATACGATGACCAGTAATGTTACGTAAAGGCCGCTCGAACAATGCATTACGAAAGAATCCGAACGGCCCATCCAACTGACCGAGCGCGAACGAACTAAATCATGCGTTCACGGGGCTACACGGATTATAGGCACTAGGATGAAAGTGCCCCGTCTTCATTAAGGTGCGTCCCCGGGAAAAAATAGTTTTGTTTAGTAAATTTATTCCACTCTGCTACTCCACCGCCACTTTGACGCTACGCCGTTACATCAGCATGTCGGTATCGCGAACAAATACGATTTTCCACTACCAAAAAGTACTCAAAAATTATTTAAAAAAAGATTTACTACAAAAAAAAAACAGTTTTTCCTAAATACCTTATGTTAAAATTAATTTATCTTTGGAACAGACATTTATTTTTTGCAATATTAGAGTTAACCTCGCAATTAAAAATGTGATTGTGAATTATGAATGGAACGTGTCCCTTGCGGCCATACAGGTACTTACTTATGTTTTTTCTGTGCTTGCGGCTTGTTTAATTCTACGTAAGATGATGGTATCTTAAGAAATTGAACATTACATTTGAAGGAATTAACATGGAATCTGTCGGTTGCATTTGTTTCCTAAATAATTTCCACATAAATATTATTAATCGTTGAGGGATCCGTTAATGACGGTTTTTTTAATTGTATTTTTTTAAATATACTCTTATGTAAATGCGATAATCTATCTGTCAATTGTACAGACTTACCATTTTAAAATAAATTTTATAAGCGGTATTTAAAATTGAAAAAAGCCTCCACTAGGTATTTGTTTAGTTTGGGGTCAGATGGAATTGGATGGTAGTGATTATTATTTATTATTATTACTACCTATACATTTTAGATAGTGCAAATAAACGATTAATCGAATAGTGACTCACCCCGACTTCGGTAGGAGTGAACAATCATCTTACGTCTCTCGAAATGTAAAATTTCGAGAGACATCGTCATTATAGACGACTTTTGGTGTGTACTATTTTCCCTCATTATCATATGGAAAAGAATTATGTCCATAATAGAATCTTGTAATAAGGTAAAATAATAGATTTATAACACTTTTGATGTTACATTGTTTGTACTCATGTAGTATCTGTATACTGTGTGTATGGATTTATTTGTTATTTTGTCTTCGACAAAACCTTTTTTACAGCTGCATTTAATTGACTAGGCCCTTTTGCAGCGGCTTTATTCATTTTGACATTGTTAGTTTATCTTATTATGTACACAGATTATTTGGCTTTTTGTAAATGACGTTACCAAGTGTTCTTATTTCTTATGAATGTGTAGGAGCACGTACGTGTACGTGACTGATGTAGTACATAAGTGGATGACAGCGGAGAGCGAGCTAGTCTCTCGCCCCGCGTCACTTGTACAGAAGATCAATATAACCAGCAGTTTATACAGTGACGTGGTTTCATTTCCATCTCCAATACCAGCAACACCTACAGTGGTGACCCCGACGTGATCTGTTCCCGACGTGATTCGAACTCGTGATCTCCTGTTCCCGACGTGATTCGAACTTGTGATCTCCTGTTCCCGACGTGATTCGAACTCGTGATCTCCTGTTCCGGACGTGGTCTACAGAGGGTCTACAGTGGTGACCCCGACAGAAAATTGAACAGTGAAGATTCACAATATTTTTTGGTGTTGCTGCGTAATTTTTTGTATACTTCCAACAATGTTTCTGCTAACGTCGTCAGTAAGTGGGCAAGCGGGTCAGCAAGGCAAGAATGATGAGCGGACACATTCCGATGATTTGACCCTGGCCGCTATAGGTGTGTCAACGAGACTTCCTGATTTTTGGGTTGACATGCCGCGGTTATGGTTTGCCCAGTTTGAAGCAGTAATGACACCGCGGAAACAAGGAGATGAGACAAGATTTAACATCTCAAAAATGGTGAGAGACTCAATTCGACAGGTGAATGACCTGTTGACAGCGCCGCCAGAAAACAACAAGTATACAGCGCTGAAAGACCGGCTGCTGCAAGTTTACGAGGAGAGTGCTGAGCGACAGTTCCAGAAGCTCATGTCAGAGTTAGAACTGGGTTCGCAGAAGCCTACGCAGCTGCTCCGGCGTATGAGAGAGTTGGGACGACCAGTGCAGGTTTCGGAGCAGACGTTAAAGAGCTTGTGGCTATCCAGGATGCCAGCCTCCGTCAGAACAGTCATTGTGGTGTGTCAAGACCAGGCGCTGGACAGTTTGGCAAGTGTGGTGGACAAGATCGTAGAGAACACCTCCGCCAACGACATTGCTGCTGTATCCGGGAGCGTCGAGAAAGTACCCCATTTACCTTTTGCGGGACTAGTCGACCAGGTGAAGAAATTAGCTTTAGAAGTGGCCTCATTACGCACCGAGGATCAAGGCCGAGAGCGCGGGAGAAGCAGGAGCCGGCAGATATGGAACGAGAATAGGTCTGGTTCGCGGAAGAGAAGAGCTCCAGGTGATCCAGATTGGCTGTGCAGGTTCCATTTCCGGTTCAAGGAAAATGCTACGCGTTGGGAGCAGCCATGTGCGTGAAATAAGAAGCAAGCGGAAAACTAGGAGCGGTTGCAGAAATATAAAATGGCAATGAATATAGGAAAATGTATTTTTGAGAAAAGTTAAATAGATTTTTTAGGTTACGAGGTCTCGGAAAATAGATTAAGTCCTTTACCTGATAAAGTCAAGGTTATTCAGGACTATCCAAAACCGAAGACGGTAGAGCGGTTATGCAGGTTTTTGGGTATGTTAAAGTTTTGTAAAGCGCCCATAGCAAACGCTGCACAAGTGCAAGAAATCTTAGATAAGTATTTACACGGTGCAAAAAAGGATAAGAGTAGAATAGTATGGACTGAAGAGGCAATTAGAGCATTTTAAAGGAGTAAGGAAAACTTACAAAATGCTGCCACGTATCGCACCCGAGTCCAGGGGCAGAGTAGCTCTTATGACAGACGCGTCAGACCTTAGTATAGGCGCGGTATTGCAACCCGCGGAATCCCAGAAAAGTACTGTACATACGACAAGGAACTTTTGGCGATTTATTCTGGTATAATTTATTTTAGAGATTTGATTGAGTGTAGAGATTTTGCGGTTTATACAGACCACAAACCACTCATATATATGTGTTAGAAAATAAAGTCGAATAAGGAAGTACCACGGATATCGGAAGTACCGAGACGTGCCCCACAGTTTTTTGTTTATTAGTGAATTTGCAAGTGATATACGTCACGTAATGGGAGCACATATGCTGATACATCGCTGATGCATTGTCACGCGTAGAATCGACCATATTTACATCCGCGTTCCAAGATACGGAAATGGCAGAATTGTAAAAATGCCAGTTCGCTTTAAACAATAGGTCAAGCTAGAACGCTGAGTGAGCAAAACGGTTCGAAGTCATTGTGCCAAGGTTAGCAAGGAAACATATGTTCATGAGGCAAGTTTAGCGTAATTCGATATTGTAAACAAGTTGTGAGTTAATAATGTTTTTTTTGGATTGTTATATGTTTTTCTCCTTTTTTTAAGAAGGGGGTGTATGTAGGAGCACGTACGTGTACGTGACTGATGTAGTACATAAGTGGATGACAGCGGAGAGCGAGCTAGTCTCTCGCCCCGCGTCACTTGTACAGAAGATCAATATAACCAGCAGTTTATACAGTGACGTGGTTTCATTTCCATCTCCAATACCAGCAACACCTACAAATGTATGGTTCGAATAATTGAATTTAATTGATATTTATATTTAGATTAGATACTAGCGGCCCGTTCCTGCTATCCGATTATAACCTAGGACTGCAGCGCCATCTACCGGGCTGATTTGTGAATCTAGCCCCTCCATAGCGCCACCCAAACGCATACAAAAAAATCATTCAAATCGGTCCAGCCGTTCAGGAGGTGTTCACTCACACACGTACAGAAGAATTATATATATTTAGATACATGACGTATTACGTATCGAATCCATACGGAACTCCATTTTTGCTTGTCTTACAGCGATACAGTAATATTATCGTAAAAAAATCCCGCGGTTTCACTCGTGTTGTAAATCCCATTATTTTCCCGGGTTCAATAGTAGCCGACGTCTTCTCTAGACTGACATCTAGTAGTTATATATCAAATTTCAGTACTTTTTGCTTGAAGGAGAAAGAAAGACAAAGTTTCGCATGTATAATATAGGTAAGTAGACACAACTACGGTGCAATTTAAATTCACAGTGTTTTCATACTTCCGACTATTTCTACAGATGCAATTTCAACCGTAACCCTAAAATCTCGGTCAGGAAATTGGGACTCGTATTGTTTGCTCGTAAATTGTCGCAGCACATTCTAGTTCAACGTACCTAAATTGTGCGCTCATTATCTCCTTACATAAAGTTCCCATAAGCTAACAACTCTGACATTACAAGTTATATCAGAGTTAGCAGGTTAAGGTACAAAGAGGCCATTGCATCACTGAAGCTACTTCCGCGCCGGGGCCGCTAGTACTTCCCGATGGTTTTTGTTTATTTACATTACGAAGTACTTTTACAAATTCTGCAGATATTCCTAGTTACATTTCTTGTTTTTGTAAGGCGTAAAATGATTATGTTTATTATATATTAGCAACTTTTCATGTGGCAATAAAATAGATCCAGTGTCATGAAAACTGTATAATTATTCAGACATCGAATATAAACAAACATACCTGAGGGCGAGAAATAAAATTCTAATTAATTATAATGACATATACCATATGTCATAGAAATGTTTTATACCATTGTCGTTATTCACTGCGGAGTTAATGAAAAAAGTTTTCACCTTACCTTATGTGTATAGTTTCAAATAAAAATACAACAGAAACATTAGTGCATTAGGTTTTCTTAAAATAAATTATTATTATTTAGAACAAAGAAACATTGTTTATTTTAAAATACAAATTTAATTTGGTAACTTAGCTTAGTTTTTTTGGTTGGTTTACACTTCTGGGACTGGGGGCTTTTCTCGCAAGGAGAGAGTCAAGGCCATAACCCTCCACGTTGGCTCAGAGAGTGTTGGTGGTGAAGTTTGTCTTCGAAAAATTTCAGGAACATCTCAAGTTCCATCACGATCTTTTCCTTTACCATTTTTAAGTTAGTGGCATTACGCACATGACGATACAGCGAAGATACAGATATCGAAGACAGAGCGATGCGAACCAGGGGCTCCGGATCGGCAGTTGCCTTTCTCCCGACAAGACCAGCCGTAACTTAGAAATAAATATAAACTGTAACTTTTAACAAATTAAAAAAGGCACAATTTTAGTGCATTCTTACAATAGTATACCTTCGTATATATTTTTACCTCTAAAGTAATTTTATAAAACACAGTTTAGATCTTGATTTTTACATTAAATTTGTAAATATTAGTTATAAATCATCAGTAAAATAAATAAAAAATGACACTCCCTCACACTGCAGCATCTAGTCCCAAACTAAGCAAAGCTTTTGCTTTGAAATTCTGATAGATTATTATACGAGTAATAGGTAATACAATAAATATATACAGTATATACAGTAGCCAGGTGTTATTTTTTGCTATAGTTAGTTACTTCTGTCATATTAATAGTTTTATCGAAATTAGTTTGCATAACAGATATGTATGCATCATCATAACTTAGATTTATTGACACTGTAATTTAAACAGTAGGTTCCTATATTTAAATGCGTGTGAAATATTTTTATCGATGGACAGAAATCTAATCTTAGCTTCCAAACGAGTATCGGAGATAGCAATCAGTTCTATCAAGTTTAATTTCAGTGACGAGTGAAAGTGAATTTGTCCCATCAATTGTATCTAGTTGCTCACCTGTCAATTAATCTTAGAAAGGATTTCGTTTCTTTTTCTTTTTTGTATTGATTTTAATTTATTTCCTGCATGATGTCTCTCAGGCTAGCCAGATTTGTTTGCTCAACGGCAACGAAAATTATTAAATTATGAAATTTCTCAGTTATTCCATCGCCAAATAGTAAAGTGTTAACATTATTTTATCCGGTTTGAAGGGCAGGCTAAAGACATTACATGTCAAATAAATTAATTACTGTCTCCGGGTGATTAGTGTTGCGCAGTGCTAGGCTATGTTTTAAACTCGTCATATTGAAGTGGTTATATGATGAAGTACGTAATAATTAATATCAGTGTAGTTAACGACCGTGACAACTTAAAACAATCTTTAGAACAATCCGCAGTTGGCCATCTTGATGAATTATCTCCAAGTGAGAGAAGGCTCCGGGACCCATAATTGATTAAATGAACTGCTAATAATTAAAAAATTTTTTTTTGAAAAATTCATGAACCTCTGCTTCAAAATCTTCAAAAAATATTTATTTAATTTGGCATTTGAAGATATTTATTTGGATAGAAATTAGGTACATACCGTACATAAATATAGCCAAGTTAACCAAATGACAACTCCACTCCCAAATTGTCTTTAGCGTAAAACCCATAACACTGACGGTATTGCCTCGCTAAATTAACCTTTGTACCAAGTATGAGCCGGAGCTATTTTCGAACAGTCCAAACAATTACCTAGCACTGCACTACGTCACCCAGAAATATACGATGAGATATCTATGCCCTGTAATTTCTGTGTAAATATCGCCCGAAACCCGGAACAAAAAATTACTTAACTATTAGATATTATCTCTATTTTCCTGGAAAGGTTGTTTCCGCTATACATTTTGCGATAAGGTTGGACTTTTGGTTGACTACACTCTCTGCATAACCCAATATATAATTATGTCGAAATAGTCAACTGCGTCGTCGATTGACCTCAGATTGATATTCATAAAATGAAAACTGAATGTTCGAGAATCGTGACTTTGGCAATACTCGGATGTTATTGGTCGAAGATCATTTGAAATCAATAATAACTGAAACTAATTAATGATCCTGACATATACACTACTATGCAGCAAAATTTATCTGATATGAAATGTAAGCCGCCAGCCAACTTGCACTTGGTTTTTGTAGTGACCTCGATTCTCTTCTTGTGAGAGAAAGGCCCCGAGTCCCAACTGTGAGGCTATAAAATTGCTGTGTATCACTAGGAATTAAAAAATCAAAGCAAGCCTGTTGGAGTATTGTCTACTTGCCGTGTTGGTCTACTATAGTAAATAAAACTAAATAACAAAAATAATGTGATAAGGAGAAATGATCGAGAATTGCAACCCCCTATCTTCACCAGCACTCGGTTGGACAGCTTTCAAGTGACGCCATAGTGCTCAATCTTATTATTTTATAGTCTTCTATCATCCTACATAGGTCTCCTGGTAGTTCATATGATCCATACATTTTGTTCACGGGCCTGTAGTCTATGTAGGATTACGCAGAACGGCTATGCTAGCCATGGGAACAAAAAGTGAGTGGCTTATGTACAACTGTGGTACTAAATATATGCAATAACACTACACCGATTCCCACTAAGTGTTGAACCATGTTGTACAAAGCTAAATGTTTCAACTCTGGTAAAACTAAACACTGTAATTAAAGAGCGGTTAGCCAAAGAGTGGTAGTTACTGTTATAGGCACTGCTTCGTGTCTCGAATGCTCTAACAACTATTTTCGTAATGGTCCGTACTTGAGTATTGAACGCCTTGACCAGAACTCCATGCTGCAAACACGAAAAGTTGTGGTCAGGGGCGATGCCCTACTACGAACTTGTACTATGTCAAGACTAGTAAACTATTGCATTCACTTCAATAAAACCAAAAGATTTAAAAAAATTAAATTGATTAATATTTTTCATACCACATCTACTCGTATTATTTTTTACTTATATAGGTTTACACTTAACCGCCATCTCATTTGATGTTAAGCGACGATGCGGTCTACTATGGAGCGTGCTTACCTAGAAAAAACCGATTCACTCTCGATTTGAAGACACAAAGACTGTAACCATCGGGGAAAACCCACTCAGGCAATGTATTCCACAACCTAGACGTACTTATTACAAAAGTAGAGTCAAATCTCTTCGTTCGTGTCTTTGGAACATCAAGCATGAAACGATGTCTTGCACTTGTCACCCATAAAATTATTTGTCTCGAATACTTTTCTAAAGTCTAAGATTTTAATATAAAAAGAACATTACCCTTCAAACCGTCGTCCAGTAACTAGGTATCGCACTAATAGAAATGAGAGTTTCGAAATTCAAAATTTGTATGCGTTTCGACGGTTACCTTTGCATGTCGCAAAGCTTCGTGGTTGACCTCTACTAGCTCTACACACCTAATCATTTAAAACTAAATAAACCTAAAAATATCAATAATAACGGATATCGTTTAGACTAGTTATTAAATAGCTGAACCTAAACTGCTCAATCCAAGTTGGACATTTGGGCAGGTTACCTTACACATATCATTTAAATTGAGTACTCACATTATACCCATAAATACCTCTAATCTATCTATCAGTGCCTAATCTAAATACTTCTTTATAATATTTAACCGTGAAATTGTGTGTGTTTGTAGGGGTGTAAGTATGGATTTTGTTTTCACGGCAGCTCACGCTCTCTATAAGGACTGAACGGATTTGAAAGAAATGAAATACATACATAGCAAGTACATACGAGTATATACCCGTTAAAATTAGTTGTCGTTAAGTCATAGGTTACACCGCGTAGCTCCGCTAGTCAATTGCTGACCTAATTACAATTTGTCATTATTCCCAGGTAGCGATGTGGCGCCTTCATCTGACAGACAGCCATCTCCGCGTCATGCTGTGGTGTATACTGCTCGGGCTACAGCCAGCATTTGCCGGCATCCTGGACCCCTTCAACTGGGCGCGGTCCGACAGGATCGAGGTCAACATACCTTGGCTTCCGTGTAAGTAGTCTTATCTATATATGCGATCGTGGTGGAGGCTCAGGACGTCTACTCTCTTTCTACGAAAATCGTCATTTCGAAATAAACTCGCGACTTTCCTACTCCGGTTCTACTTCGTTTTATCCGATCGAACATTATTTGACGTCTAAATATTCTAAGCCTTCTCTAATAAGAGTAGACTTAGAACATTTAAATGGACGAAACGACGGATCGAAGTAGAACTGGAGTAGAAAAGTCGCGAGTTTATTTCGAAATGACGTTTTTCGTAGAAAGAGAGTAGATGTCCTTGGCCGGAAGGTGGCGGTGCGACGTAGAAAAAAAATAGCAAATGACGACGTAGAGTCGATTACTAGCGGAATCCCAACCGGTAGTGATCGGCTCAACAGACGAAATCGGACTAGTACTAGAATTAAGTTTAAAATGTTCCCAACTCCCCCCCCCCCCCCCCAAGTTTCCTTTTCATCTCCTAATTCAAGAATTATGTAAATAAAGAGAACCCAAATGACAAAGGTGAACCTCGGAGACTGTGGAGTGGCTAAAAACAAGTAAAAAAGTCTTATCTTGCTAATGGGACAATTTACAACGATAATGGAGTATTGTGGAGTAATGGCCTACCTTAAAATACCTTAGCTTTGGACTAAAATCCTACTTCCTACTAATAGTATATACACCAGCGGAAACCCGCGCAGTTCCCTTTCCTGTTAATTTCCCGTGATATAAAAAAACTATGTCCTATTCCAGATTATAATCTATGTTTCGAGTTTCAACGCGATCCATTGAGACGTTTCAACGTTATTGAGCTTACTCATTTATATTATTAGTAGGATGTGAAAGTTTGGATGTTTGTTGATCAATCACGTCGCAACGGCTGAACGAAACGAGTTGAAATTTTTGGAACACATTATGAATATATAGACTGGAATCACGGGCATCTTTGCCAGTAAACCCTCGAAACGCTATTAAATATTACCCTTAAATATTGATAAATTAAAATAAATATGAACAAATACTAATCAGTTGACCTTGAAAAGTAGAGCTTAAAGAATTGTGTGTTGTGAAGAAAAAAAAATGTAAAGAACACTAGACCATTTCACCATTACTAATGTGGAAGGTATTTGATTTGGATTAAAATATACCTCTATATTCACCCTAAAATTCCCAAAGAAATAGTGCCTCATAGAAATATAAGTCGACGGAATCCATAGTTTCGATATCATGATTTCAGTTGAAAACGAAACTCGATGCTACGATGAGCTGGGGTGTCTGAACATCACGAGGAGCTGGTACCACCTCATCCATCGGCCCTTCAACGTCTTCCCGCTGCCCAGGGTAGTCATCAATACTAGGTATTCCATAAAAAATCATATATAGGTACGCGAATGGACATGGGACAATTACCGTACAAATCGAAAACATATTTTTGAAAGTTATTACTTTCTTTTAATATAATGTTATGGCAGTAGATTTTTTGTATAAGATATCTTTTGTAAACTACATCCCCAATAGCTTCATATTTATTTATTTAAGTAATATAAGAGTGACAGAACAAGTAAGACATACGCTTGTTGGTAAGCTATACGACTGGTCACAGCAAAACAGTATCATGCAGCTTTTTGTAAACATCAAAGAGTCCAAGTGACTTAGCACTGTACTTCGCTAGTAACCGAAAGATATAAAATGATTTATCTCTTTCACCTGTAATTACTTTAGAAATATTCTCCTATAAACTGGAACACAGTAATGTTTATACATAAATGCGTAAAGGTTGAATAACTGACCAAGCTGTGGAACTTTTTTAGGACTTAGGTGTGGGCTCTGCAGAAATCCCTACCCGTAGAAAATTCTAGATCTTAATTTACAATGGTAAACAAAAAATAGTTACTATTTTTTTTCTCAGAAGGGTTCATATTCCTCCTTGTCACATTTGCGTTAAAGGGATACGAAGTAATTATTCACTTATTATTATTTATCTCAAATTCTAGCTAAATTCAATTATTTTCAGGTTTATTTTATACACAAAGAAGAATCCGACAGACGGGCAAATCCTGAATGTTAACGTTAACAAGACTATAGTGAAATCCAACTTCGTACCGACAAGACTGACAAAGATGATAATACACGGGTTCATTGACACTCCCTTGTCGAACTGGGTACGTTATTTGCGAAAGTTCTACTTTTATTTACTATCGTCCAGTGATGGATCACCACCACATTGTGCAAATTGGTTTTTATTTTCTATGACATTGTAATGTAAAATTCAGATAACCACCTACTATAATACTATACATACCTTGTATTGTACTTTACCTTCAGATACTATCTAATATATAAAATTTTGTGAGCATATTGAGTAGGTCTGAAAATCGGCCAACATCTATTTTTCACATCCCTAAGTGATAAGGGTTGTTCACCCCTAAAAATATTTTTTTTAATTTTTGGTCAATTTTTTTTGGTTTTATTTTTTTATAATGTGGCATTAAAAATACATACAACCCTAAATTTTTACCCTTTTATCACCAACCCCTATTTTTTAATATATATAATTATATAAAAATCAATGCCACTTTTCGTTGTAAGTGAACTCCTTCTAAACGGCTCGACCGCTTTGAATGATTTTTTTTTCACACCCCTAAGTGATACCTAAGGGTTGTTCACCCCAAAAAATATTTTTTAATTTTTGGTCAATTTTTTTTGTTTTTATTTTTTTATAATGTGGCATCAGCTCGGTTGATGGCACTGCACTTGATATTTTGGTTACAATCCGAGCGAAGCCGGGAGGGGCCGCTAGTATACAATAGTAGTTATTTGTCATACAAGAGTGCATGCTCAATTTTGATGACCGAGCAAGCGAAGGGATAAAAAAATTGAATCCAAGGGAATTAAAAAAACACAAGTTGTCTTTGACAAGAAGACATCTTTGCACTTTAGTCGCTAGAATTGCGCTAGAATCACTTAGGTTTTTCACCATGTTTTCAAGGTTCCTGTTTTTAATTTTAAGTTTTAACAATATGACGTGCCAATATGGAGAGTTGAGGTAAGGAGTGTCATCTATGGAAATAAAAAGTGTCCCTCAAAATGCATTAAATTAGGGTGTCACCACATCATTAACAGGGTATATTATAAAGGAAATCAATAGACGTACTATGCGCAATTCACTCTAGCTACGTGCATGTTTTCTCATAATAGCAATTATTTATGGTTTTATTTAATACATTATTTTGTAATACGCAAGTTCCGAGTAGTTTTTAACAAATCAAAAAAGTTGGATGATAAATTTGGCACCATGGATAGGTAAATATTCAAATTCACGTTATTCTGTAGAGGATAAAAACGACTTTTGCAGTCCGATATCGAAGAGCAAAAACATTATTTCGGATATTTTTTGGTTGTTGTTGGCTTTGCTTGCTCGGTCATCAAAATTGAGAACGCGGTTAAAAAGTAACTTTGCACTCTTGTATAACAAATAACTATTTTTGAATTGGGTACCAGATACTAAAATCTTAGGTGCACAGAAATGGTTATATTTGAAATTGACGCCTTAAGTACCTTTATATCTTATCTAATTCAGATCCTTTCAAACTTGAAATAAATACGCAAGTATCTTGTTAATATATACTCTTGTTAATATAAAACCTTCGGCTAAGACATCATTTACATTCAGTTGTTGGTTATGCCCAATCAAAATTAATCACTAGTAAACAAGATTTACATATCTACGTAGGAATTTGCGTAACATTACATTTTTATTAGTTTGAGTCTTTTATGTGCGTATATAACTAGGTAAATCGATTTTGATTTAAACATACATAATTATGACACTAAATAGTTAAAATTAAGTGCTAAGAACATGCGAAACTGAATTCCCAAGTACATTCTACCTCTAATATTACTAAAACAACTTTATAAAGTCAAGAATCTATATTTTAATTGATCATAAAATATTGATGTCTACATTGGAAAATTGAGAGAGAGAGCTAACATAATGTTTATGGCTAGAGAACTAGGTATCGTTTACGTACCTACTATTTACATTGACTCTAGGTGTCTGGGTATAGTACAGACACTTTCCTTATCGACGAAGCGAATCATTGTCCCACTTTGTTCAGGTCAGCGAGATGAAAGACGAGCTCGTGAAAGCCGGTGACTTCAACGTGGTCATTGTGGACTGGGCCGGAGGCAGTCTGCCGCTTTATACACAAGCCACAGCAAACACCAGGCTTGTTGGCTTGGAGGTGGCACATTTCATCAACACATTACAGGTTAGTTTTGTATTTATTACAAATACACCTAGAAGAACTTACTTGATAAAATGTTTATTTGAAACTTTTAGACAAGCTTTAGGTTAAACTGTTCCAATATGACGTGACTCTTCAGTCCTTATTGTACATCATGATTTTTTTACAAACAATACATTTACACATACATATACACTTATACATTTTACCTATGTACAAAACTAGCTGCGCCCCGCGATAAAATTTACCGCTTCCCAACCATAACAGGATAAAATGATGAAAATTGGTGGACATTTCACACATAACACCATCTGACCTCAAACTAAGCAAAGCTTGTACTATGAAAGCCTATGTACTAATGCAAGTAATGTACTAAAACTGTTTTTCTAGTTATAATCTAACAACACTAGTCGTTTCCTGCAACTACGTCTGCGTAGAGCCTATCAATATAACATTATCTAACAATATAATCTTAGACAAGTCAATATAGCTCTTAAATAATATGTAATTCCTAGAATAAAATGCATATTATGCAATTCTATACTGTAACTTGTTTACTCTAGTAATGTACTTATTGCGAGTTTAACTTCATTCAATTCTTTGTTTAAAAAAAAAACTGGTAGGTAATGATAATTAAGTAGGTGCTCGTACGTTAGACTAAACGAAATATTTATTTAATTTTATTATAATACTAACGCTCATCGCAGAGGTTTCAATTCCATTTAATATGAACACTTGCTCAATACTCAGTATTCTACTTTTTGTACTTTTTATAATTTTGTTTCAATTTTGTTATGCATGAATTGGTACTAAAGCTGCAATGTACCCGCGAAACTTCTATTGTCCGCTTGGAACGTGATCTTTCTGTGAAACCGGCGCGTCTCCTTTCCCTTCACAACCTGTCTTGATTTCTTTTCTTATACCTACCTATTCACTCCATGATCGTTGTTTGTTACAGAAAGAGCATGGCCTCAATCCACAGGATGTCCACATTATAGGCCATTCTTTAGGAGCTCATACGGCCGGATACGCGGGGGGAAAGAATCCAAGTAAGAATAAACAACACTCAATATTTTTCGCATAGATCTTTACCTAGCCCATAACGCTCAGATCTCTATTTGGTTCAAACCGAGCGTTTTGAGCCAGATGGAGATCTGAGCGTTAGCCTCTATCTAGCCCAAAATATTTTCCGTACAGGGCGGGAATGCCGCCAGTCGGATGGGCCAGTAAGTTGTCGATTTGACGAGCGCGAGTACTAAATTAATGACTTCATATTTGTGTTTGATTCTATACCTATTATTTGATAATTTGATGAACTTTTTAATGTTAATGGAAGACAAAGAACCTTAAAATAGTCTTTGATTTAGTTTTTCTTTTTTGTAGGGCTTGGGAAGGATTACAGGTTTGGATCCCGCAGAGCCGTATTTCCAAGGAATGCCAATGAACGTCAGGTTGGATCCGAGTGACGCAGCGTTCGTCGACGTCATCCATACAGACGGAAAAAGCATTTTCCTTTTAGGTAACGATTCACATGGGCATAGATGTATGTTGTCACTATTGCACGTGTGCTTTGTATCTATCTAATCCATCTGCACCTTTCGTTCGTAGTTGACCCGATTAACTAAATGTTGATTGAGAAGCTTTGTTGCTATGGATCATTAATATACTAACCCAATATTATATATTTATTATGTAAATATTGTATAATATGCTGATCTGCTTGTAAATCCATTATTCATGTTGAGAAATATGTATGTTTTATGATATTTATCGCATTGGAACTAATCGACCGACGTGTTTATTTCACGCGTGCGACAGATTTTGTGTTTATGGCAGGATACGGGATGTCGCAACCCGTGGGTCATTTAGATTTCTACCCCAACAATGGGAAGGAACAGCCTGGGTGTGACCTGACAGAAGGGCCTCTGGTGCCCCTGACGCTTGTCAAACAAGGCCTAGAAGAGGCTTCGAGGGTCCTAGTGGCATGCAACCATGTCAGAGCTATTAAGTTATTCACTGAATCAATCAATGGGAAGTGTCCTTATATTGGTAAGTACTTTTCTTTAAATGACAAGTTAATTTAGAAATTGTAAGTAATTACTTAACCACAGTAAAAACAATTGCGTTGCCGATCGATGACTTAGAGATAGATAATAGAGGGGCAGTCGGAAGCGGAAGTGGATACAACGTGCTGGTGACATTACCGCAGTGAATGGTTATGCTAATACCTTGAGTACCAGCTTTGGAGTGGAGTACGACATACTTAACTTGAATCGGAAACTACAGCTGTGTGTTACATTATATGTAGGTACCTACTTTAAGTTTGTAGGACAAAATTTAGGTATAAGTTGTTTGAATTTACCTAATAGACAAAATGTAGGTCTTTGAACAAGACTTAATAGGGATCTGCCTGCCTGTCATCATTTCGAAGTGGTCAGAAGCGCTAAATCACTTCACAGAAGTAATTACTTTTTTTTTTTATTTATTCACCAAGCTTCCTTGGATCCTAATACTTATTACAATGTAGCCTAATTTAATAAAAAAAAGTAATTACATAGCGCGAAGGTATTCGTAATATAACGCTAACAATGTTTTTTTTTCTATAATGAAATATAGACTTGCGATTGACCGTCATCTCACATGATCAGCGACGACGTGGTTCTAAGATGAATCGCGCCCGTATGAAAGAATGTAATGAAAATAATTTTCATATCACATTCGTTAACCTGAGGGGATATTATTCTATTTTATGTATAGACAGTAGATACATTGGCTTTCAAGCAAAAGATAGGATAGGATTTAGTAGTGGTAGGACTCTTGGTATAGTCCGCCTGGCGAAATACCGCACCTTTGCCAGTTAATCATTAATGTGCAAACATTACTGTATTCCGTAATTACAGGGCTTAGAGGTATAATATCTTTGAACTCTGTACGACGAGCGCAGTGCAGTGCTAGGTAATGATTTGGACTCTTCATGTTTCAATAGCTGCGTGTCACTGTGCTGTTAAGTGACAGGCATGTTGCTTACCAGCAGGCAAAAGTCCTGCTCGTTTTAACTATACATTAAAAAATAAACGAATACTTACAAAATGGATACATATTACAATTTTTTTTTTACTATACAATGTGAATTCGCATACTTTCTGTGCTTGCAGGCCATCAGTGCCCGTCATATCAACACTTTTTAAATGGAAAATGTTTCCATTGTGGACACGGGTGTGCTATCATGGGGTATGTATTCATATCAAAAACCATTTACGTGCAAATTTAACCCCACACCAACTGTTGATTCATATTCAAATGTTATTTCAGATTCCACGCAGATAATTCCCCAGGTTTGATCACCAATAAGAGCAATCAGACTGAAAACGAAGTGTATCCATCTGAGGAGCAGGACACGATAGGCGCTAGGTACTACCTAAGTACTGGCAAAGAAAATCCGTTTTGTCGTAAGTGTAATCATTAGTTTAAAACTTAATTTGAATCAGAAAACCCCCTTACACCTAAACACGAGCCTCCTTTTTACCCGACTGAAAGAACGGTTATTTTATGATGACGTAGACAAACAGAAATGATAACATTTATTAATTCGACGACGTATTTGAGTTTTATCGACATAATTATGTCTTAACCTGACTTAAACTCATTTTTTTCTATTTGATGAGTATATTTACGTTAAAAACGTTTACAATGAAGTGTTTACAAAATGTCAAAATGGTTCTCAATTGTACCACAGGTGGCGTTAACATTTCACTTTGATAGAGAAATTTGGTAAGCATAGGTACATGAATGTTCATAATTTGACATATTTTTTTACCTACCTATTTATAATTCCTTCTGTTTTGGTCAATCAAATATAATAAAACACAGTTTTCATTCAGCTATGAGAAAGTGGACGTGAGCTACGTCCAAACGCATAAAAAGTATTTATGAGGAAGATATAAATATTGCTTACAAGTTTGACCCTACTTCACCTCTGTCCCAGGAAGCTATAAAGTAAAACCAAAATCAATATTTTGTTTTCAGAGCGACATTACAAGGTTTCCATACAACTAGCTAATCCGAAGGGTGCCGAATCATGGGTTCAGGTAAAACACATTTACATAGTTACCAAATTTATTTTGATTTACATTTACAAAATTTACATAGTTATTGATTGTTAGTCTTCTTTTGTGTGGTGTACTTATGCATCTGAATATAGAGCAATTTATAGCAGTACGAAAAGGTTTTTTACGATAAAGGAGACGAATAAAACTAGAGCATAATGGCAAGCAACATGGCTGCCAAAACAAAATAGTGCCACTCAACTTTTTGAATAGGCTTCAAATTACTGCCTAGCACTACGCTGCGCTCGTCACTCAGAGATGCAAAACGATCTGTTTCTCAAAATTGTGCAAAATCACCCTTTAAACTACTCTACAAAGACTACAATCGGTTGATTGTTGATTTGTTAAGGATAGTTAGAACATTTCATGCAGGTTCTACAAGCCAACTGGCGTCCGTGACCGATGAAAAAACGCTCCTAGACTGGCGTATGTTGTTTGATTGAGTTTTACTTTTGGTCGAGAAGGAAACGTAGCCCTGTTTTCTACGTTATTCGATTGTTAAAGTTGTTGCTCGCAAAATTTCAATACTGCAAATGCTGAAAATGCGTTTTATACATATACAACAATAGTAGGTAACTGGTAAGTTACAAAAACTTCTTAAATACTTACTTTGCTTTGTGTAGCAAAACAAAAATGTTGACCTAAACACTTACAATACAATCTGCACAACCATCCAGTGTTTGCATATTTTTTCCTATTTAATTGTTGCCTGAAATCTTATCAAGATCGACATGAAATTTTCCGATAACTTTATTCTACAGGGATTCCTAAAAGTGACATTGATGTCGGATCGCGGAGTTATACGAGGGATGGACCTAACTCCCAACAATTACGTCAAGTAAGTTTACAAACGAACAATTTATTTAACAATATATTGGTCTGTCTGCATGCATGTATTGCATTTACACAGGCTCCTGTCTTTGTATCTCCAGTAAACCGTTTTTCAGCGCGATTATTTAGCGAGGCAATAGATGCATAACTGCCTGTGAACCGCAACCACGAACCGGGTGATACAATTGACAATCGCAAATCGTGGATTCGATTCCCACCCAGAGCAAAAATATGTGTGATGAACAAAAGCATCTGTTCTATGTTTAGGTGTTTTTTGTATAATAAGTTTGTATTTACAAATACAAAAACTTTATTGCCGTTTTTAGGTAAGATTTTAACATGTTACAAAACATTTAAAATTTTGTCTCTAACTGGCACCTATGAGAGGAAAGCGATATATCTGACAAAACAATTTGTTTAATATCTTAATATAAACAATGAAAAAATATAGTCAGCTGATTACAGTCTTCTTCTTCTTTTCATTTCTGGCTTCTGTTCGGTTGAGTTATAATATTATGAATTCAGATTCTTCATCTTCATTCTTACAATTATATCAGCTATATGGCACTTATCTGTTCTACGCCTACAGTATCTACAACCTTTGTTTAGTTTATGGCTTGATGGTGTTGTGTGAGAAATGTCTATACATATTTATTTGAATAAGATGCCTTGTTCATTCCAGGTTAGAACATGGCACATCTTACACTATCGTAGTGACACATCCAATGGACATGGGCGGTAAAGTGAGGAAGGTAAATACGACTATGCAATAAGAAAGTCAAAATTATTTTTAATATAAATAAGGTTAGGTGGCACAATCAATCAAGCATTTAGAAGACTTGATTGATCCCGTTGGGTTCGTCTTATTTGGAAGGTTTCGAGTTGCGAGCAAACGTGACTATTTTTTTCAGGCCCGAAGCGTCTCATTAAAGTTTATATAAATAAATAATACATAAGACGTACTGGTTCATGGATGTTTGTTTCGTAACAAATGTTACCACTGTAAAACAAATTTGGTATAAAAACCGGTCACAAAATGGAATGTTCCGGAAAGAGACAAAGTAGCACTCTTGTGGTATAAATTTTTGTGATAGCATGCGGTTTTCCGATCAACAATGTTGGTTTAACATCAAGATGATTTAAAATAGCCACTCTGAGACGATATATCTGAGACCTAAATGGAAAAATAGACCAACAATTTTTCGTCCTGATGCTGATTGCAATAAAGGTAAAACTTGTTGGATCCATTTTATTCAGTCCATTCCAAAAGCCCTACTAGCGTCCCAGCTCATCACTCACAATTTATCACAACCATTTTTTAAACTATGATAGGTTTGAACTTGACCGCCATCTTGCCTGACGACAATGATGATGGCGCTAAAAAGAAAACGATTTACTCTCTACTTGAAGCCACCAAGATTATAGCCGTCGGGAAAACCCCACTCGAGTAACGCATTCTACAACTACAACGCAGCCGCAGCCTAAATTTTCCTATTACAAAATTGGGGCCAAACAAGACGGTTTGGAAAGTCAACCATAGATCTATATCTATTGCGTTACTGTACGATTTTCTTACAGAACTCGCTATTTGCCCGTGATGTCACGGCAATCGAGAGTTCAATCCTATTTTTAAATTATACTTGATAATTTATCATTTGCTTGTTTTTAATTAATTTTATAGTTTTACTAGCGTCCCGTTCCGGCTTCGCTCGGATATACTCATATAAAGACTATTCATCGAAATAAAAACTATCCTATCTTTCAAGTTGGATCAAACTGCACACGGCGTCCAAATTTGATTAAAATCGGTTTAATCAAATTTGGACGCCGGTAGTTTAGGAGTCCATCGCGGACAAACATCGTGACAGGAGATTTATATACATATATTAAGATAACATAAGTTTCATATTAAATTTAATTTATGATGCAAGAACACATTTTGTTATTTCGATTTACCTACATTGTGGTTGTGATATTTTTTTGACATATAAAATTATATTTTATTAAAAATTTGATTTTGATAATTGCAGGTGGAGTTGTCGTGGGAGTACGACATGAATGTACTGGAGCCGCGATCTCTCTGCATCCTGTGGTGCAACGACCGACTCTACGTAAAGTCTGTGGTCGTCGACCAGATGGAACTGCCAACCAGAGGGTGCGTTGTTATACAATAAAGCGTTTTCAGGATTCAGGATGCAAATAGATATGTTAAAGATTCAATCCAATCATTCACTCAATTTCACCAAATGTGGCGTCAATGTTTTATTGTGTAAAATTTCTCTGACAAAATGACATGTTGAAGCCAGCTACCTATATAGTTAAAGTTAAATGTCGAACTATATCTTTAAAAGTTTATATTTAAATTTGCATCTTGAAAACGACTCTATCTATCTACCTATATTCTATATCTGTAGGTATCCACATACACATAAACTGCCTATTAAATGTTCACACTGCTGGGACTTAGGGTCTTATCTCGCAAGGAGAGAGTCATCAGTTGGTATCCTATACATATAGGATAGTATATTCTTACTGTAATAATGTACCTAAATATTATTTATAGTTGACTGATTAAAAAAGTTAAAGACCGACCTACAAAAAAGAAAATAATAAAATACTGTACTTATGCATAGAGGATCGGTTTGGTTCGCATTCTAAAAAAATGAAACTCTTCAAGAAAGTCCTCTTCCTGTAGTGTAGAGTATAATTTATAGGTATAATACTTTTAAAAAAGTATCAAACTGAAACTAGGTACACACCTGCAAGATTTTACACCTTTAAGATTTTTTTTATTCAATAAATATTTGTATACCATTTCAAAAATATAACTCTGTAAGATGTAGATTCAGTTTGAGATATATTTTTGATATATAATATAAACATATTCTAGATGATCCTCCTCATCCTCATCCAGGATGGATGGAGGAGGAGTGAGGATCATCTAAAAGATCTCTTGAGGAGTGTAATTTTTTTAAAGTATTTTTATATAAGTAGATACTTTAGAAATAAACTTGACCTCGATTAAATCGGTTTCCGAAATCCATTTGTTAATTGAGACATACTGTACAAGAATTGCTTTATAACATACTAGCTTTTACCCGCGACTTCGTCCGCGCCACATATTTATTAAAGTAATTGAGGCAGTACCTACTCGTATGTCTATTACCATACAAATTCACGTTTCGTAATCAAAATCGGTCTAAGTCAAAGTTTTATATTTAATAAATGTACAATTAACACGACAAATTACAAAAAAACTATGATCTCAAAAAAATAATCAAAAACAGACTTTAATTTAAAATCATATTGGGACGGTCCACCAAATTTTATTAGAGTCTATTAGTAGATATTAGTAGATATATCGTCTGATTACATACATGAACGCAAATTTTAGTTTGTTGTTCATATTTCAAAAAACGCCGCACTGATTTCGATAAAATTTATATGACCACCTCTGAACCTCTGATCTATCAACCAAAAAAATGACCCTCTAAATTGATTCACAATTGGAAATACAATTGGATTGATAACCTCCTCCTTTTTTGAAGTCGGTTAAAATAGCATACAAAGAGTGCAAAGATCCTTCCATGCACACTTTTACTCCTCATTTCCAATCTTTTCAACTCTTTTTTTGTGATAAAAAGTCGCCGTTGTTCTTTCCTAAGTCTAGTCTATCTGTGCACCAAATTGTAACAAACTCTTTAAGTGGCTTAGGCGTTAGACGGTAACAGACAGAGAGAGTTACTTTCATATATATAATTTCATATTAGAATTGAAAACAGGTGTTCCTGATCATTTTATAGGAGGCAGTTGTAAAAGATTACCAAAAAGTAATACGTTTACTCCTCCAAAAAACTCATTTTCACAGTTCTTAATTTGCCTTAATCGAGCGTCCATCATGCATAACATTTGATAAGACACCATGGAAATCTCGTCGACTATCAAAATTCTGTCTGATAGTCTGATACGCCATTTAGTGGCTGCGCCCATCTTAAGTATTGAGGTTGTATAGTGCACTGTATTCTTCTTGTCAAGCCCTTTTATTTGATACCCATGTTGATGGGGTTCATAAAACCTAAGTTATCCGCCATTGTGTAGAGGCCGCCATCTTGGATTTTAATTTTATATAATACGTTGTATTCTACTGGTTGAGCACTTTCATTTGATACCCATATTGATGGGATTGATAAAACCTACGTTATCCGCCATTGTTTAGCGGCCGCCATCTTGGATTTCAATTTTTTATAGTATATTGTATTCTGCTTGTTGAACCCTTTCATTTGATACCCATGTTGATGGGATTGATAAAACCTACGTTATCCGCCATTTTGTAGCGGCCGCCATCTTGGATTTCAATTTTTTATAGTATATTGTATTCTGCTTGTTGAGCCCTTTCATTTGATACCCATATTGATGGGATTAATAAAACAATAAACTTTCATCCCTTATTTTAACCCTTTCAACCCTTTTTTCGGAACAAAAAGTAGCCTATGTCCTTTCTCGGGATCTATTTTATCTATGTATCAAATTTCATCAAAATCTGTTGGTTGGTTTAGGCGGTAAAGACGGACAGACAGACAGACAGACAGACAGACAGACAGACAGACAGACAGACAGACAGACAGACAGACAGACAGACAGACAGACAGACAGACAGACAGACAGACAGACAGACAGACAGACAGACAGACAGACAGAGTTACTTTCGCATTTATAATATTAGTATGGATATTGAAAGTTTTATTTCAAATTTCAGAAAACGGAACGTTGACTTCAGCACAAAATTGTGCACACCGAAACGGGAGTTTGCTGAGATTCCAAACCGAGGGTCCGCCAGTTTCTACGATTGTGGAAGGTAGCGGAGCGTGCCATAACAGCCACGATACAACCTGGCTTCTTCCAGTCTTGTGCTGCCCTACAAATAAGCAATAGAAAGGATGGACATACGGACAACAGTTCCGCATTAGCAATAGGTACAGCCAAGAGAGAGGCAAATTTTAGCTGGTAACATTGAAGAAAACCTCTTGACTTATCTAATTGCCCTGAAAAAATAAGGTTCTCAACATTTGACAAAGAGCCTTATGCGTTAATCCGGCACCAGCATTTAAAATTTAAAATGCTGGTGCTGTGCTGGTGCCGGTGCTGTGGAGTGTCAGTATCAAGGACTAAGGACTGAGAAATTTAGAACCATACTGACACTTAGAAGTGTGAAGTTATTGAATTTTCGTGATGTGAAAGTGCAAAAAACCATTATAAATATTAAAAACTTATGTGATTACGGAAATGTGTATCCAGAGCGAAGGTGTTTGTTATTTACAGGGAGTGTGTGATTAAATTATAACTATGCTTAGTTTAATTGTTACTTGTTATCAGCAAAACAGTTATAAAATATTCTGTATATATA
This sequence comes from Ectropis grisescens, assembly GCA_017562165.1. Taxonomy (NCBI): domain Eukaryota; kingdom Metazoa; phylum Arthropoda; class Insecta; order Lepidoptera; family Geometridae; genus Ectropis; species Ectropis grisescens. The sequence goes on along the minus strand of CM029788.1, from coordinate 15,785,583 downwards.
ATTATTTCAAAACATGACTAACTGCATTGCTGAAACTTGATAATATTTTGTCGGCTACCTACCTACTTTAAAATAAAAGTTTTTAGCCAAAAATGTGTTAATTCATTTGTATACATACGTCCATGAAAAAAACATCCTGTGAGTAATAACAATTAAGTCCCTAAACCAGGTACGTCAAACGTACTGGTAATGAGGTCATATTTTTTTACGTGAAAGTTATGCATTTACCTATAAATCCGCACCCGCCGCTCCTCTTCCACTGCAGCCGGCAGCCCCACCACGTCAATTCAATTCCGTGCCACCTACGCCACGATAGGTAGGTACTCCTCTTGGTATCGCCGTTGGCTTAGGGCTTAGGGTCCAAGGATCGCGCTCTACACCACGACCACCTAGCTAGAAACACTTAGGACTATTACTTGACCAGAAAAGAATCAACCAAATCTCAGTCCAAAAATCCAAATTCCAGTCCCATAACAACTTTTTGACGTAGATACTGCTCGATGATCGAGAAGCGCGTAAAAAGTTCCTATCCCGGCCGGGGTTCAGCGATCAGTCGACAAGATCCCTCTTCCAGAAGTTGTTGTTTAATCCATAGGGTGAATCCTAGAACTTTTAGGACCGTCCGGCACCCCACCTAGGGATAGGCCTTCGAGGAGGTGACGCGCCGTTGATTTCCGGCGTGTCACTACATCTAAATGCGGAGGTGCTAGCGGCCCTCGTGGGCCTGCAAGGGCGGTGGCAAGAGTCGGGGTCGAAGCACAAGACGTTGGCGTAATTGTACTCATCAAACATATCACACTAACATAACACACCGGGATAGAAGCCAGAAATTAATACATGATGAATCAGATGACATATATGATACAACCGATTAAAAGTTAAAAATGAAAAAAGAAGAAGAAGACTATCAGCTGACTATTATTATCATTGTATAAATTCAGACCAATGGAAACTGCGTTGCCAGACATATTGCATGCCTCTAGAAGAAGAGGCCAGTTTGTATGGGTCAATTATTTAAATGTTTTGTATCATCTTATCTTACCTGCAAACAGCAATAAAGATTTTTGTATTTTTTTGTATTTTGACGGGAATGCTAAAAGTGACCCTGACCCTGACCCCTGACCATGCAGGAGAAATCTGTGGGGATTTTAGTCGGTAGGGGCACCAAGGCACAATGTCTGTCGTCGCCATGGTGTCGAGTCCGACATACTTCACCATGTCCCTGCATGGTAGGGATACATAAATATATTTCCCCCACATAAAAAAAATATAAAAAAGTAGCAAAAACATAACGTTAGCAAATCTTTGGAAAACCAGTTTATTTAACCAACCATTTCTCATACTTTTTATAATTGACAGAATCTTGCGTAAGTACAAACATTATATGATGCCACCAACTCATTATTTATACAGGCTAATTGTCGTAACGTCGTCCTAGTGTCCACGATTAAGCTAAGTAGCGCAGTGTTAGACATTAAATGGGTGGCCAAAGGGCTGCTAAATCAACAAATATAATAACTTTTATTTAAAAAACCAGTGACAAAAATCAACACGTTTAAAAAATAAGTACCTGGGTGTTGTGCTGTTGGGTGTAATCGGTTACTTAGGATACAATACTGATTTATTCCAAAAAAAACTTGAAAAAAGAAAGGCGGGCGGTTGGATTCGAACCCGGACCTACCATATTATAACCGCCCATCTTGCCGACTGAGCTCATATACTGTCGCGCGACGTCGCGAAATTTACCGTCGCATTCTAATATTTATGTAACAGTTTTTCATTGTCTAATAACGCTATGCGCGTTATTTACAAATAAAACCTGGCTAGATCGATTTATCGTCCCCGAAACCCCCTGTATACATGATTTCATGAAAATCGTTCGAGCCGTTTCCGAGATTCAGATGCTACATATATAAATACTAGATGTCCGCCCCGGCTTCGCCCGTGGAACATATATAGCACTCATCGAGATCCCGCACATATCCAACGGTGAAAAAATTTTAGAAATCGGTTCAGTCATTCCTGAGAATTTCGCTTTAAAACAAATCACCTCTTCAGCTACCTGCTACGCCACCTGTCGGAAATTGGTCGTACCAACTCAGAGATTAGTAAAAAGGTTTTATATTCAAGAGGTATGTAATCTGTGATATTCAATGACGCAATCTTAGACACATGCTGTCATAGGGATGGGCAAATAAACAAAATATATCGATATAAATCGTATCGATACTTTCCAAATGTATCGATATATATTTTCAAAAAATATCGATATTCCGATATATCGATTTTTTTTCAAGAGAAGGTTACTTAAATATTAAGCACTTATTCATTAGATAATTAAAAATGAAAATACAAAATATCTGGCATAATATTGACGTGACAAAGTCTAATAAATCGATGAACAGAAAAAGTGTCCCGTTACGCTCATTGTACGCTTGCGCCGCATATATCAGTGTTTTCTTATGACGTTGTCACATTAAATTATCGTTTGTAAACCAACCGACTTTACAGACAACCAATTTTATTATATATTCATAATTCGTGCATATTTTACTGTTCAAAATTAACCATCACTGAAACCAGTATTCGTCTGCGTTATGTAGGTGTAGGTATTACTGCGCATTTAACCACCGTGTTGTCACTAGCTCCGCTCCGACCTACATATACAATAGTCCGATATAGACATCAGCAGCACTCTTTCTTTAATGTGCTTACCTGTCAATCTGCTCCTATTATCTGGCACTGTTAAATTAACGACTGAAGCTACCCTTTCGGATGATACTGATAAAGCTTGACATAATATTAGATAGAGCTATTTCCGAAAGAACCAGCGTAAAAATTTGAAAATTCATTCAAAAATATATTGGATCTGAATTCCTCTAAAAAAGTGGTTGGTGCAGTTTTTTTTAGTAATAGTAATTTATTTTCCAAAAATTTGATTACAAGACAATATAATATGACGGTAATTTAGCAAGAAGTAAACATATACAAAAATAGGTATTTCCGTGGGCTCCAAACTAGGTTAAGCCTGTGACTTGGACGCCCCTCCAGGTTTACAAAACATTTCCAGTTTTAGAAAGTGCTGACGACTAGGTGCCACAATTTGCGAAGGTAATTTAATGACAAAGATAAATTTCATTCAAATAATAATTAGGCAATAAAATACTATTATTTAAGATGAGATTGTTAAAAATTATAATCTGCCATTGTTAGCAATTTGAGATTTAAAACATTTCCTACAAAACATTTTTGGAATGTTAAATTGATTACAAACAGAATATGAATTATTGAAATATGTTAATCAAATCAAATTAAGCTTATTGGTTAAGCTTATTGGGGACAGATCCAGAGCTCGGAATCTCTGGCGTAGCTGTTTTCAGATTTAAAAGCTGCTCACGTCTGCACCAGATAGATATTTCATTTATTTTGCTTTTGCTGATGTTGCTCGGTCAGGCCTTACATCTGGAGAACGTTGTTCTGAATAAATTTGACACTGAAGAATATTTTGAGCGAATATAGTTGCTTGTGTTTCATATAGCATTTGATACTGCAATTGGAGAATTAAAGTGGATATATGCTTGAAAATTCGAGGCAAAATATATCGTTTTCGATATCCGAAAATAAAAATCGATATATCGAAAAGAAAAAAATCTTATTAAAAGATTATTTTCGAAAATAAAATCGATATTTTGATATATCGATATTTTTTGCCCAAGCCTATGCTGTCATGTGTCATGTCAAAGCACGAAACGTACGAAAACTCTCAAAAAGGAATATTTTTTCCAGATTTTGTTACATTCTTGATTCATGCTCCGCTTCTGTTAATAGTAGCGTTATTTTCTATAGCCTATCCTCGATAAATGGACTATCCAATAGAAAAATAATCATTCAATTCGGACCAGCACTTCCCGAGATCCTAGCGTTCAAACAAACAAACAAACTCTTCAGCTTTATAATATTAGTAAAGATATATACCTACAATAATTGCTCGTTTAAGGGTATAATATAAGAAAGATTATGTTATTTAAGGACACTTGGGTAATTGAGATAAATCTAACGATATCTTAATTCTCAAAATCCATCAGGTCGTTTGGAAGATACGTGGGAATAAAGAAATTTACAAATACAAGATACGCGCGAAAAACATACCCTTCGTTCAGTCGGGTAAAATATAATTGCATTGGTTCTCGGATTACAAATATGTAAATGCAAAGAACATTCGGTACCAGAAATTAAAAACAGTTTCTGTTTTGTTAACTGTTACAGTCATTGTCACAAGTGACATCTCGTTTCTACTGTCAAAATCAAGCAAGATATTTTTCGGTATTGTTATTTTCCTAGTTTCTCGTCATATCATATTAATTTTAATCCGAAAATGACAAAATACTATTTATAATACTACCTGGTTATATTGTTCAACGTAAACAATGTCTTCGCCAACTTCGAAACTTGTTTTAGGTATTTCCTTAGCAGGAACAATAGGTATTGTTACTTATGTTCACCTCAAGCAGCAACAAGATAGGTAAGCAGTTTGCTTATCCACATACCACTGAAGATAAAGTACTATCTCCATCAGTCGGTTACCATCTCAGCAATTACTAGATTTCATAAATTTATTTTTTAGGAAGTAAAGTTCTACTTCTGCTATGTACAATTCAACTCAATGTTGATTTGTGTCGAATTCACAACACAATCTGACTCCAAACTAAGCAACACTTGTAAGATGGTGGCCAGAAAGCCAATATAATACTTACTTAGTTGTGAACACATACTTATTATACATAGAAACACCCAGACACAGTACAAATATTTGAATTCATCACACAAATATTTGCACTGGGAAAGCCAATATAATACTTACTTAGTTGTGAACACATACTTATTATACATAGAAACACCCAGACACAGTACAAATATTTGAATTCATCACACAAATATTTGCACTGGGTGGGAATCGAACCCACAACCCTCGGCTTCGCAGGCAGAGTTACTACCTGTCATGAGGCCAGTCAATGATGACTTATCTAAAATAGATGATTTATCTCCTTATCCTGTAATTTATCTGTAAACATTGCTCTTCAAACCAGAACACAGTACACCTCACTACTTGGTGGTAGAATACTAATAAAGGTATGATACTTCCCCAGACATTTTGTTTATTACCATATACTGCTGAATAAAAAATCTGTATGTCCTTTACTTAACATTTCGCTCATTGCAGAGATAAAATGCATGAAGGTGTACTGAGAGACATGGAAAGACAGCAAAAGCGGAAAATTGAAAACATGTATGTATTGGAAAAACAAAATGAATTAGCGAAGCAAATGAGAAAGGAAATAGGTAGTTCATAGAGTAATTAAGTTAATATTGTACATATTTATTACTACACTAGTCTAAAATATAGAAATCACAATCTAACTACACTAGTTTTTCTTCTGATTTAACCAGTGTTCTAACATAACATCCTTGAGGTTTAAGTTAATGCCTGTTGGGTGTTTTTTGTCAGACCCATCAATTAAACCATCGAGGTCAATTTTTTGTTTCGCAATTGCAGCAAGAGACTCAAAAGTGCGTGGCTCCCAGCAAGCTAGATCTGACAAGGACTTCCGGTCTAGCATGATATTTGCTCTCTCCAGACCTTCTTTAAGAGAAAAGTGTGTCATATTGTGCTGTTCACAAGCAGCGGTTATGCGTGTGTTCCAAAGAGCCTTCATATCCTCCTTTTTTAATCGTCGGGCTTTGGTTGCATACACCAAAGCCCGATGGAGATTGCGTACAGCTACAGAATAGCAGTTCCTGCGGCGACCGATGTAATGCGCAGTTAGTCTAAACACACGTCGTTTTCTCCAGAATTCATCAGGTCCTCGAGATCGTACCCAATTCACAACAGATAGGAAAACCATGGCTGAAATTAGAAATACATTACGAGATAAACATAATTTGTTCCATACTAGTCAGTGTCAGTCAGATATGACTAATGAAATAAGATTTTAATACATACTTGATTGTAATTTGAATCACGAGTTATATTATAGTACTAATATCGTATAAATTTTGGATTCGGTTCGGTATTCAGACATAAAATTAAAACATAACACATAACCTCCAAAGTCAAAGTGTCGAGAATTAGCGGTGGGCGATTATGAGATATACTAATGAAATCATTCGATTATGAGCATGTCTCGAGATATCTCGATTATGACCGTTAGTAATTACCAATTAGTAGTCATGCACGCCCGGTTGAGAGTCGCGAGTCGCGCGACTTGATTCACTCACACTCACAGCACACGCACAGCCGCGTGGGGCGAGGAGGGGACAACACGATGCGGTCTCTCGCTCGCATGGGTGTCGCTCGCCACGCCACGCCGCTCGTGTGCAAGCGCGTCTTGTCTAATGTCGTATCTCGTACCTATCTCACTTTTTTGTAATAACAATAAATAACACTATGAATATTCAATATTGTTATTCGTTGAGTGACTCCTTCTACATAGACATGAGGTAATGTTTATATGGAAATATCCCGCCCACTTTATGTATGTTATTATAAAGAGCGCAATCGTAATTCTTAGTTTGCGTGGTAAAATATGCGGTTGTGTGTCGTAATTATTACTTTTGTTTATGTAGTAATTATTTAGGTAGGAGAAGACCGGAGACACTAGGTTTCGAACTAAATTCGCAATTAAGGCATATCCCCCTATGTGTGATAGAATAAACAAACCACAAAATTGTAAATTAATTCATACTACACAAATGAAATTAATGAACATTTCTTTATTTTAAGGTTATTTGAATACACTATGAAAGCGGGAGAGAGTTGCCTAAAACTTAAGTCTACAAAATCTATCAAAAATCAGTATGTAAACTTACTGTTAATTAAATCCACTATAAAAGTTAAAAGCGTCACATACATGTACGTCACACCACCGTAAACCCGTAATAAAAACAAAACAAACTAAAACTAAACCAATGTCTATACTACTAATCTAGCAATCTACTAAAGTCACGGAACAACTGTCGTCGACTTCATAAAACAAGATTAGTAATTACTAATTAGTAACATCGTTCGATTATGAAAACAAATTAGTTACTAATTCCATTATCGATTATCAAGATTAGTAATGCAAAATAAGTCGATTTTGCCGATCATTCATAATCGCCCACCGCCGATCATTCATAATCGCCCACAGTGTCAACATCAACGATACTGTCAATGTCAAAATTAACTTTTCGTTCCGTTTCACTGCTGTCGCAGTTTTAAGTAACAACTAAGTCCGTAGGCGAAGTGTAAGTTACGAAGTAACTATTTTCTGATCTGTGCCGTAGGTTTATTCTAGAAACATAAATAAAATTGACGATACTACGTTTTTTTGAGTTGTTGACCATTTTCAAAAGCAAAACATTACACACTATACAGTTCCAAATTACACACTATATGGTGGTAATAGTCTAAATTAAAACCATATATTTGCTTATTTCATTAAGTGTCAGAAACGTCATGATAACAACGGAATATTTACTACTAATACTGATTACTGTGTTCATCATATGTACTAATAATATAATTGAAAAGTTTGTATGTTGCTCAATCACGTCGCAACGCTGAACGGATCGGGTTGTTTGAAACACAGATGGTTTATGATCTGGAATAGAACATAGGCTACTTTTCATCGCAGTAAAATTACAAGGACGGCAAAAAACCACGGGGCACTGCTAGTCTCTTATAATTCGTATAAATACAGGTAAATGAAGTTGCTCTTTATACAATAGCTATGCCTGTCATTTCAAATCGCACATCTCAAACAAAGATTATACATAAACAGTGTCCTTAGTTCATATTAGGTACCTACATGAACTTAGTTTCAAAATCAAAATATCATTGACAGATACACGATACAGGTTAAAATACTGAATGTTACTTGTCTTCGAAAGATGTTTTTTCGTGGACTGTGAATTGACCTCGAGCTCCACGTTCGTAAATGAAAGAAATCTTGGGAACTACTTAAACTTGGGACATTGGCCATCTAGAAGCATTTCTAGATGTCCATGGCTATGGCCACGCCCTCCTGTTTCACCCGCGTAGTTTCCAAAATGAGCTATCAAATTCTGAGTTACTTATAAGTTTTGACTTTTATCGGCAGCCCCTATGACTGCCAGTTTTTTTTTCATTGAAATACTAAGTTCTGTGTACTCGTAGTATATCGAAACCGAAACACCACATTTTAAAATCGTACGGTGCGAAATACTATCTTTAATTGAAATATCGCCGCTTCAAATATCATAGATATCTATGTTTTTAAAGGTGGGTTACACACTGAAGTAAGGTAAAGCCGGACGGGTGTACCTAACGTGCAATGTAATATATCGTGAAATAAAACGCGAATTCTCCGTGTGGACGGCACTAGGATCGTTTCCGCTCGCCGTGATCTATCGGATGTCGGTCTTTTGCGCGAACACAACTGTTAACACACTCCACACTCAAACTCTCCACACGATTAACGCTAAATTACATGTAATCTTACATAATCATTACGCGTTACACACGTCTGGACCCGGCGGAACAAGCAATGTAACATGGAAGGATCAGTTCACAAATGTGGACACAACGGACGTACGAACCGAGCCCGTGTCTAATCGCATTTGTTTATCAGCAATCGGCATGTAAACTGCGAACATAGATCAAATTTTGTTACGTGGTTGTTCTTGTAAAAATACTCATTTTGTTGATTGCACAAACACACACTGCACACACAGAACAAGATAGCTTGTTCTGTGTACGTTTCAATTAATCGCATTATTTTTTCTTCACTCCATAATTCCGTAGCTGTTGCTGTGCGTTTCCTCCATTGTTAGTGAGCGTTCCGTTGTCTAGACCTACAGACACACACAACCTGTCCACGCTGCCACTCCATGTATACAGCGAACACTTTTGTGTTCCGCAAAAAACCAACAAATGGCGGATCGCGGCGCGCACGAGTTGACATGGTCTGTTCGCTGCATGCGCGGTCCGAAGAGGGGGTCACAGGGGACCTGACCCCCCCCCCCCAAATCGTAAATGTTAAACTAAAAATCTAAGAAAAATACAAATATCTTATAGTAGATATACTATTTAATAACGCGGGAAAACAACTGGAACGGGACCTACGCGGGGCGCTACTAGTGAAGTATTTTTTTACTCGATTTATTGTATTTCTACCGGTGACCCCCAAAATCTGAGGCTGCGTACTGGTGACCCCCTCCAAAATTCGAGGCTGGGACCGCGCCTGGTTCGCTGTTCGTGGGCTCGAGGCGTCCTATGGGAATTCTATTATATTGCATTATACATTGCGACAATGTGGACGGCAAATTATTACATTATGTTATAGTTGCCGGCAAACAAGTTGACCCAATGAAGTTGGCTGCGCTTACATGCGCGAACTTTCCCCTTCCACGTCACTTTTGGGTCAACTTGTTTGCCGGCCACTATACCTACATTTTGTAAGGGTGTACTTACCTTCAGAACCTACTTTCCCCGAGGCTTTCACGAGTCACGAATACAACCGAGAGCAACCGGTCGAGTAGCTGTTCACACACACAACAGATGACTTATTACCATTACTCACTAGTTAGCTTTTGCATCCATCCAAGTAAACATTGGAAAGGCTTTAATGTGACCGTTGTTGTTCTAGTTGATATGGTTTTAATTCGAAATCGCTTTCTTCTGCATAGTCTTCCTTAGAACTCTCTGTTAGGGAACTACTGGAGTGTAGAAATTTGTCATTCACTGGCATCAAGTGTTTCACATTATACTCTACCCCCCTTTCTAGCACCTCCGTCATTGGAATCAACACTATCTGCACTTCCAGCAATAATGCATGTTAATATTACTATCTGTAGAAGATAGAGTAAAGGTAATCAATAACTTTACACTGGCAACGTCACACGATGTGCTAGACGCTACAATAAAAGAAAAAACTGAAAGTTTTTGAAGTTTAGTGAAATTTTCCGTGGATTGTGAATAATAAATGAAATAAATATTCGGGTTAACTTGGATGATCTAGATGAGCATGGTCATTTTGTCATGGCCACGCCCTTCGGTTTCACCCGCGTAGTTTCCAAAGTGAGCTATCAAATTTTGAGTTTTTAGTTTTAGCATAGAATAGATAATATAGATAGAACGGACACTCCCCACCCCCCCGCCAATTTCAAGCTTCCTCACCCCTCAGGCCGTTTCGGATACGCTAGGAGAACTCAACGAAGGGCTGGTATCGAACATCTAATTCCTAACGAAATATCATCATGGTGGGATGTTGTGCTGTTTACGGCTGTCCGTCAACTAAACGGGACAAGATTAAAAGCTTTATTTAATTTCCTAATGATAAAATAACGTAAGATTAGAAACTTTTCAATAACGTTGCTTTATTACAAGCTTTGCTTAGTTTGGGGCCAGATGGTGTTGTGTGTGAATTGTCTACCAATATTTATTTATTTATAATAACGAAGTCATTTTTAACTCAAAGTTCGTAACTTACACAGCCAGTAACTTAGTGCCCAAGCACGGATTGATAATGCCTGGAAGAATTATTATAATTACAGAATAAAGTTTCCTTCATGGGTAAGTGTAAAATAAAATGCGAATGTGTACCTACCTACTAACAGAAATAGATATCTAGGTACCTGATCTAATCTATCATCGGTTTCGTTTCATTTTTACGCGGCAATACACCCACAGATTTCTGAAACAATTTAGAAATCTGTGCAAATACCCTTTTAATTAGAATAGGATAATTTGGCTCCATTCTATTTATGTAACTCAACATTATAGCAAGTTACTACGTCACCAGGTGAACTCAAGGGGCACAACTATTCAATAAAACAATTCAGTAGCCCTAGCACTAACGCACACATTCACGCGTGTGTACGAACGACATCTGCGTAGTTGTGTGAAGAGTAGGCAGCTCCACAGCGGCGGTTGTATGGAGTTTTAGTGGAGTGTCCGGGGTGTGGTTTTAGTACTTTTATCAACATTATGTTTTAATACTTCTATCGGCAGTCCCTATGACTGGCAACTTTTATTTTTTATTTTGTTGTGGAATACTCCACGAATTCACACTTTTTTAACTCATTTAGGTACCTACCTAGGTGGTACATATTTTATTTAAAAAAAAAGTGTTAAAGATGTATTCGATGAGTTGGTAAAGTACGAAGCTACAAAGGCAGTAGCCAAATGTCCATTGTTTTAATGATGTAAGTACCTACTTACTTATGTTTGACCGCCATCTCGCCTAATGTATGACGATGGAGCATGGAGCGCGTTTACCTAGAAGAAACTGAGTCAATGTAAACGTAGGTAAGGTATAGTGTGTAGGTATACTTATGTAGGTATAGTGTGCAAAGAAACATATTTAGATAAACTCCCGTTATGTGCCGAATACTTTCAGTAAGTAGGTAGGTACTAAGTAGGTACCTACATCTAAGCATGCTTGAACTTCTGAGGTATCTAGCTAAAAACTAAGGACAACTTAGACTTAGGCCCAGACTCTTAAATCCTTATTTCGCTTTACAAATGCATTTGTGCTTTTTCCGACATCGCAGAAATAAATTAAAAGAAACCTTTGCTTGCATCTGGAAAATTAATTACCTTGCATATAGGTAGGTATGGTTCATTTACTACGTTACAACTATCGTACAATACGCAAAATGCGGATACTTGGTATCTCCATTAACGTCGCATAACGTTAGCAAATGTATGGAAAAATAGAACAGCAATGCGTATTTTTATTGCTGACGCTGCTGCTCCTGTAATTTTGCTGACGCTACGCGTTTTTGATAGAGGCATAACGTGTGTCTTGACGTCGCCTACCGTAGGTTTCTATCCACCAAAGCCGCTACTGCGGCCGTACGTACTGTTGCGGAATGAACTAAGTATATTTGCAATGTCAACAGTTTAAAGATATAGATAAGGATCTAGGGATAAGGAAGTTTTTGTTACCTACATATAAAAACAATAAAATGTTATCCAATAAATAACGATAAACGACGGGTTTCTCGGAATCGTCATTAATATTATTAAATGCTAAGCATTTGTTAATCTTAACCATTAACTACTAACGTTAATCTTAGCAATTAATCAACAGAACATACCTCGGTGATCACTATCGCAAAGAAAATGATAAGGTGGAGATTCATCGATGTCATATAGATACGGTACACAGCTTTGTTGCAGCCTTTGTGTGGATCGAATGGGTCCCCAATTCTAAAAGGTAATGTGGAACGCAGCTTCCACTTTTACAGCAACTGCAAACAGTACTGGATTAATCTTTGATCTAATTAACATCCCATCTAGGGGGCACCAGAGACGAGCGACAAAAAAACGCGTAACTAAAGTTTAAAAATTCGCGCGCTTTAAACTTTAACAGATTTTTTTTTTAATTCTGTCGTTCACTAGGTTGCACACGTGTTACTTAAGGAATCAAGTTACCCTAATACGACAGTGACTGCAAACGATTTCAAAATTTCAAAACTCAAAACCAAACAAACTAGGTACGAGTAAGTTGACTCCGCACAGTCAACTTCATTGGAGATACCTCTTGAATAAACTATTCAAGAGACAGAGAACAGTTTAGCACAGTAACTAGGGGTTTGGTCCGCGGTCACGACTTAGCATATCATTTGATTATCTCGCCTGAAGTTTTCGAATACATTCACTGTTTTCGCTATAAAATGCATATGAAACTGTGCTGTTGTAGAAAGAAAGAAGCCCACAACCCCACATCCTTGAGACATTTCGGACCCGCCGTAGTGTAGTATGCATACGCCCCACGTCGGTAACCTAACAGCAGATCTGATGATATCGCTTACCTCAATGGGACACTATCCGATATTGCCCTTTCCTCCTTCTTTCTATCTTTGATTTGTTTATTGGGGACCCATTCATAATCGAGTATTTTTTTCAAACCAAGCGTAGTTGAACCAATCCTTGTAAGAGTCAAACTAAAAAAGGAACAATTACTAGATAGTAAAGAGTTAATAATAATACACAACCAATAACTTACACAGGTCAGCTCAAACTTGACGCTAAAACCACCACGATTTTCGGCTCAAACGTGATCTAAAATCCTGGTGGTTTTATAGCGTCAATCTAGGGATGGCGCTGTTTCTGGGCACAGCGAGTTCCGTAAATATAAATTTCACTGCTAATAGATAGGTATATAAAGTAGGTATCTACCTAGTTTGTTTTTAATGCAAATGAAAAAATATTTTTTATGAAGCTACGTAACAGTGCCTACCATTGTATTAGTAAGTAGGTAGGTATGTATATATTTAACTATTTCCTATACATAGAAATAAAATTGGAGTGTCTGTTTGTAATTCAAAATTAATAGCTTTTCACTAAATGCATTACCTATATTCGGTATTGCCACAAAAAAGTTTGTTCCGGCTAATCTCTGATGTGATTGGATCGATTTCGACGGAACTAAGACTGGCAGAAAGATAATGTTATAAGGAGAAACTTAGCTACTTATATCTTAGAAAAAAAATAATCACTCATCAGTTTAGGTTTTAGGTAAACGGTGGGTTTAACGACGGGACGAAGCTAGTCATTAATAGATACGAGTACTCACCCCGCAACATTTCAACGACCACTGTAAGTTGTCTATGAAATGCTTGTACCGTGGGACACTACGATAGTGCCTCATGCCGTGAACTATGAAGTCCATCGTATTGACCATGCAGATCCTCTGCAGGCACAGGAATATACCCAGCAAGTTGATCCCAATGATCCACGTCAAGAGCACCCAGAGTGGACAACAGAGCACTCGCGACTTGTGGCTGAAAATAGTTTACCAAGCGGGAAAAATACTATACTATATGTACTATATATACTAAATATATACTAAAATACATATATACTAAAATAATATATGATACTCCTACTACCTCTATACATGTCCTACTTCTTAGCTTCCTACTTCCTACTAATATTACAAACGCAAAAGTATATTTCTATGCACGTATTTTACTTGTTTAAGCAAAATCGTACGAAAGGGATGTGGATGTTTGGTACAAAGGTAGAATAATCTGGAATAACACAGGCGTTGCGTAGGTTATTAATCTACTAGCCCCGCAGTTACAGCCCCGCTGTACCCGCGTAGTTTCCGCGATAAAATAGTCTATGTGCTATTCAGGTCTACAACGAAACAGAGTTTCAACCCGTTCCAACGTGATTGAGCAATAAACATCCAAGCTTTGGGGTCATATTAATATTATAAACACGAGTGTTCCATCACGCTGTAAGGACTGAACGGATCAGTCTGAAATTTGGAACATGCATGTATTTACATGCATGTTCCGGAACAACACATAGGCACAAATACTAGTCGTAGGGAAACAACTAGAACGGGAACTACCTACGCCGGTAAAATCGCGGGGCACTGCTAGTTTATAATATAAGTATGATGCAATACATACGTCGTAGTAGGTATTATAATATAATATACAGACGGATTGCTAAGGTTGTCTCATGGGGCTCCGTAAAACTAGCTAGCGATGACATGTGAAGGAAGATGGTGGTCATCTTCTTTCACATGTCTGTTTTTTCACTTTTTGTCTTCGAAAACGGTTAACATCAGTTTTCTATTTTTTCATGTAATCTTGTACAAACGAAATTTGGCTAATATCAAAATCGCGTCCATTGAACAGCTGCTTTCGATAACTAAGTACAATAACTGAATACTATCGAGGCTTAAGAAGTATGTCCTGGAAGGAATGACGAGTATACACTCACTACATCAATGATAACTGTATCGTCTGTATCTAATCTTATCTTACATGTATTTCTATTATTTAATTTATGCACAATAAGAAAGCCCCGTTATGATGAATTAAAATGAAGACCGTACCTTATTTTTTGTCCATTACCAATAGTGTAGAGCATGTATATATTCGTCGGAAACATTATGACCCCTGAGAGTAGAATTAATGCTATCACTATATCTGTACCAGTTATCAAGAGCATATCACCGACACCTGACAAAAATGGGAACTTTTAACTAGGACAAAATTATAAATATAAAGTATGTAACCATAATAAAACGTAAGGAATCACGTCAACTTTAAAGCCTAGTTTACACGAAGCCATCGCTGGCTGCCAGTCACTGGTAGCTTGCGATGGCTTGGTATTTGCCGTGTATAAACAGTTTTTCAAGCCAAGCCAGCGCTGGCTGTCAACGCTGATGAGAATAAAACGCTCGTCTATTTTTCAAGCAGCAGTGAAAAGAACACACCCGAACAAAAATCCGTGAATGAATTGACCTCGTCTAAGCAACAGGGGCCAGGCCAATGCTGGCTTGTCAGCAGAAGTAGCCCCAGCATTACTGGCTTCGTATAAACTATGCTTAAAACAAAAAATCATGATCTTCTACTCTTTGACATGCCGCTAAACACTACACCGAGTTCCTGGGTAAATTTCTGGCCCTTCTTTTTTATGTCGAAGGTTAAAATGAGTTTATGGAGAAAAGACACGTTTTACTATATTCAGTTCTGGTCTGCCCACACGTAAATCAAACAAGATTCACGCTCAATCGCAGAAGGCGAAATACTACTACACGAAATTTACCTAATATTTAGTCATACAATGTGTTTTACGTAACTCTCAGCCAAATAGAATAATTCCTATTTGATTTACTTACAAAAAAACAAAGCCAACGACCATGTTATTGCTAATACCGAGGCAAGCCAGAGAAAACACGCTCCCCATACTACACAGGGATGGTTCGGCCTCTTCATCTTTCTCTATCTAAAACACTAGAAATAGCAACACATACGCATATAAATTAAAAATGATTTCATAAATTATAATAAATAGTAAAGAAAATTAATTGTTTACAAAACAATCGTTGACACATAGGTGACACGTAGTCAGGTAAATCACCACAAACCTACCTGAACCCACGGTTAAAAGTGGAACTAACAAGGTAGTGCTAATGTAATAGATATAGGCAATCGTCGTTTCCGCCCATGTTTCACTGCCATTTAAATTGTGGCTCTGTCACTCAGCGGTTCTCATAAGTTTGTACTGTACTTTAAATCATCTTTCAAAAACCATCCTACAGACAGGACAGAAAAGAACAAAATGCAGATAGAAAAAAATAAAAAGTTAATAAGTAACAAGAATTTATTCAATATAACATCATGATTAACTTTTATAACAATATAACGTCATGATGAATGTAAAAAAACTATTATTTACATCATTATCGCTTGTCTTATTACGTAAATTCTTACAACAAATCATGATATCTTATTTTACGACACATTAAAAACGAAAAAACTTGGTCAAAAATATGATATACTTAAATTAAATCCTCTATAAATGTGTTAACAAAACTAACGTTTAATTGCCAATATACAAACTTTTAGGTACATTCTAGCATAGACTAGACCAATTCCAAAGAAGTTGGAAAATTGAACCAATTCGCATCAGTTTTATTCTCTCTTAACGATACAGATTATACTTTTGGTGATTTTTATTTGTGGTCAAGTTTTATTTTTTTTAAACTTTGTGGCATTAATTTGTGACAACTTGGTTGATATGTGGTAATTTTAAAAATAAGTACACACAAATACAAATAAGTACGATTAACTTAGCTCTAGACTGTAGCGATGGCGCCACAATCAAAGAGTGGTGGCACCTATTACAAAATTAGATTTTTTTTGTATTTTTCATTGCTTGTAATTGTAGATTACACACACTCATCTATCAATGAATAGAATCGCAATCATTCATTCAGATTGTTTTCGTTCAAAATTTGTTAGTAAAAAAATAATAAAATTTGTTTGCTATATGATAAAAATCAAGTTTTCAGATTAGCTGACACTTTAGTTATTTTCCTCCTGCAAATTATTTATTTTCTTCCTCCTAATTAGAAACTTTTATTTGCCAAAGCAACCATTTGTGAATGAATATGGATATCGTTCAAAATCTGGTGTTTAAACATTTAGAATTCTACAACTATGTTGGTATTTACCAACTAACTGGTTCCCACAGCATACACAATGCGTAGTTACACCACTATTTAACGTGATGTATTTAATATGGCCAATAACATTTAATTATAATAATCACACCGAAAAATATTTAAGTATTCAAAAACCCTGTAATCACATCTTTTACAATATGGTCTATTCAAAAATATAATTGAAAGAGCGATATTTATTATAGTATAACTCGAAATATATTTACCTATTATTAAAATAATAATAGCACAAGTTACAAAAATCTGCGTTCTCTCTTTATAATATTAATATAGATTCTAAGAGAGTATTCTAATAAACTATACACGTGCCCATCGAAATATAATGCCTCTTCTTTTTGTGAAAATCTGAAAAGATTCGTCCTAGGTGAGACACCGTGTGACTCGAAGATATTTTAAAGCAATAAAATTCTTGGACTTTCTTCACATCTTGTTACAAATTGATTACTTATTTGATTTACCCGTCGCTATAAGATTTCGAATTTTTTTTTCCAAAAAATATGAATAAAGCAAGAGAAGGCAATTGGAGTTTGCAGTAAATTATAACTTTTTTACCGCGGCGTATTAACCGTGACTAATAAGCGAAACAAACCGACGTCAGAATAAGTTGAATTACAATTGAGTGGAAACCAGGTTTCGGGATCAAGCTACATATTTTTTAATAGCACAGAGTGACGGCACAAGCAAGACAAATCATTACACTGGACTTACATCTACCTCTGTGTGACTAGCACATCGTCACACAGAGATAGATATAAGATGATTTATGCCCTGTAAATTCTCTGGAAATATTTCCCTTCAAACCGGAACACGGTGATATTTGCGCATTACTGCTTGGCGGTAGAATAACTGGCAAAGGAGTGGTATTTCCCCTCTATCTTCCCCTTCCGCCTCTGGAGTGGCGAACTCTGCAAAGAGTACTAATATAATGAACTCGGTTTAAAAATTGTTACGCTTTTTTTCTGTGTTCGCTAAAGTTACTGAATTACTGCGCAAGGACGTCACCCATCTTCTTAATTTCTGACGCGACCTCGAACTCGCATCCGGTGGCTGAGATGACTTCTTCCACGGTGACCCCGTCGGCCAGTTCAGTCAGCGTCAAACCCTTCTCCTTGTCCACTTCGAATACGCACTAGAAAAATGAATTAAGAATAAGAAAGATTAAGAAGTATGAGCGAGAGGTATACCAGCAAAATCTCTCTATAACCTGCTGAAAGACCTCAGTTTGTCCAGAAGTGCAGTAAGTTCTATACTAGAAAGAGTATATAAAGCTGCATTAGTAGGCTCATATCAGATTTGGCTGGGAGAGAAACACGAGTAGTGAAGGTGTGAGTATTGATGTACGCCGGAAAGGGGACCCACCCTTAAACCTACACCCGTGCCACAAGTCTCGGAATCTACTCGGGATTTCTCTCTCTGCCACACGTACCCGGCACCCGTACGGTGAATCCATGGAATGCTAAGCAGTTCGTCTCTCTAATAAATATTCGACCGAAGTGTTTTTGTGAGATGTCATACATTATTATTTTTATTACTGTCCTTAATTGTCCCACTGCTGAGCAAAGGCCTCTCTTCTCTTCTTCCAGTTAGCTCCATTTACGGCTTTGGTAATCCAGTTTTTATCGTGCGATTCCAGTTCGTCACGTCACCTTCGTCTGGGTCGACCTAAAGCTGGTTGAGATGTTTGATCCCGAAGATATAAAGTATTCTAAAAAATATATGGCCCATTTTGACATGTAGACGCTCTCGGGGGGAGGAGACGGCTTAGGCAAAAGATTAGAATTGGGTTTAAAATGTTCACAAAACCTATACAATATTTTCCTTTTCTTTACCTAATCCAAGAAATATGTAAAAAAAATAATATTGTAATGACAAAGGGCACGGACCCCGGAGTCTGTGGAGTGGCTAAATTAAATAAAAAAAAGACATAATATAACTAATACTCGCAATTTATTTTACAAGTTTAAATAGTGATTGATACCTTCTCCGTGATGATCATATCGACGCAGTTCTTCCCAGTGAGTGGATAGCCACACTCGGGAACGATCCTGTGGCCGCCCTTCTTCGAAGTATGCTCCATCGTCACCACCACCTTGGTCCGCGGCGCTGACACCAGGTCCATCGCTCCACCCATGCCTTTCACCATTTTACCCTGGAAAAAAAGGGACATGAATAAAGTGACGGGATATCTCACTAGATCTAGATATCCACGCACAATGTGGACCAAATAAGACGCTAAGTGCGGGCAAACCCTAGTTAAACTGATGTCAATAGACCATTCTTTCTTACTTTCATTTTACTCCGGTTCTATAGAAAAATATAGTGGTTTTAAGTGGTGGTCTACATGAAACCACACACTTGTCAAAGTCCATAACATTATCCTGCTGAAGCACAAGACGTTGGCGTAATTGTACTCATCAAACATATCACACTAACATAACACAACGGGATAGAAGCCAGAAATTAATAGACGATGAATCAGATGACATATATGATACAACCGATTAAAAGTTAAAAATGAAAAAAGAAGAAGAAGACTTTATCAGCTGACTATTATTATCATTGTATAAATTCAGACCAATGGAAACTGCGTTGCCAGACATATTGCATGCCTCTAGAAGAAGAGGCCAGTTTGTATGGGTCAACCATTTAAATGTTTTGTATCATCTTATCTTACCTGCAAACAGCAATAAAGATTTTTGTATTTGTATTTGTGATCACAGACTGCTGACAAAAAATATAATTAATGTTCATAGGGGACGGTTACGGTTACCAATTACCATTAAGTTGATCATCAGCCCGTTCGTCACTTTTTCTTTTTCTCTTTGCCGAAAGATTCTAATAGTATCTACAAATAAATAAAAAATATTGGTGGACATTTTCCAGATAGCTGTTATAATACTTAAATAGTTATACATGCTTCGTACATAAAAATTCGTACATACAAGTAGAATCAGATTCTCTTAGGTAAGCATGTTTCATCGTAGACTGCACCGTTGCTCAGCATTAGGCGGTCAAGTGCAATCCCATTTAAAAAGAACACATAAGTCTTACAGGGATCATCCAGTTCGCGAGGTCTCCGAAGCGAGACACCTCCATGGCTCCGAGGATGGTGAGGTCGATGTGCCCGCCGCGGATCATCGCGAAACTGTCATCTGAGCCGAAGTACGATGCACCTGGTAACAAGAAAGGTTTCCATGTGGGCTGGACGGGAGGTGCAAGGGGTACATGTAACTCTTGTTGGGAGTCAAAAGTGCATCGAAAAAATATAAAATACGCAAAACGAACTTTTTTTTTAGTTGATTGCACCAGCGTAATGTAATGGGAGGGTTTTTTTTTTTTTAAATAAAGAGTGACGAGACGATCAGGACATGTGCCTGATGGTAAGCAACATGCCTGACACATAACAGCACAGTGACACGCAGCTATTGGAACATGAAGAGTCCAAATCATTACCTAGCACTGCACTGCGCTCGTCACCCAGATATCTAAGATCTTATATCTCTAAGCCCTGTAATTTCTCTGGAAACATTGCCCTTCAAACCGGAACACAGTAATGTTTGCACATTACTGCTTGGCGGTAGAATAACTGGCAAAGGTGTGGTACTTCCCCAGGCGGACTCTGCCAAGAGTCCTACCACTACCGCCTAACTAAAACTGTCTTAGCTTTGATATTGCTCTCTCTTTTCTTTCCGCTTGAAATGATAGAGATAGCAATAGCAAAGCCATGACCGATTTAGTTAGGCGGTAGACCCGCGGGTTCTGTTTTTCTAGTGTATGTGTATGTACCTACCTACATCTACATACATAAGTATGCCTATTAAAATAGATGCAGACGCACCTGAAGATATAATGTCATAACTAATAAAACTAATTAAGTAGTACCTACACCTACGTCTGTTAGATTACAAAAAAATATTGTAAACGTATGTTTTACAAACAAAAAATGACCAAAATACTCATTCCTTAGATAAAGTAATATAGGATTTATTATGTGGTATAGGTATGTATCCTCTTTGACTCATTCACTCTTCTACGCCATTTTATTGTACTATTTTTACGCAGACGTCTGATGATCTACATATATTTTCTATATCTTTGTCGATTATTAACAATTTGATAAAACAAAAAACACGTTTCATAGTTTTTCCATAATCTACCTGGCCGACTAATTAGAATGGTATATTTTTTAACCAGTCATCATCCCAATTCTGCCCGCCATTTCCAATTCCCAATTCCATGAAATTTTCGTTATCTTCAAACCTAACCTGAATTATACCACTGATAACTGGTTAAGTGACATTTTACAACACATGTATGTATTTTTTTTTGTGAAAAACTATTCAACGCTCTTTTTCCCAGTTTAATAAACCGAATCGAATTTGACAATCTGTCTGCGGGACCAATCTGATCAACCATATCCAACCAAGACTACAAATGAAGGACCAAGTATACTACATCAGATAAAAAATAGACAGAGTGTAAATGACAAAGCTACGAGTGAAACTACGTACCTATCGTACCTACACGAAATATTACAAAAAGCACAATCGAATCGAAAATTGCTTACGTAACAAGAACAAAATTTAAAAAAAATATTTACCCCCGACTAACTCAGATATGTAATCTGTACAACATTCTACTAGTCGAGCCCTTTCATATGATACCCATATTGAGGTAGTAGTGAAAAAAATAATGCAATTCGCCATTTTGTGGTGGCGGTCATCTTAGATTTGAATTTTTAATAGGTATACCTATAGATATACATTAGGAATCCGAAGTGGTGTGAACGGATAACTGTTGGGGTAGATGGATTCTGGATTGAAGACCGCGAATCGGCAAACGTGGTGTAAGATGCCCTGCGATTAAATGGAATCACAATTTGTAAAAGACAGCTGGTGGCGGTTGGAAATGTAAAGCCAAGGGAGGATAGGGCTTAGTAGCGTATGAGAGGCTTATGTAAAGCAGTGGACGAGTGCGAGCTAATTATGATAAATAGATACATGTTCTACATAAATATGTAGATATATATATATAGGGAGTATATATATACGATGTATGACGACAATGACGGCAATCAACTTAGAAGTGGTGACTATTACTGTCCTGTCTTAAATTCAACTCTATCTTATTCATGGCTCATTCCAACCTTGCCTTCGTATGTGCTATACATTGTACTAAACTAATAGATATAATTCTAAATTTATTAAAAATCAAGGCTTCCTCAGGGTCACTTCACAGCACAGCTTCGTTGTAAAGATAATGTCAATAAAATGTTACTGATAACGTATTGTACTGTGATAAGATGCAAATATATGTTTAATTTTTCCTGTCTCTATGCTATTTTGGTGCATATCAGAAATATTACGTGATATTCTCTGTTCCAACTCAACTCAGTGTGACCTACCTTTATCTAGTTTCTTCTTTAAAAATCGTTTTCGGAAGATAAAAAATGGTTCCAAACTAGGTGATAAGCTCCAATAGATGATCGTAGTTTTGTAATGCTAAATCACAACAATAAACCATTCGCTTATTTCATGATTTCATTTTATTTCATTTCATATTCAATTAATCAATCGCATAACAACTTGCAATAATTAATTAATTAATTAATCAATTGATAACAATAATAATAAACTTTTCAAAAGGTAAGAGGTTCTCCAATGGGTTGTACCTATTTTATGCAAGAATTGGGACTGCAAACTGAAATGATTATAATATTATCTTTGTCGTCGATCACTTATGATATCGTGCAACGTGTTCTAAATACTACAAGAGAAAGTGACTAATTTCATATCAAAAACGAATTTTCCCCCATTTCACTACCACTCGACTACTCGTCACGCTAGGGCTAGGTGATTAAGTTGAAGTTAATGTGGTGGGTACCAACCCAACCCATCTCAGCTAGGGAAATATTACAGCAGAACAAAATGGAAGTTCGAGTTATATGTTCTCTAGGGGAAAGTAAAAACGTTTCTAGGGTGTGCATCGTCTCCTGTGGCTTCGCACCTTCGCAGTAGACTGAATGAGCTGTTAATGACGATAAAGGTAGAACAAACCTGGCAGCACCGTGACGGTTTCCTTGCCCGCATTGATGAGATCAGGGTCGACGTTTTCTTCCGTCGGGAACGGGCCCAGGCCCAGGATGCCGTTCTCAGACTGCAGTAGAACCTTGATGCTCTGAGGGATGTAGTTACTGGCCAGCATTGGCATGCCTAGAACATAATTAAAGACGAAATCGTTTCACTTTTAAATGTATTTAAAGTAAACAGTACCTAAGCGAGATAGCTGAAAAAGATGGAACCATTGCTATCATTCGTGGCCTCCAACGAGCGCTTGGTCTTAAGTCAAGACTAGGACCCTTTAGACTGGCTGGTATTCACAGACTCAAAACTCCTAGTTCTACCGTTTGAGGTATTCCTCCGTAAAAATGTAATGAATAAGAAACGCGTACTTATGCTTTTTTACATACACACCACAAGCGTTAGTGTAGGAGTGATTAGAATGAATATTGGTATATGTTACTCTGTGTAGGTTTCCAAACATTAGTATTTGTATTTCGCACAGTTTGTATTAAAACAACCACAACATCAAAATCGACATTGTTAAGGCCACCTATCTATCAGAACAAACAGATAACAACTATCGACAGTTAATTAAAATGATAAGAGAATAACGTCTGTCAGTCTACAAAGAGCTACTATTTTTATTCAATGGCTTAATTCAGCCATTTCAATGTGACTGATTAGGTATCGAATGTAACACAAAGTTGATACATTTATCTGTACCTATTTAGTCATTTTCAGTACTATCCGGTTTGTACTGTAGCCTATTCATTATCACTATAGCAGCTTACGTAACCCACCGCAAGGAATAAGCCACCTCTCTCATTCGGCCATTTATTAACCCTATTTTGTGCTAGACTAAAGCAGTACAATTTGGTTGGACAAATTAAAAATTATTTAATTTCAATAAAACCGTCAATATATAAAGCTTCTGTTTTCAAAAACAAACTTACCTATACCGAGGTTAGCGTGCATTCCATCCTTAAACTCCAAAGCAGCTCTTCTAATGATCCTCTCGCGAGTGACATTCGCTTTAGCTTTCTCTCCCGGTTTCAATACAGTCTTTCTCTCTATACGTTTCTCATAACTATCACCTTTGATAATTCTGTGGACGAATATTGAAGGCACGTGAACCAGGTCAGGATTAATTTCGTCGACAATTTCTTCTACTTCTGCTATGGTGATTTTAGCAGCTCGGCACATGGCCGGATTGAAATTTCGAGCGCTCTTCTTGAAGATCAGGTTTCCGTGTTTGTCTGCTTTCCACGCCTTGATTAGAGCAAAATCGCCCGTAATAGCTTCTTCCATGATGTAATCTTTACCATTGAATTGTTGAACGTAGCGTGGAGAACTTGGTATTTCGATCTGGGAAGTAGTTTTTACTCATTTTTTTGGCCTTTGTTAACTTAAATGAACTAAGTACCTACTGGCAAAACTCTGAGTCACGATAATTACCTACAGATACAGATCCTATATCTGATCAGATCATACATCAGATAGGTAGCTATATCAGTTACTTCCTAATAATGTACCTATTCCATTGAGAATATCACCAGAACAGTTACCATCAGACGCATGTTCTGGTCGTCACGTCATTATAAAACAAAAACGGCACTGCCTTTACCAAGGGTGATTCACTTGAGTACATTTCAAGACAGGAAACTCGAGACAAGTTTACTTTCTCATGTACTTCGTGTGGGAAATCTTTTGTTTTAATTTTAATTGTCTGATCCTAAACATAACCGTCGCCCTGTTATCTTCATCATTGTCATCTTTATGAGCAACATGCAACAGTAGGTTTTAATATTCTTGATTAAGTAGTTTGTCAACGAGCAATCGAACATAGTATTTTAGGTATTAAAAGACAAGACCATGTTCGCAACACCATACTACGTTCCATTACAGGTGTAACAGACGTAGGGTTTAGGTCTGCCAAGCTTAAATGGGAGTGGGCGGGTCATGTGGCCAGAATGCACCCCGATCGGTGGGCCAGAGTTTCTACGGAGTGGACGCCATCGGTCAGTCGACCCCAAGGTCGTCCTCCAACGCGATGGAAGGTCGAGCTCGGAGCGTTTAAAAATGATTGGACGATGGCAGCCCAGGACCGGTTAAAGTGGAGGAAATTAGGGGAGACCTTTGCCCAGCAGTGGGACAGTTGAGGTTAAATTAAAAATAAATAAAAGAGAACTAAGCCTATTTAGCCGAAGCAGCTCACTCTACTGCTGGGGTTCGGGTCCTTCTCTCGCAAGGAGACATGGTCATAATTTACCAAGTTTGCCCTTTGCATGTCGGTGGTGGTAGCGCATGAACTTCAAAAATTCTAGGATAAGTATGTCGGTTTCATCACGATGTTATAAATTTTTAAGTTAGCGGCATTCCCCAAATGACTTCGAAATGACCGGTCGTTTTACATCAAGCGTGATGGTTTCTAGCATATCTAAGCCTATCAACAACTAAAAAGAAAAATACCCTTTCGACTTAGAGCTGGAGTTTTGCGTAGCCCGGTAACCTAAACAGTATTTTATGATTCCTTACCTTTCCATCTTTGGAATATTTGATAGGTGACCCTCCCTCATGGATAAGAGTGCCGTAGCCTGTTGGTGTGAAGAATGCAGGTATACCGGCGCCACCAGCTCTGATGCGCTCGGCTAAAGTACCTTGGGGCGTTAGCTCAACCTAAAATTAAATGAAATCAAAATAAACTCATTCAATTGCGTACAAAACATGTACCACCTACATTTAACCTCATTTGACTCATTCCAATTTTGTTCATTAATATTTAAATTAATCAGATGTTAAGTTGACTGTTTGTGCTTATATCAAAATACAGGGTCATGAAGCACACCTAGGCCGAAAAAGTCACATTGTACAAGTCATTATGAAGAAATTTTACTATGAGGTCAACCACGAAATTAGAAGAATATGTCAGCTGTCCCATAGAAAAAATGCACTTTTAACTAATAATGTATGAAACACCTTTTTTTTATATGGTATATGGTAAGCCAAAAGGGTTGTCTTTCTTAGTAGAGGTGTTTTGCATAACCCTATATATTAATTGTGTCTGTTTAAATAAAGTTAACCAGATCAAAATTAATTTATTTCAGGTTTACTATACCAATTACAGAATAAATACCTAATAAAAAAATATAAAACAAGAAATGCAGTTTTGTAATAACCTTTTCCCAGCAGATAGATAGATTAATTTCTACTTACCTCCAGTTCTCCACTGAGGTACTGTCTCTCAAATTCTGCATTCTCTCCAACATAGGATGCTATCATTCTCTTAATTTGCTTATTCTTAAGCAGAATGCCAAGGCCAAAGTCATCCACACCTGTTTTGTTTATTAGTAATATGAATATATGAATTAATTATACTAATATTACATTGGCCAGTAGTGGATTTGTTGATCTGGATTTATTAACATTGATTTTGAACAATATATACAGTGCATCCTTTATAATATACCTCAATCATGGACATACTTTTTTATATGTTTATGTGTGTTGACCATGGACATATAAAAAACTATTATACGTCCATGGTGTTGACTATGTTATTTTTGTTGTATAATAGTAATAATGGATAAATCTCAAGTATTTTGGAAAAATACCTAATTTGTAAAAACATAGTATTATTTATAAAACTCCCAAGAAACAGACATTGGCAGAATTATGACAAAGTCATACAGCCCAGAAACCCAAGGTCAGAACTGACAATAATTTGTTTTCATATAACTAAATAATAAGAAACAATCTATATGTAAGTACCTAGAATCTTTCGAAATCTTGTGTCATCTACCAACAGTCCAACACACACTAAATAAAATATATTAAATAAATAAATAAATATTGGTGGACAATTCACACACAACACCATCGGACCCCAAACTAAGCAAAGCTTGTGTGATGGCAGCCAGATAGCTGATATAATACTTTGTATAGTTTTAAACACATACTTATTATACATAGAAACACCCAGACACAGTGCAAACATTTGAATTCATCACACAAATATTTGCACTGGGTGGGGATCGAACCCACAACCCTCGGCTTCGCAGGCAGAGCTACTACCAACTAAGCCACTAGGGCAGTCACACACAGACACTGGGTCAGCATGGTGGATTATGGCCTTGACTCTCTCTACACTCTCTCCACATTGGCAAATAAAAAAAGATTATTTCCATAGTTTCAAGTTCCCACTGCCGTCACTTGGACCTTCCCTTACAAGGAAGGAGTCAAGGGCATAATGCATCACACTGGCCATGTGTGGGTGGCAGATGAAGTGAAAAACGTCTTTATTGGACCATGCTGGTTTCCTCGCAATGTTTTTCTTCAGAGTTAAAGGTAGTAAATATTTAGTAGTGATCACAAACTTGTTGCACTTGGAAAACTATCCAGATTTGCAGGTGGGATTCGAACCCATGACTTCACAATTGTGAAACTGGCATACACCACTAAAATTGAAAAAAAATTTAATACACTAGCAAATTTATTAAAACCATTTACTCAATTTACCTGCATTATTTGAGACTACGGTAAGCCCAGAAACACTTTTCTGATTCAAAGCTTTGATGAGATTTTCGGGTATCCCACAGAGTCCGAAGCCACCAACCAAAAGCTTAGAACCATCTTGTACGTCTTTTAAAGCTTCATTAATGTCTTTGTACACTTTACTCTGCTGTGGTCTAGTGCTATACTGCACACATGATGTTATCTGTAAACATTTTAACCAAGTTAAGATACACTATGTCCAAATTAGATCCTAGTAATAGTAGCTCTTAATGGTCTAGAGTCTAGAGGTTACTTGAGAGAACCAATGTATCACTATACATTCTATATATACTATACATATACTTTCACTTAAGTATAAAAAATTTAATAAAGCAAATCAGTCTTTGAAACAGTAATATAAAGCTATCACAGTTGTTCTCTATACCAGTATTATTAATTATAGAATATTTGCAGTGGCTATATTGAGCAAATCCCTGGCATTGTGATATATGAAATCTCAAATTTCAGATTTAGGTCACCACACCACAGTAAATATCCAGTAATTAATAATACTAATTTAATTTGAAGAATACAGTACAATACAATAGAAATCTAGGATGTATTAAATCTCATTATCTAGATATGCAGCAAATAACTAAATTATGGGTATAACGAGATTCAATTTAGAAATTTGTAAGGAAGAAAAATTTTTCAGGTCTGAGCCTCAGATGGGGCTGTCTGCCAAAGTTAGGGGAGTTTAGAAGGTGTAGACTTTACAACACTAGACTTACTGACCATACTTACGCACATACTTAGAAAAGAGAGAAGAGAGTGTTTGGGATAGTGAGAACTGCTGATGATATAATATGTGTCTATAATTATGTTCTCATTCACATTGTGATGCAGGCAAAATTATTGTTATAATTAGTAAATATGTATAGGCAAGTACCTACATCCTACATGTTGCAGAAGGCTTAACCACTGTCCACCTCCAGAGAGCACCTGGGTGAACTGTGGTAAAGTTTTTTTTCCAACGGTTCATCTTTCTTCGCCTTGGTTTTAACTTGGGGAATATCTATTTCCCAGCATTCACCTTGTTAAATAACCAAACTGGACCGGTTAGGTTACATAGGACCCAGATCCGACTTGGAGCACCCCGACTCCACCTAGTCTTGCCGCTACTACCACTTGAGTGCATATAAAAAATGCGGAGCTGGAAGGTCCTGAGTGGAGCAAGCCAGCAAGCAAGAATGGACAACCGACACTCAGGGCTGACCGCAGAGGTTCTGAGAGGATCCCACCGGGAGTAAAAGTATGCACCATATTTCTTAGGTGTACCATCACCTATATCAAGTTAAGGCCTTTCAAGTTTTATCTGACAGGTGAGCCGTTGTTTAAAAAAACCTTCCCACGGTTCACCCTGTAAAGAACTGTATGTATATGTATGTGCTGACATTGCCAAAAGTTAAATATTGGTGGACAATTCACACACAGCACCATCTGACCCCAAACTAAGCAAAGCTTGTACTATGTAAACATGTAATCCAAGGGTTACATGTAACTACTTACAACTACCTTGATTAAAACTCGAATTTAGGTATAGTTTGTTTTAAAATTAACACTTAGGTATATTCTTTTAAAATCTATGAAAAGCTTCTTCATACAGTTTGAGAACAATAAAACAAAAGTAGGTACTTACTTTAGATATGGTATAGCACTGTCTAGCTGAAGTATTCACAACAAAAAATCTTCTTAATGTTAACGCAGCCATAATCTATTCTAACACCTACGAAATTTCACATCAAATTAAATTAGCGACCAACACAAACAAAATAACTTGGTTTTGTTTTTGAATATTCGAATTCGAATTTGTTTTTGAAATTTCGAGTGAGGGCGAAAGAAAATGAAAAGGTGAGGGAGGAGAAATGCAAAATGTTTATTAAATGTCAATATCAGCTGATGATGGGATGATTTGACTTAAACACACAACCCGACTAGAAATATAGGTACTGGAAAGTGGAAAGTTGATTCGCTCATTGGATGTCAGAGAGACGCAAGCAAGAAATTAACGAAAAATATGTTTTCATAATAATGTTTAACATTAAATCTCTTACACTCACTCACTTGTATTGCGCAACTAAGATAAGACAATAATAAGCGCCGGTAGTTTGTGTCAGAGAACCGAGGTCAACTGAGGCTTGATAAAATGTTAAAAGTTGAGCTGAATATCTGTCTCCCCTACCACCAGCAAACACTTGATTCGTTTTACCAGCTCAAACTCTACAACTAGTAAGTACACGACAGTAAACTTGATTAACTTGTTTTGCGCCGGTTATAGTATCAAGTATATATTAATTATGTAAACTAAATCAACGGATAGCTATGCCAATTGTAAGTAGAAACATATGCATACCCATACCCACCTTTATTTCTATTAGTATTTGTACGCATGCTTGATTAATAAAAATTTATAATTTCATAACTGCGTAGACCTTAGCCGTGGACATATAAAAAGTCGGACGTAGTCTCGCTAAAACAAAAACTGTGTCACTAGAGTCGGCCACATTTGCACGTGTGCGTTGTTAGGTTGTCACTGATAGGCTGACACGCAACATATACACAAGTAGCGTGTGTAATGTCCCACTGATGTGTGCGTGTAAGCCTGTATATGACAGCACACTCGTGCATATTATGTGGCCGACTCGATAGACACAGTTGTTGTTTTAGCGAGACTACATCCGACGTCTTTTTATGCGTGCATGACATTAGCCTAGTGCACTTTCTAGGACACAACGTAGAGTTTTTAAGAAACACAATGTTCAATTTAAACTTGTACTTAGGTAATTTACTTTGTACGATTTTTTATTATTATTATGTAGGTATTATTAAACCTGCCTGTCCCTGTTCACCTGTGTAAATACCTACCTTCCTATTATGACACCTTTGCGAGTTATTCTGCCTCCAAACAGTAATGTGTTCCAGCCTGAAGGGCAATATTTTCAGAGAAATTACAGGACTAATATCTTAGATCTCTGGGTGACGAGCGCAGTGCAGTGCTAGGTAAAGATTTGGACTCTTCATGTTCCAAAAGCTGTGTGCCACTGTGATGCTATGTGGCAGGCATGTTGCTTACCATCTGGCACATGTCCTGTTCGTCTGGCCACTAGGTATATACTATAAAAAAGGAGTAATAACAGCCCAAAGAGATGAATCACCTTTATCTTTGGGTAAAGAGTGCAGTTGTGCTAGGATTTAGACGCTTTATTTTCAAATAGCTGCATAGAATTGCTGATAAGGACAAGATCAATTATTTATTGCTATCCTCAATGTTGTTATATTAATTTAATGTTATAAACAAGAGTTACCAGTTACGCTTAAATTATTATGATGATCACGTCCTAAATTAGAGATGAAAGTCACAAATCATCAATACTTATGACGGAAACATTTAACTAGGGGCAGTCCTGCGTCGTCGAAAGTCGCGGCTGGTTCGCGGAGTAGTGCGAGCTGTCCCGTGTTCCCGCCGTCAGCGGCGAAGTTGGAACCCCGTGGAGGTTTTAGTAGGCAGAGGTACCATGTTTGCATGGTGTCGAGCTGTCGAGTCCAACTTAATCCGACCGTCTCTCTCAGGCGGAAGGGTTGCATTTCCTCCACGTAAAAAAAAGGTATACGTACTTACTCAGAATGTATGTATTGGGTATAGAAAATAGAATAGATACTGAGCTAAAATAATCACATTAACCACTTAAGATTACCAACTCTTAGATCTTATTATAACACCGTTTGAAAAATCGCAACAAAACTGCTGTTCTCTCAAGGAGAGCGTCAAGGCCATAATCCAATCTAGCTAAGTGCGGGTTTTTGGATGACGCTTGTCTTTAAAAGGCGTATTTATTACCTCAGCCACTAATGACGTTAAATAATTACTTTTAGCATTGTATAGGAGTAGGTACTCGTATTTTGGTATGAATTTTTGATGACATAATTAAATACAAATAAATCGCCTGAAATGTTGAAATAATTACGGCATCTTATCAATGTAGGGTGTAACCTGAGGGGGGTTTCGCTCGGCAGAGCCACCATGTTCATATATGATGTCGAGCACCGACACACCTCGCAATATCCCTGCAGCCCTGCATGGCGATCAAGCGTAAACGTACTTCGTAATAAAAAGTCATTACGTGATTGGATATAGATGATTACTTGATTAAAAAGATAGAAATGACCAACGAATGTAAAACAAAAATTTATTAATTTACTTTCTAAAATTTAATCAAACTTTATTCTGAATTTATAATGAGCCCATATATAGAACTTACTCGTCTTAAATAATGATATTAATTACCTAATTTACATACCTACCAAAAATCTTTAGTTTTTTCTTCATGGAATGTCCACATGAATTGAAAATATCTAAAATTAATAAATAAACATACAATCATTTTGTACACTACCTATTAATATCACACAAAACGGGAAACAAAAAAGACAGCTCTATGTAAATTCACTAATGGATCATATTATGTTAAAATCATTGACATTATGATTGGTCAAAATGTACTTCTAAGCTTTGCCATTGTTACTATTGCAAGAGGTAATGCTGACATTATTTTGATTTGATAAAGGTCCTTTGAATGGAACAATGAAGTTTCAGATTTATGACCATAGTTATTCATTTTTAATGAAGGGTTTTCCAGAAGCAAATTGACTTGGCAAAAATAGTTCTAAATTTTTCCAACTGTGGCACCACTGTTCATTTTTTGTGAAATTTCCCTAACAAAATAAAACATTGGTGCCACCCATGGTGAAATTGGAAATTGGAAACTGTACTTGACAGGTATTTTTGTATCTTGAAAACGCCCCCTTTAATTCACGCGTAATTAAACTTGGAAAAGGCCGCCAGATGCGGTTGAAACTAAAGTCAGGCTGGACCGATCATATCACCCGTAAATAACTAAATATTTGTGTAACACAATTTCGTCGACAGACATCGACTTATAGCGGTCTTTTGTTGTAAATATCAAAATTATGTTTGACGTATCGTTATCTCAAAATGTGGTAATGCGAACGCAACATAAACCTTTGAACAATAATTCAGTATGCCTGTGCATACACTTAAAACTTCATGGATCAATGTGCTCATGGCGCAACATTTTAATTTCTATGTAACATGATGGGATGATGATGATAGGTGCCATTTTAACAATCTTATGAAACGACTAGATATTTTAGATTTTGAAACGCTTATTAACATACCGTAAAAGATAGGACATGGCATATAATAAGTTTTATATAATTAATGCCTACGACTATTATAATGTACACTTTTATTAAGTTTACATAAATATACAGATGCTTAGTTCCATTCATTATCGATTGAAAATTGTATTCCTTTGTTTAATAAAAGTTACATTCCGTCGATAAAATTTTCACGCCTGCATACACTTTTGTTTGTTTTAGTTTAAATATAAAGGTGTTTGCTAAACCATCACAAAAATGATTTTCAGATACAAAAGAAAATAATACTTTTTACACTATACTGTTTTTTCATACCTGTTGTAATTACTTAACCCTAATATTTGATCATATAAAGTTAGTTTTATGTAACAAAGCATTCTGTTTGCGTGCAATCGCAATCTAACAATAGATTTTTATAATGAATTGATAAAATATCACAATGAAGTTGTACCATAAATATTAATATCAGCGCACCACTAATGATATAATTTACATAATGATTGTTCTTCTTTATTTCGTTTTACAGATATGAATAAACTATAAAAGAAAACAAAATTTCAAATGTTAACCATGTACTACAACTAGCTTAATCTTCCAGATCTTGCATCAGTTATTACTCCCCATAACTCAATGATGAACTCGTCTGTGAATCCAAACTCTTGCAGATCACTATTGTCAATAGCTTCAGCCAGTTGCATTGAATTCGATTTGCCATCAGCGAGATCCCACATCTGAGACGCGAGCTCAGAGTCATTGATTCCCATAAAAGACTCGAGCAAGCCGTTGATTTTGTCAATACCTGCTTTAGACCGGTCATCGTGCTGTAATCATAAATCAATTTTATTTATTAGTGTTTCATTATTACTCAATAATTTCAACACATTAGGAACTGAGGCATTTTAATGAGTTTTGTTCATGACCACAAGAATATTTATAAAATGCATTTAAATTTAAACCACATCTAAAGATACGTAATTAGTACCAGTTAGTATGCAAATTGTATTGGTTTCTATTTGGAAATAGGTATTTTTTTGACACCGCAAAAGTAATTCATGATTTGATACAATATATACGAACCATTTAATGACTGAAACTAATTTTTATCAAATAAATCATTTTATTACTTTCACGCGTAGAGCTTCAATTGTTTTTACTAAGCTAGGTAGAAGTAAATTTCATTTTGATTAATTATTATAAATTGCAAAATATTGCAGGCAATTTTAAGAAATGATCGCATACCTCGTTTTCGATTGTGGCTTGACCGTTTGATTTAAATCTGAGTGTTTCTTTTCCAGACCCAAAGTTTGTCTTCTTTCCAGCTTTAGCACCACTTTTTGGACCAATGCTTCCAAATCCACTTTTCAAGGGTTCAACCAGTCTAATTATAAAAGTGGTTCCTTTGGGAATTTCTTTTAATATTTTTGCTACCTCGTAATGCCTCTTCCCAACCATATTTTCTCCATCTAACTTTTCAATGTGGTCTCCAACCTGGAATGTAATAAAAGGAACTTGATTAATTAGATAACAACTGGTTTCCCGTTCATTTCTTAACAGGGGAAATGACACACTACAGTCTAGATTCTGATAATTGGAAGAAGCGAGCGTTTTGTTTCGTTCAACCCTTCTGCTTCTATTTTTAGGGCACATCAATTAAGTACACTCTACTAGTAAAAATAACCACAAGCCTCTGTTCTTATTAATAACCACAAGCCATTTGCTATAAGGGCTTATTAGATATGAACATTTTTCAGATAAAAGAGATAAGAACTTTGCTATAATCAAATAACATTAATTGTTAAGAGTAATGTTAAAGTTTCTATTTGTAAAATAGTGGTTCTTTTACAGTAAATAGATTAAAATGTAACTTTTACGGCCTTGATATTTTTTGCAGGAACATACTCATATTTGTTTAGTAGGTATATTCATACCTCTATGTGTGGTATTCTTGCAACAATTGAGCCTTCTTTTATTCTTTTAATGAATGCATATCCGGCCCCATTATCAGTAATTGTCAATCCCAGGGAGTCTTCAGTCTTCACAATTTCAATTTCTTTGGGTCGACCTTTTCTATGTGCAAATATGAAGTCTTCTAATCCTATTTGACCACCCAGAAGTTTTTTCATGTCGACTTTGTGAGTATTCAGCGTGCAAAATAAAATCTGGAACAGATGAAACTAATGTTATTAATATTAAGTAGGTATCAAAATTAATTAATATATATAGCACTTTATCAGTTTAAATTATTTAAATTAAGATTAATTATCAGAGACGGTACAAAAAACACAAGGACTTGCAAAGTACTTAAATACCATGCTTTGCAATCTGAAATGAAAAAAAGATCAAAGAACGGCTAAACGCACTTTGTATCGAATTAAAATCTACCAACTGAACCACAAGGCCAGTTATCACTGACGTGTATGTATATATAATAGTTTAACAAAAATATCATAGACTCCTACCACAACTTCTTATTAATATAAATAATCACAAAACTCCATTAGCTTGAACTACTGACTTAATTTTTTATTGATTTGGGAACATTAACCTAATTAGACGCGCCTAATTTCTTTCTCGTGACTAGGAAGCATTGATTTTCATCATTGATCCAATAAATTGCATAATAAATTGACTTTTTCACTTTTGGGGTGAGTCATAAAAGTTGTTCTTTTCTCATGTATCTTATAATGTATTTATGATCAAACTATAATATGCTCTTCTGAATTAAACGGCGATATGATCATGCAGGTTACTCGTCCGTATGTATTCCTATACCGCTCATCCGGTCCTTGACCCATGAGTTGTAGGTCGTTGCGTATTGTCATACATTACGCAGTCAGTATGGTGATAGAATAAATCTGACAGTCTGTTTGCGGAGTTTGGTTGTATGGTACGCGAGCGAGACTGCGCCCCTGGGCCGATCCACTTCCTGGGCTGCTCAGCCGTCCGTGCTTCCGCACGCGATGACATTTTTAAGCTTATTTCTAGTAACCGCGCTATATGATAACTAAACGTAAAAATAATTTTATTTTACTCGAGAGAGAAATAAAATAATATCCAAACAATAAAAACAAAATTGGCAGTCATAGAAACTTCCCATAAAAGTAAAAACGTAGAACTCAGAATTTGATAAGTACTTTGAATTTTAATATGCTTAGGTACCATGACCATGGTCCCGACCCGATTTTACCCAAAGATTTCTTTCATTCCCGAGCGTGATGCTTGAGGTCAATTCACAGGCCACGAAAAATCTGTCTGTGGTGGGACAAAAGAAGTTTTCACTTCGAAAAAGTATGAAAAGTTTCAGACTATTCTGAGCTGGTTATTGGATGAAAAGTATTATATATTCAATTCAATATGTCAACAAATATATTGCAAATGGATTGTCTAAAAAAATTCAGTCCAGAATAATGATTAATTAACAATAAAAAAATATTTAAAAACGTTTCAATTCAACTTTTAGAATTTTTGGAAAAACTGTATTATAACAGTTATTTGTTGTACTCGTACAAGAGAGCAAAGTTGCTTTTTAACCTTGTGCTCAATTTTGATGACCGAGAAAGCGAAGAATTCTAAAATTGAGTCACGAGCGCAACAAGTGATTCAAAAATTAGAATCCTGACTGTAGCAAGGGAACACGTCATACAACACGTATTTTTCCCCACCTTATGGAGGAATTGACTAAATGCTTTGCACATTATTAACAGTTTCAGTTAATTCTGTTGGCGTCAAATAAACTTCTTTGTCGCTAGAATAACTTATTTCGATTTTTCCATAGATTTTGAATTTTTCATCTTTGGGTTTTTCACTTGTATTCAATTTTCCTGTTTGTAACTTATGGTTTTAACTTTGAACTTGAGTTTATTTAGCCATGGTTTTAACAATAACAATATGACGTGAAAATATGGAGAGTTGACCGGTTGAGGTAAGGAGTGTCATTTGTGTACACTCCGCGAGGTATAAGCTGAGCTTTGCATTAGTGTGAGTGATCACCAATCAGGCAGGAGCTTGAAATTTTGTCCGCGAGGTATAGGCTGAGCTTTGCATTAGTGTGAGTGATCACCAATCAGGCAGGAGCGCGGCTCAGCTTATGCCTCGCGGAGTGTACCTACATGAAAAAGTGTCCGCCCAAATGCATTAAATTATGGTAACGCCACATTAGCACCAGGGTAAATTTTAAAGGAAATAAATAAACGTATTATTTAGAATTCATGAAAAAAAAAATTCTAGCTAGCCTACATGTTTTCTCAAAATAGTAATTAATTGATGTTATATTTACTACTTTATTTTGTACTACGCAAGTAGTTGACATTTTCTATTAGTAACTATTTTAGTCGTCAATAATATTAAATTATTTAACTCGGCATTCTTCAATTCATTTCCTACTTACAATTGATTCATGCATAACATTTTAAAATGTTCTACGCAAAGACTTAGCAACTACGTATAGAGTGGGAACAAACGCTTTACACAGAAAGCATGGGTCTGATTGCTCTTTCCTTGTCACTCTTGTGGAAGTGTCGTACTTTTACTTTTGTAGCGGCCAAGTCGCGGGACACTCTGTTGCCATAGCAAGTATGCACGTCATCTGCTTACGATTGGTACAAAGGAACCGTGCGGAAAACCTGATCTATTTACTTATTCTCTATCTAAGGTTCTACCATTTGAGATAACATTCCTTACCTCTATCCTCCAGTGAAAAGAAAATTGCGCGCAAAGGATTTAAAAAAAAATACAGCATGGAGGTTCCGAGTCTGAGTGTATAACAACATTAAAAAAATCATGATTAATTCAGCACCAAGAATGTATACCTATTCTAATTGTGTTTTGAATTCAGAAACTTAGTGCACACGATGTTCTATATTCAAATTTAATTTACTCTCCGGAGAGTAAAAACTACTTTTGCGCCCTGATATCGCAGAGCAAAAGTACTCCTTCAGCTCCTTCTGAGGTGGTGGGATGAAAATTATTATTTTGGATTTCCTTGATGCTTACGAAGTGCCATGCAAATGTGTTCAAAGAATAAAAAGTTTCATAGAAACTTTTGGTTTCAGTTTCAGTCATATTCTGGACTGAATTTTTTCAGACAACCCATTTGCAATATATTGTTGACATATTAAATTGAATATAAAATACTTTTCCTCCAATAACTCAATAACTAGCTCGGTGAAGGTCGTTGTATAGCGGGATGTTAGACCATCATGTAAGTTTCATAAACACTAAAATCTCCATAATGATTATCTACTTGAGTTAAAAGTGAGTATCCTACTCCTTCTACCAATATATAAATGTCAATGTTTGGATATTAGGATGTTTGTTTGTCAATTACGTCGTAACGAATGTACGGATCGGGCTGAAATTTGAAACAAAGTTATATAGTCTGGAAGAACATACAGCCCCGTATCTACAGGGGTAGATCATACTGGGGTAGATCATACAGGGGGGGGGGGGCAAGCCAGGGCGACTCATCACGTATTTCATCGTCGTAATATATATCCGAGCCAACATTATCATCATGGATTCTTCCTTCCTCATGTAAGGGAAGTAATAGGAGCTAGATACTCGAGGGGAAAAAAGTGCTAGCTTCAGAGGGACATAACCTATTATGTCCCTCCTGCGCATGGTGGTCATGACTAAGTAGATACACCGATGCACCCGACCCCTATAAAGAAATAAAGATAGCTTCAATTCTAAATTAAAGGTAATAAAAAAAAATAAGTTGGCAGGGCCGGCATTTTCAGATTTTTCAGATTTTGCCCCGCCTAGAAAATATTGAAGATCCGGGGCTGAGAACATATAGGCTAATATCCCAGGAAAATAACGGGAATGGTAACTACGCGGGTAGCACCGCGAGGCGCTGCTAGTAACAAATATGTTTAACTCATTCTAATATTTATGACAGCAAAATAACATAATTATTGTTCAAATTAAAAGACTAAGGCAAAAACATCATATCGAAAAACCTTGAGTTACCAGCCTTCGATATTTTCACAAACCGTGAAATATCACAGAATAGTGTCCGCGTCATTTTCGCTAGTGAGTGACCTTAAGGCAGGGCGTTTTATAGCACTATATAGGTTATACAACGAAAGATACCTATAACGTAGGCTTTTCGGCTGTTCCATGATTTCAGCTGTAAGTATAGCGAAATACCTGTGTACCTCTACTTGTGCACCTATTTAATATTTGGCTACACCACCAGTAAGTGACAGGTTAATCAAAAAACCTAGTTACATTTTAGTATTATATTTTCTTCTCTGATACTAAATACATGTATTTATCATAAAAATAATATATGCTCAACATTTCAGAATGATGATTAATTAAAAACGAACAGTGTCAATAGATATAAAAGATCGTTCACGTGATCTTTCTATATTACGTGTGTTTACAGGACAACACGTATACTTGTTGTCCTGTAAGCGCACGTAATGAACGTGAATATTTGTGAAATCATATCCAACAGACAGACATTTGACGTGGGAGTAGGTAAACAAGAGGAGGAAGGAAAAGTAGGGCATCCGCATCCGCATCTAAGGGCCCATAGCCCGGGTCTCGGTAAGAAAGTCACCTAACATTACAAAATACGTATTCAGTCCTCTCAGAAACAGTAGATTTCACAACTACTGTGAAGATAGAAAGTAAGAGTGATTAAATAAAGTAAGTTTTATTACCGTCACTTATTGTACTATTTTACAAATTTTTCTCTTCTGCGTCAATGTAGTTTTTTTAAATACTTACTAAAAAATGTTTTTTTTTGTTCGAAATAAAAGTGAAATTAAAATGTGTACCAAATTTCTAAATGTTTAAATTAAGCAGAGTGGTGCTAAGTTCCTACGTTTTACCTAATTAAATTGCCACTAGACAAACTTTTTTTCATACGGAGCTAACAGTATGCAAGCATTTTTACTAGATAAGTAGGTAGGTACCTAATTGTTTATCATAGTTATTGAGTTCATTTTTCTATCAAAAAAAGAACAATGATTATTGCGGTCGATGTCGCCTTTATAATATAATTTTCGCTTAAAATCAGATTGTACCTATACCTTCACAAACAGTGTAAATAGCTCACTCTAGGTTTTTATTCACGTAGCTTTTGATGTTCTGCACTAGTAGGTATTATTAATAACTAATAACGACATGTGGTGATCCGTGTCGGACTGTGGTTACATGGTGAAGTGAGTGATCGTGACTAATAGTAAACAAAGAACAACTGTGATAGCCCTAAGTAATACTTAATGACATTATTTTTTCACAGATTTGTTTATTAAAACAATTGATAAAGTGCCCAGATAGCAAAAAACATCACGCTGTGATATGTTTACTGTTGATGCAGATTTCCAAGTAATTAAGTATCAATAATAAATAAATATTTAGACATTTCAAACAAAATATTAACTAGCTCCAAACTAAGTAAAACTTGAGTTACGGGAGCCGGTTATTCTACCGCCAATCAGTAAAGTAAAAACATTTAATTTGACAGGATTTCGTTTCCAGAGAAATTACAGAGAAACAGACATAAATCATCTTATAGCTGCAGGTGATGAGCATAGTGGAGAACTAGCCAGTAATTTAGACTATATATAGCTGCATGCCTACGCACTATTATGGGCAGGTGTGGGTTCCGTCTCTCTATATTATAAAAACAGTAATATAGGTACCTACTCCAAGGATCGATCTACATTTTTCAGACTTATAAAATATCAAACAACTTCAATCATAGCAAACAATGTTTATCATAGTTTACACTTTACACAGTTCGTCCTTGAAATATGTTAACGATAACTTTGTATGTGATTACGGAAAAACTGTGCACTATATGGATTTTAACGAAATTTCCATACAAATATTTCAAGTCATTTCATTTTTAACCCCCGACCAAAAAAAGGGGTGTTATAAGTTTGACGTCGATGTCTGTCTGTCTGTCTGTGTGTGTGTCTGTCTGTCTGTGGCACCGTAGAATAAGTGAAATACCTACTTTCTATTAGAATTAAAATGTAATCCTATATACAACATGTGTCTAATCTAACGTCACTTCATCTTTGGGAGGCGTGGCGTCGTGACACCCTTAGGGTGGACCGCACAGTTTGGTAAGCTTTGAACCACGGTTGTTAATTTTTTTTAAAAGGGATTTATGGAAGTTGGTCTCAAGTTACCTCTACTGCCAACCGAAGCTATTGCAGAAGCCACAGGGCCCTTCTTACCGCACTCAATGAGTACCTACTACAGCTGGTACGATGCCTGTGTACCTACTTAGGATATATCATGAAAAAAGCTGACGTATCTGAAGGGGGTGATCTTTGACCTAGAGCCATAGATAACGGTGATACATTTGCTCAGCTCTGCAAGCGATTCGTAGCCTCAATAATTTGTTTATGTATAATTTCACTTGACCCAATGAATGTTAAAAATGATTATTAGATAAGTAAATAAATACATTTAAATCACTTTGGAAATTGTTTTTGAGACCAGATTAAATCATAAATCGCGGTCTTATTTTAGATACTTTGTCGATTTATGTTTTAGTCAAAAAAATCTTAATACTTATATAAACATAAAAAAAAAAAAAGGAACATACATACGGTCGAATTGAGAAACCTCCTTTTTTGAAGTCGGTTAAAAACCATTTTATGTTCCGAAAAACTATAAGTAAAACTGAATAGTTTATGAATTTGAAAGTAGCTATTTGAAGTAATATCGTACTAATAAATGATGTAATGTTTGTTGCTCTATCACGTCTGATCGGATCAAGTTGAAATTCAGAACGTAGACGATAGCCTGGAAGAACACATTGTACTACTTTTAATCTCGAAAAAATAACGG
Organism: Ectropis grisescens; assembly: GCA_017562165.1. Classification (NCBI taxonomy): domain Eukaryota; kingdom Metazoa; phylum Arthropoda; class Insecta; order Lepidoptera; family Geometridae; genus Ectropis; species Ectropis grisescens. Next base: position 15,743,957 of record CM029788.1, on the reverse strand, counting down.
GAACGGCAACTATGCAGATATAATCGCGGGGCACTGCTAGTTAAAGATAAAAATTAATTAAGTCTGTTGAAGAGAGATTAGAAAAATCGCAAGTTAGTGTCAAAGTCCTTAAAAAGGGGAAACTACAAATAATTTAAATGTTGTATTGTAGATTTGTAGAACAGATGAGCTCATGAGTCAAATACCTCGTGAGCAGCAAGCACTCGATCGGAGTCATGCAAATGAGTAATACTTGTAAACACGTAGTCTACATTCATTCGCCGATACCCAATAAATGCCTTACTTGCGTAGGCTATATTATATGAAGCATCAAGTACATTGCCTATAGTACGAGTATATACGCAAGTAGTTTAATTTCATTGTGATTTTATATGGATTTATTGGAAAATCATCTGACGACGACATTTTTTTTAACTATAATAGGTTCGCACTTGACCACCTATACATAAATAATAATATTTAATATTGTTAAAGTGTTAATGTTGTGTGTTATTAAGTTGAAACTGTGTTAGTTTGGGCATACTCGTGACCGTGAGATCGATGTTTTAGTTCTCAAAGGCATGTATGTAGTTTTTCTCTTTATAATAATTTCAATGTATGCCTACTACCAAGTAGCTCTGTGTCGAAAAGCTAAATTGTTTTTTTTTATATAAATATATGTAATAAAAGTAATCTTACATCTTCTGGTGGGAAATCGTAGCACTCAGCAATTTTCTGGTACAATTCCTTGACGTTAGAAAATCCAGATATGAGTCCAAGAGGGCTACCATGAGCTTGTTGACAGTGGAACACCAGCTGTGACTTTTGTGATCCATTGTTGTTGTCGACACCATTCGCATGCTGCGTCTCCTCTGCTGGCACTGTTGGTGGCACTGGAGGTGGCGCATATTTCGGCGCTTTCTTCTTGAATAACGACATTGTAAAACAGCACTACGTAACGGTACAAAAGTTTTCCTTCAGCGAGAACGTCAGAGCCCGCACATTCTCCACTCACAGTTCAATCTTAATCGCCACACGTTCGCTTATCTTGTGAAGACTTTAAAATACAGCGTCGCGTCATAGCACGATAATGTTATCGTCCAATGGTGATATTGGTTGAGATAATTTCTAATGTAAGTACCGATTCGAGCAGAAATCGGAGCAGCCGGAATTGAGGCCGGCGCGCGGAGGCGTGCGGCGACCGACACTGGTGGCCGTGACTGCGAGAGGTGCACCCGCTCCGCCCCTGCCTCTACACGTCATCGAGTTGTCGCGCATCCATCAGCATTTTAGTTCGGTGCCGGTTCGGGCCTTTGGTTTTGCAGTTTGTGGTTGCAACGACGCAGCATGTATTCCAATCAAATGTAATGATAATATAGCATAGTTAGTATTGTACCTACCATCTAAATAATAGTTACGGCAACAGTCGTTACCAAATTTCTATAAGTTATTTAAAATATGTGGAAAGGGTTGGCTCTTATGATTTCCTGTGAATAATCCATTTTTCAATTATGTGTGTATACTTCTAAACTGCTGTTGGGTAGGACACAAATGAATAGAAACGTAGAAACTGAATATTCAGAATATATTTAGTAGTTATTTAAATTACATGACTATTTATTTAATTTACATCTGTTTTAGGGGTTTGTATAAAAAAATAAGACTATTACTATGACTTCAATATAATGTCAGTCCAACATAATAGGAGTCTTGAAATTGCGAACATAATAAAGTGAAATTCTAGTAGGTCTGTACGGTTGGTAGGTACATAACGGCGGTAGTACGGAACCCTCGGGGTTTGTATTACCTCGAGTACCTCCCTGGACTCAACAACCTCCCTCGGTGGGTTCTTGTTGTACCTATTTACTGATCGCTAATCCCGGTCGTAGCGAGAACTTTTTAGCGTGCTCTTCGATCAGCCCGAGTCGTTATTCTGAGGTACAAGGTGTAAGGTATATTATTGGCACTAAAAACTATTGGGGATAAAAGTGACTATGTTATTGGGACGAATATCTAGCTCGTCCCAAGGGGGAGCAAAGGCTTTCAGTTTTCAGTTATTAGGGGCCCGGAAGTGGGCGCACCGGTCGCGGTGGGTTCGCGTTCGCGGAAAAATACGAGAGCGTACCCGGCAAAGGTGGAAGGGTGGAACCCCGTGGACTATCGACATAGGTATCCCGTTCTTCCGTCTAGGTGGCGGGTATGTTTAAATAGATACATTGCCTCCGCCTAAACAAGATTTACGGAACCCTCCGTGCGATATTCTGACATAAACTTTACCAATTTTATTTTTGCTTCGTCCAACGCTTTGATTTATGACAACTTTATTCATTCGACAATGTCATGTACATCATTATATGCACCTTTAAAATAATAAGGCATTTCGCCTCTTCTATGATAATATGAAGTGGAGAGTTTTTAGAAACACTTACAAAAAACTGCAGAAGGTCACCAAAACTTTTATGGACTACGACCACAACAATTCCGTATTTTACTTATCTATGTAAGTTACCTAGAAATACCTAGGTACCTACATACTTTAATTAAGCCTGTCTCAAATTGATAGATTCGAGCAACGATATTTAAACAACGATTTGAGTGATAGATAACTCAGACCAACTTAACCATCCTCAAAGGGTAATAATATAGCCAAATTGCCCAAATGGGCGTTTTCCAGATGCAAATTTACTTGTCTAAAATAGTTCTAAATTTTGCCAAGTGCGGCACCACTGTTTGTTTTTGTAAAATTTCGCTAACAAAATAAAACATTGGCGCCAAAGACTGTCTTTGACAGATCTTTTTGTATCTTGAAAACGCCCCTTTGGGATGAAAATTTGAAAATACAATGAAGTACATACATACCTACATATGCATGCAATAAAAGTATAATGCTCCTTCTGGCAGTTAGGAAATTAATCATAACACTCAGTGTTAACCGAACCACAATAAAATATACACTCAATTACCCATTAACATAAAGTCACTAAAATAACCACAATTTTAACATTAATTAAACATAAAATAAAAGCTTGTCTCGTAAGTAAGACGTATTACAAACTCCAAGAATATTTTAATGAAACATTCCAGCCTTACATATATTGTAATGTTTACCTATTGTAAAAATATCTTGAATGTTAGGTTATTTTACTATTGTAAAATTGACTTTCTCTTAATTTAAGCATTTCAGTCTGAAGTTATATAACGAGCTCAACCTCACAATAAGTGTTGACGAGTTGATCGTTTTTCTTTCATCTAAGTTAGTTTTTGTTTTTATTGTACTTAAGTTAATTCTGTAATTATTTACTTACTTACTTAGGTACTTACTCAAAATTTTTTTCGTCGTTTTTTTACAGAGTGTAGGATAAGTTAAAACAATTTAATATAATGTTATAATAAGAACTAATTAGTTCCAAATTTTGATATAATGTATTATTTGTGTAAATCGTTCTAATATTTTTGTAACCTCATGCCAATGAGGCCTTATTTTTGCATGCCCGCAAAGGATAGAACTGTTGTTTCTATATCCTTATTTATAACATCACCTTTGTACACAGTTTTGCAATAAATGATTCTGATGCTGATTCTGGCCACATTCATAATTTCATCACATAATGTAGTTTACCCATCGTTGAGTTTACCATAACTTTGAACAAAAACAAAAGACGCCTAAAAAGATACGTTACCAGGCTGTTTATAATTATTTAAAAAATTGCTCCTAATATTTTTTGCCATTATTGGAAGCATCGCATTTTGCGTAGTTTGCCGATTTCGTCAGTATCATGAAAGGACAATGTCCATTTTTACCCTGTCTAAGCAGTTGTCGTAGATACATATGAGTTATATACTAAAAAATCGGTGATTTTTTGTTGTAGGTACTCAATTGAGAATGTATATAACTTTCTGAAATTGCAAAAAATAATAATTTGCATTTGTATAAATTAAACTTATCATTTACCAACAAAGCTGAAATTGGAAAATATTGCAATACGAATCGGTACTTACGTTTTGCTTTAGTGATCCGCGATAAATTGAAATTAAATATGGATGTTATGTTTACCAATTTCTTTCACAATGTCGTTCAATTACTACTTACTACATAGTTTAATAACGTATATAATTAAACATGATGACAAGAAAACTATCAAAGCTTTTTATAGAAATGTAAATGACGAAGAAGTTGACTCGCAATCGTGAAACGGAACGGTTATCTCAAATTGGTCAATGTCAAACATCTGCTTAGTCTGTGATGGTGTGATGTCAAATAAAAAAAGTAAAAAATAAACAAAATGAATTAATTACATAATTGAATTGTTTTCTAAGTTTTGTTGATTTCTTAAGCCTCTTAAGCGGTGTAATAGTTTGTGCATTTTATACCACCTCAAACTACGTACGACGGAAGAATCCCAGCAAATACTGTGCTTATTGCAATGCAGCATATTGGTATTGATACAAAAGATTGGTATTATCATTAGCATTGTGGAGTTATATCAGCATTTATCATTCTGTAGTGGCGAAACTTGAAAAATGATTTAGCTGTACAAGCAATTAATGCTTAACTTGACGAGCATAGTTTAATTGATGTTGATGTGCGAGGAGAAGGGCCTTCTCCTCGCGGTCATCTAAGTATGCTGAAGTGTGGGCGATTACCGATTTATTCCGAATGTTCAGAACAGACTGCTCCAGGAAGATGACATTTTTTTTAACTTTATTGCAGAAATATGAGGAATTTTTGAAGTGCGTAGAGGAATATAAGGACAGATGCTAACACAAATTATTGAAAAAAATGTCTAGAAACCTTAAGTCACAACAACTTAATTCCTAATTGTTCATCCTGGACAGGGAATTCCAGGATACCGCTGACTTGCCACAAAACCTATGCAATTACCAATTTCAAACCCCTGAATTATTTTTAGAACACAGGCACCAGCTGACTGCTGCTCAAGCAAAAACAACGGGTGTGAAGAAGTATATTATGTATATTGAATTGAAAATGATATGAACAGCAGAGGCCTTCCCCTCAGTACTGCTGTACTTGCATTGCGGAGAGTCTTAAGTGAGATACCTAGGATGGGCCAGATACCAGGACCACCACATAAATCCACCAGCAGGGTTCTTGGGCTATGGAGCAGTTTTGGACTATTAAATATATGACGACGCAGGATGGCCCAGTATTGTTTTAGACACCATGACGTCGGCTGTGCCAATGTCCTTATTATTGAAGTATTCCATTTCAGGGATAATTAAAACACCCAACTTTACTTCAATCAAAATTCACATATAATCAACATAGATTACAAGAATTTACAATAGATTAGGTGTTTACTGTCCGAGCGCAGAGAAGCAACTGTGTGCTCCGCTACAGCGCGCGCCTTTTTATAGCACTGTGGTGGGGCGATCGTAGAGGGCGAGTGTTGTGAGTCACTTGTTTACGCCCGTTCGGAGCGTTGTTCGAGAGATGACGTAGCATGTTGCATTTGCGCCGATACGACCATTCTGACCGGCAGTGCGCGCTCTGCACTAGCCGTGTTGCTGATGTTTTAAGCTGTCGAGTATATCTGTAACAAGTGAATGTTTTTCTTTGACTTTGGTATCTTAGTACCTAGATGATTACTGTGGTACTGTGTTGTTGCGTACACTGTGGTACTGTGTTGTTGCGTACACTGTGGTACTGTGTTGTTGCGTACACTGTGGTACTGTGTTGTTGCGTACACTGTGGTACTGTGTTGTTGCGTATACTGTGGTACTGTGTTGTTGCGTACACTGTGGTACTGTGTTGTTGCGTACACTGATACTGTGTTGTTGCGTACACTGTGGTACTGTGTTGTTGCGTACACTGTGGTACTGTGTTGTTGCGTACACTGTGGTACTGTGTTGTTGCGTACACTGTGGTACTGTGTCGTTGCGTACACTGTGGTACTTTGTCGTTGCGTACACTGTGGTACTTTGTCGTTGCGTACACTGTGGTACTTTGTCGTTGCATACACTGTGGTACTTGTTGTGCGTACACTGTGGTACTGTGTTGTGTGTGTTGTGTGTACACTATGGTACTGTGTTGTGTGTACACTGTAGTAGTGTGTTGTGTGTACACTGTAGTAGTGTTTTGTGTGTACACTGTGGTACTGTGTTGTGTGAGTGATTATTAATTTAGATAATGATAATCAAACATGACCTGAGTGATGCGTTGGTTCATGGGTTTCTTGTTTGGTTGCATTGTCTTGTGAAGTGGATGGTGTAGTCTCATTCACCAATACTGGAGTGTCGTCTTCTCACGCCGATACGGGCAACTGATATTGTTTTTAGGTGTTCTGGTGAAGATATTTCTTTAAGCTGCTTCAAGGCATATACTCCTTTCCAGATTTTATGGAAAGTAGTATCTGTGTTTTTTCCCAGTTAAGGCAGGATCCAGTTCAAAACCCAATACTTTGATATAGTTCGATACTTTGCAAATAGTTCCATCGTGTAGTGTTTTAAGGTTGGTTATTATTTTGGAGGATATTGCATTGAAGAACATAACATTTGTTTTCTCGGTGTTAAATTTCAGCCCATTAACGTCAAACCATTTTCTGCACTTTACTCTTTCCACCTTCTAAGTCAATTCTGGGCAAATCATTCACAAATATTAAAAACAGTGTTACCTAAAGAAGATCCTTGAGGTACACCAATTTCTACTCTCTGATGACAAGATCTTAGGGTATCATTTTCTATTTTTCATTTCTACTGTCTGCCTACTTTTTTTCCAAGAATGATTTTATTAATTTTAGCGCTTTACCTTTTATTCCATAAACTATAAGTTTCTGTGTCAATAAATCATGATTAACCGAATCAAAAGTCTTTGCTAAGTCTAAAACACCGCTGCCATATTTTTTTTGTCTAATTCCTTCACTATTATTTCTACAGGTTTATGTGCTGTAGATGTTGTTGACTTTCCTCTCCAATATGTGTATTGCGCATCATCCATAATTTTATATTTGTTCAGATGTTCCATTATATCAGACTTTGTACCATCTGACATGATAGACTACGATTTTTGAAATAGTTGGCAGTATTGTGATTGGTCTGTAACTAACCACCAATGATAAAACTCTTTTTCCTTTATATAAAGGAGTAACTCTTGTGTTATTTAGTGACGCTGAGTATTCTTCTGATTGAAGTATGATATTTCCATTAAAATCATTAGTGAAATAGAATGAGATTTAAAAACTTCATTTTTTTGATTCTCAACGTGATTGACAGCTTCTTGACAGACGGGCAAATTACTTATTCCGAGACTGTTTCCCATAGCCATGAAGTAAACATTAGATCTCATTTCCATTCCTTCGCATTTTCGTTTGTTTCTGCATTGATTACTTTCCAAATTTCTTTTTTCATGTTTTTGGCGTGATTGATCCTGTTATCAACATACATTTGTTTATTATCTTTGATTTTACTATCTCTTGCTTCCGTCTTATTCTTTATGATCGCTGAGGTTTCTCGAAGGTTTTCAAAGGATGTTGTTTTGGAACACACATCGCAGTGCCCGTCGATGAGATGTAGTAGACACGCCAATTTGTTCCATCTGATCATCTGGTATGCGGATGTGCGTCCGTCGTGCTATCACACACGATCATACTGGGTTGATGATGCTTCCGCTACCATCGGTCATTCTGAAATTGCTGCTTTATAGCTTAGACTTTTCGCGGAGCGTAGACTTCAACTTATCAACTTGATTGCCTGGCTGCCCCATCATCAACCGGTCGCCTCAGGACTTGATCTCAGCGTAGGCAGTAGGGCAGATATGTTGACTGGTGGTGGCCTGCCGGCCAATAAGCAAGTACATGGGTGGCTTGGTGGGGCGGCACTGGCGGGCAGGTTAGCACGTAGACTGTGTACGTGGATAGACCAACCCGCAGGCAGGAACACCTATTGTTGGCTTTCGCTTTCGGTTGTTTTTCTTCGGTTGAGAAGAAACCGTACCGTAAGACTGGGGACTGTCGCACTATCTTCATTGACACATCAAAGTGTGCGGTGAATCTCAGATGCGGTGTTATCAGTAGCTTGAGACACTGCATCAACTTCACAAAGTAAATGCTCGCAGAAAGGTATTTCAGTAGCAAGGTATTGCACGTTGGCGGATGAATCCTTTTCTATGATGCTCGCAGAAAGGTATTTCAGTAGTAAGGTATTGCACGTTGGTGGATTTATCCTTTTCTACGAACTCATAATTATGTCATCCAACGGCAGCTTCTTCTCAAGCAGGTTTTATTCGTAGTAGTATTTTTTGCAATTATCTGATTTTTAACCTCCTCAGGTACTCACGAACTTAAAAAAAAAATTCGGCTTCTTCAAAACATCTGGATCAATAAAATTCTTGGTCGACGAATTGTCAATTTCACGTGGGCAGAAATTCAAGTTTATTCGATCCCTCTTCTGATGACGACGCAGGATGGCCCAGTATTGTTTTAGACACCATGACGTCGGCTGTGCCAATGTCCTTATTATTGAAGTATTCCATTTCAGGGATAATTAAAACACCCAACTTTACTTCAATCAAAATTCACATATAATCAACATAGATTACAAGAATTTACAATAGATTAGGTGTTTACTGTCCGAGCGCAGAGAAGCAACTGTGTGCTCCGCTACAGCGCGCGCCTTTTTATAGCACTGTGGTGGGGCGATCGTAGAGGGGCGAGAGTTGTGAGTCACTTGTTTACGCCCCGTTCGGAGCGTTGTTCGAGAGATGACGTAGCATGTTGCATTTGCGCCGATATATATAACATTATTATTAAATGTAAATATATATTATCGCAAACTATATCTTTTATTTATCCTCTCTTGCATTGGTTTGAATATAGATTCAGTGGAAAGATATCGGTGAATAGAATTATCTACACTGATTTAAGTTTTGTTTTTGTATAAAATGACAGGATGAGCAAGAAATAATGTGCTTGAAGGTAAGCAAACATAATATGCTTGCCTATAACAACACAGTTTCACAAATTATTAGAACATAATGACATGAGTCCAAATCATCAGACCTAGCCCTGCACTGAGCTTGTTACTTTAAGCCTTGTGAAACTATGAAAATTCTATCCGAGAACTACTTCATGGTAATCAGTTGGTAGTGAGAACTACTATTATTCCTATTTATTCTGTTTTGAAAAACGTTTTTAGTAATAAAACCACAGTTATTTCTTTTCTTTTCTGTTCAAATCCGAAAGAAAACATAGTTCGAATGTAATTTGACAGTAAACATAACCTTACTTTTGGTTTAACTGTATCTCATTTTTGGTATTTGGGAAATGAAAAACACCGACAGCAGACGTTTTTAGAAGCATTTACAATTCTAATTAGACACTATTAATCCTTAGACACTTTCAGTATCAAATATTTATTGACAAGGGCACAGATTTCTAAAACAAAAGGCAGATGGAACGTGCAGAACACAGATCCTTAGGTCCGGAAAGCAAATATTAAACGCCAAAGCAAATACAAACTCCAGTCAGTACGAAACTGACTTCCGTCTCGTACGGGAGTCCCGTGTGATTTTATGTTTTGTTTAAGATTATGCCGTCTTGTGTCATCAAACATTGCAAACATTGTTCCCAAAAATAAAAAAAGGAAATTTCATAGGAAAGTTTGAATATTTTTACTGGTATTTGTTAAATTTAGACGATTTTATTTCGATTGATGAATAGAAACACAACACCTCAACGAAAATAGGTCAGTGTTGCTATACTAAATTGAAATTATTTTCCCTGAAGTTAAGGTAAAATATAGTTGTTTTGAAGATACTCGTAGACCAAATTATTGATGAACATTGTATAATTCAATTTTAAGCCCTATTTTTATAATCGTTATTTTTTTTATTTAATGTGAATCGATGCTAAGAACAAATTTTGAAGATACTCGTAGACCAAATTATTGATGAACATTGTATAATTCAATTTTAAGCCCTATTTTTTTAATCGTTATTTTTTTTTATTTAATGTGAATCGATACCAAGAACAAATCCTCGCCGTTACTAGGGTTAATAAAAATACTTATAGTGTTGATGAAAACTATAGTTATGAAACGAATAGCTAAGAACAAATCCTCGCCGTTATAAAACGTCTCGTCTATGACCTATTGATTCTAACTTGATCTGTGCAGTGCTGTTAGCATATATATTTTTAATAATACGAACATATTTCTTTCTTACTCCTTGTTGAATTAGAGCCTCCCAGAGCAGATTGTGTTTGATTGAGTCGAAAGCTTTATTGTAGTCGACAAATGCTAAATATAGGTCTTTCCCATACTCTTGAGATTTTTCTATTAACTGTTTTAATACATGCATATGAGCAATAGTTGAAAACCCTGCTCTAAAACCAGCTTGTTCAATAGGCTGTTCTTAATCTATAGTCCTTGATATTCTATTTAGGATCAGCTTTGAAAAAAATTTGTAAATGTTTGACATGAGGCTAATAGGTCTATAATTTTCAATTACGTTTCTGTCTCTTTTTTTGTGGAGCAAGTTATTAACAAGAAATCCTTGCATTATACAACACATATAAGGCACATATTGGTGGGATGCAAGGTGCTCCTTAATGGGGGTCATTACTCACGGCGCCATGACAGAGTACTTGAAATCATACGTGAAGCCATGAGCCTTTCATTAGCTAGAGCCCAAAAGGGATTGACGAAAAAAACAAAAGACAAATTAACTTCGTAAAAGAAGGCTCAATATCAAACTCCAGGAACAAGCCTTACTCAATCCTGGGTACAGCACCTGATTGGACTATTTTAATGGACACGTATGAAAAGCACTACAAAATCCCAGAGGATGTGGGTGTTTCGTCATCCAGACCGGACATTTTCCTTTTTTTCTAGAGCTACAAAACGCATAGTCCTTATAGAACTTACCGTACCGTGGGAAACTAATATACCTAAAGACCACGCGATGAAACAAAATAAGTATTACGACCTCCTAAACGAATTAACAAAAAACAGCTATGTAGTTAGTTTATACGCTGTAGAAGTGGGAGCGAGAGGTATACCAGCAAAATCTCTCTATAACCTGCTGAAAGACCTTGGCTTATCCAGAAGTGCAGTAAGTTCTATACTAGAACGAGTATCTAAAGCTGCACTAGTAGGCTCATATCAGATTTGGCTGGGCAGGGAAAGAAAGACGAGTAGTGAAGGTGAGTGTTGATGTACGTCAGAAAGGGGCCCCTTAAACCTACGCCCGAGTCACAAGTCTCGGGGTCTACTCGGGTTTTCTCTCTCTGCCACACGATGGACCCGGCACCCGCACGGTGAATCCATGGAATGCTAAGAAAATCGTCTCAACAATAGTGGGACTTTTTTCTTAAGACTGGGAACATTACACGCACACCAACGTGAGTAATTTGACAACGTCTGTGAGAGCTGTCACGCATACATAACTAATGACTGGCCTCACAGTGTTGTTCACGAAGGTTTCATCTGTTTAGAAATCTGTGGACAAGGGATTCAATGTATGGGACGTGGGCATTGTCCTTTATGACCAGAGATGTGGCGAATATTAGTTTGGGATTCGGCACTTTTTCCATTTGTATTCGGCCGAAATAATCGGTTTTGTTGCTGAATATATACGGTTCAAGCATTTTTATTTTCTAGGTTCACGTAGTAGTCCTGGCGTAGAACTAAAATACAAAATTTCACATTTAAGATTTGTCTTATAAAAGTCAAAGAAAACATATTTATTTCTTAATCCATAGTAATGTATAATCAGCAGTGTTCTGTGAATGTTGTTCGAGCAAGTCGACATATTAGATGTAATCACAATGCTTATGCTTTTTTACATGTCTCATCTTTGATTTTTTTTACAACCTCATAAATCGTCGAATGTACTAATAACTAGGTAAGTACACTCAATGTACTTTCTTCCAGGCTACTTATATTGAGGCTTCAAAAAGTTGTGGTGTCGTGGGACACCCCGTAGAAACAAAGTTTCTTCGAAAACATAGAAGCAGCACAATTTCAAAATAAAACTAGATCGCGCGGTTTTTGAAGCGAACACTTGTTTTGGCACACCACGCACATTTTTCGTAGGCTGTAAGTAAAGCTGAACCGTCACGCTTCGAAGCGACAGGCTCGTACGGCGTTCGGATGTAAGATGTAAGTACTTGGGACCACCGAGTGTATCCGAGCGAGAAGCACCGCGCACACATTTATCCGCCGGCGCCGGCGTTCATCGATGAATCATGCGATCCTCTTGCAGCCGGCTGCATGCACCAAAAAGTGTCTTGTTACGCTTATTGTATGCTTTCGCTGCATTTGTCAATGCTTTGTTCTGACGGTGTCACGTTAAACTATCGTCCGTAAACCAACCGACTTTACAGACAACCAATTTTTCTTGTCCTTCTGATATACTCGGGATCATGGCCATCTAGAAATGCATGAGCATTTCCCATTGTTCAAGGCCACGCCCTCCGGTTTCACCCGCGTACCGCGTTCCATAGTCAGCTATCAAATTCTCAGTAAGTTCGCACTTCTATCGGCAGTTCCTATGACTGCCTATTTTTTTTATTATTTGAATGCATGTCACAACTTTAGATGGTAAAAATAACCACAATGCTGAGTTATTTTTCCAGCGACTTCCATAGAAAAAAACTAGTGGCTGAGATACTATTCGTCGGCCACAATAAACGCGCGTTGGTTGTGGCCGACTTAGTAATTGAGAAGGTAACATAATTATGTTTTCTTAGGCGAATAATGCGATTAATAAGATGCTTAGTAATTAGCAATAATAATGAAGTATTCGCTTCTGCCATACGTTCTGGTCTAAAGTACATACATTTTTGAAGTGAAGTTGAAAAGAAGAAAGTTCTTTTGAAGCAAAGTGGCAACGTTAATTGTGTGAGCGGCGGCACGGTTGGTTCGTCATTTAATAATCGGCATTGAAACGTGGTACTAGTGTGGTGCCAGAAACTGCTTAGTTTCTAGGTATAGTCCGCGCCACCACTGAAGTCCGGTGGCGGAATTGTAGTACTACGTAACTTAATTAAAGATTGACGTTCCTGAATCATTGGAGAATTCGACAATGGCGCCAATCGTTTATGGTCTTGAGTGGTGGCGCGAAATCTACTGGTAGGTACCTATACAAACTGAGCACCTTCAATAGGTGAGACCTATATTGAGATAAGCTCATTCTATAAACTGCCAGTTTGTAAGATTGATATTTTTGTCACATCTTTCAATATAAAACATCGCGATGTAAATACATGTCTCGATGTAAGTACATGGGATGTCGATTAAATATCTAAAGGTTTTATCTTATTAGGTCGGGGATTAAAAACGCACCCTTTTATAGTATAGTGACCAACACAACTTATTTAAGTAGGAAGGTTTAGGTCATAAATCCACTACACTTGCCCCAATTGAAGGTTGGCAGACTTGAAATGTTAAGATTTAAATCTTCTACGATAAGCAGTTGTCCCAATGAATTATTTCCTTCCCCATTTTTTCAGTATCCGGCATTAACGCGTCACAACCCATATAATGTGAATTATATGGCAGCTCAACTTTAAAATATAAATGAAACTACACGTTTTTTTAGCGTTTTTTATTAATTTTGCAGTAAATCTACGAAGAGGCTACGGCTTTCTTGGGTGTGGGTTTGCCTTCCTTGAAGCCGTTGCGGAACCTCCTCCTCACAATCTTCAGGTGACGCATGCGGCCGGTTCCAGTGGTCTTCCTGCGCTTGGCCTTCACTGACCAGTGGTCTAAAAAACAAATAACATATCAGAAAAATGCAATATACGTATCATGCGGTTCAAAATTAAATTAAATTGGTAGTACTATTATTTCCCAGAATAATCCTACTTCTGTCACAGTGAAATTAGAATATAGTCCAAGATCCCAGAGCCACCAGACGTCACATATTTTCTGATGAACGAAATGTGGACGATTGAGTAGAGTTAGTAAGTACTATGAACACATGCTTACCCGCTAACTTGCTTAGACAGCCAATTTTGAGATATTTTGTTACATGAAGTTACATAAAAACTTTACTTACTTTACGTATTTTCTAATAACTAATTTTCTCATTGTTATAAACAAATATCCTTAAAAATAAGGCCTTATTACCCCCCAGACACTTTCTGTAGACTGTTTTGCTTAACTGATGCTTTAAAACTCCCAAAATATATGTTCACCAGACAACTTCACGAACCTTGGTATGTAACGTCCATGACCCCATTTCTTATCATCTCATCTACATTTCGTTTATCAGAAAATATGTGACGTCTGGGGTCTCCTGGGATCTTACTCTAATAGGTTTTTTGAGTATTTTATTGTCGAAATGTGTCAGCTCTGGCAGATTAGCAAGAAGGTTAAATTGGTACATGAGTCTACAAAAGCAGTCACACTTTAAAGAACACTGGGTGAGTGGTTGAGCGATGAGCGCAGTGCAGTGCTAGGTTGACTGGTAGAGAGTAGACACCATGCCGTTATGGGGCCTGCACATGTTGCTTGCCATCAGGCACATGTCATGTTCTGGTGCTGCATCTCTCAATACTATAAAAAAAAAAGAAAGATCATCAAATCAACTATGTAATTGGTGAATTCTTATATATATTTAGACATTATAAATGGTGCAACTTGATTGTATAATATCTTCTAAAGAGCAAAACAGGAATTATTTCTTGAATTTATTTCTCATTTAAGGTTTTCGTTGTAGCAGGGCATAAACTATAAGCACCCTAGTGTTTCACTTAGCTTAACAACTTCAAGCTTTAACAGGATAAAGGCCTATCTGTTAATCCAGCCAATGTACTTCTACATTTTTTAATTCATTTCATAATCATCATCATCAGCCTGTCCTAGTCCACTGCTGGACATAGGCCTATCCCATGGCTCGCCACTCAGCCCTATCCTCGGCTATACATCTCCATCCACTCCCTGCTGTCTGCAGTATATTGGCAGTCCATCTAGTCCAGCTTTTCCCAAAGTGGGCGGTAACGCCCCCTTGTGGGTGCTGCAGGCCCAAAGGGGTAGACACAGAAAAAAATAAAGGGCGTTGTGTAGAGCCTTGGAGGGCGATTTGTAATTTCATCAAGCTCTCGCATCTCGACTACAACTTGTGAACATCAGCTAATTAATAATAAAATTAATTAAATGAAAATATGGGGGCACTAAAAATATGTATTCTCAAAGAGGGCAGTAAACAAAATAAGTTTGGGAACTAGTCACAGTCATCTCTTAAATTAATTTATATCCACTCAACTGTAACATAGATGTGACGGAACAAACAGACACAAACTATTGCCTATTTAACATTCAAGAGATTTAGGAATTGGGGAGAGATTTGACTGTGTAATTAAGTCTGCCTGTAAAGTCAAGGTTTGTGGGTTCGACTTCCACCCAGTGCAAACAAGTTATGTGGTGAATACAATTTTTTGTTGTGTCTGGGCGTTTCTATTTCTAATAAAATGTATTTACAATAATATAACTATTATATCAGCTATCTGGCTCCAATTCAGACTTTGCTTAGTTTGGGGTCAGATGGTGTGTGAAATGTCCCACAATATTTATTATTATAGCTTCAATCTAATAATGACAATTTATAAGAAGAATTACATTTCTGTGGGACACACAGCATAACTCTGATATTTGGCTTTTAGTAACTACACAAACACATAAAGAAATGTAAGAAATAGCCATATATGATATGGTGCGATATAAATTACACCTTACATGGGATATTTCCATTTTGTTATTCCTACTTATACAAAGTAATATTCCTGCACAGAACATCACTCCAATTAGAGTAGGACCTTATTATTGTCTATACATAATAATATATGGATGTCAATTTTAACTTTAGTTTTACATTTTTTATATAGGATAGATTTATATCTAGGACATTTGAAATAATTTTAAACAATACTTTAATTACACTTCAGGCTGTCCCACTGTAGAATGGTGTCGTCTGTGGCCACTAGACAAGTGTCATAGCTTACATTTTTAGCCTAAAAGTTATTGCAGTTCCTAATATTTTTATATTCATTTTTATGTATTATGATTATGTATAACAGTTACTTAAAAAAAAAGGAGAAGTACATATTTGAAACTACTCCTTTATGGATATTTCTCTTTGTCTTAATTCTCAAGTCTCTTATTCTATTCCACGGTTGCACTGGACAATACTGCTTTGTAATGAAGTCTCTAATTGCTACTATATTTTGTTTTATTTCAAATTATTTGTTAGTTATTTTAAATTAAGTGCAATATAGGTCTGACAGTGTAGGCAAGTAACATTTAGAGAATGCAGTATTCTATCATAACAAATAGGTACCTAGTCTGTTAAAATTGATACATTTTATAGTGATATCTACATTCTTGTGTGTGTCTCAACAACTTCATATTTACATACAGTTAAGAGGTTAGGTGACCTGGACAATTAAGATCTTACTTTTGAGCTAAAAAAACAATGAAGTTATTGAATAAACTTTTCAAGTTTCACCATGGTTTTAATATATTGTATTTGGTAAAGATAATTACAAGAATTAAATAGTTTAACACGTTAAACTAGGTTAGTTTAATTTTACCGGCACATCGTACCTATTTGAAAAATGTTTTTCAGACTACCATTGCACAAACAGACTTATTTTAAATGTTATGATACATAAACTTGCAAGTAAATTCCCTTCGGGGAAGTTCGAGTAACAATTAATTTGTTTGCATGTAGTTTGGTATTAATTTACATTTGTATTTTTACTCACATGATCGCAGCTTAGCCGCTGGGTATCCACACTGAGCACATTTGGACTTTTGGATGTGGTAAGATGATCTACCACACCTCCTGCATAGGGTGTGGGTCTTATTTCGACGTTTACCAAAGCTGCTGGTACCCTTCGTCTGAAATAAACATTATGAGGTTATATTCACCGTTCAACCAAACTCACTAATATACATTATAATCACTTCTTTGAATATTTTTAACACTCGAAACGCATTAAATCATTAATTTTAACAGAGAAAACAGTAGATTATTTCAGATTTAAAAATAATTAAAAGCAGTACGCTACCATCTTGTCAGTTTTTGACAATCAAAG
Organism: Ectropis grisescens; assembly: GCA_017562165.1. Classification (NCBI taxonomy): domain Eukaryota; kingdom Metazoa; phylum Arthropoda; class Insecta; order Lepidoptera; family Geometridae; genus Ectropis; species Ectropis grisescens. The sequence continues at coordinate 15,726,924 of CM029788.1, read as the reverse complement.
AGAAAAAGAAAACATTAAACGTTCTAGGGATGGGACAATACAAATAGACATTCATGGATGAGATGATAGAAGAGTGAAGAGCGTGGAATCGAAACAAAACCGCAGAAATAAAAAATCGAGTCAAACATCGATTCATGAACAAACAAATTTCAGAACGCTTCATCATCATCATCATCATCAGCCGCAAGACGTCCACTACTGAACATAGGCCTCCCCCCTAGATTTCCAAAACGAACGGTCCTGCGCAACCTGCAACCAGCGGTTTCCAGCGACCTTTATGAGGTCATCTATCCATCTAGTTGGAGGCCGTCCAACACTGCGTCTTCCGGTTCGTGGTCGCCACTCGAGATATATCTTCCCCATCGGTTGTCAGTTCAGTTCAGTTGTGATGTGGCCTGCCCATTGCCACTTCAGCTTGCTTACTCTTTGAGCTATGTCGGCCACTTTCGTTTTTTTGCGAATATCCTCATTATGGATTCTGTCGCACAAAGAGAGTAAAAAGTTTGGCACACCACCCAATTTTTCGTGGGCTGTGAATAAAGCTCGTAAATGAAATAAATATTCGGGTGAATGGTGAATTCGGAGCCACCGAGAGAGCCATAGCGAGAGAGATAGTCAGTTGCTGCTGTCTGCTGTTATTGACTTTTTTGTACATCACGGCCATGAATACTAATTCTTCCGCCGCATCTGTCATTTAGCTAGAAATATTTTTATTTTAATCATTAAAATTATTCAATAGATGTAAACTCGCGACCATGGACATTGACCATATAGAAATGCGTCAGTATTTCTCATTGGTCGTCTATAAATGCATCGGCATTTCCCATTGGTCGTCTATTAATGCTGGCGCATTTCTAGATGACCATGCTCATGGCAATGCCCTCCGGTTTCACCCGTGAAGTTTCTAAAGTAAGCTATCAAATTCTGAGTTGTAAGTTTTCACTTCTATCGGCAGTCCTTGGCATCCGTAAGCTGACTGTGCTGACGCTACTAGACTTTAGCAGCGCTTTCAACAATGTCGATTTTGACATTTTGTTGGAGCTTCTTCGCTCTCTTAACATATCTCGACACGACACTCGATCATTTCTCCTTGTCACATAATTTTTGTACGGCATTGTGAAATAATGGATTAAAAGAGGTATTGAAACTGTTTTTTTAATATGTATGGCATTGGTTCCATATAGTTTCAATACCTCTTCTAATACATTATTTCGCAATGCCGTACAAAAATCATGCGACAAGGAGAAATGATCGAGTGTCGTGTCGAGACATGTTAAGAGAGCGAAGAAGCTCCAACAAAATGTCAAAATCGACATTGTTGAAAGCGCTGCTAAAGTCTAGTAGCGTCAGCACAGTCAGCTTACGGATGCCAAGGACTGCCGATAGAAGTGAAAACTTACAACTCAGAATTTGATAGCTTACTTTAGAAACTTCACGGGTGAAACCGGAGGGCATTGCCATGAGCATGGTCATCTAGAAATGCGTCAGCATTAATAGACGACCAATGGGAAATGCCGATGCATTTATAGACGACCAATGAGAAATACTGACGCATTTCTATATGGTCAATGTCCATGGTCGCGAGTTTACATCTATTGAATAATTTTAATGATTAAAATAAAAATATTTCTAGCTAAATGACAGATGCGGCGGAAGAATTAGTATTCATGGCCATGATGTACAAAAAAGTCAATAACAGCAGACAGCAGCAACTGACTATCTCTCTCGCTATGGCTCTCTCGGTGGCTCCGAATTCACCATTCACCCGAATATTTATTTCATTTACGAGCTTTATTCACAGCCCACGAAAAATCTATGGGTGGTGTGCCAAACTTTTTACTTAAAAAGATATCGAATGTCGATATCCATATTTTACTACCAAACTTTCGATATATCGTCAAAAAAAATCTAGTAATAAATATCGATATTTCTGAGTTATAATTTCGATTTTTTTTATATTTATCACAGTCCCAGTGTATTCTGTTTTCTGTGGTCCTCTGGTCCTCTCTACCACGCGTAGGCGCTAGGCGTACAACTTCACTGCTTGACGTTAGGGTGGTGATATCGTGTAGTGTGATCAGAGCGCCCAGTCTATCGAGCCCTGCTCGTCGGCCCGATGAATTGTGTCGTCTAATCGCTACTTTAGTAAGTAGCGTGGTGTAATACGCGTCAGACTGTTAGACTCTGACTTCAGACAGCAAGATCGGGTTCGACGAGTCTTACTGGCTTACAGTCTGAATAATAAGTAGTGTAATAAGGCAAATACAGTTAGACCGACAAATATATGATACTGACATTGACATATAGTCTTAAAATATCATTTCATTGGTTCGTGATTGGTTCATTGAAATTCGCGGTAATTTTTGTTTTTGTGTTTTGGGTATTCGGAATTCGAATGGCATAATTTTATTTTCGATCTCGCTGTTATTATACTTATCTAAATACTTAAAAATCTTTTCATTGTTTTAAATGAATAAACACCATAATAGCGTGCAGTAAAGAAAAAGAAGTACTAGAGTAAGTAAGTCCTAGAGTTGTATCGCGTAAGAGCGAGAGCACGCGTTTTTCAGACTGGTGTAATAGCGACCGAAAAATTAGACTCTAAGGCAGTCTGAATAACGAGTGATAATAACGCGTAGTCTAATAAGCGCTTTAGTCTGTGGTCCTGAAACCTGAATCCTGAAAGATGTAATCTGTATCTGAGAGCATATTTTTGCGTTCATTGTGGTAGGTGTTCTGTGATCCTGAACAGTGTTTCTACAATGAGGAGAAATTTCCCTTTTGAGAGGAAATTAGGGTCCAGAGGGGAATTACAAGGGGAAAGAGATGTAAAAGGGGAAATCATGGGTAAAACCATTGACTACATATAACTCATATAAGTACTATAGAGCACGCACGCAAAACGACGTTCCCGCCGCGACCGTATAAAAGATACAATGTCGCACCATTGAATGTTGAACAGAGGTTGTTCCCGTTCTTTTAAGCGCAATTTTAAGTACAGGATTTATCCAACTGTTTCATTTTTTGAGCCTGTTGCATTTAAAAGAAATTGACAACAAACTCAAACCGTTTCTTAATCTGGTCGATATAATCACTATAATTTTTTTGAACACCACAGTTTTCTTTATGTTCCTATTCTGTCTGGGGTGTTACGTACGAGGAAGGTATGAACCTCGTACACTTCAGATTTTTATCATATGGTTTTCAATGCATGAGGCATGAAAGCCTAAATTATATTGAGATTGGTTGCAACAAATGCAACAATTTTCAAATTTTAATCTCTCAATGTTCACCCTGAGAGAGGGGGGGGGGGGTTGTGCAAACAAAACTATAGTAGAATATTTTTTTAAAAGGGCACAGACTATGTAGAGAGATACACTGAAAAGAGGAAATATTAACTGAGGCGTGGAGAAAGGAAATTATTAAAGTGGAAACACTGATCTTGAATCCCGAAGTCAAGCTAAATTACTCTTACATTCTCCACAATTTTTTGCTTAGAAATTTTTATGAACTAGGTAGTTACGATAAACCTCTAAATAATAGTCGAAGCAACAAGTTATAGTTTGAATATAAATCTTGCTAAGAATAAACTACAACAAAATTAGCGGTTAATATTTACCGTTTCAGATAGCCAGATGTAAGTATGTTTTGCTAAATCACTGTCTTATTGTTTTTTGTAAAGTATTTTAGTAAACACCTAAATACTGACTGAATGATTTGCATGCTGCTAACGTATGTATATTCGCAATCAACAGCATGATTTACTATTTGTGGTAAATCGCCTAGGCAGGTGTCTCGTTATTACACATGTAGGTTACCTTATAACTTTACTAAATCCACCACCGGTAATCATGGTAAAAAAGAAACAATATTATCAATTAACGGTGTGGAGATATGTAATAAAGTAAACAGCTTTTCATAATTCTCTATACAATTTTAGAATACTATCAAGATAATGGAGCTTCTTGATGTAATGAAAAATTTAACGATAAAACCAAACGAAAGTGAACAGAAACTATACAGATCAATAGCAGCTGATATAGATGATGTTCCAACAGAAATAGTCCTTGCTGAATACACTGACAAAACTTTGCTTATAGTGTCTCAGTATCAAAAGATTGGGAGCATGCTATTGATACAAAAAGACCAAGTCCATAATCCTTTAGGTACTGAAGATATATATACCACAAAAGTAATCTTTGGTGCTTCAGCAGAAGAACAACAAGTAGCGGCCCGGTACCTTGCAGAAGCCATCAAAATTACAAATACACTTTGTATATTTATCAATCTGAAATCATACGATATTGAGACAGTGAAAGCTTGTAAAGATATCATTTTGGATCTGAAGAGAGAGAAGACAGCAGCTAAATGGAACTGACAACAAAAAGATTTAAACAAGCACATAGATATTATGGTCAACTGGTCATAGGTCCACCTGGTGCAGGAAAGACCACTTACTGCACTAAAATGTCAGAACTTTTAAGAAAGCTTGGAAGGCAAGTTATTGTTATAAACTTAGATCCAGCCAATGACTTGATGTCTTATGAACCTGATATTGACATAAGAAAACTTGTGGTCTTAGAAGAGGTCATGCAGCAACAGAATCTTGGCCCCAACGGTGCTCTGCTGTATTGTATGGAGTACTTAGAAAAGAATATTGACTGGCTTTTGGGACAAATAAAGGGAGACAACAATACAAATTTTATATTTGATCTTCCTGGGCAGGTTGAATTATATTGTCATCATCAGAGTTTGTCCAACATTTTCTCTCAGTTAACAAACTTCAATATGCAGTTATGTGTAATACACTTAGTTGACTCTCATCACTGTTCTGATGCAGGAAAATTCATATCAGCATTGATGTTGTCTTTGAGTGCTATGCTCAAAATTGGTCTGCCTCATGTTAACATTCTCACAAAGGTTGATCTACTGAAATCGCACATGGATAAGTTGCAATTCGGAATAGATTTCTATACTGAGGTGTTGGACTTAAACTACTTGTTGGAGTGTTTGGATTCAGATAAATTTACTAATAAATACAAAAAACTGAATGCTGCTTTTATATCTATAATAGAAAGCTACAGTTTAGTGTCATTTCAACTAGTAAATATGTTCAAAGAGAAGAGTTTGATAAATGTTAAAAACCTTGTAGATAAAACAAATGGATATGTATTCAAAGCAGAAGAAGGTAGACATATAAACAGCATGCTGGCCTGTGCTATGGGTGTTGGAGAACCAGTTGATATTGATACAGATTTTTAATAAAAGTTTAATCTATGTAATGTTTTAATTTCCTTACTACCTATTGTTTATTAAATGAAACAACTTCAAAAATGTAGAATTTCTCAATGAAATGTGACTTTTCTGTACTGGAAACAGCGTATATATTTGGCAGCCTGCATGTTTTCAGACTTGGCTCTAGCTTTTCATTAAGCCCAAATGAAAGTACACAGTACCTAAATATCTAAAATTACATTTGTTTTTTGTCTGTTTGTTCAGGCTAATCTTCAAAACAGTTGGATCAATTATGACGGGGCTTTAACTACTAGATAGTTGATGTCGTATGTCTAACTTAGGCTACTCTTACTTGAGAAAAATAAACAAGAAACCCTTAAAACCCATGCAGGGGCAGCCAATGACTGAGGGCTTACCCACCATCCACCTCCTGAGACCACCTGGTGTGAACTGTGGGAAGATTTTTTTTAAAACGGTTCACCTTAATCTACCTGGGCTTACTTTGAGATATATTTATTTCCCACCCATACATACCATAACCATACACCTTGTTAGATAACCAAATCAGGTTACATAGGACCCAGATCAGACTGAGCACACCGACTCCACCTAGTCTTGTTGCCCCTAGAGCGTAAATAAAAATGCGGAAACCAGAAGCTTCAAGGGAGGTCCTGAGAGGAGTGCAAGCAGAGTATGGAAAAGCGACACTAAGAGCTTCTGGTGGGAGCCCACCAAGAGCCAAAAAGTGCACCATAGTTCTTAGATGTACCGTCACTAATGTCAAGTTATATCTATCAGGGGTCTTTTTAACCCCCGACCAAATAAAAGGGGTGTTATAAGTTTGACGTCGATGTCTGTCTATCTGTCTGTGTGTGTGTCTGTCTGTGGCACCGTAGACGCTCAAACGGATGGGCCGATTTCAATGCGTTTTTTAATTTTTTATTTGAAGGTTAAATATCCGTGCGGATGTTCTTAGCCATGTTTGGTTAATATCGATTCAAAATGGCCGCCTCCACAAAATGGCGGACAAAATATTTCTTCACAACCTACCTCAATATGGGTATCAAACGAAAGTGCTTGACTAGTAGAATACACTGCACTATGACAAATTTCAAATCCAAGATGGCCGCTCCCACAAAATGGCGAAATATATTTCTTTTCTCAAAACTACCTTAATACCCATAATCAAATGAAAGGGCTTGACTAGTACAATGTTGTACAGATAACAATTACTAGGTAGTCGGGGGTTAGTCAAAATTTTTAATTTTGTTCTTGTTAAAAAAAACCTAACATGTAGATACAATCCTAGTAAAAGTTTTTTTATGAAATTTTTCATCTAGCTATGATAAAAAAATCATTATTTAGTTGAAGTTTATCTAATTTCTGAGCTGATGGAGATCTGATTATATTTCTGATGTGGGATATAACTTTTTGTGGGAGTTGCATGGTTAAACAATTTTTAAATCAACATTTTGCTTCCTTGCAGATGTCAAAAAGTAACAAGGAGGTGTATGAGAAACTTATAGAAAAAGAAAATGCCATAGATAAACTACTGGATGGGAAAAATAAACATTTGCATGTCCAACTTTTACACCAGTATAATGATATTAAAGATGCAACACAAATTGTTATTCAGCACATAGCTAACATAGAGAATGCCTCCATAACTGAAATACATAAAAGGTTAAATCTGGATGTGTAATAAAACAATATTATATAATGGAACGTTTTATTTGAAGACAAATACAACTCTTTATATAATTTAAAAAAAATCCAATATTTTTGTGTTCATAAACGAAATAATGAACATTTTTTTTATTTTTCAATGCGGGTTTACATAGTAGGTGTTATTAAGTTATAAGTGTTTTCAAAAAGCCACAGTTCCACGTTTGCTACTTCAATTACGAAAAATGTAGTACAATATGACAAGTATTCTAAGATTTGATTATCATATTATGTTTGATAATAGTATGTGACCATTGTCAGCAAATAAGTTGAAAAACCATGTAGTTAAAGGTTATCTTATTGTTGAATTATCTAAAACTATAGTGAATAATGGATTTTAAAAGAGAAAAAAAATCTACTTCCTTCTTGATATCTAACATTTAAAATATTAAGTATAATAGATAGCATGTAGTGTTGAATTAACAAAAGGTAGTTTACCACCAATTGATGAAGTTATACATTGTTAAAGGTGCCTTTAAACGATTAAAACTCTCTATACAGTGAGAGGTTCCGCCTCCATAACCAAGGAGGGTTGTTAACATGCTTTTATTGTTGATACACATAATTCTTACAAATCAAAATACATTTAAGATAAAGTTCTAAACGCTAACATTGTGTTTTATTTAATAAGCAAGCAATAATATATGTTTTAAATGTATAATATAAATGTGCTGGTCGTGTGAGACGACAGCGCGCGAATACTTAGCAGGGGTCGCGAGCGGAGCGGCGCGGAGCCGCGCGGCTGCGCCCGGCTCGAGGAGCCTCGCTAGTCACTAGTAGCATTATACTTTCATTTGTAATAACTCACTTGGAACAGCGTTGTGGCTGCTGTGTATCGTGTGCGTCAGCACTTGAGTTCTGATCATGTTTTGATTATAAAAATCAATAACAACACGTTATTGTAGCAACATATCTCTTGTATGTTCCGGCCAGGGTACAAGCATTCAAAATTGTAAAGTCTTCATTTAGTTCCATTCTCGGTCGGCGCAAGCCGTAAAATTAGTTATGTATAGGTTCATGTATTCGAAATGGAATGTAGGTACTATATTATGCTGATTACTGTAACAGCCATGTACACCGACCGAGTTTCGAGACTGTCTCAAATATCATTGTTAGTCATTCCAGCTAAATTTAAGTATAACAATATAACAAATTTACAAAAATACATATAAATTGAACAACATTCGCAGTCTTGATTTTCAAAAAAATGCGTATAAATATATTATTACTAACAAATCTAAGATTTTTCTATCGAAATAATACCCTATAGTGTGGAAAGTCAAAACGCGAATGTTCATTCAGTTTCAATAAACGTTTATCGTTAGACTTAAATCTATTAGTTTCAGACTCGTTTCAGGCAGTCCTAATAATTTCAAAGCACCACAATCATTCAATAAATGCAACTCCTATACTAATATATCACACCCCTAGCATTACGGTAAGAAAAGTCGACGTAATTTATTTGCGAAAGTTCAACTAACAAACAGTTAAAGATCTGATCGGAATCGGTCAGTTTCCAACACGATACCTGGGATCCCGACAGTGCGTCATATAAAATTTCAAAACATCCTCGCACACGCCACTCGCCCCTATAAGCCTAAACAACTACTGTATCAAGAAATCCCAAAAACAAGTCTGAAAACAATATAGTTTGACCTATGTAATCAAACATCAAATTCATAACAAATTGCTTGGTTTTTATTGCTATAAAGTAGTGCATAATGCATCAAAGCTTAAAATGGATTACATAGATTAAACCACCTTAAAACAAAATAATGATTTGGTAAATTGTAAATATACTATGTGTAAATAAATAATGCTGACTCAGTATATCATATGCTTAAAACAAAACATAGTAATTACTAAGTCTTCTCACTTATGAAACCGTGACTTAACAATCAACAAGGTCAATTTAGCAATATATATTTTTTAACATGTATCACTTGTCAGATAAACCAATGCTTGTTTTGGGTGCTTACCTTTCTAAGATATTATGCTACCTTGCTCAAACTGAGCCAAATTTAGAAAATAAAATAGAAGGGTTTCCCTTCAATTATCTGGTCTCAGGTAAAGATATTTGGTAGCAGATTACAAAATAACCAGAGAGGCATATTTGTCTTATTAGGGTTTATCGAAGCTATAAAATTAGCCTCAAATACGTCACTTGTCTTTATTATATTATTATTAATTGTACACAAAATGTGTCAATTATAGTAATACAAAATCAGTCTCACAATAGGGAAGTCTTTTAGATCTTCAGGCACGTATACAAAATGATCGCTGATTATCCGCTTACATGTATATAATGCAACCTCAAAAATACGTGCTAATTAGTTACAATCAGATATTTACTTTAGTTCCCAAGAGGTTTTATGTAATTCCAATGGTATTATCATAGTTGCGTATGAATGCTAGTGAAGATGACATAGTCTTTGCCATCTTGTTGTACACTTTTCTGTACAAAATAAAAATTCCCTTACTGCATGCATATTTAAAACAAACTTTGTGATCTTCACTAGCAACCTTTATTATTTTCCAAGTTAAACTAATGTGAAGCTTTCCTTTAAATAAAATGAATATAAATAAAAACTATTTCAACACAACACAATAAAATCAAGCATGATAAGTTAACTACATGGAACCTTACTAAAATATAATGCGAAATTACCTTAGTGCACAAAACATTTAATCCGAATCCAATAGTGCATCACCTTGACCGATATGTTTTCTTTCGAAAATGTGGCTTTGCTCCGCCACCTAAAAATTGTTGTAAAATATATGAAAATAAATCGCTACAAACGTAAAATAATGTGAAAAGGAAAGCTCGTAGTATCATCCTGTGTAGTGGTTGTTATTGTGGTTTTATTCTGCAGTAACCTTGTTTTTGTCGAGGGGCCCGTTTGCTTCCAACGCTTGGGCGACGTCAGATTTGGGAGCAGGTCCCTTCCTTTTGCCTTTGCCAACGTTTTTCTTGGAATTTTTAGATGGTTTGCTCTTCGGAAGTTGCATGCCTAGTAAAAATAAGACCATTATAAAAAAATATCAATAAAACAAAGAATACAAATGAAACAAACCATAAATATTCACCATTATTGTTTACATTAGCAACATTTTAATAGTTTTACCTACTGCCGTTACTGAAAACAACCTTCTGAAAAAATCTTTTACGCATGACTTTTGTAGTTTACCGAGTCACAAGTCTCGGGATTTTTCTCTGCCACACGATGAACCCGGCACCCGCACGGTGAATCCATGGAATGCTAAGAAGATCGGCTCAATGCTATTTACTCGTATTTACACATCAATTCATTGACAAGTATAAACCGCCAAATAAATTACTTAAAACAAATTTAATACTCAGTTAATACGTTGTGAAACTAGGGATTTGTTTCGCAAAGTGAGAGAGCTGACTGGGATGCGAAGTTTCCTTCCTTCCACTCGACACCACCAAAACGACACCACAGATTTCAAAACAGATGAAACCTTCGTGAACGACACTGTGAGGCCAGTAATTAGTTATGTATGCGTGACATTATTATTGTTGTATATACTATTATCATATTGTATATACTATTATTGTCTTAGCTTCGGAAATCTTCGCGTATAATAAACACTTAATTTAAAATAATTTATTATTTCACCGATTACATATTATGCAAGGATTTCTTGTTATTACTATTTCCATCCTATGAAGTTAAGAATTTTGATTTTGCATGCAGCTAAAAATTCGAATATTCGCACAGAAAATTCGGAATAAAAAGACAACGCCGAATAATAGTAAAAATCATTTGTGTGTGTTTATTTTGAGTATTCTATCGGAGCTTCTTGTGAAATTTTGAATATTATGTTTGACAAAAAAGTGGCAACTACTCATTTAATATCGGTGAACACAGGAGAATTTTTGTCAACTGATTTGATGTTGGGGCATAGAATAGATAATATAGATAGAACGGACACTCCCCACCCCCCGCCAATTTCAAGCTTCCTCACCCCTCAGGCCGTTTCGGATACGCTAGGAGCACTCAACGAAGGGCTGGTATCGAACATCTAATTCCTAACGAAATATCATCATGGTGAGTTGTTGTGCTGTTTACGGCTGTCCGTCAACTAAACGGGACAAGATTAAAAGCTTTATTTAATTTTCTACGGATAAAATAACGTAAGATTAGAAACTTTTAAATAACTTTGCTTTATAAAACGTAGTAATTTTTTAAATCAAAGTTCATAACTTACACAGCCAGTTTTGGGCACGGATTGATAATGCCTGGAGGAATAATTATAGTGACAGAATAAAGTTTCCTTCTTGGGTAAGTGTAAAATAATATGCGAATGTGTACCTACTAGCAGAAATGGATATCTAGGTACCTATCTATCATCGGTTTCGTTTGATTTTACGCGGCAATACATACACCCTTTTAATTAAAATATTATACCATTTGTCAGCATTCTATTTATGTAACTCAACTTTATAGCAAGTTTATAAACTACTTTACGTCACCAGATGAACTCAAGGGACACAACTATTCAATAAAATAAATTCAGTAGCCCTAGCGCTAACGCACACATTCACGCGTGTGTACGAACGACATCTGCGTAGTTGTGTGAAGAGTAGGTAACTCAACAGCGGCGCATGTATGTACTTTTAGTGGAGTGTCCATGGTGTGGTTGGGGGCCAGATCGTTCAATTTGTTTACTATCCAATCTTTGACTGGACGCGTGTCAAAACGAAAAGTTCACCTTTTCAAAAATGTTGATACAAACCAACGAAAACCGTCTAAGAGTTTTTGTAAATCAGTAGAACATTATTCACATCGCCATCGCATATAGTTGGTAACATCGTCTCGTCGAAGCCCGAGATTTTGGAGGAGATTGAGAGGTTCTATGAACAGTTATACACCTCTACGCAAGCACAACCTGTCGTTAGCATGGCAAAAGACCCCAGCTAAGCTGACCCGACACTTTACCGAAGATATCCCGGAAGTCAGCCTGTATGAGATTAGGATGGCCCTCAAACAACTTAAAAACAACAAGGCACCTGGCGACGACGGAATTACGACGGAGCTTCTGAGAGCGGGTGGAAAACCGGTACTTAAAGTCCTCCAGAAGCTGTTCGACTCCGTCATACTTAACGGTAATACGCCAGAAGCGTGGAGCAGAGGTGTGGTGGTGCTCTTCTTCAAAAAAGGTGACAACACCTTGTTGAAGAACTACAGACCCATCTCACTTCTGAGCCACGTTTATAAGTTGTTTTCGAGGGTCATCACGAATCGTCTCGCACGCAGGTTTGACGACTTCCAGCCACCCGAACAAGCCGGTTTCCGAAATGGCTATAGTACCATAGACCACATCCATACGCTTCGGTAGATTATACAGAAAACCGAGGAGTATAATCGGCCACTATGTATAGCGTATGTGGACTATGAGAAAGCCTTCGATTCCATCGAGACCTGGGCAGTGCTTCAGTCTCTCCAGCGATGCCGCATTGACTATCGCTATATCGAAGTGTTGAAGTGTATCTACAGCAAAGCCACAATGTCTGTCCGATTACAGGACCAGTGCACAAAACATATCCAGCTACAGAAAGGCGTGAGACAGGGAGATGTTATATCTCCGAAACTGTTCACTGCCGCGCTGGAAGATGTTTTTAAGCTACTGGACTGGAACGGATATGGCATCAATATCAACGGCGAATGCATCACTCACCTTCGGTTTGCCGACGACATAGTCATTGTGGCGGAGTCGCTGGAGGACCTCGGTGCTATGCTCAGGGACCTCAGTAGAGTATCCCAACAGGTAGGTTTGAGGATGAATATGGACAAGACGAAAGTCATGTCAAATGTTCATGTCTCACCTGTACCGGTTATTGTTGGGAATACCACACTCGAAGTTGTTGACGAATACGTCTACCTGGGTCAAAAGATCCAATTAGGTAGATCCAACTTCGACAAAGAGGTCCAGCGAAGGATCCAACTCGGATGGGCAGCGTTCGGGAAACTTCGGCACATCTTTGAGTCCAGAATACCCCAATGCCTAAAGACAAAAGTCTTTAACCAGTGCGTGTTGCCAGTGATGGCTTATGGAACTGAGACGTGGTCCTTAACTGTGGGCCTCATAACGAAGCTCAAAGTCACACAGCGAGCTATGGAGAGCTATGCTCGGAGTCTCTTTGCGTGACAGAATCCGTAATGAGGATATTCGCAAAAGAACGAAAGTGGCCGACATAGCTCAAAGAGTAAGCAAGCTGAAGTGGCAATGGGCAGGCCACATCGCTCGCAGAACTGACAACCGATGGGGAAGAAAGGTTCTCGAGTGGCGACCACGAACCGGAAGACGCCGTGTTGGACGGCCTCCCACTAGATGGACAGATGACCTCACAAAGGTCGCTGGAAACCGCTGGTTGCAGGTTGCGCAGGACCGATCGTTGTGGAAATCTAGGGGGGAGGCCTATGTTCAGCAGTGGACGTCTTGCGGCTGATGATGATGATGATGATGATGATGATGATGTATAGCCTATGTGGACTATGAGATCTCTCCAGCGATGCCGCATTGACTATCGCTATATCGAAGTGTTGAAGTGTATCTACAGTAAAGCCACAATGTCTGTCCGATTACAGGACCAGTGCACAAAACATAGCCAGCTACAGAAAGGCGTGAGACAGGGAGATGTTATATCTCTGAAACTGTTTACTGCCGCGCTGGAAGATGTTTTTAAGCTACTGGACTGGAACGGATATGGCATCAATATCAACGGCGAATGCATCACTCACCTACGGTTTGCCGACGACATAGTCATTGTGGCGGAGTCGCTGGAGGACCTCGGTGCTATGCTCAGGGACCTCAGTTACTTACAGGACTTAGAGTATCCCAACAGGTAGGTGTGAGGATGAATTTGGGCAAGACGAAAGTCATGTCAAATGTTCATGTCTCACCTGTACCGGTTATTGTTGGGAATACCACACTCGAAGTTGTTGACGAATACGTCTACCTGGGTCAAAAGATCCAACTTCGACAAAGAGGTCCAGCGAAGGATCCAACTGGGATGGGCAGCGTTCGGGAAACTTCGGCACATCTTTCAGTCCAGAATACCCCAATGCCTAAAGACAAAAGTCTTTAACCAGTGCGTGTTGCCAGTGATGGCTTTTGGAACTGAGACGTGGTCCTTAACTGTGGGCCTCATAACGAAGCTCAAAGTCACACAGCGAGCTATGGAGAAGGCTATGCTCGGAGTCTCTTTGCGCGACAGAATCCGTAATGAGGATATTCGCAAAAGAACGAAAGTGGCCGACATAGCTCAAAGAGTAAGCAAGCTGAAGTGGCAATGGGCAGGCCACATCGCTCGTAGAACTGACAACCGATGGGGAAGAAAGGTTCTCGAGTGGCGACCACGAACCGGAAGACGCCGTGTTGGACGGCCTCCCACTAGATGGACAGATGACCTCACAAAGGTCGCTGGAAACCGCTGGTTGCCGGTTGCGCAGGACCGTTCGTTGTGGAAATCTAGGGGGAGGCCTATGTTCAGCAGTGGACGTCTTACGGCTGATGATGATGATGACGATTATAAAACAGGGTTTAAAATAGAATAATACAATCTACATAAATAATTTGGTCTACGAGTATCTTCGAAAAAATTACAATCTATATTTTACCTTAACATTAGGGAAAATAATTTCAATTTAGTATAGCAACACTAACCAATTTTTGTTGAGGTGTTGTGTTTCTATTCATCAATCGAAATGAAATCGCCTAAATTATATAAATAGCAGTAAAATATTCAAATTTTCCTATGAAAGGATATGCCCCTTTCCTTTTCTTATTTTTGGGAACAAAGTTTGAAGACACAAGACGGCATAATCTTAAACAAAACTTAAAATCACACGGGACTCCCGTACGAAACGGAAGTCCGTTTGATACTGACTAGAGTTTGTATTTGCTTTGGCGTTTGATATTTGCTTTCTGGACCTTAGAATCTATGTTCCGCACGTTCCATCTGCCTTTTGTTTTAGAAATCTGTGAACGACACCATCCGTGGGTCGTATGAAATCTCTAGTCCATACGACACCACCCTAGTGATGTGCTGTTCCGCCACTAGTTTTTATGTCGTCAGTATTACTATCCATGTCTATTGTGAAAAATTAAAATATTCGAACGGAAAGACAATAATATGCAAATTGCAATGAACAATGTCAAGATTACCATTTGAGTGACAGATAAATATAAACTTTATCAAATGACATACCTCATTAATGAAACTGCTTGAACTTAATTGGAGTTTTCATATCAACAACTTTGTATGTAGGTAACCTCACTATTAGTCGGTGGTGTCGTATGGACTAGTGATTCCATACGACACCACCGAAGGTGTCGTTTTGGTGGTGTCGAGTGGAAGGAAGGCGAAGTTTTAGAAGCTGTGCCATCGAAGATGAAACCGTGAAAGTCCTGACTAACACGTCGGGTCTAGGTTTAGGAACGCTGGAAACAATACTGCGCAGCACTGTATCATATAAGGCATACTACTGTGGTAAAAGAGCTGTCGCCAGACGAACCTGACATTCTTCGTTCGGAAGTGGAAGACGCTATCAGAGTCCTGAAATCTGGAAAGGCACTTGGCAAAGACAGAATTACTGCCGAACTGCTGAGGAATATGGGAAAAGCAGTAACAACAATAATGGTGCAAATATGTAACGAGGTATGGAGAACGGGAAAATGGCCGGCTGAGTGGAAGGAATCTGTGTTCATTCCGTTACACAAAAAAAGATCTACGAAGAATTGCGGCAACTACAGGACCATCGCGTTCATCTCTCACGCAAGTAAAATTCTCTTACATATAATAAACCAGCGTCTCAACCATTTCCTCAGAGTCCAGATACCACCAGAACAATCTGGTTTTGTGAAAGGACAGGGCACAAGAGAGCAGCTTCTTAACATCCGCCAAGTCATCGAAAAAGGCCGGGAATTTAATAGTCATCTTGTGTTTCATAGACTACACTAAGGCCTTTGACTGTGTGCGATGGGACAAATTGTGGACTGTGTTACGCGAGATGGGAATTCCTTAACATCTTATTCAGTCGGCACCGACTGTTCCAATGTGTTCGACACAAAGATTGGAGTGCGGCAAGGATGCATCCTATCACTCACGCTTTTCAACATCTATGGGGAGTTTATCATGCGCAAAGTGTTGGAAGGATGGGGGAAGGGATTTCCGATAGCAGGGAAACGGATTTCGAACGTCAGATATGCCGACGACACGGTCCTTTTAGCGACGTCTGTGGAGGATATGCAGGAGCTGTTTCAAAAACTCGAGACGGAGAGCTACCGGATGGGTCTCGCCGTAAACAGGAGCAAGACGAAGCTAATGGTAGTAGACCGTGCCGGAAAACTACCCAGCACAAGTAACATCATCCCTGGGGTTGACATTGCTGATCACGATGTTTATCTGGGCGCTTTGATCAGCGATGATAGCAACTGCGTATCGGAAATAAAGAGGCGTATTGGCATGGCTAAGGATGCGATGACCCGACTGAATGTCATCCGGAAGAAACGAGGTATAACAGTCACAACCAAGACCCGGCTAGTGAGCGCTCTAGTGTCCCCAATATTCCTGTACGGTGTGGAAACATGGACAATACGAGCCCGAGAAAGGCAAAGGATCAAAGGCACCACATCTCGAATGCATCGGCATTTTGTCCTATTTTGGCCACGCAATGAGAAGGGGAGATGACAACCTAGAAAAGCTGATCATAGTTGGAAATACGAAGGGTAAACGAGCCCGGGGAAGATACCCAACTAGATGGAGCGATCAAGTAGAGTCTCTTCATCAACCAAATTTAGCACGGTCTTCAGGGATGCGAAGAGCAGGCACGGGTGGAAGCAGATAACAAAGTCTAGATCAGGGGTCGGCAAGTAGTTTTAGGCGGGGTCCGGATGAAGTGCAGTAATTGTAACGAGGTCCCGAAAAAAACTAGTGGTAATAATTGCTTAAACAGCCCACTAAATGTTCTTACTGCTGAACCTCGGGGTCGGGGCCTTCCCTCGCAAGAAGAGAGTCACGCTAGCCCAGCGCGGATTGGTGGATGACACATGACTTTGAAAGATTCTAGGTACATGTCGGTTTTCTCACGATGTTTTCCTTCACCGTTTCAAGTTAGCGGCATTATGAACATGGCTTCGAAAAGACAGTGGTGCGCGTGGTTTTGAACCCAGGGTCGCCGGATCGGCAGTCGCCGTTCTCCCGATTAGACCAGCCATAACTTGGTAATAATTAAAAAGTGGTAAGTACTTATTTATTGTACGGTATCAAACTTAACTTGTAATTATAACACAAGACCTAAAATCAATGCGACAAATTACACCGTTCCTCTTGAGCCAGCTTTTTATAGTTTGGTCCTCGAGAAGAATAGCAAATTCGTGTGTTTTCTACGAGTAATTGGGAGTCGGTTAATCTCGAATATTATTTGTTTAAAAAAAATTGTTAAGGATGACCCACATACGTACGTCGAACCAAACATAGTAGCCAAATTGATAGCTAGTTTTTTGCGATTTCCATATTTTTCTGAGATGTGTTTGGCCCAAAATTCTTCAGTGGATACAGTTTTATACATTTGCAAAGATACATTTTCTTGAATATCAATTATTTCCATTTGAAGTGAAGCCTTTGATAAATTGAACAATGTGGCAGTGTGTCAGCCACAATGGCTCCAAAATGGTTCATGAGAGCTTCATCCACCATAAAGCAACTGAAACTGAAGACGTTCCGAAACCATTTACCAGAGCAGAAACCATGGTTCGCACTCTAGTTTTGATCAGGTTTCCGATACGGTGCGATAGCTTTTCTCTTAGATCTTTTGGTGCCTCCGTTGTTGTGGTGATGATGGTGTCTTTATCCACGTCGAAGTTTCTAATCACCCATGTTCTCTTTCCACATCCTCGAACTCCGTTTCGTACCGACTGTATTCTCGGTATCTCCAAGTTTTCCTGATCAGATTTGACGTTCTTTTCGATGGCCTTGGCCATCTCTAGGATTTTATCGTCCAGCATAATCTTGGTGCATCGGGCAGTAACTACAATTGGGTCGGTTGGAGGTGTCGCATAAACAGATCTTCGCATGCGCTCCATCTCTTTTTTGCTCAATGTCACAAAGCCATTTTCTGCACTCTTCCCTTTTCTTTTGATGACCCGGGAAGTGACATTATTGAAATGACTGCTTCAGTCCCCGCAAGTTTCGCCTTTAAGAGGTTTTCATGTGTCAGTTGCATTTGTTTGATCGTGCAAAGGGGTCTGCGGAAGCTCAGATTTTCCCCCCTATCTTCGTATATAACAACCTCGTGATGTTTACCAGCACTTCTGCTCAAATGCGCGAGCAACGCTCTTGCGTAAGTGCAAGATGTTCGACCTTTCGAGTACTCTATTAATGCAATCGTTTTGGTTTTCGATCGCACCTTCTCCTAGAAATCGGAAGCCGTCTACCTCGCACACGTTACGTCGTAGGTTTCCCTCTTCATTGGGACTTTTGCGGTACTGCCATTGAGCAGGCAAGACAATCCAGGTGACAAACGGGCTCGTTTCCGTTCCCAGACGAAGCAAAAGCTTATTCCCAATCTTTCTTTGTTGCTGTCCATGAAGAGAGCCACTCGGCGGATACGGATCTCCGCCTCTCTTCGGTCTGCGTTCTCTATTAGTTACTGGACGGAGATGCTCTTCGAGGAGTTATCTTGGGCGTGGACCGCATTCCATGTTCGTGTCCACGGACAGCGAGCCAGCGTGTGGTGACGAAGAAAAGCGTGTATTTGCAAGTGTGGAGTTTCTTTTAGCCGCTTTGCGGAAAATATTTAATAGAAAAATAATTTATTTAATAAGGTAGATTCTATGTGGCAAAAAATATTATTTAAATTAATGAAGGTACAGTGTACATTATCTACATTTTAAAATGTGTACTTGGCTTACTATACAATATTTTTTATTGGCGGTCCAAGGTTCGACCCTTCGCGGTCCGGATACGGACCGCGGTCCGCCTGTTGCTGACCCTTGGTCTAGATGTAGAGCATCCACATCCAGCGATGACCACGATCCTCAGTCATGAGGGAGCGACCACAGAGAGAGAGAGAGAGAATACTCTGTTACGTCTCGATCGTCGTCAAGGTCATTTAATGATCTGTGTGTACTTGTGCCGTGAAAATGTTAGTGAACAGTTACGGATGTACCATTATTTTTTTTGGAAGAGAAATAGAAACACATATTTATTTTGGTGAATCGGACACTGCACAAATTTTAAAACCAAGTCTGGTGCTAAACTATTACGCTGTACTGGCTAAAATACAATCTAATTAATAAGGCGTGTGTGTGTGTGTATAGGGATTAGGGATCGATCTTCAATGACCATTTCGCCGAAAAGTCGCCGCCGTGTCAGTTTCGGACTCCTAAATCTACATGTGATACTTAAAATTCATACTTAAAAATATTGGGAAAATCAGACATATATTTTATTAATTAACTAGATATCCGCCCCGACTTCGCCCGTGATACATTATATAGCACTCATCGGGATCCCGTACATATCCAACGGTGAAAGAATGACTGAAATCGGTTCACTCATTCCTGAGAATATCGATTTCAAACAAAAAACCTCTTCAGCTACGCCACCTGTCGGAAATTGGTCGTACCAACTCAGATTTAGAAAAAAAAAATAGCAAAGGTTTATATTCAATGCACAGATTACTAAAATTCAATGACGCAATCTTTGACACATGCTGTCATGTGTCATGTCAAAGCACGAAACGTACGAAAACTCTCAAAAGGGGAATATTTTTTCCCGATTTTGTTACATTCTTGTTTCATGCTCCGCTTCAATTAATAGTAGAGTTATTTTCTATAGCCTAAAGCCTTCTTCGATAAATGGACTATCTAATAGAAAAAGAATCTTTCAATTCGGACCAGTACTTCCCGAGATCCTAGCGTTCAAACAAACAAACAAACTCTTCAGCTTTATAATATTAGTATCTATACTAATATTATAAAGCTGAAGAGTTTGTTTGTTTGTTTGCTTGAACGCTAGGATCTCGGGAAGTACTGGTCCGAATTGAAAGATTATTTTTCTATTGGATAGTCCATTTATCGAGGAAGGCTTTAGGCTATAGAAAATAACTCTACTATTAATTAAAGCGGAGCATGAAACAAGAATGTAACAAAATCGGGAAAAAATATTCCCCTTTTGAGAGTTTTCGTACGTTTCGTGCTTTGACATGACACATGACAGCATGTGTCAAAGATTGCGTCATTGAATTTCAGTAATCTGTGCCTTGAATATAAACCTTTGCTAATTTTTTTTTTCTAAATCTGAGTTGGTACGACCAATTTCCGTCAGGTGGCGTAGCAGGTTGCTGAAGAGGTTTTTTGTTTGAAATCGATATTCTCAGGAATGAGTGAACCGATTTCAGTCATTCTTTCACCGTTGTTGGATATGTACGGGATCCCGATGAGTGCTATATAATATACCACGGGCGAAGCCGGGGCGGGCATCTAGTAGAATATATATAGATTAACCTTACATATAACTGAATTTTGCTCCCATTTATCAGTAAAAAAACAAAATCGTGAGCCAATTTTAAGTTTTATATTGCAGTTTTAGCGTTGTCTCTGTGTAAAATACACAATAATTCCAAGATAAAAATTAAACACGATAATACTTTGTTCTTTGTAGAATCTAATTCTATAGATAGGTAGATAGAAACTCTTTATTGTGACGCAAACATATTAAAGTATTACAGAGGAACAATTATGAACTAGCGCCAGTGGCGGCATTATTGCTGAGAGCAATCTCTTCCAGGCAACCAGCACCGTCTATAGTTACATTTCAAATCATAGTTCTCAATTTTTCAAAAAATATAAATTACTAGCCGTCGAAATTACAATAAACGCTGCTGCGCTGCGCAATTTAGTATGCCGCGAGCGGCCTCCGAGGGAGGTTCTGTGTTGGTTAGCGCAGGAGCCGATTACGTAATATTTCGAGCGTTTATGACATAAACTAGAATAACTATAGTGCGATCACAAAATTTACAGTCGTTTTCCGTTTTGTGAATCTTAGTGTATCGAAACGTTTCAATCTGAGCGTTCGGATCGGACCGTTACATTTAATCTTATTTACTTCTTGAAGAAGAAGAATCTATCATTTTTTTAACGTGACAACGTCTAAGTAATCTATGTACGCTGGCTGCATGCACGAAAAAGGGATGACTCTTTGCCCGTTACGCTCGTTGTCATGTTACGTTACGGTAAATTATTCTTGTATTCAGAGATGTGACATTTCTTAGGTAAAAGTATCTGAAATACAGATACAAGATACAAAATAAGTATTTACATCTTGTATTTAAAATACTTTTTTTATTTTGTATCTAGTATTTAGATACATTTTCCTGTTATCTTAGTATTTTGCAGATACTTTTTTCCCTAAGATACTTTTACTACAAGAACAAAATTAAAAATTTTGATTAACCCCCGACTACCTTAGATTTGTTATCTGTACAACATTCTACTAGTCAAGCCCTTTCATTTGATACCCATATTAAGGGAATTGTGAAAAAGGAAATGTAATTCGCCATTTTGTGGTAGCGGCCATCTTGGATTTGAAATTTGTTATAGCGTTTAGTACTCTACTAGTCAAGCCCTTTCATTTGATACCCATATTGAGGTAGGTTGTGAAGAAATATTTTGTCCGCCATTTTGTGGAGGCGGCCATTTTGAATCGATATTAACCAAACATAGCTAAGAACATCCGCACGGATATTAACTTTCAAACAAAAAAAACCGCATCGAAATCGGCCCATCCGTTTGAGCTCTACGGTGCCACAGACAGACACACACACAGACAGACAGACAGACAGACAGACAGACCGACAGACAGACATCGACGTCAAACTTATAACACCCCTTTTTTATGTCGGGGGTTAAAAATAAACTTAAAGAAAAACAGTTTTTCTCTCTAAAAGCAGCTGAAAACAGTGAGTCGTTTAAAAAAAATCGCGGGTATGGTCGGGAACCAAATGACAGATGGCGACACTATCGTTCTACAAATGTCATCGACTCAGATGTCCCATCTTCATTCCTGTCACTGTCACGCATTCTGTATTTTTTTCGTATGCACGTGTTGTATGGTGTTTCAAATAGAGATTATCGAAATTAGAAAAACATCGATGTTAACATCGAACATTTTAACATCGATGTGCCAAAAACATCAATCAAAAAACTAAGTCTAAAAACATCAAGGTCAAAAAATTGATGTTTTCGGTACAAAAAAAAACACGAAATTTGTTTGCTGTCATTTTACTCTAAAGTGGCACAGTAGTAGGAATGGACCATATTTACATATTTCGATGTTTTTAAAACTCTCGATGTTTTCTTACGATCCATCAAATCAAATCGATGTATTGTTAATTTTAAAACATCAAGTATACATCGATGTTTTAAATAATAACTATAGTAAATAAGGTGAGTCAGTAAAAGTGATATAATCAGATATATATATTAATTCAAGTTATGTTGTGTGTTAAATAAGAAAAAAACATTTTTAATCCCTCGCACTAAAGATTTTTTTTTCCTTTTATGATATTAACTAGCAGTACCCCGCGGTATTACCCGCGTAGTTCCCGTTATATTTTGGGATAAAAATATCTTCCAGACTGGGATCGAAAGTGTTCCAAAGTTACGACGTGATTGAGCAACAAACATCTATACAATGATATTTATAATATTAATAGGTATATCGATGTGACAATAGGATGTTACATCGAAAAAAACATCAATGTTTTACTTCCATGTCCATTACTACGACGTAATTGAGCAACAAACATCCAAATATAAACTTAAAATTAAAACATAACATAATTCCATAAAAAAAAACAATCCTTGTAAAAAAAGAAGTCACGCCAGTTGTTCTACCGTAAAAAGTTGTGAGATCCATGTAATACCAAGTCCGTTATTATTATATTATTAATTTGGTCAGTCCCTACATAAGGGACATTCTGTTTTAAAACGTCAAATAGTAATCATTTCAATACAAAAAATCTTTAACATTTATATAGATTTATTGACTTTGCCATCGCATGAAAACACAAACACAAGTTCACTTAATAATTAACTGCATATGTACATCTATATATGGGATTATAAAGTTATTTATGCAGTTAATGCATCTGGAAAACTGGACCGAATAATTATTGAAAAATATTTTAGTTTTTCCTTGATTTACACACTAAACACTAACTATATTCTTAAAATGCGAAAATTGTAACTATATTCTTAAAATGCGAAAATTGTTTTCTCGGTTGTATAAACTTAGTTCAATTAAACGTTGTTTTCTTACAAAAGTATTTTATCTTTAAAAAGTATTTGAAAGATACGTATTTTGTATCTAGTATTATATTATATATTTTAATGGACACGTATGAAAAGCACTACAAAATCCCAGAGGATGTGGATGTTTCGTCATCCAGACCGGACATTTTCCTTTTTTCTAGAGCTACGAAACGCATAGTCCTTGTAGAACTTACCGTACCGTGGGAAACTAAAATACCTACCTAAAGACCACGCGATGAAACAAAATAAGTATTACGACCTCCTAAATTACGAATTAACAAAAAACGGCTATGTAGTTAGTTTATACGCTATAGAAGTGGGAGCGAGAGGAATACCAGCAAAATCTCTCTATAACCTGCTGAAAGACCTTGGCTTATCCAGAAGTGCAGTAAGTTCTATATTAGAACGAGTATCTAAAGCTGCACTAGTAGGCTCATATCAGATTTGGCTGGGCAGGGAGAGAAAAACGAGTAGTGAAGGTGAGTGTTGATGTACGTCAGAAAAGGGCCCCTTAAACCTACGCCCGAGTCACAAGTCTCGGGATCTACTCGAGTTTTCTCTCTCTGCCACACGATGGACCCGGCACCCCCGCACGGTGAATCCATGGAATGCTAAGAAGATCGTCTCATACTTTTCTAGAAAACTATTTGTATCTGGTATCTGAAATGCTTTTTTCGTAAGTATCTTGTATTTCAGATACTTTGTATAGAGTATCTTATACATCTCTGCTTGCATTTCAAAAATCTGATTACTAGTATAATTTCAAGTATATACTTTTATTTGAAGGTTAATTTCCATGCTAATAAAGATGGCGGCTTCCCCATAATGGTGGACTAAATAATATAGCTTCATTTGCATTCATCTCCCTCAATATGGGTATCCAATGAAAGGGGATGGCTAGTAGAATACTATGCACTATGACAAATTTTTTAATCCAAGATGTCCGCCACCACATACTGGCGTATTACATTATTTCTTCACTTCTACCTCACTATGGGTATCAAATGAAAGGGCTTGACTAGTAAAATACTATGGACTAGAGATGCGCCGAGTAACACTTTTGCCGAGTAACGAGTACCGAGTTTTACTCGGTAAATATTTTTTCCAACCGAGTACTCGGCCGAGTAACTCTGTTCAATCAAATTCCCATTTCGCACGCGTAATCAAGTACAAAAAGGTTACATTACTTACTCTTTCATTAGCATAATTTTGATTTTATTATTTTTAATTATTATTTTGTCAAAGATTTCCTAAATTAGTAAAACATACTTTTTGATTAACACTGTTGTTTTAGTTATTTCTACCTAAATATATTGCTTTTCTTAAACCGAGTATACTCGGCATTCAAACCGAGTTATTCGGCCGAGTAGGAGTATCAAACAAGAACAAAATTAAAAAATTTGATTAACCCCCGACTACCTCGGATTTGTAATTTGCACAACATTCTACTAGTCAAGCCCTTTCATTTGATACCCATATTGAAGGAGTAGTGAAAAAAGAAATGTACATCGCCATTTTGTGGTGGCGGCCATCTTGGATTTGAAAATCGTCATAGTGCATAGTTTTCTACCATTTAAGCCCTTTCATTTGATACCCATGTTGAGGTAGTAGCATAGAATAGATAATATAGATAGAACGGACACTCCCCACCCCCCGCCAATTTCAAGCTTCCTCATCCCTCAGGCCGTTTCGGATACATTAGGAGCACTCAACGAAGGGCTGGTATTGAACATGTAATTCTAAACGAAATATCATCATGGTGGGTTGCTGTACTGTTTACGGCTGTCCGTCAAATAAACGGGACAAGAATAAAAGCTTTATTTAATTTCCTAAGGATAAAATAACGTAAGATTAGAAACTTTTAAATAACGTTGCTTTATTATAACGTAGTAATGTTTAACTCAAAGTTCGTAACTTACACACATTGAGATAATATTATTTACGTAGTAATAATTTCTCAAAGCTTACACAGTCAGTTTTGGGCACGGATTGATAATGCCTGGAGGAATAATTATAGTGACAGAATAAAGTTTCCTTCTTGGGTAAGTGTAAAATAATATGCGAATGTGTACCTACTAACAGAAATAGATATTTAAGTACCTATCCATCATCGGTTTCGTTTGATTTTACGCGGCAATACATACACACTTTTAATTAGAATAGTATAATTTGGCACCATTCTATTTATGTAACTCAACATTACAGCAAGTTTATAAACTACTTTACGTCACCAGGTGAACTTAAGGGGCACAACTATTCAATAAAATAATTCAGCAGCCCTAGCGCTAACGCACACATTCACGCGTGTGTACGAACAACATCTGCGTAGTTGTGTGAAGAGTAGGTAGCTCCACAGCGGCGCTTGTATGGAGTTTTAGTGGAGTGTCCGGGGTGTGGTAGTAGTGAAAAAAATAATGCAATTCGCCATTTTGTGGTGGCGGCCATCTTGGATTTGAAATTTGTTATACTGTATAGTATTCTACTAGTTAAGCCCTTTCATTTGATACCCATATTGAGGTAGGTTGTGAAGAAATATTTTATCCGCCATTTTGTGGAGGCGGCCATCTTAAATAGATATTAGCCAAAAATAGCTAAGAACATCCGCACGGTAATTAACTTTCAAATAAAAAAAACCGCATCGAAATCGGCCCATCCGTTTGAGCTCTATGGTGCCACAGACAGACACACACACAGACAGACAGACATCGACGTCAAACTTATAACACCCCTTTTTTTGGTCGGGGGTTAAAAACCCGCCGAGTACCGAGAATCAACCGAGTACTCGGCCCATCTCTACTATGAACTATGACATAATTCTAATAGCATTTTCGTAGTCAATTCCTTTCATTTGATACCCATATTTAGGTAGATTATGAAGAAATAATTAGTCCACCATTTTGTGGAGACGGCCATCTTGTATCGATATTAACCAAACATAGCTAAGAACCACCGCTCGGAAATTAAACTTCAAATAAAAGGATAAAATACTTGAAATTATACTAGTAATCTGATTTTTAAAAGGCAAGAATAATTTACCGTAACGTAAAGGAACAACGAGCGTAACGGGACAATGAGTCATCCTTTTATCCTTTTTCGTGCATGCAGCCAGCGTTCATCGATTTATTAGACGTTGTCACGTCAAAAAATCTCAGCAACATTTTAAGTTCACTGCCATTACGGCTCAAGATCGTTCTGTCGGCCTAAACGTTCGAGCCGACTCGAACGGACACACGCTAAGACGCTAACAATGTTGCAGTATTATACCTAACCCACACCCCGGACACTCCACTAAAACTCCATACAAGCGCCGCTGTGGAGCTACCTACTCTTCACACAACTACGCAGATGTTGTTCGTACACACGCGTGAATGTGTGCGTTAGCGCTGAATTATTTTATTCAATAGTTGTGCCCCTTGAGTTCACCTGGTGACGTAAAGTAGTAGTGGTGCTGTAATGTTGAATTACATAAATAGAATGGTGCCAAATTATACTATTCTAATTAAAAGTGTGTAGGTATTGCCGCGTAAAATCAAACGAAACCGATGATCGATAGGTACCTAGATATCTATTTTTGTTAGTAGGTACACATTCGCATATTATTTTACACTTACCCAAGAAGGAAACTTTATTCTGTCACTATAATTATTCGTCCAGGCATTATCAATCCGTGCCCAAAACTGGCTGTGTAAGCTTTGAGAAATTATTACTACGTAAATAGTATTATCTCAATTTGTGTAAGTTACGAACTTTGAGTTAAAAATTACTACGTTATTATAAAGCAACGTTATTTAAAAGTTTCTAATCTTACGTTATTTTATCCTTAGGAAATTAAATAAAGATTTTATTCTTGTCCCGTTTATTTGACGGACAGCCGTAAACAGTACAGCAACCCACCATGATGATATTTCGTTAGGAATTAGATGTTCGATACCAGCCCTTCGTTGAGTGCTTCTAACGTATCCGAAACGGCCTGAGGGGTGAGGAAGCTTGAAATTGGCGGGGGGTTGGGAGTGTCCGTTCTATCTGTATTATGTATTCTATGCCTAAACTCGAGCTCTGTCGTTTTGTGAAAGGGCTCTTAAATTGGATGTAATTTGGCCGGTCCTAAGCCTACGAAAGTATATATATATACTAAGATTATTATAAAGCTAAAGAGTTTATTTGTGTGAACGCGCTAATATCTGGAACTGCTGGAGTACTATTGATACAGAGTGGCTGGGACGATTTCTAAAATTATTTCACCGTTGGATATGTAGGTACGTGATCTGCTAGTTTTATATAATTTCATAGTAGGTAGGTACATAATTAGAATTTTAAAAAAGTAAGTTTTGCAAGAATGTCTCGCGCGGCCGTCTTATGAACCGGGCGAGGAGCCGCAGCAGGTCGACCGGAACAGAGAGACAGAGACGCAAATAGCTGTGCAAAAGAGATATCGTTCCTTCATCTTTCATGAATAATGAAGTTGTGGTTGTCTTGGTATGGTTTAAAAACATGATCAGGAACGTTTTTTCTTCAGGGCATACTTTTAGGCAGGATTTTTGTAAATTTCAACTACTTTTTTTAATTTAATAAATATGTTGTGGTCTTTTTGGTATGGTTTAAAAACATGATCAGGAAGGTTTTTTCTTCAGGGCATACTTTTAGGCAGGATTTTTGTAAATTTCAACTACTTTTTTAATTTAATAAATACATTAAATCATAATAATTATATCACTATATAAAATATATCACTTAATACTCATATAAGGGTAAACTTATTGCAGTTATAATGTGCTATGTCGTCTACATAGCCTGTTAAAATTTTGCTAATATAAAAAAATAACAGTGTTCATTGTGTTGTAAATACTAATTTTATTGTGTCTTCAGTAAAATGATTTGGATGATGCTTGCACATCACACAAGTTCTCGGTAAACACGAAATCTCTAAAACTAGAGAAACTAACTTTCATTATTGTGGAAATAAATTTAACCCATTAAATGAACTTGCAAAAAGATAAAGAAATATAGGCTCTATCCTATTAGAATTTCGGTTTAAACGAACTCGAACCCATATGGGTACGGGTTTAAAAAAAATTGTTTATCATACATACCCTCAGCTTCACCATCGATCGCGTTATTTTCATCTAGCGGGTTTCCTTCCTCTGCTTGAGATCCTATATCATCAGACCTTACAGTTTTCCTGTAATATAATACATTTGTTTAAGTAAAATTTTGAATTATTAACAGTTTGAGTTAGCAGTAAATGAAAGAAGGCTGGTGATGACATATATACATATATATGTACACAGAGGTACAAATTGAAAAGCAGTGGTCAGTGGTACTTGTATCTTGGTACCAACCCGAAGAGACAACGTGACCACGAAACCAAACCGCAGACCAAACTCATCAAATTACTACTAAGTGAACATCACTTTTTGAAAGCCATTGTGGAGGACTATCATCCTTGTGGACTCTATTGAAATTGAGGCATTTTCTTATGATATCATGTTGTTTATCTGTAATCTGCAATAAAATCTTTCACAGTCATACAAAAGACTTTGCACACACTGAATAGTGTTTCTCACCCCTGACACAGGAACAAAGAGGTGTTATAAGTTTGATGTGTCTCTCTCTGTGTCTCATCGTATCTCTCAAATGGATGAACCTATTTAGTTTTTCTTGTTTGAGAGGTAATTTTTATTTCATTGCATTTACTGTTCTTTCCATATGGGTATCAAATGAGAGAGCTTAACTAGTAGAATACCATACAATATGATCAATTTATAAGTCCAAGATGGCTGATCTTTTTCAACATTTTAATCAAACTAACTTGTTGGTTGTTCTAAATCAAAGTGGAATAAAAGTGAAACTATCTTAAGGGTAAGGTAGTAATAGTTGTCTCACCCGTTGACGGAGAGCGTGGCTGGTTTGGCCGGCTGGTCGTCGTCGCCGCGGCGCGGGCGGCGCGGCGCGCGCGGGGCCCCGGCCCCCGCCCCGCGACCGCGCCCCCCGCGCCCACGCCCGCGCGCGCCGGCGCCGCGCCACGACCCACGCCCACCGTACGAGTTGCGCGTCGGCGGTGTGTAGCCCACGTAGCTTACTTGTTGCTGAAAATATATTCATTTTGATAAAGTATCGTAATCCCGATTAAGGTGAACGTTTGAACTTTACGGCAGAAGTTCTGCGAGATGCATCACTAACTATGCGCAACGAACAACGATCCAAAGTCGACTGTTAACTTTTTTTTTATGGCAATTCGTCTCAAATACACTCTAGTGCCTAACTGTCCATGTCGAGAAGATTCTTGAAATACTCCTTTGCGTACAGGGCATCACCTTGGTAAAGTCGTCCATAGCATAATATGATATGACTAGATGCCCGCCCCGGCGTTGCCTGTGGTACATTATATAGTACTCATCAGGATCCCGTACATATACAACGGTGAAATAATGACTGAAATCGGTTCAGTCATTCCTGTGAATATCGCTTTCAAACAAAACACCTCTTCAGCTACTTGCTACGCCACCTGTCGGAAATTGATTGTACCAACACAGATTTAGAAAAAAAAAAATTGATTAGCAAAGGTTTTATATTCAAGAGTTATGTAATCTGTGATATTCAATGACGTAATCTTAGACACATGCTGTCATGTGTCATGTCAAAGCACGAAACGTACGAAAACTCTCAAAATGGAAATGGATTTTTTTTTCCCGATTTTGTTACATTCTTGATTCATGTTCCGCTTCTATTAATAGTAGCATTATTTTCTATAGCCTATAGCCTTCCTCGATAAATGAACTATCCAATAGACCAATAATCTTTCAATCCGGACCAGTACTTCCCGAGATCCTAGCGTTCAAACAAACAAACTCTTCAGCTTTATAATATTAGTATAGATTTTATGGTAGGCTACCTGCGGGTACCGCGCCGGTCGCGTAGGGTAGCTGCCGCCGCCCCACTGGCCGACGACGACGCCCGCGATCTCGAGGCGCGCGCCGCGACCGCGCCCGCGGCCGCCCCAGCCGCCGAGCGCGCCGCCCACCACGCCCGCCACCAGCGGCAGTGGCGGCATCGCGAACTCGACTTCCAGACCCTCGAGGATCGCTTTGCGCATGCGCTCCACCTGTACAACAGAACAGAAACTTCAGATATTTCGAAATATTATTTTTACTGACCACTTGGTACTTAGTTTTTTGTAGTGGTAGGACTCTTTGCAGTCTTTCTGGGGAAGTTGTTTGCCAGTTATTCTACCGCCAGACAGTAATGCGCAAACATTACTGTGTTCCGGTTTGAAGGGTAATATTTCCAGTGAAATTACAGAGCATAGAGATAAAACATCTTTTATCTCTGGATGTCAAGCGCAGTGCAGTGCTAGGAAGTGATTTAGACTCTTCATGTCCCAATAGCTGCATGTCACTGTGCTGTTATGTGAAACGCATGCTGCTTACCATGACGCGTTCACAGGCAGGCACATGTTCTGTTCGTCTCAACACTCTATACTATAAAAAAAACTTGCCAATTAAAAGAGTTAAATTACTGGAGAGATGCGATGTACGAGCACTGCCCCAATCATTTTCACTGACTCGCTAAATATTAATCTTCGATGATAGCCAAGGGCGTGCGAAGTTTTTGCTCCAAGTGACTTACCTCTTCACGATTTCGTCGCGTCGCACTCGCCACTTAAGGAAGTACATGGACACCCAGAGTTGCTGCAAAGTGCACGAGTTACCTTGACGACGGTGTCGAGGTGGTTGTCGCAGAGCATGGCGAGGTGCTTGCAGTGCGCAGCGCGGTGCAGGTTGCGCTGCAGCAGCTTGCCGTCGAAGTAGAGCCAGGGCGCGGCCACGAGCCACGGCACGGGCGCGCCGCACGCGTCGTTCGCGAGCAGCGCCGCCTCCGCGCCCGCCATCACCAGCGCGCCCAGCTGCACGCCGCGCGAACTTATCGAGTTCACCTGCACCCATCGCGTCGTCTGTTAATCTACTTTTATTATAAATCGTTACCTTAATTTGCAAAACGAATTAATATCCATATAATAGTAACATAATTTCACAGGGGTCACAGAGAAACAGTTTCCAAAGGGATGTGCAAAGAAAAGCGACAAAATTACCATATGCCCTTCATCATAAATCTTATACAGACAGGTTAAAAGCCCTGCGCCTCACTACAATGGAGGAAAGATGGTTGCGGGGAGACTTGAAACATTTAAAATACTTAATAGATTTTATAATCTCCCTCACATTAGGAACCTGTACAGATTAAAGGAGCATAAGAAATGAAATGAAATGAAATGAAATTTATTCCATATAAAATAGAGTCCAATATTAAGATGTTTATAAAATTTAACTAAGCGATCATTCTATTTTGCCAAGATCTCTGGCATAAGAGAGACAGTCGGCGTCATAAGTCCCAGTTGTCCCACGTGCCATCACTGACAAACACTGCACATCACATCCTCAGCAACAGAGTGGTTTATAACTGGAACAGGTTGCCTGAGGATGTTATTTCGGCAAAGTCATTAAACTCTTTTAAGAACAAACTTGACAAATGAATAATAAAAGACAAAATCATTTTAACAGACAATTACCTATAATTTGTTATTTCAACACTGAATTATAGGCATATCAGCTTAAGCTGCTCGCCTATTATTCAATAAATAAATAATTGTTTTTTTTTTCTTTTGATGCTTAATTTTTTTTAATATTAAGTTTTTAGTGACCCCTGTGAAATTTGCTACTATGGAGTTATTCGTTTTGCAAATTAAGGTATCGAAATGCAAACCTAGTACCTATTTTTAAGGAGCAGGTGACCTCAAGTGGCCTCTGCCAAAGTTTGGGTTAGCTCAGAAAGTCAATTCGTCAAAATCGCATCATGCGTTATCATAATAATCCTACTAATACATACTAGAAATGCAAAAGTTTGGACGTTTATTGGTCAGTCAACGAATCGGATTGATATTTGGAACAGAGAAGTCTGGAATAGCACATAGGCTACTCTTTTACATGAAAATTACGAAACGGGAACTAAGCGGGTCAAACCGCGGATGTTGCTAGTGATTTATAACAAACACGCAGCAACTTTACAGGGTTACGCAGGAAGAGATAATAACTAAAATATTATTCAATTTATTTAGCTGGTGAGCCTACTGAGTTCAATTGTTGATAGTTAGTTAAATTAGCTCTCAAGATTATTTTTGATAATTTATAAAAAAATACAAATAAAAAATCAACTCAATGACAAGTAAAAAAGATCAAACTGTATTCCACTTTGATGGATAGATGCGTCCCATTTTATTAAACGACATCGTAACCTCGTGAAACATCTGACTCTATAAAAGGCATGAAATAACTGATTTTATTCAAATTCTAGGATTAGGTATATATTGTGCATAATGATGACGACACCACAGCCGTTCTTTTCACTTAGTCTAGTTTAGTCTACTATTTCTGCGTAACCCTATATTAATAACATAAAAGCAGACACAATGTTTTAGTAACTGACAGGTTTTTTGGTAAGGATGCAATGAACATTAACAGAGACAGATTGGTATTGAGAATTATGAAGTTGAATAACTCATAAGACTCACGTTAAATTCTGCCAATAGGGCCAGCTTGAATGGAAATTTCAAAAATTATTTATTGACAGTCTGAGAAGAGTTTTGAGAATCCCAAAGAAAAATAAAACGAGAGAAAATATCATTCAAAATAAATACGAGATACAATACATTACTTACATTCATCTCTTGTAAATGGAGAGCGTTCATGAGATCATTGGAAAAAGCAGTCGCCAAAAATGCATCCAACTCTTGGCGACGTAGAATTTGGATTTGCGAAGTCATAATGAACCTGGCGACAATAAAATATGTTCAAATATAAATCACGTTCATCATCATCATCAACAGCCCACTAAATGTTCCCACTGCTGGGACTCTTGGGAAATTTGTTCTTACCTGAGCACAGTGGCCAAAATGAGCAGATGCTGCGGTACATATGACGTATTCAGCATCAGCGGAGTATCAGACCGCATGCAGGATAGAAAGGCCCGCATCCGACGGCATTTATCATCTTGAGCAGTTCTGTAACACAATAACATTTAATTGTACTATTCTGGTTCCTGGGTAGTTAGAATTACATTTGTAGTTGAAACTTTGCATGGGTAATTCGTAAGGAACGGTTTTTTGGTGTTATCTTCAGTTCTTTAAATTTTATATTGAAATCGGTTTTTGTTTTTATGTAAATTATTTTGTCGTGTATAGCTCACCCGAACCAGAGACGCTGCACGGTGGGCACGGGCCAGTCCAGCACGACCCCGGGCACCATCTCGGCCGACTTGCCGGGGTTGGCGCGCGAGTAGATCCACTCGGCCACCTGCACCACGCTCGCGCGATCTGCAAGCGAAGACGTGCTTGCGGTACCCTCCTCTGGAACAGATAGTACACCGCTAATTTGAAGTAACATTAACATAACCGCTCAAATGCAAAATTTATATAATTACATCAAAATTACTAAACACATGACAGAATGAAAACACAATATTTGTTAGTTCAAAATAAATACGTATTACGGTCATTGATTGAAAATAACCTTCAGAAACATTTTGAAAAACTGACATACTTAGTGTAAAATTTACAACTGTGCAGTTTTGACACTTTAATAAATTTTCAAACAGACCAATAAAATGTAAACCAAGCTTAACAGTAAGGTAGCTAATTGCTACTTTGTTTTAAGGATGTTTTAAGATGATTTACAGAGTTTATGTTTTTATTTAAATCTAGTTTGGGGTGTACGTCAGAAAATCTGTATCATCAACGTCAAAACTCTTTCAGCAAGTTCTATTACATTGGACTTTACTGTCTGTTCATTACTTCTAGTCTTTAATAAACTATCTGATTTGTAAATCTCGAGCAAATCAAAGTACCATATTTTGACTTCCAAAGCCACTGCTCTGGTGGTGGACAGTCTGAAAAAGCCTCAATATAAATTCCATCTGCTAACAGTTAAAAATGCAAACCTTTAGCTTTCTGTGCCATGAAGCGATGATGGTGCATGTTATACAATATGGCATAGACATTTTGCCTGATGGGTCTGTAGAAATGATGAACTGAAGGTATCTCCCTGTGGTTGTCATCTTCCATCACTACGGAAAGAGTAACCTGTTGGACAACAAATTATGGCTTGAGAATAAGTGATTATCGCCATTTAAATTCATATTGAAAACATTACCGACGGAATTCCAAATTTCCCGCGATCTAAACGATTTTTAATTACTTTCGATCAGGACTTAATTGGAGGCGTTTAACGATCTACGATACATACGAAGATTTTACGTTCACGTACATCTGATTGTGAAACGTGAAAATATAGGATAATTATCAGATCGGACAAGTAAACATGAAATTGAGAGCGCGTGAGACGTCCGACGCCTCATAGAGCCGCCTAGAAAACTCAGTTTCAGTTTTAGTTTAGACATTCGGATAAACAATTTTACATTCTTTAGTTCAGGATAAGTAAAAATTCTAATAAGTTAAAAATTCGGTAGACAGTAGACTTGAGGCCTACCACATGTTCCTGTATAAAGAAATAACATTTTTTTTGTTATTGTACCATAAATAATAATTCTACTTTAATAAAATAAACTCCGTTATTTTTTTTACCAGTCAGACCAATTATTGAAAGGGCATATTTTTGAAAGGGCAATTGGGTTCAAGTGCCGTCTACTGTCTACCGAAGTTTGCGCTAGCTCAGAAAGCGCAAGGACCCTAGGGTTACCTGTCGATGCGAGAGTATAGACAGCATCTGAGGGTGCATGAGACCGCGCGCGTGTCGCTCGGCGCACGTGCGGAGCACCTCGGCTGGTGCCGGAGGGCAGCTATCGTCGCCGCCGCCCACTAACAGCTTCGAGTAACGACCCTGGATTACCAGACACATTTCAATGGAAATAACACTAAGTGTGTATGATTCTTCCACATATCTCTATAATGGTTGAACAGATTTGAATGAA
The DNA here is from genome assembly GCA_017562165.1 of Ectropis grisescens. NCBI lineage: Eukaryota > Metazoa > Arthropoda > Insecta > Lepidoptera > Geometridae > Ectropis > Ectropis grisescens. The sequence continues at coordinate 15,691,641 of CM029788.1, read as the reverse complement.
TTTAAATACCAGTACATTTACAATAAAATACAATAGTAGTAAGTATCCCGTTAGTGGTTGTTAAGGGACAGAAAACACCGTAGGACGCAGTATTTTACTACTTATTTTTTACGCAGTATTTTTTTTTTTTGGAGTACTGTTCGCACCTTTGGGATGGATCGGCCAAGTATCAGCTGGAGGCCCTGGAATCGATCGAGAGACGTGCCAAAAGGCTCATAGGCAATGACACTCTTGTGCGAAAAAGACTTCAAAGTCTTGAGCATCGCCGAAAAATTGCTAGCCTATCGGTTTTTTATCGGATACACTTCGGAGAGTGTGCAACTGATCTGCATGATCTAATACCACCTTGCCCTTTTTTCTATCGGAATGCTCGTAGCTCGAAAAAGCGACATCGTTTCATGGTTGATGTTCCAAAGACACGAACGAAGAGATTTGACTCTACGTTTGTGATAAGAACGTCTAGGCTGTGGAATACGTTGCCTGAGTGGGTTTTCCCCGATGGTTACAATCTTTGTCTTCAAATCGAGAGTGAATCGGTTTCTTCTAGGTAAACACGCTCCATCGTAGACCGCATCGTCGCTTAACATCAGGCGAGATGGCGGTCAAGTGTGAGCCTATAAAAGGTAAAAAAAAAAAAAAAAAAAAAACTACCATGTTTACTTATTTATTTAAGACAAGTACATTGATTTAGTTTGTCTAGAAGCATTGCCTTTCAAATCAAAACTCAGCAATAACTTGTTGTGGATTTTTTTCAAGCAAGACTGTAGGTTCAGCAAAAAAATCAGAAACATGAAATAAATATTTATAATATTAGTATAAACATTTATTAAAGTTCTATTACCAAATATGATTTATTGAAAAGAAATAGGTAGACGGGAATTTCGATGTCCGTGGTCATCCTTCATAAACAAAAATGTCGTACAAAATATATATCTAACCTCTTTCGAAGTCGACGGCTGTTGCTTTTCAGTTGGAGGACTGGTTTGTTGTTTGTTTATTTGTTGCTTGGGCGCCGTGGCGTCACCTGAATCCAGCGAAAGCGCCGCCATTCCGTGATGCATATCGTTCGAACCCTCATCGACACTAAAGTCAGCATTCATAGACGCGTTCGCAGTTGCCAATTTGTAATCTTCCAAGCCTTTTTGCTGTAATTGCAATCAACTATCTGAAGTGCTTTGTGACAGAAAGGGCCAAAACATAATTATAATATAAAAAAGGGTATGATGAGGTGTAAAGGAGACAAAAGGAACAGAATTTAATGAAAAGAAAAAGGAACACTCTGCACTTAGATGAAAAATTTTGTGGTTGTTATTCATGCTGTGAAAGTTTCAATAGATGCCAATGGTGTTAATGATGATGCAAAAGGCGTGGATGACACATAGCGATTACAGCACGGCTGAGAAGATATAAACCTCGTGTTCTGACGACTCCGTTGCCAGTTTGCTGGTGTCCATATCAGTTGCAGAGGGGCTGGTTTGGTTTTGATCTGACTTCTGGCCCTTTTTTATTGCTCTTAGGGCGGCGTCCTGGTTAAAAAATAAACTCAATTTAAAATTTATACTGATTGTAGCGCAGTGTAAGCGTATACACACCTATAATCTAGAGAACCCTAGTTCACTGGTACACAGGTAGAATTTTATAACAACAAGTACTTAGTTAAGTAAATAAAACAAAAAAATAACCACCACTTCTATGGTAATAATTATTGGAATTTTATTTCACCCTTTTTCGCATTTTTTGTTCTAAAATAAAGTACTTAACAAATTAAAAATTTTGATTTACCCCCAACTACCTCGAATTTGTAATTTGTACAACATTCTACTATAACATTCTTTTCGTTTGATACCCATATTGAGGTAGGTTGTGAAGAAATATTTTGTCCGCCATTTTGCGGAGGCGGTCATCTTGAGTCCAAACCAAACATAGCTAAGAACGGATGTTTTTACGGAAAACGGAAGTACGGAAATTAACCTTCAAATAAAAAAAAACCGAAATCAATTTCGATGAAAAAAAAATGCGAAAACGGGTGAAATAAAATTCCAATAATTATTACCATAGAAGTGGTGGTTATTTTTTTGTTTTAGATATATCTGCAGACACCACTCGGGACACCCGTCTTAGTGCAAAGCACGCACTGCTTACTTTGGCACACATCTTGTCGATGTGGTGTTCCCATGTCATGTCAAGTCTTTTTGGAGTTTACCATAAAACCGTTAGCACGAAACCATGTGTTTAAACCGTTAATTATAGTATTTAATTTATCTTCTAATTCCTCTATTGAAAGGGCGGTTACTATGGCAGCCACATCATTTGCATACATGAATATGTCTGCACCCTTTACGGCGTCAGGTAGATCGTTCAATGGGAGTGAAAACATGATGTTTGAAACTGACGAACCCTGCGGCACTCCCATAGATGAAGATAATGGGTCTGATTTATTATCGTCATCGCCAGCATCCACCAGTTGAGAGCGGCCTCGTAACATGTCAGTCAACACAGCGTATGATTTCCCAGCTATGCCATAGTGTTTCAGCTTTAAAGCCAAGGTCTCATGGTCTGCGACATCGAAGGCTTTCGATAAGTCACAGCACAAGACAGCCACTTGCTGTTTGCGTTCACGAGCAGCCAACACATTACGAACCAGTTCACGCGTTAGAGAAGTCGTAGACCTCCCTTCGCGGTATGCGTATTGTTGTTCACACAGCGCGTCGGTTTCCGATAGGTAGGCCACTAATCGTGAACTCAAGCCATTTTCGAACACTTTGGCTATTGCTGGTATAATTGATACCGGTCTATATCCATCAATGTCATCCCTTTTGCCTTTGCCTTTAAATATCGGGGACACTTTTGATATTTTCAGCGGCGACGGGTACGAGCCTTCCCTAAGACACTTATTAAACAGTGTCGAGAACTGGAGCTAGGGGCAAAATTGCTAGTTTTAGTAGCTCCATCGACACACTATATATTTATGTCTTTTGACTTTTTTGGGGGTATTCTAGACGAGACTATGCGGAATACTTCATCCGCCGAGAAACTGGTCAGTCTGAGAGAGCGGTTAGTTGGCTGACGCGTTGACACTAAAATTTTACCAACGGTAGCAGCATCAGCTTTAGGAGCCCCACAGGTGAACTAAACTTTTTGCTGTTACAATCCTTTACGATATCGGTGAAATTCAACCTAGGTGTATTATTTTTCCCCCTCTGTGTGTTCACGATGCCCCCCCACATAGCTTTAGACGGATTCGTACTTTCGTGTATAATTCTATTATAATGGTTTGTTTTAGACATCTTCAAAGTTGAATTGTATTTCCTGTTGAGATCGTCAAACATAGCTATTAAGTCCTCTTCCTCAGGAAATTTGTCAACAAATTTAGCAATGTCAAATAGCAACGATTTCAGATTTAGTATGTGTCGTGTAACCCACGACGCGTCACGTTTACTATTTGGTTTTTGTTTTATCGGGAAACATGTGTCATACTTATTTGCTAAAATATTTATCAGTGCCAACACAAATGCATGAGCGGTCTTGTTTCTCTGACTTACTTCAGCGATAAATCTATACTGTCAACAGATATAATAAAATTTGCACGGTTATTTTGCGAGACATCACGCGCCAGACGAGTGAGCTGTACTGGCATAGATTGAGCGAATGTCACTACTCCGCGTACGGCTAAGTGATCTGACAGAAGCGTATTTATGGAGTTCGCGGAAGTCAGTTCTCGCACTACATTTCTAAAAATAAAAATAACTATCTATCATCCTACATAGGTCTCCTGGTGGTTCATTTGACCCATAAATTTTATTCACAGCCCGTAGTCTATAAACTAATATTGGTGGATATTTCACACACAACAACTCCTAGCTCCAAACTAACCAAAGCTTGTACTATGGGAGTCAGATAGCTGTGTGCAAAAAATTTTTTTCATATCACTATTTTCTGTAACAATGATGGCACAGAGAACTACAGAGACAAAGACAGACAAAGGTTTTGATCTTGATTTTGACTTACCAGAAGCAGTCCTATACTTGAGGAAACCATCTTTAGTTCCATTCAAATAATACTGTACGGCTTGTTTCAGTTTGGCAGCTCGGAGATCATTCATATCACCAAATACTTCGATGCAGGCTGCATCTACATCCGAAGAAGGTAACTCTTTCACAAATTGGCAAATGGTCTTCACCACAGTTTCTGGCGCCACAGGATTCTGAAATATTAATTTTTTTATTTGCACAATGTTTTACACATGATAGTATTTTCATTTGTTATCTGACTTACGGCCAGCGAGTCGTATGAGTTCCCATTGTTAGTCTGCAATCAGAATTAAGTACTTTCTTGTTAAAATTTTGATCACAATCTACCAGAAAGCATTGTTAATCCTCAGCAAGTATATTTTTGTTTTATCAAGAACTATTTTTATAAAGATCAAATTGCAATAAAAAGAAAATTTGATATCTATAAACAGACATATTTTACACTAATAATTTAGTATGTAACAAGACTTCAAAGTATTTTTTATCTTTGTAGTTTTTCATTCCAATTCTCTTTCCACTGCTTTATCCACCCACTACATTCCCTAGTATGTTAGGTAAACATTAGACGGATTTCTTTATGCTAGACTGTTACCAGCACATTGCAATATTTTCTAACTATGTACATACATTTGTCTTTGTCAACAATCAGTGCTTACCTTTTTTTGGTTAATTCCTAGACGTTTGTAGAAATCTGTGAGGCTGTTTTCAGACAAAATGGTTCCCCCAAGCAGAGCAGCAGCGAGACAGAGTCGGTCTTGTGGGACATCCAACAAATTTGGTAGCTCATGCACCATATATTCTTTTGTCTCTAGAGATGACTGAAAATGAAGCAGTATTAGATTTAGGTACAATTTGTTGTAGAATAGTAGGTATAAATAGTACATTTTATGTTTTGGGGTCTATCACAGGGAGATAATATAAGCCTTAATTCACCACAATGCCCAAAAGCAGGTTGTCAGATTACACCACATCTTTGAAAGATGTTTTTCCTGAAACAATGTTTAGTTTCACCTTTAAAGCAAGTGGTAATAACAACCCTGTACATCTGGATGTGCAGATGTATGGTATTCTTCCAAGTTGAAGAGTACTCAGTGGTGCATGCAGGAACTTCACGATTGACAAAGTGGACATTCTCATCATAGCTTAATTAATGTTTTACATCTACTACACAGTAATAAAGTTGTGTAGATTACATGAATTAATAGCAAATTTATGATAGCAAAGGATGATGGATGAAAATCGGGATTGTAATTTTAACACATACCCTGTATGTCAGTTTCAACTGTGAAGAGCTGAAGTATCTTGGTGGCTGAAAGACTAAATATTCACCAGAGCACCCCACTAGGCCTGCATAAGTTTTCTCACGGCATAGGCCTACTACCTCCTGCCAGTGGTCATCTGAGGATACCATCTAAACATAATTACAAATAGATTAGTGAACAAGAACAAAATTAAAAATTTTCGTTAACCCCCCCACTACCTCAGATTTGTTATCTGTACAACATTCTACTAGTCAAGCCCTTTCATTTGATAACCATATTAAGGGAGTTGTGAAAAAAGAAATTTATTTCGCCATTTTGTGGAAGCGGCCATCTTGGATTTGAAATTTGTCATAGTGCAATGTATTCTACTAGTCAAACCTTTTCGTTTGATTCCCATATTGAGGTGGTAGTGAAAAAAATCATATTTCGCCATTTTGTGGTGGCGGCCATCTTGGATTTGTTTTTTTTTTATAGTGTATATAGTATTCTACTAGTCAAGCCCTTTCATTTGATACCCATATTGAGGTAGGTTGTGAAGAAATATTTTGTCCGTCATTTTTTGGAGGCGACCATCTTGAATCGATATTAACCAAACATAGCTAAGACCGGATGGCCTTAGCTATGGATACATACAACACAGATATTAACTTTCAAATAAAAAAACGTCAAACTTATAACTTTTTTTGGTCGGGGGTTAAAAATATGCATATTTATAGTAGCTAACTAAGCTAACACTCTCACTGATAAGGAATCTGCCAGCACAAAATAGACTATTCATATTTAAGCAACATGCCAGTTCATTTATAAACAGATTAGTATACCACTTTTTAATAGTTGTTAATTAGGAATTTGCATTCTAGTATGAAACATAATTATTCTACTAAGACATCATCATCAGCCTGTATTCTTCCACTGCTAGACATTTAGATATTTTATGGAAGACCGACGCGACGGTTGGGTTGAGTGGCGTTGTATCATAATACGGTATGTTGCCAAAAATTACGTAATATTCTAATCCTAAGTTTTATGTTTCCTACCGCCACCAGCTGCCTGGAAAGCGTGAAATCCTAAATTATTATTCGCGATCTCCACTTCAGAACCCGTCTACCGCAACGGTATTCGGGACTGCAACAGATGTTACCAGCCCTGGGGCCCATCTAAGACGTTGATTTTAGTTTTCTGATGAACTTCTTCCTTGCAGATGCAATCTCTTAGATCACAGCCAAGCATAGGTTTTCTATAACACCCTGAGCAACTTTGAGTTACGGACTGATTTCACGGTCAATGTCCACATATCAGCACCTTAGAGCATTATGGGTAGGACTCACTGGTTAAAGCCATGAGGATTGACCACAAACAAAAGACAAATTAACTTTGTAAAAGAAGGCTCAAACTCTAGGAACAAGCCTTACTCAATCCTGGGTACAGCACCTGATTGGACTATTTTAATGGACACATGAAAAGCACTATAAAATCCCAGAGGATGTGGGTGTTTCTTCATCCAGACCAGACTTTTTCCTTTTTTCTAGAGCTAAGAAACGCATGGTCCTTGTAGAACTTACCGTACCGTGGGAAACTAATATACCTAAAGACCACGCGATGAAACAAAATAAGTATTACGACCTTCTAAACGAATTAACAAAAACGGCTATGTGGTTAATGTATATGCTGTAGAAGTGGGAGCAACAGGTTTATCAGCAAAATCTCTCTATAACCTGCTGAAAGACTTTGGCTTGTCCAGAAGTGCAGTAAGTTCTATACTAGAACGAGTATCTAAAGCTGCACTAGTAGGATCATATCAGATTTGTCTGGGCAGGGAGAGAAACACAAGTAGTGAAGGTGAGTGTTGATCTACACCCGTGTCACAAGTCTCGAGATCTACTCGGGATTTCTCTCTCTGTCACACGATGGACCCGGCACCGGCACCCGCACGGTGAATCCATGGAATGCTAAGAAGATCATCTCTTTTTGGAAATCTCGTTGGAATGGGTGAATCGAAGACTAGAATTACATCGCCTGGCTTCATGTTTCGATGCTGTGGAATTTGTTTAGTCTGTTGGTCTTGAATTTGGACTGCCACGCCATTGTAGCGGCAACATACAAAATACCGAAACATCATCAACTTGATGTTTCGCAAATCTATCTGGCATAGCTGTGAGGACTCCCCTCTAAGCAACCCAGGTTTCAACCGCCTTCTTTTAGTCCATAAATGCTATACTATGCTTTTGCATAGCATTTTTAGACCTCAGCCGCGCTTTTGACCTGGTAAATTATAATCTACTCTGGACCAAATTACTGGAATCGCGGGTACCCAGTCAGATAGTGCGCCTGTTGAGATTCTGGTACGGAAGCCAAACTAATACTGTGAAATGGGGCGACACAACTTCTAGTAGTTATAGGCTAGATTGTGGAGTTCGTCAAGGTGGGGTAACCTCTCCGGATCTCTTTGGCTTGTATGTCAATGACTTGATCGAGGAGCTGAGGAGCACCAATGTCGGCTGCCATGTTGGTAATGTATGTGTTAACAACCTGAGTTACGCTGATGACATGGTGGTCCTCTGTCCCTCGATCAAAGGGATGCGGAGGCTACTGTCGATTTGTGAGCGTTATGCTGATGCTAATGGGCTGAAGTATAATTGCGCTAAAACGGAATTGATGGTGTTTCCAGCGGGCCGGGGTCCGGATAGGATGTCCGAAGTGTATTTGTACGGTACGGCAATCAGGGTTGTAAGCCAATTCAAATATTTGGGCCATCTGTTGACGGAACGACTACAGGTGATGTGGATATGGAGCGGGAGAGGGCTCTCGCTGTCAGAGGGAACATGCTTGCTCGCCGATTCGCTAAATGCAGTCAGGACGTAAAGATCACTCTTTTTTAAGACATACTATCTTTGCCTGTACACTTGCCAGTTGTGGACTACGTTCACACGGAAGTCATTTAACACGATAAGAGTCCAGTATAATGACATATTCAGGGCTCTTATGAATCTTCCGCGATACTGCAGTGCGTCGAGCATGTTCGCTGATGCGGGGGTTCCGGATTTCTTTGCTGTGATAAGATCTCGAGTGGCGGCCTTTTGGCATCGCCTGCGTCGGTCCGACAACAGAATACTTTTGGCTGTCTCTGACGGTGTGGACAGCCCTATGTTCAGGCATTGGGTATCTGTTCACATGAATGGGAATAAAAAGTAATTTTTAATTGTATTTGTAATATTGGTATGACGAGCACCCCTATACAGTGCGAAAAAGGTTTATTTATAATTAAGTATATATATGTCATTATTTTTCATACTACTGATAAGTTTTTTAGTTTTATATTATGGGTTTATGTGCCTGAAATAAAGGATTTATTATTATTATTATATTATTATTATTTATGATATTATTGGCCGAGTTACTCTTCTGGTTTCTTATAGTTTGTCTTCTGTACAGTCTGCTGCAAATGTGGTCTAATAATGCTGTTGTACCCATTTCGAAACCCGGCCATTGCAGGAGGTTCAACATCATCGGCCAAAACGATTCGTAATAAATCATTGAAAACGGCTTATTCCCCACAGCACTACCAAGCCACACCTACTGGTAGTGATGCGGGGATTTTTTTTCCCTTCTGCACTACTGGTCAGTAGTGTCGTGGGGAATTTTAAATGTCTTACATCTTCGTTCCCTTCTGCACTACTGAGTACAAAAACGTTTTACCAGTAGTGCCGTGGGGAATATTACTGCACTACCAGCCAGCAGCTTAGCTACTGGATAATTTATAATGGGTCTTTTTACATCACCATTCCCATTGATGCTTCTACTCGTACGACATTACATCGATATCGATACTCAAGGAGCCTTGAACAAGCCTATAATCACTTCCAGTAGCAAACTTCGAGATTACCAAGATATCCCAGAATATATATTTGTGCACAATGATGAAATCTCCACTTCTGAATCCGGATATGCTTCAGATGGCGCGTACGCCTTGAGCATTTAGAGGGTGTACCTCTCGGTCTACTTCAACACAAGTTGATTTCCTACACATTGTTATAGAAAGTGTTGTGGACCAAAAATCCAACAACACCTTATTACAAATCAAAATCAAATCTGTATCAAATATAAGAAAGTCAAAATATGATTCCAAGGTTAAAAAGTGCCTTCTTTCTCTTGTTCCGCTCAAGCATTACGTACGCAGATTTATTGCAATTATTGACACCCCCCCTTGTCATCAAAAGTAAGCAAAGCTATTACCCCCTCTCCCATGCTTACGTAAACATTGGCACCCATTCTTCCAAAAATGCGTTCCGAAAATTCAAAGTCTAGATAATGTGTGGGTTTCCATTAGTGTACAAAAAATTACTATTGCTGATGTAATAACCATATAGACTCCCCAACCCCCGATGTCATCAAAAATAAGCAAAACACTTACCCCCCGGCCCCCTATAGTGCTTACGTAATACTTGAATGACCCATTTGAAATTCACATAAACTGAGAATTCCATAGGTCAGTTATTCCACCTGCTGAGCGAGTCTATTGTTTTCACAGACTGTTTATCTATTATGAAGAACCAGGGCCCTTGGTAGCCTGCTGTAGTCTGGTGATTCTTCAAAACTCCTATGCTGGCAGTAGCATGACTACTGCCTCACCCAAGAATAGCAGACCAGCTGGGAAAAATGAGCCTTTCATTACTGGATCCTATCATGGGAAAATTAAGACCATACTCATCATGATGGGTGTGCATGGTGCATGCATGGAGACGCTAATGCCCATTATTGGCTGGAATTAAAGTGTGTCATTGCTAACTGCTATAATCAGGCAGTTTATCCCCCATATGAGGGTACTTATACCGATTGGAAGCCGAAAGAAAAAAGTTGAAGTTGATGTGGGTTCTTACCTCAGGCAGGGGAAACTGATGCCGCATTCTATGCTCAGACACCAGTACCGGACTAGGGTACCTGTCTAAAATTAATAGCAAGTCTTATATCATACACCAGGCAATCAGTGTTTTAATTAATACTTACAATCGGAATATTAAGGTATCTCAAAGCCGTTCGGAGACAGGAATGTAGTCCAGTTGGTGGGACCCACCAAACTTTGGGTGGTGGGGTGCCTTTTGAAACAATATGACGCAGGACCTGAGAAAATGTATGTTGAGTATATGTTTAGAAATATTAACAAAGGAGATAAAAACATAAATGTAACATATTATAAATAAGATTAAAATGTAACCAATGGCTTAGTATTGTACAATTAGAACATTCTTACTAGCCAAGCATATTTAAAACTCTGCACTAGAGCTAAGGTGCTTTGTAAATTAAGTTGTTTATTATAATCCAAAACTAATCATGTTAAGCAAACAAAAGAAGTGTTGGTATAATATGACTAGAGACAGCTATAAAAAATCCGATCTATGTACTTTTTTTTCAAAAGAAACTACAGATGCAGCTAAGGTCATTTTTACTTACGGAGTTCACTCTTTGTCTGAATGTGGTTTGGGTCTGGATCCAATGATGGGGTAAAGCTGGTGGTGTAGGATGAGATCCATTGAAGCAGACACAGAGGGAAACTTGATGTTCAGCCAAGGCCTGAGAGAGTGTGGTGAGAAACTGGACACAGCGCGCCCATTGTCCACCACATGCCCAATCTGTTTAGCAAATTGTATGTTAATTTTTTTCATATTCTCATATACTTCAGCAATGACAAAAGATTTTTCACAAACATGCTATCTTTACATAAGACTTTAAAATTAAATATACCTACTACTTTTCACTAATATACCTTAGAAACTTAATTTTATTTAAAATTCTACTCATTTCTATTGCATTTAAATCACCATTTGCAAAAAGGGACTAAGTATGTTTATGTTTACTGGGCGTTTCTTATGTAGATTTTATACATTAGAGAATGGGTATGTGGTACTAAGAATTATTTTTTTCTTATTTGTGCTGCTGACTGCGTATATATCTCCTTTGTTGAACCATGTGGAGCATGACATTGAACGTTTAAATGTGTGTATCTACCTGTAGTTGTTTCTAGTCCAGGCTGAATTCAAGATATATTGGATAGTACTGCATCTTTTATACTATCAATGGTAACCAATGTTTCAGTTGATAGCTAAAAATGACTATGTTGGTTACTTACCTGAAAAGTACCCTCCGTAAAGGCGATCTAAACATCCCTCAGCATCCAGGACAAGACGAAAACCGCCGGGGTGATTCCGAGCAATACGGAATAAATCAACTCCTATTCCTTCATTTTCCAAGAATGTTTGTAAATCCTGAATACCCATGATTCTGCAACTATGCTATTGAAGACCAAATAAACACGTTCGTAGCGACAAGTTACTGTTCTGGAAAAAAAATACACACCGGTAAATCATAGGTGGGTATATCATCCAAAAAATTTGCTTGTGCTAATAAATAGGAACAGCTGCTTACAAGTACTTCACAAAGTAACTATCGAGTAAATACTAAATAGAAAACACAAATGACTGATGGATTGCAAAATCCTCACTAACTCACTATCACACTGCATGAAAGCCGGCACATACCTACTGTTTGGTTCACAAAGGGCAAATCTAACTACATCTCATCATACGTGAAAATATATTTAAAACTTGTTTGTACACAGACTCTTTAAATCTAACATTCTAAATTGGACTAAAACTACACGAACCTTATTTAAAAAACCATGCTAGACGAAAAATGCCGAGAGATGAAAACGGGAAGCCATTTGTAATTTATTTATTTTTTTGTGTATTGCCTGATCGTTTCATTGATTTATAGATGATACTCTATCAAGCAGACTGTCAAATAGGTAACTCGGTAGTGTAGATCAACCTTTAGCATAAAAATAACTTTACAGTCTGTAGGCTGCACACAATTAGCAACTGGCCATCACATAGAGTTGCAAACATATCGATGGTATTCTATCGACAGCACATCGACAGTTAACCATTGTTTTGCGACTAGTGATGTAATAAGTATATTAATATTAATAAGTATATTGGTGTTTCCAGTGCCAACAGATGAAAAATATAGCATTTATAATCATTTACAATAAATTTACTTGTAAATTTATTTTAAAAAGTATGGGGGTGTTTCCAATGACAACAGATAAAAAATATAGCATTTGAAATCATTTATAATAAATTTACTACAAAAAATTACTTAGTAAATTTATTATAAAAAAGTATTGGTGTTTCCAATGACAACTGATTAAAAATATAGCATTTAAAATCATTTCTAATAACTTAACATCAGGCGAGATGGTGGTCAAGTGCAAACCTATACAAGTTAAAAAAAAATTACGATAAAAATATAGAATTTCAAATAACTTATAATAAATTTATTGTAACTTTTAAATGCTATATTTATACTATCAATCATTGAGGCCATTCGGATGTAGTAGTAGCTAATTTGTGCGAGGCTAAGAATGCTTGGAGGCTGGCTTGTCCAAACAACGATTTCCCCAGATGTCTGTCATCTCAGAGACAGTGGGATCGACCGATCTGCGATCCAGCACGGAACTCTCTTCTCGATACGTGTCCTAGTATCGCGGATCGTGCTCGTATCCTTGCTGTGTCTGTGTGGGAATCGGGCCTTTGGTTACAAGCTTTGCCATCTTTCAATACCGGTAGCCTATTAGATCCAACTGCAATTCGTCTAGCTGTTAGCTTGCGCTTGGGTGCCAGGTGCTATGAAGCCCATCGCTGCCATTGTGGTACTGCTGTCGACCAACTCGGTCACCATGGTCTCTCTTGCTCGAAAAGCGCGGGTCGTATTGGCCGCCACGCCTGCCTGAACGACATCATACGCCGGGCTTTTTCCACCGCCAATGTCCCAGCCATACTCGAACCGAGTGGTCTTGCGCGTGACGATGGCAAAAGACCTGACGGCATGACTGTTGTGCCTTGGAAGTTGGGTCGGCCCTTAGTATGGGACGCAACTTGCGTCGATACTCTGGCACCATCACATCTTCCAGAGACACATAGTAGGGCCGGTGCAGCGGCTAATTCAGCTGAGCGACTCAAACGGCGCAAATATGCAACCCTCGGAAGTGGTTACATATTTGAGCCCTTTGGGGTTGAGACATTGGGACCGTGGGGGCCGGGAGCTCACCTCATCTTCAAAAGCCTATCCGAGCGCTTGGTCGACGCGACGCGTGACCAAAATGCTGGCGTTTATTTGGCCCAACGCATAAGCATTGCCATTCAGCGTGGTAATGCCGCCAGCATGCTGGGTACGCTTCCGATTGATAGTGGGCTTGAACATCTTGATTATCTATAGACCTACAGTGGTCTATAGATAATTCAGGTGTGCTTAGTGTAAGTAGTTAGTTAGGTTTGTAGTGTAGTGTATGTAGTTCTCATTGTATTTTAGTTTTATCATTGACTACATATAAATACTATAGAGCACGCACAACGAAGTGGGAACAGTAGGCACGGGTGAGAATAAAACGACGTTCCCGCCGCGAGCGCCTGTAGTCGTACTCGATCACTAGTAAAGTGTGTTTCTCGAGGGAATTTTTTCAAGTATTGTTTTTAAAATGGTGAAATGTGCAGTTCGATCTTGCAAAAACGATACTAGAAAATGCACAAAATTGAAATCCAGTATCACATTTCATCGGTAAGTCGATTATTTTACTTATTTTCATAAAAACTATTGAAAACTATCTATCGCGGGGTGAAAGAGACGTTCGGGAGGCGGGCACGCGCAGGACCGCCTTCGCCCCGCACTCCCGCCGCGTGATTTAGAGATGGGACGTATGTTGGCTAGAAAAACTACATATTATTATAACAGATTTTTGTAACTTTAATGCTCAAAATGTTATAATATTTTAATAAATAATATTATAGTGTGTTTTGTACGAAAGTAATATAGAGTAAACTGGAAGTACATAATATTATGTAATGTTACGATATCACGTCTTAACAGTTAAATTGATTTTGAAGATTTTATTCGGTATAGAATATTGTAAAATTCAATTTATAAAAATGACAATGAGAGGTACACTTTTGTAAGGAAAAAACAAGGGTCCTACAAATTTAGTATAGCATATTTTAAGACCTACTCAAAACACTGAACCATTTTCCTTTTTTTGAACAAACCATGCAGCAATAATTTACTGCATTTGCTTAGAGCGGTGATTCAAAAATACATTGAAATACACATTAAATATTTAGTTCAAAAGTCAAATGTCATAAAAACTAAAAGACTGCTTATTAACAAGCTTACGCTTTGTAGCGGTCAGTAAAAATGACAAGTAATATTTAATTAACATAACATAATACTATTATTTGATTTCTAAATAAAATTTTCATTGTTTATTTTTATCAATAGGCAATTGGATTAAATTGTAATACTAATAACTACTAATTGCACGAAATAATTATTTACGCCATTTTCCGGTAATAATTGCCAAATATAGGCATTATAATTCAATTAATGGTTTGTCAGTTTATTTCCTAAGCCTTATATTTTAAACAAAAATAAAACAATTTGAAGAATACCAGCTTTTTGTTGAGATACATAACCAATCATACACATTTTGTGTGAAATATTTACATATTAATATTGTACAAACGTAAGTTGCATGTAGAAAAACTTAAACCTGCACGGGCACTAATTCTATAAAATTAAAATACTTATATTTTAGATGTTATCGCACGAAATAATTATATTTATAGATGTTTGTACCGCGCTGAACCTGCATCAATCGCCAAACAAACTGACTTTGCGTTGCCCGCATGCCCATCCCTAGTAATCCCCAACGTACATATCTATGTAGCTATACATCATCTGCCTACAACGTGCACTGGGCGTCTAGTGTGGTGTTATCACTCTATACTTTAGTTATTTGTCCTCTATGCTATCAATAGTGTCGATGGTATCGATAGGGTAACGAGACTGTCTGGGGGCACGGCAGTACCCCCGCCAAGTATCGAGCGCGAAGCGAACACTGCCGTACCATCCTTTACTGGAATTGAATTGTCGTCACCTATCGATGTTATATCGAACGTTTAGTGATAGTCCGCTATCGATGTGCAACTCTACCATCGAACCATCGATAGTAACGACTCCCGTGGTTATAACAATTTATTGTACAATCGTCATTCTAAATTTTCTAGATAGTAGGAGATGCCGCTATACAACGATCTTCACCGAGCTGTTTATTGGATGAAAAGTGTTTCATATGTAATTTAATATGTCAAAAAATATATTGCTGCCTAAAAAATTTCAGTCCAGAATATGATTAAATAACAATTAAAAAATATTTTTTATTTATTATATTTCAGTAGAATTGATTAAATTTTAGAAAAAACTGTATGACAAAACTTATTATTTTGGCTTTGTTACTCAATGCTACAATACAAATTCAACCCCTAAGGGTGTAAAAAACGGGATGGAAGTTTGTATGAAACATTTTATTCCTTAAATTCGCATCAAATTTCGCACGAATTGAGCATGATCAAAATAATGAATTATGTATTACAGTATTTTTCAAAACTCAGCCTCCAAAGGGGTGAAATAAGGGATGAAAGTTTGTTTGAAACTTTTTATTATTTGAAAATATTTGCATGAGATTTCGTAAGCACTGAGTAAAGCCAAAAAAGAAGTTATGTCATATAGTTTTTTCTAAAATTCAATCAATTTAAGTGATATATATAAAAAAAATTAATTGTTAATTAATCATATTCTGTACTGACATTTTTTAGGCAACCCATTTGCAATATATTTGTTGACGTATTAAATCCATACTAAGATTATAAAGCTGAAGAGTTTGTTTGTTTGTTTGAACGCTAGGATCTCCGGAAGTACTGGTCCGAATTGAAAGATTACTTTTCTATGTATATATAAAAAATATTTTTTAATTGTTACTTTTCTATGAGCCGTTTTCCGACGAGACAAAAATAGCTCCAAAGTACGCACTAGATGGCGGTGTGAAATTTCAAAAAGATTTGTCTGAACCTAGACTCTCAAAAGTGTAATTACTATGAAGCCCCTCCCAATGTTCAGGGAAAAAGTGTAAATCTAAATTATTTGCGATAACTAAAACTGTTGGAGGTTTCCCGAACACATCACTTATTTTAGATAAATTATAATTGTCTTCTTAGCTCAGTTGATGTGTTTGGTTCGTTTACCTTCTATAAACCCTAAATACTCGAAGAAAAAATTTCATTATAAATCAATTTTTCTTCTTTTTTAGTGTTAAAATATTGGGAATAAAAATAGTCAATTAAATTGATAATGGACTAAAAATCGTTACTGATCACATTCGATTTTCAATAAAAATATTTAAAACTCTCGATGCAGAGACACAAACTAAGCACAAGTAAAAGGAAGATTCAAAAATATAAATAGCAACACTGATACGAAAATATTTATCTGTGGCTGAACGACTAGTACCTATTCTCTCTACTTAGTCTGTAGTATCTATCTAGTGTTTTGTGGTATCTATGGCCAAGAATAAATAAAAAATTAATAGTGTTGGGACATTAGTTACCAAACCACGAGTATACAGAACAGCTGCTTAAGTTTTAGTGAACTATGCGAATTAGCTCATCGGTTATCTGGTTCCGTGACCGTTATTTTTCGGCGATCCACTATTGTTCAGTAATGCCGCATGGTCAACTGACTGATTTAGTTTGCTCTTACCCGAATTGTATGTTACGTAATCAACGATTTTAATATATTTCGAATTTTTGTAGTGAACTTTTCTTTAGCAGCGTTGTGATTTGAAAATCATTGAAACGAAAAAACGACAGTAAAAAGGAAGTTAAGCATTTCTAAAGTATCATTTCTACACGTATTTTTTTCTAAATACAGATTTTCTAGACATTTTCAAGAGATTAAAACGAAGAAATGATAGATGGCGCTTATATTACGTCTAACATTACTTAACATTTCTATCCAAATCCCAAATCTAAGGTTTGGACAATATCCGTATATTGAGATAGATGAAATTTTTAAATCAGACAATTTATAGTTCTCTTGAATTTTAATGCAAGTACACAAAGCGTTTTCGAGTTTGCAGATGTTCATAAGCAATAGCAACCAACTACACAACAACAATAGCAAATAACAACAATCGTAGACATCTACAGTCAGGCAGCAAAAGCATAAGCAGCCCACTAATTGTTCCCACAGCTGGGGCTCGGGCCTTCTTTTGCAAAGAGAGAGTCATACCCATAATCCACTACGCTGGCGCAGTGTACCAATCCACACTGATGACACAGTCATGACCTCAAAGAATTCTAGGTACATGTCGGTTTCCTCACGAAGTTTTCCGTCTTAAGTTAGCGGCATTACGTACATATTATTATCTTCGAAACGATAGGATACCAATCGGCAGTTGCCATTCTCTCGACGAGACCAGCCGGAACTTTTCTCAATTCATGTGAAATTTTTGTATTTTACATTATATGAAATAGTTAAGGAGCATGAATCAAGAATGTAAGAAAATCTGGAAAAAATATTCGTTTTTTAAAAGTTTTCGTACGTTTCGTGCTTTGACATGACACATGACAGCATGTGTCTAAGATTGCGTCATTGAATATCACAGATTACATACATCTTGAATATAAAACCTTTGCTAATCAAATTTTTTTTGCTAAATCTGAGTTGGTAAAACCAAGTTCCGACAGGTGGCGTAGCAGGTAGCTAAAGAGGTGTTATGTTTGAAAGCGATATTCTCAGGAATGACTGAACCGATTTCCGACATTCTTTCACCGTTGTATATGTACGGGATCCTGATGAGTACTATTTAATGTACCACGGGCAACGCCGGGGCGGACATCTAGTAACATATAAAACACTTTTCATCTTTGATCCAATAAACAGCTCGGTGAAGGTAGTTGTATAGCGGGATTTTAGACTAAGAGATAGGTTTTCTGGGTTTTATGCAATACTACTCTAATCCTAGATTCAGTGTAGTTTATGGGAGAAGACGGAGAACTTTGTCTATTGATTCGATGTATTTATTTCATTAAAAAATTACTAGGCAAAATGTACTAACTGCTATAGTAACAAATTTATAAAGTATTTTTAGTCTTTGATATTGGAGACATTGAAATACTTGTTTTTTGACGTTCACTCCCCTTTTACTTCCCTCCGCCCTCCAGCCCACCACCCCTAACCCACCTAATTAATCCTAGGTCCTAGGTTGCGCTGTTTTGGTATTCAGCTCAACAAGGGCGTAGTAATTCATAAACCACAAGAACTCAAAACGATCGAGAATGTGTGCGTCGGGATTCAATTGTTGTCACTAATATCTAATGTTACTTATTCAAAGTGAAATCAAATTCAACGACTAACATAAAATGTTATAGAACGCCTACGTCTTTTCTGTATGTTACTGTGTATCGAAGCATCTTGAATTGATTTTGAAGATACTTCTTCAGGAATAAGTTATGCCGGAGCAGAGCAACGATTATCGTGTTGTAGTGTTTGGAGCGGGTGGAGTTGGAAAAAGTTCTTTAGTACTAAGATTTGTCAAGGGGGACTTTTAGAGAATCATATATACCCACTATAGAAGACACCTACAGACAGGTAAGTTATCCTAAATTTTTGAGATAAATTTAGGTGTATTTAGTAAACCCAAAATAGATTGATATTTTCAAAGACCATGCATGGCTAATCTTGTAATTAAAGACCAATTTTAGAGCACCCACATCTATAATGTAAATGCCAACATCTCATTACTTATCTCAGCTTTGATCTTTTATGTACTTGTTTTGACCCTTTTAGCCTTTGTATACCTTTCTCTCAACCTTTTACTGATGCTCCAGAAAAACTTTGATACAAAAATAAATTACAAAGATGAATTAAATCACAATATAAATTATATCTATCACATAAATCACATCACAATATAAATTTTGGTAGTTTTGTATGCATGTATGGTAATGGGGTTTGATTAACTGTTATGGGAATGTAATATTTAGCGTTATTATTGTTGGTACCATTCATATTGAGTGCTGTTATACTAGCAAACAAAATTTTTGATTACAGGTATGATCCATTTTCTATGTTTGATCTAATTCTCTAATTACTACAAGTCCATTTTCTGAAAGTACATTGTGAATACAGTTACTTATGGTTACAGGGTCATGGGTGAATCTAAGGATTTCAAAATTAATGCTTAGTGGAATAAATCAAATTCTTGAATAATGATAAAATTTCAGCTATAGTTTATTTACAGATTTTATTTTTATTAGATATTAGTTTATTACAGATTATTTGTTATGGTGAGATCAAATATAAGTCTAGTCTAATGTAAACCTAAGGCTTAATAAAAGAAGTTGCACTAATTAAGTACTGCATCTTACCTCTGCTCTGGGTGGTAGTAATTGAAAAAACTGGTTGAACTTTATTAAAACAGGCATTGTTCCTTAAATTTGATAGACCATGTATATGAATAAGTCATTACAGTCACATTGTATAAATATATACAAAACACCCATTTTGAATTCTGTAAAAATAGTGTGAGCAAAACTTCCCAGGTAAAGTGGCAAGAAGTAAAGATGTTCTCTAGTTACTATCTACCTACTTTAGGTAGGTAGTAACTAGAGAACATTAGCGAATGGAGGCCATAAAAAAAAAGTTGCAATTTGAAGATATAACTAGAGAATTAAGCCCTTGAAATTTATCATGGCAAAGGCTAGTAATATTCTTTAGCTGTGCACAAGAGCTATACCCGAGCTTAGCTACTAGATACACTGTAATAGTACACTGTAATATGCTCTCACATGGGTACAACTATCGCCTAGTAATAGCTTTTGCATGAAACAGATGCATTGGCCGTACTTCAAGTTATTGTACAAGTACATACAAAGAGCTAGGGCCTCAGTCCTAAGGACTACAAATCAGTAGAAATATACAAGGGTAATTATTATAGACTGTAGGACTGTTGATTGGGATATGGAAAGTGTTTCAAAAGCTACTTATCGCACTGATAAAATTACCAATGCTCACTTAAATGGCAGACATTACAAGCTTATCTCTGAGAACAATGTCCTTGTCCTAGTGATCAATGCCCAAAGGTTACTGTTAACACAGATTTGCCCATCTGTGTAAACAGGAAGAAAGCAGGAAGAAGACAGACAGAAGCCATGATGCTTCTGCTCACCACTGCAAGAACTCTTGAACCAATCATCATATCAATGCCATTCACAGCTGCAATATAATATAAGAATGACATAGGAAATAGGAACATTTATGTTCACTACAGATAGTACTGCCACCATTGATGCCATTGAAAAGCCTGTAACAAAATTCATTGCAAGATCTCATTCAGATGAATCATCATTGCAGATTGCTGCATAATATTTACCTGATTATTAGCAATGGAAGGTTTGTGCTTGACTGCAATCTCACAAAATATTAAGTGACAATGTGTTGGATTATGTGTGTATGGTAGATTTACCTAAAAGACACCTTTTTTATTGTTAGTAGGCATGAGCTTGACCACCTTCTAGCCTCACATTCAGGTTACTGCTGGTCCCATGTGCAGATGTAACCTAAAGCTAAATTAAAAGTTCTCGAATGAGATTATGAAAATGACAAGCAGCCCGTGGACGAACCCTTTCGGTATCATGCTGCTTGATGAGATAGGCAAGTTCTTAGAGAGCATTGTTGTTGCTGCTCGCTTCGCTAAGCATCTCGAGAGGATAGACTTTTCGGAGAGACAGTTCCGGTTACCGAGAGGACGCCTGGAAGAAGTGGAGGAAAAGTGAGCTATCATCTCAAGGTCTACTCAGAGGGATAACCGGCACCCGACGTCTCTGCGAGGCGATGCGGCATGCTTAAATGCTTTTCCTCCATTAAAATAAAATCCAAATCGACGTTAACAAAACAACGAGACCATCCATAAGAATCCAGTTTGGCTGAGCAGCCTTCGGGAAACATCCTCAATTAGTGTAAGACGCGGTGAGACTAGATGGAGTAACGATAAACGATGAGACTGGTTGAGGTTGAGGCTGGAGGTTGAAACATAAGACCGAGGATCGAGCTGAGTGGTGTATTATGGATTATGGGGGAGGCTAATGTCCACCATTGGACGAATATAGGCTGATGATGAGGAATCAAAGAATCTAAAAAATAAAATTTTTCAAATAACAAGAACAAAATTAAAAATTTTGATTAATCCCCGACTATACTCCGTTCCAAATAGAGGTGAAGAAAATGTAAACAAATCAATGTCACTCTCAATATGACAGACCAGCATTTCTCAATCTTTGTTTTCGTTGTAAGCTTCTCTGCTTGCCCTTTTAGATTTTCGTCACATAACAAGGTTAAATATATTCCAATAAGTCCTTTTCCAGCCTTTTGTCTTATTTCTATTATTTTATTATTATACGTATATTAAATATCTGGTACACATAAGTTTAAAATATTAATACAGAAATAACTTAGGGGGGCTAACTTAGGGGGTTCATGGAACACAACAGTAACATATTATAAACAAGTAATGGTGAGTATCCCATTAGAAACATGCGTATACTTAAGTGAAGTGAGATCAAAGTGCAATATACAGCGTGTGGCGGAAAGGTCCAACAATATTTTAACAGGTCATTCCAACACTGATATAGACTTCATCTCCGAAGGTCTCTTTCCCCTCAGCACTTTAGATCGCGAGATAATACGAGTCAAAGTTTGATGTAAAATTGACCAGCTGCAACCCTAATGCATGTACAGCTGACAAACGACCTTGCCTGTCAAAGACTAAATTTTGTGCAGAAAAGAATTTTTTTTGCCTACTTCGAAGCTGTGAATGGAATAAACATAACTTGGTTAAATTATTAACTGTGAATTTAATCTTTAAATACAATAGGTAATGACTAGAACTGTTTGACGTTTGGAGTCTATTCGGGCGGTCTACAACTATGATACCTAGTTCATACGAATAAGAGACGATCTTCTTAGCATTCCATGGATTCACCGTGCGGGTGCCGGGTCCATCGTGTGGCAGAGAGAGAAAAACTCGAGTAGTTCCCGAGACTTGTGACTCAGGCGTAGGTTTAAGGGGCCCCTTTCTGACGTACATCAACACTCACCTTCACCACTCGTTTTTTCTCTCCCTGCCCATCCAAATCTGATATGAGCCTACTAGTGCAGCTTTAGATACTCGTTCTAGTATAGAACTTACTGCACTTCTGGATAAGCCAAGGTCTTTCAGTAGGTTATAGAGAGATTTTGCTGGTATACCTCTCGCTCCCACTTCTACAGCATACAAACTAACTACATAGCCGTTTTTTGTTAAAAAAAAAAAAAAAAAAAAAAAAAATCAGGTTTTACGAATAATGAAACAAACGCTTAATTAGAAGTTCCATGCAAGCTCGACTACCTATACCTTATCTACCTCGGATTTGTAAACTGTACAACTTTCTACTAGTCACGCCCTTTCCTTTGGTACCCATACTGAGGGAGTAGTAAAACAAGATAAAATTAAAATTTTGACTAACCCCGACTACCTCAGATTTGTTATCTTAACAACATTCTACTAGTCAAGCCCTTTCATTTGATACCCATATCGAGGTAGTTGTGGAAAATGTATTTCGCCATTTTGTAGCAGCAGCCATCTTGAATTTGAAATTGGTCATAGTGCAAAGTATTCTACTAGTTAAGACCTTTCGTTTGATACCCATATTGAGGTAGTGGTGAAAAAAATAATGTAATCCGCCATTCTGTGGTGGCGGCCATCTTGGAATTGTTTTTTTTTATAATGTATAGTATTCTACTAGTAAAGCCCTTTCATTTGATACCCATATTGAGGTAGGTTGTGAAGAAATATTTTGTCCGCCATTTTGTGGAGGCGGCCATCTTGAATCGATATTAACCAAACATAGCTAAGAACATCCGCACGGATATTAACCTTCAAATAAAAAAAACCGCATCGAAATCGGCTCATCCGTTTGAGCTCTACGGTGCCACAGACAGACACACACACAGACAGACATCGACGTCAAACTTATAACACCCCTTTTTTTGGTCGGGGGTTAAAAATAAATGTATTTCTCCACATTCTTATACCCTTTATTTTGGCGGGGGGTTAAAATACCTTTGGTAATGTGTTTTTAATTGATTGTGATAGTAGGGTTAAATTCAACAAGATGTAAGAAGCCAACTATCCGTCTTTTAACGCTTTTCATAAAATTCCTTACTAAATTTCACTTCATATCGTAGATATTTATTCTTTGCGAAGTTGTGAAATTCCCCGACGGACTTTCTTTGACGGAATTGTCGGCATGTCAGCTTTGTCAAACGTATTGACGCCGTGCATCGCCGCCGCAGCGCCGACCAATAGCAGAACAGAAGCTCGCTCGCCGGCCGTGCCGAAAGGCGAAACGTCGCGGCGGTACTTTACCGAAAAGCCAAGCTAGAAATCGACAAAAATGGATTTTTAAAAGTTGGGGGTTCCGTCAATTTTTTTTTTATGTTTTGTTTTATCTTGACGAAGAAAACATACTTACGGCTGAGCACGGGAAATCGTGAGTTCGGTTCTTGGCTTGGTCGATATTTGAATGATAAATTCGATTATTTTCCATGGGTTTAAGATTTCGTTGTCCTTGTCTGTGTGAACTACCTACAGGTTCTCCAACACAGAACGACCTAGTGGAGAGCTACGATTGTGAAGAGTTTTTATTTGGCACAAAGGTAGATTATAGCCTGGAAATAGCACATAGGATACCACCTGCCTACCTAGGATATCTAACTACACACCGATACAAGTAGTAATAGTACTAGTGGTCGAAGACTCCGTCTGGGGAAGTACCTTTGCCAGTTATTCTACCGCCAAGCAGTTTTGTGCTTTACCGTGTTCCGGTTTGAAGGGCAAATTTTCCAGATCAATTACAGAGCATAGAAATATAAGATCTTATATGCGGTACGAGCGCGGTGCAGTCCTGGGTAAGGATTTGGACTCGTGTTTAATAGCTGCGCACATACAGCACGTAGCTGTTATAAACAGGCATGTTGCTTACCATCAGGTACATGTCTTACTCGTCTCGTCACTCTTCATTGTAATAAAAGCATGCGTGATTTTACGCGACCTTTTACGTGGCTTGGGGTTTTTAAAGTACGGAACCCTAATTGTCAAAATTTTTTTTTTTTGAATATTTAATTTTTGAGTTGAAAGTTCAGTCGCTCTCTAGCATCATTGGTGGTGTGTTGTTTGTTTTATCGCAAAATTGATATCTACGATGTTATCACTGTACTTAGACATGGTAGGAGGTAGTCGTCATGAAGAACGTGAAATTTTCCGCCAACGTCTGAACAGCAAGGGAAGCGTTGACTTGCCACAAAACGAAAAACGTCCTAATCAGGCCCGGTATTAGTACTACCAGCAGTGCTGGTGCTGCTCCAGCACCCTGGACTCAGACTTCTAACGCCACCACCGGAACGCGTCGGAGGAAGGTGCGCCGCGCCGCAAGCACCTTGGATTGCAGTGTGAAATGGATAAATATGTTTATGTGTACATAGTGTTGTTGTGCAGTGAAATGTTGGTGTTACAATGCGACTATCGTTGAATAATAAGGAGATTATTAAAAGGTTAGTTAATTTAGCCAAAAATAATTAGCTAGTGTAGATATCTTCCATACTTATTACAGAGTTTAAATAATTAAATTAATGATGTATCCTAACTCTTTATTTGACTTTGATTCAAACATGTAGGTACCTACTTAGTTATTTATTTGATATTCCTTCCTGTCTAATATTGTTTGAAGGCTTATTAGGTACTTACACTTGACAAAATTTTGTCGACTGAATTCAGAACCAAGTTAGAAAGAAGCAATTCTCGCTTCTGAATTTAGTATGCTACTCTTAGCTTACTGAATGAAATGCTATTATTACACTTCACTAAATTCAGTAGCAACCAAATTTAGCCAAGGGTAATAAGGCTTTTGGTTAGCGCTAATAAAAAGCATCTATTTTTATTCTATCTGGCTCAATCGAATACGGCAGTTCAATAGCTTCCACACCTTATCTTTCTTTCTTGTTCGATTTCTATGGTAGGGTAAAGGGGAGGTATATTGGTGATTTAGGTAAGTAGGTGATATATTTTAAACGGAATACCACAGAGTTCCTTTTGCCAGGAAATTTTAATAGACAGCGCTATCGCCTCTTCTCACACTCATACCAACTCGATAGTGCTGTCTCTTGAAATTTCCTTGCATAGGGAACTATGTGGTATTCCGTTTAAAACATATCACCTACTTACCTAAATCACCAATATACCTCCCTTCACCTTATTTAGGGAGATTTTTGAAACGACAGATAGGTATCAGTGCGTCGCCACCGGCGCGGCGCGCGGCGGCCGGCGGCGGCGGTCAGTGATCGCGCCGCGCCGCCGGCCGGTTAGGGTTGTCAAATAAAATGATAAACAACGCATTTTTTAACTTTGTATGGAAAAAAAAATATTGGCTTTCGTGTCTAATATTCACATATGTGATTCGATACGTAGTATAGATGAACTACAATAAATATTGTTGGACCTTTCCGCCACACGCTGAAATATATATTCTGTATATATATTGCAATATATTATATGTCGGCGGAAGTGGTATTAAGAGTGTCAGGATGGATGGTACTGGTGTTGACAGTAAACATGATGTGTGGGCTTCGATGTGGTTCACGAACAAGAACAAATGCATAGGAACTTTACAAGTGAGTTTAACACAAAGTAGGTACTACTCGATTAGACACGTGGGTACAATTTTCTTATTAGAAAGTTCATATCAACTCGAATTGAAATCCAATACTGTTCGAATGACCTCTTGACATATATATATTATATGCCCTGTTTGTTGACTTCAACTACTAAAGAATAGAGATCTAAATGGTCTTTAATGGTCGGTTCTAAAATCTATTTATAATAACATAGACTAGTTTTAAACAACTAAAACATGATTTTTTTTTTTGACTGCCCTAGTGGCTTAGTTGGTAGTAGCTCTGCCTGCGAAGCCGAGGGTCGTGGGTTCGATCCCCACCCAGTGCAAATATTTGTGTGATGAATTCAAATGTTTGCACTGTGTCTGGGTGTTTCTATGTATGACAATTTTATAAAAATACTAAGGTTAAATGATTTTTATGTTATGGTAGCACCTTTGTTTACATTTTCTACACCTCTCCGCGGAACGGACTATACTTCGGAATTGTTATCTGTACAACATTCTGCTAGTCAAAACCTTTCATTTGATACCCATATAAAGGGGGTTGTGAAAAAAGAAATGTATTTCGCCATTTTGTGGTAGCGGCCATCTTGGATTTTAAATTTGTCTTATCGCAAGTATTCTATTAGTCAAGCCCTTTCGTTTGATACCCATATTGAGGTAGTAGTGAAAAAAAATAATATAATTCGTCATTTTGTGGTGGCGGCCATCTTGGGTTTGAAATTTGTTATAGCGTAATGTATTTTACTAGTCAACCCCTTTCATTTGACACCCATATTGAGGTAGGTTATGAAGAAATGTTTTGTCCGCCATTTTGTGGAGGCGGCCATCTTTAATCGATATTAACCAAACATTGCTAAGAACATACGCACGGATTTTAACCTTCAAATAAAAAAAAACTGCATCGAAATCGACGCATTCGTTTGAGCTCTACGGTGCCACAGACAGACAAACATCGAGGTCAAACTTATAACCTTTTTTTTTTTGGTCGAGGGTCGGGGTTAATAAAAATCGGCCCAGGCGTTTGGTCTGTATAGTGCTTCATAGAATCATACATACATACATAGACTGATAAACACATTACCACTCCTTTGCGTCGCGCAGTCGGGTAAAATGTAAAATAATTAAATATCAAACCATTTTTTGGAATTAATGTGTTAAAGAACATAGAATAAAAAAAAACGCAACACACATTGTAAGTAGGTGTAAGTTATTATGTGTGTACTTATAGGTAATTATGGATAGGTTATATATACAATAATACATCGCTTTGACGATAAGGCTGGTCTAGTCGGGACGTCGTCGGGAGAACGGCGATTGCCGATCCGGAAGCCCCGGGTTCAAATCCTACGCGCACCACTGTCTTTTCGAAGTCATGTGCGTAGTGTTAATTCATATTGTATCTGAACTAATTTTTAAACAAGTTAAACCTATTTTTTTCGTACAAAAAATTTACTCATTAAACTTTAACTTAAGGCCAGGTAATTCTGTCAAAGTAGGCATTTCACGCTGTCTTGTTCTCGCGACCGTCACCGACCGCGGCATCGGTGCCACAGTGCAGAAATAACATTAAAATATTGGACTATGTAATTTAAACTCATTTTTTGTTCAAGATTTGTTTATGTTTGTTTGTTTATGATTAGAGTTTTGTTGCTATATAAACGAAGAAATATTAAATTTATCTATACTATTACTATACGGTAGGTATACAAAACTCAACCTTTTCTTTTTTGGTCACACTATAAGTTGAGAACGGCTTTTCCAATTTCATGCATCTTTTTAAAATGTTTCCTAATAATTCACAAGTTCCTAACAATTTTTTTCTATGAGGTAATGATCACTTACTGAGCATAAAATTACAAAATGCTCACAGATCTAGAGCTTCAAACGCTAATTGAAAAAAAAACTGTTTTAGCCGATATTTTGGAAACTACATATTTTGACAATAATTGTAGAAAATAAAATTTTGCATCTTTTGTTGCTAGTAAACTTTTTTTGTAAAACTTACCGTTTACGATTTATAACCCATTTAATGATACGGTTGCGATGATGCCGATAATAGTGGATGAAAATGATGTGGTCTACGATGGAACTTGCTTCTCTAATAGAAACAAACACAGTGTACCTCGTAACCCCAAGGTTCGAACCTTCGACAAAAACCCACTCTGGTAATGCGTTTCACAGCTTAGTTGTTCTTATTACAAAAGTGGAGACCAAACTCTTCGTTCAACTCTCCAATCATGATGATGAACGGTGCTGTTTATTCGAGCAACGAGCAATATGATAGAATAACTTTAATTTAAAAACCCCGACTACAAAAAAAACTACACGTAAAAAAATATTACCTACTATCTAAGGACACTTTGGCGAATGAGACTAGTCTTAGAATATCTTAGTTACCAAAATCCATCCAGGCGTTTGGAAGATATGTGGAAATAAAAGTTTAACAAACATAAAGATACGCGCGAAACGCGAAACGCGAAACTCTTCTTCCATTCCGGTAAAAAGAGACATGTTTATGCTACTGGGAACAGAATTGACATTATCATTAAATTGGACATAACAAATCGTAATCGGTAAGTTCGAAAAAAAAAAAGTTTACTGGCAACAAAAGCTGGGAAATTTTATTTTCTACAATAATAATAGGCTTTATTACTTTTTCGGAATATCGGCCAAAAACGTTTTTTTCGAGCTGGCGCTTGAAGCTCCACCTGGATTTGTTATTATTTTGTAATTTTATGCTCAGGAAATGATTCTAAACCTTATATAAAAATACGAATCGGAAATTTAGTACAGAGTTCAATTCTACGAGTAATTTTACTGCCTAAAAGGCTTCTTATCAAATTTGGTCGAGTGTCTAAATTTCCATTTAAATGAGTTTTAAATGAACGAAGTTGGGTTTTTAGGGATTCGTAGACGAATTTTAAAATATACGTTATGGTCTGTCCATCCGTATGTGACAGCCATTTTTCTCCGAAACTATAAGAAGTATACTATTAAAACTTGGTTAGTACATGTATTCTATGAACAATATTAACATTTTCATACAAAAAAAGAAAAAACAACAAATTTTGGTGGTGTCACAAACTTGGAAAAGAAATAAAAAAAAACTATCAAAATCATACGTGTATATATGGATAGATGTTCAAAAATTGTTTTGAAGTTCCTAACATTTTTTTATAACTGAATAGTTTGCGCAAGAGTCTCTTTTAAAGTGGTAAAATCTGTATACGAGGACTTTTCTTCCAAGTACTAAGTACCTTACTACCAAAGAATTTACCTAAATGGCATATAAATGCAAGTTAGGTATCATTTATGATACCTAACATAGGATTTATATTGGGGGATTTACGCAGGGGATTTCTCCCCTCTCATTATTTCCTTATCTCTGATTTGCCGCACGAATATTTTACCGATACTTATCTATTTTCCATTGCATCTGCATTGAATTTTTTACTGATGTGTTATTGACGTCAGTTTTTGAGACTCCCTATTGGTCTACAACATAAAGTAAACAGCGTACTAATTAGTATCAGCGTCTATTTGCAATTCAATGAAAACGGTATCAAAAATCAAGATCATAGCGTGCTTCACTAGTAATACCTACTGATATTGTTATACTGTGGCACTATGATCGTAATATTTAAAATTTATTGGTTGTCAAAATTGCATAATCAAGCACAGGCCCGTCGTCCGTGAGCGCCGAAACGCGACTGATCAGGCCTGCCGAACGGCGCGCTATATATATGGTAGATATTAAAACATAGTGAATAACTGATACTTTTTATCAAGTCAAACTCTGCGAATGCATCTATAACTTTTTAGTGGCTTTCGTTGAGTACAAAAATTTAGTAAAAAAATTCATTAGTTTAGTCATAAACTTGAAATAACTTTTTGAAAAGGGGTAACTTTGGGATTTTTTTCTATGTAGTAAAATTTATTAAATCGTGTTATTGACTGCGAATTGCACTAGAAAAGATCCTTAACTAATACATATATTTTTTTCAGAGTTTAATACACTATTTTAAAGGTCTTAAAGTTGTTTTAAAAATTCAAAATTACGGCCCACACGCCCTTAAGTTGGCTTTGTGTTTTGAAACGTAATAGTGCATTAACTAAGCGTGTGACTGTGTATATCGAGATGATAAGGTGTCTGGTGCTGCTACATTACGATTGTTCCACTATTGAGTTATGAAAGCGCCCTTGAAACTAATGGAATGACAAAGTCCCAATCCCAATCTCCCAATAGTAAAAGCAGATTCCAAAATCTCGAGCATTTTGCCAAAATCTTAATTTATACCCCGGAGAGCGTTAATTTACGTCTTTGATCGTAACACAGCTTTTTGATTTGCCACTAGTATTGTCCGAAAATTAACCGTATAATAACGAAAATATCTCGAACGTATTCTAGACAACTTCTGAAACAGTACAAATCCTGATAAGTTAAAGGATGTCGACTCCTAAATGAAAGGGACTTAATTATGCCATGAGGAATCACCTATACCATTGCCCATTGTCGCACTACTGTAAAATGTATTTATTTTTTAAATGTAGTTCTTTTTTTCCGTGTTTAATTTTATTTGGTGCATCAATAAAGTGTTTATCTATCTATTTATACATTTTCCCATATTTAAGGGCGTGTGGGCCGTAATTTTGAATTTTTAAAACAGCTTTAAGACCTTTAAAATAGTGTATTAAACTCTGAAAAATATATATGTAATAGTTAAGGATCTAATCTAGTGCAATTCGCAGTCAGTAACACGATTTAATGAATTTTACTTGATAGAAAAAAATCCCAAAGTTACCCCTTTTCAAAAGTTTTTCAAGTTTATGACTAAACTAATGATTTTTTTTTTACTAAATTTTGTACTCAACGAAAGCCACTAAAAGTTACAGATGCATTCGCAGAGTTTAACTTGATAAAAAGTATCAGTTATTCACTATGTTTTAATATCTACCATATATATAGCGCGCCGTTCGGCAAGCCTGATCAGTCGCGTTTCGGCGCTCACGAACGACGGGCCTGTGCTTGATTTTGCAATTTTGACAACCGATAAATTTTAAATATTACGATCATAGTGCCACAGTATAACAATATCAGTAGGTATTACTAGTGAAGCACGCTATGATCTTGATTTTTGATACCGTTTTCATTGGAATTGCAAATAGACGCTGATTAGTACGCTGTTTACTTTAAGTTGTAGACCAAAAAGGGAGTCTCAAAAAACTGACATCGATAACACATCAGTAAAAAATTCAATGCGGATGCAATGGAAAATAGATAAGTATCGGTAAAATATTCGTCCGTTAAATCAGAGATCGGGATAAGGAAATAATGAGAGGGGAGAAATCCCCTGCGTAAATCCCCTAATAAAATAATCCCATCATAAATGATACCTAACTTGCATTTATATGCCATTTAGGTAAATTCTTTGGTAGTAAGGTACTTAGTACTTGGAAGAAAAGTCCTCACATACAGATTTTACCACTTTGGAAGAGACTTTCGCACAAACTATTCAGTTTAGAAAAAAAATGTTAGGAACTTCAATACAATTTTGAACACCTTTCCATAGATACACAGTTTTTGTTAGAATTTTTATTTTTTTTATTTCTTTTCCAAGTTTGTGACACGACCAAAATTTATTGTTTTTTCTTTTTTTTTTGTATGAAAATGTTAATACGAGGGTCAAACTGAAAGTTCTTAGAAAATCAAAAACTGATTACATTAGCATTAGATTACATTAGTTATTAGTTTTATTATATCTTTTCAAAATATTGTCCATTCACGTCAATACACCGCTGCATGCGATGGAACCACTGGGAAAAGCACTTTGCCCACTCGTCCTTAGGGGTCTCTTCAATGGCATCGCGATACGCAGCCACCGCTTCTTCAGCATTCATAAACGGCTTTCCTTTAAGTTTTTCTTTAATTTTTGAAAATAAATAAAAATCACAAGGCGCGAGGTCGGGGCTATACGGCGGGTGACCCAGTAATTCAACGTTTGATGTCGCCAAATAGTCGATCGTTCGCTTGGCGGTGTGCGATAAGGCGTTGTCGTGGTGAAGGAGGATCCTACTGCGAGGTCGTTTCTCTCGAACTTTTTCCAAGACAAGTGGCAAACAATTGGTAGTGTACCATTCTGCAGAAACTGTTTTTTGATCCTCTAACACAATTGTTGCGAAATGACCTATCCTTCCAAAGAACGAGGCCACCATTTTTTTCCCCGCACTTCGATCTATCTTCACTTTAGTTGGCAACTCCTCGAAAGGAAACACCCACTGAGCAGATTGTCTTTTGGTTTCAGGATCATAACAGTAAATCCAGCTTTCGTCACCTGTTAGTATGTCGAACACAGCATTTGAGTCACCTCCGTTAAATCTTTCAATCATTTTACGGCACCAATCCACACGATGGAGTTTTTGAGCCTCAGTCAAATTATGAGGTATCCTGGTATCCACCGGGCGCAAAGCTTCCTGACCGCTAAATGTTCGTGTAGGATTTTGTGCACTTGACTCATACCGATGCCTAAGCTTGTCCGAATCTGCTGATAGGTCACTCTTTATCAGTCTCTATCATACGCCGCACAACACAGATGTTATCTTCAGTCGTCGCCGTAGAAGGCCGTCCCTCACGTAAATCATCAGTGAGATTAGTGCGACCACGTTTTAACTCATTAAACCAGTTGTAAACAGTCGCACGAGATGGGGCTTCATCGTGAAAGGCCAATCGTAGTCTATCATAACTTTCTTGTTGACTTAAATGACATCGAAAGTCATAAAAAAATCATTGCACGAAAATTTTCTCGTGTTAAATTCATGTTGACGTGACACAGACAATTTTCAATTTGCCGCCAAATCGTAAAACAAATGACAAATGAATGAAGTATATACTCAGTAATATTGGCAAAGAGTTCTATTTTCAAATTATAGAATTTTTTTTATTATATTGTTTATAAGTGGCCAGTTCTAAGAACTTTCAGTTTGACCCTCGTATTGTTCATAGAAATTTAGACACTCGACCAAATTTGATAAGAAGCCTTTTAGGCAGTAAAATTACTCGTAGAATTTAACTCTGCACTAAATTTCCGATTCGTATTTTTTGTATAAGGTTTAGAATCATTTCCTGAGCATAAAATCACAAAATAATAACAAATCCAGGTGGAGCTTCAAGCGCCAGCTCGAAAAAACGTTTTTGGCCGATATTCTGAAAAAGTTATAAAGCCTATTATTATTGTACAAAAGAAAATTTCCCATCTTTTGTTGCCAGTAAACTTTTTTTTCGAACTTACCGATTACGATTTATTATGTCAAATTTGATGATAACAATGTAAAAATAATAAGATGTGAATTCTGTTCCCAGTAGCATAAACATGTCCCTTTTTACCGGAATGGAAGAAGGGTTATGTTTTTCGCGCGTATCTTTTTATGTATGTAAATCTTTTATTTCCACATATCTTCCAAACGGCTGGATGGATTTTGGTAACAAAGATATTCTAAGACTAGTCTGACTCGCCAAAGTGTCCTTAGATAGTAGGTAATATTTTTTTACGTGTAGGTTTTTTTGTAGTCGGGGTTTTTAAATTAAAGTTATTCTATCTCATTGCTCGTTGCTCGAATAAACAGCACCGTTCATCATCATGATTGAAGATTGAACGAAGAGTTTGGTCTCCATTTTTGTAATAAGAACAACTAAGCTGTGAAACGCATTACCAGAGTGGGTTTTTGTCGAAGGTTCGAACCTTGGGGTTACGACGTACACTGTGCTTGTTTCTATTAGAGAAACAAGTTCCATCGTAGAACACATCATTTTCATCCACTATTATCAGCATCATCGCAATCGTATCATTAAATGGGTTATAAATCGTAAACGGTAACTTTTACAAAAAAAGTTTACTAGCAACAAAAGATGCAAAATTTTATTTTCTACAATTATTGTCAAAATATATAGTTTCCAAAATATCGGCTAAAACAGTTTTTTTTCAATTGGCGTTTGAAGCTCTACCTGGATCTGTGAGTATTTTGTAATTTTATGCTCAGTATCTTTACCTCATAGAAAAAAATTGGATTAGAAATTTAGTGCAAAGTTGACCAAAAAACCTTCTATTTTTACTGGCCTTTCATTACGTTTCAGCACATTTTTTAAAATTTTTGACGAACTTGTGAATTATTAGGAACCATTTTAAAAAGATGCATGAAATTGGAAAAGCCGTTCTCAACTTATAGTGTGACCAAAAAGAAAAGGGTGAGTTTTGTATATCTACGAGTATAGATAAATTTAATATTTCTTCGTTTATATATCAAAAAAAAACTCTTATCACTTCACAATTCACAAAATTGGTATCACTAGTATAATCAAATATTGAACAAAAAATGAGTTTAAATTACATAGTCCAATATTTTAATGTTATTTCTGCACTGTGGCACCGATTCCGCGGTCGGTGACGGTCGCGAGAACAAGACAGCATTAAATGCCTAATTTGACAGAACTACCTGGCCTTAACACAAATACTATAAGGAGTATGGAGGAGTATGCAGCATAATAAATAATGATCATAAAAGTGAACCTTGAGCTCCTTGAATTTTTGCCAAGACCCTGACATGGCAATTTGGGGATATGCCAATTTATCCATATCTACGTCCTTCTGAGGAAAATGCTATTATAATCTAATAACACCAGTTATGGGTAATCCTAAGCGTGCTAGGTATTTGTAGTACCCTGAAGAATTTACTACAAACGTCCCTTGCTTACGTTTACCCTTGTACTGGTTACTACTTTATTATTATCATCTTTGACGAGGAAATAAAAATATGCGGATTTTGTCGGTTATGTTTATACTACTTCTGAGGTAATATTTACGAACCTTCAGACGGACGTTAATAATGATCAATAAATCAGACTTCATCTGAAAGGTAGGTACACACGATTACACCAAAGTAATAGAAATACCTATATTAGAATGTTAT
This sequence comes from Ectropis grisescens, assembly GCA_017562165.1. Classification (NCBI taxonomy): domain Eukaryota; kingdom Metazoa; phylum Arthropoda; class Insecta; order Lepidoptera; family Geometridae; genus Ectropis; species Ectropis grisescens. The sequence continues at coordinate 15,656,730 of CM029788.1, read as the reverse complement.
TGTATCTTATAGAAAAAGCTCCTAAAATGCCCCTATTTTTTATTAGAGTGTGGCTGTTAGCCTTCGTTTCTAGATATTGATTGATTGGTACACACGATTACACGAAAGTAATATAAAATATACCTACATATCTCAGAATTTTATTAAAATATCTTATAGAAAAAGTTACTAAAATGCCCCTATTTTGTGAGGATTTTCATTGTAAACATTTTTAGCTTAAAATTTTCGGTCAAGAATGATGGATTTATGCTGTTTGAAATGATGTAGGGTTAACTCATGTCTATTTTAATTTTATTCAGTGGATTTCAAGTACAATATCTCTTTCCGTAACACTATTTAGTTTAAAGTCTTATGAAGTGTCCTTGTGAAAATACCGACTCAAAAATAATTCTCAACGCGCAGTAGTGCAAGTGAAACTTCCTTGAAGGTAGTGTGTGGACAAAATCTATAAGACGTGATCAAAAGTTTAGGTAGATCCCGAAGCTTAGAAATTAATTTCCTTGCCTATAATTATTTAGCAGGTATGTCACGTGACGAAATCGACGTCGGGCTTATCATTAGTTTGTAATTAACTAGCTTTGCCCGCGGTTTCACGCGCGTTTTAAGGGTTTTGATTTACTTTTTTTTTTACAATCTTGTTGTCTGTCGGTATGTTAAAGAGTGAATCGGTTTCTTCTAGGTAAGCACGCTCCGTCGTAGACCGCATCGTCGTAGTCGCCGAGATAGCGGTCAAGTGAAAACCTATAATACGAAGAAAAAAAACTGTTTAACTAGAGTACCATCTTATTAATTGAACATAAAAATGTTCCCTGTTACATATAATTATAGTAGGTATACATTTTATGACAGTAGGTACATGTGACTCAGAGAAGAGATAATGGTTGACAAAAATAAAAAACACGAGCAGTTCTTACGCTAACTATCAACTTGATTTTGATGATTTTAATCATGTTTTTTCTATTTTTGCAGGTGATAAGCAGTAACAAAACGATATGCACCTTACAAATAACAGATACTACAGGATCACATCAGTTTCCCGCCATGCAACGGTTGTCAATAAGTAAGGTATGACATACAGAGTACATTAGAATTATTTTCGCCAATAAAATTATATATTTATATTTATTATAATATAACTGAGCTTCATAATAGGGGATCGTGCCATAATCACCCCAAGCGGACAACCAAAAAAATATGAGGCCGTGAATTTTGTTCATATTCTGGTCAGTTATACTTCTTGTAGACGTGGGTGCGTAGTGCGTACTGTGTAACTAACTGTACACAATTTTTTTTAAATAAAAAAAAATATTAAAATGAAGTTATAATTTTGTATGCATCTGATTTAAATAAAAAAATTATTAAAAAAAACTAAAAAGTATCGTTTCTAATAGCTAAAAAGAAGTACTTCTTATTTTTATTGTCGAATTTGAAATTTGATTTTTTACGTGTTATTGTAAACCGAAGGGAATATTTCAAATCGATTTTTGAGTAACTTCAACCCTTTTGTTTTTAATATTTTATTCTTGAATTACAGCTTCAAATGTAAATCTTCACAAAAATAACTAAAACGCGATCTCTAATACTCTACGACTTAGAGCATTAAATAGAGTACATACATACACATCGATAAGAGCACGTTCAAACTTCAAACCTATTGGGTTTGTGCGGTAAGATGCTAAAAAACTATGCTATTAATATTTTATTCCTTGTAACATGCGAAAATATAAAAATATTATAAAAATATTTATGCATAAAATGTAACTGACATTCAGCAGCGTCCCGTCGTTTCTTCCCGTTCTTGTTAATTTCCCGGGACAAAAAGTAGCCCATGTTATTTTTACTTCTAATACCTTCAAGAATAATGATGTCATAAGCTGGCAACCCTAAAGCCAACAAGAAGTACGTCCAAACATAATATTTTGTTTTTTAAAGTAATTTTATAATTATATGGATTGAAAATATCTTTATATTGAAGTTTGACACCATAATTACTAGTGAAACTAAAACGGATGTGAATTTGAAGTTGATTTTGTGAAATACAGAAGTTATTCAGAGGTAAATACAAACACCTTTCTACCTGCATATCAAATAAAATCACAGCTCTGTTATTATTTGGCCATAAATACCCTCAAATCAAAATAATAAAGACACATGACAGCGTCATTTTCAAGTGACAGCCCAGATTTGATTTTGACAACATAGTACTTAGATATGTAGTGTTGCCATATCTCAGAAAATTTACTGATAATTCAGGAGTTGGGTTGTTGGTGCCAATCAGTCAGAAAATTATTTTTGTATCATTGTTGAATTAAAATAATATCAAAAATATAGTAACAATAAATATTAATAATTGATATTGTGCATAATTAATTAATTAAAATGCCACAAACTAGAAGTCAGTCGATAAAAGAAGCGGAAATTAAAATTAGCTTTTTGACAATGGAACTAGAAAAAATGCAAAACCTGAATTTAAAATTGACCACTGAACAAGACGAATGCGCTGAAGATTTCAAACGACATGTTAGTGAGGTCGCACAATTGAAGGCCAAAATATTGGAACAAGAAACCGAAATACAAGAAGTACTGTACGAAAGAGACACCGTTATGAACGCCACTACGAAGATGTCTGAAGATTTTCTCCAGTACGAAAACACTCTGAAAATAATTTCTATGCATGAAAACAACGCCATATTGTTCGAACAGTTACAAAAAACCTCGCAGATCGAACATGAACAAGCTATAGCATTATTAAATCATGACAACGATAAGCTCAGGGCACATATTATTTCCCTTCAGAGCGAAATTATAGATTTAAAAAAATTAGTACCTACGGGAATAACACACAGCATATGCCCTCTTAGCATAGATGTGAATAAAGGTGTAAATATCGTTCAAAATAAAGACAATAATAAACAAGAGATTAGCATAGCTGATAATAATAAATCTACACTTTGTGAGCAACAATTGAATATAATAAATAGTCCAGAACATAACACAACACGAACTACAAATGCCGTTGACGAAGAAGATGTATCAATATCAAGGCAAGAGAACGTCCAGACACCCACCACACAAGTACAAAGTCGTCAAATATTGATATTATGTGATCATTATGGAAAGACTTTAGCAGAGTATATAAAAAACAACAGTGCTGCCCATATATCAGTTACGTCAATTTGCAAACCTGAAGCACCATTCTACGAAATCGTCAAGAATATTGGTAGTTTGATCAAGACTATGAAGAAGGGAGACGAAGTTATAGTTATCCACTCCAATGAGCGCAATTTAAAAATGGCAGACATCAAATATGTAATAGAATGGTGTAGGAAAGCTCATTTGAAACTACAAATAACTACCTTGCCTTATTTGTATGACACTTCCTCAGATCTATCAGATAAGTATAACAATGTGAAATACAGAATAAATAACAATATTTATAAAATTGCACTAAAAACAGAGACGAGAGTAATTGATGTCAATGCGTATGGCAATAGACTGTTCAAACAATATCGCAAATCACTATTATACCATAAAAAGTTTTTATTCAGTGTAATATTGGGGAATTTACAAAGCCCTCTTTATCGCCCATCCAAAACTTAATTCATTTGACAGGAGAATCGTCTGAAAACCAGAATACTTATATTTCTAATAATGACAATGTACAAGCGTCGAATTTTTTATTTCAGCAAATAATCGAAAGCACAATAACTTAAACAAATCAGGACTAACAATTTTTCCCAGAACTGTAGGAGTTTAAGCAATAAAATACTGCCTTTACAGGTGGTAACGCAAACTTTGAAACCGGATGTGCTTATTTTAAGTGAGACTTGGCTTAATTGTAGTAATGACTAATGTATCAATTACCGGTTATATTCATGCAAACCATTTTGTAAGACTAAATCATGTCCATGGTGGAGTTTCGGTTTTTGTTAACGATGTGTATAAAACAAAACAATGTAAAAATATAGATTCCTTATCGACCGAATACCACTGCGAAATATCAGCTATTCAAATTAGTATGGGTTCAAACAAGGTCATAATCATTGGGTTGTATAGAACTGGTTATGGTGATTTTAACATTTTATTGAATGTACTAGATAAGTTATTTTACTTGCTCTCGGATTTGTCAAGCACAAGAGTCATTGTCGCTGGGGATTGGAATGTTGATTTTTTAGTGGACTCCTCAAAAAAAGCTGCTATAAATCAAATTATTAGACCAGCAGGTTTTAGAAATGTTGTCAATTTTGCCACGCGTATAGACAAAACTTCAAAAACATCAATAGATTTTATTGTCACGAACGTTCCTCATGATGAAATCAGCGTAGAGCCCATTTTGGCTGGAATTGCTGATCACGATGCACAATTAGCAAAAATAAAAATCGATAACACTAGGTCTGTTAAGAGTATTACAGTTGAAAGACGTATATTTAGTCAGAGTAAAATTGTGGAGTTTGGAGGAGCAATGCTTTCTTACGATTGGGATACTACCTTTAGTGAATTCAACGCGGATACATTTGATAAATTTATGAGTGTACTGGTTTGGAATTTGAAGATATTTTTTCCACTCCAGTTGCAACGTATGAAACATGTAAAGCGAGCCCCATGGATAAATGATGATCTAATAAAATTACAAAATGATATACACGATCTTTATCAAGTACAAAGGCAATATCCGCAATTGGGCTTAGATATTATAAAAAAGAAAACTGCTCAAAGAGATATTATATTTAACAAAAAGAAAAGAGAATATATAGAAAATAGGATAAATAACGCAAACAATACCAAAAAAGAAATATGGAATGTCATTAAGGAGGAAACAAACAAAAACCGCAAGGAATTGGAATGGGATATTATAGACGATAGAACACAAAAAAAACTAGATTATGAAGTAATTCCAGACCACTTTAACAAGTTTTTTATCTCGGTAGGAAAAGACCTCTGCATGAGTAATGCTCCTGATATCCAGAAGGCATTGTTTTCATTGAGATTGAATATCCGTGACCAACCTGAACTTACGTTTACTAAAATATTACTTACTGACCTACTTAAACTAGCACAGCAAAAAATTAAAAAATCGGATACCAAGGATGTATATGACATATCAGGTAGTTTTATGTTTCAGATATTACGTTTTCTGGCGGAACATTTAACATTTTTAATAAATAATGTATTAGAATCAGATGTTTATCCAAAGTCACTAAAGAAGTCTAGATTAATACCATTATACAAGGGTACGGGTGAAACTACATCAGTAAATAACTATCGCCCAATAACGATAGTGCCAACCATATCAAAAATTCTGGAATCGATTATTTCTAATAACATAATGAACCACTTGAACAAAAATGGTGCTCTGTCACAATGCCAACATGCGTATAGGAAGGGCAGATCTACGACATCTGCTACTCTTCAAGTCATAGAAGCAATTATGGATGGTCTTGAGAAGAAGAAAAAGTGGCTGCTATCTTTATTGATCTCTCTAGGCATTTGACTCCGTTAATCACGAGCTTCTACTTGGAAAGCTGGAGATGTACGGAGTCAGAGGTAACCAGTTGCAGCTTATGAAATCTTTCCTAAAAGACAGAGAACAAATAGTAGGAATCAACATTAATAATAAAAATATTAAATCAGGTGTAAAGGCATCCAATATAGGAATTCCTCAAGGATCCTCATTGGGAAATGTACTGTTTTAATTTTTATGAATGATTTAGCTAATGTAGATATTGAAGGAAAATTGTGCAATATGCAGATGACACCACAATTATTCTCACAGAAGAGACATTTGATGATCTCCAAATTAAGGTCAAGGATACTATGTGCAGATTTGGTCTATGGTTCCAAAACAATGGACTCAAACTCAACATGCAAAAACTAAAATAATGTTTTACAATCCACAATCTTTGAACCATACTCCAATTCCAGTGGTGTTACATGATAACACAACATGTATGTCGTCAAATATTGTGCGACTTCTAGGTTTCGATATTGACCCAGCTTTGAAGTGGAAACATCATATAGATGTAACCTGCCAAAAAATGGCAAAGGGGGTCTATGCATTAAAGCAACTAAAAGCACTCACTACTCAAGAAAATTTGAAGGAAACATATTATGCATACATTCATTCTGTTTTGTCTTATGGAATAATTTTGTGGGGAAATTCAACTGACTATGAAAAGGTGCTAAAATGCAAAAACGTGCTATTAGAGTACTTGTTGGGGGTAAATTTGATGAAACATGCAGAGAACATTTTAAAAATTTAGGAATCTTAACATCAGTCTCTGTTTATATTCTAGAAACACTAAAATATGTAAGAAATAATTTTCACAAATACCAAATTAAAACTGTAAAAAGCAAAAGAACGATTAGAACTATGGGATTAATTTTAGAGACTGATAAAACAAGATTAAAAATGACGGATAGAATCTTACCTTTTATCATGGGAAAAACATTGTTCAATAAACTCCCTGAGGTTATTAAAAGCATTCCTATTCCTAGCAACGAAAAGTTTATCTACAGCGTCAGGATGCTTCTGTTGGACAAATCCATTTATACAATAAAGGAATATATTGAGAATGACTATAGCCATATGAAATTTGGATAAATTTTAAAAATTGACCATAAATTGTAAAATAATTGATATTTGCCCCTTTACAGCATTTATTCTTTAAGTTATACTATTTAAAATGTAATAATAAGTTATGGTTTCATGTGTTTTTACAAAATGTGTGTTATTTTCGGACATTGACGAGATATGACAAAGGCGCCCTTACTATGTAAACATAATAAGTTGTTGTATTTGACATATCAATAAATAATTATATTCTATTCTATTCTATAAAGTTTCAAGTTGATCATCAGTGAAGTAACAAACAAACTTACATTCACGATCTTCTGAAATGACTTGACGTCAAGGAACGACGACGGATTATTTGAATATTGTTCACATAAAAATAATAAATTCGCGATTAAAAATAAGGAATTATTATTTTAGAAAATTTCGAATAAGGTGGATATATTTTTCTCTCTGAAAAACGAAACAACCGACTTCAATTTAAAAATTTAACTTACACAGCTTACTAATTTTAATAAACTAATACATATATTTATCATCATCGTATGTTTTTTGTTAAATTACAAAAACCACTCCACCACCTATTTCGATAAAATGTATAATATGGGACAATTCGGAAAATGTATACTATTAAACAAAAAAAAAATCAATAATCGGTTATTCAATTCCCCCATTCGAAAGCCAAGGAATAAACATAAACCAGTTTCGGAAGAGTAGGAACACATACATCGTAACGCGAGATTTTATACATATATGTTGTATGAAAGTTTTGGGAAACTCCCTGTCCTCACTAGACTGTCATTGTAGTATATTAATGTCACTCTAGATGGGTTACTGAAAAGTTTGATAACTGGTTACAGGGTCACGCATTTATACTCGTTTATTCAGTGAGCAGTAGACAGTCCTTGGAGGAGCTGAAGCCGATATGGCAGACAATAAAAGAGATAAAGGGTACAGAGTTGCCGAGTATCCCAGTGATGTTGGCGGGAAACAAGTGTGACGAGAGTCCAGAGATCCGCGAGGTCTCCGCGTCGGAAGGACAGGCGCAAGCGCAGGCGTGGGGCGTGTCCTTCATGGAAACCTCAGCCAAAACTAACCACAATGTTACGCAGCTCTTTCAGGTTTGTTTAATTCATGTGGATAATACTGAACTATTGAATCTTAGGAATGCAGCGCGCGCTGACTACTGCGGTTCGTATGGGCAAATTAAAACACGAACCGGTTTAACATTGAACTAAAACCCATACGACTGTCTTAGGTGCGCGTGTGCTGATATCTGTTAAAATGTACAATTGTGATAATTTTAGGTATTTTGTCGACGTAATGTCCTTTTTTTTTTAATGTTCACCTTGTAATGTGTCGAGAACTATTTGTCCAAGACAAACCTTGTACAGGTTTAAAGGGCGAACTTATTAATACCTGTAACAGTTATTGTGGTTATGAAATAAACAAAAAAACTGATTCGATTAGAAGCAATAGAACTATTTGCTTCTGCCCAGAAGCCCGAAATTAGATATCTCTAAAATGTAATCAACCGATGAAAACTATATTTATTACTGGCAGCGCCCTGCGGTATTACCTGCGAAGTTCCCGTTCCCGATACTTTCCTGGAACAATAAATAGCCTGTGTTGTTTCAGGCTATAATCTGACTATGTTCCAAATTTACCCGATCTGTTTAACCGTTCCGGCGTGATTGAGGACCAAAGATCAAAACATTGACATTCATTATATTAGTAGGATTTTAATATCGAGTTCCATTTATAATGTTTATTTTATTTCCAGGAACTATTAAATATGGAAAAGAACAGAAACGTATCATTGCAAGTAGACGGCAAAGGCAAGAAAAAGAAAGACAAAGTTGTGAAAGACGCAGGCGAAGGTGGATCGACCGGCGGTGGCCGAGAGAAATGCCTCGTTATGTAAATACGAAACAGACCACCCGTTTCAAAAGAGTACGCCTCTCCGCTAAACGTCAGCGCCGAAATACACCATAACTTGTGGTAATACAAGGTACAATAAGGTACAAATTCTTGTGTATCGAGCAAGTAGCTTGTAGAGGACAGGCGCTCATTTTTAACCAAAATATATCTTATCTGAGGTCTCTTTTTTGAACTCCTTCGCATGTGACTTTTTATAGCAGTTGCACAATCAGAAGAGATATCTGTATCTCTTGTCTTAACACTTAACAGTCACTTGCCTAACACATGGTCTTAGAATAAATTTAAAACCGAATTTCGTGCTTAAAATAAATAAAATAAATACATATTGGTGGACATTTCACACACAACACCATATGATCCCAAACTAAGAAAGCTTTGTGCAATAACTTTAGAAATGTCATATTAAAACTTTATTTGAAGGAGTTCAAAACTGTTATTCCTGTTTAGAAACAAACTGGGGTATGCTTCGTCTTTTAATTGGGTATATGTGTAGACTAAAATAACACAATTTGCAGTACAGCACTATGTGACTATTATTACAGGACTTTAACTCGACAACCTACGAGTAATAACTTGAAACTTAATTGTTTCTTCTTTACTTAATACCTATTAGTACAAAATACTAATTTTATTTCCGTCGGGCTTAGATCACGCTTCCTGCGTAGTGTAGTGGTAATCTCATTATTTACACTTCGATGCGCATCAAATAGATAATTCTGGACTTACAGGGGGTTGGGAAGGAATATTCATTCATGTGAATAACACCTGATAAAGGTCAACGATCACTGAGCTCTATACATATACCTCTACTGAAGTCAAGCTCTCACCAGTTTGTCATCTAACCCACCGATTTATTTACACATATACAATAACTCGTAGTCATTTCGACCCTAGTCATTAAAATCATGTCCTGATCAAGTTAAGCACGGACCTAGTTGTAAGTATTATATCGCATTTAAAAAAAGCAAAGTAGCATAGTATTGTAATTGCCTTTTAATAATGTTAATTTCTATTGTGATGGAGCTTAGAAGTCATCTAATACATATTTTGCTAATAGTAAGTTAACGATAATATAATTTATAGTGTGGTCATTTGATACGCGGCTATTGTCAGGGGTGGCAGACCTTTGTGTTATATTTAAGAGAATCGGAATAAAATCTGAATTGATTTACTTTACGAGAATATACAGGTTTAAATATATAGAGGGATCCCCATCATTGTGGCGTTGATTAACTTTTTTTATTAGACGATTCATCTCATGGCCGTCTGGAAATGTTGCCCCTAAACAAAAAAGCAGTAATATTAGCACATTACTGCTTGGTACAGTTGTGGTACTTCCCCAGGCGGACTCTACAAAGAGTCCTACCACTACAAACAGTTTTCAAATTTGAAAATAATGTGACAGCCACGTAAGAGAGGTTTGACTCGAGTACCTATAAGGCAATCTACAAGGTAAGGCAAAATATGCAAGTGTAGTGTAAAACCTACAAGGCAAATCGTTCGCCAATTCGCCATGTTTTGTGGCATTTTGAACTTGCCGCGCAAAATAAAATAAACAAAAGTCTGCTACCCCAGAAAACAGTCACGCATGAAATTGCCGGACTATAATGATGACTGATGCGACAAAAGAAAATGAAAATTCCGTACTGTTAGTGGTGAAAATACAACGAAGATAAGTCTATACGGCTTACTGTTAATATTATACTGGTGTTAACGATAATAGTAATTTAGTTGGTCAGCATATTGTGATATATTTTACTTTGTACCTATTGCCATTGAGATAAAATGAGAAAATTTTGAAAAACTAGGCTTACTTTTATTATTGAGGCTACGGGGGCACTGTGAAAAGATTCGCGCGATTTTAATATTAGTTATTGCAAGAGAATAATATTAATGCAAATGTAACGCAGTGTGAACATCATATTGATAAAAGAAAAGATCGTGAGGCAATTTTTTTTCAGTGCAATCATCATAACCTAACAAATGAAACTCAAGACGCCGCCGTCTTGACAACACACTAAGTTTTGTAGAGAGTTTGCTGTTTCGTTATTCTATCGGATGTGTTTTATTATCAGCATTATTTACTACTTTATACAATGATCCGTATAAGATAATAAAAGAAAATATGAGATAATACTAAAAATGGGACTCAGAGGTCTAAAACGAGCTCTAGACATTAGGTAACTTTCATAGTAACAAATTTCTTTATATCCGTATTTCGAATATAACTTATCAGCTATGGTAAAATTAACTCTATAACGTAGTGGTAGTTTATAAACTGTTTATGTTTCATTTAAGTATATTTAGAAAGATCTTGAAAAAATTACCTGATGTCTATGTAGCAAAATGAATCTATCAATAATAAAAGTGCTAAGTATTCCTATTAAAACAGGAATTAGTGTGTAAATCTGATTTCAGGAAAATAGTAGAAATGGATTATAAATAGGTATGCCATAGTGGGAAATAAAATTGGTGCCAAATCGTAGAATTTTCTAAAACAAGAAAACAAAACGTAGTACTGTCAGTGAAGTCACTAACGTCAAAATTAAATTAGTGTCTACTTTTAAATCGTACTCATGTATATCTCTAGTATGAATCTTGGCCACGAGAGAGTGTATGTTATACTCCGCGAGGTATAAGCTGAGCTTTGCATTAGTGTGAGTGATCACCAATCAGGCAGGAGCTTGAAATTTTGTCCGCGAGGTATAGGCTGAGCTTTGCATTAGTGTGAGTGATCACCAATCAGGCAGGAGCGCGGCGAGACAGAATGGCGCCGCGCCTAAGGCCGGTTGATTGCGAATTTAGTTCGAAACCTAGTGTCTCCAGTCTCCTCCCACACAGGACACGCAACCGCATATTTTAGCACGCACACTAAGAATTATGATTGCGCTCTTTATGACAACATACATAAAATAGGCGGAACATTTCTGTATAAACAAATAATGTTGTCTATGTAGAAGGAGTCACTCAACGCTCACACACGTAACTAGGGATTTAAACGAGTGATTGCAAAATTTATTCGACATTTTATTTTAGGCTGTATTATTATATTTACATGTATTAAGTTTTACTAATATACAAATACCTACGTCAATATATTTATATATAAAAATTGATACCCTGTACGACATGTTTTATACTATAAAGAAATGTATAAAGTTGGAGTAAGAATCAGTTTGCATTTTTCAAATTAACCAGTTTTACGTCAAATATATACGAAAGTTATGCCCCGCGGGTTTACCCGCGTAGTTCTCGTTCCCGTTCTTTTATCGAGATAAATGTAGCCTAAGCCTATGTGTTCTTCCAAAATATAATCTTACTGTATTTCAAATTACAACTCGATCCGTTCATACGTTACAACGGGATTCAGCAACAAACATCCAAATACCCAAACGTCCAAACATTGGCATTTGTAATATTAGGTACTAGGATTTGCGATACCAATGACAAAAAAACATTATTATTTTTTTGCTTTCCTGCTTGTCCTGGGTAATCTGACACGGCTGGACTAATTTTAAGGGACTTTTAATAAAAGATAGCTGATGGCTTAGCTATAGGCTTAAATAAACATCACTTTATTCCGGTTTGAAGCGAAATTACAGGGCATGGAGGTAAAACATTATATCTCAGACTGTCGAACGCCGTAAATCCTAATGGCGTGAATTGGACTGTCTGCAAGGAAGGAAGAGAGGCCTTTGCCTAACACTGGGACAATCTAGGCTAGTAATAATATTAACATATATTATTTTCATCAAGCAAGAGAAAAGTACACGTTAAAAAAACGTAAAAAGTTAAACCTTAGACGATCAGCTGTCTGGTAGTGAAAGTCCCGTCATAATTGGTCCAGCTGTTTGGTAGATTAGCGGAACAAACAAGATAGACAAAAAGTTTTAAAAGAGTTTTTTAGGTATAGGTACCGTACTAACTTTCATTTGAACTTAGTAAACTTAAGTGTACTAAGTTTAGTTGTTAATTTGATATTACATACAAACGCTCCAATTTTATTTCTTTGTAAGTATATATTATTATTGATAATAATCATAAAATAAGTAAAAACACATGGAAAAATAGGTAGTTACTTAAAACTGAAAAAAACGAACATTGTCCATGTAAATTACCGAATAAATTTTGGAAGAAATTTCACATCGGCAAACTCCATTAACCCATCACTAACGCGCCAACGTACTCTTTAGGCGCTTTGGAGCGACTGAACGAATGTTAGAGCTATGCGGTCATATAAACCGTACCGAGAAGACACTGTCACGCCCTCAAGGCATATCCCCCGATATCCGTGGTTAGCACCAAACTTACCATATACCCATATGATTGGTGAAGCTTGGCCATACCTACTGTTTTGAGAAATAGCAGAATAACATGGATAAATCATAACTGTTTACGACCGTAGCTACTGTGTTTTGTTTGTATGTACACTTTAGGTACCGGATACGATAGATATATCGATATAAAAGCGATGATTGTTAGATTCAGTTCATTTTGTGCAAATAGTGCATTACGACTCTGAAGCAAATCACGGTGAAGTAAGGTTCGTGATGGGGATAAGAAAAATCTCAGCCTTCAATCACCTTGTAAAATGATTGGATAGACCCCATAGCAAAATAATGTCTTTCCAAATCCTTTCACTTAAGTTTCTTATTTCAAGTGATGTTCCTAAAAGAAACCTTCGATGTGATTACTATTATTGCTTCTATCGCTTTAAATAGAAATTTCTATAAGTTATTATCCGTATAAACAAAATATGAACCTTAGTATCGAAAAGTAATTAAAAAAATTCATGTCAACCCTATAACAAGCTCTCGTGTGCGCTAGCCATTAGGATATCACCCCAAGCTTGTAAAGGCTATGAGTATGTAGCGAATAGTGAATCTTGTGTGACAATGGTGACAATACTTAATTAAATCGCGCATTGTAGGATTTCTCGCAATGGCATTACCGATTTTAATCGTATTAAATCTGTCTACTTCATTCGATACTCCATAATTATCATAGATTCAATGACATCGTTAATCATTATACCTAGTCATTACTATTAATAATGTAGCCGATGCTAGTTTATAATGCACTTTATTTGATATCATTCACTTACATATCCAATTAGATATTCCCTTAATAATAAAATTTTATCTAGCTGCTGATTCACCGAGTCAATAGAAGGCGTAAATATTTAACATATTATAGTTTAAATTGTATGTTTGAGACGTCGCATATTCAGTTTATTATAAATCAGTTACACGACGAACTTCAAATACGGTGTAAAATAGTACAATATGGAGCCTGATTAGGTACAGTACGATTCCTTAATACACAGATCCTAGTAATCGTTCGTCGTCTATCTGCAAAATAAAAAACCTGCTTTAAATGTGAAAAAAAATTTAAAATCTAAGAATGCTGTGACAATGGACCGCTTTTAAAATTTGTTGTGAAAGTTGATTGGCCCATTCGGAAAAATGATTCATAGATGATCACATTTAAAGGGGCCTTTTTAAACAGTATATACAGTCTTTTTACATAAATACACGGGTAACTCACGTTTAATATAGTCAGTCCAGTCAGTCAGTGCTAAACGAGCTGCGAACCCGCGCGCGCACTCTCCTTGAAAAAGATCGCCGGACGCGATCGAAACTTGAGTCGGACTGGACTGACTATATTAAACGTGAGTTACCCGTGTATTTATGTAAAATGTGTAATAACCACGTTAGTTTTCATACTAAAAAAGTCTATACAGTCTTTAATTTTATAATACGAAAAACCACTACGACGATGTTGGCATGATTGTATCGTAATAATAAATTAGGTGCATTTTTATGTCTTCGATACTAAAATATATTAAAAAAAACAACACATTCAAACATTCATGCATTCCAATGATACACCTAATTAATAAATTAAATACTATTACATATATGAAGTGATTTTCTAGCATCAGACGAATACTATAAGTCAATAAATTTGGTTGATGAAAGCGGTCAATGACGGTTTTCATAAAATATGTAATGTTTAATAATATGCACGAAATTGTCAGATCTTGTTTATATTGCACTGTTTTGCTTATTGGCAGAATCGTATTGTATAATTATGATATAGAGATTGTTGAATACTGAATTGTTATAGCTGGACCAAAGTTGTTTCATGTTGATTGATGTAAATTTACAGTAGTTTCTTATTTAAATTTACCTCATATTGGTAGTCAATTCTGTCGTTCGTCTCGGTATACGAAACGCAATGTGGCATGTGCAGTGGCAAACGACAAAAGTATTTCCAAAGTCACTTAAACCGAAGGTATTGAAATATATTGAATTGATATTCGATCTCAGCATTTCACATTCGTGTTATTTTGAACTTTATATCAATAGCAGTAAGATTTTAATTTTAATGGCATCGGTGACTTTTATTGTTAGCCACTGTATACCACCGTTTTCGAGACATTACGCATATTTCTTCTTCTAATTTCCAAAATCTTCAACCTCTCTAAAACAGCTATATTCTTTACTGTATCAATTAGGTGATATCAATCAAAACTACCCACTATTACTTCGGCATTGTACTAAAGTAAATACAAATAGTAATATTGTAAGTAACAACCTCACTTATTAAATGTAATGTAATAAAATGAGACCAGGAATACCTCCATTTGCATAGAGGCGTTTTCAATAAGTACATGTCTCAGTGTCACCTGAAAATATACCTGTCATATATAGTTCTCAATTTGGCCAAACGTAGCGGCAATGTTTCTTTAACAAAAAATTACATTGGTGGCACCTTTGGTGAAAGTCAGAACTATCTATTTATTCTATGCATATATTTGCCTCCTGAACACGCCTCATTATAAGCACCGACTATAAGTCACAACTAAGAAAAAGTTTAGATATTCCTCGACTAAAAACAAAGAGTGCAATAATTTCATCGCAGGGGTATTTTTAAAAAGCTTTAGAAGTTTCTTGTGAAGGATTTATGAGCGTTTTTATATCCAGCGTTGAAAATTCTTTCTCTCTTAACATAAGATAAAATCAACTTTAACTTCCAATCTCGCCCAGTCTCTCTACTTTTAGGTCAACTGAAATTTTTAGATTAGAATTTCGATTAAATAAAATGGTAGATATTGTTGCTTCGAAGACAATATTCTAGATCTAGTCAAACTGAGTCTTGTCATTCAGATGTTTAGATATATTTCTACATACATATAACATATTAATTTACTTTGTATTTGCTACTTTGTGTAGCACGATTATTGCGAGTTACTTATAGTGCAATTGAATTCAATTTATGTAAAATGCTTGTACTTACTTACCCGTAGTTTGTTTTATACAACGGAAGGATATTTAAAAACCTCACCGGACCAGTTGTTTTAACGACATCTATTGTATCGCTGGTTCCATCGTTTTAAAATCACGTTGACATATTACTAGATAATGTGAATAACTTACATACTTGTGGGAAGTAAAATACTATATAATTTTTTACGAGGTGGAAATGTTAATAGAGTAAATGAGTGAGAAACAATTTCTAAATGCGAAGTTGTGAGCGCCTTATTTACTTCACAGATTTACAGAACTAAATTTATTTGATCAAGTTTTTGCCGTGTTTATCGTGAAATGTTATGTAATACGCTTCACACAAGATTGTTTTTTTTTTCTTTTATGAAAGATTGTCGCAAACCCGAAGCAGTTCCGATCATTTCCGAATTATGGCGTAATACTTGAATTATCCTCACAAAAATTTGGTTATCTGTTTAAGTACGTAAGTAAGTAAGGTACTTGCCATTTCGGATAGATTGACAATTTAGAATTATTTCCCGCATATACGGCGGTCTCCCGTCAATCATTTTTATTTCTTGAAGCTTTCTTTTTTTTCTTTTCACTAGTTTTTTTTTAATGAAATTTTTTAAAATTATTAGAAGGACCATAGTGTAGATTCGTCCACCAAAATCAGATTAAAACTAGATGCATAAAGAAATTAGTTATATATACTTAAGTACTTACTTTTATTGTACAATATTTACATACATTTTTTGCACGGATCTCGTCTTGTATATATTTCCTGTTAACAAATCGGTAATTACATTAATTTTATTAATATTTAGCTGTGAAAAAAATAACGTTACATATTTGAGAAGGTTGAGAAAGTACTTATTACATACCTAACATTGTGTGATTGAGTGGTTGATTGAACAGTTGTACCACCATGTTCTTGGTTATGTTAGTTGTTAGCATGTAGAAATACTTAGTTGTGCTGTGGTGTAGGTATTTGTCACCGTAAAGTTGTCAAAACCGATAGATTATAATCTTACAGTAGGTTAGGTTAGTTTGTAATCTGACGTCGTTAGATTATAATCTGGTGGTTTTTATAATTTAACGGTGACATACCTATTCATGCTCGCCAAGCCGAGGACCAACAAGTTCTGTCTCAAGCTTTTGTTACTCGAAAAGCGAGAACAAAGCAGTTTAGCGTGCGATGTGTGGTTTGAAATATTAATGTGAGAGAATGCAATTAGGATGATAACTGTGTCAAAAATATAAGTACCTACCATTCTAATAATTAGTCCGTCAGGTAGATTATGGAAAACTACGGGGCACGTATTTTTTTATTTTATCAAATTATTAATAATCGACAAAGATACATAGATCATTCAACTTCCAGGGTGGAGGTTGTGACGTCGTGTCTTCGTAAAAATCGTACAATGAAGTGACGTCACTCCGAAACTTCTAAGTAGGTAGTTACTGTAGCTATCTTCGTCATTTCTTCTTTGTGGAAGATAGAAAAAAATACGTGTAGGTATAATACGTAAAAAAATCTAATTGACGGACTAATTTATTTTTTCAGCCATGCCTATAATGCCAGGTAACATAATCAAGCCTCTGGTAGTAAATCATAATGTTGTGATGTTCTACTTTTATTGTACATAAACTATTATGTTGTATGTTAATTATATTGAAGTTGGGAAAGTCTGTTGACCAAAGGCAAAATAGTTTTAAGCACATTTAAAATCGAAACTAGAATTTGCTTCACCTTTTAAAATCCTGTTTGTATCGTTTTTTTGACGAAATGTTTCGCTTTGTCGAATGAACTGAATGTTTCCATTTATTATACTTACTTAATTTATCTTGTGACACTTCTCCATAAAGCATCACGAAAGTAAAAAGTAAAGCATACTCAATTATTTTTATTGACCTTTATTCCTATTCCAGCAATGCTTTCGAATAGGTGAATGCCACGGTAATCATAGTTCCATTACCACGAAGGTGCTAAGGAAACTAAGGATGAGCAGTAGGTACCTTTAGTGCGAGATTGTACCGCCAAGCAGTAATGTACAGAATCAAAATCAGAATCTTTTATTGCGTAAACTGTGTACAAAGATGTTATACAAAATAGATATACTCAGAAACAACAGTCTTACCCTTTGCGGGCATGCAAAAATAAAGCCTCTTTGGTATGAGGTTACAAAAAACAATTAAAATTAAGCATTAATTAATCTAATTAATACAATAATTATACCTATAAATATTATTATACATTAAAATTATTTTACAAACATTGTTGTGGTCCGGTTTGAAGATCAATGTTTCTAGAGAAATTACTGGGCATAGAGCATAGTGATCTTCATCTTGCATCTTTAGGTGACGAGCGCAATGCAGTGGTAGGTAATGATTTGGACTCTTCATGTACCGATAGCTGCGTGACACTGCTGTTATAGGCAGGTGTGTTGCTTTCCATCAGGCACATGTCCTGCTCGCCGTGTAACTCAATACTATAAAAAGAAAGATTACACTAAACTTAAGATCTGATTGTAACTGGTTCCGGTTTTTTAGCACTCATCATCTGTATATGCAGGGGTAGTAGTAATAGTTTGTAGTGATCTTTCAAGTCCTGTGCAATAAAATATGGCAAACAGGGATATGTCCGAAAGAATGGGCTCACAAGCTTTATTCCGCAACACAAAGGCTCCACGAAGAAATGCAACAACTACTGTCTTATTGCGCTAATATCTCATGCAAGTAAAATACTGCTACACGTTCTAAACGAGCGACTTAAGACCTTGTCCAAAGAGATACCACCTGAACAAACTGGCTTTGTGAAGGGTAAAAGAACTCGTGAGCAGATCTTAACGGTGCGCTAGAATATCGAAAAGGTTTTTCGACTGCTCAAAGGCTTTCGATTCTGTAAAATGGCCAACACTCTGGAAGACTAAGTACTGGAAATGGGTACCTACACCGAAGCACCTTGTAGGTACATCTTCTTAGGCGTCTATACGCGAATGGAACGGCATCAGTAAGAGCAGATGTCGTACTATCGAGTCAATTTCACTCAAGTGCAGAGTGCAGGAGCAGGAGTGTGTCAGGGATGTATAGTCTCCCTGCTTCTGTTTAATGTCTATACAGAACTAATAATGCGGATTGCACTCGAAGACTGGACGGATGGTATTGCGATCGGTAGCTCGAAGATATCGAACCTGCGGTAAGCAGATGACACCACCTTATTCGCGACGAGTATTCACCACATACCACATGAAAGAGCTATTACGCAAAATGGAAAGCGTTAGCATCGAATTTGGATCGATCGGGATCGCACGAAAGTTAACCGCGGCAAGACAAAGATAATGATTGTCGATCATGCCAATAACAACTCGCCGGAAGTCACTCAAATAGCAGACTGCGATGTGGTCCAATCATACATTTACCTGGGAGCGTTGACTGTCAATGACGGTGGATGCATAAATGAAATAAAAAGGCGTATGGCAATCACTAGATCTGCCATAGACAAACTTAAAAAGGTATGGAGGAATCGCAACATAACCAAAGCCACAAAAACCCGGCTCGTCCCCGCAAAATTCCTATGCGTCGCGGAGACGTGGACCCTGCGAGAAAGTGAGAAGAGAAAGATAGATGCCCTCGAAATGTGGTGCTGGAGGAGTGCTTGGTGAGTCGTGGACTGAGTTTCGCAAAAATCTCGAGAGTTCTGACGTATCTCGATACGTCAGAACTCAGCATAAAGCAGTGTCTATCATTCGTGGTCAAAACTCACATATTAACATTCTTTGGGCACGTGTCCGTGTCTCGGCGCGGCGATACATCTATAGAGTATAGGGGAATGTCGAAGGTACCCGAGCACGCGGTTGATCACTGATGAGGTGGACGGACGAGATTAACAAGAACAAAATTAAACATTTTGACTAACCCCCGACTACCTAAGATTTGTTATCTGTACAACATTCTACTAGTCAAGCCCTTTCATTTGATACCCATATTAAGGGAGTTATGAAAAAAGAAATGTAATTCGCCATTTTGTGGTATCGGCCATCTTGGATTTAAAATTTGTTATAGTGCAAAGTATTCTACTAATTAAGCCCTTTCGTTTGCCACCCATATTGAGGTAGTAGTGAAAAAAATATACAGCGTGGCGCTTTGGTGTCGACATTAAATGAACACACAGGTAGGGTTACTGACCAGTAATCATACAAACGATGTGAGAAAAATAAATTCGCTTATTTAAAAAAAAAAAAATTCTAACAAACTAAATCATTGTATCAAGCACTCGAATCAAAATCACCCTTTGCACTAGATTCATTCAACGACGTCAGTTGTGTGCGTGATTTACTTTCGTACACATCGTTACGCAAACGTAAATCTGGCAACGTGGCAACTTGCAGATAGGTAGGTATCTCCAAGCGGCGCGCGCGGCGTTGCAGCGTACCTCAGTAGGTGCCGCTAGGGATGCCCAAAAAAGTGTATTGTATCGATATATCGCATCGTAACTGTATCGAACTTGGTTGTATCGATACGCGATATTATCGATTTCCTTTGTATCGATATATCGTATCGTAACCGTATCGCATGCCTTTCATTTAATATGCGATATAATAAGTATATATCGTGCAAAGGGTTATCTATTTAGTAGTTTTACTATATTTTTTTTTTTAAAAGAAACAAATAATTATATGTATTTAGAATAGTTTTATTCAACAAAAAAAAATCACAATTGCCATTGATCAGCACTTAAACAACGCAAAAATAATAATTTGGATAAGCGCTGTGGATTTAACCTATTACGGCTTTCGGAAAGTGTGTACCCAGCTACGAACGGAATGACAAAGGAGAACATATACTAAACATTTATTAATCATATTTGACGGTACCTACTACAAAGTTCAAAGATTATTTAAATCTACCTCCAAGTCTAAATAAAAGCCGGCTGTTCTTGTTCCATAAACAATTTTGTCGACGTTATCATTCTCTTATTACTAATAACAATATATTCAATGGCACTGTCTATTATCGTTTAGTGATGATATAATAGGTACTTTAAATTTTTTACAAATTAATCACCGACATAGTTCGATACGATATGGTAATGCGATATTTTTATAAGAATGCGATATATCGAAGCGTATCGTATGGTCAAAATATCGCATCAAATATCGATATATCGTATAGTGCTGTATCGATATTCCGATATATCGTATCGTAACGGGCATCCCTAGGTGCCGCCGCCGCGCCGGCCGAGAGGGGTAGGTACTAGGTAGGTACAAAGGCGCGATAATTCTGAACGGTCAAGTAGGTACGTCACGACAAAAGCTTCAATACCTGTTCATCACTAATAAATCGAATACCTACCATATGATAAAGATAAGAGATAAACAAAAAATATTGGCAGTCATAGGAACTGCCGATAGAAGTGAAAATTTATAACTCAGTATTTGATAGCTAACTTTGGAAACTGCGCGGGTGAAACCGGAGGGCCTGGCCATTACCATCTAGAAAATACATCAGCCAGTGGGGAAATGCTAACGCATTTCTAGATAGCCAATGGCCATGGTCCCGAGTTTACCCGAAGAATTATTATCATTTCCGAACGTGACGCTAGAATTCAATTCACAGCCCATGAAAAATCTGTGTATGACACGCCGCGATTTCACTTCTAAAAGTAAATAGGTAAATGGATAGGTACCTAGGTGTCTATTGTAAATTTGGTGAAACATTACAAAATGATTGCTTTGTAGTAGGTAATACGAGTAAGATAGGTGTGTTGTCAGAATCAAGGACAATTCGCATAAACAGCTCATCAAATGTTCCCACAGCTGGGACTCGGGGCCTTCTCTCGCAAGAAGAGAGTTAAAGCCATAATCCACCACCCTGGCAAAGTGCCAGTTGGTGGATGGCACTTTTCCATTATTGGCACGTGACCTCGAAAGATTCTAGGTAGGTACATGTCGGTTTTCTCACGATGTTTTCCTTCATCGTTTTTAAGCTAGTAGCATTACGCACTTGACTTCGAAAAGACTGGTGCGCGTGGGATTTGAACGCGGCGCGCCGGATCGGCAATCACAGTCCTCCCGGCTAGACCAGCCTTTACTTCAAAGCCACTTAGTAGGTACTCGTACCAACAAAAAATATTACCTAGCGTGAAAGCTGCCGAACTAGTAGAGGTACCTACAACATTCTTTAAAAGTAAAACTTAAACATCTTCCCACAATCGATTTTAATTTCGTAGAAAATTTTACCAGTAAACCCTTGATCAATGAACTCTTTCAGATAAATTCATCATTGTCAAAATCAAAATCAGATATTGTTTTAAGTCAAATTATCTATCGCATAATAGCTAAATCACCTAAGTACTTATGGCGTAATGCGCAATAAACATTATACAGCTTTTCGACTCGAAGCCGTAGTAACTATTTCTCGTCTGTGTCGCAGCGTTGTGGAGCGACAACGCTTCGTTTCCATAGCTACACTCGCGCTCGCTCGCTTGACGAGCGACGCGGCGCGGCGGCTTCTTTGAAATCGTAGGCGCATAACTAACAGAGCCACACTGTTTTGGTCAAAATTTTTTAAATGCTCAACGTGACCACCACCTTCGCGAACACAAACTCTTAAACGGCGTTCAATGTTTGAACGGACGCTTGCCGTGGGATTTGTAGGGCATCGCCTAGTATTCCCAAATCTTTCGCGATACCTACATTCTTATCGCAAGTGCGGCATTTTGATGGGCTTCTCCGTAAAGTAAAATCATGTCAGCATACTCAGCAGCAGTATAATACTGTGTGTTCGACATCTTTACTTAAATAAACACTCACAACACAAAAAGTAACAACAAGTCGTCGTTATCGCTTTGACACTGAATCAAAATAACTTACACTAAATAAACAACAAAAAAATAACACGTAGGACACGTACTTAAGCGTCTTTTTCGCGAATAATTAAATTACCTAGTTAAGGGATTTACAGTAAAAGTTATAGCGCGCGAGAAATGTGTCAAGGACTTGACAACTTCGCAGCCCGGCTAGCACTAGCACAAAACTAATGGAGAAAAGAAAAAAGACAAAAGACTAACATTAGAGGAGTACCTACAGTCATTTTTTCGTTTCCGGCTCCATTTCATTCGCACACAAACGCGTGTTTTGCATGTTGTATGACTACCTGTCTCATTTTATTGTATTTACCTTTCGCCTGATTTTCATTCATGAAACGCGTGGATATGTGGCCTGCGACCTAATTACCTCTGACCATAGAATAGATAATATAGATAGAACGGACACTCCCCACCCCCCGCCAATTTCAAGCTTCCTCACCCCTCAGGCCGTTTCGGATACGCGAGGAGCACTCAACGAAGGGCTGGTATCGAACATCTAATTCGTAACGAAATATCATCATGGTGGGTTGTTGTGCTGTTTACGACTGTCCGTCAACTAAACGGGACAAGATTAAAAGCTTTATTTAATTTCCTAATGATAAAATAACGTAAGATTAGAAACTTTTAATAACGTTGCTTTGTTACAAGCTTTGCTTAGTTTGGGGTAAGATGGTGTTGTGTGTGAATTGTCTACCAATATTTATTTATTTATAATAACGAAGTCATTTTTAACTCAAAGTTCGTAACTTACACAGCCAGTAACTTACGTGCACGGATTGATAATGCCTGGAGGAATTATTATAGTTACAGAATAAAGTTTCCTTCATGGGTAAGTGTAAAATAAAATGCGAATGTGTACCTACTAACAGAAATAGATATCTAGGTACCTGATCTAATCTATCATCGGTTTCGTTTCATTTTACGCGGCAATACACCCACAGATTTCTGAAACAATTTAGAAATCTGTGCAAATACCCTTTTAATTAGAATAGGATAATTTGGCTCCATTCTATTTATGTAACTCAACATTATAGCAAGTTTATAGACTACGTCACCAGGTGAACTCAAGGGGCACAACTACTATTCAATAAAACAATTCAGTAGCCCTAGCACTAACGCACACATTCACGCGTGTGTACGAACGACATCTGCGTAGTTGTGTGAAGAGTAGGCAGTTCCACAGCGGCGGTTGTATGGAGTTTTAGTGGAGTGTCCGGGTGTGCTCTGACTCAAATTTTTAGATACAGGTTGCTCTGATTTGGTGTTTTTGAAAATTGCGAATAACTCAGTAAATAAAAACGATACATGAAATTTAATTTTACAGAATGTCTGAAAATATGATATGTGGTTTCATTTAATGTCGGCACCAAAGCGCCACGCTGTATAATTCGCCATTTTGTGGTGGCGGCCATCTTGGATTTGAAATTAGTTATAGCGTATAGTACTCTACTAGTTAAGCCCTTTCATTTGATACCCATATTGAGGTAGGTTGTGAAGAAATATTTTATCCGCCATTTTGTGGAGGCGGCCATTTTGAATCGATATTAACCAAACATAGCTAAGAACACCCGCACGGTAATTAACTTTCAAGTTAAAAAAACCGCATCGAAATCGGCCCATCCGTTTGAGCTCTACGGTGCCACAGACAGACACACACACAGACAGACAGACAGACAGACAGATAGACAGACAGACAAACAGACAGATAGACAGACAGACAGACATCGACGTCAAACTTATAACACCCCTTTTTTTGGTCGGGGGTTAAAAAGCCGCGGTGGATGATCCTTTCCACGTGTGCACCAGGAAGGCGGCTGCTAGAAGTGAATGGCGACGAATTGTGAAGCGGGTCATTGACGAAGGAAAATTACGACCACGACCACTCTGCTAAGAGTGTACCGACTAAGAAGAAGTAGTAGTAGTAATCAGCCTGTATCCATTTGACAACATGTTTGTCCCAATTTTTGTTTGTTTTTATTGTCCTGTTTAGTACTGCTTAGGTCTAATTGAGCGTTAACTTGAACTTTTCGTAGCAAGAACGCGAGTGCGCGCGTTCTTGTTCGTGCAAGAGTTCGATGTTTTTAGAACTTGACAAAGTTGCTGTGCATGAGCCAAAGAAGGTTCCTGAGTTGGTATGACCATTTTTCGCCAGGTGGCGTAGCCAAAGTGCGCAAGGTAGGTGGGAAATAAAACACGGTTTAAAAAATATGTTTTATCATAGTTAGAAAAAAATAATACCTATCAATACATTATATTAGACTATTCCAGAAACAGTTGACTAATTATTCAAGTCGGCTGTTTTTGGAATAGTCACAGTATGATTTGTAGTAATGAATTTATTGCTATTATCACAGATATTGCCTATATAAGCTACACTATGAAGAACAACTGCATTATCGCAATTGGGATATAAATCTCAATAAAGATGGCAAACAATTAATTACATACTTGATTTTTAAATTTGACTAGATGAAAACAATTTTGTTGTATTTTTACAGGGCCATATGTAATTTAGCCTTTAAAACCTATCGGAATTTTGGCTAGCGTAAAAGGCTTAGGGACTGGGCGTGTTTAATGTAGCGGGTCATGTCTCTGTCGTCGTCAACCGTCGACCGCAGAATTCGAAGGGTGTCGAGCTTTTCAGTTTTCACGCTCAGACTATGAAGGGGTTAGGGTGGTGGGAAGCCACATCGAAATAGCTATGGGTATATTTCTTTGCACATGTATTAATATACTTATATAAGCATACCTCCTTTTATTCAGTTGTAAACAAAACATACAGCTGTTGTAAGAAAACTACCCAATGAGGCACAATACAATTAATGATTCTCAATAAATCCATTACACCAATTTCATGATTAGAATTAAATATTAGTCTTCTTAATTATGCATCTCCACTACCGTCCAAACCTCTCCTAACATTAATTAAAGCTAAATAGTTATCCTCAAAAGAACTCACGTTTGGTAACCGACCTGTACTAGCTGATCGACGAATTTTAGGTGATTTCGTCTTCGTTGTCAAAGCACTCACTGGCAGTACGTTAGTCCTGCTATTTCTATTATTTTGTACATTATTAGCCAATGCTAATTGACACACATCTAGGATTTTACCAATGGTGGCATCACTTACTCTGTCATTGACTTGCATTCTAGGTTCTTGCTGATTTGATGTATTTGAGAATAGTGTCTGTTCTCTTTGCCGAATACTGATACCAAACAGTCCAAAGCCTAAATGAAATGGAATGTTCAGTAACCAGTTAAAAATAACCATGATTAAAAAGTATATTAGGGGAAATGTTGATGATAACAGTTAGTATAGCATAGGTGATCTTGTCAAAGGGGGTACCATAGTCCATCTGAAACAGAACAATCATAAAGGTTTAAAACTTTGTGATACAGATGTTATCTCATGAATGTTTGAATTAGAGTCAGGAATGATAAGAAATCTTCAGGTAAACTCGGGACCATGGCCATTGACCATCTAGAAATGCCTCTGCATTTCCCATTGGCTATCTAGAAATGCGTCAGCATGCCATGCTCATTGCTACGGCCTCCAGTTTCACCCGCGTAGTTCCAAAGTAAGCTATCAAATTTTGAGTTATAAGTTTTCACTTCTATAGGCAACTGCCTATAGGAACTCCTATGACTGCCATTTTTATTTTCTTTATAATATTGGTATAGGGATGCGACATGTAAAAAACATCACTGCTTAACATTGCACTATGAATTTATCTATTTGCTAATTTGTAATTTCTCTGAAAATATTGTCCTCCAAATGAAACCTAATAAACAATAAAGGTTCCACAAAATAATTTGCAATAGTGTGGTACTTTCCCACACAGACTTTGTAAAGAGTCCCGTCACTACATTCAAACTTCAAAAGATTAATTTTGAAGTGGTGGATAATAATTTCTTGAATTTTAAAGAATCAAGCTGATCTATGAGTCCATTTTTAAATTTCAATGGACGTATGTATGTATACAATCTATTGAATTGAGGAACTCTACTGTTTTTAAGGTTTTTGTGACTTTCCTTGAAAAAGGCCGTTGGACACGGCCGAAACTTAAGCCAGACTGGACCAACCTTATCACACGTTAGTTACTTGTGACTTCATTAAATATGTTTTTTATGAATGTAGAATAATGACTAACCAGTAATTCCATGGAGCATTATTTCAACAGTTCCACTGATGGCGATAATCGGTTCTGCTAGGGCAGTTGTGAACATTCTCAAAGCAATTTTGAGAGGGTTCATGTACTTCAAGAAGACCAGGGGATCTGGTGGAGGCACCTCACATGTAGACTGCCAGAAGAACCATTTACAGCGCTCCACTGCTGATAAGAACTTATCAAGTTCTTTTTTTTCCGCTTCCTATAAATTATTATACTAAGAATGTCAATGTTAGGTTTAGAAAAACAGTGGTTTAATATATCTGTGTGTGTGTGTGTGTGTGCAGGTTGAAAATGTAAAGCCAAGGTTCGGGCTGAGTGGCATATTATTGATGAGGCCTATGTTGAGCAGTGGACGAATGTGGACTGATTATGATGATCATATATGCAGATCTGGATAATATCCCTTTGGGAACATGGTAAAAATTTGTTCTACAAAAAGGCTTACATTTTGAATTAATGAATATTACAAGTCTCTCAACCACCACTTCTTTATGGAACATCATATATTATGGCAAGCTTGTTATGAATTTTACACTATGTTCTTGGTTTCATTATGCCTAATTTAAAAATTCCATGGGTAATTTATGCTACTTAATACGAGTGAAAAATATAACTAAACATTACCTTGTATGAGATGATAACTTCATATGCATAGAATATAAATATTACTAAGACAATGACATGCTTGTGAGACATGTGAGCCCAGAGCCATAGTATCCCACCGCCTGTTGCCAAGAAGCCAAGAGCCCATGTGATGTGGGTCTGTAAATATCAAATAATGCATTTTACACATTTTATATTGCAGCAATGCAGGTTAGCTTAATTAGTTAGTTTGGTGGGGCCTTTTCCGCACCTAGCCTCTTTATAGGGCCATTGTGCATGATTCATTGCATTAGCCCACCACCAAGTATTCCCACTGCTGGGATTTTGGGCCTTCTCTCACAAGGAGAGAGTCAAGGCGATAATCCATCATGCTGGCCCAGTGTGGGTTGGTGTATGGTATATATTATATATCTAGGTACATGTAAGTTTCCTCACAGTGTTTTCCTTTTTTTTTCAGTTTTTCAGTAAGCGGCACCTGATCCTGATTAACCTTCCTGATTAATTCAATCAAGTACTCCAATGTGATTGAGCAACAAAGATCCAAATTTCGCATTTATGATATTAGTAGGAAGTAGGATACCTTAAAAATCTAAATTTAGAACATCTTAATTTGTAACTAAGCAAAATAATTATGCTTTCTTACTTTGTACTCTGTAAGATAAATTGATACATAATCACTCCAAGCCATAGCAATTTTTTCAATGATTGATGGAGTGTAGATGGAGTCTTGGACATATCCCATTGATCTTCGCAACATATCTTCCGACCAAGGATTTTCAGACTGTAGTGATTCTTCGAGTGTTTTCCATTGTTCAGAGTCAAATTTCATTTGCAATGAAATGTCTACTGTGCCATCTTCGTTTTGCTGAAAATAATTTGAATTGTGTATTGAGTACATAAGCATGAAAATTTCGTTCTTTTCTTTTAGTGTTGCATTTGAGCAATCAAAAGTTCAAAAGTTGTCTATTTCAAATAAAAACCTGTTTTTACGTTAGTGTAAAGATAAACAAGTAATGAATACCCTTAGCAATGATCATACCTGAGACTGTCCTCCTTTCAAAACCATAGTAAGCATTCTCCTGAAGAACCATTCGCCCAAACCAAGTTTATTTTCTGTTTGTATTTTTTTTCTAGGAAGCATTCGAATATCCGGTGGAAGGTTGGTTTCATCATTCACCGTTCGAGGTCTAACGTCATAGTTCCAAGGATCAGGGCCTGACTGGGCAGTAATTTGATGTATTTGTAGCCAAATTAGAAAACAAAGCCACAAAGCTTTTGCCATTATTTAATTTGAAATAACTTCAATTGAATTTCAAAATGCTCGCTCGCGTTGACAACCACAGAGTTAGTTGACATTTGACAAAATGTTTTTTGTCATTGCAAATGCAGGCAGCTCGAAAAGTAGGAAAAGGCGATATCTACTTGCACGGATTCACTTTCTCTCCGCTCATGTTCACTACTTAGTCTGTGCTCATGTTCTGTATTGTTTGTGTCATCAGACCGTTAATATTTTCGGTGATTTGACAGATGGTCTATCATGCCTTTAACATTTTTATTTCATCTCTTGTCACCCGCTCAAAATAAAAAAAAGTTGTGTTGTGATTATGTTTTGGTCTTGTGGTTTGTGATTACAGATTACTGCAAAGAGAATACAATTACTACGTAGATATAGTGATATGTGATTGTAAGTTTGTAAGTTTAAGGTTGTGTTTTTACCGGATTTGTGTTTAGCAATTAGCACTTTTTTGTACAACGATGTCTTCAATAGATTTCGACCCGGCAATAAAACTATGTCTAAAATACTTGCATTCAAGTGCCTCCGATTCAACTGAGCAGCTTCGGTTAACTCTTGACGATCACATTCGCCAGACATACAGTAGCGCCAAGACCCTCGGCAATGTACTGCCTAAAAAGTACCTAAACGAAGAGAAGATGGAGTCATCACGGTCTAAACATAAAGAGAAATCCAGTAAAACCGTGCCTGTACCTCAGCCAAGTCCTCAGCAGATCCAAATTCCAGAACGAGATAGTGATGATATGGACGGGGAGTTGGCATTTGATTTGTTAGAAGAAGATCTGACTTGCGCTGTGTGTCGGCAGATAGCCGTGCAAGCGGGCAACCGCTTGGTGGAGTGTGATGCTTGTCATGCCTTGTATCACCAGGTAAGCTGAAATTATTTTCCTTACTAATATAATAAATGCGAAAGTTTGTGAGAATGGTTTTTACTCCTTCACGAAAAAACCACTGAGAGGATCTGATGAAATTTGGTACATATATAAACTAGCGCTCCGTCCCGGCTTCGCCCATGATACCTAATATTTAGCCTATAACACTCAGGATCCACATATATATCCAACAGTGAAAATGTTTTTGAAATTGGTACATTCATTTTTGATATTAGAGCTTAAACAAAAAACCTCTTCAGCTAGGTATATAATATTAGTATAGGTAATAAATAGTCTGTAATAAAACACAGGCAAATTTTTATACTGAGCAAATAACAGGATCAGAAACTATACAGGTGAAAACATGGGGCACTGCTAGTACTGTAAAAACATGTTAATGTGTGATGTCTGTGAAGTTATCAATACTACTTTGTTGTATACCTCGATACTAGTGATTCAAAATAATTCTTAATTTGTTTTGTCTCCAGGATTGCCACAAGCCAGTGATCAGTGATAATGACATGAGTTCTGGCTGGCAGTGTGCTTCCTGCCTCCAGTCTCAAGGATTCAATACTTACTCCAGCAAGGTTTCCTCATCTTCAAAATCACCTTCTCATGTTTCGGGCTCCACTACTCCTGTGAAGGTGTCGTCTAGCAGTTCTGCCTCATCATCTCCATCTAAAGTTATCACTCCTAGTATCAACATTATATCTGCAGATAAAAGATTGCAAGTTATGAAGAAGAAAGCTGCTAAGCAACATGACAAGAGTAGAAAGAGTTCCAAGTAAACAATTCAGTTCTCAACCTTGTCTGAGCTCAACCAATTTTAAACCTGTAGTGATGTAATGCTGTTGACGAAGATTTACAAAGACTTATACCATCCCCCACCACATTGTGGCGATGAGCATTTGCTCATTAACATTTTTAAATAAACTGGACCAATATTATAAACTATACCTATTCAATATTTTCATTTCAGTACAAAAAAATGTTACAAAAAGTAATTCATAATTCTTTTACCTATAAAACTTTGTATTTTAGTGTGTACAGGAACTAAGGTTTCGTTTGTTTGGAAAATAAACAATTAGTTACAGTTGGATTTTTGTTGTTTTATTGAGGTGGTAATTAAACTACAGCAAACAATAATGAAATAAAATAACAATAAATATGTAGTGTTATTGTTTGATATGAATAAGAATGCAGTCAAGTGCTCAAGTGTCAACTTATAATCAGCCAAATAGTAATTGGTAGTGATAGGGACTGCCAATAGAAGTAAAAACTCTTAAATTACATACTCAGCAAAAGCGAACTGGCGCCCATACAATTCTATAGAGTCAAGTGCCTGTCGCGGTCTCCGGGCGAAGGTAGCGGTTCGCCCGGAAACTGCGACTGGAGACCGCGACAGGCACTTGACTCTATAGAATTGTATGGGCACCAGTTCGCGCCGAGACCGCGACAGGAGACCGAGACACGTTTCGCGTTACATAGAATTTTATAGCTTAACAGTACTTAGACCTTATTACAACTTAACAACATAACCTAATTACAACATAATATGTCTAAAATATGTTGTTAAATGATGTCGCCGGTGTATTGCTTCGACTTTTCCTTTGACATAGGTACGCTTTGCCGCCATAGGCTGTTTTTCAGAATGCATACAATGTTTTTTTTACTATTACTTATAGGTTTACACTTGACCACCATCTCACTTGATGTTAAGCGACGATGCGGTTCACGATGGAACGTGCTTATCTTGAAGAATCAGATTCACTCTCTGTAATCTTATGGCGATCCACACACTGACACACACCACGCTGCATGTTGCATGTCGATGCATCTATGCGCGTACTTGCGGGAATGCACATCTGCATCATAGTGCGGGGTTTTTACGCACTTACGCGCGTTGTTGCGTTTTGTGGATTCACGGCAGCTCTGACTCATTTAATTCAAACACACACGCGAAACCCGTCTAAAATCACGCATGGCACTGCGGGGCTCTGTGTGCCATACGTTGCGCCCCCCGCTTCCACTCCAGGTGGTGCGTGTTTCTCCGCATGTAGGTGCGTGATCTGCATGAACGCGCGTGAATGCATTTTCGGCGTGTTGGACTGCGTTTTCTATGCAAACGGAGATGCGAGTACCACTTACCTAGTGGGTGAAAAATGCGCTCACGAAAATACATCCACGCGCGCGCAGATGTGCAGATCACGCACCTTTACCTACATACAACGATGGAACACGCATTCACGCATTACGTTGCGTGGTGCGTGGCAGTCAGTGTAATGATCGCCTTAAATATATCGAAGGTACCTAATTCTCAATTTTGCCAAGTGTGGCTAATACTTCATTTTATGAAGTTTCCTTGAAATGAAACATTAGCGAGTTAACGACTCATAGGTATGTGGTATGTTGAAACAGAAATATTTTTACAGGTCAATTTGAATCTTGCAAGTGCCTCATAGAGATTATTTTCATTAAAAACATTAAAAATTTAATCTCTTGGAAGTGAGTAAGAATGCAGGTGGACTTTAAGTACCTACCTACCTACCTACCTACCTGTAGAACTGAGATAGATCTCCCCATAATTCGTACGAAGTTGTTTGAGTCTTCCTTCTTTATTCCTATAGCAAAGAGTGGACTTTTCCGCCGGCTTCCCTATTTCCTGGCAGAGTTAGATATGTACCAACTTGATCCGGAACTTTTCAAGGTCAATGGTCATCAATCAAAGGTGATTTGACTTGAAATTGACTTTTCCGATCAAGGTTGTCGTTTCCTATGAGCTTTTTGGCACGTGCATGATTTTCCTATGAGCTTACGATCGATTCCAGAGCCTTCAGCTGGTATACATAATCCATCCATCCTAGGGTTGCCACCTGTAAAGTTTGGCAACCAGGACAAGACTCGTGTAAGCTCCGGATTTTAGATCCCAAAACCCGGTATTTTTTTGCTCATAATAAAATTAACTTAGCTTTCATATCTCGGACATTGAGACACAAGGATAAAGAGGTTTTAGTTCAAATACCTACCTCGTGTGTTGAGACATAGGATAAGATTTTTTAACCAGAAACCCGGACTACAAATAGAATACGGCCCGGACGCTCCCCGGACGCCTTATAAACTAGGACAAATCCGGGGAAACTCGGACGGATACGGTTGCCATCCGTCCGATTCCCCGATCCGTTCAACCGTTCATCCATCCCAAAGGTGCGAACAGTACTCCATACAAGAGCAAATCTGTGCTTGATATACCTACTTAGTGTTAGCAACTGTTCAGTCTTGAAGTACCTTCGCACCTTTGTAAGGAAACCTAGTTTATGTACTTATTTATGTAAACATTTGTAAAAAAATCTGAATATTTGGCGGCTTTATCGCTAAAAGTGATCTCTTCTATAAGGTAACCATGAAATGGAAAAGGATAACAAAATAGAGGAAGACGAAAGTTTACAAACAAATAGTAAGTAAATAGATACCTACTAAAACATACAATTTAATAAATAGATAGGTATTTACTAACTAGTGATTAACATTATGACAAACGAACAAACCTAAATATATTCCAATAATAATTATATACCTACATTTTAATACCTACATATCTAAATAAAATGAAGTACATAACAGAAACGCTAAGACTATTTCAGCACATTGAACAAAGTGTTCCATTCACAGAGCGATATTAGATTATAGGTATTTACATATTAATTTTTTTTGTTACATATCAATTATTTGGATGTTTGTTGCTCAATCACGTCGTAAGGTATGAAAGGATCGGGCTGAGTTTTGGAACATGTTTAGATTATAATCTGGAAGAAAACATCCTTGAAAAAAAAACGGGTACCTACCTACGTGAACTACGCGGGAAAAACCGCGGGAGCTTCTAGTTAATTTTTAAATTTTAAATACAGCAAGTGATGAGCTTGTTTAGAGCCAGGGACTTGTTTTCTTCAGGTCTAAAGGTCGTTTTAGGCATTTCTTTTATATTCCACTGCTTTGCATTTTCGTAACAAATAAATGTGACCTTAACGGTACCTAAATGGTTACTGGTTACTGGTACTTTGGTTTTGTTATTGATAGGCATCTTATTTTTTAATTTACATTTCTTACATTTAATCATTTAATTTTAAATTTTTAACTCTTCAAATAGAGGTATTACCTACTATAACATAAACAACCCACTAAATGTTCCCACTGCTGGGATTAGGGCCTTCTCTCTCAAGGAGAGAGTCAAGGCCATAATCCACCACACTGGCTCAGTTATTACCTAATATACTAAAACTTAATTACCAAAAAAGTAGGTAGGTACCTATGTAGTAACAATTACTTACTTTAATTTCTTAGAGTAAATTTTCATAGAGTGCATTCCTGCCTACATACGGAGAAATAGTTTGTTTTGAATTTCTACTTACTTATTTTTTTTGTGATATAAAATGTGGTGTCATGGGGACCAGTTAGGAACGAAGTTCCTTCGGATACTACAGAAACAACACAATTCACAAAAAATAGTAGATAACTAGTTAGTTTATACACAAAGGAGGTTCCTACTATGAGTTTTTAACAAACTAAAATAAGCAAAATAAGTGATGATAAATTCGGCACCATGGAGATAGAAGTAGGTAGGTAAATAGGTTTAATGTTGTTTTGAATCCACAAATCCAGAGCACGTGAAGTTCTAAATCCAAATTTACCATATTCTTTAGCGGATAAAAACGTCACTTCCTTTACATAAATATACATTTTTCTTACGGGTTAAAGGCCGCTGCATACGAGCTGGGTTTTTCACGGACGCGTCCGTCCGTGCGTGCGGTTAGCTCGTCTCTCCTACGAGCTTGCCGTAAGGAACTTCAAAAACGTTTTTTGAGTATGTACCTAATAAGTAAATGTCATTTAACTTAAACTAATCTCCCAGTACCGTTGACGGGCAGAACTTAAAAAATCGGTTTTTTCGGGTCTCTGACCTCTATCTCAGGTCTAGTGTCAAGTAGGTATTAGTCTGATTACCCACAGTTAAACTGGAACCTTTTGATCTAAGCTAAAACGGTGAAGGAAAACATGTGTAAATAATAGTAATAATTGTAGCGCATTGGCGAAACCCGTAATGTTAATTTTATATGAAACAAATAAATAAATAAATTGTGACGAACCAGCCCGCACTGAGCCAGCGTGGTGGATTATGGCATTGACTCTCTCCTTGTGGAAGGCCCCGAGTGCCAGCAGTGCGCTGTTTACATCGGAAGTTAACGAGTAAAGCACAGACCTGGAGGTCTACTCTCATTTTACGAAAAACGTAATTTCGAAATAAACTCGCGACTTTCCTACTCCGGTTCTACTTCGAACCGTCGTTTCATCCGTTTATTTGTTCTAAGCCTACCATAATTAAAGTAGGCTTAGAACGTTTAAACGTCAAACAATGTTCGATCGGACGAAACGAAGTAGAACGGAGTAGGAAATTCGTAGTAGATATATGAAGTAGAAATATCAAGCATAAGCAGTCCAATAAATAATAGCACTGTTAGGACTCGGTGCCTTCTCTCACAAGGAGAGAGTCAACGCTTTAATCCACTATCCACTACGTATCTGCATTAAAAAAATGCTCTGAGGTGCAGCCGAGATTCGGACTTAGGTTGAATTGTGAATACGCTCTAGAACTCTAGAAGAATATCAAAAATCTGTGTTTTATATCAGAAAAAGGATGAAAAATACCATTCGTCTTACATCCGCTTTATTTGCTAGCGTCTTTGCGCCGGAAGACATCAATATTCAAATTTCGCATTCTGTAGGTTTTTAGGGTTCCGTAGCCAAATCGCAAAATACGGGACCCTTATGTATATATTCGTCATGTTTGTCTGTCTGTCTGTGTGTCCGTCCGTATGTCACAGCCACTTTTCTCCAAAACTATAAGAGCTATACTATTGAAACTTGGTAAGAAGATGTAATCTGTGAACCGCATCAAGATTTTGATCCAAAAAATAGAAATAAACAAAATTTTTTAGGGGTGTCCCATACTTAGAACTGAAACTCAAAAACTTTTTTTTGATCAAAACCATACGTGTGGGGTATTTATGGATAGGTCATCAAAAATAATATTGAGGTTTTTAACATATTTTTATTTCTAAGCTAAATAGTTTGCGCGAGGGATTCTTTTAAAGTGGTAAAAAGTGTCCCTCCCCCCCCTGTAACATCTAAAATAAGAGAATGACACAAATAAAAAAAAGTGTATGATGTAGGTACACATGTATGTAAACTATCAACGAAAATTGGTTTGAATAAGATCTAGAAAGTAGTTTTATTTTATTACGTCATAAATTCACTATTGTTAAAACACTGATTAAAGTAACAACGAACTACAATAACTTTCATGTTATGTTACTTGCTGCTACGGAAGCCATCATGGGCGAGTCCGACTCGTACTAGACTAGTTTTATTATTTTTCTCTAGCAGAGTAGGACAACAAGCTATTTTCGTAATGTCTAGAACAAAAATAAAGTACCTACAGCAAAGTCAAGGATCAACGTTAATTTAATAACAAAGTGTACGTAATACAATGTATACTGTTCAAATGAAACACAATAACAGAGGATCATTTTCCATTTATTTTCACTAGATTGTAACCAATCCCGAAAGTCGTTCTCCGCCATTGGCCCGTGCCGTTGTGGGCGGATCGGGATACAATCCCGGAGTCTGTGATACTCGCTCTCTAACATGAGATTTGCTACTAAGATAATGCGGTACAAGATTGTAGAGCTACTATTCTATATTCAGCAACATTCGTTACGCCTCTTGTGATTTATCTTTCAACAGTCTGCGCCCATGACGTATAGGTTCCAGTCTTAGGTGCGAATATGCGCTCCTGAAAATTTGGGACTAATAAGTTTTATGAGTGTTATTTCTGTAGTGTTGTGCTGCTAGAGTCATTGTTACTGTGGACTATGTATCTGTGAATCTGTGTAATATGTGGCGAGTTGATTAGTTTCAGTGACAAGTCTGTGTGAAACTGAAAGCTTTTAGACTTTTCTTTAGAAGCACGAACCGAGACGAGGTTAGTAATATTGTATTATTTTTTGTAATGGAATAACAAACATAGTAACATTATGGTGCAAAATTGTACAATATACACGGTAATACCTGTCCTAAGCTACGTCATGCGGTTTCACACGCGTCGTTCACGATTGCACTATTTTACCGAGATAAAAATTTGCCTTTGTGTTATTTATTACCTATAGATATATATGTATATGTCCCAAATTTCATCCAGATCCATGCTGTGGCTTTTGTGTGAAAGGGGAACATACATCTACATATACCTACTCACAAACTATCACATTTATAATATCAGTACCAGCTTAGGATTTAATTATGGTAACAATCCTGAATGTCTTTTTGTGTGTAACAGGAGTTTATTTTGATGTTATTTGGTTGTCGACATAAAATCTTAAAAATGGCGAGTACAAAACATTATTTCATTCATTATTCGCGTCTTAGTCCAGGTGTAATCCTACGTACGTTAAAAACTTCTATTTAGATTTCGTTGATTTTCTGAATTATAAAAATAATTCTATTCGCGTTATATTCGCGGTTTTACCCGCTTTACTCATGTTCCCTTTATTTTTCAGGGTTAAAAAGAAATCTAGGTACGTATGTGTTCTTCCTGACTGATGATTATATTATACATTAACATTTACAATATTAGTAGGATTACGCTAAAAAATAAAATTGAGTAAAAAATAAAATTTGAATCCAGACTCTTAGAATATCCAATAATATATATATACCTAAAAGAGAAGGAAGACGATATAGAAGTATTGAATGCAGGAAAAAGTGAAATACACGTTGGTAAGAAAAATTACAAACTTGTCAAAAGAAAATGTAAACTATGGCGACAACATTTTTCCCAAGAAATAGTTTTTTTCTCAACCATAGAAAACTTTCTTCCTCAATCCAGCAAAGGAACCGTGGCGCGTCGGCCGGCAGGTTTACTCACGACACATGAGGTTTTACTACCAGAGATAGTACATCAAATAACTATTACGTAACTTTACGCAAATGCATTTGAAAGGGCTCTACCTGGATCTTGAAGGGCTACTTGATTCCTGTTAATTTTACTCTTATTTATTATATTATTAGTATTAATATCTATAGTATTTATAAATTCCGTACATTCTGCTAAGATAATACTCGTATCTAGGCAGGTGCCTAGATACGAGTATCGTAGTATCTAGCATTTCATTTCCTAAAGATTTAATCGGTAGGTACCTAAAAAAAGTTAAATCGGCAAATAACGAACCCAATGGAAGAAAATTGTGCTTGAGAAAACTAAAATAAGCAGGAAAGAGGTAAAAGTTTTAGAATGTAAAGCTTAGGTAATCTATCTTCGGTATATAGGTATGACGACTGGTCCTGGAATTACATTAAATTATTTGATATTATGACAGTATTTACATAGAATGAAATATGTACCAACTTTAATTTTGATATCTTTTTAACTTACTTTATGATCATTCAAAGCTAGATATGGGCAAGTCCATTTTAAAAGTACGAAATTATTAGAAATTGTATTTACTATTGGTTAACCCATACAATTTAAAGTGGCTTTTGTTATGAAACCAGTTTCCTAAACCAATCCAATGTATAATATAGCTAACATACAAACTTTACGCGCGACACATAGAAAATACCATGTATGAAGCGTTTTTAGGAAACTCTAAAATTGTGATTTTAAAATCCAGATTTCACGGAAAATTTTCAAAATAACAAAGTATCTAATTCTTTCACCTATGTTTCAGTTATTGAGTAGCCTTTTGATGGCATAATAAATAAAAAAATAGTCGTCATGCCTATTTTTGGTCTTACAGAATTCTTTGTTGACATTTTTCAACACACGTTGAAAATTTCTATAGTGATTTGAGTTCGAGCCTTTGTGATCGTGTAAGCCTTGAGCGAGTTTTAGGAGTATAAACGGTAAGTCATAGTATTATTATCTGTTCTAGATACTACTTCCTACTAATATTATACATACGTAAGTTTGGATGTTTGTTGCTCAATCACGTCGTAAAGTCTGATCGGATTAGGTTGACATTTGGAACACAGTTAAATTATAGTTTGGAAGAACACATACGCTACTTTTTACCCCCTAAATCCAAAGAAGCTTACAATTTTTTTTAATTAGGTAATGATATTTATTATTTAATTAAGCCCAGCCCAAATAAAATTTCAGCCATAACTTTAGTCGGGTTAAACTGACCACAATTCACGTAACGCGTTAGCAATTCTAAAAAAATGCCGCAACAACGTTAAGTTTCATGGAAAAATTACAAAAGTTTTCGAAATTGTCTTGCAGAGAACGAAAATTCGATAAAATGAACAGCGGTAGAGCGCGTGTACCGAAATGTGCGCGGTGCCGCAATCACGGCCTGATCTCCAGCCTCCGAGGACACAAGAAGGCCTGTGCTTACCGACACTGCCAGTGCCCTAAGTGCGGCCTCATCAAGGAGAGACAACGAATCATGGCCGCTCAGGTGAATCTGGTGCTTGGGTAGTTACCTAATTGTTTGACACTATATTCCGAAGAGCATTTCGATGAAACTCTCATTGAGTGCTAAACTAAACACTTATGTTTTTAACTCAAAATGCTTGTAACTATTGAGTAGGTACTAAATTTTAAAATCTGAAAATAATAATAATTAAAATGATGTTATGTAGAGCAGCTTCCATTAAAAATATCATCCCTATTCACGTTATTTATTGCATTTGGATTTTGTAGCGGATTTTGCAGAGCTTACATGGGGTCTACATGTCGTGAATACCTATAGAAATTAGCTAGTTCTGTTGACCCTGCAGCTATTTCAAGAATGGGTGGTGTTGCAAGGTATTAAATAAAACCTTATTCAGAAAATAGTACCGAATGAAAAATGCATGATTAATTTTTTTTCCCAAAGCTCATCATTAGAAAACCTGTTCAATGAATAATTGTCTCAGTGATCGTTTAAGATAGAATAGTCATCGATAGTCGTCGATAGTATGGAGTCGATAGAATAGGCATGATGACTAAAACAATTATAATTAGTCAGCTAGTTAGTTTATTTAACAATATTGTACACGATTTTTTTCTTTTGTTTCAAAACTCAAAATTACAAAGATACAGTCTTAGATAAAGTATGAGTGTAAACTCTTTAGATACAGTGGTTAGAAGTTTCGATTCAGTTCATTGACGATTTTTACGAAGACGTGACGTCACAAATCCCCACTCCTAAAGTTCGATTATAATATATTTGTCCATTATCAATGATTTGAAAAAGGAAAAAATACGGTTCCCTTGTTTTTCTATAATGGTTTATTATAGATAGATTTGAGGTGTGTTTTTGACCCGGTCATCATCCCAATTCAATGTAGTGTCTGATTTCAGAGCCCCTTTGCCTCACTTAGGAAGTGACTCACTACCATACCTTTTTCAGTATTTTTGTCACCTATCAGAAATGTACAAACACAACCGTGTTCCACTGAAATTACACGGCACACAGACAAATCATTACATATCCTTTATTGATGAGTTTAGTGAATGGCCAACAGTCAGCAACTTGGGCTAGAAAGTGCGTTTCACAATCTTGCGGTCGTAATTTCGAAACCCTTTCCTTTACCTGTACCTTGTATCTTTCAGACTTTCAGCATTTTGTTTTGAGATTTACAAGCGGTGAATGAAAACATTTCGAGGAATCCAAGAATTCCAAGAATTTTTCGAGGTCATACGGTCATCTCCCAACCCGGATTTGGACATCGTAGTGGATTATACCTTAACTCTTTCTTTGTGAGAGAACATCCCGAGTTCCAGCAGTGGGATCAATTAGTGGGCTGCTTATACTTCATTGGAGTTATTTATAAATTTGCTAAGTGTATCTAATCAAATTATGGTTCTTGATGTACTTTTGTACTGAACAATAATTTTTCGGCCTAATTTAGGTCCATTTGTAAACTTTTGCGTTGGAATTGTACTTTGTAGTTACTTGGGGCCGAATTTATCATACATTTTTTTAAATTTGTTAAAAACTCAGACTCGGACGCTTACCTTGGTGTCTTTTAGATTAGCTCGCAATTTTCTTTTCACTTATTTATGGAGAAATTAAGTACTTCAATCCTCTATTTTTCACGTTATATTGTCGATGTTAAAAACAGGAAACACAGAAAACTTGAAAACATTTAATGGCAACAGAATCGACTGAAACTGTTAATAATGCGCAAAGCATTTAGTCACTTCCTCGCTAGTGGGTTGAAAAGTAACATGTTGCGTTCGATTCATGATTTTTCACCTTAATGGCGATGAAATTTGGCACTTGACACAAATCTTCCCACCATAAAATTGTGACTGAAACTAAATAAGAAAAAAGTATGCAATTTTCTGACTAGTTCTATTGAAATTCAAATTGCTATTGAATACTTTACTCAGTCTACGTACTTTTGTCAAAATCCTATGCAGGCGCCCAAGCTTTTATCATCAAACGCCGAAGACACCGATACCTTATTTAGTACAAAAATAACCGCCGATTTGGAGGCGTTAATGCGTTTTAATGTACTGAAATCGAGAGCAGTTTATTTAAACAAGTGGCACGTGTTTACTCTGCGTCGCCGGATGAGCCATCGATCGGTTGACTCAGTAATGCATCGCTGTCGATGTTCCCGCCACTTGCTTGCATCTGATCTATTTAATGTTCCGTTCATTTGAGAAAACCACGATCGAGTGTCAGGAGGATGAATATTTTCAGGAGCTCAGCCAACTTTTGCTGCTATCATTTTAGGTGACTCATTCATTATTTGGCTCACGATTTTCGTGACAAATGATTAGAAATTTGTCTATACTTAATTGGAGTTATTTATAAATTGCTAAGTACATCTAATCAAATTAATGTTCTTGATGTACTTTTGTACTGAAAATCTTGTATTTTTTTGGCCTAATTTAGGTCCATTTGTAAACTTTTGCGTTGGAATCGTACTTTGTAATTTTGTAATATTATAAAATGTATCTGTTGCTTGTTGTTAGATATGTTTAGGTCAAATCTTGCTTAGATACCCGTTGCCATATTCCCAAGTGTTTGAATTTTACGCAATGATTAAGTGCTTATGGTAATCCATTTTTAACCGACTTCCAAAAAAAGGAGGAGGTTATCAATTCGACCCCTATGTTTTTTTTTTTTTTTTTTTTTTTTATGTATGTTACCTGATTTCTCGAGAACCTCTGAACCGATTTTAAAATTTCTTTTTGTGTTCGGATGGGTATGCTTCCCGAATGGTCCCATATAAATCTTTTCGAAATCGGTCAAGTAGTTTTTGAAATATGAACCAAAAACTGAAACATTGCGTATCTGGATGACGTTGTAGATTTCACAAAAGTTATGAATCTCGACCCTGTCAATACAAAATTGTGTAAATGCTTTAATAAAACTTGTTTTTAACCCCGACCAAAAAAGGGTGTTATAAGTGACGTCGATGTCTGTCTGTGTGTCTGTCTATCTGCTGTGGCACCGTAGTAGAACTCAAACAGATGGGCCGATTTCGATGCGGTTTCTTTTATTTCAAGGTTAATACCATAGCAGATGTTCTTAGCTATGTCTGGTTAATGTCGATTCAAGATGGCCGCCTCCACAAAATGGCGGACAAAATATTTTCACAACCTACCTCAATTTGGGTATCAAATGAAAGGGCTTGACTAGTAGAGTACTATGTACTATAACAAATTTCAAATCCAAAATGGCCACCACGACAAAATGGCGAATTATATTATATTTTCATTACTACCTCAATTTGGGTATCAAACGAAAGAGCTTGACTAGTAGAATACTTTTCACTATGAAAAATTCAAATCCAAGATGGCCGCTTCCACAAAATGCCGAAATACATTTGTTTTTTCACAACTCCCTTTATATGGGTATCAAATGAAAGGGCTTGACTAGTAGAATGTTGTACAGATAACAAATCCAAGGTAGTCGGGGTTTAATCAAAATTTTAATTTTGTTCTTGTACACTAAAAAGAGTAAAATAAACAATTTTCGTACAAAAAATTAAACCGACTTCAAAACCACAAATAGGCACTCAAAAGCGAAAAATAAACTAAAATCATTGTTATAAGCGCTACTCACTCATCTATTTGAAGTCGGTGCCAGTCAGGTCAAAAAGTTAGTAGATTGATGCTATGTAGGCACAGGTACAGTATCTATCCTATACCTGTTAGATTTAGCTGGCACCGACTTCAAATAGATGAGTGAGTAGCGCTTATAACAATGATTTTAGTTTATTTTTCGCTTTTGAGTGCCTATTTGTGGTTTTGAAGTCGGTTTAATTTTTTGTACGAAAATTGTTTATTATGTTAAGTGTAACCTGGATTTCTTCTCAATATTAGCTCCAGAGCAAAAGAAATAAATCTATCGATCAACATAATTTTAAATAGGTACAGAATGATAATCAGAAACAATGCTCTAGAGCAACAGAGATGCTCGTACCACAAGGGTTGCTTGTAGTGATTTTTCTTCGCTACCATTCCTGACTTCTGAGTAATACGCTATCGTATTCCGTACGGCTCCACTAATTTGATTTAGCAAGATTGAGTTCTGTTTAGTTTTCCAATGAGATGGCCGTCGGGGTACGGTTCATCGCGGCTGCTCCCGGGGGTGACCGCTCACTGCAAACACAAACATACCCTGTTTGTCATTGATTTACCGCTAAATTAATTTTGTCTTCATGCGATTTGTTGCGTGGTCGGAATTTATGAATAGATATCACATGCCGACTTATTTTGACTGACGCTGACATTTGCATTCTTTTTCTTTATTGATTTCGAAAATAAGGAGATGTTTTCACATTACTACTTGGCGATAGGATAATTGGCAATGGTGTTTTACTTCCCCAGGTTGACTCTACAAAGAGTCCTACCACTATATAATTTAAGATTTTTAATTTGTTGCAATGTAATTTTAGTTATGTTTCTGGAGATTACTCGAAACTGGATCGATGTAGAGTTTCAGTCACAAAATATTGATAAATATTATAACTGCATCTTCTCCATTGCTATTTTGTTTCAAAAGTTGTGTTCCCTTGTCATAGAGAAATGAGAAATTTTCAATTGATGATCTTTACAGATATTATGTTGCTATGCTAGGTGGCTCTAAAGCGCCAACAAGCAGCCGAAGACAAGATAGCGCTCCATCTGGCCTCCGTGGAGAGTGGAACGGCTTTGGATGCGCTCCCGCCGGGGCGCATCTACGGCATGCGAGTCACGGAGCCTTGCCCCAGCCCTGGACCAGAGCCCGACTCTGCTGTTGATGACCACGCCGTAAGTACCTAAAGATACTGCCCTGCTCTAACCTGACATCATAAAGGGAATGTCATACGTCACCTATAGTGGTTTTGTTTGCTTTTGATCACGATCGGAAACAGGTAGGTAGTCCACGTATTATCTAACGTAGGTAAACCTCTCTAATGCAGTGTCCCTCATATTATAAGTAGATCATATTTCATTGCAATGTTTAAATGAAACTGTGCCGTTAGAAAAAATAATAATTTTAAAACATATAAATGTAATATAAATATTTATATTAAAAATAGTCTCCACGTACTTCGGGGTCCATGGCTTTTGTTATTTTATATAAAAAATACGTTTTGTGTATTTTACATGCAGGAACAATCAAATAAGTTTATCTAAAGTAGGTACTTAATTACGAGTACTTTCTAAAGTGTGCACCGTTTGCCTTTCTAAAGTTTAGTTGTCTTGAAGGTGTTATCCCCGATGGAATTCAGTATCGCAGCCGACGTTTGCATCACAAAATGACATAGATATCGCATCGTCTTCCATATCGTCACGTCGGTGTAATAAACAAACGTTCCAGTATACCAAAACAACGCCACGGCTGCGTGCGACACTCTCGATATTATATTTATTAAATTTATGTTTAGTGACATCTTTTGTACTAGTCCAAAAGTCCAGATTCAGCTAGACAGGAGAGACAGGAGAGATTTGAGAGCAGCTGCTAGAAGTTCAGCCAAAAATAATAAAAAAACCTGTTTAATTCCCAGCCGATTCACATCGACAGCGAGACGAGTGACTCCATGCCCGACTGCTGTACATCACCTGACTCCGCCGGGACCACCTCTGCTTCCTCATTGCGGTGAGCGCTTC
Source organism: Ectropis grisescens (assembly GCA_017562165.1). NCBI lineage: Eukaryota > Metazoa > Arthropoda > Insecta > Lepidoptera > Geometridae > Ectropis > Ectropis grisescens. The sequence goes on along the minus strand of CM029788.1, from coordinate 15,611,981 downwards.
AACTGTAACTTAATTCCTAGTCTAAGTTTATATTTTATTTTTGGAACGAAGTTCCTTATCGCGCGTTGTGAAAGGGGGCTAGACGGAAAAAAATCTTACGAAAAGTTGTCACGACACTTTTTGCTATTGTAAGCTGTGCGGCGTCGCATGTTTCTCTGTCTGTCTCTCTCTCTCTTATAGAAAGCAAGCCAGATATTTTCATTTCTATTTCGCATTGAACAGTGTGGTGTCGCGACGATTATTTTTGTTGAGTGTATACAGGTTTTTTGTAAATAATAAAAAATAATAATAATAATTCCTTCACTAATTAATCGAAAGGAACTTCGTTCCATCCGGGTGTCCCTTGACACCTCTCAAGTTTTATTTTTTTGTATTTTTCCATCCCTTTATTGTTAAATTTCCCATTTCATCCTACGGTTGCTTGGATAAGATTGTTTTTAGTGCATAATAAGTTAGTTTGCTAATTGCTACCTCATTTAAAATATTCTTTTGTTTAGTTTAAATTAAGTCCAAGAAAGAATTTATCGATCCACGTATAAAACCAGTTTAGGCACTTATTGTTACCTATGCGTTGCAGTAAGTCTAACAAATCTATCAAATTTTGGTTGTTAAAAATTTAGTCATTAAAGTTAATAGAAAAAGTCAACATTAACTTCTTTGTCCAATAGAAAGTCCTTTACTTTTTGACGTGACAACGTCTTATAAATTGGTTTGCCGGGTGACACTTCAAGAAACTGCGTTACGCTCCGCTCACGTTATGCGCTCACAACGAGAGCGAGTGAGAGGCACGCGTCCCTTCCACTCGGGCATGGTTAGCCCGCCTAAGAGCGAGAGAGACAGACATAAAAAGTGAAAGGCACGCGTCCCTTCCGTAAAATTATTTTACCACTCAAAGTCGTTGTCACGTAAAACTTTCGCCCATATACCGACTTTACAGGCAACCAATTTTTTTATTTATTTTCTTTGATTGGACTTTTTATCAATTGTTATAGTTAGTTCGCAGTAACAAATTATAATATGTGAAACTGTAACTAACTACGCACTATTATACCTAATATACTCGTAGCCTTCTATAGCTCAGATGAACAGAGAAGAACATAACTGCTTTACCAATACTATCTTACTATCCCAGATGTATTTGTGTATAGAACCCTAAAAATAGGGACCAGTCTCCGCGTATGATTGTTAGAAGTTAGTTCCCAAAGAGACTTATAATGTACCTCATCAGAATGGGCCCGGAGGCGGCTCCAGAAGACGGCGCAGTGAGTACAGCCGGCTTGGAGATGCTGCGTAAGCTGTTCCCAGGGAAGAAACGGTCCGTGCTGGAACTGGTACTGCGGAGATGCAACCACGACTTGCTTCGAGCCGTCGAGCACTTCAATGCTACTCATGTGAGATAACCACTAACCATCTTAGTACTAGTATCTACACTTAATAAGGCAATAGGCATGATGACTAAAAGGCTTATCAGTACGTCATAATAAAAAAATAATTGTGCACGTATCTTTTCTTTTGTTTTACAAACAATAAATGACGAAGATACATTGATTAGAAGTTCCAGTGACGTAACTTCATTGTACGATTTTTACGAAGATGTGACGTCACAACCCTCTGTTACGGAAGTTTGATGTTCTATATATTTTTCGATTTCATAATTCGATAAAACAAAATATGCCCCATATTTTTCCATAATATACCAGACGGACTAATAAGAATGGTATATTTTTTATCCAGTCATTATCTCAATTGACACAATGTATTCTCAACAGGACCCCAGAGACAAACTGGTGGGAAACTCATCCGCACCAACCTTCGAGTCGTCTGTATCTAGTTCTGAAGAGGTGGAGTCCCGCTGGTCAGCGTTTCGTCCTGTTGGGCCTCGGGCGCCGTTCCTGCCAGCGTTAGTGATGGGTAGAGTCTGTGGGTCGGATTGGCTGGTGCCCCTGCCGACTTTACCTGCTCTGTCCACTCCTCTGTTCGCGCTGCATAACCACGCGCCGCCACCGCAGTGCAATCCTTGCGCCCCAGACTGCCGTCAGTGTAACAACCACCACTAAGCTGATAAAGATATGGTTTGATTTCTATGAAGATTCTTCTCGTAATTTCATCCTCCTGGATAAATTGACTGAAATCTCATTTGAATATCTTGAATGTACATTTTCGGAGCGAACTGTTTTCAATGTTTTGTGGTATGGCTGGAATGATGATCCAGCACGAAACCAAGAACGAAGCTAAGTTTTCAGGACGTGTTACCGCAACGATGACGAACGAACCAGGGCAGTACACTTATTAAAGGCTAAGGCTTCGTTCGATAGTAGTTTATTCAAACAATGCAAATAATTTACACAAAATTAGTGCAATATACATTAAGAATTTATTCTACCTTTCACAAAGAGTGATAAAAAAGAACAAGGAATTTTTCAATACACCGCGCTGTATCGCCTAAATTCAAGTGTAACTACAGTGTTCCCCATGGCTTGAAATCATCAAAATGATATGAAATAAGAAGACACGGCAACGGCGTAGTAACAGCAAGATCTTGGGGATAGGTACTAATTGGAGATACCAGAATAGGTAGGAACGTCTGACAATGGAAAATTGTTATATCACGTAGTATCACATTACCATTTTATCTCTACTACTACTTTTTGTATAAAGCTAATTGTTTTAATTGCCTAAAGTACTATGTAGATTTAGTATTAGTTGGTAAGGAGAATTTTAATGAAGTTTCAGAAAAGCGAATACAATTAGAGATTTTCAGAATAACAAATAGTTAATAAGTGTGAAATAATTATCAATATGAAAACATTATATAACATACTAGCTGTACTCTGCCACGCTTCGCTGTGGCAGATTGTGATGCATAAATTAGATAAAAACAACCCTTGATGCGGATTATATGTCATTCTAAAATTTCAACTCGATCAAAATTCAATCGTGCTGAAGTTTTTGAGTTTTGAAGCGTACACAAACCAACATAACGTTTTTATATATAAGTAAAGAAAGATTAACATAACCTATGTCAAATTATTGACATTGACACACCTACAAATTTTTAAGAAATTGAAATATTGGCGCCATCTTGCATTGCAATATTGCATTCCGAATTAATTTATTTTATGATTTATCTATAGCATTTTTAGTATTATTTGTCACATTAAAAACAGAAACTGGAAAGCTTTATTTTGCTGTTAAATAAATGCATTTACGTTTACCCAAATCGTCTTATTCATTGTTGTCTATCTCCCTTAAACTTCTACATCAAATTTACGAATATTTATTACATTAAATTTAACCTTGAGCAGGATTTTATTGTGTGAAGATCAACAGTTTTACCTGAGCTGTAGGTTAAAATTAATATTTTAATTTATACCTACGTCACATAGTATTAATTTTCATTCAACTAAAAAAAAATTCGTTCACAAAAATTAGACCCACTTCAAACATATATTGAAACAGTAGAAAACCTTATACAATTGAATCTGTTTCTATTACGTATATTATTTTTTTGTGTGATAGGTACGTATTACGTACAGTGATGAGACGAGCAAGCTATGTGCTTGGTGGTAAGCACAGTGACATCACAGTGACACACACAGCACAGTAACAGCACAGTAACAGCACAGTGACACACTTAGCTCTGAGAATATGAAGAGTTCAAATCATTACTTAGAACTGCACTACGCTCGTCACCCGGATATATGAATCTCTTTAATTCAGATTAACATCAATATCAAATAGATATTACTAAGTATGTAATGGATATAATGTTGTAGGTAATATTTATTTACAAAATTTTTGCGTGTTATTAATAATTTTTCATTTGTAATTTTTAACCCCCGACCAAAAAAAGGGGTGTTATAAGTTTGACGTCGATGTCTGTTTGTCTGTCTGTCTGTCTGTGTGTGTCTGTCTGTGGCACCGTAGAGCTCAAACGGATGGGCCGATTTCGATGCGGTTTCTTTTATTTGAAGGTTAATATCCGTGCGAATGTTCTTAGCTATGTTTGGTTAATATCGATTCAAGATGGCCGCCTCCACAAAATGGCGGACAAAATATTTCTTCACAACCTACCTCAATATGGGTGTCAAATGAAAGGGATTGACTAGTATAATACTATACAGTATAACAAATTTCAAATCCAAGATGGCCGCTACCACAAAATGGCGCATAACACTATTTTTTTTACTACGAGTACTACCTCGATATGGGTATCAAACGAAAGGGTTTAACTAGTAGAATACTTTGCACTGTGACAAATTTGAAATCCAAGATGGCCGCTACTACAAAATGGCGAAATACATTTCTTTTTTCACAACTACCTCAATATGGGTATCAAATGAAAGGGCTTGACTAGTAGAATGTTGTAAAGATAACAAATCTGAGGTAGTCGGGGGTAAACCAAAATTTTTATTTTTGTTCTTGTTACAACATTTTTATTTTGCACTGAACATGCACAGTACACAATTTGTATATACCGGGACCGGCAGCACCATTAGAATGACAACTGGCAGAGTATCCGAATTCATCACACATTTTTTTATTTGTTAAAAACTTAGACTCGGAACCTCTTTGTAGTACTTTTTTTTAATCGTTTGCGCACAATTTTCTTTTCACCTATGGACGTATGGAGGATAGAGGTAAGGATTGTTATCTCAAATGGTAGAAGAATATTTAAAAATGCTAAAAAAGAATAAATTGTAAATTAATGGAAGTATGCCAATTTAAATAATTTAACATTATTGACAACTAAAATAGTTACTAATAGAAAATTTCAACTACTTGCGTAGTACAGAATAATGTAGTAAATCCAACATCAATTAGTTAATATTTTGAGAAATCATGTAGGTAAGTAGAATACATTTTTTTCATGAATTTTATATAGTACGTTTATTTATATCCTTTATAATTTACCCTGATGCTAATGTGGCGCTACCATGATTTATAATAATATATAATGCATTTGGGCGGACACTTTTTCATGTACACAGATGACACTCCTTACCTCAACCGGTCAACTCTCCATATTTTCACGTCATATTGTTGTAGTTAATACTCTCTATGTATATTGAAACTGTATGGAACCAAAGCCGAACACAATCAAATGACCAAACTTACCTACTCTGTAAATCCTCGGAAAATCATGATTTTTTTTCACAAACTAGCCATTAGAATTTTAAAATTTATATTTTTTATAGTTTCAACACCTATTCTAATCTATTATTCCGTAACGCCGTACAAAAATCATGCGGCAAGGAGAAATGATCGAGGTTTAGAACCCCCTCTCAACAACAGCACTCAGTTGGACAGTTTACAAGTGACGGCATAGTGCTCAATCTTATTACTTTATACCCTTCTATCATCCTACATAGGTCTCCTGCTGTATCAGATGACCCATAAATTTTGTTCACGGGCCTGCAGTCTATTAGCGTAAATTGTGGCTCGCGTAAGTCATGAGTAGGTAACTAATTCTTTAGAATACGGCTGTTAGTCCCGTTCTAAATATTTGCTATCTGGTCCGCACGAAACCCTAAACAACGTAACCATATTCAAAGATAAATGAGATTCAATTCACGTCACGTGTACGTTCGTGGTACGTCTGCAAACCGACATATTAATTAGACAGTCAGTCCTCAAGTGACACACTTGGCATTATGTTATATTTGAGTTTAGTTTTGATATTTGTGTTCCTAAACGTAGTTAGTGACGTAAATTATTTCATACGGACATTTGTCACTGTATTGTGGGGTCGACTGTTCCATTCAAAACGTCCTTTACTTGACACTGTAAATTTTTATAGTAAGTTGTTTTAAATTATTCGATAGATCGTCTACAACAAAGAAACATTAGACGTGGCAAAATGAAATGCGGTATTTTCACAAAAAGATTCACTATCACTGTGCAAATATGCATAGTTGTGTGGCTTGGGTGAAAACTGTGATTTCTATGATGGAGTGCCCATCAAATTTGAGAATTTTAAAGCTATTTATTTTTTAATTTTACTGTAAGCCGGAAAGAAGGGTAATGTGTGAAGATCCGAGGCCTTAACGGTGTTGGGAATTGGTCTCCATTTCACATTATACCTAAAAAAATATGCTTTATTCAGAAGAAGAATTTTTGTATATGACTTGCAGCGCCCCACGGTTTTATCACTGCAGTTCCCGTTCCCATTACTTTCACGAGATAATACCTAATAGCGTAGTATGGATTATTCCAGATTATAACATGTGTTTCAAATTTTAAACCGATCCGTCTATGACTCGTCCATGATTGAGCAACAAATATCCCAAACATCTAAAGATCAAAATGTTTGCATTTAAAATATTAGTAGGATTAGAATATATGTAAACTGTTTAACACAAACTTCCGAAAAACAATTTCGTTGCGGTATCTTAGCGAATTTTAAGACAAATATTTATTGCTCCATACTGAAATAGCTCTTTGAACGTAATACAAGTAGGTATAGTCGTTTTAACCAACATTAGTCAAAGCTTTCTCGAGCCAAAAAACTGTATTTTTTAAGCAAAGCCGAATTTTATATCTTTGGGGTGTAAGGGGACCTCAACATCTAAGTGTCCCCAAAACTGTCAACCTCACCTGCCCGTGGTGCACCCTGCCGACCAACAAACGAGGCTCTGACGACCGACCGATGGCGGGATAACCATCCAAATAGCCGTGCTGTAAATATAGCTGTGACGGGCAGCAGCGTCACATGCATAAGATGGCACGGCACTGCGGTCGCCAACCCGCATGCCCAGCGTGGCGACTATGGGCAATACCCCCTTTATGATAGGTCCCAAAAAGAAAAGGCCCCTAGTTCCCGGCCGCCCTGCTATTCCTGGCCAAGGCGGCGGTCATGGTAACGGCAGGGCAGGGGGTGCGAAGAATCCCCGGGCTACGGTAGGCCGCCAAACCCAATTGACCCTGGCTGTGCATAACGGACGGACGATTCGAGATGACGATAGGCTCGCTCAGCTGGAAGAAGAACTGACCCACATAAGGTGGCACATTCTCGGGTTATGCGAAGTCCGAAGACAGGGAGAGGACACCGTAACCTTGGAATCGGGCCATCTAATGTATTACCGTGAAGGTCACCAGCTGTCGCAAGGTGGTATCGGGTTTCTGGTCCACAAAACTCTCCATAACAACGTTTTAGAAATCGCAAGTGTGTCTCCGAGGGTCGCATACCTGGTGCTGAAGTTGACCGAGAGGTATACCCTCAAAGTGGTCATGGCGTACGCACCCTGGGAGGCATACCCTGATTCAGAGGTGGAAGCTTTGTATGAGGATATAGCGAAGGCTTTACATAACACCTCCAAAGCCCACTTCAACGTTGTTATGGGGATTTTAACGCCAAAGTGGGAGTACGGACTTGCAGTGAATCGGTAGTAGGACCATATGGTTTGGGAAGACGAAATGACAGGGGCCAAATGCTGATCGACTTCCTCGAAAAGGAAAGGCTGTTTCTGATGAATTCGTTCTACCAGAAACAGCCTCAGAGGAGGTGGACATGGCGAAGCCCCGACGGACGGACGAAAAATGAGATTGACTTCATTATTGCGGATAAACGGCGTATATTCAGGGATGTCTCAGTGATCTCTAGGTTTGCTACCGGAAGTGATCACAGGCTTGTGAGAGGCACCCTGAATATTGATTACAAGCTTGAACGCGCCCGTTTGATGAAGTCAACACTCCGTCCGAACCTTCTCCAAACCATAGTTGGGTCTGAAACATTTCAGCTAGAACTGAATAACCGGTTTGCTGCCTTGGAAACCACAGACAGCGTTGACCAGAAGCTCGACAGAGTGGTGGATGTCCTACGAGATGAGGGCACAAAATTCTGCAAAATGCGGCGCAAAGGCAGAAAGTCAAAGCTTTCGACGGAAACTCTGCAACTCATGGAGGAACGACGAAATCCCACGTTAACTTCGTCAGAACAAGGGGCTCTAAATAAGAAAATTACCAAACTTGTACGACGTGACCTCCGATTAGCTAACACGCTCTTGATTGAAAAATCAATTGAGCAAAATCGGGGGTCAAAAGTGTTCGTCAAGACACTAGGTAGAAGTCACCTAACGAAGTTAACCACCTCGGCGGGGACAGTCGTTACATCCAAAGCGGGTATTCTTTCGGAAGTGGAAGACTTTTACGGCCAGCTGTACGCATCACATGCTCCTCATCTCCCACAAAACGAGGACAAAAGAGCCACTCTGACACGCCACTACACAGAAGACCTGCCTGAGATAAGTCAAGACGAAATTGTGATGGCTCTTGGGCAACTTAAAAATGGAAAAGCCGCGGATGAGGACGGGATTACAACAGAGCTCTTAAAGGCTGGTGGAGCCCCACTTCTTAAAGAGCTCCAAGAACTGTTTAATGCCGTCCTCTTCACCGGGAGGACTCCACAGGCGTGGCACAGAAGTGTAGTCATCCTTTTCTTTAAAAGGGAGATAAGACCCTTTTAAAGAACTATAGGCCAATATCGCTTCTGAGCCACGTCTATAAGTTGTTCTCAAGAGTTATCACAAATCGTCTCGCCCGAAGACTCGACGAGTTCCAACCTCCTGAACAGGCCGGGTTTCGAAGTGGGTACAGCACCATAGACCACATTCACACGGTACGGCAGATTGTACAGAAGACAAAAGAGTACAATCGGCCTCTTTGCTTAGCGTTTGTGGACTATGAAAAGGCGTTTGACTCGGTCGAAACCTGGGCTGTTCTGGAGTCCTTACAGCGATGCCAAGTCGATTGGCGATACATCGAGGTGATGAGATGTTTGTACGACGCCGCTACGATGACGGCCCAAATTCAAGACCAGCAGTCGAAGCATATTCCTCTGCAGCGAGGCGTGAGACAAGGGACGTAATTTCCCGAAATTGTTCTCAAACGCACTAGAGGATATGTTTAAGACTCTGGATTGGGTTGGACATGGCCTAAACATCAACGGCGAGTACATCTCTCACCTACGATTTGCGGACGACATCGTCATAATGGCAGAGTCGCTGGAGGACTTGCAGTGTATGTTGGACAGCCTGGCTGACGCTTCTCAACGCATCGGCCTCCGGATGAATTTGGATAAAACCAAAGTCATGTGCAACGAGTTCGTTGCTCCGGGACCGATTGCCGTTAGTGGAACCACTCTTGAAATTGTACAGAAATACGTTTACCTAGGGCAGACGCTCGAACTAGGTAGAGGTAATTTTGAGAGTGAGGCTATGAGAAGAATACAGTTGGGCTGGGCAGCGTTTGGAAAACTTCGTCGGGTCTTCTCGTCACCCATCCCACAAAGTCTCAAGACAAAAATGTATAACCAGTGCGTCTTACCCGTTATGACCTACGGTGCTGAAACGTGGACACTGACAGTGAAAATGGTCCGTAAGCTCAAAGTCGCTCAGCGAGCTATGGAAAGGGCTATGCTTGGGGTTTCTCTGAGGATTGCATCCGGAACGAAGTAATTCGTCAGAGAACTAGAGTCACCGACATAGCTCAGCGTATTAGCAAACTGAAGTGGCAGTGGGCCGGTCACATCTGTCGCAGACCCGATAGCCGTTGGGGCAGACGGGTTCTGGAGTGGAGACCGCGAATCGGCAAACGTAGTGTAGGACGTCCTGAGACTAGATGGAGTGACGATATTCGAAAGGCAGCTGGTGGCGGTTGGAGAAGTAAGACCGAGGACCGGGCTGAGTGGCGTATCATAGGGGAGGCCTATGTCCAGCAGTGGACGAATACAGGCTGATGATGATGAGTATCAGATATGTTGAAAATTTCCTTGACAATTTCACAGCTTTTTGAGTCGCCACCTTGAGTGATTATTCGGAATACGGTAATAAGGCTAGCGATGATGTTATAGATGACTACATACTATTGATGTTATAGGTGTCGGTACTCACCAAGATTGCGATGTGACGCTGAAGTTTGTCCGCACGGCGCGGTTGCTTCGGGAGCTTGACATGGCTCGGTTCCTGTACTACGAAGTGACCGGTGTGTACCGCCGTAGCTTGCAGTTCGGGGTGCACTCTCTGCAGGGATCCACGCTTGTCCACAACCACGAACCCGTACCTTTGTACACACCATACAAGATAACTACTAAGGTCTGTGTAGTACTTTTGATGTTTCGGATTTTGCGCCACCTCAAAGATCGATAGACAGTAACTATTTGAGAGTAACTGCCATAGATCTTTATAGAATTAGAACATAATTATGATTAATTTTACCCCTGACCGTGCACAATCTAAAAAAAAAACGGTTTGAAGTGGTCATTTAGATGTGATCTCTCAATAATGGAACTACTAAATTTTACCTATATATCTATTGAGATAAAATTTTGATTTTTTAGCCTATTTCATGTACACACACAGCCATAAATACAAACTATCGAACTTTTAAGTCAGTTCCAATTTCATTTGAAAGAATTTGATCTGATAGGTACCCATTCTAGCTATTGGTTTACTCTAACTAATATTGGTTACAGCTAACAGATGTAGCTAACAGATCCGTAATAATGATCAAAGGACTTATATTATGTAACGTATCTTCTCTTTTTTCAGTTGGTTTACTGGGATGATCGTTCCGTCTTCCTAGAACACGATGTGATAACACTATATGATGGAAAAAAACGCTGTTTGTACCTGTCACGACAATATGCTCTCAGTAAAGACAATGTCTCCTTAGAAACATTGTTTAAAGACCTACCTGGGTCAGAAGTCACACTAACTTGCCCAGAATATATAAAAGACTGGCTGAGAAGTATGGAAAAATCGAGCGCTAAATTGAGAAATGTCTGAGCAAAGAAGCGCAAAGCACTTCTGAGGCGTTGCTGTAGAAGTGCTTTTAATCTGCATCTGAAGTTTTTACACTGGGGATGGTACTAAGAGAAAATAAATTATGTAAATAATTACGAATAAATCAAGGCAATTTGCTTTATTTATTGTTTTATTGTACATAGTACTTGAGATATCGTTAAAGGTCTAATTTGTGCTGTCACGACTGGGAATCGAGGCTTTCCTTTTTGATTCTTTTCATAAGAGACTTCTCTTTTGAAGAAAGAGAGATAGAGAATATTAGGTCCTTACATAATTATGAAATTGGTGTTTTGTCGTACTGGCCACTTTGATTTCAAATATCTCCTGTTTGGTTTGGAATTCCCGTTTTAAATTTATAACTTGAATGGTTAATGGATAATTTATTTTAAGACCAAAATAAATAATGCACATACCCATTTTGTCACGAAAAATGTTCTTTTGAGAATAGAATTTTTTGAATTTATTTATAGTGTTTATAAATACATTGCTAGGGACATTGACACATTGTTGGGCAAGTAGTAGTTAAATTCATACTTTCATAACAATATTATTCTGCGAATGTAACTGTCTGTCTCGCTTTACCGCCTAAACCACTGAAACGATTTTTTATAAAATTTGTTACATAGATAGAATAAATCCTTAAAAAAGGACCGGTTACTTTTTATTGTGGAAAAAGTGGTTTCAGGGGTTGAAATGGGAGATGAAAATTCATATGGAAATTCATTATTGTTGAAGATAACCACGAAACTTTGTATATAAATTCTTGACACCACAGAAACCTAAAGTACCTTATTATTTAGATTTCTTTACTTGACACGAAGCCAATAAAAATTGCTCTAGTAATTTTGTAATATCGAACAGTACGGCAGGTCTACCGCCTAATTCTCCTGCTTTCTGATATGCTCTGATTTGTGATGTCATCAGGCAATTTGATAACGCCGATGAAAGCAGACAACTACATCTGCTTTCAGTTCCGCTGCATAAGGCAAGCAAATGTAGTGTCTGCTTTCATTGGAATAGCCATTATGGCCGATGACGTTACAAATTAAAGCATAGCAGAAAGCAGGGGCTTTCTGCTATGCTTTAATATAAGTTAGACGGGATTTAATAATGGTTTAAAGTTTGTATGGAAGTTCGTCATTGTTGAAGATAAAACAATAAACTTTTGTATCTAGACTATTGATGCGAAGAAATTACATGTTTGTTACTAGCAATTTTGTAGTTTCGAATTGTACGGGGATGAAATAGAGGTTGAAATGGAGGATGAACGTATATTTGGAAGTTCATTATTGTTGAAGATAAAATCATGAAGCTTTGATACACTTGAGACACCTTAGATATGAAATACGACACGATGAAGACATCCACACAAATCTATATCTAATATATAAAATTCTCGTGTCACAGTTTTCGTTGCCATACTCCTCCGAAACGGCTTGACCGATTTTGATGAAATTTTTTGTGCTTATCCGGTATCTATGAGAATCGGCCAACATCTATTTTTCATCCCCCTAAATGTTATTTATTTATTAAAATGTTGTTTATTTATTTTTTAGACAAAATTTTTAATTTCTATTTTTTTATGATACAACATACAAAAATACATACAATCCTCAATTTTCACCCTTCTACGATCAACCCTTATTTTTTAATAGCCGTTTTAGTAATTTAATCATTTTTCCTCTCCGGTCGAAAACTGATCAATCGTCATTGTGACAGGTGTCACTTCTGTGACCCAGTAAACAGCACGATAATTTGGGGATCAAAGGTAGCCTATAGCATATATATAGTTAGAACACGCTAATCTCGGGAACTACTGGACCGATTTAAAAAAATCGTTTACCGTTATTTCATATGTTCGTAATCCTTGACCGCTGTAGGTTATATACATGTACCACGGGCGAACCCGGGGCGGGCCGCTAGTCTAATATATAAAATTCTCGTGTCACAGTTTTCGTTGCCATACTCCTCCGAAACGGCTTGACCGATTTTAATGAAATTTTTTGTGCTTATCTGGTATCTATGAGAATCGGCCAACATCTATTTTTCATCCCCCTAAATGTTAGGGGTAGTCCACCCCTAAATTTTTATTTTTATTTTTAGACAAAATTTTAATTTCTATTTTTTATGATACAACATACAAAAATACATACAATCCTCAATTTTCACCCTTCTACAATCAACCCTTATTTTTTAATAGCCATTTTAGTAATTTAATCATTTTTCATCCCCGGTCGATAACTTATCAATCGTCATTTAATTAGTTATCCCCGCCAGTTGTCTACAGGTGTCACTTCTGACCCAGTAACCAGCACGATAATTTGGGGATCAAAAGTAGCCTATAGCATATATATATATATATATATATATAGTTTGTACACTAATCTTGGGAACTACTGAACCGATTAAAAAAATCGTTCACCGTTCTTTCATATGTACGTAATCCTTGAATGCTGTAGGTTATATATATGTACCACGGGCGAAGCCGGGGTGGGCCGCTAGTACTCGTATATAAAAATCAATGCCACTTTTCGTTAGTAAGTGAACTCTTTCTAAACGGCTGGACCGAATTGAATAATTTTTTTTGTAAACGTTTGGGTAGGGCCCTGGATGGTTTAGATTCACAAATCAGCCCGGTAGAGGGTACTGCAGTTGGTATCTAGGTTATTATCCGAGCGAAGGCGGAACGGGCCGCTAGTATTAAATAAAGTTACTCAGTCTGTCTGTTACGGCTTTACACCTAACAACTGAAACAATATTGATAAAACTTTATGAAGATGTTTTAATACTTATGAGCTGTTTTTAGTATTTTAAATATTTGTTCCGGTATTTTTTTTTGCAAATTAAGTACTTATGTATAAAAGTACTGCCTTAGTTACCTTAACATTTAAAATTTATTTCGCGTCTAATAAATTTATTTCTAGTCTTCTTTCTATATTTAGCTATCTTCTATTTTTTTATGTGGGTTTCTTATGGGTTTCGCATGGAATTGTCTGGGTGTGTCTGTAGCAGACGGTCGGATAATGTCACGGACATATATGGACACTACAACTGCAGTGTCGCGTTCGTAGTTACTTTAGTTCCTAGGGGCCAACCATAAATTACGTCACAAGTCAAGGAGGAGGGAAGGGTCGATGAAGTGAGTCATTATGTGACAAGGGGTGGGGAGGGGTCTAATTTTTGTGACGTCAGATTAAAAAAATGTCGTATTTCATATCTACGTAATACAACAGTAAATTTAAACGAAAATTGCAAAATATGCGACTTCACACTGGGTAGAGGGAAGGTCTCAAAAATGTGACCAACTGTGACAAGGACAGGGGAAGGGAACGAAAATCATCAAATTCGTGTGACGTAATTTACGGATACTCTGCCGACTAAACCACAGAATAGATATCTAAACCATCTATAGGATTTCACCTCTCGCTCTCACATTCAACCACGAACCCGCCAAACAACACTTGCACGGTGTTCATTTATTTTTGTTAAATTATTCTAATAAGTAGGTAACGTTTTAAAAAAAATATATGGTACTATATTTTTTATTCTTGAACATTAAAGCAACCGGAGCTCTGCCAAGAAATAATTTTACTTTCAAGTTTATTTTACCGGTATTATGTGGCTCAGTTGTTATTTACCTACCTATAACTAATTTGTATGAAAAAAAATATAAAACAAACGCTAAGAATATAACAAATTATAAATATCAGTAATCAGTAAAATTCGTCAAATGCCTCAGTTAAAAGTTAAGCCCATTTAAAGTTAGGCCCTTTGGTCAAGTGTAAGGTCACTGACTCTGCATAATCACAACAGCATGCAAGTGAAACTTAGGACCTATTGGAGTGTTTGTTTGCCGCTATTGCTCTTTCATACTATTTCAAACTAATTTCTATAGGAGTGATAAAGACAAAAAAGTTGCTTTCGCTGACGTAGTCTAGAAACACTTTACATGCTGTTGTGGCTTCGAGTTGTATTCAGTTCCAAAAAGTAATAAGTGAAGTCATCGATGACTTCAATTATTACTAACTGGTCTTTATTCTTGTCTTTCATTATGGTAGTATTCATTGGAGTTCTGTAAGCGTTGGTAGTCTTTTATAGTTGTAATTTAAGATTTAACAGATTTAAAATGTTGTGTATAATTGCGACAGTCGTAGCTCTCGCTTACATTTTCTGGGATGTGAATTACTTTCTACGGATAGCTTTCACGATCGGAATCGGGAGATTGTTCCAAAAGAAATGCGGTGTGAATGACACAACAACGGTTTACGGTAAGTTTCCAATATATTCAAGTTTTTTACAGTATTATGGTAGATAATATAAGTTACTTTACAGACTGGTTTGTGTCTATATTAGATTATTTAAGAGAGCGATGTAATATTTACACGATACCGGTTATGTTATGACGTTCTGTAGTATGAATAACACAGTTTTTGCTCGTGTAAACTTATAGGCTTGGAGTAGTTGTTAGTGATGAGTGATATTACTTGCATCCTACTAATATTATAAATGCGGATGTTTGTTGATCAATCACGTCGGAGCGGATTAACGGGATTAATTGGGTTGAAATACGGGAGATATAATAAAGCCTGGAAATATGGAATTCCTGGAAATAACCTAGAAGAGTACATAGGTTACTTTTTATTCCGTGAAAATAACGGGAATGGAAACTACCCAGGTAAAACCGCGGGACCCAAGTAGCGAATTAATAAATTCACATGCGTACCTGGAAAAGGAAGAAGGGGTAGACGATGTTGTGTCTCGAGCGATGCACATTTGTATTTAATTTGCTTGTATTTGGGCAATACTTCTGAGTCTTCGTCTGAGTAGAAACTTTAAAGAGATTCGTTGATTATTCATCCATTGAAGTTTAAACCATAATCCACTACGCTGGCTATGTTGCGGGTTTGCCAGACTTGTCTTTAAAGAGTAAATATCAGACAAGCAGGTTTTCTTATGATGTATTTTCAACACAGTTATTAAGTTAGCGGCATTACGCATATGAGCGGTTGCTGTTCTCCCGACAAGATCAGCCGTAACTTACCATACCATAGAATATAGGTACCTGTGTTAATATTTACAAAAAATATTACTTGGCTCCTAAGTTATAATTTTTGTAAATATAAACATGCGTACCCAAAGCATCTATTTAAGGCCCGTATTTTTGTATGGATCCCGAACCACTCAATATATATCTATATAATTTTTTTTTAGCGTGGGCAGAGCCTTTATTAACAAAATCAAAATACAATGAGAACTACACTACGCTACAAACCTATCTAACTAACTATTTACACTAAGCACACCTGAATTATCCACAAACCACTGTAGGTCTACAGATAATCATAATATACATTGGTAGATTACGTACAAATAATTGAAAAAAAAAAGTCGATGTTACAATATTTTGATACCTATGATGAAGATAATTACCTACATTGTGTGGTGCGTGTCTTTAAAACCTAATGTCAATATCCTGGGATATACCTACTAAAAAAACAATGTCTAATACCTATTTATTTATTTACCTATAATGATGTACATATATAAGTTTGCCTCGATTGAGTACCTAAGTAATATATTTACATTAATTAATGAACGCAAAAATAAGAGTCATACAATACATACGGGGGGCGTATCAATTAACCTCCTATACCGACGAGTACATAGCTAAGACGACAATTTCGCACAGAAATTGTCGTTGTTATAGTCGGGTCATTTTAATAGGTAACATTTGACAATTCATCAAAATTCGACAACGTAACCTTGTAACGGCGGGCATTAAATAATATATTTTTTCGTTTTGTTAGAACTGCATATCGTTTATTTTTTTTCTATTACGACTACATATTTGTTATATTAATGACTGATACTAGCAATTTTACGATTTGTTTTCACTTATAAACCATTCTAAACATAATAAACAATATCTGATCTAAAGAACTGCACGTCGCTACAATGTTGCGTCAGTTAACCTTTTTTTGTTTTTAACCACTAAGGATGTTACTGTGAAATCGAAAGCTGATAAGTTGAATCGAATGCAAGGATTACTTGTGAAGAAATATTACCATAAAAATTAATGACCACGTTGTGACTATAATAAAACATAAATATATATTTTTTTATTTTATTAACTACTAGCTTTTACCCGCGACTTCTTTCACGTAAAATAAGTAAGTATTAAGGTAAATGAGGGAGTACATATTTACTTGAACAGTAGTACCACCCATACAAATTTACTTTTACTAATACAGTGGTTTAGGCGTCAAAACATTAATAGACAGGCAGAGTTACTTTCACATGTATACTATAAAATAGTATGAATTTTAAGCATCTAGCTTAATTTTTTTACGGTTTTTCAACATTGACGAACTTCCATATAAACTTTCATCCCCCATTTCAACTTCTATTTCATCCCCGTGGATTGAAATTACAAAATTGCTAGAACAATCCTTTATTTTCTCCACTTCAAGTGTTAGATATAAAGTTCCATGGTTTTATCTTCAACAACGACGAATTTCCACACAAAACTGTCATCTCCGTTCAGTTAATGAATAATTAAGAAATCGAAATTACAAAATTGCTACGCGAAGCTTATTATATAGCGAAGCGATTGCTTCGCGTCAAGCGTTTAGATACGAAGTCATGGTTTTATCTTCAACAGTAACGAACTTTCATATAAACCTTCCATCCCCCATTTAAGCCCCCATTTCAACCCCGTACAATTCTCAATTACGAAATTGCAAAAACAAACACATATTTGCTTCGCGTTAAATGTCTAGATACGAAGTTTCATGGTTTTGTGTTCAAAAATTACGAATTTCTATATACTTTTATCCCTCATTTCAACCCTTTTTCCTTAATAAAAAGTAACCTATGTCCTTTTTTGAAATTAAGTCTATCTGTGTACCAACTTTCATTAAAATCGGTTATGTGTGGATTTTATGCTTATAACTTTGAATATTACGATTCATACAACCGTCCATCCCTTGTTTCACCTTCTTAGGGGTTGAATTTCACAAAACCCCGTCTTAACGAGCGCCTGCGTGCTAAAAGACACCTCCATGCAAAATTTCTGAGTTTTCGTGAAGAGTGACCTATCGCTTTTATATACTTATATAGATAAAAATGCTAAAAATAACTGTGAGAATAGACAATATTATTGAACATAATTAATAATTTCTTTGAGTGCTCACACCATTGATGAAGATGACAATACTAACTGTTGTTCAGATACTGCTTAATAAATGCATTTTTTTTTGTTAAATTATGCACTTGTCATATACTGCTCCTTAAATTTACGAAAAAAAATTTATAATGGGGCAAGGATTTGCCTGATGATTTTTAAAATTCACATATTGGTGTTAAGTCCGTATCGATTCATTTCACTTTAATCGAGGTTTTAACCAGGTCACCTCACTATGACGACATAACTGACAAACGTCAAATGTTACCTGTTAAAATGACCCGACTATAGTACCTACCTACCATTCACAAAGGTGGCGAACTTTAAAAATAGTTCTGCTGTAGTTATTTCGACATGAAGAACTAAATTGCGTTATTAGATAGCAGATGTGGTACTCGTAGATCTACAAAATCTTCTGATGATGATGATGATTTGTACCTTTGCCTTATAGTTCTAGAAACTGGAACACATTAATAATTGCACTTTACTGCTTGGTGGTAGAATGATTGGCAAATATGTGGTATTTCCCTAGGTAGACACTGCAATCCTGTCACTACACTTATTATAGGTACCTACTTTGGTCAATAAAATTCAATATTTCATCATTTCACAATTTTAACATCGTCGTTGTGTCGGAAACTAAAATACAGGGCGAAGAGAGTGGATGCCAAGTGCGGGTGTTTTAAACAGTGTCGAAAATAGTCCCGATGTGAACAACATTCAGTCCAAATAGACCGCAACCATCTTAATCTTTGCGATCGACTCTTGTGAACGGTTTAGTAAAAAAGGTTCCTTGATCCCCGCCGGTTTTTACAAAGAGATCTGTCTACATACCTACATATATGGTCGTTAGACTCAAGTGGTCTCTACTGAATACCTAACTTTGGGGAGACGGTTAAAACTCTTAACTACATAGTATAGTTAAGGTTCTTCATCATCTGACCTAAGGCTGAGATTCCACCAAAGCGGAGATGTGCGAGCGGAGACGAAATGTTTTTTTAACAAACTATAGAATTTTGTTATTCATATATCTCGTTCTCGTCTCCGATCAGCTCTAGTGGAGACCACTAAGCGGAGATGTATTATATTTGAATGGCGCAATGAAAGCGGAGATGACATGTATGTATTGTATGTACCTAGCTAGAATTTACTATTGAATTGGAATTGTAATGAATTTTAAGATCCTTTAATATGACATGTAACTACTCGTTATCAATAAAAGAGTATGAGTATGAGTATGACCTGTACCTCGCCGACGCGCAGCGGATACGAGTTATCTGCGCAGGCTACGACGCGCGGCGTAAGGCACAGCTTCAGTGGAGTCACCCGAGCTGAAAAACGTCTCTTCTCCGCTGCAGACATCTTCGTACATCTCCGCTTTGGTGGAGTCTCACCCTTACTTAGATACTAACTCTATGATTGCATTTGAGCGTACCTAGAAGGCGAAATTGTAAGGATATTCTGAAATTGCAAATAAACTATTTCCATGGTATTTCATTCCAGGGTTTTGTACCACACAAGACGTAGACATCTTCCTCCGTCACATGAACAACGCGCGCTATGTCCGGGAACTTGACTTCGCTCGCTTCCACTTCTACGACAGGACTGGCATTTATGACAACATCAAGGCGGTAGACGGTCATGCCATGCAAGGAGCATCCAGTATCCGGTATCGAAGGACTATTCCTATCTTCACGGCATACAAAGTTGAGACGAAGGTAATTATCTGAAGATTTTGATATGTGTGATACTATAGTATGCTCTCTGAAAAGTATAATAATTATTTAAAACAAAAAAAACAAACACCGGCTTTAATTGAAAAAGTCCACTAAGGTAAGATTCGAGAAGACTAGACTGCCATAACTTTTTTTAAAAAATAGACATATTTTGGCTATTTTATAAGTTGAAAGTAAAATTTGGATGCTTGATGGATAAGAAGATCTAGTTGAGAGATAGTGTTTACAAGTAGTACGTACTTCTTGTAACAACTAAATTTGTGTACCCTAAGTCTCAGGAATACGGTTTTGAATAACTGATTTCGAGAGATGCAACTTTCGTCGGGCAAGACCGGCAAACCTTACACCTTCATTTTCCCATAGCTGAAATAAATAAAGAAACTTTACAATAAATTACACCTATTATTAATTATTTTTTAACGTTTATAGGTATGATGCAGGTCTACGATGAAGCGTGTTTACCTAGAAAAATCGATTCACTCTCGATTTCAAGATACAAAGATTGTAACCATCGGGAAAAACCCACTCAGGGCAACATATTCCACAGCCTAGACATTTATTACCACTGTCCCAATGATAGTAGACAGACTGCAGTCGCACTACTACTACTACTATCGTATCGTGAGTAAATTATTGTCTTGCCTAATCAGTTAGTAGGGACTAAAGCGGTAACGTAGAATACTAAAACAGAATAGATAATATTAAACTAAAACGACAAATTTGATTCATAGAGATAACTGCTCAGTCACTTACAAGTCACGAGAGTGTACTCATGGTTTTGTCCTTATGCCAGATAGACGAACAAACATCAACATTTCTATGATGCGGTCTCATTAGGCTCCTTTGGACATAGAAATTAAAGCCTACATACACAATGTTGTTTTAACATTTTTGTTACAATAAAGACTTTAATCTATTCATAATATATTCATGCTACAACTTGCATGTAAAAGTAAGTGTCTGTTACTTTGCACAATGTTAAATATGTACAAAAGGACGATTACCTAAGTATTTTTAAATAAACTTTGGGCCATCAGGTTGCAAACTTACGATGTAAATTGAAAGTGACATTCATATGACATTGTTAACTTCTATTCAAATTTATGTACATTTGAATCAATAATTCAGAAGACTACTTGGTAACATCATTTATAATTAAAGGCAAATAATCTGTGTACATAACGAAATCATCATCATCATCATCATCGTCAGCCCATGTTCGTCCACTGCTGGACATAAGCCTTTCCAATATTGTGCCACCAAATCCGGTCCTCGGCTCTCCGCATCTATCCGCTTTCCGCCACTCTCTTCAGGTCGTCGGTCCACCGAGCGGGAGGCCGTCCCACGGGACGTTTCGAACGTGGTCTCCACTCCAGAACCCTTCTCCCTCAACGTCCATCGGCTCTGCGACATATGTGGCCCGCCCACTGCCACTTCAGCTTGCTTATTCTCAAGGCTATGTCGGTTACCTTAGTTTTCCGTCGGATATCTTCGTTGCGGATTCGATCCTTCAGAGAGACTCCGAGCATAGCTCTCTCCATAGCTCGCTGAGCAACTTGAAATTTGTGGACGAGCCCTTTTGTCAGTGTCCACGTTTCCGCCCCATAGGTTAGGACCGGGAGGATGCACTGGTTATAAACTTTGGACTTTAAGCATTGAGTCAGTGGCGACTCAAAGATTTGACGTAACTTCCCAAACGCTGCCCAGCCCAGACGTATTCTTCTGTCAGCCTCTTTGTCGAAGTTGTTTCTACCCAGTTGAATAACTTGGCCTTGATAGGTGTATTCTTGCACAACTTCGATGCTGACATTATCGACTGTGATTGCAATTGGGTCTACAAATGAATTGAACATGACTTTCGTCTTGTCCAAGTACATTCCCAAACCCACCAGTCTGGAAGAAACACCTAGGCTCTGCAACATCTCCGACAAGTCCCGCGGCGTCTCTGCCATTATAACAATGTCGTCTGCGAATCGTAGATGTGATGTGTATTCACCATTGATATTTATGCCCAGACTGTTCCAATTCAGTGTTTTGAAGACGTCCTCTAGTGCGTTAGTGAAGAGCTTCGGAGAGATAACGTCTCCTTGTCTCACTCCACGCTGCAGAAGGATTGGTCTTGTCTGAACACCCTGGATTTTCACGGTCATGGTTGCGGCTTTGTATACACTTCAACACCTCGATGTAGCGCCAATCGACTTGGCATCTCTGCGGGGACTCCAGAACAGCCCAGGTTTCGATGGAGTCAAAGGCTTTTTCGTAGTCCACGAACGCCAAGCAAAGAGGGCGATTGTACTCTTCGGTCTTCTGTACAATCTGCCGCAGCGTATGTATGTGGTCTACGGTGCTATAGCCCTTTCGAAACCCAGCCTAAATACAAACGAAATAGAATCAATAAATAATGTCACGTAAGAAATAAAATAGCTGTAAAAAGGCTTTATCGTAGTCAAAATAACAAATAAATAATCAAAATACTAAAAACATACCTATAGTTATTTTTAAGCATAACAGTACATTTAAACGAATGTCAAGTCGAGTAAGTCTTTTTTATTTTTACCTCATTAAATAATTCAAATTTTGTACTTAGTTAATAAATCTAGTTTCGACACATTCCTTTTCCATAAGTTAGTGTCCCTATTATAATCATCTACGGTACCCAAAATGTTTTGATTATTACCTAATGAGGTAGCTTATCTATTTCATTTTTAAACCTTGTTTCATTAAGACAAGTGGAAGACTTGTGCAGCATCATACAAGCGAACAAAGTTTGTTTTAGTAGTTTGCATATTTAGGTAATAAATACTATTTTATGTTTTTGGCGCGCTTTTGGATTAAAAAGTCAGATACTGTTTTGCAGTTGAATTGGATTTTTCTTATTTACATTAGATATTTCTGAATACAAAGGTATAAAACGTGCTCGTAATGTCAGTTATGGAAAATCTCCCGTTGTTTTAGTTTATACAGAGCATTGATTGCAATCTTTTGTAATATAAAAACGATTTTTTATCTGCAGCGGATCCTCATAAGAATAATCCGTAAGATATAATTCTGTAAAAGTTGCCATAAAAAACAAGTCTAAATGACGCAATGTCTGATATTTTCTTAAATTATCGAATTACGTGGGCAGCGGAACTGAGTCGGTCAGCCAGCCTCTCTGTGAGGACTTCACTGAAGCTTTCCATCTACTGAAATGCCCAGAAGAATACTAGATTGCACTTACAAGTTCAACAAATTTATCTATCAGTCTAATATCAACTTAACAGCCCAGCAGTACATAGCAAGGATCTCTGTTACCTTCATACCTTTGGTATTATTTAGACGTAGATTATTTGAATCAAACCATTGGAATGCCATTTCTAAAATTTTGTTTATTTCCGTGGAACCATTATTCCCTTTTTAACCTTAAATAGAGATGTTGTGTGTTTTTATCATATTAGCAAATGTACATAAAACAAGAAGGGTCCATTATTGGAACTTTGAGGTATATATATATATATATATATACTAATTTGGTTACACACTATCAGTTTCAACTATCTACTCGTGTATATGGTCTGTAACATATGAAGAATTTAAATTTAGAGCTGGTTTCGTTACCTTATAGAGTTGCAGTTTCTTCAATACCTTTTTGATGTCTTCAGAACCTAAATGGACGTTTCTAGAAAATATTTAGAAGTTATTTTTTATTTTCATCAATTTTAACGACTTAAAAATAAAGGTATAGGTAATAGTAATTCAATAGATACAATAATAATAAATAATAAACGTACCTCTCAAATATCTAGACTTTAAACCTCATAACTTTTTTGGTGGCACGTGGTGTACGCCCCGTGCAAGGCCATCTGGGTCCTAAATTTTTTGTTGTTATTATCGTTCGTACTGTGCGCAAAAGTTTTAGTTCTTATTATGTACACTAACAACTCGAGAAGTGAATCAAACAAAGGTTTAGCATTCCATAGTTCTTAATAATAATATTCTTCAGCTTTCCATGACAAAACCAAAAAGAATGTGATAAAACAACCTAACATTTTGTTTGTAAGACAGTTATCCATTCGATGAACCAACTATTCTCATCCTCAAAGATAAACTCTGGATATTTTTATTGAAGCTTACAATATTTTTACAGGCACTAAAATTCTGTTGGTTGAATTGACAATTTCGTAGTTCTGCTGTATTTCTAGTAATTATTTCAGTGCGATCTTATCAGAGAGACATCTTTGCCGTGACGATCTTAAATATTTTTGACACCAATTTAAAAGTATACCTAATCCTTTGAAATAAATAGAACAGTGAGGTACCGGTACACTAAACTATCATCGATGTAGAATTATTAGATACAAGTTGATGTACCTACAATTATTACATTTTTCCAAAACCGCTCAAGTTGATCCGACCGATCTCGATCCAATTTCAACGCCAAAAAAAACTAATCGAAAAAGATCACCTATGCACGAGTATGACACGTGTGTCAGTCATCGCTGTCCTCTACCACAAGTGATC
Organism: Ectropis grisescens; assembly: GCA_017562165.1. Lineage (NCBI taxonomy): Eukaryota > Metazoa > Arthropoda > Insecta > Lepidoptera > Geometridae > Ectropis > Ectropis grisescens. The sequence continues at coordinate 15,587,760 of CM029788.1, read as the reverse complement.
CGTAACACATTGCCTTTGCGAGAAGAAGGAAGAAGTCTTTAAGCATGACTGCTCAAGGCATTTAAATGTGCATAAGTAGTGTTATTAGTCTTATTCATATGAAAATACACATCACAATAATTAGTATTATGATTCTTCCGTACTAATTTTTATTGAAATCGGTAAAAAAAATGATTCCGGCTCATCCGTTTATGACGACACCCTTGACGTTGTGTTAGCTGATACGCGCTATAAGATACCCACAGTTTAAATTTATTTTTTATTGATGGGCAAGCGCACTATATTAAAGTAATTTTGTCAATGCATCGGAAAAAGAATAAGCGTCTGTTTTTTTTCTGCCGATAGGCGAATATGTATTTGTATATTCCAACGTACGTACTACTAATTTTCATGCAAGAAATGCAGGCAATTTTTTGATACAACTCTGTTTAGCTCCTATCGATATAAACCATTAGATGTGCCCTCCCAAACTTCAGGCGCACAGAATTATGTAATCGTTGGGAAGAGTGAGCTCACTCTTTCCGTTCTAGTCGCTTGCAAGAAGCGTTGAACCTCAAACGTTTTTACTCATCACTATTCGTTGTCAACAACCATAATAAGTAGAACCACTGCATATCTCGCCGCTAGCTAGGTTCTAGGGGCTAAGTAGATTGGTTGTGTGTAAAACACTTACGAACACAGAGACGCAGTTTATTACCAACTAGATGTCCGCCCCGGCTTCGCCCGTGGTACATTATATAGCACTCATCGGGGTCCCGTACATATCCAACGGTGAAAGAATGACTGAAATCGGTTCAGTCATTCCTGATAATATCGCTTTCAAACAAAAAACCTCTTCAGCTACCTGCTACGCTACCTGTCGGAAATTGGTCGTACCAACACAGATTTAGAAACATATTTGATTAGCCAAGGTTTATGTTCAATGACGCAATCTTGGACATTGGCGAAATTACGGTAACATTACCGAATGGAAGCCAAAAGTAAAAGTTGAAATTGAAGTTGACGCAATCTTAGACACATGCTGTCATGTCAAAGTACGCTACGAAAACTCTCAAAAAGGAATATTTTTTTCCCGTTTTTTGTTACATTCTTGATTCATGCTCCGCTTCTATTGATAGCCTTCCTCGATAAATGGATATCTAATATAAAAATAATCTTTCAATTCGGACCAGTACTTCCCGAGATCCTCGCGTTCAAACAAACAAACAAACAAACTTTTCAGCTTTATAATATTAGTATAGATTTCAAGGTGCTCAGGGCACATCTGTTGGTTTATATCGATGTTAGCTCCTAAGTAAAATTTGTGCAAATTACCTAAGCTAGAGCTAGACAGATGATATGCTTATTAGTATAGTTAGTATCTAAGCTTAAGCTAGTATTTCCAGTAGAGTAGTAGCAGTACCTAAAGGCGTTTTGAGACCGACTGCCAAAATGAACCTAAATAATAATATATAATAATATATTATTATAATTATTATTATTAATATATATTAATTATATATATTATTAATATATATATTAATTAATATATATATTAATAATTTGCTTGGATCACCGATTTGCAGTGGTTGAGACTTTTCACTGAGTGAGTGGCCTGTAATAAACATATTAACCATGTTATGCAGCTATTGGAACATGAAGAATCGAAATCAATAATTTACCATGTTCACTGCTTGCCAACAGGAGATAAAGATGATTTATATCTATACCGTCATGTCTCTGGAAACATTGCCCTTGGAACCGAAACACAGTGATGTTTGTACATTACTGGTTTGTTTTGCGCAATTTAATTATAATTATTATTATATATTATTATTTGAGGTTACCGCCATGTGGGATGTTGATTCGACGATCATAGTCCCAATAGTCGTGTCGGCAAACAGCCTTATAGCGAAAAGTCTCGACTAACATCTCAAGAGACTTTCGCTAGACGGTTGGGTTAAGGGACAGATCCAGAAGGCAGTCATCCTCGACACAGCGCGCATCGTCAGGAGGTTTCCTCTCTCTGCAGCCCTAACCACCGGTAGCTTGGGTCCTGCCTCGCTGCTGGCGGCACCCTAGTTTTTAAGTTTTTTATAATTTTTATATTTTATACTTATTGTAAAAAACTTAAAAATTAAGAAGAAATAATAAATAACTGAATAATATATTTATAAATAGCTGTTATAATATTTTTAGTGTTGTTGCTACACAATTAAACAGTATTTTAATGTTGGTTACAGTTGGCGTACTGGGAAGATAAGACCCTTTTTGTCGAACAGAAGTTCATCACCCTGAACGACGGTTTCGTTCGTGCAATCGTGCTCTCCAGGCAGAATCTGATCAACGTCGACACTGAGAGATTATTCCAAGGTATCCCCGGCGCGGACCAGAAACCAGAGTGCCCTGAAGAGATCAAACATTGGCTCCAAGCTATTGAGGTCTCAAGTGCAAAGCTCAGGAAGAAGGACTAATTTATGGTGTGGGGCTTTAATGTTACATTATTTATTTTTCGTAATAAAGGATCTGGTTACATTGCGTTGTATTTTTTGTGACGATTATTGGGTGTTCTGTTAAGTAAGGTATGGGTATCTTAGAAGATAAGTAAATACGAGGTGTAAGTTTTAAAAAAGTCCATCAGTCAAAAGTCCATAGCCATTTTCAGCTTTTTAATAAGTATTTGAATAACTTGGGTGTCTTATTGGAAAGCGTACTCTATCACCGAGCACATAATTACTTTTTGTCAGGCGAGCTGTTATCAAACAATGTCTCATTATAACTTACAAGAACAAAATTAAAAATTTTGACTAACCCCCGATTACCTCAGATTTGTTATCCGTACAACATTCTACTAGTCAAGCCCTTTCATTTGATATCCATATTAAGGGAGTTGTGAAAAAAGAATTGTATTTCGCCATTTTGTGGAAGCGACCATCTTGGATTTGAAATTTGTCATAGTGCAATGTATTCTACTAGTCAAGCCCTTTCGTTTGATACCCATATTGAGGTAGTAGTGAAAAAAATAATATAATTCGCCATTTTGTGGTGGCGGCCATCTTGGATTTGTTTTTTTTATAGTGTATAGTATTTTACTAGTCAAACCCTTTCATTTGATACCCATATTGAGGTAGGTTGTGAAGAAATATTTTGTCCGCCATTTTGTGGCGGCGGCCATCTTGAATCTATATTAACCAAACATAGCTAAGAACATCCGCACGGATATTAACTTTCAAATAAAAAAAAACCGCAGCCAAATCGGCCCATCCGTTTGAGCTCTACGGTGCCACAGACAGACACACACACAGACAGACAGACAGACAGACATCGACGTCAAACTTATAACACCCCTTTTTTTGGTCGGGGGTTAAAAAATACAAAATTTGATTTGCCTTCTGTCACGCAATTTGTGACTTGCCATCAACGTAATTTTTGTCGGTTTCCTAACTCAGTCCACTTTTTAAAAGGTAGGGTAAAAAGATGATGTACAAAAAGTAAAAGCAAAACAATATTAAATAAGTATCAGGTTTCACCAGCACTCTGTCGCTTGTCACTGCCACGGGTAATGTTACTGTTTACTCAACCTGTGCATTATGGACACGGTTTTAGGGATTTCTTGTTACACCCTAACAAAATAAGGTCAAACTTATTCCCGAACGCTCAGAGTTTATTATTCAATGATTCGGTGTTTTTGTCACTCTGTTGTATTGAATTTAACTAGTATTTTAATGTTCAATTCATAAGTATTTAAACGTATGTGAGTAAATATTTTATCCAGCAACATTCGTTCAACATTTCATTGGAACCAGATTAAAGATCTGGGAGAAATAATATCACTGAAAGGAGATATATAACTAAGTCTGCTTCATAGATTGAATAAGCTTACTTGCTAGTGATGATTCAGGGAGGCACTAAGAGTTTTCTGTAACTTTAAAACGACAATAGGTAGTAGTAGCCAGTTAACAGTTTTTGAGAAAAAATTACCATATCCGTAATTTTAGTCACACTTCTTACAACATTATTATTCAAAATCTAGCATATACAAATCAAGCAAAATCTTGAACTGAGCAGTGAGCATTTCTCAACATGAGCTAAGGATTATATAATGGTGTTAACAAGATATTTTTTGTGAATGCATAGTGAATCCAGTCCCCCATATTTCGAGTTTCTTGTACCATGTTCGCGGATAAACGCTTTCATTCACAAACGGGTTTACAAGTGAACATCGTGCATGAAACTGCATCGAAATATCGGGAACTAGCTCCATCATAAAAACATGATAAATGTCCTGTCATTAATAATACCACTGCAGTGAACGAGATAGATAAACTAAAAAAGAAGCTCAAAACAATGTAAGATCTATGTATTATAGCACTGTAATACGCTAATACGACAATAACGCCAACAAAAGATACGGGGAGGACTTTACAATCTTGAATTATTGTAACATACGACACATGCTGTGTCATGTTTAGCTGTGGCAGTGAATATCATTGTTTTTATTAGGTAGCTCTTTAATTAGCCGTTTGTGGGCATGCTGCCGACTACCCGGCTCCTGAATTCCCGACCACACACAGTCGTTCGTGCAGGAATGAATAGTTTTGATCATAGGATGAATTCGTTATACTTGGAAGAGGGAAAATGATATGAATTGAATTTAAATCGGTTCAGTAATTCAGTTGTGAAAGCGTTATAGACAGACAGAGTTATTTTTGCATTTATCATATTAGTAGAGACTAAAATAATACGAGTATAAAAACAATGTCTATTTAGCACAAGCAGCCTACTTTATGTTGATTCGGCGACAGTGACAGAAGATGTAGATTGTAGGCCAAGTGCGGTTTGTCTGATCATTCATGTCCTCGAATAACGTTTTTCTAAAAACATGCCGTTCTCCTCAGTATGTTTTGCTTTATTCATATAGCCAGTAGTTATGACAAACTACTTAGAGAAAAATACTCTGTGGTCCAGACGGTTTTATCTAATTAATTAATTGGGAAAATAATGTTTATAAATTTTAATTCGGTAATAGTTAACTGTATTATAAAAACATAATGTCGGATACCGTGTCGTGTATCAAGATTTTTCGATCCGCCAACAGTGTTGTGGCGCTAACCGCGTGTGTCTTGTCGCGTAACAATAACAAAATATCCATTAGCTTTAGTGGATTCCATTCCTCATGAGTATTCAAAACATCAAATGATTTTTTACATTGTGTTTATTTAATAAGCGTTATTTCTCACACGAACGTTCTATGTTGTAGGTAAAATATTTAAGACCGCAATTGCTAAATATAAAACAAAACAGTAATTACTATTTACCACAAACTAGTATCTAACAGTACCTACCCAAGTTGCCTCAATAGACATTTTTCCTTAACAAAAGTGAATCCATTACCAAAGATTAATTTATTGGCTAATAGCTGCAAACAAATGCAATTGCTATCATTTTATCAAACGTCTCTTTTTGAATTTAGAATTAGATACGAAGTAAATTGAAATTGTTTTGTAGTAACAGTGGTTCCGTAGATGTTTTAATCTTTAACCATAAATACTTACTCAACTTATATGTTACTAGATACCTACTAAGTAAATAAGTAGATCGCATAGTCCATAACGGTGCAAATTACTTTATTATCATTTTAATCTGAACAATAAAACTCAAAATTCAGTCTAAAAGCGAGTTTCAATTCATCTGATTTACACTTTGACCTCGCTATACTTCTTTCTGCAAAGCATCTCAAAAAAATTGCATGAAAACATGTTTTAGTAAATTCTTTATTTATTTATTGTGCGGATCTCTAATAATTATTTCATGATTTCTCATCAAACAAGCTTATAAGAGTTGATATAAAGAAAAGAAGAAACATAAATACTTAGAATATAACAAGCTCTTTTAGAACTCAAAAACTGCTGTCGTAAATTTGACGGGATGTGGATTTTTGATTCAATCTCTTCTTCACTGCGTCTCCCAGGAATAAATATCTTGTTGCAATCGATAATTAACCATTTCCTTTCAGATTCTTACTGCTTAGCCATAGTTTCAGATCACCCAATCGATTTCCATTTCAATTTAGCTTTTACATACATAATCCCCAATGGTACCATTGAAGAGTTGCAAGAAAAACTGTTGGTAGTTTCAGAGCAAGGATGTTCGGATTATATAGTGAACATGAGACACCAGTCAAAGTTCATGACAGCATTTGATATGGCTAACAAAGCGGGAAGTGTTCGAAGAAGTGATAAAAAGATTATATTTTTGCCAGTTTCTGTTTCTGATAATGTTTACTACAGAAAAGAATCACTCCATTTATTTTTTATGAAACAAATTGAGTACGTTGCAAATATTATTATGATATTACCAAAGGCAGTTCAGGGGAGCTGCGATGTATATGATTTGGTCACCCATAAATTTGGAGGGAGTGACTCTGAAATACATCAACCGATGTTTCTTGATCAGTGGGATTCTTGTTCTCAGAAATTTAAACTAAATGCTAATTTATTTCCCCATGATTTATATAATTTGTTTGGAAAGACAGTAAAAGTTGGTACTTTTCATTATAAGCCGTATGTGTTATTGGACGTCAGTCTTGCGCTTGCACCAACAGGGAGGGATGGTATGGAGATCAGAATTGTGGAAGAGTTTTGCAGGTTCGTATATTATTTTTTGGAAATTTAATGTCGTCACTTTTAACACATTATTGCAAAGTTTTTTTTACATAATCCTGTAGTTTTTAAAATTATGGTATTCAAACACTACCTAAGATCAAGAATCCTTCGAAATCCACTAGTAGAGTTTTATTTTTATTTTTATATGTGTTGACGAACTACATAATATGTTAATTGAACAGAAAGTTGTGACCTATTTAACTTGTAATTAAATAGGCTGATTACGTGTAAGTGGTTTTTTTGGTTCATATTGACTGATGATACAAGATTCTAGACTTTTGATGTGGCTGTTTTAGGCTCCCTAGACTAGAAGGTGTTAGATTTTAGGAATTGCATTTTTCATCGTACTTAAAATAATATTAAAGCTACAGAGAATTTTAGAGGCTAACATAGTGGTTTGATTTGTTTGTCTTTAGGTGGATCAATTGTACCATTGAGATAATAAGAGAAGATAAAGATCAATGGGGAGAAGTTTTTGCGAATGGCTCAGGAAATGGAGTTTTAGGAAGCGTGGTCAAAGATAGAGCTGATTTGGGAATATGTTTGTTACTTTTATCATTCATATCTCAACTCATTTATTTTCTTATCTTGTTCACTATATGAATAATAATACTATTTTAGGTGGTATATACTCATGGTACGAAGAATTTATTCATCTTGATTTTTCCACACCGCACATAAGGTCTTCAGTGACATGTGTTGCGCCTTCTCCAAGGTTTGTTGTGTTGTTTTTTAAATATTAAGTAGAAGATCACAATATTCTACAAGCATTAGAAAGTACATTACTGACTTGATATCCATAATACTTATTCCAAGGTTATATATGGCGTATTCAATTCATGCGTTTAGTGCCATTATCCACAAAAACATCGAAAACATATCATCATCGTCATCAGCCTATCCCTAGTCCACTGATGAACATAGGTTTGGACCATAGCCACTCTACAGCTTGTCTTTACGTTTCCATCCTAATTGAAGATTTTTGTCTTTGCGATATCTGACGAGCAACCACAATTTAGTGGGTTGTTGATGATGAAACACGATGTAGTTTGCTGAAAGTTGCCCAACCTGGCTTAATTCTTCTCATTGTTTCACTCTAGAAATTATTCTTTCTTGGTTCGCGCGCCCGAGATATAAATAAATTACTTTTGGACAATTTATAGAGTGCCGGCAAATATGCGGGCGATTCAGGAATTACGTAGCTACTCATACGTTAATTATGATCTTGGTTTTATCCAAGTTCATTCGGCTATAAGTCTACCGGCTTCATCTATTATGATGATGTCGTCAACAAATCGTGGGTGAGAGATGTTCTTGCCATTGATATTGAAGCCATATATGTAGCTATCATGGTTAATCCCACAAAAGTGCCTCATGCACTTCTGTCAGCATCCTGTACTGTTTCTGGTTATCCATGTATCTTTTCAGATTGTTAGCGACGTGGGCTATGCCTATGAGGCCATTTACTTTGAACATGTGGTGTGGAGTTGTTATAACGTTCTTTTTTGCTGCGGGAGCTCTCATTATGGCCAAAAAATACAATTCAGATGGAGTTTTCTTTATAGTTTTTGGGATTATGATTGCACAAGTAAGCTATGGACAGCAGATTTTTGCTGAATTATATGTATACATACCTAATTATATTTATAGATATTAAGAGAATTACAATAATTAATACATTAGAAAACACAATAAGATATACATTAATTATTGTAGGATGAGCTTTTAAGCTTTCCAGTACTTTTTTACCGTTATTTATGACAGAAAGTTTTAAACATCTCTCCTTAGTTACATATAATTACAAATAAGTACACCGTAATAGTATCTCGGTTGGCCTAGTAGCTCAGGCTTAGATTATAGTTTGTACGATAAGATACACTGTAGGTACAGTATGTCTCTTAGATTCCTACCCCCGTTCCGTATAGAAACACAATTTACTTAGTTTGAGGCCTTGAGAGGCTATTTATTGGAGGACATTTCTGACACTGGCCAGGCAGAAATCTCCTCCAATAAATAAAAATAAAATAAAAAAGTAAGTTCTTCGATAGTTCTAGCCTTCCAATTTTATGAAATCAAATATGTATTCCTATTAATAAACTAATAATTGTATTTTTTGAATAATAGTCTCAGAAAAATGCTGAGATGAACTGGCGAGTGCGTAGCGTAACAGGTTGGCTGCTGGTGGCAAGTTTAATACTCGTCAGCGCTTATGGTGGGGGTCTTGCTTCAACGTTCACAGTCCCTAAATATGAATCATCCATTGACACCATGCAGGACCTAGCCGATCGGAACATGGAGTGGGGGGCTACACATGACGCCTGGGTGTTTTCTCTTCTTTTGTCTACTGAGGTATTTATTTACTTGGGTAAATTGTGTAAATTAGTAAAAAAAGTTCTTCGATTGAAAGTTAGTTCATTCAAAATTTCTAACTTACTGTCACTACCAATTTCGACGATGCTGCATTATTCCAAAAGTTGGAAAATATTTTCTCTAATATTTTTTTTTGATTATAATATGAGTTTGATATGAGAATCTCCTTTGTTAGCCAACATATTTTAATTCTGAATTTTATTTTTGTGTTCAGTTTATTGTATGTTTCAAACTTTCAAAACTAGTTCTAAACATTGCCAATCAACCGGTCATTGCAACTCGTATGTCGCGGTATATAAAAACCATTTCTGAATACTTACTACCAAAACGATTCCGAAAAGTAATTTTGAAATCAGTTTAGTATAGTTTATTCGAAATTAAGCAAAAATTTTGATTGTAAACACACAATTAGCAATAATTATCGTTAGAATAATTAAACGAAGAACATTACATAATTTGTCAATTTTTCTCTATAGCCTCTAGTGAAACAGATAATTAAACAGTTTCGCAATTATCCTGAAGAAGAACTAAAGAGGAAAAGCTTTGAAAACGATATAGCTTTTGGTATTGAAATCCTTCCAGCAGGTAAGTAATACGGATTTGGATTTTTAAGAACACGAATGTCATAATCGTTTAAACTGTTTACATACTTTGATAAAAATAAAACCGTAATTTAAATTTAAAATAACATAACTAGAATAGTGCCTGGTCAATTTATTATCAAATATGTTTAGATTTTGCTTTCCGATTATTGTAGGCGCTGACCTGTTTTACATGTACTATGTGTAGTAAGTTCTGTTTTAATTTAAACTGTTCCATCAAAAGACGACCACCGAACAGATAAGTTCATAAAAAAAGAAAACTGAACAAAGGATACATGAATTTTGTGAACCTAGATACATAAAGCAAAATCTCACCAATTAGCACAAGTACCGAGATGACAAGTAACAAAGATGAATTGAAGAATACACACAGAACACACACACAAACATAATATTATATCTATCCAATGCATGTGTAATGTACATGTTGTACCCTATTTAAATAGGGTAAGAGTTAGCAGATGACGATATTGTGTTTCTAGGCCATTTTGCTATTGGTGAATATTTAACCCAAGAGGCATTAGCGGATATGACTTTGATGGTGGAGGATTTCTACTATGGAGAGGTTGTTGTAGTGCTGCGAAAAAGTTCACCATATACGGAGAAGCTGAGTGTACTCGTGGGAAGACTCCAGCAGTCCGGGCTCATCCTTGCTTGGGAGAATCAGGTGGTTAACTTTCATTATTAAATGTGGAAGTGAAAACTTTTTCAGAACTTTGTCGTAGGTGAAAATCCTATCGGTTAGCGTCACTGACGAGCTAATGTGGCGGCGTAGCGTTGGAGGGACGACAGAGCAGCAGAGCAGAACGTCTACTCGCTTTCTATGAAAAACCTAATTTCAAAATAACGCGAGTTTATCTCGTACCCTCTCTTACTTACTACTTACTTCTTACGTCTACTTCCTACTATTTCCTACGATTACTCTAATTAGAGTAGGCTCAGAATATTTGAACGTCAAACAATGTTCCATCGGATGAAACGAAATAAAACGGAGTAGGAAAGTCGCGAGTTTATTTCGAAATTACGTTTTTCGTAGAATGAAAGTAGACAGGACGTGCGCGTTAGGTCCTTTTTCGATGCACTATAAAATAGTATACCTATATAATATAATAATGAATACTGTTATTACGCATCTCCGACATGCGTAATAACAGTATACGAGTATCACTATACAGGTGACACGTTGTGCAACATTGGTTCTTAATAATAAAATTAGATTTTTCACTTCTATCGGCAATCCCTTTGATTGCCAACATTACCAATTTTTTTAAGTGAAAACTTCCTTTGGCGCGCCACAGATATATTTTTCGTGGGATGTGAATTGAATTCTAGCGTCACGCTTGGGAATGATAAGATATATTGGGGTAAATTCGGGACCATGGTCATTGGCCATCTAGAAATGCCATGCTAGATGGCCATGCTCATGACCACCCCCTTCGGTTTCACCCGCGTCGTTTCCAAAGTAAGCTATTAAATTCTGAGTTATAAGTTTTCACTTCTATCGGCAGTTCCTTTGACTACCAATTTGTGTTTCAATAAAGTTCCTTCACTATATTTGTTCATAGCCTCCTTCTTTACTGAAGTTGTTTAAAAAGTACTCTTATAAGTCCTATATTAGTGATATAAGTTTGAATGAAGTTTTGTCGACTCTTCCAGTCTCTGTAAATTTTATTTTAGTTTATTTATTGTTACAGGTGGCCTTGAAGCATTTGAATTTACAAAAACAACTGGTGATAAAAAAGTCACGTCTGAAAAAAAATGCTGGATTTGTTAAACCTTTGAACTTAAATAATGTTATGGTGCGTATTATTCTCGGATACGTAATGGTTTTCATTATGATGCTTCCGCATAGTGTATCAAGTGTATGTAATCAATATTGTGTAAAGGCTAGTCCTCAAGTTAGATGTAGCTTTTCAACCATGTTACCTTTTGACCTTTGCTAAATAGTACTTTTATAAATTTATCTTAGAACCGCATTAATTTACTCGGCTGACGCGAACAAAAATCTGTAAAATTATTGAGCAACGTAAAATTATATTCCCGCCATATTTTTACACTTGACTTAATCCATTTATTATACAAATACTAGCTTAAACTCAATTTTTCCTCTGTTTTGTGACGTCACTGCTGAAAACTTTTACTGGTTGCTGAGTCATGTAAGCGTTGAAATACGGCCAATGATGTTATGTTGTTGAAAAACAATAACATAATTGAAAGCGTAAATTTGCGACCTTTGCGACATCTAACGCACCCAAAGAGACAAAAATCGATATATTTAAGAGTCGATTTTGGTGATTTATTTGTATTCATTGCCCTAAAATAAGCCACAAATGAAAATTATCAATTTTCTTACGTCCTTTGTTTTAAATGACAAAATGTTTATATTCTCTTAACTTTATTTTCAGGGGATCTTCATTTTATATGGGATAGGAGTAGTTCTTTCGATACTACTTTTTATGGCAGAACAGATTGGAAGAAAATCTCCAGTTTCTATTGATCCTTGAATCCCTTATTTCAGGCTTTCAACCAACTTTTTGCTTTTATTCTTCCATTCAGAGTGTCATTAACCTTTTTTTTTTTTTTTTCTTTTTTTTTAAATAGAGAGTGACGGGACGATCAGGACATGTGCCTGATGGTAAGCAACATGCCTGACACATAACAGCACAGTGACACGCAGCTATTGGAACATGAAGAGTCCAAATCATTACCTGGCACTGCACTGCGCTCGTCACCCAGAGATCTAAGATCTTATATCTCTAAGCCATGTAATTTCTCTGGAAACATTGCCCTTCAAACCGGAACACAGTAAAGTTTGCACAAAAAAAAACTTTTCGATTAGAAAACCAAAGGATCCTAACGGGAAAACCCACTCCGGCAACGTATTCCACAGGCTCGACGTTCTTATTACAAAATTAGCGTCAAACCTCTTTGTTCGTGTCTCCGGATCATCAACCATGAAACGAAGTCGCTTATTCGAGCTACGAGCAGTCAGATAGAAAATTAGTTAATGATAAATTTACTAAAACCTTATTAATTAATCTTTGCGCACTTTCAATTGAATCCGATACCGCTCTTATGCTGCATAAACTATTAGTTCTAGGCTATAAAGATTAAATTTAAAAATATAAGTATTGGTCGACATTCTTTTACACAACGCTGTCTAGCCCAAAAGAACTACGCACAGCTTGTAGAATGGGAACCAGATACCTGAAATAGTTCTAACATAAATACCTATTTATGGTCCATAAAAAACTATGAGACACAGAACAAACATCTATATCGATTCGCATCCTTGACCAACGGTTTCGTGTGAAGAGACTTATCACTGACTAGCCACGAGGTCAGCAAAATAATTGAAGTTTCGTCCCACCTCCTCGGAAAGAGTATTTTTTGCACTTCGATATATCTGAGTGCAAAAGTCGTTTTCACCCTTTAGAGAGATAGAGAGTAAAGATTGAAATTTAAAACGTCATGTGTACAAATTCTGTGAATTCAAAACATCTTTAAACCTACTTACTTCAGCCTCCTTGCCGCAAATTTATCATACAACTTTATTAATTTGTTAAAAAAACAGGCCCAAAAAATATACCAAGGAGGTCCTCCTTGGTATATTTTTTTTAATTTCCTTGGCGCGCAATTTTCTTTTCATGCCATCGGAAACAGTGTTTTTGATCTTCGATATCTAAGTGCAAAAGTCACCCTCGAGACTCTAGATTTAGACAATAGTTATTTGTTATACAAGAGTGCAAAGTTGATTTTTAACCGCGTGCTCAATTTTGGTGACCGAGCAAGCGAAGGATTCTAAAATTGAATCAGTCGCTGCGCTTGTGCTTGTGAGACTCCTGAGCGTAGCTCAGGATTCTAAAATTGAATCATAAGGGAATCAAAAGAGCACAAGGTGAAAAATCTTTGCACTCGAGTGCAACACGTAACTTTTCATTCCACCTCAGCGAGGAAATGACTAAATGAAAATTTTTGAATGTTTTCGCGCTAAACAAATGAAAAAAAAAAGTAAGTGCACCAAGGAGGTTTCGAGTCTGCGTTTTTAACATATTAAAAAAAATGTATGATGCATTCGGCACCAAGGAGGTAGAAATAAATAGGTTGAATTATGTTTTGAATTCAAAACCTCAGTACACACGATGTTCTAAATTCAAATTTACTTTAACCTCTAGAGGGTAAAAACGACTTGCGCCCTGATATCGAGGAGCAAAAGTACTCTTTCCGAGCTGGTGTGATGAAAATTTACTTTACCCTCTAGAGTCTAGAGGGTAAAGTTAATTTGAATTTAGAACATCGTGTGAACTAAGTTTATGCCATATTTGTTCACTCGCTAATGCTCAGGATTCTAATTTTTTAATCACTCGCTGCGCTCCTGATTTAATGTTATGATCCTTTGCATGCTCAGTCATCAAAATTGAGCACGCGGTTAAAAGGCAACTTTACAGGCGTGTATAACAGCTGTTTTTATATTTTACTGAACCAAAAAATTTTGATTTATAGGCTGATGTAGTTGCGTAGCGACAAAGCCCTGTAAAATAAATAAACAAGTCCTTATACACCATATACGTCCTTTTACATAATAATTTGCTTTAAATATCTCCTATTGTGATTAAAAAGATCGATGACAGCAATAACTAACAGAATTAATAATGGTGTTAACTGAGCCAATACACTTTGGAACAGAAGTATAATACTTGAAACAACAAACAAAATGTCGTGGCTGTAGTTTTGTGAAATGCCTTTTTGAATTTTAAATCATTTGCCATGACCTGATGTGTAACGTGGATAAGAGCGTGGAAGGGTTCCGTGGTTATTTTTTAATTTCCAAAAAGGTTAGGTAAAAACTCCATAAATGGGATATTCGCAGTTTTAACAAGCTTTAATTAGATGCTAAAATATGTGCCTGTTGAACAGTAAATGAGCATTCTCGTAGTAAGTATGTTTGAAGTATCATATGAAAATAATTAAGTACTTACAATCCAGGTACCTAGGGAAATTGCCTTATACATAATACACCACACTTTTGACGCTAGATATGTAGCATGTATTTATGTAGTACTAGCAGGGAATCGCGGTTATATCCGCTTATATGCGATAAAATTAAGGGTAAAATAATGTTCCCGTAATTTTATTGCAATTAAAAGTAGCCCATATGTTATTAAAGCCTATAGTTGAAATGTGTTTTAAATTTGTGATTGAGCAACACACATCATAAACATCCTTATTCATAAAAACATTACACATCAAATCAGTTTTTTATCCAAACTTTCACATTTATGGTTTAGTAGGATGTAATATATAGGAATAAAAGAAGGATAATTTACAAAATTACTTCCACGATTTTCAGTTTACGCATAAGCTTTATAAATAGGTATGTATAATAATAGGTAAATAGGATGACTTCACTTCATCTCTAGATTTCTCAAGGTAGATAATAAAAAAATGACTTCTTTACACACATCGTTCTCCATAAGAAAATGTAGATTTATGTATTTACCTTTATTATTAGTTTTAATATCACATCTTAAACATCCAAACTTTATATAGTTTATAATATAGAATAATATAATATTCTTGATGTACGAATACAATGATTTCTTAATATTAGTGGCTCGGTAACGTGAACGTCGAGTTTCACACGAGTAAGGCCATAGGCCTCTGAATATTTTTTAAGCTAAGTATCTGATAAGACTATGTTATCAAAACCATTGGGTTTGTCGTTGAAGGAAAATATCGAGATGAAACCATGCGTCGTTGGGGAAAATGTGGCATTGGCTAATCTGAACTTGGCCAGCATCATGGATTAGCTCTCAGCTTGTGACTGATAGCAGCAAATTCCAACAGTGAGAACTTAAAAGGAATTTAACTTTTCAGTAAAAAAAAAATCTTTTAGTGGATGGACGTTTCATATTGTTGTTTTGAATCTCAATTCATGAAAAATGTTGTCGTGAAAGAGGTATAAATTACGTGTGAAGACAGGTAAACATAATTACTAGTTTGTAATAATGTAGTGTTGGCTACTTTGACGGACACACTTCGTCAGTCATGTCGCTTTATCAATTAATTTCGCCTTTGCTACGTACGCCCGCATTAAACATACTGCTACACTCAATAGTCAGTCGGTTCCTATCCCAGTCATATTGTTTAACTATGATTTCTGATGTTCCCTTTGATTTCAGTTTTAATATAACTTTTACACAAACAATTCCCATCGGAACTATTCAAGATTTGAAGGATAATGTGTTGGAAAGATCTGAACAAGGATGCTCAGACTACATTGTGAACATGCAAGATCAAAGAAAATTTATGATAGCTCTTGATATGGCCAGTAAAGCTGGAAATATTCGAAGAAGCGACAGAAAGATAATATTTTTACCAGCTTCTACAAATTCAATCTGTGATAATGATACTCTTAATTTATTTAATATGAAAGAAACCAGTTTTGTTGCTAATATTCTAATGATTTTACTAAATATAAATAATCAGACAGAATGTGATACCTATGATTTGGTAACTCACAAGTTTTCAGGTACCGATGAAGAAGTTCACGAACCATTTTTTATTGACCAGTGGGATTCTTGTTCGGAGAAATTTAAAACGGGCGCGAATTTATTTCCACATGACCTAAATAACTTGCACGGAAGGACCGTGAAAGTGGCCACTTTTACGTATAAGCCGTATGTTTTGTTAGATTTGAATCCAGCAAAAGCTCCAACGACAAGAGACGGGGTGGAATTAAGAATTATAGAAGAGTTTTGTAGGTTTGTTGTAGCATATATTTTTTTACAAATTTTCTTTCTTTCACAATAGTGCATGCAAAAAAAGTACTACTACAGAGAATACATCTACATTCAAACAACACTTGAAGCTAGCTAGTGATTCGTGCCATGGTCAATGAATACTAAACAATGAATATTGTATGTACCTGCACCTGCAAAAAGAACGATAAAATAAGAAGATTGTAAACAAACTGAGAAATCTAGGAATGGTTGTCCATCTAATAAGTCAACTATCCCCATCTCTTTTCGTAATTAAATTTGTAAAAAAATAGCGTTATTTTTAAATAATGTTATACTAAAATTTGTAATTTCAGATTGTCTAAAACTTTTTATATTCGATATGTTTTGTTTAGATGGGTTAACTGTACAATCCAGATAGTAAGAGAAGATGAGGATCAATGGGGAGAAGTATTTGACAATGGCACAGGCAATGGCATTATAGGAAGTGTTGTTGAAGATCGAGCTGATATAGGGATAGGTTCGTATCGGGTATACCTATTTGTGTTTTATACCGAGTAGTTATAATTATACTCCACGACTTTGTTTATTTTTGTTTTAGGTGCCTTGTACTCATGGTACGAAGAATTTGTACATTTAGATTTTACCGCACCATATATACGATCTGCTGTAACTTGTGTTGCTCCATCTCCAAGGTTTGCGTTCATATATTATATATGTACCTACTTGTATTTTTTTTTTTTTAGATAATAACAATAAAAACTGTTTTGTAGGATTTTGGTGAGCTGGTCCATACCATTACTGCCTTTTAGCTCAAACATGTGGTATGCTGTTCTGATAACATTCATATTTGCATCGTTTGGTCTCCTAGCGGCAAAAAGATATTCGTTCAATGGAGTTCTGCTGACTGTCTTTGGGACGATGATTGCACAAGTAAATATTACAAGAAGTATTATTTGTTTAGATGCAACGACGAAAACCGCACGCATGGCTTTCATCTTTCATCATCATCGTCGTCGTTTCGTTTCATTCATCGTCGTTTATTGAGAAGCTCTTTTCTGAGATTTCAAAAGTACACTATTTTACGCCATTACTTTCACTAGTTTCTTTGACAGAAACATAACAGCTTTGTTTTATTATATTGATTTTATTTATTCAACAGTCTTATTTAAATAAATTATATTATATGAATATAATTAAAATTACTTCGCCTATCATGTAACTCATCATCATGTTAATGGAATCATATTACTCTGCAATTTTATTACAGAAACCCACATTGTAGTTATCACTAAACATGAGTTGATGTTTGGATGACATGAATTTATGTATAGAATTATTGCATGATATATTTACGTTACTTTACAATTAGACTGCAGGCCCGTGAACAAAATTTATGGGTCATATGATACAGCAGGAGACCTATATAGGATGATAGAAGGGTATAAAGTAATAAGATTGACCACTATGCCGTCACTTGTAAGCTGTCCAACTGAGTGCTGTTGAATAGGGGGGGTTCTAAACCTCGATCATTTCTCCTTGTCGCATGATTTTTGTACGGCGTTGCGGAATAATAGATTAGAAGAGGTATTGAAACTATAAAAATTATAAATGTTAAAATTCTAATTGTTAGTTTGTGAAAAAAAATCATGATTTTCCGACGATTTACAGAGTAAGTTTGGTCATTTGATTATGTTCGGCTTTGGTTCCATACAGTTTCAATATACACAGTCATATAATATACAGTCCTCTTCTAATACATTATTTCGCAATGCCGTACAAAAATCATGCGACAAGGAGAAATGATCGAGGTTTAGAACCCCCCCTATTCAACAGCACTCAGTTGGACAGCTTACAAGTGACGGCATAGTGGTCAATCTTATTAATTTATACCCTTCTATCATCTTACATAGGTCTCCTGCTGTATCAGATGACCCATACATTTTGTTCACGGGCCTGCAGTCTAAATGTTTATTGCTATACATACTCGAATATATATGTGTATATCCAGGCTTAAACCTATTTATCATCGTGCTATTAATGAGAACGGCAAAGTAGGACTACAGCACATACACGATAAAAATCAAATTACTAATATAGAGTTGTGACGTCTGTTGATTTCATTTGGAAAAGTATGATTTTGTTTTTGTTTGTACTACATATTATACTTACATAAATCATATTGTCATCATCTTCCTACATTAGAAATCTGTTAGATGGAGGTTTCTCCAAGGATAACATGCGTACGTTACCCACTTCAATTAATCCACTGATTTTTTGTGACTACCAAACTATTTTGTAATCATTTATGAGAAAGTTGCTTAAGTATCACAGTAAGACACATACATAGATGGCACAACCTACGTCTTGTTATTAGACTTATATCACTCCTAATTACAGGGTTAAAAGCTATCGCAATGATCTACTGCAGGTGTGAGAGTTTTTACTTGGCTTTCAGAATTTTAAACATTTCCACAGGAAATTTTGTGTCATATTTAAATGTAAATTATAATAAAAATGGTAGATATAAATTCCCTATCTAATTTTTTATCCCTGCTATACCAAAAGAGGGAGAATGGTGTGCTATCACTTCAACTAAATTTAGAAAAAAAAAAACATATTTAAATAGCATAATATCTAAATCGACATAAGCTAGGTACAATTTTTTAACTAATGATACAACGCATATTTTAAATGTTGTATGTATTTGTATTGATTAGTACATATTACATTAGCACGATGACCACAGTATAAAGAAAAACTATGGCTGTGCAAACGAGATGAGAATTTTATTCACAGTCGCAGAAAAATGCGGAGTTAAATTGGCGAGTGCGCAGTGTGACAGGCTGGCTGCTGGTAGCGGGTCTGATACTCGTCAGCGCCTACGGAGGTGGCCTGACTTCCGCCTTCACGGTACCGAAGTACGAGGCCCCTGTGGACACTGTTCAGGACTTGGTTGATAGGAATATGGAATGGGGAGCCACGCATGACGCCTGGATATTTTCTCTGACTTTATCACCTGAGGTACTTAACCATAGTTTTCAAGTTTTGTGGCCTGTTCTTTTGGTGGGACAATAAAGTGTATCTATCTACTTCTGTCAGCCGGAATGGTTGAACACCACACAATTTTTTTTTAGAACCTGTGTTTGTTGGGCTTCGCGAACCCAACTATCACACTTGGGAACTTTGGGTCAGCGCAGAAAGCACAAGACCCTATTAACTTAATCTTACTAACTACACTAACGACTTAGAGCATACCTACCTTAAACACAAAACACAATATGTCTCTTCTTTCTTAAAATAAACTCTCAACTACTTCTCTTCTATTGTAAAATAATGTTCAAGAGTATTTGTGATGATATGATTAATAATTTTAATTTTGGGCCCACATACCTTCAAGCAAAACGACGGACAACATTTTTATCCCGTAGACATCGTAGTCACTCAATTGTATATTATATAATAATGTAGGTATATATTAGTCATATCTACATATTGTATGTTATTCATCCACTGCAGATAAGGAAAGCTTTCCTTTCTTCTTATTCGCCAACATTTGTGGTACAGCCATATTGTTGTTAGTTAAAATAAAAAAACTATTATTAATTAATATACTTTAACTTTAACTTCCAGCCCTTAGTCAAGCAGTTAGTCAGCCATTTTCGAATTTATTCTGCAGAAGAATTAAAAAGAAGAAGTTTTACAAGGAGCATGGCATTTAGCATTGAAAAATTACCAGCTGGTAAGTATGAAATAAGCAGACACGCGGCCTATATTTTTTTCATGTAACTGACACTTGTTTTTTTTGCCGGCGGTTTCACAAGCGAGGCTCCAGATCCCGTTATTTTCCCCGGACAAAAATTAGTCTAAGTGTTATTCCAGACTATTATTTATCTAGGAACGAAATTTCATCCAGATCCTTCAAATAGTTTTTTGCGTGACTGAGTAACAAACAACCCTGCATACTCACAAAGTTTCGCGTTTGTTATATTAATAGGAGTTACGATGAAAATTACAGTATACTTACTACATACATAGATCGTGGTAGATCTACAGATAACCAAAAGGATCAATGTAAAGGATCACTACCAGTACGAAGCGTATCCAGCATGCAGGCGGTATTACGTATCTACAATAACAATGTTTAACTTACGTTGACACAAATCACATTTTATTAAATACCTATGCCTATTTGTAACTGAATTATGTGTCTAAATTTTGTGAAATGTACTCGTAGTAAAAAGTTTATCTACTCATTTGTCTATCTGGTTATTCAAATAATTGTTTCCATTTTATTTTCCTTAAACGTTTTTTCCTACTTTGATGAGACGAGTGCTTCTATATGACAGTGTCAGACCACATGACGCGATGCGACGGAAAGGAGTGCAGCCGTCATAATAACACCCAATTTGTTTTGTAACAAGCGGTCCGCCCCGGCTTCGTCCATTGTAAACATATATCTTATAGCACTCAGGGATAAAGTATATACCCAACGGAAGAAAATTTTTGAAATCGGTCCAGTAGATCCTGGTATTAACGCGTTCAAACAAATAAACTTTTTAAATAAAAAAGCTTTACAATATTAGTATATAATACGTTTTAATAATTTTAAGCTTAAAATTTTAAATTTTTAGGTAATGTTTTCTTTTTCATTTGAAGTTTTTTATTTATTTAATTTAGTGCAATATACAGTTTATCTATCTACATTAGGTACACTTTCGCATAGAATATTTTTACAAAATTATATTTTAGGTAATTTAATGAAGTTCATAATAAACATTCTGCGTTTGAAGTAAAATTACATTTTTCGACAACAGGGTATTTCGCTATTGGTGATTATTTGACTAAAGAAGCATTGGTAAATCTGACTATAATGCTCGAAGACTTCTATTACGAACAATGTGTTGCTATGTTGCGCAAAAGTTCACCATTTACAGAGAAAATTAATGTACTTGTTGGCAGACTGCATGAATCTGGACTCATACTTAGTTGGGAAACCCAGGTACTACATATTTTGAGTAAATACCTAGTTAGTTGAACTTGCTTTGCTTGGTCATGCGGAGATATACCGTCTTCTCAAAATGGTTATAACATTGCTATTGCTCTTCTTTTATTTTCACTTGAAATTATAGACAGACAAAAGCTAAGCGATAACTTTTAAAGTTGGAAGCGCATAAATGCATAACAAGATAGATCCGTATATTAGTTTACTTTCTGTCTCACTATACTTAATTTTTTTTAATGATAAAATAGGTTTGTTACTTGTTTTGATTGTGTTACCGCCACCTCGCCTAATGTAAAGTGATGTCGTCTGCTATGGAATGGAGTGCTTTTTCTCACAAGAAACCGATTCACTATCGATTAGGAGACACCTAGAATGGAAACAGTTTGAAACTGGAATTGTGTAGCTATAGGTACCTCAATTATAACAGGTACATATTTAGAACACGTGACAGAATAAACTTTTGAAGTTTTCTGAAAATGGGAACAAGGTTTTCAATTACGTTGAGATATTTTAATAAAACAAACATATTTTTATAAATAGTTATACATTGATAATTTTGTAAGGTATCGTAAATTATTTCATTCGCTCCTAATCTGCATGGAAGTTTCGAGTGTAAAAAAGTAGAAAATGTATGTGTATTCCAATTTACCACAGAAAATTTAACGGGTCCACAGGTTTGCGGAATTTTGTGTAAAGAATGAGAATAGTTAAATTATAATAGGTAATTGTAATTTCGCAGGTTGCCTTAAACCACTTGAATTACAAAACGCAGCAAGAAGTAAAACTTTCGCGACTGAGAGACGATGTTGGTTTTAAACCTATAAATTTACGAACTGTTGTGGTGTGTATGATATAATTATTAATATTTTACAGCAAAATATTTCAACTGAATACAAAATATTTTGTATTAAAATTACTGGCCTTAGAGATAAATCCTATTATATCTCTGGATGGCGAGCGCAGTGCAGTGCTGTTTGCCATCATGCATATGTCATGCTCGTCCCTTAACTTAATACTAAAAACCTGTGCCTCCTGTAGAAATCTATGTATTGCATAATGGTGGGCGGTGGATGTGGTCCCTATATTAGAGACCGCAAATCACTAAACTTACTGCAGTATGCTTGATGCGCTTTATGTTTGATTGTTACGCATTATACCACTGGTTTACTGAAATTTTGAACAAAGTAAGGTCGACCCATAGAATGTTTAACATTTGTGACGTTAAAAGAACTCAAATAAACAAAATTGTAGTAAAGTTTTGGGAATCTGAGGTTAATGTAGGTAGAAAGCCTTAAGTTTGTACTACAAGTGCTCATTGCTATGACACTATCGTTACAATAAGAAGTCATAGTTTCATGGTGGAAGCGATTTACCTAAATACCAATAAAAACTTTGCACATCGCGATTTCAAATTAGGGGATTATTTTGAGTAATTCCTAGTGAAAGAGGTATGCCAAGTAATCGATGACAATAATCGTAGAAATTTTCATTCAAAAGTAATATTTAAAAATACGCCACTAAACAGTTCTAAAAAATACAAATATTACTCTTCTTAATACAAATATTATTCTTCTTAATATTATAATTCTTCTTTCTTTTTAATAGATTTTAACAATTTCCAGGGCATCTTCATTCTTTATGTGATTGGAATAAGTATATCATTTCTGATGTTCATTTGGGAACGATTCATGAGGAAACAAAACTAAGATTTTTTTTAAATTTATTATTTGCACCAACAACAGATTTCCGTAACTATTTTTTGTATATAATGTAGGTATGAGTAAGTTTAACATTATTAAAGAAATGGAACAAGATCATAAAGAGTATTTTTATTTTCCGTAATATTTTGACCCATTGGTCCTAAAGCAGCACCTTGAATTATTGAATTGAAATTTGAATTTCGTCCTCCTGAACAGTAACGGTAAAACCAAGTTATCGAAGAATTTTGCTGCATCAAAAAATGAAGCTATACATTCATTTAAAAACATCCATTTTTTTAACTATCGATCGAGTTTTTAAATTGAAAATTGTCGAGACAAGATGTTTCTCTAGTAGGAGATATAAAAGATAGTCAAAGGCTATATATACTCAGTAATAAAACGAAATTTCAAAAATCAGATTTCACAGCTTGGCTCATTTTGTTAAGGTAGGTAGTTGTTGGTAGGGGTTTTTCAAGTGACGGAAGAAAGGATTTATTTAATTCATACACAATAACAGTAATGGTCCGTAACTGCAGTGCCAGCACTCTAATAAGATCGAAAAATCAAAGTTGTAGCTCAGTTTAGCTAGATTGGTAGACGTAAGACGTAACAACGAGACGTGACTTTGGCCAAATTGTAATAGTACAAGATTCCAGACCCGCCAGACGTCACTTATTTTCTAATGAACGAAATGTGGACGATTGAGTAGAGTTAGTAAGTACGTACTAAGAACACATGCTATAACAAGAACAAAATTAAAAATTTTGATTAACCCCCGACTACCTCGGATTTGTTATCTGTACAACATTCTACTAGCCAAGCCCTTTCATTTGATACCCATATTAAGGGAGTTGTGAAAAAATAAATGTATTTCGCCATTTTGTGGTAGCGGCCATCTTGGATTTGAAATTTGTCACAGTGCAAAGTATTCTACTAGTCAAGCCCTTTCATTTGATACCCATATTGTGGTAGTCGTGAAAAAAATATATAATTCGCCATGTTGTGGTGGCGGCCATCTTGGATTTGAAATTTGTTATAGCGTTTAGTACTTTACTAGTCAAGCCCTTTCATTTGATACCCATATTGAGGTAGGTAGAAATATTTTGTCCGCCATTTTGTGGAGGCGGCCATTTTGAATCGATATTAACCAAACATAGCTAAGAACACCCGCACGGATATTAACTTTCAAATAAAAAAACCGCATCGAAATAGGCCCATCCGTTTGAGCTCTACGGTGCCACAGACAGACACACACACAGACAGACAGACAGACAGACAGACAGACAGACAGACAGACAGACAGACAGACAGACAGACAGACAGACAGACAGACAGACATCGACGTCAAACTTATAATACCCCTTTTTTTGGTCGGGGGTTAAAAAGCTATCAGAAAATACGTGACAGGGCGTATTTTCTGATTTCTGATAGCTGGGACGTGTGGGGTGTGCTATAAGAGATATTTAAAAAATGAAAACTTGACGCCACCTATGGCGAATTTTAGAACTATCTTAAACAGGTAGATTCTGAAAACACGTCATGATTAACTGGGGGAAAAATCGGTGCGTGAAATGACGTCATTTCCTACGGAAAACTTCATTCTCATTTCGGCTGTCATTCGAACCACAGAGTCGAGCTCATGCAACGGACGTGACGCACTTTGTGACCTTTACTAGAGATGAGTGCAATCTCCATATTGTGAGATCGATTTAAACTCTAACCGATTTTGTAAAAATCGAGCAATCTAAAATCGCTATGCCAACCTAAAATAATTATATAATCCATGCTAGATATCAGGGGCTTATCCTACTAATATTATAAATTCAGATGCTTTGATGTTTGGATACCTTTTTGAAGTGAACACTTCTTTTGGCGCAATACACACAGATTTTTCGTGGGCTGTGAATTGAGCTCAAGCGTCACGCTCGTGAATGAAATAAATCTTTGAGTGAACTCGGGGCCATGTTACGGCTATGGCCATGGCCATAGCGTGTTACCATGGTTACATTACACATTTACGCATCTAACCATGGCCATCTACTAAATGGCCATGCTTAGAATACCTATTTAGACGACAATGATTTGAAGATTTATTCCAGACTAGCAGCGCCCTCCAGTTTCAACCGCGTAGTTTCCAAGGTGTGTTATCAAAGTCTGAGTTATAAGTTTTCACTTCTATCGGCAGTTCCCTAACTGCTATTTTTATTTCTTAATACCTTAATTCTTAGTACCGTACCCCTAAAGGGATCAGATTGATATTTGGAATACAATTAGATTATAGTTTGAAATATCTGATAGCCAACTTTTTATTTCGATAAATATATGTATGGGACTGTCGACGTGATTCGACGTCATTGAAGATTTCGGACTCCCAACTCATTTTCAGTTGGGCCAGCTGAAGGCGTGAAGGCCTGAAGGCGTTGCTGAAGTGGTTAGAGAAATTTGATAAGCGTAAATAACGCACTTACCTACGTAACTTGACAATCGTTTCTCCATCAATTTTGTAAAAATGCGCGCGCGGCAATTTATCTAGCGGATATGTCAATGCCAGTTATTAGACATAACGCACGTCCGGTGACACAATGGCATAATTGTTAAAAACTTATGGAGCATATATTAACTAACAAAGGTATAGTGCATATTTCTTGCACAAATAGTAATATTAATTATGATCAAGATACGAACATAACACAAGCTCTTATCTCATATTATCTTACAAAAAACTTAAAATGTATTTGTAAAACGTACAACGATTGAACACAAATATTCGTTCGTAAAATCGATTTAGGCTATGTCTCCTCCCTATAGAGTGGGTAATCTATGTGTGAGTTAGATTAAAGCGTGAAAGGAGAAGGGTGACGTGTGTGTGTGTGTGTGTCGTTGACGTATTGTGGCGAGCCAGCGAATCGCAGTGAGTGGCGGCGGCGCGCGCGGGCGGGAAAATCGATCGATAATTTTGTCCAGAACGACGTATTGTACCCATTGCAAGTTGTTTGTGCTCGACAAATATGCTAAGATAAATTAGTTTTTATAATTTTAAAGAATAAATATCATGGCTATCTATTTATTCCTTTCCCTGGCGCTAGTTTTAACGGTTTCAGCAGAGTTTGTGTGGAAACATCATAATAATGAAGAACTACCCTTAGTATTGAATGAAGTGCACCAAAAATGTCCCAAAATAACTCGAGTGTATACTTTAAGTGAGCCATCTGTTCGAAATGTACCATTGTATGTTATCGAATTCTCCGATAATCCCGGGTTCCATCAAGCATGTAAGTACCACCTACCTATAGAAAAAAAAATATTTTGGTTTTTATAAATTTTGTGTGTAATTTTTACTAATAATTACTGTGTTGTTCATCAGATAAGCCAGAGATGAAGTACATTGGAAATATTCACGGAAATGAAGTTCTTGGTCGCGAGTTACTTTTGGGTTTGGCGCATTATTTATGCGACCAATATTTGAAGCATGATCGCAGCATACGGGATCTGATCCATAACTCGAGGATACACCTGCTGCCGTCAATGAATCCTGATGGCTGGCAGTTGTCCACTGACACTGTAAGCATACTTGCTAGCATAGTGAATCGTATCTCTATAATTAATAATTCTTCTATTGTCACCTCCATTCTTCTCTCTTCTTGATAGCATTACATACATTTTGGTAGGTGGCAATTCTCTATAGTCAGAACCTGTGCCAAATTCACAATTCATTCTATACAATTTTTACTATAAGACTGAATAGTGACCATGAAGTAATTTAAAAAAATCAGCTTTTTGTTTTAAAAATACCCTTTGGATTCGGCAACATGAACCAACTGATTTTTCATAATTTCCGCGTTCCGCGATGGTCATTGTAGGTACCTACTAAAGTTATCGATACAACACAATATACAAAATTATAATATTATATACAACCTTTCAAACAATTTTAGGTCGGAGTCCATATAACTTGCGAATTTAGGGTCTAGCCTGTAGTTAAATTCAGCCTATAGCGGTTTTAAGGTCGAGTGAGCTGCATATGCTTTTGCTGTAGCGCAGGAGTTGTATGTACCTACCTTTACTTAAATTTTAGTGTTTTTAGGGTACTCAAGATTACTTGATTGGGCGGACGAACAATCACACCGTGGACCTTAATCGTAACTTCCCCGATTTAGACGCTATCACTTTCGAGTTCGAACGCCAAGGAGTCAATCACAACAACCATCTGTTAAGAGATTTAACAAGGCTGGCTGCACCGGTAAGTTTCCCCAAGCCTTCATTCTGACTATTTTAATTAATTATTCCTTGTTATACAAAATTCATAATTTATATTTCGTAATATCTACTATATTGCATATATCCTAATATATAATATCAACCGCCGTATTACAAAATTTGACTATGGCTCAATCTTGTTTCTAACTTCGTTTAACGTTATCGACCTCAATAAAATTACTGTACCCATTTTGATTTTGTCGTGTACCTAAGCATTGAGTAAATGTCTGAAATACGGCGATAAGTCGAATATTTTAAATTACGAATTAATGTAAAAAAAACATTGTAAATGTTTTAATTATCTCATTTTAGTTGTATTAGGTTTATTATTAATTGTTAATTTTATTTGCGTTGTATAAAAACATTTAAGTATCTTTTATTGATGTGTTTTGAAGTACGAAGTTTATCACTTTCTTTCATAAACAGAGTAGTTTGTGTCCTAGTTGGCATGACCTGTAAGAATATACATTTAAAATCTAAATTTTAGCTGGAACCAGAAACGAGAGCTATAATGCGATGGATCATGTCTATTCCATTCGTTCTAAGTGCAGCCATGCATGGCGGTGATCTAGTGGCTAACTACCCTTACGACGAGAGCAGGAGTGGAGCCCCGGTGTCGGAATACTCTGCAAGTCCGGATGATGATACATTCAGGTAATACATTGGACCCCAAAGGCGAAAGTCTTAGAAATAATTTACTGTAAAACCTACACTTTATCCTTAAAACAAACTACAAACTACTTACAATAAACGCATCTCAATTTCCCATAGAATGAAGGTAAAATACTTATAGATAATCTAAATTCTCAAGCCCACTAGCAGTAGAAACTGTGGCCTCCACCGAAATCATAAGTGGCTATTTACTAAAGCGATCTTCTTGCTTCTTAAATTTTAGTTCTTAGACGACCCGCTTGTTTCTCTGAACAGCTTGTTTATTTAAATGCTCGTTACAATTCTTCGTGATTGCAGGTCAACGTATCTTACGACGATATCAAATACAGGGTGGCCCATAAGTCCTTAGTAATGAAAAAAGTTATATAATATTTTTATTTGTAAATATACTTAACTAGAAAAACGGGAATTATTTTTTGTAAATAACGTCGTCCAAATGTAATCCGTTACAGTCACGGCACTCTTGCAAACGCCTTCTGAAATTGTCGATGACTGCGCGGCACGTCACTGCTGAAATGCTTGCCATTTCTCTGCGGATGTTTTCTTTTAGGTCATTAATTGACCGCGGGTTAGAGTCGTACACTTTAGCCTTAAGGTAGCCCCACGAAAAAATCCATTGGAGTCAGATCCGGGCTACGTGGTGGCCAGGAAATGTCTCCTCTCTTAGAAATAACTTTGTTTGGAAAAAGTTGACGGATAACGGGCGTAGCAGTATTGGAGGTGTGGGAAGTTGCTCCATCCTGTTGGAACCATGTTCGGCCATTAAAGCCTGGAAAGTTTTGCAATTTTTGTGTGAAAAACTCCTCGATCATGGCCACATATCGCTCCGAAGTAACAGTAACAACACGCCCTCTGCCGTCCTCAAAAAAGTAAGGCCCTATGATGCCATGGGCTGACATAGCGGCCCAAACTGTAACTTTAGGGCTATGTAAGGGCTTCTGGTGCTTAAGTTTTGGATTAATCGGGCTCCAATAGCGGCATTTTTGTTTACTAACATATCCGTTAATGTGGAAGTGTGCCTTATCAGAGAACATTATGTTATTGAACGAAGTAAACCGATTAAACATTTCATTAACATAATTCACTCTCTGAATAGCATCAGTTTCTTTTAATTCTTGCACCAACTGAATTTTGTAAGGGTGCATAAGTAAATCTTTCTTCAACATCCGTTGTAACGATGTCCTGGATACGTTTAATGCACTGGAACGCTTACGAGTTGACTGTGTAGGATTTTCACGAATAGATTGTGCCACTGTGTCGATGTTTTGTTCCGTACGTGATGTCCTTGGGCGACCCAACCGCGGTTTATCTAACGTCGAACCGGTCTCCTCGAACTTAGCAACCCAATTCTCAATCGTTTGGAGAGCTGGGGTGTCATCAAAGTTGTGTAAGCTTTTGTGTTCTCGAAATTTACGCCTCGCAACGGTTGCTGAATTGTTGTTTTGATAAAACTCGCGCACACAAAACGCACGGTCCGCTCCGGTGAAACGCTCCATCGCGACTAAATTCCCAGAAACCGAAGTTACTACTCCCGCTTCCCCTGCACCGCTCACGCGCGCCGTTTTCGTTTAATTCAAATTTTACTTTTCTAAGGACTTGGGCCACCTTGTATATTAATAAAATAAATATCACTTAGACAAGTCAATACTTAAGAGTAATATAACCATCAACAAAATTCAAAAATACCATTTTATAATGTTCATTGTTCATTTTAAATGCTTTAATGATAGTTTTAAGTTTATTGCAACTTATATCCTGTGTTTTGTGGCATTTAACAAAGAATTGTTGAATTGTGTCCTCACTAATCGAAATAGCACAATCTATTAGCACACTTGATCAAAAGAGCAGAGAACACTGGTTTTAACACCATCGCAGATATTTTAAAACATCCCACTGGGAAATACTTTCCCGTCAAATATTAAACGAAGCTATGTTATAAAAATCTCCTATAGCTTATTTATCTGAATAGCATTAATACATCCGTGAGGAGATAAGTCTATTAATATCCATAAACAGACGTTTCACGTTCCGACACAAGGAAAACTATTATGATCTAGTCATATGTAGGTAAAATTGGATTATCTGTGAATGTCGGAATAGATTATCCTAAATATAAAATATACTAGTAAGAAATACGACTGTATTTTTTTTATCGCGTATAGGTCCGCGTTTGACCACCAACTCGACTGATGGTAAGCGACGGTGTGGTCGAAGATATCTTCTTCTTTCCCGGTTAGTTCGATTACGGTCTGAAATAGCACATAGGCTCTTGTACTCTTTATTGCGGGAAAACTACGAGAAATAGATCTATGCGGGTAAAACCTCGGGCACCGTTAATAAGTGAATATAAATAAAAAATTGAAATTTATGAAAATCTCGGGGCACTGCTAGTACTCGATAAATGTATGTACACAGGCGTATGTTTGCCCCAGAACATGGTGCATAACACTGCATTGAAATATAGGGGACTCAACCTACTAAACATAACTTTGTAAATATCCCGTAATTAAAAGTACTAGCGTATCCTGAGTTTATTATATTTACTGGACATTCTATTCTATTTGGTGGCCCTTTCATACATACCACCAGTTGACCCGAAACTAAGCAAAACTTGTACTATGGAAGCCAGTTCGCCAATGTAATACTTATATAGTAAAGACATACTTACTTGTACTTACTCGTATTATACATAGAAACACCCAAACACAGTACAAATATTTATTTGTATTCATTACACAAATATTTGCACTGAACCAACGACCCTAGGCTTCGCAGGCAGACTTACTACTTACCAACAGTTTACTAAGCCAGTCAGGCATAACAAAGATATAATTTTCAGGGAGCTAGCCCTGACGTACGCAACAAACCACGCTGATATGGCCTCGTCCACTCGTCGAGGATGTCATACGAGCAGCTCAGACGAATCCCTCACCTACAACTTTGGCAAACAGGGAGGAGTCACGAATGGTGCTGCTTGGTACAGTTTGAAAGGAGGTGAGTGAAATTCATGATTTGTTTCAAATTTGCCAACAATAGTCATAAAATTGATGATGATCCATACTTCAAGGACCATGCGCTTTTTATATATCACCGAATGAGAATAGTCCGTCCGTAAATAGTGCAAACGTAACCTGTGTTTGATGAGATGACGTTGATACATTGGAATTGTATCAGTAATTCGTGTTTTACAGCATTTCAGAAGAAACTTTACTCGAAAAGATTTCACGACCTCTACTTTAAGTCACATTCAAATTATGAATTTTAAATAATGAGTGTGTTCATGAACTCATAGTATAAAAGACGCGTAAATGTAACAATGGAATTCCTGCTACTGTTCGTGACTACTATTACGAAAGACCCCCCAAGTATTTAACAACAATGGAAACAAGCTTAGAAATTGCACTCATTTATATTCCATCCATGAATGTCCTCGAGTGACATTTTGACTAGTTATTTATTCAAAGAGATAAAAGGAAGCTTGTCGACTTAGCAAGGCCGTTCAGATGAGATTATATTTTGATTTCACATCTGGTAGAATGACTTCTGGTAGGATATTGTATTCGGAGTTTTGTTATGCATCATCAAAGCGTTAGATTTTGCGCGACAGCATTTATGTTTAAAAAAGCTCCAGTCGTGTTCTTTGCAATTTGTGTCGTAATATATGTAAACATCGAATTGTTATTGATTGATTAAATACTTCTGATAATTCATCAATCAGTAAGTCGTTTAATTTTGGACTTTAAACGGTAATAACTTTATTGTTATTGAAAGCGAAGGTGTGGTTGAACCATCTACTACTTATTTTTTAACAAATCATTAACCTTTTTATAGTGATGGAAAACAAAAACAAATCACTTTATTGCTGTGGAATGCATAGCTCTATGAAATGTATCTCGACCTACAAAAAAGTTGATAGTTTAGATATAAATAGCGTTACGAAACTAAATGGAAGATGAGACGCCTCATAAATCTAGAAGCGTTCGGTTTTATTGATATTTATGAATATTGTAACACGTAACTTGACAACCTTGCTGAATTGATGCAAACTGACCTACTATCATTTCATTACGGTCGGTCAAAACTAATCCAGCAACTCTAGTCTTCCAATTCTTGTAGTTATTGAGCTAGATCAAATCTATAGGTACTAGTATTATATAGCTGAAGAGTTTATGTATTTGAACGCGCTAATCTCAGGAACCACTTGTTTTTTTGAATAACAGCAAATATATTATGGTCGTTAATATTTTGAAAATTGTTTATTTTATCGGATAACTAATTATTTTATTACGCCTCTAGAAATTGTACCGTGTATACTGTAAAAGACTAAGATATATTTTTTTGAAAAAAAAATGTTTAATATATTCCTTCAGATTAAATCAACTATCATGGATTATAAATCCTATTTTTGGAATCATATTTTCGAATTTATTTTACTACTGCAGATTCCTAATATAACTACATAAATATGAGGCATTCTAAAATCTGAAACGCATTTACTTATATTAGTGTTAACGTGTTATGCCTTAATCTTAGACGAAATGCGTTCGTAACGACTTAATTGTGTTAATCGTAAATCTAACTACCCATTGTTCTTGCATTTTACTACACCATAGGAAGTGTGTGTAAAGCAGGAAGCCAGGCGATTGATTGTTACGCTGACATTTGCGTTAATCTCGCTCGACCGTGAGAGGCGCGTGGACTGGTTTATCGATACCAATATAGAGCTTTTTTGTTTGGAGATTGGTTTTCAAAACTCGATCGTATCCGGTCTTTGGGACTATGTTTAGTTAATTTGGCATTTGGTGTTCATTTTGTTCTACCACCCACTAAACTAAAACAAATCTCAGCATTTTATATTCAATAAACGATTTTAATTTTGATATTATTTTTTATTCTGGGATCATACATTCTAAAAATACACACAAAATATATAAAATATGCCGAAATTATTATCTTCAATGTTTCAAGTTAGATTGATGTTATCAATTAGCCAACTTTAGATACTTTTGCAAAAGCTGGTAGCTTTGAAACCTTAAAGGTTCAATAGTCTCAACTATTATTACTTAGTAACAAAAATAAATCGTTCCATTTTATAATATGACTCTGTGACAAATGATATCGATATACACCTAGTAACAAGACAAGGCTAAGAACAAGTCTTGCTTGGACATTCCCGGCATAAATTATGTAACAGTGTTAAATAGGCGTGTCTTTATTAGCATAGATTGTCCTCATCCTGTTTCTTAAACTACTACGTCCAAAATGTTAAGCTACTTTAATTGGATCACAACTTTTTAACGATTGTAATAACGTGTTTTTAATAATTTTGAATCTATAGATACAATGTTATTTGCAGCATCACCGGCTAACTTTACAGGAGAACTGTAGTAGGTACTTATGTTTTGAGGCAATGACAATAAAATTTGTGCCAACTTACGAGTTCAATGTAGAAAAATCAATACTATTATCGGAAAACATCAGTCCAGCAACTTGATTATGTTATCGGAAAATAGTGACAACCATAACAATCATGCCATCGGGCGTACTTACATCAGATACGGCCAGATGGACAAAACAAATTCCAAGACCATAAATTAAACCATAGGTTAAGTAAGCGAAGTAGACAAATTGCTTGTGCGTTCTTTTGACCCATATTAGTTACCATAATGTTTGACTGAAGTTCTTCAATTAATTGTAGGCATGCAAGACTTCAATTATCTGGCCACGAACGCGTTTGAAATAACCCTCGAGTTGGGCTGCGACAAGTACACTCCAGAGCAAGAACTTGAAAAGGAATGGGAGAGGAACAGAGAAGCTCTTATAGCATACATGTGGCAAGCTCATATTGGAATCAAAGGGACGGTGTGTGACGAAGCTAACTACTTGGAGAATGCTATCATATCTGTTGTCAATATTACTGGAAACGTACCGAAACCTATTCGACACGACGTCACCACTGCAGGTTAGTCTAAAACTTTAACAAATACAACTATCACTTTTCGCAAATGAGGTTGGTATCTGTTTGCTATTTATGTAGAATGTTATACAAATTAGTGATTTGAACTGCCTTTTAGAAATGATAAACCATGACTTTGGCTTTGCATTATTAATGAGTTATTTATGAAAATCGCCTGGTAGATAGATGTGTTTGTCACCTCTAATAGATGTCAACTGATCACTATTTCGTTCTTGGATGTTAAGACATCTATTTAGAAATTGACTTCTTTGATTTTCTTATCATTTATAATTAGGCAACAAGCAACATTCTGTAAGGAATTTTGTAAATCTAAAACATTTCACTATGTTCTAAACTTTCCAACATTAAAAGTGTGTTGTAATGTGTCAAGGTTAATTAATAGTCAGGTAGACATGAGACAAAATATGATCCGTTATCGATTTGACATAGTTTTGTTTTGTGTTTATTTTCTGTACTGTTTGTAAATATTCTATTGTCCATTACTAGGAATCAAAAGGTGTTTGCATTTAGCTCGGTAAATTGAGACCAGCGCTGGCGCATTTACCGTGTATTTCTTCACAGTTTGCGCGTCATGTGACTCAATTAGCATGCATTGTTTGTCTCAAGATGCAATGGTCATTTAATCTTTGCATACCAACGATTTAAAAGCGGGGATCAAATATACACGTAAACAATAATAACATTTTTTAAATTCAAGAGGAGAGATCACATTTTTTAAAAAAACTTATTGCTTGATGTCTTCTACTTTGCTTTCCGAACTTGGAACAGATCAATATTTGCTATTGAATTTAATATAGTTTTGAAGTCAAGTATTTGAGTGAATTTGGAAGCTAAAATATTTGGCTTCGAATATAATTTCAAGATTAAAAACTAGTAGGTGTAGTATTTTCTTAATAGTATATATATTATATTACACTATTATATACATACACATATATAATAGTGTAGTTTATTCTGAATAAAGATAATATTAAGCTTTAAAAATGCCAGCAGAATAACATTACGTAGGTTTAACACAGGGTTATCCAGATCACCTGTACTAAAACGAAAGGAAAATCCGTGGTACTCATCATAATTTTTCATAGCCTTCTCTATCCCACTGCGAAGTTCAGAAAGTTCTATTTCTTTGCTATCTGCCTCTAAAATTTGCCTCTAAATATTTAGATCTCTGCTAATCGAGTCCAGCTTCGACCCGAACTTACAACATATAAGACCCGTCTTGCCATTATAAAAAATAGGCGCTACAGGTAAAACTTAAAACCTAGAAGTAACTCAGAATTTTAGTATTAACCGGCACCACTGTTGCATAATAGCTACGGATTTACTGCTATTGTGGATGCCCGTGATGCGAATTCACAAGATTTAACTTATCTAAAAAGTGTCTAACGCACATTTCCTGCTCCACTACTCCGTCCCCGCTCCGACGCTACGTCGCTACATTAGCATGTCGGTGATGCTATACCCTTATGGTGTTTTACCACCCCTAAAAGTGCAATACATCACTTATAAAAATACTGTGCAGCCAATTCTGAATTCACAAAAATGTTGTTCCGTAGATTTCGATGAGTACGTAAGGTAGGTAATTTATCAATGAAACGGCTGCTTTCTTCATGCTAACAGTGCTGTTCACATAGTAAACGTTAGGCCCCTGCCAGACGGCGTATTTTAAACGCGCAGATGACTCGCATATACGTGGTTCAAACAAGATTCGACCGCAACCTTTTAACCTAAGCGCATGGAGTGACCGTAAGCCGCATACGTGCAGACACAGCGGTACAGACGCGCAGTAGCCGCACGTAGCTTCTCCGCTTTGATCAAATACTTCTCATCAGTTGTACAATGACCTTTCCCCTTCCTATGCCCCTACTACGCCTATTTGTACGCGCTTCAAACGAGTTTCGAACGCGCTTCACGCGTGCATTTGTATCGCGTTTTACGCGCTTTTGGATTATACAAACGCAAAAATCGACATCTACAGCACAGAATACGTGTGTACCTGAAACGAGTGTCGTCGGCGCGTCTGCAATATGCCCAGTGCTAGGGCCCTTATTCGTAATTATGAGTGTCCAGACGTCCTTTCGGCGTACGTAGGTAGGTACAAGCTTTTTGTGTAACCCTCTTCAAATGACTTTCAGAAGGTCGTAAAGTAGTTTTATCTATTTCTAGTCAAAACAAATTAATAGGGTCATCGTCTCGCACACCTTTATCACTGGCTATATTATACGTATCTAAACGATCACATGTCTGGAAATGTGTAGTAAATGACAAACAAAATGCAGCAGGTCATAAGATAGATAATAATAAACGATAGATCTAAATGGTAAAAGTAATATATACCTACTGCTATACTGTAATAGACAGATATAATCATTGGATATTTTTGAATAATAAGAAATTAGAAACTATTGACTAATTGCAATTCTTCTTTGAGAAATGTATTTAAATTCTATGTATTGAAATTATTTTTACTATATTTGATACTAGATGCACAGTTTAAAGAAACACTTAGTATGAATTCTGATAGATAGGCATGAAGTTTCGTTTCGTTAGATAGCAAGGGTTCATGTTGATTGTTTTATTGGGACAAATAAATAAGTACCGATTAAACGCACCAATGTTAAATATACAACTACAAATTAAGTATTTCAAATACATGTTCAATAACACGTCAATGTTAGCCACTACACTAAACACGATTCAGAAATAATACCTAGGTAAAATAATTAGAAATAGATAGTTCTCTTATAATTTAAAATTACATAATCTATGATTTCGACACCGCTGTAAAATTACTGCTTGAAAAGCCAACGCTCGAGTCTCGATTTACAGCTATATAAACATTGTGGAAGCTGAAATGATCAGATTCAGCAACTTGTTACGTATGGGGCCCATGCATAAGTCCCACCGCTGGGACTCGTGGTCTTTTCTCACAAGGAGTGTCAAGTCAATCTACAACGCTGGGCAAGTACGCGTTGACAGATGATGCACGCGTCTTTGGAATATGCCGGTTTCTTAAAGATGTTTTTCTTCACCAAAAGCCCAATTGTGACGACAAACTAACACACACTTCTACACTTGGAAAATGTAAACAAGTGTAGGCGAGATTAAAATTTTCGACGTCAATAAACGATTCTGATTGCGAAATCCGACGTTTTAAATGCAAAGCTACTGCATAATGTTGTAAATTTAATTATAACTATATAATTAATATGGTAGGTCCATACGGGGACTACTACCGGCTCCTGACTCCCGGTCGTTACGAGGTGACTGCGAGCTTCCCCGGATACTTCCCGGCGTCGCGCGTGGTGACCGTACCTTCTCTCCAGACCGTGGCCGTCATAGTGAACTTTAAACTTGAGGTAAGTTTGTCTATTCAGTGTTACAAACATTTGTTTCTAGTTTTTTTCTACTCTTTTATGCTTCTTCACATTTGATGCTGCTTATAAAATCACTAGATGCCCGCCCCGGCTTCGCCCGTGGTACATATATAGCACTCAGCGGGATCCGTACATATCCAACGTGAAAGAATGACTGAAATCGGTTCAGTCATTCCTGAGAATATCGCTTTCAAACAAAAAACCTCTTCAGCTGCCTGCTACGCCACCTATCGGAAATTGGTCGTACCAACTCAGATTTAGAAACAAATTTGATTAGCAATGGTTTATATTCAATGACGCAATCTTGGACATTGGCGAAATTACGGTGACATTACCGAATGGAAGCCAAAAGAAAAAGTTGAAGTTGACGCAATCTTAGCCACATGCTGTCATGTCAAAGCACACTACGAAAACTCATTCAAAAAGGAATATATTTTCCCCGTTTGTGTTACATTCTTGATTCATACTCCGCTTCTATTGTTAGTAGCGTTATGTTCTATACCCTATAGCCTTCCTCGATAAATGGACTATCTAATAGAAAAAGAATCTTTCAATTCGGACCAGTAAGTACTTCCCGAGATCCTAGCGTTCAAACAAACAAACAAACAAGCTTTACTCAACTCTTCAGCTTTATAATATTAGTATAATAATAGTATAGATAGATCGCTATGATCAAGCAATGTGCTTTGGTTTGGTCGTTTAGACCTAGACCGCTAGCCAACCCTATCTATTGGTACCGATGTATTGTTGAACATTTTATTTTTATAAATGTCGACGGCACAGAGTCTCGCCATCATCATTATTCTTCGCATCCTTCGGCTGTGGGCATAGCGGCGGGTAGTGTTGGATGAAAACTCGCTAACACAATTGAATTTACGAAGCACAGGTAACAACGTTGGTTATTCAGCTAAGTAACGTATCGTAGAACGCACGATGGTTCAGCGCCGACCGCACGCGTCGAAAGCCAAGAGACAACTGACTCAAACGATCCGTCCATTCGACAGCGCGCGCGCTACTAACTCCATCGAGCGCCACCAGGTGGCGCTTGCGTCCCGAACACTACTAGATTGCAACTCTATTGGGATTCGATTGAGACTCGATTACGATTCGATTACGACACGGCCATCCTGCTTGCATACGTCCTCGTGTGGTGGCCGTCTTGCGAATAAATACTTCACGACAGAAATGTGTTCTACTCGGTCAGTCCTGACCCTGATCTTCAACTTATCACAAAATTTTCAGTTCTATCACGAGATAATACACGTCAGAAAATACAATAATCTCTTGCCAAGGTCAAGTACTGTAGTCGTTCAAGTTCCGAACTCTACATTACCGTGACTCGACAAATTCACAAAATCACTCGCTCATTTCTGACCCCACTTTACAGTTTACGGACAAAGTAAAAAAGTAGACTACTGTAACATTTTACCCAAACCTAACAGGAGATACAAAATTCCCCATACAACAGCCAGAACCACATACCACAGTCGTTCATCAAACCTCAAATTTACGACTTTAATTTAGATCACATGAGTCTCCCGAGTAAGACATCTAACGCCACGGCTCTCCAGCCGAACAGCAATCATATTGCTCATACACAACCACCGCGTGGTTCAGTTTGCATATCCATCAAGTGGATCGCCCGTGTGTCACCTGTTATCACACGCCCGTGTGTCACCTGTTATCACACGCCCGTGTGTCCTCTGTTATCACACACCCGTGTGTCCTCTGTTATCACACGCCCGTGTGTCGTCTGTTATCACACGCCCGTGTGTCCTCTGTTATCACACGCCCGTGTGTCCTCTGTTATCACACGTACGGTCTTTCCAGACCCCGACCTCCGCCAGAGCTAAACGCACACCGCGCACCCACGGACTACTTGAGTTGCCTCAAGAGACACCGATTTCTACCGGGCTACGACTACGAAATAGCCTCTGGTATGGTCGAACACAATACGGCCGTTAGAGTCCCCTTACTCGAGTTTCCGTCACAAGTCACAACTTAAACCATCATCATCATAATTATCATCATTTACATCAATTTCGACTGGTATGTGACCTGCTGGCATCTTTCTTAGACTATCGTGTGCGTATTTGTAAGTACGCTTTGAGTGTAAAGATTTCAATGGGTAACGGTTACAATTCAATGCTTCAACTACTTTAAACGGCCCTTTAAATTTCGGATCTAATTTCGTTTGATAACGTTCTTCGTTCGCTAACAATACAAAGTCACCAACCGAAAACTTTTAGACTTTTGACTCAACGAGCTACGACTACGTAATCACTACTGGTACGGTCAAACACAATACGGCCGATAGAGTACCCTACTCGAGTTTCTACCACAACTTTTAAGCTTACTCATTGTAACGAACGTCATAATCATTATAGAGTTCGACTAGTACTTGACCCTCTGGCATCTTCCATAACTTATCCTGAACTTGTAGGTACTATTAGTTGAAGTCTTTGTAGGTATGCTTTAAATTTTAAGCTCAAGTGTACAACGATCACCATTCAAAATCTTAATCACCTTAAACGGACTTTATTACTTGACTTAGTTTGTTGTTAATTAATTTTGTAACCACACAAAATCACCAATTTTGAAGTTTCGCTTTTGTTTCATTAAATTGACTCTTATCATATCCTATGTCACACATTTTTCTTTCGGACACACTCGCGAGTTTACTTACTCACTACGTCGTTCTCGACATTGATACACATCAACGGCAATGGTTTCTGTACTTTCCCGATTAAAAGCTATGTACAGGAGAAACTTTTGAAAGTAGTCATCGTATAACTTAATGCAACCTATGTGGTAGTCTTGCAACGACCTATTGTCACTTGTTACTAGAATCTATCAACGTTAACATAGAATAATTTCTATGGACGATCAGATCCAAAAACCCAAATGAACAAACATTACTGTTCTGGTTTGAAGGGTAATGTTTCCACAGACATTAGGTATAGCGCAAGGAGATAGAATATATCTTATATTTTGAGTGACGAGTGGGGAAGAGGGTTAGG
The DNA here is from genome assembly GCA_017562165.1 of Ectropis grisescens. NCBI lineage: Eukaryota > Metazoa > Arthropoda > Insecta > Lepidoptera > Geometridae > Ectropis > Ectropis grisescens. The sequence continues at coordinate 15,547,396 of CM029788.1, read as the reverse complement.
CAGTTATTTGGACTCTTCAATATGCAGATGTGTGACTTAACACTACTTATCATCAGGTGGACGTCTCGTAATATACTAAATACTATCCAAACATAGATAATACGTTAAACAGTGACGTAATACGAATCACAAACAAACAAGGACACATTCTCTCGTAATCAACTTTTAAATAGGGGGCTTGAATTTTATATGTATACTTCTCTGATCTCTGATGATTATGATGTTAAATGACGATTCGAGCTACAATGGAGCGGAAAGAAGGACAAAGACCTTAAGGTAGTTGGCCTCAGATAGCCTCTAGGAGGTTATGGTAGATAGTGTTTTGCAGGAAATATTGATTGGCGGAACTTGTGATTGAAACTTTCCCTTGACGTCATTCATGCTCTGACGCAGAGAGACCGGTGTGGGCGGCCCATTGAATTTAAATCTTATCAATATTGATAAGGGATTCATTAACCCGTCAATCCATGAGAACATAATTATTTATATTTAGCATGTAATTAAATGGTGTAGGAATATGTACATGTATAAATAAAGACACATGTACTTATAGTTAAGATTAATTAAACGTTTTGTACTTGAAAATTACAAATTAAAAACTTATTTGAAATTTTATCTTCATCAAAGAAAATGGTGAAAACGGGTGTGATATATTTTATAAAACAATTATGTGCGTAAACAATAGTAGATTTATTAAATCAATACGTCATTTTGCAAATCCTGGCTAAAGATAAATTTTGTCTCTTTGAATTAGTTCGAAGTCGTAAATGTATCAATTTTCTAACTTTGGTAAAAAATAAATGACTGATTTTTGCCTCGCTTAATCCTTGAATGTTTGTATACGGTGGTCAAAATCTGACATATAACTATAATTAAATATGGTGCCTTGTTTTTAATGACGGCACAAAAAATATTTTGGTTTTGAAAATAGGTAGGTCGGCTTTATAAGGTTATAAGGCATAGTTCTAATTAAGGCAATTCAGACGAGTCACTTGCAAACGAGTAAGGCTATATAGCGTAGTTCAGACGAATAAACTTACTTAAGCGCCTATTGTCAATTAAATTTGTTACTTTAACACCTATAGTTACATATTTTAAATATACTTGTACTAAATTAGTAAAACTGCGACAAAGGCTTCGGTGGAGTTATTTTGAAAAAACTTGAAACCTTTTGATAAACTTTTAGAGTCACGATTTGATTCGACATCGCATAGAAGGTATTTCAGCGTATTCACAAATTGTGTAACTAAAGGGTTCTAAGAAAACTAAAAAAAACAGAAGTATAAATATGAATTTGTTGAAAAAAAATCACGATCACTTGTTATGTCATGACAAATGACGCCGATTTTTTCTAATCACGTTTTATATTAAAAAAAATGCATAGCGAGGAAATTACAACGGAGTATGCAAATGAATTGTGACGTAGTAATTTATATTTATGTTATTTTAACGATGTATGCAGGATTAGAAATAAACGAATGAAATCAAGTTACACTCAAATGTGTCGTAACAAATTATATAATCAACCATAAACAATGAGCGGTGAATGCTAGATTAATAGGGAAGTAAAAGAAATCCGTGACTGATGTGACAACTTAGCAAGTAACATTAGTAATACAATCTAAAAAAAATGCATTGTTTCTCGTACAGATTCCAGAGAAATTACAGGGTAGATAGGTACGAGTACATCTCTTTCGTCTGGAATTGATAAATCTTACTTAGAGGTTTAACAAGACTTTGTCTGGTATATGCAGTGAGGAAATGTTAGGAATACTGTGGACATGTACTATAATATTTACAATACAACTACAATAGGTACTCATACTTATTTTTATCAGAGGCATAGATAGGGTGAGGAACAACGTATTATCGCTGTGTAGTACGATTATTATTTTTTTACTTGTGCTATTGACTTACTACAGATGTACTTACGTATAGGCATCAAATAAAATATATTAAGTCCAATAACAAAATGCGAAATTTGCAAAAAAATTAATTACCGCTATTACACACTCCGTACCGGACATCTTCCATGTGTTAACGTTTTGGTCATAAGCACTCAATGCCATACAAAATGCAATAATTATTTTCGTTGTCAATAGCGAAAATAATTATTGTATCGTTCGAGTATAGCTGTGTTGATTTGTGACTGAGTATTATTTTGATTGTTCCTGTTGAAAGGCAAACCAAGGTCTTGTAAAGTTTTTACTTGCTTTGCTTGAATATCACTTGAACTGAGATAAATGTAGACTGTTGACTTCGTAATAAATTATATGGAAGACAGCATTCTCGGCATGCTAGTTTATCGTAGCCATAATAATTGACCTTTTGAAGGTAGACATATCCTTTTTTCGTTTACATAAATGTAATGTGTTTTTTTTGTACATGATATCATTTTTAAAGACCAGATGTTATAGACCAGCTTTAATTTTAATTAGAAATTTAGTTTATATTAAACAAGCTCATCTATTTATAAGGATATATTTTGTTAAATTTCGATAGTAGTAAAACCGCTGTATTTTTGTTATTTAAGGGCGTGTGGGCCGTAATTTTGAATTTTTAAAACAACTTTAAGACCATTCAAATAGTGTATTAAACTCTGAAAAAAATATATGTATTAGTTAAGGATCTAATCTAGTGCAATTCGCAGTCAATAACACGATTTAATGAATTTTACTTGATAGAAAAAAATCCCAAAGTTACCCCTTTTCAAAAAGTTTTTTCAAGTTTATGACTAAACTAATGAATATTTTTACAAAATTTTTGTACTCAATGAAAGCCACTAAAAAGTTATAGATGCGTTCGCAGAGTTTGACTTGATAAAAAGTATCAGTTATTCACTATGTTTTAATATCTACCATATATATAGCGCGCCGTTCGGCGGGCCTGATCAGTCGCGTTTCGGCGCTCACGGACGACGGGCCTGTGCTTGATTTTGCAATTTTGACAACCAATAAATTTTAAATATTACGATCATAGTGCCACAGTATAACAATATCAGTAGGTGTTACTAGTGAAGCACGCTATGATCTTGATTTTTGATACCGTTTTCATTGGAATTGCAAATAGACGCTGAAACTAATTAGTACGCTGTTTACTTTATGTTGTAGACCAATAGGGGAGTCTCAAAAAAACTGACGTCGATAACACATCAGTAAAAAAATCAATGCGGATGCAATGGAAAATAGATAAGTATCGGTAAAATATTCGTCCGTCAAATGAGAGGGAGAAATCCCTGCGTAATCCTCTAATATAATGCAAGTTAGGTATCATATGATACCTTACTTGCATAGAATACATGTACTTACCAAGTTTTAATAGTATACTTCTTATAGTTTCGGAGAAAAATGGCTGTCACATACGGATGGACAGACATAACGTATATTTTAAAATTTGTCTACGAATCCAACTTCGTTCATTCAAAACTTATTTAAAATGAAATTTAGACACTCGACCAAATTTGATAAGAAGCCTTTTAGGCAGTAAAATTACTCGTAGAATTTAACTCTGTACTAAATTTACGATTCGTATTTTTTAAATAAGGTTTAGAATCATTTCCTGAGCACAAAATTACAAAATAATAACAAATCCAGGTGGAGCTTCAAGTGCCATCTCGAAAAAACGTTTTTGGCCGATTTTCCGAAAAAGTTATACAGCCTATTATTATTGTAGAAAATAAAATTTATTTCCCATCTTTTGTTGCCAGTAAACTTTTTTTCGAACTTACCGATTACGATTTATTATGTCCAATTTAATGATAACAATGCAAAAAATAAGATGTGAATTCTGTTCCCAGTAGCATAAACATGTTTTTTCCGAATCCGGAAGTCCGGAAGTCCGGAATGGAAGAAGGTTATGTTATTCGCGCGTATCTTTATATTTGTAAAACTTTTATTTCCACATATCTTCCAAACGGCTGGATGGATTTTGGTAACTAAGATATTCTAAGACTAGTCTCATTCGCCAAAGTGTCCTTAGACTCCTTAGATGGTAGGTAATATTTTTTTACGTGTAGTTTTTTTTGTAGTCGGGGTTTTTAAATTAAAGTTATTCTATCATATTGCTCGTTGCTCGAATAAACAGCACCGTTCATCATCATAATTGAAGAGTTGAACGAAGAGTTTGGTCTCTACTTTTGTAATAAGAACAACTAAGCTGTGAAACGCATTGCCAGAGTGGGGTTTTGTCGAAGGTTCGAACCTTGGGGTTACGAGGTACACTGTGTTTGTTTCTATTAGAGAAGCAAGTTCCATCGTAGACCACATCATTTTCATCCACTATTATCGGCATCATCGCAACCGTATCATTAAATGGGTTATAAATCGTAAACGGTAAGTTTTACAAAAAAAGTTTACTAGCAACAAAAGATGCAAAATTTTATTTTCTACAATTATTGTCAAAATATATAGTTTCCAAAATATCTGCTAAAACAGTTTTTTTTTTCAATTGGCATTTGAAGCTCTACCTGGATCTGTGAGCATTTTGTAATTTTATGCTCAGTAAGTGATCTTTACCTCATAGAAAAAAATTGGTTTAGAAATTTAGTGCAAAATTGACCAAAAAACCTTCTATTTTTACTGGCCTTTCATTACGTTTCAGCACATTTTTTACATTTTTGACGAACTTGTGAATTATTAGGAAACATTTTAAAAAGATGCATGAAATTGGAAAAGCCGTTCTCAACTTATAGTGTGACCGAAAAAGAAAAGGTTGAGTTTTGTATGCCTACGAGTATAGATAAATTTAATATTTCTTCGTTTATATAGCAACAAAACTCTTATCATAAACAAACAAACATAAACAAATCTTGAACAAAAAATGAGTTTAAATTACATAGTCCAATATTTTAATGTTATTTCTGCCCTGTGGCACCGATTCCGCGGTCGGTGACGGTCGCGAGAACAAGACAGCGTTAAATGCCTACTTTGACAGAATTACCTGGCCTTAATAAGTGCGACGATATTACAAACATTGATAGGTACACTCCGCGAGGCATAAGCTGAGCTTTGCATTTGTGTGAGTGTACATGGATAGTGTAGGTGTGACAACCGGCCTTAGGCACGGCGCCATTCTGTCTCGCCGCGCTCCTGCCTGATTGGTGATCACTCACACTAATGCAAAGCTCAGCTTATACCTCGCGGAGTGTACCCAATTCCGTAATAAATTAACAATACCTTTTCCAGCTTATGTTGTACATTTTTTAAGTATTGTGATTAAACAATATCTTTGATGTAATGTGATTTGCTAGCAGGAGCGCAATTGATGTGCTAAGCCTAATAGTTTTTATTACCTGTCATGTAATTTAAACTAACATTTCGTACCTACATTCGGCGATCCTGCTAGCGTTGTCAACTATAACTTAAGAGCTTTGATTATACACTTCTCTAGATATACAGTTCGAGCGTAAAAATACCAAAAAAAGCCAACTGTTGGCTGATAAGTGATAAGCTCGATCTGTTAGTTTAGTTGCGATACTGTCGTTGTGCAGTAAACACGTGTTTTGTGACTCTTGAATATGACGATTTGCGCTATAAAAGTCTGCAAAATTACAAAAGACGGTTTAAAATAACTAAAAACGTTAGCTATCATCGGTACCTTTCCATAATCAATTAGTTACAGAAACAATTGATTTAAGAAAATTGATTCTACGAGTATCTCAGGACAGCGTCATTTGACGCCATGTTTAAAAACATGCCACGAACACAAGTGTCTGTGTTTCAACAGTTGTGTACGTGACACGCACGCATGGGTTGGAAACATGACCTATATACTTTTGTCGCAATTACAGCGTTACACCCCATCTAGACAAGTATATAATCAAAGCTTATGAAAAAAATTAGTAGGAGTGCCACTCCTACCTAGTTGTTTGTTGAGAATAAAACAGAAACAACGAAAATAAACAACAATTATAACAATTACATTTTAAAGTCATTGATATACCTACAATTTGGTCATGAAACGAATCTTACAACGACTACGACATTCGCGAAATCCATAAGTAATACTCGTATATTTTAAAGTGTTATAAAAATAAGTCATTTTTAGTAAATTAAGTAATTGTTTGTCCACATTTGCACAGAAAATATAATATACGGGTTATGTGTTGTTACTGTTGATGCCCATGCTGTTAATTTTCCCATTAACAATACGCTAGAACTCAGTAACATTTATTGTTATGCGGCTGATAGCACTTAATTTCTACCGCTACCTGCGGGATATGGAACTCACTTCTTCTAAAGGAAAACTGCGACAAGAAAAAAATTAAAACCGTTACCTTTACACCTTTCCGGGCTCGCAAAACGTAAGAATCTCTCACGTTGCAGATGTGTATATGTGACGTTTAACGTTTTAGCTTCAGGGGGATGGCCCACTTATTGCCACCCATACTATAAAAAAAAACTGCATATCTGCGCGTGGATGGCACTCACAATGTTCACTAACCGTTTCGAGATATCGTGTCAGTGAGCGTTTTCTATGTGTGCATTGCTAGATCACACTTAGTGTGTAGCTTGACTTCTATACAGTGTTTCTTTTTTGTTGTTTTGAAATTGCGCTGGCGGTTAGCTTTGTACAAAAAATTGTTTTTCTCGATGAGGAATGCAGGACACTTAGTTATAATATACTTTCTGCTTTATCATCTGTGGATAACAAAAAAATAAATTAATTTCTTCAAAAGTGGAAAAAAAATGTAAATTCAGAATAACATTCGCATAAATAGACTTGATTTAGTGCAATGACATTTAAAATTGAATTTCGTTGTAATTTTATTAAAATATTCACATCTATACTAATATTATAAAGCTGAAGAGTTTGTTTGTTTGTTTGAACGCTAGGATCTCGGGAAGTGCTGGACCGAATTGAAAGATTATTTTTCTATTGGATAGTCCATTTATCGAGGAAGGCTAGGCTATAGAAAATAACGCTACTATTAACAGAAGCGTAGCATGGATCAAGAATGTAACAAAATCGGGAAAAAATATTCCTTTTTGAGAGTTTTCGTATGTTTCGTGCTTTGACATGAAACATGACAGCATGTGTCTAAGATTGCGTCATTGAATATCACAGATTACATACCTCTTGAATATAAAACCTTTTTGCTAATCTCTGAGTTGGTACGACCAATTTCCGACAGGTGGCGTAGCAGGTAACTGAAGTGTTTTGTTCGAAAGCGAAATTCTCAGGAATGACAGAACCGAATTCAAATTTTTTTTTCACCGTTGGATATGTGCGGGATCTCGATGAGTGCTATATGTGTTCCACGGGCGAAGCCGGGGTGGACATCTAGTTATCTAACAAACGTTTCAAGAAATAAATTCTCCACAAATGAATATTTAAAATAAATGATTGCATTTCATTTCCATTTTGCTCTAATAACTACATTGTATGATCTTAATAGATAACATTGCAAGAGTATGAATTAGGTACGTGCATGCCTTGAGCACTCCTTACTGAAACCCTATTTCTTGTGGCGTGTGTTATGTATACTTCTTCCTATTCTTCTATTTTTTTTGTGTGACTCGTCACACAACAAAAATAATAGTCTAGTCTCGTCACTCGTGACGAGACTATCATATCGTGATGAGCATATCAAGTGCAGGTAACATAGCAGCATAGTGACATGCAGCTATTGGAACGTGAAGAATCCATTACCTAGCACTGCGCTGCGATCGTCACCCAGAGGTATTAGATGTTTTATCTCTATGCCCTGTGATTATGATAATTATATACATATAGCGATGTCTGGAAAATGCGCCATACTTAGGAACGGGTTCTATCACTTAACTGAAATGGTCTTAGCTTTGATATTGCTGTCTTAATTTTCACTTGAAATTAAAGAGCTCAGAGCAATAGCAACGTGGTAGCCGTTTTATGTAGTTAGACTTAGTCGTTACTTTGACTTAGCCGTTTCATGTACATACTTAGTTTCTGTAGGGTTTCTCTTGGCACAGACCGCTTGGGGAAGTACCACACCTATGCCAGTTATACTACCGCCAAGCATTAATGTGCAAACATTACTGTGTCCCGGTTTGAAGGGCAATGTTTCCAGAGAAATTACAGGGCTTCGAGATTTAACATCTTAGATCTATGGGCGACGAGCGCAGTGCAGTGCTAGATAATGATTTGGACTCTTAATGTTCCAATAGCTGCGTGCTATTGTTCTGTTATGTGGCAGGCATGTTGCTTACCATCAGGTACATGTCCTGCTCGTCTCGTCCTACTGCATTTAAAAAACAACATGGCAGTCAAAGGAACTGCCGATAGAAGTGAAACTTATTACTCAGAATTTGATAGCTTACTTTGGAAACTACACGGGTGTAACCAGAGGGCCATCATGACATTGCCATCTAGAAATGCGTCAGTATTTACCATTGGCTGACACATTTCTAGATGGCCAATGGCCATGGCCTCGAGTATACCCGAAGATTTCTTATCATATCCGAGCGTGACGCTAGAATTCAATTCACATCCCACCAAAAATCTGTCTAGGCGCGCCAAAAGAAGTTTTCACTTAAAAAAACGCTCGAAGGGTGGTTGTTGGACAGCTCCCGGCGTAAAGACTTAAGTAGAATTATTAAAAAAAAAAAAACTCTTCTTTGTGTTCATTGGAATACGTATCACATGGTCTGTAAACGTACGTCTCAGGTATTCGTGGACCGTAACATCCCAAAAATTAAATCTAATAAAGTTTCAAAAATAAATACAAATGCACCTATTTAACATATTGTAGAAACCAATATCATGCTTGGAACCTACATTGTTATTTATTTTGGCCTGAGAGATCGATTCTGTGATTTTTATATTATTTTGAACTTTCATTCCAGCTGTAGTCAGTTAAATATGTTAAGGAATTTAATTTTAAATTGTGAATGGGCTACTTATATTGTTTTCAAACTTTCGCGATTTGGATCTAATGTTTATATTATACGGGGCTTTATCACGATATAATTCATTATCTTCTCGTGACCACGGCGGTTGTAACGCTGCCGAAACGTTGAGTTATATCGTGATTAAGCCCCGTACAATACAAACATTATGGGTTACTTATGTAATGGTAAAATGCTTACTTAGTCTGGCCAGATTTAAGTTTTATCATACATAAAACCTTAAGCGCCTTTGTTTGGCATAGTGGTATCAGACAAGGTTTCGCTTACGCATTACCATCGAAAAAGGCTGCCAAATGCGGTTGAAACTTAAGTAGGACGTAAATCACTCGTTAGTAACTTAAGTAGTAATGAAAACTAACCATGTTAGTTTCCACAGTAAGACATAACAACATGTGTTCTCATAGTGTATTTCTCGTTTCCAGCACTCTTCTACGTGGTACGACGATGACGCCCGCTTCGGCCTCGATTCCCTCCGTTACACCAACCAGCCCCGCATTTACAAGAGGTCCATCTACGAGAAAGTTACCAACACGATGCTTGCCCTAAATGAAACCACAAAACTACACGAAGCCTAAGGTCCGTAAGAATCCTTCGTCTGTAATAAAATATTTAGTTACCATTCAGTGATGCTTTAATTGTATTTATCTGTCTTAGAACCTGTAAAATGATGTATTGTGAACAAACTGCAATATGACTAGATTTAAATATCAACAACTATTTTAAATTTTCTGAACGTTTTAATATTCTCAGTGAAATATAGTCTTATTTTTTGAATCCCAAGGAATAATGTTGTCGCGATTTAATATTACAATGTTAATACAGAATTTGATATAATTTATACGATTAACTATATGCTAAAAAAATAGAACCTTAAATTTTAAATAATAAACTTAAGTATAGAAACCGAGATAAAAGATTTCATTTTCTTGAATCGTTTTCTATCTTTATATTAAAATTGACTAAAAATAAAATTACTGCACATCCTAGACCACATGCGTTGCTAAATGTTTAACTTCTAAGTAATTGTTCTCTCTGCCTACAATAAGACAATTTAACATAATCTATTTTGTACGACCCTCTAAACATGTTTTTAACTTTGACTATATGAGCGTTAGATAAACTCCTGTTATCATTCAAGTATTACCACGATACGACCTACTAAGACACCTTTTTTTTAAATTAAGAGTTTTACGGTAAATTAAATATGATAATATATGTCGTACCTCTCCAAGATGCAAGCCACATTATACTTACTTAGCTATTAAAACTGTTGAAACGCGAAGTTGCTTGACCATAAAATAGTCTTTCTAAGCGACAAACGTTTTTATTGAATTATTAATTTTCAGCTAAAATTCATAACAGTCATAAGAAACTTAAAAATATTTATTTACTTAAATGTACTAAATGACCTCTCAAAACAATGTTGGTCTTATTTTAGTTCTGCTGAGATACATCTTTGAGTTATAAACTACTATCAATAGATCTCGCCGTAGGTACAGATATCTTCGTATTCATAAAGCATAGTGTCTTTAATTTTAACTATTTAAATGTGTCTTGTCCATAATAGTGAGCGTAGATGTGAGTGATTGTCTAATACTTACGAGTTAATTATGCCTAATTCTGAAAATAGGTACATTCTAAAATAAGAAAGAAACAAAATTAAATGTAAAGCGACTAATCTAACAATAAACCAGTGTCAGCTTATGTCATGTATATTAAATGTCTGTTTTGTTTCTAGTCGGATAACAAATCAAAAGATCTGATTTTTAAATATGCATTCAAACAATAATATTTTTACATTAAATTATTACCATATAATGTTAAGAGAATAAACAGTTACAGAAATTAATAACCACGAGAGATTAACCCTTATTTAATTTATGTTTTTTTAATCAGAAATTAAATACCTACTTGTCATTTTCTTACATTTCCGAATCAGAAATAGTATAATAATCAAAGAAATTAACGTAATGATTCCACATTATTACATGAATGAGATAATATTTGCCAACTGTCGAAGTATTTAGAGGCTCGATAGAGGCTGACAATCATTATATATGGAATTTTCTATTTGAGTACCAAAATATTATGTAATATTACGTTATTTTCGCTATTATTAAAAAAGATTTTTCTAGTCTAATTTTACAAACGTCTTGTATGTAGGAGATTACTAAACACAAATGTATATTATGTTAAGTATTATAGATAGTGTTAAAAATATAGAGCGGTTTAAAACGAAGTTATGTAAATGTAATTGAAATTATAAAAATATTTTGAAATTGTAATCTACTTACCTATATTTGATTAGTAAATAATATACATATGAATAATCATGAATGCTATTCCATGTAAGTTTTCTATGAAGACTGTCGAATATTTCTAACCACATGAGGCATCTTGCCATAATCTGGACCCTATGTATTCTTGAAGCACATTCTCATTATTTTTGTATTATATACTGTACTCTGAATTTATTAGAGACAAAGCTAGATTATTTGTGTATCTTATTGATGTAATATAACATATATAACACAGTGTTGAACACTTAAATAAAATAATGGTTTGTGTGCACACGGAGTTTTATTTTTGAACATACAGTTGAATTTCGGTTTTTATGGTTTGCCCGATTCATATCTGTTTAAGGATTATGTAAAAAGAGCAGGTATATTATAATGATGTTTTCATTCGTAAGTAATGCCACCCACACACACAATGAGTGTGTACATGACTTCGAAAAGACATCGGTGCACTTGGTATTCGAATCAGAGGCTCCGGATCGGTAGTCCCCGTTCTCCAGACTAAACCTTCCGTAACTTGCGTCATGCGTCAGCCACTAGTTCTCACTGGGCAGCGTGGTGGATTTTGGCATTGACTCTCTCCTTGCGAGAAAAGCCCTCGAGCCCCAAGCTCTGGGAACATTTAGTCCAACATACTATCTTGTAAACAACTGAGCTCATATTTAAATCCTGATATTACAATTTTGAGGTTAGATGGTGTTGTGTGAAAAAAGTTTCAACAAATATTGGTATATTTACTTAATTGATTTGTTTTTTAAAAAGTTCACAAAGATCACTAGGCAGATTTACCGGACGAGTAAAGGAGGATTTAACTTTCTTTCTGGTTATTAAAGAAAAGGGAAGGGCTGTGACGAAAAACACTTAAAATATACATGTTCTTACTACTACTATTCTTGTTAGCAGTGGCAAAGCTTACATGAGATTACCCCTATAATATAGGCCGATTTTGCTTGCTTCAAAACCAGGGCGTTTGAAGTTTTCTTGAAGAACAATCTAAAGTGTAAACTCTACTTATTTTGTAGATATTCATAGGCGGCAGTAATCACTTACCATCAGCTGAACTGTAGTTTGCATTGTATTTTTTAACTACCAGCGCCCGCATACATTTCCTAGGAGTTGTATACAATTCCTACATTTCCCCGTAACACATACATAAAAAAAAGAAAAAAACCGGCCGAATTGATAACCTCACCCTGTTTGAACTCGGTTAAAAATAAACAAATGTAGTTGGAATGTTAATTTTATTCATACACACAAACAATTTAAAACACTACGTTTGGTAAATTATTCTAAAATTACACTATGTTCACATGGTCGACTTCTGTGTCGTTCGACGTTGTATTTACATTTTATAGTTTGTGCTCATGCAGAGTATGTCCTCATGGCTTTAACAAAACTGTAGGAAGATAGCTTCAAAATTATTTACCTACCTACGCGTACTATTAATTATAATCCCTAACAGTATTTTAAAAGGCGTACAGTTTTATATATAAATATAGGTATTATATTTTATGACATACGTAACCAAATGAATGTAAAGGTAAAAAATTAAATATATAGTAAGAATGTATAATTTTAATAGTGAGGCAGGGCTCTGTATTAATGATTTATCCGAAAAGGTTAAGCATATAAACAGTGGAAACCAATGAAAGTTGCTTGGTCCAAGATTGTGTATCTACATAAAATATACAATACACAATCTTTTAGTGTTTTAATAGGTTCATATACTCTATTTCATTAAAGATAATAATTACTAGTACAAACAATCAAAATAACCCTGCCTAAGATTATTTTTTAATTATTTCTTTCAACTACTTATTTGTAGATTTCTATCATCTGGTAAAAGTTGTGAAACTTCAGTAACATTTTTTTACCAACTCTACTAGGATAGTTCTACGCCTAGTCTACTACGTTGTGAATATAACGTTTACTTCAGTTTGCAGAATGATCAATTGTATAAATTACGCTAAATACTTAGTTATAATACTAGTTCACAGTAATGATGTGGTACATTTCACTCTTACCTTATGTAATTTTATTCATCATAATATCGATGTATGCACGATGGGTATTAAGTCGCCATAGAGTGGTCCAGAGGTAATCCAGTCCACACGCGTCAAGCTCCAACTCATTGCAGGGTTGGGAAAAGATTGGTCAATGCTGTCCAAGATCGGAAGAAGAGGAGGGTAAAAACGGAAGATCTTAGACTAATATTTCAAATTAAAATGTGGTTACCGAATACCTTGCGGTACTCCAACAACTTTATCTTTCTATAGTTTCCCTTTTACTAGCCTATTTATTAATCTCTGAAACTTATTAAAAATCAACTGTAGTTACTTTCTAAATACTAAATTTACAATTTATAGTGGCAATTAAGTAAAATAATATACTAAACTTATTAGATCATTTGAATTAATATTCAAATTAGTTTACCAATCACGACCAAGTAGTTCTTTTTTATTTTCAGGTTCCGTACAATACACGGGACCTTACCTTGCTAAGATTGTGATGTTTGTTTGTTTGAATCTTCCTATCTATATTAGGTTTGTAGTTTTTTTTATAAATATAGCACATGTGCTGTTGCAGTGAGTTTACAAACAATTAGTAAAATAGACAACAATAAAAAAACAAAAATATACGGGAAGTATTTTTAAGGGAATATGCAAAAAACATATAGTTTGTTGTGGGTATGGAATCTTCGATGTGAGAGTCCGGCCTACGCTTAAACTGGTTTATCTACTTTTTAAATATAAAAATAAAGATCTCCGATCATCGAATCATGGTAAGTAAAATTAACAATAACTTATCCTAATGAACTCTAGATGAATATGAGATACGAATTTATCTGCTGCTAAGAGCTAGGAATTATTCATGAGACAAATTTGGACGGATTCGTTGCTCGATTGAAAGCTTCGCGCACATGAAGCCAAAAATACAATTTATACATTTGGTATTTGGTGTAAAAACTCATATCATCATATTTACACGCGGGGTATGAAATAATGTTATTAATTATAGTTACGACTAAATAATATTATCAAGTCATTTTTGTTTTGATATGCGCAGAGCTATAAATAAATAGGGTCTGACAAACTTCCAATTGTATTTAAGATTACAATAAAAAATTGTGTTCATCAAAAGATTAAAGAAATGAAGAAATAGGTATTTGCATTCGAATTAGTAGAACAACTTCTATATTTTATAACGTGTTTTTTCTTGATACCCCATTATATTGAAAAAAACACCTATTTATGTTATTACAATCTAAACGTTTCTCAATAATTAGGTACATGAAATGTATTTATAATGGCACGAAGTTATTACATCAAAATTAAACGATCATTTTAATCTACAAAGGTAACGTCACTATTACTCAAATAGTTTTAAGAACAGATGTATATAAATATCAGTACATAATTCTAAGTAATATAATGTTTATAAAAGAATAGCAATATACATGTGTTGTATTAGCATTTGATTTACAATATCGTTACGATTCGAAGTAAAAATCTTATCTGTTAACTAAGTTAAGCACCATTACTATTGTTCTAGTTAAACAGTATACATTACAATATATCCTGTATAATATATTTATCTTGTATTAGTTACGTCAATTAATTGACCCATAGTGTCCTTCTAATTTAACTCTAAATTCTTATTGACTCTTTCAAAATAATGCGTAAGGCGTCACTTAAAGTTTTAACTTAAAGTTTTGTCATCACAGGAGATACCGCCGGACTGGATTACCTGAAAATCAAATTTAATAACTAAATATCGACATATTTATTTGCTTTAATAGGTTTTAACGAATTACGTGTGAAACTGTACATAATTTCAGGAGAACACTAAACGATGGGTGTAAAGTTAAACAAATTGTTGTTTTGTTTCCTTGAACTGTCCCTTGTTGTAGTTAGTTGGATCAAAATTCCGTAACCTTGGGAGGAAAGGATTTCCATAACCTGTGTTTCTTCTTCCTCTTCGTTTCGATGGTTTTTAAATATATTTTTGCTGCGCCTTATTTCGTAGATTCTACACGGTACTCGTATATACCTGATCAATAGTTTTATGATTGATAATGAAATGTAAAACTGTGAAATAGGTGAGCGTAGCTGAATACTGTGTCCCATAATTATTGTTAAAGTGTTATTGACATGGCGAGGCAACGCGTATTGTAATTGTAACTACAATAAGGTTGAAACACGAAATACATGACTAGAGACTATCAGTTGTTCAAGGTTTACGAGTTGACTGCATCTTTTCTGTAAAAGGTCAAAACCCGATATCCGTGGTCAAAACTGTAACCGCCATTTCAAGGGCCTAAATCATAATGAAGTCAAATATTATCAAGTCAATATTAATAAAATCATGTATCATGATTTATTTATAACTTTGGCTTAAAATACTTGTTATTCTACAAATCACAGGACGCAGATTTTGATCTGTATTGTTTTGGTACATTCACAGCCGTATTACAAAACTTGACTTAAGCTCAGTGTTATTTATTCCGTTGACTTCATTTGACGTCATAAACGTCATTATATTTTCTTGATTGATTTGATTTTCACAAAATTTCTAAATGTAAGTCTTGAGTAAATGTTTGAAATACGACGGTAAATATGGCAAATATTGATAATACGAGTATTTTGAGTAATTTTCGTTTGCCTCCGTGACCGCATTATACAGATTTTTGCGATTTATGATTTGTATAAAAAAAATACATGCAAGGGATAATGGAAATGAGTGACCATGATGAGTACCTGATTAGTGTCTGTTCCGGTGCATGCCCGAGTGGCGGCTGCCCGGCCTCGACTGCACTATTGCGTAGTGATCACTGTTGTCCGATACTGATCTGTTGACAGCCACAGTATTTTAAATTCACTGTCCACGTGTACACCTTGTACCACTTCCAGGTATCCGACAAACAAAGACAATTGATTTTATAATTTCAAGCGTAGTCCTATGTGATTACGTAGAAGGGTCTGATGAAAGCTAAATTCTCTACACACCAGCGTAAACGTTTACTTTGACTATGTGATCAACATTGAAAACGCGAAACAGTTCCGTTCTTCAGGAAACTGTTATTTAAACTCATCAAACTGGTAATGATGAGTAAAAATTATAAAAGGAAAGTTAGATAACCTACTTCTATTGCAATTTTTTTGCATTTGACTTATGGATGAGGACCTCCTCATCCATAAGTCTTCGTCACTGACTGACTGAAATATTAGTTTATTGAAATATGCAATTTACAGGCTCAAAAACAAAATAGGTTCACCATTCACGGTTTAAATAAATTTTCGCGTCACGTTTATCAAGTAAGTGAAGATTGGAGACAAATTTAGTCCGTGTTCATCGAATACTTGCAACATTAGATAATGGGATTAGTTCCTATTGTAAGGATAGACAATGGATGTTTTAGACACAGAAATCAATTTTAGTTGGTTAATTACACACTTATTAATTGGTTAAATTAAATTGTGGTAGTTATTTCATGGAATGCAGTTCTGTCGTTTTGGAATGAAGTTGCAAGAAATGCTCCAAAATGACGTTTCTAATTCGATTTCTAAAACCATCTCCGCAGCCATGTTCGCAAAGTTCCACATCTAAACTTACATCCGAATAACGATACTGCGTTGGATACAAATTGGGGTTATACCTAAAGATTCACTGTCATGTAGTGTGTTTTGAATAGTATTAGAATACCGCATATTACTGAGTAAAAGCAGAAAAAGGCCAATTTGTTGATACTTATCGGTGTGTAGTAGTAGACTGAAATGAGAATGACGATGATTTGATCTTACCTCGTTGAATGAATAGTGGAGGATGGGTACCTGCTTCCGTACTGGCTGCCGTGCCAGCTACGGTATGGATCGTAGTCCTCAACCACTGACGGGTCCTTTTCGATTACCTGAAGATGACAGAGTTGTGTAAGGGCAGTGTATGGTGGGTGTGTCGTAAATATTGCGAGTGTAGCAAATTCATAAAGCAAATTTTCCACTTCAATGAATGTGCGAGCTTATTGAAGCGATGAGTTCTTGTATATTGCTCAGAAGCTTTTGCTTTTGCAGCAAATTAATTTGAATATTTATCAGCAGTTACGTAATAAGCCATAGTTGTTAAGCAGCGCTACTGCATGTATCTACTAGATAGGTACATATGTGTATGAAAAATTAAGAAGATACTGACAAATAATAAAAACACGAAGTAAAGTTTAGTTCGGCCTTTTAGATTATGATCTTAATCCAGCAAAGAGATTTAAAACAATCGTTTGATTTAATTTTTGGAACAATTGGAATAATTTCGTTTGAATTTGAATGTTTCGTTAAGTGTTTCTTTCCGTCTTAATGAAATGGTATGACAAAGAACTACTTCGCATCCCAATCCATACTGCGCGTTCTTCTATTATTATTTGCATGTAGATAACAGAATTTCGTAGTTAAGATATAGTTTTCCTAATTTATTAGTCATATTAATACCAAAGTCAACAACCAAAGTATGTTATTTTAACTTCTCTTATCGGAATAACTTTATAAAATAACACTTGACTGAAATGTTAGATCTGAATGGTGAAAATACATGTATATCAATCAGTTGACAAAATTGTAGTTGACGTAGTCAACCTAAAGGGTCGTGTTGTATTCGTTGTCATGCAACATTTGCTCAAGAATTAATCAATTGTTTGTGTCGCAAATAAATCAGCTGTTTCAAAGTTTGGAGTGCAAAATTTTGTACGGAGCAGTTTTTAACGATTTCAGAGTTGTTTTAATGATGAGTGGCTAGTACAAGCGTACTGCATTTTGTGAATTGTGAAATAAGTATCTACTTGTAGGTTGAGTTATCACTTTGGAATTAAGGTTTGAGTGCACAATTCTGTGTAATCGTAAGTAGATGAATGTATTTTTATAGCACATGTAATCAAGAGCAAATGTTGATAGATGAATTGTCGTCATGGAGTCGATTTTAGAAAGTAGGTAACCTAATTTCGTAAATACAAACAAAAACTGTCATACGAGTTTTTTTATATAAATTTCATAAGTTGTCTGTAGGTGTGCTTGTAGGCCGTCGTTACTGGCAAAAAACAAGTGTTTATTAATGTTTTGGGTTTGAAGCTAAGGACGTTATTTTGTTTGGCTTTCTTTTTGTAACGGTTTGATGATATACAGATAATATACACATGTGTTTTTATTATGCCCCTTTAAACCTCTGGCGCTGTGCGGGCGCCCCGTCGCCTTACGAACCGTCGTGGCACAGATCTGGTCGTTAGGAGTGAGTGGGGTGAAAACAAACACATAATAAATAACCCGCGGTTATAATCGATTCAGATATTGCAAGCGTATTCGTATAGTGAAAACTAAATGAAATAAGCAGTATGTAACACAGGCAGAATTTCATACGGTTTAGTTCAGTTAGGAGCTCTTGTGTTGGTAGCGTACCATCACCTAGTGAGAAAGCGTGGCAATCTGGCAGTTTGGCGGTACTCACATCGGTCCGCGCGCAGGAGCAGGTCATGGCGGTGCAGAGGAAGCAGTTGACGAGCAGCATCACGAGGAACATGACACCGAGCGCGATGGCCAGGTACAACAGCCACAGTGGCCGGACCGAGCCCTCCATGCACGAGAGTGCCGCCACTGGAAATCACAGCGCTTATTGAAGCTGTTTGCAGCTTGATGGCGTTACATGAGAATAAACATCCCGCTTGATAACTGTTGGGGTTCAGGGCTTTCTCTCACACTAACTAAGGCTAAGAGTCAAGGCCGTCACAACGTTGGTCAAGTGCAAGTAGGCAGATGACGCAAGCCTTTGATAGTATTTTTGGAACATACTGGTATCCTCACTGGAAACACAGTACAGCTAAAACTAGCTATAACCAATTTATAAAAGTAAGGTAAACATGGTTTGTGGGCACTGCTATTGGGTGTAAAAATCAGTAGGTACATTCGAATAAACTTCTAACTAAATAGTATCTCGTTACCTGTAGCATCATTTGGATCCAAGACGAATATTCCCGTGGAAGCGGTGACAGACGCCTCTTCATCTCCCGTCTCTGCCTTCCCGTCTTCAGCACAGTCTATTTCCAAGCAACTGCTTGCTGTAACACAATAATAGAACAGAATTACATACACACACATAAAATATATACTACTATAACCATTTTAGTTTTGTTTCCTCTGCGCAGTAGTTAGTAACAACTTCCTTAGGATGACAAAGATATAGTTGCCGGCAAACAAGTTGACCAATGAAGTTAGCTGCGCATGGCTGCGCAGAAACGTTTTTAAGGTCTCTTTGGCGGAAGGGCACATGAGCGAACTTTCCCATTCCACGTCACTTTTGGGTCAACTTGTTTGCCGGCCACTATAGAAGGGAAAGAAAAAAAAAGCGTAAGTCTATAAGCTTAGCATTCACATCTTTACTTTTATTATACTAGAACAAGTCAAACGTAGGTTTAGTTTAACTACGAGTAATACTTATGTGTACAACGTTACGCGGCTTTAAAGGTTTATACATATAAAACGCATTATGTTACATGCGTGCAGTGCACTTATAAAAATGTATCATTATTTTCCTTATGAAAATACAATTAAAAATACATAAATTTACACTTACTTCTACAGATTCCAATATCACATTGGAAGTTGACTTGTGAAGAGTCCGGAAACCGGAACATGGAAGCGATCGCCAGCTCCGCCGTACCTCCTGACGAGCTCACCACCACGAACTGCTGTTTCACTGGACATCTGGAGAGATATATTGTAACCCATAATAATATACCTTCTAAAACTACTTACGCCCAATGCTGTCGGTCTCAGTTCTATTTTATGAGGCTTAGTATCTTGTTAAGCTGTATTATCTACTAGGCACCAAAAAACGGCAGAACCTGTTTTCTGGAGAGCCATGTCAAACGCGCGTTTTAGGCGATTTAATTTGACCTAAATACTCGCCGTGATTGTGACCTACTGTTGTTGGTAGAATTACAGTAATGTGTTCCCATCTTTTTTCACTGAGGGTCATGGACCTGCATCGTAATTTTGTTGTCTCTCGGCCTCACAGATCTTTTCACTAAGTAAATATAATTACCCTCTGTTATCCAGTAGATTAACGGTGTTATTTCTCATGTTGAAAGCAAAGCAGTTCTTCATTCGGATTCCATGCGTTCCTGAAACATAAATATACCTACAGTTATTTAAACTTTCTACGTATTAGTTACAACTTATTATTACAAAACAAACATTCCGATTTTATTTATTTATATTTTTATCCCGTTATTTCGAAAGAAGAGTAAAACCACTTTGTTCCAGTCTTTGGAACATAAAGCATGAAACGAAACGATGTCGTTTACTAATGATACCACAGATTTCTAAAACAACTGTGAATGATACAAAGAAAATGCCGAAAATGACATAAAAAAACAATAATAAAACAAAAAATCTCACCGTCAGGTTTGCTCATTTCAGCTTTAAGAGTGTAGGGCAATCCAAAGGCAGCATTCAGCACTTTCCGCCCTTGGTCGTTCAACATTCGTAATGATACAAGAGAGGTTTCGTTCCTGAAAAATATCATAAAGTTAGTACGTTTACACGTTATTTGTGGCGTATTTCTCCCACGAGGGCTGTTTATTTGATGTATAAAATGAGGAGAATTTCGTATACGATTTATGGTAGTTATTATGGAGAAACATTTCAATTTTGTATTTTTATTACGTAGCAAGTAGCAACTCAGGGTACAAGAAGCTTTTAAATATAACTTCTCAGTAGATAATAAACAATTTCAGCAGGTAGATACGTATCAGCAGGGATGTAATACGATATTTTCTCGCTACGAGTTCGATTCAGTGTCATTATATGTAACCCGTTAGCTTCGGTGTCATTAAATTAATGTGGAACATCAGCTGGCTGTTTTATGCACTCTTAACCTTATCTTACGAGACTGTACGACACAGTTTATTAGTGATATCTAGAAAAGTCAGAATTTGTTGAAAAAAGGAATATAGGTACGCGAGAAGAGTAGTGCAGTTTAAAGGTAGCGGTTCGCCCGGAGACCGCGACATGAGACCGCGACCGGAGACCACGACAGGCACTTGACACTATGGAATTGTATGGGCGCCAGTTAGCACCGAGACCGCGACAGGAGACCGAGACACGTATTGCGAGACATATGTCGCGGTCTCGGCGCGAAGTGGTGCCCATACAATTCTATAGAGTCAAGTGCCTGTCGCGGTCTCCGGTCGCGGTCTCCTGTCGCGGTCTCGTGTCGCGGTCTCCGGGCAAACCGCTACCATAAGGCTGCAATTTGGACTTATTATAATATTATAAAATGCATTATAATCATATAGCTACGTACACATTGATTGACGCTATCTGGATATATAATTAACCGTGTTTAAAATACATTCGAATTGTCAATTCAATATTAAAATTGTAAGCTATTACAGTTATTACACTTTTACACTGTTACACTAGTAGCAATAGTTGATGATAATTATTTATTTGGGGTCAATATTTCATTACATTTTCGTTATAATGAGCCTGTCTGGTCTATTGAAGCTTTTCACTGCATTATTCCGATTTAAATTTAATTCTACATGGAACTAATGCATACATGGAATAGTGCAGAAATTTGAGTACTTTAATAAAAAATGACGCAACAAATGTTTACGATATTACGGTTAATTAAATGCCTATGAGCGACAGTGCTTGCCAGGCCAATCATTTAATTTTTTCTCTAGAAAGAAAAGAATCTGTTCTAGGTATGGAACATAGGTTAACATAAAATAATACATTACCGTGCATTCCTAAAGCCAGCCTTGCCACAGGTAATGACAAATATTTTGTCGTCAGCCAGTTCCAAGGTCCGATGCACTCGCACCGCCAGCGGGAGAGACCTCTCATCAGTTCGCTGGAATACAATTGAAGTAACATATTAGATCTCTGGGTGACGAGAGCAGTGTAGTGCTAGGTTATCATGTGGATTCTTCATGTTGTATTAGCTGCGTGTCACTGAGTTGTTATGTGGTAGGCATGTTGATTACCATCAGGCACACGTCCTGCTCGACTCGTCACTCTTTATTTAAGAAAAAAGGTTAGCTCGATCATGGATGGCGTTATGAACTTAATTGACGACTAAGATCACATACGTCATATAAGAACTAAACATTCTACGAGTATATTAGGATTTCAAAACAAAAGTTTTGCGAACACTTATACTTAAATTAGTGACACTAGCGTAGTTCCCGATCCCATTATTTTCTCGGAATAAAAATAGCCTACCTATGTGGTATTCCAGACAACTATTTTATATAAATTCACTATTGTACCAAATTTCATCCAAATCCCTTAAGTAGCTTTAAAAAGCTTTGTAAGAGTATCAAACATCTATTAAAGTAACATACATCTATAGAATACGTACATTTTTTGATATTTCATTCATGATATTTTTGTATTGTCCGAACGTAGCAAGAAGTTAAGTTTATGTACTGAAATGAGTATCTCTCTCACCTTTATGACGTCTATCCCTTTAGCGTCCTCTGATGTGTAAGCAGTTGCATAAATGCAAAAATATTAATCATGTTTGTACCATGGTAACAAATTCTGGATAAATGATGCATAGGTACAAATAAGTATAACCAGATTCTTATTTAGGTATAGACTGTAGGCCCGTGAACAAAATGTATGGGTCATATGATACACCAGGAGACTTATGTATGTATGAATTTTTCCGACAAACTAATAATTGACATTTTAAAATGTATAATTTTTATAGTTTCAATACCTCTTCTAATCTATTATTCCGCAACGCCGTACAAAAATCATGCGACAAGGAGAAATGATCGAGGTTTAGAACCCCCCGCTCTTCAATTGCAGTCAGTTGGACAGCTTACAAGTGACGGCATAGTGCTGAATCTTATTACTTTATATACCCTTCTATCATCCTACATAGGTCTCCTGGTGGTTCATTTGACCCATACATTTTGTTCACTTTGTTGACTTTTGTTGACTATTGGATCATAGGCCTTTTTTCTAATATTTTGATAGAAAATGTTGACATTACGTCTACTTAGCTTTTGGACTAAGTACCTACATTTAGAGTGACGTACACTATTGTTATAAAAATGGAGTTCATGGAGATAGTTAAGTTTACTTGCTTTAAAATGTGGTATTAACACCTACTTCTAGTATTCCTATTCTTGGGGACTATTAGATAAAACTTTAATTGATCCCAGTGTTGCTATTCAATAAGACTTGAGTAAACTGTAACTTACATTATTCCAGAAAACCCCACAATAGTCGGGCGATCCCTGCGGAGCGACAAGGTTGATATCGTAGGTTAGGGACTCAGTGCCATTACCCAGCGCCATACAAGCTGGTGTTCTGAAAAACAAAATAAACAATTAAATCTGCTAATTAAAAAAACACATAGAAATAAACATTTCAGACCTACGACACAATGATGCTATCCTCTAGGGAGACATTATACGAAAATGGACGCGTTGTAGGCTCATAGTATTATTATAGTATTAGCAGTACCTTGTCACGCTTCGCTGTGGCACATTATGTGTATGATGCAAAAATTAGATAAAAACAATCCTTGATGCGGATTATATATCATTCTAAAATTTCAGCTCGATCGGTGCAGAACTTTTTGAGTTTTTGAAGCGTACACAAACCAACATAACATTTTTATATATAAGAAGATTGTGTATTATACTTTTCAAAAATTTAACTCGCAAGAGTGTTTTCGTTAAATTCCTGCAGAGAGACATGGTTCTTCTATAGACTAAAGCCGCTTCGAGGTTCTAGTTTTGCTATTTACGGTTGCAACGCAAGGCCGGTCTTGCATGCTTCCACGAGCCCTCGGTGACTTGTCCGTTTTTGAGCCCTTCTCTGGGCTCGCCATCATCACATGCGTACCTGAACCTAAGATACGTCGTGACCGTAACCGTAATCCGGCACCAATTAGTAAATAGACGCCAAACGACCCCACATCTATTCTGAACACTCTTGGTCCCCCGGCCTAGGTCAGGTCTATGGTTCCACCGCCTATGACATTTTGGTTACCACCATACCAGCACTCATCTTCCCCTGCAGCCCTACCGCGTTCGCACTATAAGGATAAGGACCCCGTCAAGGCCGTGGCGGGTAGAGAGAGAGCAAGGACCCTAATACCGGAGGGCCTATCCCACCGCGGCCTCCGAAACGAAGTACATAATATAAAATTTTGTATAAGAAATGATAATTATGCTTTTATATTCGTTTCAATTTTTTTTAGCCGTCTTCTATAAAGGAGGATGTTCTCAATTCGGTTGTACGAGTATGTTTTTTTTCAATATTGAATAAATTGTGCCAATTGTGTGTCATGTAGGTATTTAGTGACAGATTCTTGTGAAATTTGGTAGACTGTCTGAATTTAATTTTAAAATTGCTGGGTTTTGTTTTGTGAGAAAATAGATTATGTTATTGCAATGTAAATTATGTTATGTACAGGTGACACTTAAATTAAATGTAAATATGATATGGTGTGGTGAAATGGTTTGTTTACCTGAATTCCCTTGCATGTGCAACTCCGTTGAAAGGCTGGTTGAAGTTGATTTTGATGGACATTATCCCTGTTTTGCATATCGCCGTGACTACAGGCGCAAAGTCGCCTGTCCCGTCCGTATTCTGTAAACATAAAAAAATTAATTATAGGCGCAAAAATTTTACATGGCGCATATTTTAATAGGTAGATTAAATAATAATATTTAAAACTTTAGTTTTACGAGTAATACTACTGAGATAATGTATAACTTGTGAGATAATGTATAATGTGTATAGTTAAGTTAAGTGCTCAAAGATCGGAAACACTGAGTGAGTGGAAAAATAGCTCACAACGCGTTGTGGTCACAGTTAAACATCCACATGGCGAAATTCGCGTTATAGCTTTAATGAAAACGCGAACGACGCGTTATGGCAATTACAGAAATACCAAATAACAAAATTCGTGTCGTGTTTGACACGCTATTCGATCTAAACGCGTTGTGGCAATGAAGAAAAGAAAAGACACTAATTTCGCCATTTGGTCTTTCTGTGATTGCCACAACGCGTCGTGGGCGTTTTCGCCATGTGGATGTTTTACTGTGACCAGAACGCGTTGTGAGCTATTTTTCTGCTCAATGAGCGTTTTCGATCGATCGATAACGATTAGAGCGTTATTATCATTAAATATATATTATATCATATAGCGGATATTAGTAAATATATTATGCATATACATCTTATGTGTGCGTGTGTTTGTATTGTAATTAAATTATTACTAAATGAAAGGAACGATTTTTAGTTTAAATGTTGTGTGTGTATTTGAGAATGGTTGAGATTAACAATTTAATTGTTTTTTTTCTGTTTTTCTCCGGTGGGTAGGTATGGCGGTACGAAGTGCGCCGAGTCAACAGGTGAATTAGGCATTTCGATTATAATTAAAATTATTGAAAAGCGATAAAATGCATGGCAAGTTAGTTATTTATACTTATTATATATACATTCACAACTCATTACCGGTAAAAAAATACTTAGCTATACAAAAGTAACACTGCGAACCTAGACCTAGTAAATAGGTATGCAGAACTGTATGGGCTGTTATAGCACTAGATAGAGACATATAGAAAGAGTGTAGAGAGGCCTAAACCAAAATTGACACATTTCGGGCTCTTATGAATAATAACATACAAAAGAGTCAATCAAACCTGATATCACTTTTGCTTACTACTTAGTGTGATATATTATTATGCTAACTGTATATTAATAGAAAAGGAAAGCGTGCATCAATCAACTTTTTATAGTAGGAATTGCTAGTATTTTTGTGTGTAATTCGCGACAAGTAATATGTTCGGCTTACGCATAAGGAACCATATATACATGGACTTCCTGTCGCCGTCAGACTCGCTTCCTTGTAAGGCATAGACAAGGTGGCACGTTGCACCCACATTATGCACGAAGCCTATTATACTGGCTAATGCTTCCATTGCATGGTGCATGCTCGTTGGCGCCTATCTTCTTAAGAAGGCATTCAGGGGAAATAGACATACGCAATGAAACAAATATATATAATCAGGGAGGGTAATACTTAAACTTACTTGCAAGTAAATCATAATAATGAGGCAACATTAAGCGAGTCAAAGGTCAAGCCCAAACCTATCCAAGGATATTAAAAGTGGTCAAGTGCGAGTCGGACCCATGACGGCTTCCGTAGCAGCAAGTAACATAATATAAAAGTTCTTGTAGTTCGTTGTTACTTTAATAAGTGTTTTAACAATAGTCAATTTATGACGTATTAAAATAAAACTACTCACTAGATCTCATTCAAACCAATTTTCGTTGATAATTTACATGGTAATGTACATCATACACTTTTTTATTTTTGTCATTCTCTTATTTTAGAAGTTAGAGGGGGACACACTTTTTAGCACTTTGGAAGAGTCCCTCGTGCAAACTATTCCGTTTAGAAAAAAAAATGTTTGGAACCTTAATATAATTTTTGACGACCTATCCATAGTGGGGTATACACGTATGGTTTTGGTAAAAAAAAAATTTGAGTTTCAGTTCCAAGTATGGGACACCCCTAAAGTTTTTTGTTTTTTTTTTCTTCTATTTTTATATCAAAATCTTAATGCGGTTTACAGATTACATCTACTTACCAAGTTTTAATAGTATAGCTCTTATAGTTTCGGAGAAAAGTGGCTGTGACATACGGACGAACAGACAGACAGACTTGACGAATCTATAAGGGTCCCGTATTTTGCCATTTGGCTACGGAACCCTAAAAATAAATTAATGGAAAAATATCGCATCTTTAACGTGAGTATCTAACTTATAAAGTGTAATGTTAATAAACTTTTTACAGAGTCAACCTGGAGTAGTACCTCACGTTTGCCAATTATTTTACTCCCAACCAGTAATCTGCAACCATAACTGTGGTCCGATTTAAAGTGTAATCTTTCCAGAGAAACTGCAGTCCAACATAAATCATCTTTTATCTCTTGGTGACGTGTGGAGTGCAATAGGTATAAGGTAGTAGTGGTTTAAACTCTTCATGTTCAAATAGCTCCGTGCCACTGTGCTATTATAGGCACGAGCGTGCTTGCTGCTTACCATCAGGCGCATATCCTGCTCGTTCCATCTCTTTGTAGTATAAAAAAGCACTTGGGTTCCTTTCATTTCCATTCCCAGTTCACCCTATCCAGTAACATTAATGTAGTGTACTCGTATTCCAATACTTGAGCCAGATATAGATCTTTGAGTTCTTTTAACGTTACAGACGCCAATAATTTAATTTTGATTTCACGTTACTCATAAATTTGACAGCTTTATCGCTTAAATTTTCAACAAATTAAGTTATTCAACTTAGTAAGTCTTCGATAAATTTGAATTTTAAAAGTAAAATTTTGACTGTCTCTATCTATGTATCGAAATAGAAAATCTTTGAATTAGCATTTAAATAAGATAGGCAGTGATTACGAAATTATTAGGCATAGTTAAAATTCCAAATGTAAGTAATTCATGTCTTGTTATCCTTCAAATTAGATTGGCGACTAAGTAGAGCTGGACAAACCGTTAGGAAACGGGAACCGTAGACTCACAATGCATAAATCTCAGCGAACAAATCGCTGTTCTTTGTATTCCGGCTATTCACAATGTTAGGGGTATTAAATAGGGCTGCCTCTTTTCTTGGCGTTTAATGTTGTTTACGATAATACTGAATTTTGGTGGATGTACTCGTACTTAAAAGTATTACCTAGCATTATGTAGGAATTCCAGGTTTAGCTCGTGGTTTTCTCAGAAATTCAATTTTATTACCGTAAAAATAGATTAAATTTACTTATTAATGTCTCCAACGTAAAATAAACACGTACTCATTGCTTACGCTAGCCATAAACATAAAAATATAGTTTTTGAGCAAAATTCAATCAGTAGATAGATAGATATACACTTTATTGACACACCAAAAGAATGGGATACACAAATTACAATAAACCTTAAAAAACTAGTGCGACAAGTTGGCGGCCTTATCGCTAAAAGCGATCTCTTCCAGGCAACCTTAGGATGGAAAATAATGTGTGGACAATGAAAAAAAAAAGTACAGATATTTCTGTCGTTTATGAAGTCACTCATACGGAATAAATTGCACTTAAAATTTGTCTTGCATTACGACGGTAAATATCTAAAAAAAACTGGTTCTAAATTTTAATTTACATTACATTTCATTTACATAAAAAAAATTGACATTTGTGAAAAATATTCATTTACACTCGGATACTTTTACTGTTCTCCAATAAGTAGATGTTAATTAGCTTTTCTTTATAACTTTAGGTTTATATTGTTTGATATTTATTAATAAACTAACCGCGCCCCGTGGTTTTACCCGCGTAGGTCAACTTCCCGTTTTTTTCCGCGATGGGATGAAATGTGCTATTTCAGACTATTTAATTTATGTTCCAAATCTTATCCCGATCCGTTCAGGCACTCCGATGTGATTGTACAAAAACATCCAAACTTTAACTTTTGTACCTACTACAGCGCCACCTACCGGGGTGATTTGTGAATCTAAACCATACAGGGCCCTACCCAAACGTATACAAAAAAAAAACATTCAAATCGGTCCAGCCGCTTAGGAGGAGTTTCCTTACAACGAAAAGTGACATTGATTTTAAAATATATAGACTAGCGGCCCATTTCGGCTTCGCTCGGATAGTAACCAAAATATCAAGTGCAGTGCCATCTGCCGGACTGATTTGTGAATTTAAACCTTCCAGGGCCCTACCCCCCAAGCGTATATAAAAATAAACATTCAAATCGGTCGAGCCGTTTAGAAGGAGTTCACTTACAACGAAAAGTGACATTGATTTTTATATATAGGTATAGATTATGGCAAAAAATTTAGGGTTGTATGTATTTTTAATGCCACATTATAAAAAAATAAAAACAAAAAAAATTGTCCAAAAATTTGAAAATAATTTTTAGGGGTGAACAACCCTTATCACTTAGGGGTGTGAAAAAATAGATGTTGGCCGATTCTCGGACCTACTCAATATGCTCACAAAAATTTCATGAGAATCGGTCAAGCCGCATCGGAGGAGCTTAAAACCACAAACACCGCAACACGAGAATCTTATATATTAGATATATAGATGTAAAATGAGAGCCACGTCGGGATTTATTTAAGTCTAAACAAAATAAACACATTAAACAGAGTCAATAAATATTCACAATCCTACAACAGTTAGCATACTTTTTAAGTAGGGACCTACGTCGTTTGACCGTCGGTCGGCCGGCTAGCAAAGTAATGGTACAGCCGCGCCCGAGGGAGGCAAGACCTCACGATCTACACGACCTGTGATAGTCCCTCCATTATCTGCATCTATGTAGAATAATGGCAAGTGTGATTCGCATTCGAAGCCAAAGTGAGTTCAAAAGACATTACTCGTTAAGCAACTGTTGTTTTCGGTGAAAGCTATAAAGTTTCAATGTTGTTTGCCTCATCAGTAATAAAAGTTTGTCCGAAAAATAGCCTTTTGTACAAATAATCATTTGTAGAAATCGATTTTTTGTAACGTTTATTATTCAATAATCGTTAAATTAGTTTTGGTCATTAACTATTAATTTATATTAAATATAATAAAAAAGAAAATTAAAAATGTTCAAGAACATTAAATTATGTGTGGCTTATACATATAGCACTACCTACTCCATAAAGAACAGATTCAGAAAGAAGTGAAAAGGAACGAAATTTATATATATCAAAATTGTTTCAGTAAAATACGATCATCCTCTCACTATAGAGGTTTATGCAGAAACCCTGTACAAGAATTTTTATAACCCTTATGTTTTTTTTTTAACATGAGGGTTGCATTCTAAAAAATAATATCTTTTACAATGACCGAAAAAAAAATCCGCGCATTTTGTCTAACTTATCTTCTTTTCTGATTTCTTAAATTTGAGAATTGGTCCTTCAGTAAATGTTATGTGATGTACATTTTTATAATATAGAGCGTGAGCGTGTGCGTATTATATAATGCCTGGTGACTGATGTTAAGCTACAGGCGTGCCCTAGCAACCAAACGCCACGTAGCTATTGGAACACATGAAGAGTCCAAATCACTGCCTAGCACTGCATTCGTAACTCGAATTTATAAAATTATTTATCCCTGAGCGTAGTTATTTTCATGGAAACATTGCTCATCTTGCAGTGCATATTTACTGCTTTTGTCGCGTGTTAAGTAGTTGTTAGAATAATATTATGTAATTAATATATTTTATGTGAAGTAGTAGTTCCCTGTCTACGCACTTAGTTGTGCAAAAACATCAATTTTCTCGAAGGTCAAATCAGATCTTTTGAATGGTCATTGGTTGTCGGTCGAGCAAATTCGTTAAACAGACATTAAATTTTGTGTGATATTTCCAGTTTTTGTATATCCATTTAAAATAAATTAGCTCTGTGTATTCGTTAACCAAATGAGAACAAACCAGCATACTAATCACGTTGTAAGGTTTATCTTTTTGTTACAAATTGTTTACCTGAATATTATTATTCGTAGGCAAATACATAAATGACTGTATGTATGTACCTCTATTATGATATAGAATGTTTGTTAAGGAAGTACACACATATTGTTATTCATAGATGTGGGAAACAACTGCGTGTACGTATGTATAGTAAGTGTTTGGTATTTCTATTATCTGAGTTATAGCTAATATGTAGGACAAATTCACTATACAATTGTTTATTAACTAAAGGTAAAGATAATAAACAATTGTATGGTTATGTGTTACGCTTTGGGGCTAGGTGAGGTTTGGTG
Source organism: Ectropis grisescens (assembly GCA_017562165.1). Taxonomy (NCBI): domain Eukaryota; kingdom Metazoa; phylum Arthropoda; class Insecta; order Lepidoptera; family Geometridae; genus Ectropis; species Ectropis grisescens. Next base: position 15,516,392 of record CM029788.1, on the reverse strand, counting down.
AGATAATATGATTATTGAGTACTTGAGTAGCCGCAACAAGTAAACATCTTCGCAGAAAATTTCAATTTCAATCCAAAAGGAATTTTAGAGCGTAAGAATCTGAAATGAGGATGTATTCGCCAGTGGTTTCACGTGATTTTCTTCGGATATGAGTTTGTATTTAGCTTATTTACAGATTCAAGCTAGCAATGTTTCCTTGCTAAAGTAGTCTTTTTTACACGCCATATCGGAATTTGAAGTGTGTAGGGTTGCTTCCGTGTAAATATATTTAATTTACTACAATTTCCGAGAAATTTATTACGTTTCTATCGCGCAGGTTACGCTTACTAATTTATATTATGTAACAGCGTTATTTCTGTATAAATATGCAGTTTCATATAAACTTTAAAATTATTATGTTATTGTGCTTATTACGTAGCAACCTTGATTTACATTCACTTACTAGGGATTGAGGAAACATGAGACCAATTTGTCAATCTCTCTTCGGCTTTGTATTCGTACTGATTACAGAGAACCGGGATACAAACCGCGCACTTTGTAACTTAATTGGATAATATCAGGCAATTGCAATTTTCTTGATGCTACTAGGATTACTAGAAATTTGTTCAATTGAGAGGAATCTTTTGCTTAGCCGCGAAACTGACACTAATGATGATACATTTAAAATGTATTGAACATTCATTGCTATACTTAGTTCAAAACATTGAGCACATTTTGTATGTTTGGTTTTTTGTTTAAATCATTGAAAAAAATGTTTTTTTTTTAGATTAAATGTTTGGAATACGGCTGATATTACGTACTCATAGGTGCTAATCGGTAAAGCGCGTTCATATAAGTAAATGTGTAATTGCCTAGATATCTACACATTTACGTCTAGTCTTTTTGTTAGGTCTCTAATTAATTAGCCGTCCGAAGGCCGCTCGGAGAAGCGTAGGATCGTGTTATAATTAACGAGGGGGAGTTATCACTCAACCTGCTATCTTCCTCAACTTACTGGTTGTACTGATCCAGAAACTAAGCATGATAACCATTTCTATAAATTTGGTACCTATTCTATAAGAAAAGTCTAATAAAAAGACATTTAGTGCGAATTAACCCAGAATTTTAGAAAGACACACTATTTAGAAATCATATTAAAATCCAGCAAAATTGTAGAAAAAAGTGTTTTTTCGTCGACAAAATGGTAACTTTACAACGCTGTCGAAAATTCATGGTAAAGATAATTGTCTGAGAACTCATTTATAATTCGATATAGATCTAGTAAAACGATTCAAACAGTGAAGAAGTAATGGAACGAAGAACGTGAAAATAAATTGAAAATTTCGGAATTTACGTTTTATAGATAGTTTTAGATTGAGCACTTGTTTTAACACCAAGCATAGGGCACTTAAATCGATCGTAAAACAGCCCAGTCGGTCCGTCGGCTTGTCATTGTGGATGCTGCACTCTGGTGAGGTCATCGCTCGAATGACCGGCGCCGGGACTGCCGGGTTTTTGAGTTCTCCTCGAACTCTGAGGAACAATACTCCGTTTGTGGGCCGCTTTTCTATTCACCATTGGTTAAGCCCGTTTACGACAGCTCTAATGACTTTGTCAGATTGCTGCCTTTAACAACAGTGTATGGGTTTCTTGTACAAGTGACAGAATTAAACCAGAGTAACACAACTAGGTAACGATGGATGGAAATGTTAAATAGTTAATTAACTAATACATTTTTGGGAACAAACATTCGTAGCTTTATTCGTAGAAATGTAGGTTCCGATAATGTTGTTGCTTAGCAATGGGGACCAACTAATAGAAAAAACCCGTTATGACCACAATAGCAGCCGAAATCACGAAGGCCACTGCTGCATTGCAAAGGCAGCGGTAGTCAATATACCCGGTCATTATTATGAAATCCAATGTTTGTCGTTCCAATTCGGTCACAAATGCATACTTAGGTGTTTGATTTCTTTTACTATGTTCACAACACTATTTAAATTTAATACCTGGATATTATTCTTGGTGTTCACCGTGATATCAGGTTGAACAAAACGTGCAATCAAATACTGCAAATTTTATATCGACTACAACAGAATTTAAACAAAATGTTTCTTTTAAAAAAATGAGCTGAACAGAACTGTAAGGTTAAAAGGCAAATGTGTATTCTACTTCAAATCCTAAGATCTATCGTCAAGTATCGCAACATCGTTGATTTCAATTTCCTATTTCAAGACATTCATTCATTATTTATCATAGTATATCCACATGTTCAATATTTATTCAACGTGCTACTATGACTAACAATACTAGGTACTCTATGTCAATAAAAAATATATATGTGGAAGATTGCTACTTCGATCTCACAGTTATGTTCGTAACGGTGTTTCAGTAGAATACACCTAATTCAAATTATGGCACTTAGACCTTAATTGTAACATTAGTCTTAATTCTCACGGAACGGATGTTAATCTGTAAGTTGAGCGAATCACGTGCGCTTGATCCGAAAATTGATTACAAATTATGATTTTAGAGATGATGCGCTGTGTGAAACTGTAACATGGACCATTTGGTACAAATTGATGGCTTACAATGATGGCTGTTATTGTATCGCATGACTGGATCATTTTTTCATGGCGTCGTTCGACAAATCTCTATATTTGTGTTTTGTTTTCCGTTAGAACAATTACAATCGCAGAATACATCACAGTGCGTAAAAGTATTATCTAGTTCTACCTTTCTAATCTACATAAGAACCCAGTGGATGCTCTGAAGTCATTAACCGCATCCTTCACCCGTATAGATTATGTTTACGTAATTACACCGGAAAATGGAATGTACTGTTCCGCTGATTCAAGTTTAGAGGTTGATTTAATCTCAAATGTTATAATAACTCGCAAGTACAATATAAGTGAATGATTTATGCGTTCCTACGATGTTGCAAAATAACAAGCCAGTTATTAAACGATATCTACGTGTTCCACTACAGTAAGTATAAAGCTCCAAGCGGGCCTTTGTAACATTTAAGGCTGTTATATAATATGGACCTTAGTGAGCTCATTCCCATATAAATCGGTTTTGATGCAATGAGTGAGCAGACCGGTTAGGCGGCCCCGATATTTCTGCCGACGAGTACGTCATCACTTACCACTGTAGGCGTGCTTTATGCTTAGGTAATACATTTGTTTCTTAAAACAATTACCACCCCTGAGATGTTAACGTCATGTCATGACATTGGCAAGTAATATACATAACATAAATGCAGTAATTTATAAGATAGTTTTAGAGGTAGATTTAAAATTAATCGATGTATTTGGAACATTTTCTCAGAACTCATGCGCCAAACAGCTGTTATATTATTGAGCTAATCAAACTAAAGTAATTTAGCTACCAATCGGCTTAAAACGGAGCAATCCTATCATGATCATGAATTTCAAAGTTTGGATATTTGTGACTCACGTCGGATCACGTCGGAACGGCTAAACAGATCAGGTTTGAAATTTAGAACGCAGTTAGATTTAGTCTGTGAATTTCTGGTAGTAAATTTTTAGGGCGAAAAATAAAGAGAACGTGTACTTTGTTGGTAAAACCGCGGGGCGCTACTAGTTTCTAACTATAATTTTCGTCTTGTTGGAGGAAAATTTAAATAACATAAAGACCTGAGTAGGAATCACACCCCTTCTTCATATGAAGACGACAAAATTATAGAAATGCTTGCCTCAGAACCTCAAGGTTTGCCTCTTCACGGCGAATGGGAAGAACTCATAGGAGATTCCAGAGCAACGTTTCGGAATACGGTGGTTAGAATCGGTATAAGTACGTAAAAGTGCAGAAAAATCTATCTGTCAGTTTAAGTAAATAAATATTTAATTAAGTAAATAAATATTGGTGGACAAATCACACACAACACCATCTGAACCCAAACTAAGCAAAGCTTGTTGTAATATGGCGGCCAAATAGCTGATAGAATACTTATATAGTTCTAAATACATACTTATTATACATAGAAACACCCAGACACAGTACAAACATTTGAATTCATCACACAAATATTTGCACTGGGTGGGAATCGAACCCACGACCCTCGGCGTCGCAGTAGTTGGGTAATAATATGATCAGTCCATCGCCCACAATTTCTCAAACCCTTACCCTTTTTCACTGACTTGATATATATGTATCTGATTGACACAATTGCCACAATCTATTTTTCTAAATCACTATTTAAGTAAAAATATAATTGTATGGATGCATTTTCCGAGCATTGTTTTCATAATTTAATAGATGGAATGCGATTCAAATATATCTAGGCACGATCTATAATACAAACACACACTGTTATATTCTGAATATATTACGATAGTTGTCATTTTAATGTTGTTTTTCCTAGTGTAAACTTTGAAAACCTGTATATTCTGATGATATGCTGTCGCTAATATTCCATTCATTTCCCAACATTCACACCATGAAACAACATAGGCAAATGAATATGAGCGTTTGATCGTAGCTATTCAAGCAGTTAACACTTCATAGCGGTAAGTTTCTATCAATTTGCTGTAACTTCCCACGGAAACGGCGACGTATTGTTGTCCCAACGCATTTGGATAGTGGGAAGTGGTCAATGATGATTACGAAGAACTAGAGATCAGCGTAAATAATGACAGGCCATTTGTCTGTCGTGTCCCGCCCGTGCACCACCCAGGAATCGGAAAATTGCGCAGTTATTACGGTACCCTATTGCCAGCAACAATCGCGATTTCAACATCCTTGAAATTTTTCTAGAAAATACGTATTATTTACGAATATCTACCTCTATATTATCTTGTACTATCTACAATAGATGTCTGAGTACTTGTATGATTCGACAAGGCTTTTGAAATCGTGTTGCCTGTCAGATGAAGACAATATGTTTCGGGTACAATTGTCTTTGAGATGAACCAGGTTGTCTTTGAAAACAAGTCCAAAATATGATTTCTATATTTTACCATGACGTAAGTTGAATCGTGACTAAATACGTGTAAACTATAGAGGTAGATACATCACTGTTTGCACAAACGTTAGCTCGGTTTGTCAAGTTTCCTGACCAACATCGATAACAACGGATCTGAACATGTCACAAGGTTTGTTTTAAGAACCCAGATGTTGTATTCTAAACATCTACTCAAGGCTTTCGCGAGCCAAAAACCTGTCAAATTTCTAAGAAAAGTCGAATCGGTAAAAAATGATTTACACTCAATATTTGTGACGTCAATGAAGACATGTATCAAAAAGACAAAGTAGAGTTGAAGTCAAGTTTTGTGATTTGGCAGAAAGGAGGCATACTTCCGTTAAAAAACACTCATCGTGAGTATGTTGCACTAAATTCATAAAACATAATAAATAATACTATTTAAATTGAATTTGTGAATTATTTACCGACATTAATATTGGTTTTAAATATTACAAATACTTACTTTATTAGTAAATTATGATTGTAATTTGTCTGGCATTTAAATTTTTTCTTTGGTTTTGTGTTTTATCTTAGCTTGTATATTGTTCTGTTCTGTAACTTAAATTTGAAATTACACGCCTTTATATCTTTTTAGATTAGATACTTGTTACGGTCAATATTATAGAAATTTGCTACTGCTACATAACTAAAATATTTTTAGTCGTTGATCAGAGCCAAGAAAACTAATAACTGGATTTCTTTCGGTAAGCAAATCATAAATAGTAAGGGTTAGTAGGCATCAGACACTTCCGCAAGTGTCGTTATCGACGCACGATCGGCCCAGGGGCAATCAGAGCGTTACACGCAACGCGCATGCGTAGCGAACGCCAAACCCGATCTTCACCTGATAAAGTTACCCTGAAACACGTGAAAACTTAATCTGACAGGCCCATCTGATGGTATACAGAGTCCATCGTCTATGGATACCTAGTACCTACGACAATAGGTACGGGTTTTGGTAACGCTTTGTCACTTTAGTGATGTATTTGCTTCGTAGCGCCCTGAAACATTGTGGAGTAGTAGTAGTGTTGTGGTGTAGTAGTAGGACTCTTGGCAGAGTCCGCCTGGGGAAGTACCACACCTTTGCCAGTTATTCTACCGCCAAGCATTAATATGCAAGCATTACTGTGTTCCGGTTTGAAGGGCAATGTTTCCAGAGAAATTACAGGGCTTAGAGATATAAGATCTTAGATATCTGGGTGACGAGCGCAGTGCAGTGCTAGGTAATGATTGGGACTCTTCATGTTCGAATAGCTGCGTGTCACTGTGCTGTTATGTGTCAGGCATGTTTCTTACCATCAGGCACATGTCCGGATCGTCTCGTTACCATTTATTTAAAAAAAAAAACTATGCTAGCTACTGAACTGTGAACATCTTGGAAGATGAACTGTGCAATATTGGTGATTAGGTGATTAATTAAAGGTAAGAACGTCGTTGCCAGCGTAAACAAATTGAAGTGGCTAAGACAACTTCCTAATTATTTATGCAATACATATGGACAAGCAAAGTCAAAACTGCACTAAGCTGTAACAGTAACTATACTGATGGCTAAAGTACATGGTTGTTGTTTGCTCAGTAGCAAAAAAGTAAACGATTTCCTTGTCGTAGGTCGATGGCAATTTAGGGCCCGGACCATTAGTTCGCTGTTATATAGTATTAGATTACAGCAACGAAATATTCCTTTGAAACTCAATATTTCGTGAACTGCGACTATAAACCATAAAATAATGTGATAAGGTTCAAAATCACACAACATAAAATGATGTACGCCATGCGCCTAGCAATATCATGACAATAAAAGTCTTCGTTATAGGAGCTCGAACTCTTTAACCTAGGACCTAAGTAGATGGTTATAGTAAAACAAACCTTGAAGGGTTGTAGAATAAAAATCTTAATCTCTTATAAGACAATTTTAGAGCACTGTATAATATGATTGGTGAACAAAGAGTTTTACCTTTAGGTAAAGAGAAAAAACAATAAGTGAATATTGATGGGCCTTTCGCCCAGAACACTAATTTTTAAGCAAAGCTTAAATTATGGAACCCAAATACCTGATTTAATCGGAAATACATACTTATGATACATAATCTCACAAAGATTTGTCCTAGGTGGAAATAGTTTTATTTCGACGACTGTAACGCAGGTACACTTACCAACAAACCCCAAGATACTCATAATAAATGCTTGTTACACATTAACATAATTACTTCGTTAACAGAAATACGCCAACACAGACTACAGTGATAATCAAAAATATAGCATTAAACGGACGATGAATTAAACAAGGTAATGAACGAGGAAGATGCGGCCTCGGTCGCTGCTTGAGGCCATGCGCCGGCGCAGGCCGAATCACTTAGCTCGAGCACCCGCCTCGAACACGCAAGTCAAGCCATCTCAACGAACAAATGCTAATACGATCATTGGAGAGATTCATACTTCTTAACCTGTCATATTTACAACATAAAAATACGCAAAGACAAATTTAACTTTGTAAAAAAAACACTGAAGTCAGTTATCTTAAATGAAACTCAGACAGTCCACTAAATTTCATAAGTTATGTAAAATTTACTAAACGCACTACCAATTAATGAGAGAGCGTAAGAAATATTTGTTATCATAGGGTGAATGCAAACTTTATATTTTTTTAAATAAATCGAAAACCGCTTAGCGGACTTCGACAATTTTTAAATGGGTATGTATAAAAGTATGGTCTACTAAACAAGAAAATAATAATTCTCAATTGGTGGTGCTATTGCGGAACATACTCGTACATACAAAAACATACAACCGAATGGAAAAACTCTTTTTTGAAGTCCTCTAAAAAGACACATAATTAAGTACTCAGAATTCAACTCAAGAAGTCATTTTAAATGGTAATATGCACGTAATACTCGTATGTAATGAAAAACACTTGGTTTTATTTACCTCTATTGCCTCTTTAAGTACCTATAACTGTTTGATGTCACAAACTTATAAAATTTAGATATCATTTTTTTAATTGACTTGCTCCGAAATTTTTCAGGATTTTGGCTTTCCGTTTTGTAACCCTTAAGGAAAAGTTTAAGCAAAAAATATATTAAGTAAACAGTGTCACATTGTCAATGGAAACCACAGAAGTTTCTATTTGTACCTATATGTGCACAGGATTGGTTTTGCATTAAGTTATTTAAAGTTTTTAATTAACAGTGTTATGTTTGTCCAGACTAGGAACTCCATATTAATATCTAATGCATACGAAGCCCAATAAATGTTGCTCTATTGCTGAGACTCGGGGCCTTCTTTCGCATCGAGAGAGTCAAAACCATAATCGACCACTCTGGCCCAGTACGGTTTTACTTTTGATTCTTGGAACATCGATCATCCAGTTCTTCACGATGCCATCTTTGCCATTCCCCTACTACTACTATTATAACTGATTATATTTTGAGATGTTATTTTAGGTTTGACTTTGTATTGTAAGTGCAATAAAAAGTTTATCTATGTACAAATATTACACAATTATCCTGTTTAAAATTAGCAAAACAGTTTGACAAATTCAATTAGATATATGTCGTGTTAATGTAGTGTAGGTGTAAGGTAGTATTGTTTCTTCTTGGAGGTCGTAACAAGGCCACCCATACATTACCAATCGAAGATTTTGCCATCACTTCAGAGTGTCGAGAATATTTTACAAGTTCTTTCAACTTGTGGTCTCTTTTCTTTACAGATGAGCATTGTCCAATGAGAAGGTATTGTAATTAAAAGTGCGTCGTTGTTAGAAACTGCCTTGAACGTCGTATATTTATGCGGAGCACGAGTCATGTCAGACTTCGCGTTCCTTGCTATAGTGACGCCATAGATGTCTTGTTGGATACGATTGTAGAGTTATTGGGTTGCATGTAGCGTTCGTGTGCTGATACCTGTTTATAGCTTTTATGAATTCTTGCAAGTCGTTAAAGATTTCTTAAAAAAACATTAAACAAATTTTAATATTACAATTTTATTTTATTCCTTCTAACCCCAAACTATATAACACTTTTATGCTATGGATGCCAAATCGCCAATTCTTTTTATACAATAAATTTAGGTCTACTATTGACACAGCATATCCACTGAATAAATACTTCGTGGTTGAGATCGGGCCTCGATTTACGGCTCAGTGGGCAGGCTCACCATCAATAAGAAAAAAAGTAAACCTCAAGCTCCAAATTTAAAAAAAATAATTGATAGGCTTATGCTTGTGACCACTGTCTTTACAGTCTACGCGTTTTTTTAAAACTTTTATAGGTTTACACTTGAGCGCCATCTCGCCTGATGTTAAGCGACGATGCGGTCTACGATGAAGCGTGTTTACCTAGAAGAAACCGATGATTCAGTCTCGATTTGAAGACACCAAGATTATAACTATCGGGAAAAACCCACTCAGGCAACTCATTCCACAGCCTAGACGTTCTTATCACAAACATCTCTTCGTCCGTGTCTTTGGAATATCCACCATGAAACGGTGCCACTTCTTCGAGTTACGAGAAATACGATAGAAAAAAGGGCAAAGAGGTATTAGATCATGCAGATTAGTTGCACACTCTCCGAAGTGTATCCGATAAAAAACCGATAAGCTAGCGTTTCCTAAAAGAAACCTAATAAAATTATGTACATGTGTCGGGCTTATAATTTTCTGAGCTAGCATAGGAGGAAAATAGATAGATAATAGACATTCGACCATGATTAAAAAACTCGTATAAGTTATTCAACAGATATATAGTCCGCAACCTTTGTCATTTTTTAGTTTTTTTTTTATTCTACGAAGAAAAGGAAAATAGAGGGAGTTGGGAACATGTTGTCGTAGTGGTAGCCCTCACCTTGACGAGCTTGCACTCCCGCGAGTCCCCGAAGGCCGGGTAAAATACTTAGCGCTACCGGACCATTAATACAACAACTGAACTACAAGCCTCTTCTTATCGGCCTCGTATTTGCATAATTGGTGAATGAAAGTCTATATCTGATTTATAGTTAATCAAGTTCAAAATCAGCTGATTTCTAATATTGTTTTGTGTCAACAAAGACGCCATACGGTCTCCGTGGCAACCTGCGCAGGGACGCTCTGCACAGTTTCCGCTCGCCGCAGCGCACTGGCGCGCCTCGTGTGCGCCTGTGCGCCTCTACTTTCTCACCCGGCGATTGGCTGAATCAAGAAAATGACAGACAGTGTCTTGTGTGTGTTTTTGTTTATATTGGTGTTTTTAATATTTTTGTACAATTAATTTGTAAGTTTACTCTTTTTTAAGCATCATTACGTCGAACGCGCCGCCGTCGTCTGTCGTTCAAGATGTGTTACTCGAGTGTGAAATTTGTGGGGACCGAAAGCTGTACAAAGGTCAACGAGGTCTTCGAATCCATTGTGGTCGCAAACATGTCCCGAGATCTGACCTGCTTATGCCGGCTGCGACAGATTCCTTGTTTGCGACCATCATGGACAGCAGTCAGAGTAACACATCTTTTGCCGATAGGCTTGCACAACTTAAGCAAACGGTAAAACTTATAAAACGGATTCCGAGAGGAGCCCGTGTAGCCGTTGCCCAAAGTCTATCAGAGTGTGTGGCGAAAGTAGTCAGTGAAAATACAGTAACAAGTTGGGAGGATTTTCTCACATTTTCATACAGAACTTTTCATGTTCCGCGTGACTCCAACCATCGCTCACTAACGTCCGCCATAAAATTTAACACCTCTAACCACACTATTCCTCCTCCAACAATGACAAATCATACACGACTTTCATCGTCAATTAATATAATTGAAAATAAAATTTCAGACGGAAACGTCAAAGGAGCAGCAAAACTGCTATTTTCATGTGACTCCCTCGCCACAGACTCTGCTGAGACTTTTCTTGCCCTTCGCGACAAGCACCCGTCACAGTTGCTTTCCACCCAGCTCCCGTCCCCTCCCTCATCAGAACCATCTATGCTTGCAGATGACGAAATTACCCGACAAGCCATATTATCGTTTCCGAATGGGTCTGCTGGGGGACTGGATGGTATTACTGCACAACATTTAAAGGATCTAACCGACCTATTTGTTGGCGATGCTGGCAAGTCTCTTTTATGTGAAATTACAAAATTGGTCAATGTAATGTTGGAGGGACATGTTCCTTCGGAAATTGTTCCAATTTTATACGGCGCCAATTTAATTGCTCTCCGTAAAAGAGATGGTGGCATTCGTCCCATCGCTGTCGGTAGTACTTTAAGACGCCTCACTTCGAAATTATGCTGCCGTACAATTCAGAAAAAACTCACTACAAAATTTCAACCTCGGCAGCTTGGTTTCGGAGTAAGATCTGGGTGTGAGGCAGCTGTTCATGCTGCGCGTACCTTTTTAGACTCTACGGATTACGAAGTTTTCGTCAAAATCGATGTCAAAATGCTTTCAATAGTTTGGACAGGGGTGTTCTTTTGTCAGAAATTCAAAAAAATATACCAGAAATTTATAAATATATGTGGCAGTGTTATGGAACCCCTTCATAATTGATGTTTGGTACTAAACAAATAATTTCTTCTGTGGGGTGTCAGCAAGGTGACCCGCTCGGCCCAGCTATCTTCAGCTTGGGAATTCATCCTACTATTTCGGAACTAAATTCAAAATTTAATGTGTGGTACCTCGATGATGGTTGTTTGGCGGGTTCAGCATCTGTAGTGTTACATGACCTATCCCAAATTATCCAGCGTTTTAATGCAATTGGTTTATCATTAAATTTTGATAAATGCGAAATTTTTATTCCTGATCATATTCCTAACATAGTCAGAGAAAATATTTTTCAAAATTTTAATCATTTATGTCCAAATATATGTAACAACACTTCCAAGGCCACCCTGACTCTTTTAGGTGCTCCGATTTTCTTGGAAGCAATACCGCCCTTAATATCGTCGAAACTTGAACAGTTTTGTAACAACTCTGATCGACTTTTTCAAATCAAACCACACATGGCCATTTACATTCTTCGGCTTTGTCTTTTCACTCCGAAATTCATGTATTTACTACGTTGTACTCCAATGTGGTATTTCCATGGGGTCACTAACTCTATTGATACAGTTTTGAAAGAAACAGTAACTAAAATTCTAAATTTACAGTTCGAAGATCGTTCCTGGTTGCAAGCCACATTACCTGTTTCTTTCGGTGGGCTGGGCATCCGACGCAGCACAGATGTCGCTCTTCCGGCTTTCTTGGCCTCTAGCCATGGCTCGCAGTCCCTCATCGGCATGATCCTGAATATTACTTTGGCCGATGTTAGGATTGCCTGTCAGGCAGAGGCTTTGGCAGCCTGGAGCGCTTCTTGTCCAGATATCAACTTGCCCTCGAAACCGGAAGTACAGAGTATGTGGGACCTTCCCCTTGCCAAAATTACTTTTTCGGCTCTATTAGATCAAGCTGATGATGACACGGAGCGAGCTCGTCTTCTTGCTGTGGCAGAGCCTGAATCAGGTAATTGGCTTCATATTTTACCTTCTAAAAATTTAGGATCTATCCTAGACCCTAACAGTCTACGCGTAGTGACGGGGCTCCGCGTAGGAACTAAGTTGTGTGAGCCTCATCGCTGTCTGTGCGGGCGAACCGTGGACCAATTCGGACGTCATGGGCTTTCATGTGTAAAGAGTGCCGGTCGACAATTTCGTCATTGGTCAATTAATGACTTAGTCAGACGGGCACTCTCTACAGCTCTAATACCTTCGACATTAGAACCGAGCGGAATGTTGATAGATGGTAAGCGACCTGACGGTGCCACTCTAGTACCATGGTCTCTAGGCAAGGTGCTGGTTTGGGACGCTACTTGCGTAGACACCTTGGCACCGTCTCATGTCAGTCAATCCACTCGCAATGTCGGAGTTACAGCCGAACAGGCACAAATAAATAAATTTAATAAATACTCCCAGCTCAGCGCACATTATATATTCTTTGCGCTGGCAGTGGAGACAATGGGCCCGTGGTCGTCCGATACTAAAAATTTTGTGAAAGATCTTTCGAAACGTTTGGTCCTCGCTTCAGGGGATCCCAGAGCTGGCGCCTACTTTGCCCAAAAGCTGAGTTTAGCTATTCAAAGAGGCAACGCTGCCAGCATTCTGGGTACCCTGCCGCGCAGTAGTGATCTCGACGGCGTGTTTAATTTGTAAATTTGTTTATTTTTATTGTATGGTATAATAATTTTATTTTGTTTTTATACTTATGTACATATTGTAAATAATATATATGTATATGTTTAAAATCACATCTGAATAAAATGCAAATAATTAAAAAAAAAAAAATGTATTAGATAATATATTGTATGAGATATATAGTGGTCGGACCAAAGAGTTTACATAAACTGCGAGTTAAAACAAACGCTATACACTGAAAGCACGGCCCTCTATCGCCTAACTAAATCGGCTATGGCGTTGCTATTGCTGTCTCTATCATTTCAAGCACAAAAGAAAAGAGAGAGCAATATCAAAGCTAAGACAATTTTAGTTAAGCGGTAGACCCTCAGGTCTGATCGCTCTTGTCTTGACGCTCTAGCGAAAGAATCAAACTTTTGTCGCGGCATATCACTATGTCGCCATAGCTAACATACACCTTATCTGCTTACAGTTGCTATAAAGGTACTTCATGTTCAATTAGCTACGTGACACTGTACTATTATGGCCGTATTGGTTACCATCAATTGGTAGACTTAATCATGCCCACAGAGACGAAACTAATAAACCTATTAAATAACTGTACATAAGTCAGCTATTTATTAAATAATTACAGATTCTATTAGCAATGACAATTTTTATAAATTAGGATTATCTCATTGTGAGAGAAGTCCCAGCAATGGGAACATTTAGGTACTGGCAACATATACTATACTAAGTACATAAAACTACACCGACTAACTATTTAGTTTCACATAATATGTTTTTATGGCGATCCAATCAGATACGTGGAACTAATTAGAGCGGACAAAGAATCTAGTTTTTAGTAGACCGATGCCATAGATAGATCAAATGATATTCTTGAAACGGACGTGACCTTGGCTAGATAATAATAACCTGTACGAATCTAATACGAATACAATGCATTCCGTGTTACATTAGCACTGAATCTTGCATCATGTTGATATTACGCTGGCTTATTTAACTTTTGTCGAGATGTCTCTGGTAGCGTTTGAAAATTCAGTTGTCCGTCAGTTAATGCTCTTGACCGGCGTATTTTAACAACTGACTCGAGACTTGCGCTCTGTGAAATTTTGGAGTAAAGTCAATTCTGTAATTTTTTGCTTTTGTGTTGTCAACAGAATTTTTTTGAACATGCTTTTATTTTATCGATAATAGGTTTGCGTTTCACTGCCATTTTCCCTGTAGTTAATATACAATGGCACTTGTCAACCGAAAAGAATCAAAGTCACTCTCGACTTTAAGGCAATCGAGAAAAACTCCCCAAAGAGAACGAATTTCACAATTTAGACGTCCTTACTACGAAAGTGATGTTCTTCCTCATCCAAGTCTTTGGAACGTAAACCAAGAAGTGATGTCTTCGGGCTTGCACTTTTTTGAGCTACGAGTAGTCTGATAGAAAAAGAACGAGGTGGCATAAGATCACATTTCAAGCCGAGTAGTATCAGTAATGTCAGGTAAATCAGCTGTACATACGTTCCAATATCAATCAGCGATGGTCTTAAATTTTACAATGCTTACTCAAAGACACATATCAAGTTTTATAAAACAAGGATACATTTGCTTTGGTTTTCCGAAATTGTAGAGCAGCACAATTTACCAATTAAACATTTTATACAATGTAACCTTATCCCAGAACTGTACATCAGCACAGGTTTGATGCACAACGGTAAATATACTGATATACGTAAAAATAGGTCGTTTGTTTTACTAACTTGCTTGGATTCTAAATTAACTTATTTTTTGTCATTGCATTGTAATATCTTTCTATGTGTAAGTAAACGTCTACCAGGAGTCGCATTTTTTAAAACACGCGTCTGGAATCACATGCGATTCGGTATCTTTGTCGCTCTAATCATACAATACAATCAAAAATCTATACTACTTAGTTGCGCAAATAAGTTTAGACTAGCGCAGCGACAAGCATGACTCTAAGCTCGTATCGCATATTCTATACACGAATACGTGAATTCAAATATGACAAAATAAGTGATCATTGTTTGCCCAAATAAGCACAGTTCCTTATAGCTATCAGTAAATGAAAAGTTCAAATCACTGCCTGGCACTCACTTAACACACAAGATATGACTTATCTCTTTGCTCTACAGTTTCTCTGTAGCGTGGCCCTGCAATCTGAAACACTGTTTGGCGATAAAATAACAAGTAAAGGTGTTATATTTCCTTACGTGAACTCTGCAACGATTCCTACCAACACAAGAAGTACAATTCGATGAAAGAATAAATCTATGCTCCTCTCGCTCGCTAGTTTGCTGTCTAGCTCGCTACTCGTACCCGTATCGTATCTACGCTTTATGCAATACTGATAAAATGTATTATACATATGCGTGTGAGTCTAAAAATATCACCTCCAGCGTATTGTGTTGAGTGTGCATCGAGCAAAACGGTTTTCCGCATGCGTACGCCACACGTACTAATTTCCTAATTCAAATATTCGTGTACTAAATTCATTCTTAACAATATCACGAATGCTAAAATTTGTTATTTTATGTTCGTTTGTAGTATTTATGGTTTAGTTCTCCCTCTATGGTGGAGAGACCGATTAACATTATCCCATGACATATCGATAAATGACATGTTTTTTTAGATACCGTTTTATTCATTCTGAAACTTAAATCAATTATTAAAATCCTAATATGTTAAAAATGAATGAAACACGTTATATTAACCGAAGTCAATGAAAAAGAACAACGTTGTCAAAAACCTTCTTCAACAAAGATGTTTTGTTATGTACACATAATAATTATATAAAATTTAATTGTTAGTGACGTTACCAAGTGTTCTTTTAAAATACTGGTTCGAATAAATAAATTGAATTGAGTTGAAACGTCTTATATTTGTGATTGAAAGTTATAAATAGTCCTTATAAAATTTTAAAATGGATAAGCATGGTTGTTGTCCAAATTTTTTGACCCTGCCGTTGTACAATATTTATAATTGAAATTAATTTTATTGAGAGTTTGACATCAAGTCCAGTTCAAAAATAACAATGACGTTTGAATATTTTTATTTTACGAAAAAATTGCTTAAAGATATAGTTCCCATATTTAATTTTGTTTGCGTTCATGAGAATTTACTAACTGATATCCAGTAAAAAATTCGTTTTGCTTGTATTTTTGTAAGTATTTATTAATTGCTATTTCGCTATCCAATACTAAATTCACTTTGCTTGTGTTCATGAGTATTTATTAATAACGCGGTAAACTGTGAATTTGCTCAGGTGTAATATTTTCGTTAATGTAGGTATTATTTTTATTAAAGTGATTCATTAAGAAAACAGCAGTGTAAACACACTAGTACCAATAGTGACTCAGAACAAAATTATTGCGTTTATGTTTGAGTCACACTTGGTTCATTGAATTAATGTTTAAACATGTGACTGGAATTGCACTTAGTGCTACTCAATACCTTCATTCCAAAATATGTATAAATAAATATAATGTTGTGTGTGAAATGTCCACCAATATTTTGTATTTATTTAGTTTCATATTTCTTTCGAATATTAAAGAAGGATAAAATGAAATAGGATTATAGTGGTAGGGCTTGTTATAGATAATACACAGTAATATTTGCTTGGGGAAGGATCATTCTTTAGCCAGTTATTTTACCACCAAGCAGTAATATGAAAAGATTACTGTGTTGTGGAAGGACAATGTTTCCGAATAAATTACAGCAATTACGGCAAACAGATACATTATTTTAATATCTCGGAGTGTCAGGCTCAGTGCAATCCTAAGCTCATTGCTTAAGATTGCACTCTGCCTGAGCCTTTATACAAAATAAAATAAAGTTTTTTTTGTAACATAATTTTTGTAAGCTCTCATTTTTTAAGTAGATCATCATCATCACTTTATTATTTGTTGTATCTCTCACATAAATGTGAGAATAGAATTATAGATTTATATAAAATTACAATTTCAGATTTTTAAACCTGTTCTAATTTTATTTTTATTTTAAGTTTTAATTTGTATTGTGTTTGTTATGTTTTTCTCGCGTATTTTCCCAAGTTAGTTAATCATTTACAATTTGTCCTTCTATTTTAAATTCCCATACATTTATGTAGTGTGGCTCGTGGCTGGCCTCGTGGCTTAGTGGGTAGTAGCTCTGCCTGCGAAGCCGGGGATCGTGGGTTCGATTCCCACCCAGTACATATATTTGTGTGATGAATTCAAATGTTCGTACTGTGTCTGAGTGTTTCTATGGATAATAAGTATGTATTTACAATCATATAAGTATTTTATCAGCTATCTGGCCGCCATGGTACAAGCTTTGCTTAGTTTGGGGTCAGATGGTGTTATGTGTGAATTGTCCACTAATATTTATCTTATATTTATATAGTTTTTATCGTTTTCCTTAAAAATCATTGTTGTTTTTGTGTAAAAAAATATTTAACCGTAAAGAAACTTCTGTTAATGATCATTCAATGAGTTTATAAAATTATTCGACTACTGTAAACGTACTTAAAATGTTTCATTCGATAGTTCTTTACGAAATTACGAATAGAGCATTCCAGACTCCAGAAGCATAAAACGTATCGACTGTCTATTAGAATGTCGGTATTGTGTTTCAGTAAACTCGCTGCCTACTGGGGTGCGTAGGCGCTTTATAACCTTGCGCCCGCGCCTCCACCGCACCCAATACAGCATTAGCAACTTGGCATTGGTGTTTTGAATGCTTCGTGCCTTTTAAGGTTCAAATTTGGAACAAGATCGTTGTATGAGTTTTTGAGGAATAATTGACTAACTATTGCCGCCTTTAATACAAGTTTATTATATAGGTATGACTTATGTTGGGTATATTTGTGCTCAAAACCCATGAAATTATCGTTGATTTTGTAGTATTAGCTTTGGATTTTTTTGAATATGTATTAAATGCATGTGAAACATTTTAATAATAAAATTTAAATAAAAAAATCATAAAAACTGAAATTTACATTCCGAACTTTTATGAATACATCCGTGAAATTAGTTTTTATACATAATTTACGCAATGATTTGAAGGACATGCATATTTTATTGAAGTGTTAGTATTGTATATACAGTAGAGTAGGTACACAAATGATTTCATATCCAACCTGAATAATACGCTGTAGGGAAACCGGGCTATAAAACAATAGTTCCGAGAAGGCGTGGAGAATTAACCTCGAATATATTCAGCCGCGCAGCTGATCAACCTCCACAAACTCATTTACATAAAATCCTCATACAATATTCAAAATGGATTACTCAAACAGAATACCGTGTGTTTGAGAACAGTAAATACTGTGTTTGATTGTACAGATGAGTTCTCATCCAGCCCATAGTGTGGTGTGAATTCTTCGACGCATTGTAAACTAGGTTGCGCCGAGTTACGCTGCCATACATAAGATTAGTATTACAACAGTGCGATACGTAAGACTGAAGTAATTTTACGATCATCACACCCATTTGTTACTGTTATTAATTATGCTAGCTATAAAATTGTATCTAAACTATGACCAGAGCCAGTCTTGTTTAAATTTCGTGGATTATTAGGCTGTAATGGAACATAGCGGCGGTGTTTGGGAAATTGTACGAGATTTGAAATGACCCTTTAGATTAGCCGTTTAAGAAATATTTCAACATGGTAAAACTGTCTCTATGATAACTATAATTTTAGAAAACATAATATTTCTATCATTTCAATTAATAAGAATGATTACAAGTCAATGTAAGGTACTAAAAGATAATCCGATTGAATAGATTGATGACAGTTTAAAATTCAGAGTAATTTAATATCCCAAAAGTTTCCAACTAGATTTGATTTTCTACTTAGTTAATAGTACGTAGAAGTCATACCGGGCGAACATCAGAAAGCGTCAAAAAGCTGTTTAAGCTAATTTATATGGAGTTTTTCCAAAATATGAATTTTACAATTTTTGTAGTAGATTTATATACATATCTGACTCTTCGTTAGGTAAACAAATAAATTTCGCATATTAAACGGTATCAAAAGACGAAATTAATGGCGTTTATTTACTTGAACACTACAAAAACCGAAGACATGACATCACAGACGGAGGTCGTAAATAACGTAGGAGCATAAACATTCAATGCCACGCCAATGTTATTAAGTACTTTACAAGTAACTTGTCACTTGCAATAAAATAAGCAAATGTCAAACTTTTGAGTCATAAAACAACACACATTAACCAGGTGAAGGTGGCTGGTGATGAAACTGATTACCGAGAAAGACAACAAATTCAACAGGCTAGACAACAAAACTCGTGGGTTATTCCAACTGGATAATGAAGTGAAGCGTAGTATACCTGAGCAATTGCTGTCGCCAGCAGCGTGACGAGAAGGCACCACAGCGGAGACATTGTCCTTGGTTCTTTGGTAGTCACAGTGAGCACTTGTCAGTAAGTTTGACAGTTATCGACGCGGTTGTCAGCGCGGCATATCGGACCGGTCGGAGCACGGCTCGCGGCAACACTGCTCGCTTCAACACACCAACTTTACTTTCCGTGAGCGCCCGCGTTCACCACCGACTAATGTTTCGACGAAGTTCTACTGTTTGTATAATAGAATCACGTTAAAACTTCGACGTGGTTCGTAAATTTCATTGTTATTAAGGTAGTTAAACTATCATTAGAGCCAGTCCCAAAATAACGTAGAAAATTGATTTCCTGTGTTGCTTGTATAACGTTCGGCATGTTTTTTGTTGATTAGCCATTTATTTCATAATATTGACTTAAGTTTGAATATATTATCAAATATTTCGCTATACGAGAAAGAAAATAAATCGAAGTAATTTAGGGACATCAACTATTGTTAAAAAATAAATTAAGCGACTAACAGTGAAACATTTCTATATTTTTTGGAAAATAAATATGAATACTCTCCATAATAGGAACGTGGTTTTACATCTTACATTACTAATATTTACTTCATCAAATATTTTAATTAAATGACTTCAGTACTGGGTAAATGGCTACAGTATAAGTATGTAGTTAGTATTAGTATGGACAGTGTGTGCATAAATAAAGTAACATACTCTACTACACATTATAGAAGATTTATGTATATCAAGACTAATCGCCATAATGGAAAGCATGACCTAAGTTGAATTTAGTCTGTTTCAGTCACAATGTGCTTTTTCAGAGCCAATTTTGGATATGGCGTTGAGACAAAAATATGTTTACCCAGCTCATCTTCAGATCCGTAAACTAGGTTGACCTGAATAAGCGTATAAAGACAGCGTAGCGTTTAGTGACAATAATCGTGTAGAGACATGAAGTGAAAAGCGTGTATAATTTTATTTAATAGAAGATAAAGAAGTATTGTGGACGCCGCTCTAGTGCTACGCAATGTAGTTGGCGGCGTTACGCCATACGCCCACAGCCACCAACACCTGTCCACACGCACGCACACAAGCGCAACTGGCGCAGGTATGCCACAAACTGGCCAACTGATCCTGCCGATATTTATGCTACCTTTTTTACCCTGTCCTTTTTTAACCATCTTGAACTCTTGAATAGCAAAATTGCAAAATAGTTCGTTATAAAAGATATGAGTCAATTTATTTCAGTTGTTTTGTAGAAATGTTCCGGAAATCAATAAATGCTCATATTTATCTCTATGGATATACCAGCATAGGGGGGGAAAAATTGAGTTTTTAAAAAAAATAATATGTGTGTCAAAATGAATTCAAATTTAGCACACATACACGTTTTCGAAACACAGTATAGGAGAAAAGACTTCAACGCGTCTCTTCATTGTTCGAAGATAATGGATTTTTACTCGTATGTACCAATGTGTATCATCAGGTTGTTTAAAACATATTGCTTTTTCCGGTGAAGATGCCCTTTTAATAATGCCGTATTAAATTTGAAGAGGGCACGTAATAAAAATAATATTTGATAAACCATTAATTGGATAATGCGTATGCCACACGAATGCCATTTCAGTCCGCTGAACAGTACTTGAACAAGTACGAAATAAACTATTTCGTACAAAAATTAAACCGACTTCAAAACCTCAAATAGGCACTCAAAACCGAAAAATTAACTAAAATCATTATTATAAGCGCTACTCACTCATCTATTTGAACTCGGTGCCAGTCTAATATAACAGGTAGTGGATAGATACTACTCGTACTTACCTGTGCCTACATAGCATCACTCTACTAACTTTTTAACCTGACTGGCACCGACTTTAAATAGATGAGGGAGTAGCGCTTATAATAATGATTTTAGTTCATTTTTCGCTTTTGAGTACCTATTTGTGGTTTTGAAGTCGGTTTAATTTTTTGTACGAAAATAGTTTATTTTACCCTTTTTAGAATAAAACAAGTTTTTATTGATCCATTTACACAATTTCGTATTGACAGGATCGAATTTCATAAATTTTGTGAAATCTACAACTATGTCATCCAGAAAATTATACGCAAATTTTAGTTTATGCTTCATATTTCAAAAACCACCCGACCGATTTCGATTTGATTTATATGGGACCATTCGGGAAACATGGACCCATCCGAACACAAAAAGAAATTTTAGAATCGGTTCAGGGGTTCTCGAGAAATCAGGTAACATACATAAAAAAACATAGGGGTCGAATTTATAACCTCCTCCATTTTTTGGATTTTTGGAAGTCGGTTAATAGTACGTTACATTGCATACAAAGAAGTTGGATTGCATAAAACAAATTTATTTGACAATGTATTTTATATTTATTTTTTTGTCAAATTACCATACTTTGAGGTTTGCTTATCTTCGTGATCTTTATAGATTCTGTATCAAATTCCAATTTTATTATACTCAAATATTTGGCAGACTTTCGTCATATCACGATATTTCTCAATTTAAAATAATTCTCAAATTACGCTCATCAACTGAAATCGTATTAGAAGATGAACTAGAAATACATTTTCATGTATAACTTTAACACCGTAGCGCCATCTATCCATAGTGTTTGCAACAGAGATAGTGGTAATTTTATTGGTGGCGCCACGGTCGCGCCGTCGCCTGCTCGTTCCCGCCCAAAATCAATACGGCGGGCGGGCGCGCGCCGTCTCTTCCAATTCACATCAGTGTTTCAGGAGGCATCCCCCTTACTGCCCACTTCCTTACCCGTTTACGCGCAACCAGTGCCCTAAAAGCGGTGTCTACAATCGACAAATCCACCCCTACAAGTAAGTACCTCTATTTTTAACTTAAACTTTACTTTACACTCTGAAATTAATTCATAAAATAATGATAAAGCAAATAAAGAACCAAAGTTAAACTATTACATAGCGGGTTAAACCAGGGTATATGGGGCGGGGAATGACCTCGTTTGGCAGATTTCACTATTACAACTAAACGGTAACAAAGGTTAGATATTGAGACTTTTTTCAAAACATTTTAGGTTCTAATATAAACAGGTTTCTGTAACTATGAACGCGTATAGTAGATGAGGAAATGCCGTATCGCATGTGTGTTATTGTAGAATTTGCGTACTCACGAGAGTTTTTAACTACCATACTATGAAAGTGGTAGCTATAACTAGACCGAAAAAATAAGAATAATTTATTTTATAAACTATATTTTATAAACTACCTCTACTACGAGTATCAGTAACTTCAAAGAATCTCAGTTGTTACATAAGTATATGCTCAGAGCTTTTCACAAAGTATTACACTCATTTCGTTTCCCCCTTCTTATTTGATACTTACAATAAAGATTTTCTAATGTTCTTTAAGATTTCTGAGTAAACATTTTTTTGTACTGATATAGAATCATACTGGCTCCATAAAATACTAATATGAAAGTAAAGTTTGCCTACCAAATGTTAAATATCCCTTTTTATCCATCTCGTACATAAGTACTTTGATATGTGACATCGTGGTAGGATATTCTTTTCTGCTTTTACTGTTCGGAACATCCTCGGTATCTTTTTCAAAAAGATGGACCACTTAATAGTTTGTAGTTTAGGAGAATCTTTGAATATTCGGAGCTTATTTATGTCAGATGTCACGTCTAAAAAATACTTTTAAATTATCGCTACACATCAAGTACGGAGAACGTCCTCTAAAATTTGTCACAAATAAAGGGCAGAATGGCTAAACAAATCCTTATCTTGAACGATTACGAGTATAACAAAACACGCAAGGGGCGTCTAACATAAAATGTAAGCAATTTGCCAGGAAATCAGCTACAGCAAGAAAATATGGCGTAGGTACTTTATTTTACCGAGTAAAGCATATACCTGCGTTAAAGTTTTAATGGTAACCTATTATTGTGCCTATATGATTTAAAGCCTAAATACCACAAACTATGTGAGCTTATATTTATAGTACAGTGCGTGCTAACATAATTTATCGTTTTATGAATCTCTTGTCATATTTTTTTTTCATAAGCCTTACTAATATTATGAATTCGAAAGTTTGGATGTTTGTTGCTCGATCGCGTTGCAACGACTGAGCGGATCGTCCAAAGCAGTTCACAATCTTTATTAGCACATATGTAGGGTTCTTTTCGCCGCGGGAAAATTACGGGAACGGAAACTACGTGAGTTAATAAATTTAGGGGAACTTTTTTCATACAACACCAATAAAATTAGTTTCAAATTTAGTAAAGATTGCATTAAATTACTTAATTTAACAATAATTGTTGTTATTGTAGTAGGCCTATCTTATCCTAAGACTAGGCAAAGGCTACTTTTCCCTCCCTAATAATAATACATATACCTACTTAATACTCTTGAGTTTTATTTTATGAATGCCATCAGAATAAAAGTTTTTTAGTATGATTAAACATTTGTTCTTCTTAATGCTGCTCCGACATATTTATAGCACTTTAACCGCCGTACTGCAATATATACTCGACTTCAGTTCAATTTTATCTCTATGAGTTCTTTTGTGATTTTACGAACATCAAAAATATTCATACTAATTTATGGTCCTCAGGTCATTTTTGCGACTCAGGCTCAACTATCCAATGGTGAAAGAATTTTTGTAATCGGTCCAGTAGTTCCTGAGATTAGCGCGTTCAAAAAATAACATATTCTATTTTACAATATTAGTAAGTATAGATGTTTGACTGTGCTCAAAAACAATAAAGATTTTGACTCGCTTCGGTTTTCAAACATTTAGAATACGGCGCAAAGTTTCATTGGTAACGTTTTCTCACTGAAAACATTTTTCATCTTTCCTAATATGTAAAGGTATTGAAGGTATCAAAAGTTAAAGGGAAAATTCTTTTCCGCTCGAAGCTGAAGTAATAATAAGAAAAGGGACACCTACACGCGCTTAACCCAAGCTAACCGGCTTGACCCAAGGGATACCTTTATAAAAGAAGGTAAAAGTTGTTTTACTCGTAGGAAACCGCATGGGGCGATCCTATGTGTCAATAACTAGATTAAATTTACGACAAACATGCTTGAATATTTCTTATACGAGTATTTCCGAAGTTACAAACGTGCTTCTTTTGATATTCTATATGTATTCTAATAATATTTACTTATCTATCCCTCGATAGATAAATAAATATTATTGGATATTTCTTTGATGCGAGGGTAACGCAGGGCCGCCATACCAGACATGGCGAGGTATGTTGGGCTCAACACCACGAAGCGGTCGGTGCCTTTACAAAACCCTCACAGGTTGCTCCGTCCGTGGCTTGGTGGCAGAGTCGTGGTCTATTGAATTCAGCCGCGTTTCCGCCACTGCCCGTGCTGGCCCACTTCGCGAGGTGGCTCCAATGACGCGCCGGAAACCAGTGGCACCTCCATGGTCATTCACATCTCGGCCTATGTCCTTCCAATGAGCATTCTGATAATCAAAGTGCTCGCGGAAAACCCTCATCTGATAGACTTAGGAATTTTAATTGGCGGATACTAATCTATACTAATATTATAAAGCTTCCATACTAATATACTAATATTATAAAGCTGAAGAGTTTGTTTGTTTGTTTGAACGCTAGGATCTCGGGAAGTACTGGTCCAAATTGAAAAGTTCTTTTTTCTATTGGATAGTCCATTTATCGAGGAAGGCTATAGGCTATAATATAACATAACGCTACTATTAATAGAAGCGGAGCATGAATCAAGAATGTAACAAAATCGGGGAAAAATATTTAATAGAAAATATCCTTTTTTGGGAGTTTTCGTACGTTTCGTGTTTTGACATGACACATGACAGCATGTGTCTAAGATTGCGTCATTGAATATAAACCTTTGCCACAAATTACGTACCTCACCTTTGCTCACAGATTAAACACCTCCTTTTGCTTTGCCTTTCTAAATCTGAGTTGGTACGACCAATTT
Organism: Ectropis grisescens; assembly: GCA_017562165.1. Taxonomy (NCBI): domain Eukaryota; kingdom Metazoa; phylum Arthropoda; class Insecta; order Lepidoptera; family Geometridae; genus Ectropis; species Ectropis grisescens. Next base: position 15,490,983 of record CM029788.1, on the reverse strand, counting down.
CCGACAGGTGGCGTAGCAGGTAGCTAAAGAGGTGTTTTGTTTGAAAGCGATATTCTCAGGAATTAATGAACCGATTTCAGTCATTCTTTCACCGTTGGATATGTACGGGATCCTGATGAGTGCTATATAATACACCACGGGCGAAGCCGGGGCGGGCATCTAGTATACATATATCCAGCAAGTAAACTTCTCAAGTCTTCCTGTCTTAAAATGATCAGTATACCTATCTGTGTATTATTATTTATGTTAATGCTATAATAACGATTGATGATGCTTGTGACGATGCTATTGCTGACTAATTACTTAACGATACTTACCTACTTGATTCTCGACGTTCTCGAACCTTGTGATAAAGCTAAGATGCAATGTACCTATATGTCTTCATCTTATACCTTTAAACGAGCTAATCTTGTGTATATATAAGTACGAACGAACGATTTTCATGAAATTATGTATACAGGGGGTTTCGGGGACGATAAATCGATCTAGCTAGGTTTTATTTTTTAAAAACATCATTTTATGCGCGTTTTTAGACAATGACAAACTCCTACAATGTCATTAGAATACGATAACTTATTTCGCCACTGTTCATTAAGTCTAAATGGCTCAGACGGAATGTGCTCGCCCTCGGAGTCAACAGGCCCCGGTTCGAATCCTGGTAGTTACACTCGGATCTTTTCTTTTTGTTCTTTTTTTCTGAGAAAATCTTTTACTTAGAGCCCTTTACAAACGCATTTAAACCGAGCAAAGCTCGGTCAACCAGATACTAAATATAATATTATTAAGACTAGGTATGTTATTTTTTAATCAAAACCTAATCAACGGGGCTGCAGTAAATAGAGGAAACCAGTTACATTTTAATGAAAACGACGTCTGACTGTATTCAGCTTATTGCTCTGACCAATCGTCAGTGTTTAGACAGCAATTATTCAGTGTTCCGATCGAGCCATAACGTTTTATTAGAATCCGTACCACCTTTTATCTCTCATGGTTCTCGGCGCTACTGTCGGGTTCGTTACGTACAGTCGATAGCTGCGCTGCGCAATAAAAATCGTAGTACACTCTTTTTGTCACTCGTCCTGAGTGGTTACGAGGGGAGCCACAGAATACCCAATGTATGGGGATAGCCATACATTGGCTATTCTGTGGCTCCCCTCTGGGCCACTGCCTAATCGATGTCGTCAACCTCATGAAAATTACATGACGTTGTGAGCTTATATTGGTAACAAATTTGTTTACGAATATTTTTATACTACGGTACGATTATTACGTTGTATATTACTGTATTCTATATTGTCACTCTTAGATTACAGAAAATATTGATTTGAATTTAGCCAACTGTTGCAGGAACACATCGAGGTTATTTCTCGATATGTACACAGTTTTAGGAACGACTTAATTTTTATACTGATTATTGTGTTTATGAGTGGCGAGTGACATGTTTTGTGCAAAAAAAGATACAACCGAATTGATAACTACTTATGAAGTCGGTTAAAAATAGTAAAAGTTTCAAGCTGCAAAAATAATGTAGAGGCTTAATATTAAGGCATTTCTGACCAATTCACATCCCAAAAGAGACCAAGAGAGATATAGCAACAAACAGCAAACAATAAACATATGTTACTGTTTCGCTCAAATTTTAAAATACTCTAATAAAATAACTCTTTATAAAATCTGTTTTGGGGGTTTGAATTTTTTTTTTAAATTTATTATGTTACAAAATTGCCCATTCGTTGATGTATGTACTGATGAAGCATGATGCATGTTTTCAATAATTGTTTCTCATTTCTGTCGTTTCGTTTTAAACAGATTAACTAAACAATATATTCACCAGTAAAAAAAAACTACCATTTTGGAGCCAAAATGGTGCAGAAATATAATGTATTTTTGCTAGTTGATAATTTTTTTTGGATAAAGTGTAGATAGCTCCAAAAACTGCAAAAAATCAGATGACGCTGCGCTTTGCTCGGGGATAATTTTTTTTCTCCGAAAAAACCAAAACTGACTTCAATTAAAAATTTAATTCAGACACTCGACTCGACCAAATTTCATACGGAGCTATCACTACCTCGTATCATCCCTACATTCATTCGTCATCACTTCAAGACGCAAAAAGATCTGTCGAAGACAGTTCCCAATTTCACCATAAGTGGCACCAATGTTTTATTTTGTTAGCGAAATTTCACAAAAACAAACAGTGGTGCCACACTTGGCAAAATTTAGAACTATTTTTGACAAGTAAATTTGCGTCTGGAAAACGCCCCATTTAAAATTAAATTCAGACACTAAAATAAATTTCATAATATAGACCGCAACCATAATTATAATTTCTGTTGAACCTACCATCGATTTATCCAAATGGCAAAGCAAATTTTAGTCATTTGTAGATAACTAGCGACCCGCCCCGGTTTCGCACGGGTGCAATGCAATTTTTTTTTTTAACTTTTATAGGTTTACACTTGACCGTCATCTCGCCTGATGTTAAACGACGATTTTAATACTAAAAATATGAATAAAAATGGTTATTGTGGGCTATCCCAAAGAGATAGACAAATACCATTGTCGACTTTTTTGTAGACCTTTTCCATCCTGGGGTACAATCACAATACTGCAGTACCTTATTTGGATCCATCTCGTAGGATCCAGCCAGCGTTTGCAAAGTAATCGCAAACAATGTTAATTTGTGACAAAGCAATTTATTAAGCAATTTATGACATCACATTAGAAACCTTTAAAATGATTAGTGTTTCTCTACTGTTGTATGCACATATTATACATATATACCTTTCTCTTGAATCACGCTGTCTATTTAAAAAACTCGCATCAAAATCTGTTTGGCAGTTTTAAAGATCCAAGCATACATAGGGATATAGGAACAGAGAAAGCGACTTTGTTTTATACTATGTAGTGATATAAATTTGAAAAATCATCTTACCGATTTCAATAAAATTTATATGGGACCATCTTTGAACTATGATCTACTAAAAAATGAACCATCAAAATCAATTCACAGTTGGCAGAGCTATCGCGTAATATAATACATATAAATGAAACATACAGCTGTACTGTGAACCTCCTACTTTTTTTTAAGTTGGTCAAAAACTTGGACAGCGTCTAGTTTGCTTGTATTAATATTTTGTCATGGATGATATATCAGAAAAATGAGGAGGAAAATACATATTTTTCATACAGGCTATAAATATCCTGATGATATGAGCTCAATGAAGATAAATCTTTGCGATCAAACCAAAGTATAAAGAGAGTCTAAGCCGAGCGAAAGTAAAGAATACAAGCAAGCCTTTTTCATGTCTATCACACAAGCATTGTGAAGATATAATGATGTCTGGCTATCTATAAATAAATCTATAGCTGTCTTACTGTTCGTGTCACTAAACCAAATTTAATTCATATTTCATTATCATTTCAATAAATTAAAAAAATAATGTTAGTATTATATACACTATTTTGATTGCGGTCTGGAATTGAGGTAAATTAATAAAAAAATAAAACTATTTTAATACTATAAGGTTCGTACAGTAAAAAAGAACTGACAGAACTCAAAAGAAGAAACTATCACGAAGAAGCGGCTCCGTTTCATGGTGCATATTCCAAAGACACTAACGAAGAGGTTTGACTCTACGTTTGTGATAAGAACGTCTAGGCTGTGGAATGAGTTGCCTGAGTGGATTTTTCCCGATAGTTATAATCTTGGTGTCTTCAAATCGAGAGTGAATCGGTTTCTTCTAGGTAAACACGTTCCTTCGTAGACCGCAACGTCGGTTATAATGATGATACCCAGAAGTGTAATAAAGGAGGCTGTGGATGATGATGGTGACCACGATTGTCTGTTGTTTGACGGTAGGCGACAGATAGATAGATAAACTCTTTATTGCACTAAATTAAACAAAACTGCTTCAGAAAAAGAAAACATAACGCAAAAATTTAGAAATTTATCGATAAAAGCGATATCTTTCAGGTAACCATGGTATGGAAAGGACAGATAGATAGCACACTGCCGATAGAGTATATCCCTAATTAGTATGTGCTACCAATATTGTTTACAAATGTCGCATAATTCTAGCGTAGCATGACGTTCTGCTTGCGTTAATTAGGTGTATACGGGCCGGAATGATTTCTTTGACGACACAAAGTTAAACCAGCAGGTCTACTACGAAGTCCGATAAACGATATATCGGCCGAAGTTATGGACGTTTTATACCACGAAACACAATCAGTCGGTTGATGACACAAAAACTGTCAAATCAGCGTCGGTCGGAATGAACGAAACACCTGATCAGATCAACCGACCGATTGTGTTTCGTGGTATAAAACGTCCATAGTTTCGGCCGATATATCGTTTATCGGACTTTGTAGTAGACCTGCACATTGCCTGATTTTGCATTACTATATACATTTTATGTCAGAATTAATCGCTATTTCCGTTGGTCATCGCATCAAATACGAATTCTAAATTTATATTTATGACAGGAATAGCTCTATAAATAGCTCCTCAAAGGATATCTATTTTTAAAGTGCAGAATATGCATTTAAGGGTATCTTTCCGCCTAAGGACCGTCGGATTATGTCATTGCTAACACAGAGTTGCTCTTTTCCGCGAATGAGCGCAGCCTCCCCGTTACCGGGCTCACATTAGGGGCAAAGTCCCGTCACCGTCGCATCAGAACATTCATGGCGCGCTGTATTGTCTCGGCGACCAACCTGTGAGTGGATGCCAGACGCCCTCAGGTTGGACACCGTTGGTTGCCGCGACGGGCCAGATGTTCGGCCCATTTACCTACCATCGTCAGAGGATAGAGATTCAATTCAATCCATTTATTCTAACCATAAATTCAGAGAAACACTGGGTAATGTCATTTACAAAAAGCAAATAAAATCTGTGCATATGACACACAATCTCAAATTTTAATAATGCAGCTGTAAAAGGGCTTCGTCAATTAGAGAGAGTGGTGCACCAATATTATAACGGCACTTCTCTTCCTCTGCAACTCCACCGAGCCCGCCATCTAACGTTGGCGACCACACGATTTGCTAGTGCAACAAGTTTTTAAGTTGTGTAAATCTTGAATAAATAATATAATTGTTCGTTATTCCTTACCCAACAAAATCTGGGCCCAAAATAAACAAAGTATTATATTATTGGAGCTACATAGCTAGATATGGGAGATAGCTAATTCAATACTAATATAATTGTAAGTTGTGAATATATGTAATATATACTTATGATGCAAAAAAATACCCAAACACATAATTTTTTGTTCTGGGTGGGAAACGAATCCACGACCTACAGCTTCGCGCGCAGGTGTGACAACTAGCCAGCGATGCCAGTCTTTGTTTGGTTGTTACTATAAGTGTAGTTCTAATTTGTACACAGAGAACCAATGCGTGCAATTGACATTTTCCTGGATTAACGGGCTTCGGCATCGAAAAATGTATTAGATTCCTGGCATTGATTCACACGGCTCCCTGGCCGTGATGAATGAGTGGTAGATTACACGCGAGCATTCCATTATTTTAGTGCCATGTTTTACATCCGTCCGCACGAACATGAGACGGGGTGACTTCGCTTCGTGCCGCCGTAAAATGCCTGCGGATTTCAGGGTCGTTTTGTTGCTGTTCGTGATGATGCTTTTTATAGCAGATATGAAAAAATCGACCAAGTGCGAGTTATTCTGAAACTCCTGTCTTACCTACAGCCTTAAAAAATCTTAAACTGGTCAAAGATTTAAATTTAATAACGCAAAATAAAAAACGTTTAAAATAAAAAATACAAATATACCGGTATTTTTTCCGAAAAAACATATACCGACATAAATTTTAAAATAAATCTGAGTCACTCGATAAAATTTCATAAAGTTTGTGAAATTAACTTTTCACATTGTTTAACAGACAGCGAGATTGCGTACTAAAGGAATTTATCGTCGACGTAAACAAATTTTAGGTTCCGGTAAATTTAAATGAAATTTCCTCTGTAGTACCTACGAAGTATCAAACAAAAAAAATCTTTAAAATTGATTCACATTACACGTAACATGCACAAAAATTGAGAAGAATGAAGAAGAAAGAAGAAGAATTGAGAATCTTCTTTCTTTAAGGCAGTTAAAATAAAAAAGAAGTGTGGCACTCGGAGACTGCCGCGGTAAAGCTATTGCATGTTGCATGCATTTTTATCAACATAAGCAATACGGATGTTAACAATTTTTCGGAACTGCTTTTATTTTGAAGAGTGACATTTGTTTACCATAAAAAATTTCACGGGAAATCCGTTAAGTTGGCAACACTGCTAAGAGCATTTAGTCTGTAAAGCTAATACAAATGAGATTCAAAGTCGAATGACCGAGTGGGGAGGACGGCGTTACGGTCTTCCATCCCTCTTTCTCGTGAACATAAGAAAGAGATGCACGATCACTAAAATTCGGTCTCCATGCCTGCGATAAAAGCTATGCAATTAAAACATCACAATAATGAAAGAATATATTATGTACGAGAATGATCGTACAATTCTAATAAACTGACGGCCGTATTCCGCTATAGAATTACGCGAGCCAAAAACATGTTATATTTTAAGCAAAATGAAATCGTAATGTTCGTTTGTACCTCAAATATAATTAAAGAGACAAAATTAACTTAAGTTAGGATTTGTAATATTTTTGTTAGATGCAAGAATGCAATTAAATTTTACCAATTTAAGTACGAGTACAATTTTGTACCTTTCAGTTCATGGCTGCCTTCACTAAGCTTTGCTTTGTTTGAGGTTAGTGTTGTGTGAGAAAAGTCCAACGTTATTTATGTATTATTTAAACGTTAACAATTTTTACACCAGTTCAAGTTTTAAAAATCTGAGGTAAACGTGAACTCGTAAACGCTCACCGTCAAATACTGTATTCCGACTTGAAAGGCAATTGCCAAGTGCTAAAAACATCTGAAATCGCAGCACAGAGTAGTGCTAGGCAGTGGCTAGGATTTTTCATATCGAAATTGACATTGTATTGTAATGGATACATGGAATGGTATGTGAATTGTTTCCCATCAATATAATGTAAAATCACGTTTCCTCATCATGTCACTATATTTGAACATGCAGCAATTCGAACATGAAGAAATCACTGTTTAGCGCACACACACACACACACACATACACACACACACTCACACACTCTTCTCGTCACCCGTAGATAGTCACTTTATATCGTAGATATATTTATATTAGTCTGGTTACATTGCCCTTCAACCGTTTCATACACATTACTGCTTGGCGGTAATACAACTGGCAAACGCGTAGTACTTCTGTACCACACGTTTGGTAAAGGGTTGCAAAAACGAAGGTAACTCTCATAACATTTTCATATTTTTATCAAGAAATCTGAATGGATAAATATTGCGTCTCCAAGTTCCGAAGATATGGCTGAGGAAAACTAAAATAGACAGACGCAAATAATATAGCACTGTGCAGGGCTAGCACGGGCAGTGGACAATTACTCCACCGGGAAAAGAAATAATCTCTTTTTCCCTTGTCAATTTTGTCCACTTTCAGAGCACGGACTCGCCGGTGGATAGTTATTCCACGGTGGATATACGGCGGGAGTAGCGTTATCACTTCAGTATTGCCGTTATAAGAAAATTAAATAAAAATTACGTATTAATCATCAGTTTTTCTGTCAACCCATCAAACCTTCTTTGTTCGTTCTTCTCACAGATTTCTAAAACAAAACTGTGGTTCTTCTTATTTTTATTTTTTTCTGTGCTGCGTTTTGAGGTAATATTTATTTTTGTAAACAACTATAAAACATTTTCTCATCTAAATCACATACCTTAGTATAGAGAACGCATTTAGATATAAAAATGAGTGGAAGAAAGTAAGTTATTCTTTTATTCATATGTAGATATTTACATAAGAAAAAAATTCGTGAGTTACATGTCTGTGAATAAATTATTTCATTTCTGTTCTTCAGAATAAGAAGCAACAAAACCCAAATTCGGGTGTTGGTCGACTTTATGTCGACTAACACACATTTGGCTACACATAGTTGTGGGCTTGGCAATGCCATTGAGTGTATTTTTCCGCAGCACTGTCTGTTTTCACTTATTTGTTAAAGAATAACAAAATTTTGGTAAAAAGCTTCCTACACTTGTATGATACAGTGAAATTATAGGGATTGGAGATATAACACCTTAGATCTCTGGGTGACGAACGCAGTGCAGTGCTAGGTAATGATTTTGACTCTTAATGTTCCAATAGCTAAAAAAACGAGTATGAATTAAATTTCCAATGAAAATCTATTTCGATAAGGTTGTCTAAAACCGAAGATTTCAAATACTGAAAATTATCCTTTTCGGAAATAATTTTCATGAAAGAAGTTCGTTTATTTTACATCCCATTTCACCCGAAATTCCATTTACCTATTCGTTTGCAATCACTCAATTAATAATTAATTTTGAGGAGAATATTAATTGGATACCGAAATGAATTTAATTTATATTTTGTTAAAAGATTGAGTGAGTTCAATGTACGTACATATATTTTTGTTCAGAATTTAATACATGTATTCGTTTAATCCAGTAGGTAGTAAAAGTAACCCTTTCACGCTTGTTTTCTCTTACTTATTTTCTTTGTTTTTCTCTACAGTTCAACGCTCTACTGCTACACACTTAAACATACACATAGCGATGTGGTGAAAGCACCAATGTGCTCCCTAAGGGATTTTCTTGCGTAATTGTTTCTACCGTTGATACACTTGCCTGCTGGCCTCAGAGGAATTAACGATATTGAACCGATTTCATTAGCATTTGCTCATATGTAGATACTATAAATAATTGTGTTACTTGCTGTATTTATTAGTAATCTATTAAAATTACCTTGGTTAAGCAATCAAATACTGTCTGTTTTTATCTTTTGAATAGCTGATCAGCAGAAAAACTTTTTTTAACACTTGTTAACACTTGACCGCCCGCCGTCTCGCCTGATGTTAAGAGACGATACAGTCTACGATGGAGCGTGCTTACTTAGATGAAACCGATTCTGCTGAAATGGCAGCGGGCCGGTCATATCTATCAAAGATAACCGACGTCGGCCATAAGTTCTTTACTTAAAAAATTTAAAATTAAAAAATTTCTGCAGTGGAGATTGCGAATTAGCAAACGTATGTATACTATGTATAATATACGCTGAGACTAGATGCAGTGTCTATAATTATACAAAAGACAGCGGTGACGTCACGTCACGGTAACGGTTGGAAACGTAAGGCGTGTGGCATATCAAAGTCAAAGTTCTTTATTGATAAATGTACAATTTACACGTCAATTTTATAAAAAAACAAAACAGGAGCATACAAAGAATATACATTTTTAAAGTTTAAATTGAACTTTATATTGTACGATAATAGGTATCGTACAAATAAGTGTCAAAAATTAAAATATATGTACTTATTACAATTGTAATGAACAATGTTCACAATTCACAATTTGATCATAGAAAATATAGGTATATTGTATTGGTGGACCATTCACACACAACACCATCTGACCCCAAACTAAGCAAAGCTTGTGTGATGGCAGCCAGATAGCTGATAAAATACTTATATAGTTTTAAATACATACTTATTATACATAGAAATACCCAGACACAGTGCAAACATTTGAATTCATCACACAAATATTTGCACTGGGTGGGGATCGAACCCACGATCCTCGGCTTCGAAGTCAGAGCTACTACCAACTAAGCCACTAAGGCAGTCAATTTTTTACAATTTTATTGTGAGTTTGCCATCACTATATAAAAACTCGATGTAACTATAAAAAGTTTGATTGATAAGCCAGCTTTTTAATCGGTTTTTGAAGCTACCCGAACTCGGTGCTGATTTAACTATTTTAGGAAGAGTGTTATAAACTTCCGGTCCCATAATGTGAGTCAGTTTTTCCGATTTCGCGAGAGAGTGAGGTATACTATCCAGCTTGTCAGCGTTACGTATATTGCGCGAATGTCTCTCTCCTCGCGTGTCGTATAAGTCTAAGTTGTTTCTGACATACACAGCTACTTGGTAGATCAAGATTGCAGGCAACGTAAGTATGCCAAGCTCTTTGAAATATGGTCTGACGGATGTGCATTGCGACACGCCCATGATGGCGCGTATGGCACGTTTTTGGCCGCGGAAAGCACGCTCCCAGTCGGCAGCGCGTGCGTATAGTTCGGCTCCGTACTGTAACCGGGAATACATCGTGGCGAAGTAACACGAACGAGATATATCTGCAGACACCACTCGGGACACCCGTCTTAGTGCAAAGCACGCACTGCTTACTTTAGCACATATCTTGTCGATGTGGAGTTCCCATGTCATGCAGCGGTCAATCTCAAACCCTAGAAATGTTGTGCTTTGTACCTGCTCAATTCGGACCCCGTCAAGTAAGAATTTTATCGATTTTGTACAGTGACCCGACAGACAAAAGTGAATAAAATGAGTCTTTTTGGAGTTTACCATAAAACCGTTAGCACGAAACCATGTGTTTAAACCGTTAATTACAGTATTTAATTTATCTTCTAATTCCTCTATTGAAAGGGCGGTTACTATGGCAGCCACAGCATCTGCATACATGAATATGTCTGCACCCTTTACGGCGTCAGGTAGATCGTTCAATAGGAGTGAAAACATGATGTTTGAAACTAACGAACCCTGCGGTACTCCCATAGATGAAGACAATGGGTCTGATTTATTATCGCCATCGCCAGCATCCACCAGTTGAGAGCGGCCTCGTAACATGTCAGTCAACACAGCGTATGATTTCCCAGCTATGCCATAGTGTTTCAGTTTTAAAGCCATGGTCTCATGGACTGCGACATCGAAGGCCTTCGATAAGTCACAGCACAAGACAGCCACTTGCTGTTTGCGTTCACGAGCAGCCAACACATTACGAACCACTTCACGCGTTAGAGAAGTCGTAGACCTCCCTTCGCGGTATGCGTATTGTTGTTCAAACAGCGCGTCGGTTTCCGATAGTTAGGCCACTAATCGTGAACTCAAGCCATTTTCGAACACTTTGGCTATTGCTGGTATAATCTATACCGGTCTATATCCATCAATGTCATCCCTTTTGCCTTTGCCTTTAAATATCGGGGACACTTTTGATATTTTCAGCGGTGACGGGTACGAGCCTTCCCTAAGACACTTATTAAACAGTGTGGCGAGAACTGGAGCTAGGGGCAAAATTGCTAGTTTTAGTAGCTCCATCGACACACCATATATGTCTTTTGATTTTTTGGGGGTATTCTAGACGAGACTATGCGGAATACTTCATCCGCCGAGAAACTGGTCAGTCTGAGAGAGCGGCTAGTTGGCTGACGCGCTGACACTAAAATTTTACCAACGGTAACAGCATCAGCTTTAGGCGCCCCACAGGTAGCAGCTGCATTTAAGAAACGAGCGTTCATAGCATTTACTGCGTCTTTTGGTGAACTAAACTTTTTGCCGTTACAATCCTCTACGATATCGGTGAAATTCAACCTAGGTGTATTATTTTTCCCCCTCTCTGTGCTCACGATGCCCCACATAGCTTTAGACGGATTCGTAATTCCGTGTATAATTCTATTATAATGGTTTGTTTTAGACCTCTTCAAAGTTGAATTGTATTTCCTGTTAAGATCGTCAAATATAGCTATTAAGTCCTCTTCCTCAGGAAATTTGTCAACTAATTTAGAAATATCAAATTACAACGATTTCAGATTAAGTTTGTGAGATGTAACCCACGACGCGCCACGTTTACTATTTGGTTTTTGTTTTATCGGGAAACAAGTGTCATACTTATTTGCAAAAATATTTATCAGGGCCAACACAAATGCATGAGCGGTCTTATTTCTCTGACTTACTTCAGACCATTCTATACTGTCAACAGATGTAATAAAATTTGCGCGGTTATTTTGCGAGAAATCACGCGTCAGGCGAGTGAGCTGTACTGGCATAGACTGAGCGAATGTCACTACTCCGCGTACGGCTAAGTGATCTGACAGAAGCGTGTTTATGGAGTTTGCGGAAGTAAGTTCTCGCGCTATATTTGTAAAAATAAGATCTATCGCAGTTTGTGACTTTTTTATAATAGGAGAGGGCTAAGTTTAGCAGCATACCGATTATTATTATGATTCTTAGTTACGGCAACAATTTAAAATTTTTTTTGTTTGATAAATCATAAACTGTCATCATCACATACAATATCAGATCACAGTATTCAGTCCAGGAGCTGAACGATAACTTAGATTATCTATATTGTAAGTTAAGTTTCAGATAAAAAAATATTCATAAACATTTCTCAGCAATAAGTTTTATCACATTCTTTTTTAGCTCTCCATGTTTGGTAATTTTAGACCATTTTTAGGGTGCCGTAGCCAAATAGCAAAATACGGGACCCTTATAGATTTTCGTCATGTCTGTCTGTCCGTATGTCACAGCCACTTTTCTTCGAAACTATAAGAACTATACTATTGAAACTTGGTAAGTAGATGAATTCTGTGAACAGCATTCAATTTTCATACAAAATAAAAAATTTGGGGGTGTCCCATAAATAGAACTGAAACTCAATTTTTTCCCATCAAAACCATACGTGTGTGTTTTTTTATTATTATTAAAAATCGTACCTCCACGGACTTCTAGGTCCATGCCTTTTTTAAACATATTATAACATTTTTTGCTTTTAGTTATTTTCTTTGTCTAATGCAGGAAGACTTAAATATTAGATCGTATTTCATATTTATTACATACATACATAGTTATCTATGGATAGGTCTTCAAAAATGATTTTGAGGTTTCTAACATTTTTTTTGTACGAGAGACACTTCCAAAGTTGTAAAATGTGTCCCCCCCTGTAACTTCTAAAATACGAGAATGACAAAAAATATGAATGATGTACATTACCATGTAAACTTTCAACGAAAATTGGTTTGAACGAGATCTGAGATCTAGTAAGTAGTTATATTTTAAATTCACTATTGTTAAACACTGATTACAGTAACAACGAACTACGAGAACTTTATATTATGTTACTTGCTGCTACGGAAGCCTTCATGGGCGAGTCCGACTCGCCAGTTTTTATAGTTTTGTCTCAACGACAAAATATCCTTGTTAATCTCCGACAAGCGTGTGCTGGGGGAGGTTCTCTGGTCAGGATCCTGGTTGTGTAATCGTCAGCGCCACAGCTTGGCTGCCAGCCAAGGAGTAGCTAACGATCTCTAGTCGCCCACGTTCGCGCTATGATTTATGCTGTTTTTGTCCTAAAACACCCTCGTTACTTTAATATTATTGAAACAAAATTTTTGTATTCTGTAAGTGTGTATGTTTGTTCCTGTATATCTCTGTAACGTCCGAATGGATTTGTATGATATTAGTCAAGTAATGAGTACGTTATCTAGATTAATAAATAGCTTATTTTTTATCCAGTAAAAATTAGTGGTCTTTAAGTCGCGGTTTAAATGCAAAATAGTATGTATTTGTACGTTTGTCTCTTTGTGTGTTGTAAATTGTCACTATAAGTTGACCTATTTTCTTATTATCCGACTTCATAAACGAAGGAGGTTCTCAATCCCAATGCGTTTTTAAAGTGAAACGTGTTTTAGTAAACGAAATGGCTGATCGGCATAATGTTTCTTATGAAGGCTACATGTAATGCTGACTGTAATATATACCTACCTCGAAAAATGTATGGTTTTTGTGGGAATGCCACCAAACCTTTTAATTAATCCCCAAATCTCTTAAGGCCAGGTAATTCTGTCAAAGTAGGCATTTAACGCTGTCTTGTTCTCGCGACCGTCACCGACCGCGGAATCGGTGCCACAGAGCAGAAATAACATTAAAATATTGGACTATGTTATTTAAACTCATTTTTTGTTCAAGATTTGTTTATGCTTGTTTGTTTATGATTAGAGTTTTGTTGCTATATAAACGAAGAAGTATTAAATTTATCTATACTCGGTAGGTATACAAAACTCAACCTTTTCTTTTTTGGTCACACTATAAGTTGAGAACGGCTTTTCCAATTTCATGCACCTTTTTAAAATGTTTCCTAATAATTCACAAGTTCCTAACAAAATTTTTTTCTATGAGGTAAAGATCACTTACTGAGCATAAAATTACAAAATGCTCACAGATCCAGGTAGAGCTTCAAACGCTAATTGAAAAAAAAAACTGTTTTAGCCGATATTTTGGAAACTATATATTTTGACAATAATTGTACAAAATAAAATTTTGCATCTTTTGTTGCCAGTAAACTTTTTTTGTAAAACTTACCGTTTACGATTTACAACCCATTTAATGATACGGTTGCGATGATGCCCATAATAGTGGATGAAAATAATGTGGTCTACGATGGAACTTGCTTCTCTAATAGAAACAAACACAGTGTACCTCGTAACCCCAAGGTTCGAACCTTCGACAAAAACCCAAAACTCTGACAATGCGTTTCACAGCTTAGTTGTTCTTATTACAAAAGTGGAGACCAAACTCTTCGTTCAACTCTTCAATCATGATGATGAACGGTGCTGTTTATTCGAGCAACGATCAATATGATAGAATAACTTTAATTTAAAAACCAAAATCCATCCAGCCGTTTGGAAGATATGTGGAAATAAAAGTTTTACAAACATAAAGATACGCGCGAAAAACATAACCCTTCTTCCATTCCGGTAAAAAGAGACATGATTATGCTACTTGGAACAGAATTCACATTATCATTAAATTGGACATAATAAATCGTAATCGGTAAGTTCGAAAAAAAAGTTTACTGGCAACTACAGATGGGAAATTTTATTTTCTACAATAATAATATAACTTTTTCGGAATAATAATATAACTTTTTCAGCTTTATAACTTTTTCGGAATATCGACCAAAAACGTTTTTTCGAGCTGGCGCTTCAAGCTCCACCTGGATTTGTTTTTATATTGTAATTTTATGCTCAGGAAATGATTCTAAACCTTATATAAAAAATACGAATCGGAAATTTTGTACTGAGTTAAATTCTACGAGTAATTTTACTGCCTAAAAGGCTTCTTATCAAATTTGGTCGAGTGTCTAAATTTCATTTTAAATGAGTTTTAAATGAACGAAGTTGGGTTTTTAGGGATTCGTAGACAAATTTTAAAATATACGTTATGTCTGTCCATCCGTATGTGACAGCCATTTTTCTCCGAAACTATAAGAAGTATACTATCAAAACTTGTTAAGTACATGTATTCTATGAACAATATTAACATTTTCATTTAAAAAAAGAAAAAACAATAAATTTTGATGGTGTCACAAACTTGGAAAAGAAATAAAAAAAAATCTATCAAAATCATACGTGTATCTATGGATAGATGTTCAAAAATTGTATTGAAGTTCCTAACATTTTTTTTCTAAACTGAATAGTTTGCGCAAGAGTCTCTTTCAAAGTGGTAAAATCTGTATATCTGTACCAAAGAATTTACCTAAATGGCATATAAATGCAAGTTAGGTATCATTTATGATACCTTACTTGCATTTATATTAGGGAATTTACGCAGGGGATTTCTCCCCTCTCATTATTTCCTTATCCCGATCTCGGATTTGACGTACGCATATTTTACCGATACTTATCTATTTTCCAATGCATCTGCATTGAATTTTTTACTGATGTGTTATCGACGTTAGTTTTTTGAGACTCCCCTATTGGTCTACAACATAAAATAAACAGCGTACTAATTAGTATCAGCGTCTATTTGCAATTCCAATGAAAACGGTATCAAAAATCAAGATCATAGCGTACTTCACTAGTAATACCTACTGATATTGTTATACTGTGGCACTATGATCGTAATATTTAAAATTTATTGGTTGTCAAAATTGCAAAATCAAGCACAAGCCCGTCGTCCGTGAGCGCCGAAACGCGACTGATCAGGCCTGCCGAACGGCGCGCTATATACATGGTAGATATTAAAACATAGTGAATAACTGATACTTTTTATCAAGTCAAACTCTGCGAATGCATCTATAACTTTTTAGTGGCTTTCGTTGAGTACAAAAATGTAGTAAAAAAATTCATTAGTTTAGTCATAAACTTGAAAAAAGTTTTTGAAAAGGGGTAACTTTGGGATTTTTTTCTATCAAGTAAAATTTATTAAATCGTGTTATTGACTGCGAATTGCACTAGATTAGATCCTTAACTAATACATATACTTTTTTCAGACTTTAATACACTATTTTAAAGGTCATAAAGTTGTTTTAAAAATTTTAAATTACGGCCCACACGCCCTTAAGACATTAGTACGCCGTATTGATGGATAAAGATACTCGTAGATTGCAGTATCAATCGTATGGATATATAATTATTATGTCATCGAATAACCTACTTTAATTTCATTTATTCTCATATTATAAAACTATAGATTAAATGGTAGCGTCAAAATTAATTTTATTCATCCCTCAACTTGTTTTTCCGATGTTTCCAACTCACAGTCGAATACTGTTTTTTGATATTTAATTCACAAGAGAAAACTCAGTCGCCAGAGGATACTAAATTATTTATTCGACACGCGTGTCGCAAAAATATATTTAAAAGTCAGTTTTCAGGGTCATTCCACACGGGTACCCTTTTATCCGTATACGAATTTAGCATTTCTACCCTTTTAGAGTCCGTAATATCATTAGAGAGTTTTAATTTATGTAAATCAGTTTGTATTTTATTGAAATAAGGGGTTTATTTACTTATGTTTCCTGTACTAAGGCTCTTTTTATACTCATTTTTTTGAGATAAGGCTTTTACAGTGGAAATATATCCCAAATACCTAGTATTAATATGTTACATAATGCAAATAATAATAATCTGATCATGGTTAAAATGTATTAATAGCTAAGTAATTACTTTAAGGCATGCTACGATGTGTTACCTCAGATTTAGCTATTATACTTTACCCTTGGCACTCGTCATAGAGTCCTTTTTATATTTTCACGTGGTGGTACTTTCTTTTTGATCTTCCTTTATTACATTTTCAAGACTGGGCGCGCCTTTGAGTTTAGCTTTGTATTGCTTATACAACCGTAACTCGTAAGTAATAAGAACAAAAAAATCTCAAAATATCTTGTGCGTGTCACGATTTCATTTTCATCGTGTGTCAATAAATAAAGCGTATTATTTTGCTACCTACATTTCTTTGTGATATAATTTCTGGGGACACTTCAACTAAGTACCCTTACTTGACCCAGCCGCAGACTTGCGGGCCGGTTAACCTAAAGTAGGGTTGGCGACAATACGCCCACCCTAAGCCACTTGGTATGTAAAGTGTTCTTTGTTACATAAAAATAGGTTTCAAAGCATTGGGAGGAAAGTAGAAACGTGCAAATGGAAGTAATGGTGGCAAAAATTTTACCTTCGAATGTTGCATAACCGAGTGGAAAAGATGACTGGGAAAATCGTAGCAAAAATACTAAGTATACATAGTACTCGTATTTGCTTTATTTACTTAATTGCTTAGGGACACAAGCACTAGTTACTGAGTTGTTGTGGTGTTAGTAGAACCTTTAGGTATCCTGCTGAGTTAGCACATAAGTCTTGGATAGTTTTTAAGCTAAATAAATTTACAATCACATAACTCTAAAAGGAAACAATCGTACCTTATATCGTAATTGTACCTCATATTTTTGAATTTTAAAAAAAGGCAGAATGTTAACCGATTCTAGTCCATATGAATTATTAATTATTTTCGTTAAAATCATGAAATGAATCACAATTATTAACTTTCCATGGGTCTCGTGTCTACAACTACCTGGCACCTAGCCAGAACTATTTCAGCTAAATAACTTAGGACAATACATGTCTCAACGAAGTTATTTCATACTTTGTAGGACAGCGTGTGATAAACTTTATTGTAGTTCTGCAAAGGAAACACTTGATGTTGTCTTCCCCTGAGAGTTACTCCTGTTTGCTTGCTATGAGAATTCAATTTGTTTTATGAAATATAGATGCGGGTAACGGCTTTATCGTAAGTAGTTTAACTACGAATATTTTTTAAAGTAAATCGGAAGGCATTGAAAGATTTGAAAAAAGGCCTTATGTAGAATGGACCAGTCGCGAATTCTAATAATATTATAAACGCGAAAGTTTGTAAGAATGGATTGATGTATGACTTAATACTAAATCTAATACAGTGGGCACAATGTTGGGTACTCTTTCACGCAAAAACTGCTGAAGGAATTCGGATGAAATTTGGTTTACAGATAGATAATGGGCTGGAATAATACCTAGGCCTCTTTTTTCTCCCAGAAAATAGTGAGATCGAGTACTACGCAAGTGAAACCGTGGGGCACTGCTAGTAATGTTTTTAAGCATAATAAGCGTTTGCCCATAGTACGAATCGAATCTACGACCTACGGGTGTTTGGAAAGCCTTACTACCCATTAAACCAGTCATATTACGATTTTGTTGAAAATAATCATAATAGTTCCCATCATAATTAATAGTGAGTCCATATTCGCTTCGACGGTACGGACTCACATTACACAGCGATCTAAAACAATCAAACGTAGAGCAAAAGCAGCAAATTCAATTTGATATAATTTAGTGTGAGTACTATTGTTCATTTTATACCTGCTATTCTAATTATATTATAATAACAAGGCAAGACCTGACAACGACAGAAGATGTATGGGAGTATACAATCTACGTTCCTAATCTTGATTTTCAATTTTTAACTTTATTTACCTAAATAATAACCGATTTACTTCTTTCGCACTACAAAGTGAGAACGAAGTTACAAAGTTACGTCACCGATTTTCCAAACCCTCAGAATGCTGAACATAAGTTTACGGAATCTACATTTTTGGTGTGGTAGGTACTGTTTCGTTTCTGTAATACGGTTCCTGTCACGTTTTTGTTCGAGCTATAATAAAAATGGGTAAGCTTTACTGAGCGCCAGATGTCGTCCTTCTTATACTAATAGCTAGCTAAATTGAAGTTAACATAATAAGGTTTGGGCACAGAAGGCAATTTAGAGTTTTGAAATATACAACTAGACATATAATATTAGGTACAGGAAAAGCGCTGTTCTTTAAAAATATCCAAGGCTTACGCGGTTCAAAACTCAGATTTTTCTGAGTAAATCACTATACAAATGATTGATGTCTAAAACAGCTCGAAAAGAAAGCAAAAGTATGATCAGGCCACTAGTAAATGTTGACATTGCTGGGACTTGGGGTCGACGACGCATGACCTCTGATGATTCTGGATCATGTCAGTTTCTTCACGATGTCTCTTTTCACCGTTTTTAAGTTAGCATTACGATTTTGCAGCGCATTCATTTCAAAAAGACAGTACTCGCGGTATTCGAACCAGGACCGGCAATTTCCGTTCTCCCATAATATTAGACCACCCGTCGCTTTTACAAAGAATAAAAAATCTACTGAGTAAACTTTTGGAAGCTTCGGACGGTAGTTTTAGCGTTAAACTATGACCATCACAAATGTCATAATATGTAATCCATCATTAATATGCACCGAATATCCGTGAATATGCACATATGTTATAAAATCCAGTTATTATATTTGGTTAGTTCATAGGTTTTAGTGTTACTTTCGTATGTAAAACATACGTAGGTACCTCGTTATTTTTCATGCTTTTGTACCGTTCGAAAACACATATTATTAAATAAAATATACGTACTTCTATCAAAAACTGGAGAAAAAGAAGACGCTCAAAATCATACAGAGCCGTTATAATTGGACAAAAGAATTTCTAAATAGAGATAAATCTGTATTTCATGTATTGCGAGCACACTTACAAATAGGGTTCGTATCTCGTGTCAACTCAATTCTTTGTTTCATCCGATGGTATAATTAATTACGTTGTGTATGCCTGCTAACCACAGAATCTTAACCAGTGATTTGGTAGTGCAAGCTTCAAATCCGATTTTGCTCGGAAGTTAACATTAGGCACTTGAGCCAGAAAATATATTTGTTTTCTTAACAGCTACAAACACTGCCGGTTTTAGTACTACCAGCGCCTTGGGCGAGATTTTAGTCTACTTTGACTTGACCGCTCAATGAGCGAGGCATAGTTACAGACTAGATACAAAGGGGCGCCTGAGCTTTTTTTGTGTGGGGGAAATACTTTTACTTATGCCCACCATGCAGGGACATGGTGGGATATGTCGGGCTCGACATCATGCGATACCACATGGTGCCCCTACCGACCAAAACTTCCACAGATTTCTCATGCATGGCCAGGGGTCACTTTTCGCACTCGTACGACAACTCTGACCCACCTGCCACTGTCCTTGCGGACCCGCCTTGCGAGGGGCGTTACTATCCCTGCATTTCTTTCTAGTGACGCACACAGGAAATCAGCGGTGCGTTACCTCCTCGAAGGCCTATCCCTAGGTGGGGCGTCGGACGACCCTAAAAATCCAACGCCCCAGGCCTTCCTATGGAGACAGGGTGCGAACGCAGAGTCTGCGACTCACCCCTGTGTCCACTTCAGCCTCAGTTAAGGAGCGAGAGGTTTTTTAACTCTCACTCTCTAACTCACGCAATCTCTGATTGTCGAGAGACTTTTAGCTCACCTCATGGCGAAGATGATCGGCAGCGAGAGGTTCTGCATCACCATCGCGGCTAGGGATAGCCGCGGTTTCGCTTCTATGGCCGCATCGCAGCCCTTGTTTTCCACTGAATACTCTGCTAATCAGAGTGCTCGTGGAGGACCCTCATCTGGAAGACTTATGAATTTTACTTGGTCGATATATCAGTCGAGTAACCTTCCCAAGTCTTCCAGCCGCCTTCCCCAATCTCTACACGCACTGCTCAAGGGGATGAGGAGCGTGTGTAGAAGTTCCCAGCACCGACCGGGATTCGCCATCACACAACAAAATGCCACCGAGGCTAGTTGTTGTGTGATGCCCAGGGTGCACCACGTGGAGATTCCCCAGCCACCCACCCCTGGGCAGCCGCCCTACCGCGCCCTACCCTAACACCGGTACTGGCTACAAACATGTTTATTGTACAGTTGTTTAAATATAGGTTTGTGCTTATATTTATACAGGATAAACGTTTATATTTTATGTTGGAATGATTACTTTGTCATCAGGTAGTTTGGAAGTCAAGTTGCGCCCACCAACGTTCACCCCCTCAACTGTTGACATTTCTCGCATTTGCGAGTAGATATCCCGAGGTAAGTCTCTCCAACTCGTGTTTACTTTATCCGGTTTATGTAATGATCCGAGCTTACCGTTGTCATCCTTGTTTATTGGCTCACAAATAATATGTATATCCTTAGGAAATCCTTTGCCAAGATGATTTGTTTGTGGTCAAAATATGTGGCTTGTGATCAAATGAAATACAGTTAAAATAGACTGAATTTACAGTTATGTTCAGGGTTATGTTATATTTATAAATATAATGGGAGAAATGAAAAAGTGCTCGTTATAAAGATTGATGAAGGTTTATCCTTTGACCTTTGGGGAAGAAGGCACTTTTGGCATTCTATGAAAAGCGGGATTATATTCCATTAAAGTCTATATAGGTTTGCTTATCCGTTAATTTGCGACTTTTCTAGAGTGTGACATGTGAATATCACACCACAGATCACTATGTTTCATACTCTGGCAAAGTCAGAGTCAAGTCTGTCATAGTGTTGACACATAGTCAATAAAAAAATTGAAATAGGAGGCAAACGGATTGTTGGTGGTTATTACTCGTATCCATCACTGCTGTGAACTTGTATACGACATACGCACTTACATATTTCTTGCGTTAATATTAACTTGGAGCTATTTTTAAATGCAGTGTGTTCAATAATGTTTATGTTCATGTACTGAAGGGGACGTCAAAATAGAGCGTGCGGGGTGTCCTGGGATCTGTGGCCCACAGGCCGCGACCACAGCAACCCTGTCTTTCTCAAGCTTTCGCACCTCCTTCACCTCCAATGTCAATTACCTGAAACGAAGGTTTGTATTATGTTATGTTGTGATGTTCTCAATGCTGTATATCTTTCAAATCTTATTGCGGCTCTAAAGTGACGTCAGTCACGTAAAACAGTGCCATAATTATTTACACAACTCTAACGACTGCAACGCACTTCAGGGCCAGTCTATAAGTCTCACTGACTGTTCTTTTTTCTGTCCTTGTCTTTTCTTTTTATGTTTGCATGAATATAATCTATTTGTCTATGCTTCTTCGTGTCAATGTACTGATATTCTTTAAAATTAGAAAATGAATCATTGCTGTTATTCTAATTACTAAAACATTTTATTTGACAGAAACAGCAATATTTTAAACTACTTTCTAATTTTAAAATACAATCAAATAGTGCCTAAACGTACTATTTGTACCTTTTACGATGCCTTAACAAAAGCTATATTTCAACTTTTTACTTCACAATAACGAAAACTATATCTATCTAGAATTAGTAGAACGTAGAGCTTTAATGGCCCACTGAATTTAAATGGAAAGCGTTATAATCCTTTAATCACAGTAATCTGATTTTAGAAGAGCTCACCACGCGTATTAAACACGAACCGTAGGGTAACAAGTTGCGAGCACCTAAAATTAATTATGACGTAAAAGTAATTTTAAGCTTGCGAGATTTTAAAACAAATTTATGGCACCGTAAAAAGGCCGAAAGCCGCTTCACCGCGCTTCCCCCGCACCGGAGCCCCCTACTTCCCCACCGGACCTGGCTGCCTCATCCCATCCCTGACACCCTCCCGCATACGTGTAGCACCACTCATCGGCTCAGTAAACCAATTCGTGAATGCAGGACCTATGTCGTTCGACGGACTCATCTGTGCCATCGAATGACCACCTGTCCAAGCAGTGCATGGCGCTTGCCTCGATGTCATCGCCGTGATTTGATGTTGTCGCTTAAAAGATTTCTTGCATTCAATTTTTTTTATTTTCTATTTGATTAAGAATGCTCTCAATATGATTCATTGTCTAAAGCACTCAAAAAAATCTTTTGAGTAAATGGTATGACGAAATGGAAATTCGTATTTATGAAAGCTATTCGACATCACTTTGAATTGGGTATTTCCATTGTTTTTAACGATATATATAAAAACAGATTGACAGTATAGTATAATAGAAGATGAATAGGAGGGACAGACATCGATAAGTAAGGGAGGTTAGGTAAAGATAATATTTAAAGCAATTGATAGTAAGATGGGAAATGAAAAATAATAGCAAACTAATTTTCGATTAAGAGTTTCTATTCGCAATTAAATAAAAAATAGAGGAGGTAGGTAGAAGAGACATAGAAATAGGAGATAATAGGTTATGGAGGTAGTTGAGTGGCTACATGGTGTGCCTTGTCCTTTGCGTGCGCCCGGCGCGGTGCGGGCGGTGTTCGGTGCGGTGGGCGCGTAGCTCAGTGGAGGCGTTACGCAGATTCAGTTCGGGCGACCTGCAGTCGGAGTGCGATGAGGGCGAAGTGGACCCCTACACCGGCCGCCCGGCTACCACCAGCCAGCCCAAGCCGCAGAACCAGAGGCCGGCCTCCCAGGGTAAGTTCCCCATTTCTCTTACAAGTTTTTGAAATGAAAACTTCTATTAGCGCATCACGGAGAGATTTTTCGTGGACTGTGAATGATGGTCATCGTCAAATTTGTAAATGAAGGAAATGTTCGGGTTTTCGAACTAATGTATTCGGGACCTAACGTATTTTTAGATGGCCATGCTTCTAATACTAATCTAGATGGTCGTGGTAAGATTTATCTATAGAATCTAAACTACCTTGCTTTGAAGATTTATGCCAGACTAGCAGCACACTGCGGTTTTACTCGCGTAGTTTCCAGAGTGAGCTATCAAATTCTGAGTTTTCACTTCTATCGGCAGTCCCTATAGAAGACTGCCTTTTTATAAGAACTCCGTGTCTTCGTATTCCTAACTTACCTAATTAAAACTTTTGTGATAAGAACGTCTAGGTTGTGGAATGCGTTGGCTTAAGGGATTTTTCTTTATCTTTACGGTATTTTCAAATCGAATTCTTCTACGTAGGTAAGCACGGTCCAATGTAAAACATATTGTCTCTCAACATCGACATGGTGGTCAAGTGTAAACCTAGAAAAGTTAAAAAATTACGACGTGACGCGAATAATGCAGTTACTAGGCAGTGAATTGAACTCTTCATGTTTAAAGAGTTCATAGTTCTGTGTAAAAAAATCTAAAGTATTTATGAATGAAAATATTGATTGGCATCACAGCACAGGAACAGTAACTAAACACAAGCACGGCTCGTAGCTCAGTAACATATACTTATAATCTTAGTCTGAAAGTTGCGGATCGATTACGGAGTAATACATAAACACGAGATATTAGGATGCGTCAGCATACTAATATCTCATATAACAAACTTATAACACCCCTTTTTTGGTCGGGGGTTAAAAATACATGTTAGGCAACGCAATCCTTGAAAAAATCTTTAATTATTTTTCCTTCTTAATATACCTATATATTTTTTGTAGTGGTAGGAATCTTTGCAGAGTCCGTCAGGGGAAGTACCACACCGATACCAGTTATTTTATAGCCAAGTAGTGTGAGAATATCATTGTGTTCCTGTTTGAAGGGTAATGTTTCCAGTGAAATTACAAGGCATAGAGATAAAACATATCATATCTCCTGATGATGAGCGCAGTGTTGTGCTAAAAATTTGGGATTAAAATGAAGAACTGTAGTTGGCTAGAAGATTAAAGTTACAATAAATGACTATTTGTGCGTGCCAGCGACTGGGGGCAGTATCGGCAGCGGATCCGGGCCTCCGCCGGCGCCCTCGGCCTCTGCCGCGGCCTCCGCGTCTGGTGCGGGAGGCAGCGACCTCTCGCTAAACCTCCGCGGGGGTTCGCGAGGGACGTCTGCACCGTCGTCGCCGGCCAAGTCCCGAGAATCACTCTTACAACGGGTGCAGTCGCTCACCGGTGCTGCTCGGGATCAGGGAGCTAACTTGCTCGGTAAGCCTACCTATTTCAGTATGAAAACTAACTTGGTTATTACACGTTTAATACACGTTTTAAATAATTACACGGGTAACTCACGTTTGATACAGTCAGTCCAGTACAGCTCAAGTTTCGATCGCATCCGGCGATCTTTTCAAGGAAAGTGCACGCGCGTGATCGCAGCTCGTTTAGCACTCAAAACTTGAAAAAGATCGCCGAACGCGATCGAAACTTGAGTCGGACTGGACTTACTATTTCCTACCTATTTCGTATTGATAGCTACTATTGCGTAACTTACTGCCCTTATTAAGGGGAGACCAGAGATTAGCTGTACTACTCTATAACGATAAAAAATCTTATATCGCCGGGTGACGAGCGTAGTGCAGTGTTAGGTAATGATTTGGACTTTTCACTGTGTGTTACGTGCGCTGTCATCGGCAGGCACATGTCATGTTCGTCTCGTCACTTTATACTATAACTAGTGGCCCGCCCCGGCTTCGCACGGGTACATACACACACACACACCCTTTTTTTTGTATCGGGTTTAAAAAAAAGTAAAATTATAAAGGGAGTTTGAATTTTTTTTAAGATTTATTTTTTATTAATGTTTTTTTGTATTTTTTATTTAAAAATTTTATACATATATAATATTATTTACAAAAAAAGCCATTAGTTTTAGTGAGTCAGAGCTTCCCTGTAAACGATATTTGAAGTAGTTTTATTTTGTGGCAGCAAAATAAATTGATTTTCAGGAGCTCCGACACGTGGGCCAACATACAGTTGGCCATGAGTGAAACATTATTTTCGTAGGTCGATCCCTAATAATTCGAAGGTTTGGCCCTGGGACTTGTTAATAGTTAACGCGAAAGATGATTTCACCGGAAACTGAAGTCGTTTAAAAGGATTGGCAGATCAGTTGGAATCATCGGTATCCTCGGTATATGAGCTAGTTGACCAGCTGCTGGGCCAGTGATAAAATTTTGTTCAGCAAGCCGCTGCGAACGCTCGATACTTGACTCTCTAGCACGCGATTGCGACGCGTATTCTCTCCGACTTGCAAGGCGATTTTCAGTTTCTGATGAAGATTCCTCATTACGCCGTATTTTTATTGCCCTCGCCTGGGAACTATGTTTAGAAAGTTGATATCTTGATCTTTTTGGCATTTTAGGGCATTATAAAATGAAAAAATAGAAGGAAATAAATAATTAAACAGGCTTTTACAAAATTTTTGCTTATTGAACTATATGAAGTACTAAGCTGTTTGAATAATTAAAATATAATATTTATTATCAGGTAAGTAGTAGGTACTTATAGAAAGAAAATTAAAAATATGGGCGTAGAAAACTACCTTAAATTTTTGCTTAAATTTTGAACAGGAATGAATACCCATAAAATACTACTATAAGCAGTTTGAAAAGTTGCATTAAAATATAATATTTATTATCATATACTTATTTACCTACGAAACGAATTTAAAGTGAATTCAAAAAATTTTCAAGCTAAAATCATACGATCACGCACACGACCGCTGCGTAGGGAGCCGATCGCGCGAGTGAGCCGCGCGGCACTTTATTTTATTACATTGACTCGCGACACTTTTTGTAGATAATGATGAGTTCTGCAAAGTCGTAGTAAATGATTTTGTTCTATCATCAATAGTTTTCGCAGCGCACGCGACGTAAGGAATTTTTCAGGTCTTTTTTTTACACCTTATGTTACATTATTGGAGTTTTAGTAAGGATTCCTAATTATTTTTAAATATAATATAGCCTATGTTACTCGGGGATAATGTAGCTTTCCAAAGGTGAAAGAATTTTTGAAATCGGTCCAGTAGTTTCGGAGCCTATTCATTACAAATAAACAAACAAACAAACCTTTCCTCTTTATAATATTAGTATAGATATAGATAACTTTAATTATAAAAACACAACTGCAAAAAATAAACAGACATAAAAACAATATACTATCTAAGAACACTTGGGTGATTAGTTTGAATCTAACGATATCTTAACTATCAAAAATCCATCCAGCCGTTTGGCAGATACGTGGAAATAAAGAAATTTACAAACATACAAGATCCGTGCGAAAAACATAACCTTTTTTTTCAGTCGGGTAACGAACACCATCACAATACAATATGTACATAATTCACCTCTCCTCTGTAAGACGTAACATTTCACTATCGTTCTATTGATTCTAAAATTCATCTCGATTCCATGCTATTTTTAAATTTTGCTACTATTTTTGTTATGTGCCCATGGTGTTAATTTTTTGTATTTGTTTTTTTATTTTATTTACAAACCTGTGTTGTTCAGGGAGCGTGACGTCTGTGGCGTCAGTGGGACGTGGGTACAACCGAGACCGCTGCGTCACTTTGCTCGTCATCGACGACCAGAACACCGATTGGTCCAAGTACTTCCGCGGGCGGCGCCTGCCCGGCGAATGGGACATCCGCGTCGAACAAGCAGAGTTCAGGGTAAAGTTAACTTTGTGTCATAAAATATTATTAAACTCTCTTTAGGGATGTATTTTACAACATACGTACATACATAGATACATAACGTAGAAATATCCTGTCAGTTTAATTAGCTCTATTATATAATTTCATTTCACACAGAAAATGTTTATTTCGTGAAACAAAAAAATAAATGACAACTGAATTAAAAATAAACAAAAATCTCTTAGTCCAAGATCCCAGAGCCGCCAGACGTTACGTATTTTCTGATGAATGAAATGTGGACGATTGAATAGAGTAGTGATAGTGACTGTGTAGAGATGTACTAAGACCACAGTCATGCCCACCCGCTAACTTGCTTAGACGGTCAATTTTGAGATATGGGGTACTGCCTTCAGTACATAAAAATATTACTACTTACTTAACATATTTTCTAATACCTGCTTTTCACGTACGTTATCGGCAACATCCTTAAAAATAAGCCCCCCAATACTCCCAGACACTTTCCGTAGGCCGTTTTGCTTAAAAGGCGCTTTAAAACTTTCAAAATAATGACGTAACCTCACTCAAATTCTCATACTCCATCTGTATATATGTCCGTTAGACAATTATTTTAAAGCCTTTTCCAAAAAGACAGATAGATCTTAGTTAGTTAGACTTTGAGGGGAAACTGGGATTATGAGGGCGTAGAGCCTTTTGATGTATTAAAATCACAAAAAGACAATGGATAGGATGAACCAAATCATTGGTAAAAATAATTATAAGTAGCTTCAGTTTAATGTTTTATTATTTCAGCCTAATCTTTTTTATTTTATAGGTACTATGAACTGTATCTGCACATTTATGAGGGCGTGTAAGAAAGATAGCACTAAAGTTCGTCCAATACATTATTCAGTTTCTAACACTAACTCAAGTTGTTAGTAGGGCTGGAGGACTACTCCAAAATTCTGTCCCACCTGCCTCTTGACACGACCCTTTGATATTAATAATTTGGCCAACTTAAGACCCAGACAGTCGTAAAATCTTTCCTACCCGCATGAAATGTAAATTATACATTTACCGCTTCAGCAGTTACCGCTTAGCTAATAGACGTCAGGGACAAGTAATACAAATAAAATTGGCCTTTTCCGATGCTTTTTAGTGTCTGCGATAGAATATCTAATGTGAAGTAATTTAAACAGGAGCTATCTGTGACGGCGAGTGGCGACGGTTCCAATGTTTCTATGGCTGTGTACCGGAGCGGGACTAAAGTTACCAGATGCTTCAAGTAAGTTATTAAAATAATCGAATTAGACTGTAATTTTTATTATTTATCGTGTATTTTAAAATTAAATTAAAAAGTGTAAATTGTAATTATTTTTGTACCTAGATGTTAAAATCTATGTTGCAAAAAAGCTGCGAATAATCCTGGTATCACAAATCATTGGATGTGTCCTCCCAAACTTCAGACGCACGGAATTATGTCGTCGTTGGGAAGAGTGAGCTGATTGAGCTCACTCATTGCGTTCTAGTCGGTTGCAGGAAGCGGTGAACGCTGGACGTTTTATCTATCAATATTTGTTGTCAACAACCAAAAGCGACTCTAGGGGTCAAGTAGATTGGTTGTGTATAAATCACTTACGATACACCCAGAGACGCAGCGCAGTTTATTACCATTTTCACGGACAAGGCACATCTTTATATCGGTGTCACAAATATCCCCATACAATTAGTTGTATAATCAAATACAGAATAAGTAGACATACTCGTGTAAAGAGTGTTAGTGCTTTTCTTTTCAGTACCTTTTGTTTTGAATACCTGCTCGTAAACCGTCAAGTTTTAATAGTAATTAATAGTCAAACATTCGTTGTGATTCGTTTTGCTACTTGTCTGTATGTTGTGATTCGTTTTTCACTTGTTCATTGTCATTCGTTTTTCTACTTGTTCGTTATTGTGTGACTTGTTTGTTGAAATTTCTACGAATGTCCCAGCACACATTTTTTTTCATAGGCCGGACTTCGTGTTGGTTCGTCAGAACGTGCGCGATGCTGGAGCGGATTACCGAGCTCTCCTGCTGGGACTCAAGTTTGGGGGTGTGCCTGCTATTAACAGCCTCAATTCTATCTACCATTTCCAGGTAATTTCTTCACATCTAGCTTCATATCAGTTTTTATACAATCTATCCATGTATGTCACTCTCCCAGAGACTAGACTGGTCTGCTACTTCATTTGAAATAAGGACTCTGGCTAAAGTTCAAGGACGTATATTTGTGCTCTAGTCCGTCATAACAGTTTCTTGTGGTTTGAAGAAATGGTACACTTGACTTTGATGACGTATACCTGCACTGACACTCAAATTCTTGTTTACTTCCTGAGCATGCTACAGTTAAGTTCAAAAGCAATAATTGATAGGTATGTAGACACTGGAAGAAATATCGATCCCGCTTCCACTCCTTGAAAAATAAACAGTTTAAGCAGACTTACAGTAGGTTTCACAGAGAAGTATTAAGTATCTATAGTCACACATTTAGAATCACGATTCTATCAATATCCCGAACTATCCAAACAATATCGACTTCCCAATACGAAGTTTTGTGATTACTCTAGGAGAAAAAACTTTTACGCAATTACGTCCATAAGATGGTAACAGTTGGATTTTATTTCAGGACCGACCTTGGGTGTTTGGGCATCTCCTGCAGTTACAGCGTCGTTTGGGTCGAGAAAACTTCCCCCTTATAGAGCAGACATATTACCACAACCATACCGATATGGTAAGTAATTTGCTTAATATATTCCCTCATCGGATTGACTGTATGTTCCTATCTATGATTTTCAGCACTCACTAATATATCAGAACTTAACTAACTAAAAAAGGTCATCCTTCTCGATCTAACGAAGCAACGTGGTTGGTACCCTGGGCACGTTGCCGGAAATTAGAGACCGTGTGAATTTACTACTCAGGCTTTGTGGCTTATAAGTGTTTCAAACAATCTCTTATTAGATTAGTTTTGGATAAACTTGGATTGTGATTATAGTTACGCATTTTATTTGTTTGTATTGTAATCGGACTTCGTTTATATTTTAGCAATATTAATATGGAATAAGTCGTCAGATTTCGAGTAGGCGTTAGCCACCTTTTGCCATAAGATTTTTGGAAGGATTCAATACAACAAACCAGTATAAGTGTTTAAAAACTTTAATTTAAACCTAATTATCACTAAAAACATGTTAATTTACAATAATTAACTTACAAATAAATAATACAAAAATAACGCTACAACTAATTTCGTCTGTAGAGACGATCAACAATTTTAGGTCGTCCAAAGGAATACGAAATCACAAGAAATATTTTTGAATTACGATACGGTGCTCTTTGATAGAATATTCAATTAAATTCTAAATTATTTAATGGAATTTCCGAATATTTAAGCAGTATTGCCTTACAAAGACATTTAATTGTTAGTGAAGTATCAGGATCGACAAAACTGCAGTGGTGGAACATTAGTGGTTACAGTTTGTGTTTCCTATGAGGACGTGCATGATACAAAAGGTACATTAAATACTTTGTCTTCGTTTGTGAATCAAGTCATCGTGCTGTTGAAGTGCTGATGCGATTGAAGGCATCTCGTCAGTGCCGGAGCCCTGAGAACAAAAAAACGGTTGGTATCAATACATATACGAGAGCAAGGTAAACATCTACAAATTCTACATTGTAAAGGTTACACATTTGAGTCACTCAATATTGGAATGTTGATCGATGTGTTTTATTTTTAATGATCTTTTTCACAATGCTTAATTGTAAAGTGTAATCAATATTGGATGGTTGTTCCACTCTACAGTATAACCAATTTGCAAGATTGTCCACATCTGGCTAGGTTGGAGCATCTAGATTACTTCTAGGTATGGTTGTATGATCTAATTTAATATTTGTTTTCTTGTGGTGCTAAAGTTCAATTAAATATCAGGCTGAAATATTTTCTACATCTACCAAATACCCAGATAGCCCAAATCATTTACGAAATCGTTGAACAGAAATATCTGGTGCTGGTTTCACAACATCACTCACCATTACCACCGCAGGTTACTAAAGTGAGTCACGGTAAATATCCCGTAAATAATGATATAACTGCAGTGAACAACCGCTATCGATAACAGATATTGTTTAATCAATAAATTGAACTTCGCAAAGCTCAGTAAATATGCCAATAAACCGAATTATACCAAAGGTTCTTGAAACCACGCGTATGCGTGCTTGGAAATTAGGATCAAAGTGTTGCGTGGCAGCCATTATGTTTAAACTAATAACAAACTTAACGTAACATAAACATAACTTCCGCTACTGTTTGCACAGCTATTGTACTCTTGAGCCGAAGTATCATATATTTTTGGACAAATCAACATT
The DNA here is from genome assembly GCA_017562165.1 of Ectropis grisescens. Lineage (NCBI taxonomy): Eukaryota > Metazoa > Arthropoda > Insecta > Lepidoptera > Geometridae > Ectropis > Ectropis grisescens. The sequence continues at coordinate 15,459,224 of CM029788.1, read as the reverse complement.
AATTTGGTAGATTTGTGTGCGTTGCTCTGTAATGAGCAGAGGACATCAAAGGCCTCGTGTTTGGATTGCGAACCGCTTTGAGGGTTCGCGGGTGTAATCGCATCGTAGGTGTCGACTTTGTTTGTGATACAAAAACCGCCCTCCAAAGGATATTTGTTTTTTTGGCTCTCATTTCACAAGAATTACGGCTATTTGTTGTTTGTGATATGCAATCGTATTGTGTGGTGTGGCTAAACAACAGTTATCTTAAATCTTTTTGTTGAAAAGAGAAATTAAATTGCTAACAAGTGCTAGATTATCATTATCCATGTATGGTACATTTGCTTCAGGCGAAGATTAGGATTTGGGCATGTCAGTCTATTAGTGTAGTAACCAAATGGATTATCGTAGTTATTTACTTATTGTTCCATTTATGTGATTGATTTACGATTGATGGGACTCCCTTCCACAGCTAATTCGATCGACACAAATCCAAAACTCTTATTGGATCCACAGTTTTAAAATCACAGTAATTTATGTCATGGTAAAAAGAAAGCAACCAAGCGATAAATCACGTCACTGTATATAGGTACATGGTTACCGTCAGATACGTAGAAATCTAATAACTCTCAGTCTTCATCATAACTAAGTAGAATTGTGGCGGGAAAACATGTAATGGTATCTAAGCACTCATGTTACACATCGAATGATATTTCATTATTCAATAATAAATTACCTGGTCCATCGGCAACGTTGTTCGCGATCGTGCATGCAGATGCCGTGTCGCTCGTAACATTCATCGTTGTTCGTCACACAAGTGTTGGGCGACTTTGTTCGGCGACGGGTCATATGAACCTGCAAACGATAAAATATCCGCTATTCAATGAATTCGAGATACCAAAACCAAAAATACAAGGGGAACATGAGCCACACAGCAATTTTTACTACGACAGCAACCCTCGCAAAAATTTCGCTTTTTTCAAGTATTTTATCGAGTACAAATGGCATTTTTGTACGAAGCAGCTTTTTGCGGTGTTTGCTCCATAACAAAAGTTATTTGCCGGAAAGTATTATAGCACATCCTTTTTGTTGTTTATGTTCGTGGCTTTATACTGTACGATACAGCAAACTTTAACATCCTATTTTTTTGGAATAGTCGGTGTCTTACATTTCTCAATATGACCAATCCGAGTTCGACTTGTAAAATGTATGCAAATAAGTTTATGAAAAGAATCACAAAATTCTAACTGATAGATACACAATCGAGTCTGGCAAATTCGTACGTCGTTGCTATGCTAGTCCCATTTGAGCTATACGAGATTCAAAACTTATAAACCGAAAAGTAAAAAATGCACAGGACAATAAAACAGTAATTCTATTACTATAAAAATGTTCGTTGAATCATCAGATTAAGTATGGAAAGATATGATTATCTTACGACATCCACAAACTTGTGATCTTATGACACCCATATAAATAAATATGTGATGACACTATTGACCAGGGAAAATGTGGACATCATCTACAACGTTGCATAGATAAGGCCATTTGTTGGAAAGTTATTCATTACTTATGGAAAAATATATCTTTCTCTTTTAAATTAAGCAATACTTAAACTAGAAATTGTGTTAAAATGGATTAATAAATCAGCTGTTTAGAAAAGAGAAGTTTTGATTGAAACTATCTACAATGGAAAGTTCTTGAAAGTACACATCGAATACCATTTCCACTTAAAGCGGATAACTTCCCCTTAAATAGGGTACTTCGAATGCACTTCGGTTCCTGAAGTAAATTGTGAATTAATGTGGATTTCTGGACTAATTTCTGGAGATATCAACCTTGTTAGTTTTCCTTTGAGAGTTTAAATAAATTGATAAATTAAAAAGTATAGTAATGATATAGCTCAAATTTTGTGTTAAACTGACTGTATAATAAATACTGGATGAATCGAGCCCCGGATCTATGTATTATGTGTGTGTATATAGAAAAGATTGTTGATGGTTGTACCTTGCAAGTGCAGCCCTGTTTATAAAGCAGCCTGAATCCTTTTCTTTGACGCGGAGTCACATCTCTCCATTTACTGTAGTATGAGCACAAGTTTATATGCGCCTCGAGATGTGTTATTCGACCTGAAATCAACATAAAATTTGTTACTAAGCGTTCAAATTCACAATTGTTTATTCTTAATTCTATTGCACGTCTTTTATGTGATTTTTAAATCTGTAACTTATAGTAGAATATAAAAATTTGGTTGTAGGTATGTGCTTAATGTGTTTGGTTAAATCATCAAATATCAGGAACTGTTTCTAGGTATATGTACTTATTATAAGCCAAAATATTAATTGTAGTAAAATATTTTTCATAAGAATGTATTCATTCATTCATCGAAACTTATTACCAGTAGGTAGAACGCACAGTACAGGATTAAAAAACATGATTATCTGTGGATTAAGTGTTAAATACACACTCATGAAGTTTCCACCTGGCTACAATGAAATTGAAAAAATCTTTAAACCATATCGGAATATATAAGGTCATCTATAACCAGCCTGTACCCCCAGCAATTACGTTTGCCATTGTGACGATATTCTGAAGTAAATTGCTACGTGTCTCTTGAAAACTAATTGTTTGGCGCCAAAATTTTAATAATTACTATGTGATGCTGTTGCTAGTTCAATGTTTCAATGTAAATATTTACAAAAGAGCCGATAACTAGGACTCGCCAAAATCCCATAAAAGTAGTGTTAACAAATGACCATGAATATCATTTGTTTGTGTAGGTTGGTAAATGATCACTTTTCATTTGCAAGTCTATTTTATTTATTGGCGTGGGCCCAAACAATTTGAATCAGATTAGGTTTGTTTGCCGATAGTATTAGCGACGATATCAAAACAAAGATACAGAGTTGTATACCCCTGTAATTTACTTCTTCATTATTATCTTTCATTCTCTTGTTTGTTGGGAAATGGGTAAATTCTCGTTTTGTGGTAATTCATTATATTTATTCAATCTCTATATACAAAAATGTTATGTTGGTTTGTGTACGCTTCAAAAACTCAAAAAGTTCTGCACCAATCGAGCTGAATTTTTAGAATGATATATAATCCGCATCAGGGATTGTTTTTATCTAATTTTTGCATTACAATGTGCCACAGCGAAGCGTGGCCGGGTACAGCTAGTTAATAATATAATTATGAAAATGTAGGTAAGTATTCTTAAATTTTTGTTGATTATGTCTTGAAATCGGGATCTACGTAAAATTTAGTGCAAATATATTTTATATTTTGTAGAATACTTTGATAACACACTATATTTTTTACTCTGTGGGAAAACAAACGGCAGCAAATTCCTGGGAGGCAGCTTATTACGATAGTATGGTTAGTATACTAGTTTGAAACATGGGAGCGCTGCCATAAAACTAAAGACTATTTAATTTTATAAGCAGAACTTCCAGACACTACAAGCAGGCTTTCGTCGCGTTATGGCCGGTTAATTTTATAATTTTAGTAAACTGCTTTTAAGTATCCATGAACAAGCATCTTATAAAGAAAATTACCTGTAATAACGTAGGTTTCTCTGGGCTGCAGAGTGACGCCGCAAAGGGACTCTTGTGAGGGAGTCAAAAGACGCCCAGATTGTAACGCCACTTTCGCCTTTTGTGTCGCCTAAATCAAAACAATCAAAATATTATCCATAGAAAAAAAAATATGCACTTTGTTTTTTTAACAGTTATTTGCAACCCTGTGGTGTTCTATCAATATCAGTAACAGATGGTCTGAACCAACTGTTTTTGAATCTCATACATATTTAGTTTGTTCTCAAACTTAATTAATTACATATTTAATCAGTATTGTAAGTAATATTCTAGCGTATAAAATTAATAGACAATTGAAAACAAATTCATAATATATATAAGTACGAAAGACTTTCACGGACTAACTAGGTAAATTTATTGGACTTCTTACTTCCACAAGTTAGAAACATAAATACAATGACAAACTTTATGACAGGTATCTCGTAATGTTTGCTACCTTTGGTCAATTAAGTCAAGCTCATTGCATCAGATTACGACAATAAGGGCGATAAAAAGTAATAGGCCTTGATCCGAAACCTTGCGCCTGTTATGTAGGTATCCTAAAATCTTACGACTGCTTTACGAGTCACATCCTGCATTCACGTCTGTTCTGAATTCCCGAATATATTGTTATTGTTATATCACAATAAATCATAGTCCATGCTATCACATAAAATTCTGCATTACTCACTTTAAATATATTTCGAATTTTCACTTTGTATGCGTCGTAAAAATCTTTTCCTCTGAACGTTTTCTGTACTCTGCCAACGATTACTGAAAAAGAAACAAATATTGTTATATTTGAAGTAATATTAGAATAAACGGTGCAAATTAAACAGATACTATTTTCGTAGGCTTCGCTTCACCGCTTTCTTGCCTGATGTAAAGCGACGATTTTACTGTTTTGAGACAAAAAGCTTTAGAAAACAAACGCTTTTAATTAAGGATGAGAATAAAATGTTGAGTAAATATTCCGCGACGTCGCGCGTTTACGGAATTAATTACTAAGCATGGTAATTTATTCCATAATAAGTCTACGAAACAAATTTAGAATGGGCTTTTCATAAACACTGCTCAAATCCCGATTTCGTAGATACGTGACAATAATAAAAATGCGTATTATAACAAGGCGTATTATGTTAAATGGATTTCTCATTTAGTACGAATAGATATAGAATACAATGTTTTTATGTATATGTATTACTAATTTGGAGGTTCTAAAATGTTAATAATATACCTATGTATTTCTTAGGTGGTCTTATTTAAGGTATTATATAGAATTCGGTCGAACTGTTTAAAAAAACTAAAACTTACATATTTTATTAATATTATAAATGTCAATTTTTGGATGTTCGTTGCTCAATCACGTTGTAACGTATGAACGGATATGGCGATTTCACCCTCGTAATTACCGTTCCCGTTTATTGATAAAAAGTATATGATAAGTATATGATTCTTTCTCTCCTTTTTCTCCGACAGTTCTGACGCTCCGATGTGATTGCGCAACAATCATCCAAATTTTCGCATTTATTTTATTAGTAGGTTGTATCGAAATGCGGAAATTCATTTTGCGTGCTGAAATAACCGAGGTATTTATGACACGAGTAATACGTGGCACTTGACGCCAACTGATAGGAACCAAGTCCGGTCAGGCTCAATTCATCAACGCATAAAAAAGTAAGTTACGCATCGACGACACATGGCCCCCGAGTCCAAAATTACACATAAAAATTGAATAGTGACTTATAAATAGTTTAGTGTCAAATGAGTTCAAGTGGATTTGATATTGAGTCACTATAATGTTTCTAGGGAACGTTAAACAGTTTGATACATTATCTTTTCATGAATTCTTTTTCAAGTTGCGCTACTTTAATCATTTTCAATTTTTCATTTTTAATTGTCACCAGCTTCCCGTTTATCAATCTGTAGTAACTTACCGAATAACTAACTAACGGAGGTAAGATCTAAAGATTTTTTTAGATATTTTGACAAATACGAAGTAAAACTCAAAGTCGGTTAGGCACCGATATAGACCGTGTTAAGTTTACACGAATTTTGCATGTTTTATAGTCTGGTATTAACATGAAATTTATTAATTATGTAATGGTTCATCATCAGCAGAGTGTATTCGTCTATTGCTGGACATAGGCCTCTCCCATAATACGTTACTCAGTCCGATCCTCGGTCTTACGTTTCCGCCAACCGCCACTAGTCGTCTTTCATATATCGTCAATCCATCTATCCTCATGGCGTCCTACACTATGCCGAATCGTGGTCTCCACTCCATAACCTTCTACTCCAACGGTTACCAGATTTACGACGTGATGATCGGCCCAGTGGCACTTCAGTTTGCTAATACGCTGAGGTGAGTTTAGTTCTCTGACGAACTACTTCATTGCGGATGCAATTCTTCAGCGAAACCCCAAGCCCTTTACGACTTGCTAAGCGACTTTGACCTTACTTTTGAGGCCAAGCTAGTTAAGGTAAGGAGCTTAGCTTACCAAAATCGCTTTTGCAGAAGTGCGTCTGCGGATGCTCGAGCGCGCACGAGCAGGCCTGGGCGAGGCGACAGCTGGTCGCCAGCAGCGCCAGGGCCAACCACCTCGTCAGCATGCTATACTGCGCTATCTGGAACAAACATAACGACACATTAGCTTCTTATCCAGCTACCAGCGGCCTGACCCGATGCATATATCTTATACCTTTAAACGAGCAATTCTTGTAGGTATATATATAGAACCTGAATTTCGGAAACGGCTCGAACGATTTTCATGAAATTATGTATACAGGGGGTTTCGGGGACCAGGTTTTATTTTTAAAAAACGCCGTTTTATACGCGTTTTTAGACAATGAAAAACTGTTACATTAGAATGCGACGGTAAATTTCGCAACGTCGCGCGACAGTATATTAGCTCAATCGGGAAGATGGGCGGTCTTAATCCAACCGGCCGCCTTTCCTTTAAATTTTTTTTATTTCGAGAAAATCCACCCAGGTACTTATAGCCTATAGCAGTATAGCACTCAGGGATTGCGTACATATCCAAAGAGGATTTTTTTTTCTGAAATCGGTCCAGTAGTTCCCGAGATTAATGTGTTCAAACGAATAAACTCTGCAGCTTTATAATAGAGGTAATTGTGGTTCTTCGTGGAGTTCACCTGGGGAAGTACCTACCATATATTTACCAATTATTATACGGCCAACCAGTTAAGCTCCAATAATACTGTGTTCCGCTTCAAAGGACGTTTCCAAAGAAATATAAAATAAAAAGACTTTTGGATTTTTGGATGACCAGAGAGCAGTGCTAGGCAGTGTTCTTCATGTTCAAATAGTTACGTGGCACACGGCTGTTATGGGCAGACGTGGTAATTACCATCATGTGCATGTCTTAACCTACCAAAAATAGTCTATTAGACTATCAATTTCATAAAATATGAAAAAAAGACTTCTTGAACGTTTTAGATGATTGTTGCACCTATTTTGATAGAATTTAAGGGCGTGTGGGCCGTAATTTTGATTTTTTAAAACAACTTTAAGACCTTTAAAATAGGGTAATAAACTCAGAAAAAAATATATGTATTAGTTAAGGATCTTATCTAGTGCAATTCGCAGTCAATAACATGATTTAATAAATTTTACTTGCTAGAAAAAAATCCCAAAGTTACCCCTTTTCAAAAAGTTTTTTCAAGTTTATGACTAAACTAATGAATTTTTTTACAAAATTTTTGTACTCAACGAAAGCCACTAAAAAGTTATAGATGCATTCGCAGAGTTTGACTTGATAAAAGTATCAGTTATTCACTATGTTTTAATATCTACCATATATATAGCGCGCCGTTCGGCAGGCCTGATCAGTCGCGTTTCGGCGCTCACGGACGACGGGCCTGTGCTTGATTTTGCAATTTTGACAACCAATAAATTTTAAATATTACGATCATAGTGCCACAGTATAACAATATCAGTAGGTATTACTAGTGAAGCACGCTATGATCTTGATTTTTGGTACCGTTTTCATTGGAATTGCAAATAGACGCTGATACTAATTAGTACGCTGTTTACTTTATGATGTAGACCAATAGGGGAGTCTCAAAAAACTGACGTCGATAACACATCAGTAAAAAAATTCAATGCAGATGCAATGAAAAATAGATAAGTATCGGTAAAATATTCGTACGTCAAATCAGAGATCGGGATAAGGAAATAATGAGAGGGGAGAAATCCCCTGCGTAAATCCCCTAATATAAATCCTATGTTAGGTATCATAAATTATACCTAACTTGTATTTATATGCCATTTAGGTAAATTCTTTGGTAGTAACGTACTTAGTACTTGGAAGTAAAGTCCTCATATACAGATTTTACCACTTTAAAAGAGACTCTTGCGCAAACTATTCAGTTTAGAAAAAAAATGTTAGGAACTTCAATACAATTTTTGAACATCTATCCATAGATACACGTATGATTTTGATAGATTTTTTTTTTATTTCTTTTCCAAGTTTGTGACACCACCAAAATTTATTGTTTTTTCTTTTTTTGTATGAAAATGTTAATATTGTTCATAGAATACATGTACTTAACAAGTTTTAATAGTATACTTCTGATAGTTTCGGAGAAAATGGCTGTCACATACGGATGGACAGACATAACGTATATTTTAAAATTTGTCTACGAATCCCTAAAAACCCAACTTCGTTCATTTAAAAGGAAATTTAGACACTCGACCAAATTTGATAAGAAGCCTTTTAGGCAGTAAAACTACTCGTAGAATTTAACTCTGTACTAAATTTCCGATTCGTATTTTTTATATAAGGTTTAGAATCATTTCCTGAGCATAAAATTACAAAATAATAACAAATCTAGGTGGAGCTTCAAGCGCCAGCCGAAAAAAACGTTTTTGGCCGATATTCCGAAAAAGTTATAAAGCCTATTATTATTATAGAAAATAAAATTTCCCATCTTTTGTTGCTAGTAAACTTTTTTTTCGAACTTACCGATTACGATTTATTATGTCCAATTTAATGATAATGTGAATTCTGTTCCCAGTAGCATAAATATGTCTCTTTTTACCGGAATGGAAGAAGGGTTATGTTTTTCGCGCGTATCTTTATGTTTGTAAAACTTTTATTCCCACATATCTTCCAAACGGCTGGATGGATTTTGGTAACTAAGATATTCTAAGACTAGTCTCATTCGCCAAAGTGTCCTTAGATAGTAGGTAATATTTTTTTTACGTGTAGTTTTTTTTTGTAGTCGGGGTTTTTAAATTAAAGTTATTCTATCATATTGCTCGTTGCTCGAATAAACAGCACCGTTCATCATCATGATTGAAGAGTTGAACGAAGAGTTTGGTCTCCACTTTTGTAATAAGAACAACTAAGCTGTGAAACGCATTGCCAGAGTGGGTTTTTGTCGAAGGTTCGAACCTTGGGGTTACGAGGTACACTGTGTTTGTTTCTATTAGAGAAGCAAGTTCCATCGTAGACCACATCATTTTCATCCACTATTATCGGCATCATCGCAACAATATCATTAAATGGGTTATAAATCGTAAAGGCTAAGTTTTACAAAAAAAGTTTACCAGCAACAAAAGATGCAAAATTTTATTTTCCACAATTATTGTCAAAATATATACTTAGTTTCCAAAATGTCGGCTAAAACAGTTTTTTTTTTCAATTAGCGTTTGAAGCTCTACCTGGATCTGTGAGCATTTTGTAATTTTATGCTCAGTAAGTGATCTTTACCTCATAGAAAAAAAATTGTTAGGAATTTGTGAATTATTAGGAAACATTTTAAAAAGATGCATGAAATTGGAAAAGCCGTTCTCAACTTATAGTGTGACCAAAAAAGAAAAGGTTGAGTTTTGTATACCTACCGTATAGTAATAGTATAGATAAATTTAATATTTCTTCGTTTATATAGCAACAAAACTAATCATAAACAAACAAACAAACATAAACAAATCTTGAACAAAAAATGAGTTTAAATTACATAGTCCAATATTTTAATGTTATTTCTGCACTGTGGCACCGATTCCGCGGTCGGTGACGTTCGCGAGAACAAGACAGCGTTAAATGCCTACTTTGACAGAATTACCTGGCCTTAATTAAAATCAACGTGAATATGTGCAATATGTAATATTTTTAGTGAAAACAAATATATCAGAAATCTGTTTATTACTGTGGAACCAAATAGTTCCATTCGGATGCATTAAAACAAAACGTTTTATTTGATGACAATTATTGTTGCTATTGCACATACAAATTATTTTTATCAACGTCTTTATTTTATCTTGTATTGCATCAAAATTTCGTAATTCGATACGAAATTTTATTACGATGTCTAAGATTTTAGTGTAATACCGGAATTTTAGTACCGTCAGGTAGACACTCAAATGTTGTTGCAGAAAACATTGGCCTGATTCCAGGAGGAGTGTGAATGGTTTCGAAAATAAACTCCATAAACACAACTAGCTTCATTAAAGGAAACGTAAATACATGAAGGTTAAATGCCGATGTATATTTAATGACGGTAGCTTACGAAATGAGTTATTTTAACTTCAGGTGCTTTGGTGAACAATACAAAACTCTGTTGAACTTTTAAAATTAAATGTAACTTATTTCTTAAAGTAAATGTTTGTTTTAAACTCCAAACTCATACTAATTTGCTGGGCTCTCAAATAATTTTAAAGTCATATTTAAATTTGGCTTAAGTACAAAATTACTTTAAGGGAAAGTTTACCCAAAAACTTTTAAGATAATAATCTTTAAATCTTTAGAAATCCCTGTGGCCATAGTTGTAAACTCATATACATTATATACCTACAAATTTTTACACAAGTAACTTTCTAACAAAAGTTGTAGGTATAGTCTAGAAGATCGAGAATATAAACGCGCATGTGTACGTGTGTGGTCTTTAAATTAATTAACTTTGCCACTAAAGCTATCAATTTCTACTGCAGACGCGTCGATTCGGTAACAAGTAGTTACAAATAATTTATTAGTTTAACCAGTACCTTTGGGAACCCGCAAGATGGCGTTTTTGACCTACATTAACTACCCTTGTTTCACTCCATTTATACTTTTTTGTGCCCGTAAAACATTACTTTTTGTTCTTACCGATTTATTTTTTCGTCTCGTAAATACTCAGAATAACAACGAGCTTGAGCCCTGTAAGAGCCTTTATTTATACTTTGTATAAGAATTCTTAAGTGTCATCCTGTCAACCAAAGCGTAAAAAGATACTGTTAGCTATTCCTTTGTTAGGCGTCAGCGTTAATCCGATTTACTCGTTTAGTCTCACGACTCGAATGTATCCTTTTAATGCTAGTGTTTGTTAGATTTTAATGGAACTCTTCAAATATTATGTTGGCTTAGAAAATATGATCACGGACACTGGAGATCTAGAGATTATCTACTCAAAGTCACATTTGTTTCAAAAAAAAATATCTTTCTCGTTGTTTTGTTGGTTTTCACTACATTGTACAGGAAATGAAATAAACTCAAATCCGATATTGCTTCTACTTCCTTCGCTATCCGATTTCCTTATTTTCTCGTCACAGCGTTATTTATCAGATGCATCTACGTAACTTCAATTGTCAATACACTCTAAATATAGAGTCATACATTGAAGTTCCTAAGTACCGTTTAAACTGAGATTTGCATAATAAAAAGCTTTAGTTAGCAAACAATAACCATGTCAGGAACGGGGGTGTAGGTAGAATACGAGATCGGAGAGCACCAAAGCATGTTCATTAGTACGTTCATTACTATCTACATACTATCTACATAACTAAATCTATAAAAAAACCAGTTATAATTAATTATTATCATGTATATTTTATGTAATAAATGTCATATAATACTTAATACCTTTAAACTAAACAGATTTACCTCTAGATGAACACAAAATAAAGAAATCAGTTTTATTTACTGTGTATAATGTTCAATAACGAATGGTTTTTAAATGTAACGAAAAAAGTAACTAAAATTTGTTTGACAATAACTTACAGACTTGTAGATATTCGCAAGTCACATTACAGTCCGCTTTGCACGACAACGTCCTTTCAAGTACGAAGCGACATGCAACCCGCGCCTTTTGTATCCGATGTATGACTTCATAAAGGAGCACCGGCGCCGTTACAGCTAATAACTAGAGGTTTTCGGATAAAAATCGCGATGCGGAAATTTTATGAGTGCATTCCCACATAGTGCCGGGTGACCTCGATGTAGACGCCATGTAACTCTTAACAATGGCTCGTTCGTCAGGGGTCGTCGGGATTATTGACGTACATAATACTTTTTATACCGTGTTTACTGGGATTTGTATGCTTGTTGGAATACGACGGGCACGTTCATAATACAATCAAATTATTGTTCCATAGCGTAGGACAATAAAAGTTAACTGGAGTCATTCGGTTTATGTACTTCCTATACTTGGAAGCTTGTTATATATTTTACAGCGTATTATGATGATAGGTCGATTAACATTTTAATGCCAAGTGTCGGTTGGCGGATGTCGCATTTCATCGAAAGATGTATTTTTTGGGAACACGCCATATTTTCACTATCTTTTTCTACATTGTAGATATTCGCAAGTACAAGACAATACTAGTGAAGATAAACTTGTGCATTTGTTCTTGGAATACACTACATACTCAGAAACGCGAACCTATTACCTTGTGAGTATGAAGTCGGGCGTTCTCGGCACTAAGCCGTCACGGCTTATAAGTATCAAAATTAAGCTTATAAGTATTTTTGCTTAATACCAGCGAATAAATTTGGGTTAACATTATTTCGGTTCGGTAATTTGGGTTAATATTATTATGATTCGGCAGACGAAAACACTCTATTTTGTGCACTAACATGATATAAAACAGAAAACTGAGACTGCGCTACCTTGCAGCTTGCCCTACTAACTACTGTTACTAGCGTAATCTCTAAAAGGATCGCTTCCAAGTAGCGATGAGGTCAAGAGAAAGAGCTGGAGTTTGAATTGAAGTGTGATGTAAAAATAAAATCATTGTGTTCTTCAGAGCGATGTATTCACGATTGCTGTGATAAAATATAAGGGCACTATATTTACTAGATCATTATAAGTAGTTTGCGCTTACATGATGATGTCATCTGTAATAAATTATGATATCATAAATCTTAACATATACCTACTTATTACCTAACATCTTATTCATTTTAGTTGACACCAAACTTAACAAGAGCAAAAAATTAGCGCTGTCGATGTCGGTTCGTGATCATGTTTTGCTCCATCAATAGTAACGAGTAGGTATCAAATTATGAATACACACCTAATTGAAACACGTCCCTTTAAACTAGGTAGATTATTCTGTATAAGCAAACTGGACGCCGAGTTTAACGATTACTTTGTCTTTGATATTACTTGATAACGTCAGTGTTTAATAATGATAAACAGTGGTCAAATTATTTTTAATAGCTCATGATGTTGACGAAAATATTAATAAACCTGCGATCGTAAGGTGGCATAATGAATCTTGCGAACGTGTTAAGTAGACTACACCCAAGTCATCTGTAGATCCACTGTAGGCTTTCGCCAGATTCGTAACAAGCACTTCAAATCTACGTTAATCATGTAGACTGCAAAACTACTCAACTCTGTATTCACCGAAGATTTCACACGTAAAATATTGTTGTTAAAGCGCTCTATTAATATATTCTTGAAATTATAGAGAGAGCAAAACCAACACTAACTATTGTACTCGTAGTAATATGATAAGATCCCTGGTATCGAGTATACATTTACAGAATCGTCCGCTGACTGGACTTTTTTAATAAAGTTGGTTGCTGTTTACTACAGTAGTCACGTTCTCTGAGGTAAGGATTTCCACGAATCCGTCAAAATATTCGAAATTGTTTTTGTCGGCTCTATTAGATCGGTATGGGAATGTATTTATCACGTAATGATATAATTTAGTGACACAATATATCTACTTCGTTTTAATGCATGGTGATATTTTCCTACTAGAAGAATACGTTTTAAAGATACCATTAAAAATAACTATTGTTACCTATATTTTTTTCTGTTGTACAACTAAGTTTAACAATATTCAAAATAGTTTAGTGCATTTGTCAACTCCGAACTTTAGTGTTGTTACATAAGCTAATTCATAAACCAATGACATCAAAATGTACAAGAGTATTATGCTTGCCATAAAATAGGTACTCTATGAACATTGACTTCAAACAAATTGTGTAGTTAAATGCGAAAAGCGAATACCCATCACATACTGTGGTTTTAGCTCAAGGCATGGGCAAGAATTGCGGTTAGCCGTGTTGTAGAGTATTAGGCAAATATGTATCCGCTGGTGGTCGCAGAGCTAAGGATGTGGCCGGTTTTATTTTTGTTATCACTCGTAAGCTTTGTGAGTTAATTGTGGTTTGAGGACGGGGAAATCTTTTGTGAATTTACAGAACGTGATACATTATTTAGTTAGGAAGGTGCTATTTTCACTGTAATATAGTTATTTTGCTAGGTGCTTGCCAACTTAAAATCAAGTGATGAAGCTAAATCAATAATTTACATAACATTGTTACATAACTTTGTTATCCATGTCACACACATGGAATAAATGTTAATGAAAACGCAGAGTAATATAGTCTTTAGAACAACAGATTGCCCTGAAAATAATTAAATATTGCAGAAAATCGGCATATTTATTTTTACAGTTTTTTTTTTATTATTAAGTAATTTATTCACCAAGTTTCCTTGGATCCTAATACTTATTACAATCTAGCCTAATTTAAAATTTTGACAGTTAACATTGGTTAATGTGGTTAAACATCGAATATACAATATGGCAAAAAACATTATGAATGTTATAAAACAAAGTACTGTCTATGTCCTACATCCCTACACTTTACAGATGTTCACAACACCACAGCTCACCACACCACACTGGGTTGAATAATGTGATCTACGAAAAAAGAAATTCGATAACATTGTTCACAAACAATAAAAACGAGTGTCACACCGTCAATTCACGATCATCAGTCTCGAGTCCACTCCCAAGCCCCCCAGTTACCATCTAACGGGCCGACCGCTGACACTGTCAGTCTGTCAGAAAAACATACGAACAACATAAATCCTACTACCATCGTCTCCGTTCGTGACACATCAATTATTACGGCAAACATGTCAATCAATCCTGATACGCGGCTCTATTCGTCAATATTTTGTTACCTGCTGTTAGTCGTGATCATGTTTATTTATACTTGCTACCTAGCCCGTGTTATACGTTATACCTACGACTTACATAGAAACCGTTTCTATTACAAATTGTACAAGTAGTAACCTTCTTTGATGTTTTGTAAATATTTTGATTCATCATGCATTTGTCTCAGCACTACATTCAATTTTATTTCACGTTTAAAATTAATAGAAATAGTGGTCCGAATTCTGAACTCCAGATGTAGGTATAGTAAGTAAGTATAAGGTTAATAACCTAGCCTCTTCTGCGCTAACCCTGAGTTTGGTAAAAAAAGGAGGCCTTCTAAGGCCACTGACATAAACCTTTTTAAAAACCTGGGTCCTGACATGTAGCTCTCTACTTAGTCTGTGACATGTAGGTAGTCTTTACGCTAAACAAAACATAATCACCTAACCATTTTTTCAGCCCATAAATGATTGCAGCAAAGTATAGAAACCGTGTACGTAAAATGTAAGTTTTACATAAATATGTATTGTAATTATTCGTTGGTTAACTATGTATTTCTTCTACGATATTTATGACCGAAGCAGACATAGTAGTCGTTTCGTTGATTCCTTATTACACTGATGCGAGTATAATAATCAACTAACTCTCGTACTTATAGCGAAATACATTTAAATTATTTCAGTATGGTAACATAGTAATCGTATATTGTAGACGGATCTGATATCAGACGGTAGTATCTAAATTCGATGGTTGAAAATTTCACGTTAGCTGAAACACTGAACCGATGCACTAAAACTCAGCAGTACCTTTTCGTTTCTATTGAAATACGATGCTATAAATTACGAAGCTCAAGTTCGTGTTGAGTCAAAAAGATAGTAATAATATTCGAAAGTACTCGTAAACTGCCAATTTGTAACAACATTGATTGAGATTTGTAATCAGTGTAATTACTTATCGTTTAAGCAATCATCAAGATGTTTAATGACCTACGGCGTACTTGGCAGCCAAATTGTATAAGGGCCTCTTCAATCGGGCTGTCCGTGCGTCCGGTCGTTAGTTCCCGAAATTTCTCGAGACTGCCTCTTTTTGCTTGCGCGATTCTTTTTCTTTATCGTGGGTACATTGTATTTTGTTAACTTTTTCCCTAACTTGAAATATCGTACAACTTTTGGAGGTCTGCGAGTCTGAGGTTACATTATTAAATTGTTAGCCCCCAGCGAAAACCTATGTCTCAGAGTTTGATGCTTTATTACGGAACAGCAAAGTTTATATTAGAACGACAAGTGGTTTTATGATATTAAATGATATAAATCACTGACCCACTCATAAGGGCTATTGAATTTGAAAGGTTAAGTACATCTATATAGTTTCCACTTAGTTACGAAGTAACATAATATTTGTTTTCGTTGTTGTCTGAACATTATTATTATATTACTAACTCACATAACTACTGTTTCGCATATCCACTGTAAATTTTAGTTATGTATCTTTTAAAGAACGATTAAGGGAATGAATGAGTTTTGAGAAGCGCTTGCGTGTCGTCAGGTTAATGTGGATCCATTATGCATGATTATTTATTACGGACTGGCTTTTACTCGCGGCTTCACCCATATTGATTTACATAAGTATATAGCTATGTGAAAACGCATTAGAGGTAATGATTTTATATTTTACTTAGTTATAATCTTAAACACCGCGCTGATGCTACATGATCTATGCCATTAGGTATAGATGTAACACGGATTTCTGTACCAGTTCACGAGAAAAAAATGTTTTAAAATAAGGAATAAAATTACTCTTTGTAATTTTTTCAATTTATCTTACGTAAAATTTCTTTGAATTATCGGCCCTCGGTTAGCTGCGTGAAAGTAAAACAAACGAACAAACCTGCACGTTTGCCATATTAGTAAGGATACTTCATGATAAATGCCAAAAAGCTCTGCCGTGGAATGTTAAAGCTGGCAAAATGAAGTGCTAAATCAGACTTTATCGCGACTGTTGACAGTAATGTAAACGGTCATTTGTAAATTTTTGCAACGCCGACATTAAAATGTATATTTTTATATGAAATCTGCATCATTCCGACGCTTTTCTTTTTCTTTTCAATATTTTATGTTGAAAATAATGTGTTGTTTTGATTTTTTTTATATTCAGCTGAAGATGTTTACATTATGTAGATGTAGATTCATACACTTTATTGTCACACCAAAAAAAATGAACACAAAGAATTAACAATACAGTTTGAAACTAGTCCAACAGTATTGCTGAAAACGTACTTTAACCACCAGGCAACTTTAACATGAAAAATTATGTAAGAAGAGAGTCCGAATATGTAAGTAGGTAGTTTGTTCAGTTAAAATTTATATTCGTGAAAGGATCACGCAAATTAAGACATAAGCAATGACGATAAGCTGTACTGAAAGTTATATAAAAGGCTCGAAGAATGTAAAACGTTTGAAAGTCATCTTACGACATCCCACACACGAACATAAACTGGAATCTCGCCCGTATGATCTCGGCTCAGCCTCAAATAATTGAACGATAATTCTATCGAGGCATGTAATTCGGCTCTACCGCTGTGAGCGTGTTATTTAAGCTAACATCGAATTGAACTAATACTTATCTAAGCAACATCCAATTTGATAAAGTGTTTCTATTGGAATAATTCTCGATTATAACAAGATTAAACAAATTGGTGGACACCTACATTTAGGATTATCGTCCCACTATATAGAAAGAATTTATACAGAAAAGTCTTGTTTTATTTTTCGTTAATAGATAATTATTATTAATAAAACTTATTTGTTTATGTATTTAACTTGTTGAATGGTACAAATGAAAAATCTAAACAACTCCACTATAGTTATTTTAAGGTGTCACGGTTTTATCATAGGTTGAGATGGTCCATGATATTTCCATGCAGTTTCATGATCATAGATTCCATATCAGTATGCTCCATATCCCGTAATTATTAATACCAATTTAGTCTTACTGGTAACTACAGAGTATTTAAGTAAAATCAGATGGATAGTAAACAATAACGTACAAGAAATCTACAACTTTGTAGGTGCCTACTAGCTCGAGTGTCAGTCGCTGTACTATGAACTTCAATTATAAGATGCCCTTCAGATAATGTTATAAACTCGTTATTATGCAGATAAAGCAATTGAAATAATTAGATTAACTAGCGTTATGCATAATGTTGATTATTTATGTCTTGGTTAAATTGATGAACCAGAAAATTAAACATGAAGAGATTGAAGAAAAAATAATGAAATTTAATTCCCTTTGGAAATATGATTCCTTTCGGTTTCCTTTGGATTTGGTTTTCTTTCTCTATTTATCGGTTTTGTATTTTGCTGTGAACAATAAAGAGTACCTATCAGCTTATAATTCTAAGCATCAGGTATTAAGACATCTGTCGTTTCTAATATTGTAAAGTCAAGATTATTGATTTGTTCGCCGTACGGAACGTAGCAATGGATCAATATACTATGGGTACAATTTAAAGGTAGTTTCATAAAAACTGTAGCATGTATTTGACTGTATCGTTCAGAACAAAATAACAGTCCATCGGGGATAACTAATGCTACCGCGATATGAAGTTATTATGAACTTACTTACCTAACATTTTGAATGACATCATTCATTGAATGATTTTAACTAATTTTAATATAGTATACATATATATATACATATACTGATAAATTAATTAATAACAATATTAACATATATTTTAATTCACTCAGTTGAGTACCTGCTATCAACTTTTACTAACCAACATAATATGTTTAAGTAGTATCTAAAGTACGTAGGTACCTATTCCAAAAAGTCAAAGGAACTTATAGGTAAAAGTTATTCCGATAAGCAAACTTTAAATATTTATAAATACGCGTAACAATAAATCTGAAAAACAAATCACATTCACAAAATAATCCACGATATAACTTAGTTCTGGATGGCATTGTATGGCATTGCAACCGCCGCGCATGTAAATGAAAGTGTGAGAAAGGAAAGGTGCAGGCAGTTCCATTCGATCTGCAACCACAAATACGGGACAAACAAGAAATCTCAAAACGCATTGTGTGGTAAACAGTAGCTAACAGGGCTTAAACAAATGTGTAATCGATTTTTTAAATTAGTTACGCGCCTACAAACATCCTTTCAGAATGTACAAGGTATAATTTTGTCTTAGAAATAAATAATTGTTATGTTAAACATTGTAAGTGATTAGACATAGCTAGTAGGTATGTTCTATTGAAGCAAAATGTGACACCGTTTATGCAATGTTTGAGTGCACAGACACGTAGAAGGAAAATAAATGTTTGGTATGTGGCCAACTCACGTACTCGGGATGTGGGTCACTCTTCGAATCTCTTCACGATGCACACTGTTTGTTACCACTGTTTGTTGTCGCACAACAATTTTCGAAACAATCACGGTTCGAGAAATTTAATTTTACAGCGTTATTCATTGAATTCGAATGTTTATTAATTTGCCAGCTGCGCTACAAGGAACCGTTTAATCCAAGCAGATATTTTCTATTGGGTCCAAATATCTATTTAATTCAATGTTCACTGAAGAGTATACAATTCTTCGAGATCCTCAGAATTAAAATTATTTATTACAGCGTTACAAATATTTACTAGCATGACAGTCGTCTGCGTTCTCAGCTGTTACTGTTTATAATTACTCATGGGTCATTAATACTGCCACTATATACCACATACACTGATGTTATTAGCAACTAAACCGCATTCTAAAGCGATCTCATTTACTGGAAAATTTAAACAAACAACCTGTGCCTATAATAATAGAGGTATTCCTATACCAACTCATACCTAACTGGACAGTTTCCGCATGATTCAAAGTGGCTTCTCTTCTTCTTGTGGTGTTGGTGAACTGATGACCCCGACAACGGGCTACAACAGTAAACTTGACCGCCCACGCGTTCCAAGCATTTCCCTTCCAACGATCCCTATAACTTCTAACGATATAGTGCCGCAGACCCAATCGTACGACACTTATAACAGCGCGGATTACGATCACGAAGCGTCTGTTTCTACGATCAATAGGCCTACGCGACCATCTGCGAGCGCATCTGTCAAACGCATCCATCAGTCAAGATCTATCATTGTCATTGTTTCCACGGTGCATACGTGCATATTGATTATTCGAAGCAGTTCGTTGTCGCCTCGGCGGCGGCCCAGGCGGCAGCTTTCACAACAATTATCCGAAGCGGGGCAATAGCGGCTCCCCAGTGCCGATATCGACTCGTATCGAGTCCATTATATCGATTTACGAGACGACATCTGATAGCGGCGACACGTCATAAATCTTTTCCTCAATTTTGTTCGATCACAATATGCCACCGCCACCTAAATGCATTGTCAATGTATCAAAAGCTTCCCTTTAATCAGATCTACTGTTATTTTGTAAATCGATACTTGCTGCGATGTATCAAATTCATGGAAAGATTTGTGTAGCGGCTTACATTCTTCGCTATTGTTATTGGGTTCGCTGGACCGTTTCTAATATTTTTGTGCTAATAAAAACGACAATAACTCATGTTTCTTTATTAAGTTATTAACATTGATTTAAATTCATAAACGATTTACCTCCCGCGGCAATTAAGTGGTTGGTAATAAAATACTAAGCAATATTCTAAAAATATATATGACACTGTCATGATGAATCACAAATCTGCTCCTAGTGTATACCATTAGGTATGTTCTTAGGTAAGTTTTACTATTTGTATTATTATTTTATAAGGCTACAGAAAGCTGTGAATCATGTAAGTTGGCGCTAGTCCCGTAGCTCGTTTGCGCAAATGCCGGCGAAAGCACAGCGCTGCGCAGGCGCACCGTTAATCTTCCGCTGCACGATGCACTGGAGCTCAAGGTTAACTTTCGCGGTTTGATGCCATACATTCACAATCACAATCTCGTGAGCGAAAATTCAACAAATGAATACCCATAAAAACTTTGCAATTCGTAGCTACGTATTTTAAAATAGGTAGTGTATACTAATAATTGTTAAAAAAAATGGTAAGTAAATCAAAATGAGTGATCGAATTTGTAAAA
The DNA here is from genome assembly GCA_017562165.1 of Ectropis grisescens. Lineage (NCBI taxonomy): Eukaryota > Metazoa > Arthropoda > Insecta > Lepidoptera > Geometridae > Ectropis > Ectropis grisescens. The sequence goes on along the minus strand of CM029788.1, from coordinate 15,438,405 downwards.
AAGTGTATAGATTAAGAAGGGCTCAACTGATTAGGTCTATATTTATATTCTCTTAATAGTCTCTTCAATGAGGTGTTTTATATTATGATGATATATTGATGATACATGTAAGTAATGGCTGGGGCGGGGGGGATATTAACATTAGCGTATGCATAAAATCACCACCGTAGGTGCAATTTTTTCCAATTTTCGCATTAACTGACATTATAAAAAAATCAGATAATTCAGAATTTAGACACACCACCATCTGGCTAGTTGATATAATACTTATACAGTATGAATAGTTTTTTGATTTCCTGAAATCATGAAATGAGATCTTGACACCAAGAATATGAGATAAGACTTATGAAGCTGCCCTTACTTATTAGCCTGCCCTAGTACTCAAAAGGTTATCTGGAAGAGATCGCTATAAGCGATAAGACCACCTTTTGTGCCTAAAATGTCTAAATTTTAAGTATAATCACTGTATTTCTGTATTGTTTTGTGGTATAATAAAGTGTTTTTGTATTGTATTGTATTGTATATGGTTTTAAAAAATCTGAACTAAGTAGTACAAGTTATAGCAAAAACCAATTTTCAAACTTTTAGAAATAATTATTTCGAATTGCATTTCTACGAGGTTTGAACTTATGTTTTGTAAAGTAAATGTCTTCAAAATCGGGTAAATATTACTTATAACAAACGACATTCATCATTAGTCTCTAGTACCTAATTTGTAAAATAGTCGTCGAGATCTAATCGCTACAAATTATTCAAACGCAATAAGGTAGTAGTGAGCATAATTTATTCATTAATAACTTCCTAATGACATTGAGGAGTTATTTTAATTAATAGAAACATAACTTTTATTTAGTTATTAAAATATAACTACGAAAGTACAGATTGATGTGTTCTAGTATTGGAAAATGTTGCTTAAATTAAGAATCTTATTTTAAACGACCTTTGTTTGTTTTAATTAGGAAAGACAATGACAGTCAAAGACGAATGGAAATCTGATTCCATGAAGAATACAAAAAAAAATCGCGAGGTATGGTAGGATTAACTTCTTAGAACAGAAACTATTCCCTCGGGTGGGACATTATTATAGCTATAAATGTTTATTTCAAGGAAGCATGTATTAAGGCTGTAAAAAATAGGATATTTGGTAATTTCTTTATCGCAAAAACGTTATAACTGAACTGGGAAATCAAATGCATTTATGTAGTATTTCCGAGGTACTTCGTAGCAAATTCTATTTAGTTATTCTATTATTTAAACTTTTTTGACGACTTAGGTCACATAGAACTTCAACGAAATTATTTACTTAATGCCAGTTTAATAACTACTTTGATAGTTTGAATTCTAGAACTTATTTGCCTATATTCTTTTTTGCAAAACGACAAAATTGCTTTTATAAAACACTGGTCTTATAAAAATAATACCATATATTGACCGTTTCATTAAACTGTAGCTGTGTTATTATCAGTAAGTACCTGTAGTTGTGGAATAATTTCCAATAATTTATTAATATGCTGTTATTGCTGTTATTATCTAAGTAGTCCAACATGATGAACATTATCATAACAAATACTGTTTTTGTCCGTATTACTTTGACTTTAAATGTTTATTTTTCTTCTATTAGATTTACATAGCATTATCAAATATGACCTTGACACACATACTGAAATAATAAATTTCGCGTAATGTCTTTTATCGCTACGATAAGAGCTATGAAGCTGCGTCATCTCGGGGAGCCATTGAATGAACCATGATTCACACAAAAATATATTTAGCATTGTATTTGAATAACTTTACTACGAAACGATAAACTCGAGGCCCATTCATGTGTGTCTCATTAATTGTAGACAAATGATTCATTTATAAATCAAATTATGTAATAGACCAATAACATTCGTTTATTTACTTAGCTTTTCGTATCCACGTTTAGTTGAAATACATAAATAAAAAACGAGTAAAACTGGAATAGAATAAACTGAAAATGTGAAAACAGGGATATTGGAATATTTTTGCAAAAACAGGTAAGTTTAAATCTAAGTAAAATTTAAAACAATGTAGAATAATGTCAAACTTTTTTGACTGTATCTTGTTTTATTGCAGTGCATTTTTTATAGTAAAATAAAAAACAACCCAGATAGAAAGGAACAATGCGAAAATATATTTTTTGTTCGTATCATCCCACAATGGCGGATGGACTGAAAGGTTAAGATTAAATAAATATACACCGTGGTCTATCCCCTATCTGGTGGAGGTATCGCTCGCTTTTTGTCGATACCTTCATGTATTATTCACGAGGTCCCTGCCTCACTTGTTCCTGCATTGTCTACGCGTCGGCAATTATGAAATTTATGCGTAAAGCCTTTAGGCGAATGACTTTAATGTGGGGCCTGAGTCACCGCCGCCATGGAATAATCGAGGCTGTCCACTCAGTCACCTGGATGATGCTGATTTATCGGACACACATCGCCAGTGATCGATGTGTCTGAGAGAATGTTCTTACACTGAACGCAAATGCGTTCTTTAATTTGTGTTTTCATTTTTATAACTATTACACCTACGTACATATTAATCATGTATAACGTATTTGCGTTTCTGACCTTTCGTTATTCGCAAAAACTTTCCATTGCGCTATATTTTCCTTTAAATGGGTGCCAATTATTTTGAAACAAATTATCAAAGGCGCTTCCTTCCTAATGAGATTCCATCTCCATTTCACTCCACAAATCAAGCCAATGAATAAAATACCGATTTGAATAAATATAAAAGCTTGAGAGATAAATGTATGAAAAATACATTTATCGGGGGGAAATATGTATGTAATTAGTCGGTCTAGAACGTTTTCTTTCATGAAAGCTTGCAGTAGCTGTTTTACAACAGTTCAAAGCTTGTGAGGGATTCTTTGAGAAAGTTTCGTATAAGATTTAAGCAACACTAACTTTAGTGCTCCATTTACACAATAGACTGTGATTGTGAATGACGTTGCTCAGGAAACTTTGAGTGAACAACTCGGTGTAGGTTAGCGGTTAGCGGTAATATCACGGCAGCTAAATTGTCTATCTGAAGGAAAGTCTTTCATTAACAACAGTACTTAATCATTTCTTTGACATCTGATTCACGCATAAGTAGTTTATCAGTTTCATATTAGAAGATAGTGATATCAATTTTTGATATCATATGTACAATCAATATTTTCAAATTTAATTTAATTTTTAAATACGGTAGCGTGGATATGGGTCCGTTACGATTGCCAAAGAATATCTTCTTAAATTCGTTTAATGGGATCTATAGCAGTTGCCCTTGGATGATCTCTCCTACCCACCGAATTTTGGGTTAGCCCTGAAGGCGCAGGGACCTAATAACCTACACTTAAGTTCAAATATGTTTCCTAAAAGTAAAAGGATATCTCTTCTTTATTCATGTTTACTGGTTGGATGAATCAATGTTATTGGTATAAACATTACTAGCGGTCCGCCCCCGGCTTCGCACGTGTTACATAATAGCCTATAGCACTCAAAGATCAAGAACAATCCAACGGTGTTTTTTTAATTGGTCTAGTTGTTCCTTAGATTAACGCGTTCAAACATATACACTCTTCAGCTTTATTATATTAGTATAGATGATAGAATTATAGATATACTACACAAATATCAAATAATAAGTAATATTCGAAAATGGTTCCTAATATTCTGAATATTACAAATACTCTTCTTTGATTTGTGATATAGTGTGTTTAGCATGCTACCAAAAAATTTAGCTGTTTAAAAATTCGTGTAAACAATTTCGTATGGGCTTTTGCTAGTAGCAAGTCGTTTGTAGTTGGCATTGTCGTAATATTGTTTTTTTGACTTGTAAACAAACAAGCTTGGTGTCGTTCGTCTGCATCGTAAATCAAACATTTAACGGACAAAGCTGTCGAGCCAATAAACCATTTTAGGATGTGGTCGGTGGCCAACTGCCTCATATTGTCGTCGCCCTGTCGTTTACAAGAAAGTGGGTTAGCTTGAACGCATATACACTGCTCCCGATATAGACATACGCTAGTAATGTATGATGTAGGCTTCAAATTGGCCACATATCTAGCTACTTAAGTTGACTCAACATGAAATAATCAGGTATATTCCCACAACTACTACTAAAGTTGTATTCGTCTTGCCCGAATGTGTTATTAAATTTTAAAGAGGAAAATCTCATACCATGCTTAGTGAAAATCAATTAAGTAATTATTTTAGCGTATTTTCATATTGTAAATTTTAAATTTGTATTTAGCAAATTAATAAAATCAAATAGCACAGCCGCAGTAATGAGGAAAAATAAAAGTGAAAGTTGAGCAGACTGAGTATGCGTACAAGTACAAATACATTTAAAGAAAGCCTCCGATATTGAAAGAAGATGTGCACGCTGATTGATGAGAGATCACAAAAGATTGGTCGCAATGGCGGCAGAGTCGCCAAGAGACGTTCAATACAAGTCTGCTTCAATGAAAGTTAACGATAAATTATCGTCCAAAGCGACAATAAATCAAATTAGAAGCGATGATACGAACATTAATTTCCGGGATTTCGACCAATTATCTAAGGGTTCGCTGAGCTTTCTTTGCGTTGTTTACTTTCTTATCTTATACAGAACTAAATTGTGAAAAATGTCTTTTGATAGTAATTTATACGATACATTACTGAAAGCTCATACTTTTAGGACGTTTAGCGTACCTATTTAAAAAATGTATATCAAAATGATGAGTGCAAATATACCTCCTATAAATAATAGAAAAACAAAAGAACAAGTAACCGCAGTTAAAAATATCTGCATTAAAGGGTCTTCATTGTGCGCGCTGGTGATGACAGAATATGCTCACGACCGCTAATTGACACGCATGACATTTATGGACCCTCATTAACGTCAGTTCTTTTGTGGGTTCTACTTTTGTTCTTTTTGCAAAGTCCTACAATGAAGAGTTGAACTTTTTGCCTCTCAATTGCTTACTGTTTGGACCTATTTTTATTGTGAAAATCTAAGTCCATTCCCTTACCCACTCATATGAAATTTAAACCTATTAACTCGATCTCAGAAATAGAGATTGCATGCAACCCTAAAATTAAACGCGAATAGTTTCCGAATGTGCGAATATAAACTGATTTACGACCGTCCGCGTCTCTAAAACGTAGTTCAAGTTATGAAAGAATGCTCAAAACAATCTGAAATACGTTTGTAAAAACCAGGTGGGCTCGAAAATAAATCTGCGTTCGGCCTTCGTTCGCTGTTCATGTTTTATTCTTTGCGCCGTTGTGGAGAAAAGTGAATGCGTTTTGTACGAGATTGACACAGCCTCACCTGTTCTCAAAAAGCCAATTCGAAGATGTATTACCCTTTGTTGTCCAGACCTGCCTGCGAGTCGCTCGAAGGCTTTATTGCAACTTGCAATATGTAAAAGCTATATGTATAAGTAGATAGAACATACTTTTGTTTAAAAGTTCTTCAAAAACAGATTAGATTTAACGTAAAGATTTTGAGAAACTTTTTAAAGCGTGACTTTCCGTGTAGACAAATATCGCGTTTGTTCATTTATTTCCTCACATCTATTTGTATTAGTTTCTGATAGTAAAACTGTAGAAGCATTAGCATAGTTTCACCAATTCGCGACGGTTTAGGTACACAGTGTTGCAACACGTGTCTGCTTAGTTGCGTGCTAAACAAACGAGTGCTGCTTTCGACACGGGTGCAGTTAGCGGCCCTTCGTATGGAGATGTCGCGCGCGCCGTCTTGTCGCGTCGCCTCTCTAACAACGCACTTCACACGATTTCCACTACATTCATTGCTGAAGAACTCACCACTTTGTTAGTTTACATTGTTTTTACATAGGCGTGAGTAACTACGATTGACGAGGGCTGTTATCGTTTCCATGGCAAAATAAATAAACGATTCAAAGATACAGTACAAATTTGGTACAAATGGAAGATGATACCTGAAATTTGTAGCTATAATTTTATGAAACTATTTTGTAATACGTACTTCAATTCTCATTAAGGAAACTTGTATTCCTGCAAACAACTGTTTCAGAAACGTTATGACAAATTTATTACTAGAATTTTATTCGCATTTTCCGGATGCCATAAACAATGATTGTGTAATGTAAACAATGAGTCAGGGGAGTCTAGGCGCTCGTATAGCTTCTGTTGCTATCGATTCCTAACTTTCTCTCTTGCAAAACAGGATATCAGCCGTGAGCGAGTCATAATAAATGAGAAGTGAAATCATCGCTGACGCCTATGAGTTTGTGAATATCCCAGCGCTAAGGGCACGCCACATTTAACGCATCACTCAAGGTTTGCTGCCTTTGAATATCAAGTACACGGAGAAAACGTTGGTCATTCTTGCAACTTTTGAGTCATTTCGGAATACCTTAGCGAAAACGTTATTTTTAATAATAAGTGTTACAAGTGTTTGAGGTTACAGGATAAATAACTTCTAAAGAAATTTAGACAATAATAAATGAAGTTAAGTCTGCGGTCGAGACAAATAAGTGTGTCTGAATTATTCGCACCGCGGACCTGTTGGCTTAGGCCAGAAAATAGACCTAACCTCGACCTATTTCACTGCGGACGCCTAATTCAATTACCTATTGGGATTCATCATTTGAATAGCAATTGAGACTGCGAGGTTGATGAAATACTATAGTAAAACAATTGTTAGAACTGATTCCTGGACTCGTAAAGTCTAGAGCATAACTACAAAACCAATCCTATGCGGTTTTTACTGTGTCCTACATTTAAACGCCATTGTCTTTTAAAATTGAATATTTTAACTTTCGTCATAAAACAATAAGCTATCTGTTACTCGAGTGGGTGTTTTCTAAACGTTTCTGCACTAAATTTCAAAATAAACCGGTCTATTTGTATAGTAAATCAAAAGTAGGTTTTTCCCTAAAAGACTACATATATAAATAAATAAAAATTGTAAGATATACCTCACATAACACAAACTAAGCAAAGCTTGTACTATGAAAAACAACTAATATAATATATTAGTTATATATTATATAATACTTTTATAATCGTAAATACATATTATAGAGAGAAACAAAACAGATTTTTGTATTCCTCACACAAATATTTGTACTTGGTGGAAAACGAATCCACGACCTTCGCTCCACAGGGCAGACTTTCTACCAACTAAGCCACGAGGCCAGCCTACTAAAACCTATTTAGGATTTTAATTAACGCAGTTTGTATTTTTTATTGGTTCTCTTGTGATTCATGACAAGATGACCAAACTTGGTTTATTATTGTTGTCGTAGATTTCAATTATCCCTCCTAACAATACGATTTACTGTTAGCAAATTCCAAAAAGTAATCAGAGTCTCGTGTTTCATTGTAGTTCTGCGTTGTTCCTAGAACAAGCCTACGGGGCGTACATGTATCGTGAATCATATTTTCAAGTAACAGTTCGGCAATTAGTTACAGTTCTGTAGGTAAGGAAAATAAACGCAAAAATTATTATATGTATTGTAGTAATGCAGCTGAAGTAGGCAGTCTTCTTATTTTTTCAGTGAAAAAAAATCTATCATCTAATGTTCGTGTTTTAGATCAATTATATTGGCAACGCAGCCATATTTCAATCTAACACGTGAAAATATACTCTTACGCTAGGATAGGTTATTTTGTAATCTGACTTCGCCGTTAGATTATAATATGACGGGTTATACAATTTTCCGGTGACATACAAATTTCAATCATTTTATTAGGTAGTGCTTTATTAGAAATGGTTTCAACTCAATTAATTCGATAAAAAAAGAAACTAAAGATAAAAACTATCGATCCGCATTCATTCACGTTATAATAATGGACTTTAAAATTTTATCCTCGTAAATTACCTCGAAGGTATTCATTACCTACAGACAAACGAAGTCCTCCTTTTCTTGAATACAAGATTGGCTTTATTTGCCGTCAGCCTTATACAGTTGAACCACTTTTTTCTCGATATTGGATGAATGATTGGAGTTGTTTCAAGGACGACATGTCTCCATTTCGCATACCATTTGCTTATAAACATCTAGAGAAAGGATATATCAAAGCATAATTGTGACTGGTCTAGACATATCATATCGCAAACTGTCAGCAAGGAATCTGTGCCAGCGCATCTAAAAATAATCTTGCATTCATGCATTCATTCTACGATAATATTCTTTGATTTCATACGCTAAAGCGATCTCGTTAAACTCTTTATCGCACATCGTGTAGTAATGAAAAATCTTTTGATAGACTAAATTGCTCAATTATAAATAGCCGAAGAGTAATGAGTCCATTGATGTAGTCGGTTATAGATCACATAGGCACAGTTTGGTGCACGATCGCACTGCACAATAAGTCGTTTGTTATTCTCTGATCGGTCATTTGATAATGCATTTCAATTTACGGCATCGTTGCTCACGTCCTCGAACTCTTGAGGTCGACAGTTCGCCTAGTATCCTTTAGCCTTTATTAAATCTATTTCATGATTTTGTAATTCTGAAATTTTTGAATCGTTTTCTTTTTTTAATTTTTGAATCCTATTTCCTACTAATATTGATTCGAATTAACGAACTATCGAACTATAAATAACGCGAAAGTTGTTACTATTTCAAGCAAAAACTACTGAATAAATCTCGATGATATTTGGCACGTGGATAAATAACTTGATTAACATATAGGCTACTGTTTTTCGGGAAAATAACGAAATCGGAAACTACGCCTTCTTTCCTAATATTATACATATTTTCTAAAAGAGATCGCAATATCGCAGCTAACAGACCAGTACTAGTTTTACTAAATTCCAAATATTGTTGTATTGATGTTACATCTATTTTTCTCGACTGCAAGAAAGGTTATTTGATATAAAATATACAAAAAGTAAAATGCTAAAGCAATTCATAAGGTTAAATATTATAGTTTTTCATCGCTTCAAAATAACGTAGAATACCTACCGTAAACGAAGCAGTAAATGTTAATTTATAAATGTATGAATATCGCTTCCGATATTGATTTACACTTTTATTTTTATCAACTAACATTCAAACAATTGTAAATCGATAAGAATCGTAATTATATAAAACAGTATCACATTTTGTACTGAACCCTTACTGCACTGAATTCAACAGATGCTTGATATTATTTTTGTCTCATTTTATTTTTATACGTAATATTATTTTAAAGTTGACACTACCTCAATGCATATTCAAAAGTTTCCGGTGTTCGACAAAATATATTATTTCCTTGTAATTTGCATTAAAAATGACATCACGATATTTGCGTCTTATGCTGATTTAAAGCATTTTACGTTGTTATCGTTTTAGTGACTGTAAACAAATTTTTCATCTAATGCACCGGACTATCTCACGTCGTAAATAATCTTTGCGATTATGTAGGTATTAATATACTCATATGCATTCCGCTCTTATCTTATCGAGTGGTGCCAAGGTCGAGCTAGGACAAGCTGTTATCGCCTTTTTCCTTATAAAATACACAATCCAAATCTAGCACGTACTCCCGGCTACGTGCTTTTTGTGACTGTCATCTAAGGAAGAACGCATCACGTAGGAACCGCGACTACAATATAATATGAAAGTTTTTTTTTCATCTATCTGTGTATGTCATCAGTCTGATATTATATTCTAAAACTATTTTTTTTTTTCAATTAATATTGGTTGACACTTTTTGCCACAACGCCATCTAACCCCTAATAGCTAGATTTTGGCAGCCGAAAATGAAATAGTTGATATAATACAGATATCTATACTTTTAACTAAACACTTATAATTAAAATACATATAAACACTCAGACATTAAACAAGCTTCCGTAATTATCACACAAATGATCGTCCTGAGTGGGAATTGAACCCACACTTTTGGCTCATTGAGCAGACTCACTTCCGATTAGCCACGACATCAGTCAGTATACAGATGAAATGGCTGGATAGAAATAGTTTGTACAAAACACTTTGATTCTACGTTTATCATTCACACAGAGACGCTTTAGCACCCTGTTTCTGATTAACAACCTTCAAATGTAAAGCCTAGTAGGCTGGGCTAGTGGCTCAATATATTGTCGCCAATTGCTACTTTATTTTGTTTGTTATAAGTAACTTTTGTTTGTTTTTATATTAAGTGCAATAAAGAGTTAATCTATCTATCTATCTCAATTGGTAGTAAGTCTGCCTGCGAAGCTGTTGATTATGGGTTCGAGTCCTACCTACCCAGTAAAAATATTTCTTACATGATTGTAATAAGTAGATATGTAATTACAAGTATATACGTATTACGTACCTATATTAGTTATCTGACTCCTGTAGTATAAGCATTGCATAGTTCAGAGCTAGATGGTACTGTGTGAAAAATTTCCACCATACTTATTTTATAATTAGGTAAAATTGTAACAGCTGTCTTCTAAGTTAGTAAGGTACATCCTAGGTCAAATTCAGTATCAAAAGGAAGTATATTTCATACAAAAAAAGAAGTTGGTTGCGATGACAACAAGAAATGATTAAATTATTTATTATTATTCTGATAATACTCGTAGGTATTGTGTTTTCTTATTTCTCAGATTCTCATTAAGTAAATGTTTCATTGGTCTCGCTGTTTCTACGACTGCCCAGTTCATTTTCCGAGCTTATGTTAAGCCGCAATTCGCCACGCTTTATATATTCTGAAAGTTGTAAGCTGTTTATCTGATTGTGTTTCGAATAGGTTTTTTTAATTTCGCTTTAGTTACAGAAACATTGCAGAAACGGTATTCTTATTATACTGGCTACGTAGATAAACTTATGCTCAATAAACTCACTCAGAAAAACTGCAATTCCTAGACTAGATTTACAGTTTCTGCAAGCGAGCATCAGACGAAATACATACATCATATTTTTTAATTTTGCGTTGTAGTGAATCGGCTGCGATAATTTTTGTAGGTACTTGGGAAAACAATAGATAGGTAAATATTTTGAACAAAATTATTTGCTGGGCAATGTTTGTTTTGTAATGTTTTAAATATTATAAGCTATTTTTGTATATTTGTGAAAACTGGACATTATGTGTGTAGGAAATAATATTAATTTATAGAAACTATGTCGGATCATACTAGTAAATGGTATATTTAAATACAATTCGGTTGGTCCATTCCTTTAATTTGTCCCTATAAAAATAAAATAGGGTAGTTTTGTAGGTTTTATATTTAAAATTAGTAATCAGTGTATAATATTTAAAAATATGAGAAAATTCTACTACGACAATGCAAAATCCTAATAAATAAAAAAGTTTGGATATTTGTGGCTCAATAACGTTGGAGCCTCTGAATGGATCGGGTAGGAATTCGGGATACAGTTAAATTTTAAGTAGTCTGGAATAACAGAAAGGGAACGGGAACGGTCCCTCTACCGCCTAACTAAATCAGCTATAGCTTTGCTATTGCTGTCTCTATTATTGCAAGTGAAAAGAAAAGAGAGATAAATATCAAAACTACGACATTTTTCGTTCAGCAGTAGACCCCCGGGGCACTACGCGGGTAAAACAGCGTAAACAGCGTTCCTAGTAATAAACGTATCATCAGAGCGATTAATATCAGATACTGTTAGCAATAGCCAGTTACAATAGGACATATAAAAACAAGATGATGTTTAAATTGGCCCATTATAATACCTACTATTGACAAATGCGTAATCTTTATTTGCTACCACAAAAATATAAATCATTGCTCAAATTCAAATATCACGTAACGTTTTTATGTCTTCTCACATTCAGTCCACAATAGAACGGTGTGGGTGTTTGAAAATACGCTATAAATCTTGTATTGCCTCTGGACAGATTGATATTTTATTGATATTTTAACCGACTTCAAGAAAAATAAGGAGGAAAGCAATTCATCAGTATTTTTACATATGAAAAGTTATAAAATTAATCAGAAATTAATTCAATTTTTTTTAAATATGAACCTTGGTGATCAATTTAAATTTGTAGTTGTTGTAAAACATTTTAATTGAATTCGACTTCTAAAATTATGCACTTATGTATTAAAATTGGATTAGTATTTTTATTTGTCACTGGTAATTGGTTGTTTAGTTTTTTAAACAAAAATATAATTCATGATGATAAAATTGTACAAAGAAAAAGTAAACTTTTCTACTTCGAGTTACATAGTAATGTAGATGTGCATAAAATACATGGAAATGAACGCGGAAACGGAACTCTTGGCAAAGAGATTGGATGCTCTTCCATCTGTGCTAAATCTGTTGAGAGATCAAGATTATGTATAACTCGTCGCGCCACTTCTTCACCTTTAGTTCTTTCTTGCACATTACGAGTCCTTAGACAAGAATAACCGCTACTTGAGGCAAAAAATGTGGCACAGCTGCAACAATTTATGGTCCTTAAAATTATAAGAGTTTGCTCATACATGGCATAATAAACGAGTGTTTCTCAGGATAAATGGGGCAAGTATTCTGCATCTGAGATGCGCATAAGCAATCTGACTCGATTCTAATTATAGCTCAGTGGGAATGTCGCGTTACCTGATGCTTACTGAAGTATGATTCTTCCAGGCACTACACTTATCTGATAAATATGATCTACGAGTATTTTATAGCGACTTGGTTAATGCGCTGTTAATATCAGGTTTCTATAAAACTTTTGAAAATTTAAATATGTATTGATATGAGAAATCACATGACATCTAATGGAATAATATCTCTAAATGCACAGATTGACTGTTTTCTTTTGTGATGTTGAAAACGTACGAATGATGCATAAAATTCACGACGCAAATAATAAAAGTTATTTACAGTTTTAATAATAATGAAGATTGCCAATCCATCATATATTCAACAAAAAACTTTGAAAGACAAACGTTAGTCATAAAAGTACATTACGACTGCAGCTTTTATGAGTTTTTAAGCAGTTTATTGTACGTCTTAGTCGTATCATCCATACATTGGTCTTAAATGTAGCTTGTTTTCCAGAAAGATTGGCTCAACGCCAACAGCTGATTTACCAATCGAACCCGGATTTTTAGTTCATCAATGAGGTGAAGGTCGAACGCGGCAGGTAACGCGGCAAATTCAATTAGCTGTTCACAATGAAAGCGTTATACCAATGCACCTTTACTCCAATAAAGTAGCTAACACTGTGTAACCCTATTTACAGTGCATTACGAGTACGAGGTTTGACTCTACTTTCGTAATAAGAACGTTTAGGTTGCTTTAGTGGGTTTAGCCCATCGATATAATTAAAGAAACGGTTTAACTGATGGGTTTAATCTTGGTGTTTTCAAGTCGAGAGTGAATCAGTTTTTTTTCTAGGTAAACACGGTTCATCATTGACTTCATCGTTGCTTAACATCAGGTGACATGGTCGTCAAGTATAAACCTATAATTGCTGGAAAAAAATGTAGTAGGTACAATAGCACAAAAGATTTTTGTGGTATTTGTTTTAGACATTTATGGTCATAATATCACAAAACCTCTCAAAGAAGTATCAGGAGAGCAGAAAGGAAAACTCCCATGTTTATCTTTATTATTAAAAATAATTAACGTGGGAAGTTTTTCATTAACGCTGGATGTAATGGAATTGTACGAGACTGTATCGTCACAGCGTACACGGTAGTATCGTTCCTAGACTATAGTAGCTTCATAAAAAGATTTCATTACTGCCGTTTTATGTCATCGTAAACAGCGGAATAGAATTGGGAAGTTCCACGCGTTTCCTGCACCAACATTAGATAGTAAACCTGACGCGGTGTGTCTGGCTATAATCCAAGCGACTTATATTAATGGATGATTAATACTCGCACGGGCGTTCGATTCATCATCGATAACGTACTCGTATCTCCTAACGCACGTCCAGAAGTTCCCAGCACATGAATTTCGTAATAATCTACGGTAATATCTTCAATTGTGATTCATTCTTCGCGAGTACCTAACTTGGTGCATTGACTCTAGATGACGGCATCAATAAAATTTTACAACGTGTATACGCCTAGATCAGGGGTTCTCAAAGTGTGCGCGCCACGGCACCCTGTAGAAAGTAAAGAAAGATGCCGTGAATCGATCTGAAACCATAAGAATAGTAGTAGAAGTGGTCACCAAATTTCGAACTGGTTAGGCAAATCTTTTTCTTGAGTCAATCTTGTTGTTTTTTAATTTCAAATATGAATTCTTACAAATGTAATAAAAACCGAGTCTCAAAAGTGTAGATATTTCATATTAAGTGTCTATACACCTAATTACTACTTTTATTACTACCTAAATACAACTACTTTTATTGTAGAAACCTATTTATTTCGAGTGCATCCATCTCAAACAATGGCAGATAAAATATCACTCACATGACTCGTAAGTGCACCGCTGGATGACAAGATTGGCAACCACTGACCTAGATACTTTAGTCAAACAATATGTATCGTTTACACCAACAGTTTACACATCAATTATCTAATACATGCGAACTTAACCTGTCAGTTTTGTCCGCGTATACAGGCAATTTTAATGGCATCTTACCATCTTACCCTCCTAGGCAATAACTTAAGAAAAATTCTACCCTATTCTCCTTCACAAAACAAAGATCATACTAAAAACTTGCTTATCAACTAGACTTATTAAGTTACTCTAAGTAGCAATATGTTTAGTTACGGATCAAGTTAGTCAGCGCAAATAAAGATGTTTACATTTTCACTCATGTACAAAGAATGATTACTTAGAATAGTTTATTTACCGTGTACATTGTACCTACACATAATGTTTTGAACTTATCTAAGTATTTAGCGATTAAGTCTATATCGGTGTAAAATAGACGCGCGTAAACATCCTAGGCTATACTCAACCTTGGCCGAGTGGGTAACCTGAGTTATGTTATTCACAGTCCGTTTACTCGCTACATGTTTACGTGAAAACTCGGGGAAAATAAGAATCTAGGTAATGGTTCTGACGTTTATGATCTAATGTGTTACGTTAGAATAACATCACCGGATAGAAAATACCTCACATAATTATAGCAGCGCACGTTTATGTCGCTTTAACAGCGTTCAACATCAACGTAAATACACTAATGGTAACGACCAGTCGGCCTTGTCATGTCAACTCCTACGGTGAAGTAAATGTACAATTTCTACGTATGCTTTGTGGGTATTGACGATTCCTCTCTTTACAGCGATTGCGTCATTTTAATTATCGGCAATTACACTTTAGTACAGGCCATCGAAATCCCCGTCTGCAAGTTGTCTGGACTTAATTTCATGTACATAGAACTACATGACATGCCTCGAATTATAAAAAAAATACACAAAAAAATGTGAGCTTGTTATTTTTACTTACTCATTCCCATGTCATTTTTCGGACCTACTGACCAAAAGGTATCTTCGATCAAAGTAAACAAACTTAGCCTCATTCTTACAATAACATTGCTTAAAAAGGTCGCTAATGTCTCTGTGACATTCGAATATCGAATTCCCCTTAAAGTTGCAAATGAAGTCATTATGACTTTACCAGACTGTAGCGCGCATGTCTTTCGAGTGACTCACGTTCTGTTACGTGCTCCAGCGAAACAAAACTTCAGTTCATTAATGAACCGTAGTAATCGAGTTCATGTGTCAAAAGTATCCGTTTAATCCTCTGTTTATTTATGTGGGTGCATTCATATTATCGGCCTGCGTGACGCTTTTCCCGAAATCATCATTGCTCATGTTTATTTTGGGAGTTACAGCTTTAGCGCATTATACGAATATGCACTGAATGCTGCGATTAAAGTTTAATTTCAAAATATTAACATAGAAATAAACTGCTATAAACAAAGTTGTTAAGCAAGGTAAATTCATGAGTCAAAATGATTAAACAGACAACAGGTTTAATTCTTAGAACAAGGGTATGTAATCACGATTATAAATGCACCTTGCATTTGTAGATGCAATGTTCATTTAAAATGACTAATTGTTTGAATAGACTTTGTCTAATATTAATTAAAGTACATAGACAATGTTTATTCTTTGAATCACAACTTACAATTGAATAAATGGGTACTGGTGAAGTATCCACGGTTTGATTGTACACTACTGGGTGGGCTGGACGTTTATCGGTCTAGCTAGCTAGCGTTTGTCGAGCAAATTGTTGCAGTCTTCTAACCACCGTATTTCAAAGATTTACGAAGGCAACTCAAATTCTTGAGTTAGATCAAATCGGTATAGATGTTTTCAACGATTGTGACGTCAAACTAACTCATAGAGACAACATTTAGTACAAATAGGGTTTCTAAAATCACGTTTACTTTTATTGTTAATTTTTCTAATAACATTCGGTTATTTAAAAAGAATATATTGTCTTAAGAATTTGTATTGCAGAACAATTAATAGTTTACACTTCCTATCGTTATCATCTTGAAGGGAACATTTGCAAATTACTTCCTTCAATCATTATTTTGAAAATGTGTGTGTCGTTGAAACGTTGACGGAAAATAAAAGGGAACTGTTAAATGGGACACTTGGATACTCGAATGGCTTGAATCAATTCAGCACCGACGAGGGTCGATTACATGCAAAAGATCGACAATTGGTGCAGCGAACCGGCCACCTTACATAAGGGTTACTTGAAACCAGGTCACGGAATAATGTCATGGAGCCACAACTTCGATAAAAGCTCTATATATAATTATATCGAGTATACGTTGCAAGTTAGGTTTGTTGGGAATTCAAACAGCGAAGCAAAGTTAAAGCTGAAGTATTATGGTTTTACTCGTAACTTCGATCGGATTACAGTTTCTATTGTTATCGTGGCCG
Source organism: Ectropis grisescens (assembly GCA_017562165.1). NCBI lineage: Eukaryota > Metazoa > Arthropoda > Insecta > Lepidoptera > Geometridae > Ectropis > Ectropis grisescens. The sequence goes on along the minus strand of CM029788.1, from coordinate 15,421,632 downwards.
GGGGTAGCAAAATATGGCAATAATTATTTTTCGAAGTTTCAATTGAATTCGTCTTCAGAATCATGAGTTACATTTACAATTAGATAAATAAAATTATTAACATTTACGTACAACAACTTTACTACGCTGATTGAAGGGCAATACACAAATAAAAGTGAAAAAAAAAATTATGCGACAAACTCAGCCCGAAATAAAACAGCTGTAAGAATGCCTGTTTGCCTGCCTGTATCAGAATAATACATTTAAAAAAAATACAGCAGAGGTATGTGTTGTTAATCCCACGAAAGGTATTCCAATAGTCTTAATAATGACTGAATATTTATTGTGGTTCAGTTTCATGTGACCGTGTGATGAACGGTGATCCTGGTTTCGGTAGTAGGTACGCGCGTATATTGCTCGCAAAACATAATCTAATATATAAAATTCTCGTGTCACAGTTTTCGTTGCCATACTCCTCCGAAACGGCTTGACCGATTTTGATGAAATTTTTTGTGCTTATCGGGTATCTATGAGAATCGGCCAACATCTATTTTTCATCTCCCTAAATGTTAGGAGTAGTCCACCCCTAAATTTTTTATTTTATTTTTTAGACAAAATTTTTAATTTCTATTATTTTATGATACAACATACAAAAATACATACAATCCTCAATTTTCACCCTTCTACGATCAACCCTTATTTTTTAATAACCGTTTTAGTAATTTAATCATTTTTCCTCTCCGGTCGAAAACTGATCAATCGTCATTGTGACAGGTGTCACTTCTGACCCAGTAAACAGCACGATAATTTGGGGATCAAAAGTAGTCTATAGCATATATATATATAGTTTGAACACGCTAATCTCGGGAACTACTGGACCGATTTAAAAAAATCGTTCACCGTTCTTTCATATGTTCGTAATCCTTGAACGCTGTAGGTTATATATATGTACCACGGGCGAAGCCGGGGCGGGCCGCTAGTTTCGTATAAAATCTCTTCATTTAAAACCTTCATGTTGAAAATTAATTATGGGTAAAATGAGACATTTTTGATACAATCCGTTCTTTTCGACCAAGGACAGTTTTTTTTTATTAAATAAAGAATGGCGAGACGAGCAGGACATGTACCTGATGGTAAGCAACATGCCTGCCACATGGCAGCCACAGTGACACGCTATTGGAAAATGAAGAGTCCAAATCATTACCTGGCACTGCACTACGCTCATCACCTAGAGATCTAAGATGTTATATCTCTAAGCCCTGTAATTTCTCTGGAAACATTGCCCTTCAAACCTGAACACAGTAATGTGCAAATGTTACTGCTTGGCAGTAGAATAGCTGGCAAAGGTGTGGTAGTTCCCTAAGTTGGCTCTGCCAAGAGTCCTACCACTACAAAAAAATATGTTTTATATCCTGTGTTAAGTACGTAGATTTTTGAAGTGGAGACTAAAACCACGCCGTTTAATTAAATTTGATTGTAATTACAGCTGACACAGTATCGTTTGTTATTATAACGACTTTTGTTTTGTAGTCGTACATTTCATTGGCCTAAATTTATTTTGATTACGACATCCAAAGCTCGCCTGACGGTTTATTATTATACCTTCTGATTCCCTTGGCGGCTTTATCAAACTCATTTCCGAGTCTTCTTTTGAAACTTTTGTCAGTTCGCGAAATTAATTTTTGTCGTAAATAAACTGACACCCCGATAATTTTGCGCTTACAAGAACGGTGCGAATGTTTTACTAATTGCTCGTTGATAAATGTTTCTCGATTTAAAATTAATTGTTCCATATTTAAAACAAATGTCTTTATGAAGTGCGTGCGTTTTAAAATCTCGACTGGTCGACCAGCGTGCTGCTGTCTGGATAATTTGCTACATCGAATTATAATTTATACGGTGACCCCCGGCTTATATTTTTAGCTCTGCGATGTTGAATTCTCGATTCTGATATCTGGGTCGATCGATTGTTTACAAAGACATTCCTAGGGCCTGGAACGACGACACAACGCGCTGTGATTACATCACGGGTATGGAGGGAATTCCTTTTAAACGGCCAATAATGGCGTCGTCCTGTTATTTTGCTGAGCGTTATAAATAGTGACATTATCTATCAGCTTATCCCTAGTGGATATCGGTGGTGTTCTGGAATGAGCATAAGGCATCTCGTATTACCGTTAGGAGCGAGCAGGCGCCAATCCACTGCTTGCAGTATGCACTTTGAAAATTATTAAATGTTTACCTAATTGAAAACCCCTAAAGTTTACTTTAGGGTTTACTTTAGGTTGAAAACCCCCAAAGTTTACTTTAGGGTTTTTCAAATACACAACACACAATGATAGCGTAAACTAAACTTCAACAGTGATGATTGACTTAATCATCTTAATGAATTTACTGCCGCCTGGTAATAATTATAATTGCAAAGGAAGAAACTTCCCTGTGGTGTTATTAGCGAGCAACAGTGCTGGTAATACTGCGATAATTTATTTTCTCGATCATACGAATAATTTTCTGACCTTTTCTTTTATGAGAATATCACTAAGATAATAAACGTACGAAAAAAATATCGGAGCCGGAGAGATTTATTGAAATTGGTACCTAATAAATTACGAATGAAATCGAAATTATTACTCGAGCACCCGTTTGTCTCGAAGGGAAAAATAATTAAATAAATTACTCTAGATAGACGTTGTGGTCACCACTTTTTACGGAAGATATGTAAATGTTTACTAAAGCAGTTTAAACTTTAGAGCTGCTATAATATAGCGTAAGCAACTCACTTATGGTTATACTGCTGGGATGCAGGACCTTCTCTCACAAAGACAGGCTTAAGGCCATAATCCACTACGCTGGCCAATCGCGGGTTAGAAGACGACGCAAGTCGTCCAAAAACGATTGTAATAATGAACTTTATATGCTGAATAAGAAAAAAAGTAAGAGTTTGAGCAAATTAAGTACCTATTTGTCAAACATTGCTGATCTTGGCTAATTTAGGCAAACTAAATATTTTAAGAGTATCTTTTGAGACTAGTTTCTGCTATTACAACACACTGCGTATCGCACTTTTTTATCTAAACATAACGACGACTTACTTACGACTCTGGTATTTTACACAAAAAAGTCATAGGTACAAAAATGTGCCTACTTTAATGTCATGCTTTACCTATCATGTAAAAATAGACAAAATAAAACATCCCTGAATATTCGTCGTCTCAATTTTTATTTCAAGTTAAAGTTGCGAAAGTTCATTTTTTAGTACCAGTACTGCATTTAAATCTTGGTCTCCGGTCTGCGGACGTAATCGTCAATAAACTGAGAATGGCCAACCCTTCAGAGGACGATATTACGTAAAAGGATCATAAACTAGCGGCTGGGACTTGAACTTTGCATTTGTCAATTTCATAGACCCACTCACTTCTGAAAGTCTGAGGGAACAGGGATTGCGTTTTCAACGAAGCTATAATTCTGTGTTTTTGCTATAATTTGTATTTTTTTTGTGTTATGTATTGTCATCGATTTCTTTTTTATGTTTGCTTAAACACTGACTTTGGCAATGCCTATGACTTTGGTTTTGTCAAATCAAACCTAATGATTAGAGAGTCAACTAATCCCACCAAATAGTTACATGTCCATGAGCTCTGTATTCGGTTTAATTAAAATTCACGTTTATGTCACTATTTAGGCACACATCTGTATTTGGCCTAGTCATACGTTTCTAAGCAAGCTATTTCGTGTGTTTTAAGTTCAGGATTACCGCATAATAATCGACTATCTAAACAAACATAAAATATCTTAAATAGGAATCAAACTGGATATTTAAATTGTATAATAAATAAAAATATACGCTGTGTAAATAAATGAGAAACTAATTTTCCTTTGTCGTAGTTATATGATAAATATAATTTATGTAGATACGATTTTGAGATACCATCTGATTAGCAAATAGATTACAATCATTGTTATTCTGATAAAACTTCCTTTAGAAAATTATCTAGTCACATAAGTATATTTTGAATTGTTATCAAATAAATAATGGATCATGTGTCCTATTGTGTTGATTGGAGAATGCGATGTTTCTACAAGTACATTTGTGTTATACATTGATATTATTATAGGTAGTATTGGTACTCCCAGCAAGGTTTTATATTACTATAAGCTGTATATGGTCACCATTGTCACCTGCAATGGACGTGGCTCATTGTTTTCATACCACTGCGCGTGAAACTCGAGCTTTGTGGCACTTGCGGCTTCAGCAACTATGCAGACGATCGGAGTCCACCCAGCTCCGTCTCATTTTAATATTATGATTACTACAGTCGTTTCAAATGAATCTTGGTATTTTATGTGTATGTTTACACAAATATTCGTCTATCGTAGCCGCCTTAATTTATTCCCATTCTTCGTGGTTCTTTATAGTCGTGAACTCGATCGATAACTGCGGCGGCTCGCGTTTTAAATTAAGATAACTTTTATAGGTCTCTAACTCAATTTGTAGACGATTCTTCTTATCTTTTCCACTTAAGGCTTTCGAACCGATGCTTTCATGTTGCAACATTGCATAAAGAATAGCCGTACCATTCTCAAATACGAGTCGATGTTGAACTTGGCCCGCTGCAGATCATGACACTGGGTCAACTAGCCAAGTTCCCCGACGGCGGCATTCCCGAGCACAACTGCGCCGACAAATTAATAAAGTGCAACAATCGACCGCGACGCGACGAGCTGCATCTATTTGTAAGTTCCTCTATTACTTACATCAGTTGAGATTGTTTATGTTCTTGGAAATTAGTATTTATGTGGGACACAGCTGCGCAAATACATTCAAAAAATGTACTGAGGTAAAATTATGAAGCGTCGGTGTACAAATACTTTGCATAATTTTTCAAGTTTCGAACGAAAATTTTCTTTATAACGGTAAAAGTTGAGTACAATTTTATGTCTCTATTATGGCTGTTAATATTAAAGTGTCCCCATAATTCAAGTGAGCATGGTTAGAATATAAACTTGGATGCTGCGTGAGATTAATTTCTTCCGCGTCAGGGTCAACATACAAGGGTCAGGGGTTTAATACCAGCCCTTTCTAGCATGAGAAATCACGACTATTCAGAAACTGTTAAGTACAAAGCAATGTTACAAATTTATGCTTCGTTAGGAACATTTTTTCGAGAAATCTGGGGCATCGTACTGCATGTTTCATTTTAAAATACTTTGCATCTGAGTCATTGCTTGTTTGTACAGATGCATAGATAACAATGTCGAGAGGCTAATAATAAAATCGAAACTTGAAGACGAAGACAACATAATCTTGTAGACTTCCTGTAAAACAACAGAGAGCGATGATCTACGCGGGCTAGTCGAGCAATTTAGTGGCTGGCCATTATGCAATAAAATCGGTTGAATTAATCAATAGAGCGAGTGGGTCCTGCCACCAGCTCGTAACGACGCACTTCCTTGCTCCGTATATTTGACGTATAATGTGTTCTGAATTTAGCACCCAGTCAAGACGCTTCTCCAAGACAACAATGACGCAAAGTAAAAAATATCAAATCAATTTTTTCTTTCTATTTACTACTTCTCTCGGATGTTTATGTTCTTCTTGTTGTATATGTTCTATGTTACTTACGATGTATTCCTACAAAACGTAATACATAATTACGTGTATAACAAGTTCATACAAATATATTTAGGATTTAATTATGCGTCTTTTATTAATTGCGGGAAAATTTATAACATTTTTTTTACTTAATGTAAGAAATAATTAAGTTAATACAACATTTAAACTAATGTGAGGAATAATTAGGGACTGTATGAGCTCTAGAAGGAGCATGAGACATGAATGCCATTTAGAAATAGTAGTCCACACAAGACCCATGTTACCATTGTATTTGGATCGGACCGTTCGTTGGACATAAATAGGATGTCATCCATTTCTCACGATTATTACGAATCTATTCCTGAAACAGGGCTTTATTGCAAAAACACATCGATATATACGTAGCACGACATTGAAATTGTGTTTCATGCGTCTATTTCTGGAATTTAATGCAATTCAAGAATTTGTGTCAAACGCTTGGACAAAAAAGAGTTGAACAAGTTTTATACCATCTACTTATCATTCCAAATTACTAGTGTATTATTTAGGCACATTTAACCATACTCAACTAACAATTAAATACAGCTATAATAGTATCACAACAAGTCTTGAAATTAGTGTAGGTATGCCATTAGAATAAAACGGCTTGGAAATAATATAAAAATGGATTAAATTGAAAAACGGTTTTAGACTGCACAACACAGTGTGAACTTTAATAGCTCACGTTACGATGCTTCGATTGAATTTCATTTAATTTACTACAGTACTGCTGTTTTTTCTAGTGCAGTAAATACTATCCGTCATGCTTACTGTATATAATGTAATTAAACTAATTGTCGTATGAGTGAATATATGTAATTCGGACTAAGGATATTTATTGCATGTTAAAGAGGTCTGTGCGCTGCTGATGATATATAATTACCCCTGCTTATGAATGGACACCAGCATATTAAGGAAACTGTCGGCACTTTGCCAGCCCAAATAGGCTCAAATTTGTTCAGAAATCACTCTTTTCATTATAAATTTTCTGAACACAATGAATGCGGTCGTATTTCGTTCGACAGTCGTTACTGTGCCAACTATTTAATTGCCCATGTGCATACAATTGCACCGTGTGGGGTGCACCAGTTTCTCGAAGTAAACATTGCTCTCGATTGTGCAAGAAAGGTGCACATGACCTATATTAGACGAGTCTAATTCGACGCTTCAACGATAAATTACGGCAATTGTTCTAACTGACGTCATATTGCTTGTTGTGCATTACTAGCCAATTCGTAAGGTATACCTGCGTATCATGAAATGCCGTATTATGTTGGAATTTTGATTAGTAGCTCAAACATTTAGATCTAAAAGAGGGCAAAGTTCAAATTCGCATCGTTGAGTTTGAGTAAGTGTACAGTTATAATAGTGAGGTTTGGAGGTGTAACTACTTAATTAATCACAAGTATGACTGTAAATTATACGCCGCAACAAAAAGTCAAGATTTTTTATTATCATGAAGAACGAAAAAATTGCCGAAAGGAAATAAATCCATGGCAAACCTGATCAAAGTATTATAAACAGTATGTTACATTTGAACGTAATTTTAAGACAATTACGTTCAAGTTCCGCATTACCCAGTTCATAATTGTATTACATTTTGTAGAGTTTTATCTATTGTACTTACTAGAGGCATCTAGATTAATCCTAATCTTATTATATAACTGTATTAGTGACATTACTAGGAACATGTAAATAAATATAAACAAGTTGCACCTGCACTCGTAGATAACAGCGTTTCAGGGGCACGAATCCAAGCTAGGGCACAAGCACTGCTGTCGATGCACTCACTAAAGCCTGTTCAAATGGTATTCAAAGCAAATTGATGTAATGTTAATATTGTCGTAGTATCGTGTATGCTCTCGCGCTGAAGTTTGGCTCGGGCGACACTCGCTCCCCGTGGCGGACTATCAGTAACTGAACGTGCGCGAACGCCGGACCAGTTATTATGCGCCCACCGATGCCATCAATAACTCCACTAACACGTGGGTCTGCGTATGCTCATATCACACATGTATGCATGGTGCCGCGCCGCCGCTTATCGGTGCATCGCCGGTAAAAGCTCATGATTCACCAGAATTAGGTTTCGCGCGTGACATCACCGCTATGCTAAAATAAACAGCCTGTCGAAAGCCTCGTATTCAGCGATTTTGAACACAGACGTTTATAGTCGTACCTGCAGGACGTGACGTCTACCTGTACACTGATCATTCTAAATATTTACTCTCGCGAGGCAATGTGTGAGAGAGATTACGTGGAAACGCAAATTCCAAAGATACTGCGGAATTACCGCTGCGGCTCACGTTAGCGGGTGTCGAATGCCACTGAGGAAATTATTGCATAAGTTTCACTCGGATTTCACCGCAAGAATCCAGACAAATAGCTATAAAATAAGGATACGTCTCCAACTCTAATATCAATCATGGTTTTTGCACTATATTCCGTGAACATTGAGGAATTTTTTTGTAGATTATTTGAGACAAGTTGCCACATACCTCTCTTATTATATCACATATCTCTCTCTTAACAGCCCAAAACGTAGGTGCTGACCAGGCTGATGAGTAGCGGGCAAAATTGATTTCCCAATTTAGATCACCGGGCAGATTAAGTGATCTCTTTTTTTTTGCATAATACCTATTTTTACTCATTAAAATTCCAATTGCCTCAAATACATTTTTCATATTTTTTTCCAAATATTAATGCACGGGTCTGGTAATGTTACAACACCAACTAAATCGTCTGGCTTATTTTTTTATACCTTATTTTTAAACATCAAACAACAACACATAAAAATTTAATATTGCCTCAATGTATTTATTGAATAAAAAAAATAAAATAAACATTATTAAATAGGATGAATTAATTTTGCCCCGCTACTCATTAGCCAGTTCTACAGCTCCGTGTTGGGATATAAGAGCTATGTGACAAGTTTTCAGATTACTTCAAATACCTATGTATCTACCCAAAATATGGTACCAGATCTCGGAATCTCTTGTAGTCCATACGAGTTAAATCGAATCACATCGGTACACATACCGGAAGACCGCTATCCAGAAGGAAAAAACGTTGACACCAAATTAATTGTGAAGTATATTTATTTCGATAACTGTTTGCCACAATTAATTGTGATGACGTCATGTTCGTGTTATCAAATGTTTTTGTGTTTGCTCTAATGGTACTTCACAAAATTTCCAAGAAACCATTTTTAGAATACCTACGGTATTGTAAACAAATTTTCAAAAACCCTTTGTAAAGTTATAGTAATTATTTATTCCCGTGATTTATTCAATAATAGATGATTTGTTAGCCTATTTTATTTGATACTTTAATATATTATAAATAACTTAAATCACTAAAATATTAATAGATACTAACTCAATATAGTGAAGAACGAAAGCAAATTGGGTATTCATAATAACGTACAGGACGTACACATTCAGAGCTAAATAATATGAGTTGAGTGTTTTTATGCAACTAAAATGATTTCAGGTTAGCCAAAAGTCAGAAAACAGCGACCCTTATTTCGTACAGTAGTCTCTTCTGTACAATTCCGTAAAATAACGTTATTAGTCATCTAAATGAAGATTTTGTAATTTACCTCTGTTTGCCAACTAAAAAATCTACATAACTTTTAGTAATCATTATTTTGTTAAAAAATATGCACGATAAAGAAATGTAAAAAAAATATTCTACAAATCACTCGTACTTACTTCACTCCTTTGCGTTCTCTCAGATCAACTATACCATATTTTATTTAGGGTGTATACTATACAATATTTTATTTATGGTGTATTATGATGTTAAAGTGATAATAACTATGAACCGCTTTAAATAAGTACGTTTCGTATGCGATACGTTTTATTGTGCCTCCTTTTATGTAGACTCAGCTAATGGGTGATTTTGCCATCACGTTCTATTGATACTGTCTTTTGGGTGCTCCTTATACTCAATGAGATATACACTCGTACATAGTACATGTAACTTTTTATCAATATAACGCGCATACGATTATCTTCAAATTTTTGATAAAAGATTGATCAATCATTGTTGAATTTTACTATGACATCATATCGTCACCATTTCCTTTTTTAACCCCCGATCAAAAAGAGGGGGTTTTGACGTCGATTCCTGTCAGTCTGTCTGTGACACCGTAGGTAGCTCTTAAGGTAGCGGTTCGAGACCGTGACACGAGACCGCGACGTGAGACCGCGACCGTAGACCGCGACAGGCACTTAACACTATGGCATTGTATGGGTGCCTGTTCGCGCCGAGACCGCGACAGGAGACCGAGTCTTTAGTTCTATAGAGTCAAGTGCCTGTCGCGGTCTCCTGTCGCGGTCTCGTGTCGCGGTCTTAGCGCGAACTTGTACCTTTAAATGAATGGACCGGGTTTCGATACTGTTTTTTTTATTTGAAAGCCAATTATTTTCTTGTAGTGCTGTTTGACTATGTTTGGTTAATATGGATTTAAAATATTGTTTCACAACCTATCTCAATATGGGCACCTACTGAAAGGACTTGAGTAGTAAAATCCTATAACAAATTTCAAATCCAAGGTAGGCACAATTTAGTCATTATTTAGTAATTTTGGTAGAAGAAGTAAATTTGAATTTCGTGTCGTGTCTAGTCTGTGAATTCAAAACATCATTAAACCTATTTACTTCTACCTCTTTGAGGCCGAATTTATCGTACAACTTTTTTTAATTTGGTAAAAACTCAGACTCGGAACCTCCTTGGTGTCCTTTTTTTTAACTTGAGAGTATCTCTCTACTTATCGCGCAATTTTGTTTTCACTTATGGAGAAATAAAGTACCTACTTCGTCCCTCCATATATTCACATCATGTTGTTGTTGTTAAAACGTTAGGTTAAAAACAGGAAACACAGGAAATTTTTAACCTGTGATAAACCTAAAATGAATGATTTCGCGACGAAAAATGTTTTGACGGTACCTAACAGAATTAAATGAAACTGTTAATAATGCGCCAAGCATTTAGTCATTTCCTCGCTGGAGTGGGATGAAAAGTTACGTGTTGCACTCAAGTGCAAAGCATGAGTTCAATTTTAGAATCCTTCGTTTGCTCGGTCATCAAAATTGAGCACGCAATTAAAAAACAACTTTGGGCTCTTGTATAACAACTACTTAACTATTATTTTATCAGTTTTAGTGTTACTTTACACTAAACATTTAATTTGTGTTTAGAGAACGACACACTCACTAGCCACTTTATTGCACTCAAACTAAAAACAACAAACTGATTCACGGACAGACGCCGTAAAGGGTGCAGACATATTCATGTATGCAGATGATGTGGCTGCCATAGTAACCGCCCTTTCGATAGCGGAATTAGAAGATAAATTAAATACTGTAATTAACGGTTTAAACACATGGTTTCGTGCTAACGGTTTTATGGTAAACTCCAAAAAGACTCATTTTATTCACTTTTGTCTATCGGGTCACTATACAAAATCGCTAAAAGTCTTACTTGACGGGGTCCGGATTGAGCAGGTACAAAGCACAACATTTCTGGGGTTCGAGATTGACCGCTGCATGACATGGGAACACCACATCGACAAGATGTATGCTAAAGTAAGCAGTGCGTGCTTTGCACTAAGACGGGTATCCCGAGTGGTGTCTGCAGATGTATCTCGTTCGTGTTACTTCGCCACGGTGCATTCCCGGTTACAGTACGGAGCCGAACTATACGCACGCGCTGCCGACTGGGAGCGTGCTTTCCGCGCCCAAAAACGTGCCATACGCGCCATCGTGGGCGTGTCGCAATGCACATCCGTCAGACCATATTTCAAAGAGCTTGGCATACTTACGTTGCCTGCAATCTTGATCTACCAAGTAGCTGTGTATGTCAGAAACAACTTAGACTCATACGACACGCGAGAAGAGAGACATTCGCGCAATATACGTAACGCTGACAAGCTGGATAGTATACCTCACTCTCTCGCGAGATCGGAAAAACTGACTCACATTATGGGACCGGAAGTTTATAACACTCTTCCTAAAAATAGTTAAATTAGCACCGAGTTCGGGTAGCTTCAAAAACCGATTATAAAGCTGGCTTATCGATCAAAGTTTTTATAGTTACAGCGAGTTTTTATATAGTGATGGCAAACTCACAATAAAGTTGTAAAAAATTGACATTGTTCATTACAATTGTAATAAGTACATATATTTTAATTTTTGACACTTATTTGTACGATACCTATTATCGTACAATATAAAGTTCAATTTAAACTTTAAAAATGTATACTCTTTGTATACTCTTATTTTGTTTTTTTATAAAATTGACGTGTAAATTGTACATTTATCAATAAAGGACTTTGACTTTGACTTTCATACAACATTTTGTACAAGTGTAAAATGTGCCATAGTATTTTTATGAACATTAGATATGCAATAGCTCTATATCTCACCACTTTTTTTTCGAAGTCATATGAGTAATGCAACTATGTAATTTAAAAACGGTGAAGGAAAACATCGAAAGAAAACGGGTTTCTAAAATCTTTCGAGGTCATGGATTGGGTCGTCTACCAACCCGCACTGGGCCACCCGAGCGTGGTGGATTATAGCCTTGACCCTCTTCTTACGAAAAGTCCCCGAGTCACAACTGTCGGAATATTTAGTCGGCTACTTATGCTAGTAACTAAGAGGGTTACCTCTGTAGATCTCTAAAAATTAAACCAATGTACAAAAACAATGTCATAATATTTGTCCTTACAATTAATTAAAACACATTGTAGGGATACCCCGATTCAAGATTCAAGAACATCACGGCGTCGTAGGAATCCTACATTTATTAAAAGCCTGCTAAGACTGAAGCAGTTACTTCCTAGTTCATACCATTTAACCTAAGATCTCTATTAATTCCCAAGTGTTTACTCTTCGCATTGTTTGCAGAAACTAGTTATGGACACCTACTGTGTTTAGAATATAGGTACTACTTGGAGCCCTTATCAAAGTAGGTCGAGAAGCGTTGGAGCAATGTTTCCTTCTAGCTGTGTACCTTTCGACATAATGATGTTACTCGTTATCTTGTAATCACATCGTATACATGGTACTTTAAACTGCATTGTTATGAGAAACATTGGTTTATCCAAAAACTAGCTTATATGTATCCTCACTCTTTAAGTGTCGTATGATTCCCGTTTACAATTCTTGTCCATTCCTCCTCTACCAATGTATAGTTTAATAAATGTTTTAAACTATTTGTGCAAAGTGCGAGGCAGAAAAAAGCTACTTTGCTAACCCCTTTTTTCTGCCTTGCACGAAGTAAATTACGTGTCAATTACTTAATCTTATGGGTGCGAGCCCAATAATTTCACAAGGAAAGTTTTTTGTATGAAGTTAGCGACAAAATAGATGCAACGTCCATGATCCATTTGAAAGTGGTTAATCTAATATGAAAGAATGCTAAATTCCATCCAATATTGTATCACTTAAACCTCTAGTATGTGGCAAGAAATTTTTAATTCTCCGGAAATTGTGATTGTGATTCTCCAAAACTGTTTAGTAAATATTTTCACTTTTGGCAATAAATAAACTTTGATGAAGCAACCACTCCGATTCACTGAGGTATCCACATATCTACAAATGACTCATTGGATGTCACAACTTCATTATTTAGAAGCGTAAGTAAAAAACAATTAATGCCCATAACGTTCACATTCGTAACCTCTCACTGGGATTCCCTGACGTCAAGGATAACTAAGAATATCAATGAAACATCTGTCTGAATGGGGATCAAACTTTTGCTTGAAATGATGTACTTACTTACCAGCCACAGCTGCTACATCACACAAATGATTATATTCTTATGAATAAATTGTATAGCCAATGTAAATTCCAACATTTGAACGTAACATATTATTCGTGGGCAAGCTTATAACACCACTAACAAAGACTCGCACATACACAAAGCGCATATTGAGAAGATGTAAGATATTATGTCTCTTTCGAGTTCCTGATTTCTTACATACCTATAAATATTTTATAGTTTTACAGTTCTGATAGAAATAACATCAGTTTGTACTCGTAAGCTCAATGGTCACCTACAAAATCAGGTTAGCACGTAAATGCCTAATGTACTTAATCTATACCTATAACTATCCAAGTCTGACATTTTAATCAGATCAGATGAAGTCACTTTCTTAGGTATTATCCTAGTTGGCCCCAGATGGCCTCCACTGCCTACCAAACTTTAACGCAGAAGGAACATGGTCCTACTTACCTAAAGCTAGGAGGTAACTTTAATTGCTTACAAATGTCAATTAATTCACTGTCAATTCTTGTCCATTGACAATTATTTTATTATGAAACAGTTTTTTGAAACAAAATTTGCATCATGTGGAGAATTATACAGATCCTTTGATACACAGTTTCTACGAAATCCTACCTAACAAATATATTATCTAATATGATAAAATTTATTAAAAAAAACTTTATAAATAAACAAACATTCCAATGAAAACTACAACACATTATAACTATACCTATTAATGAAAAATCTGTAAACTTTTCGACACATTTTACGTGTTCTTTAAAAACCCGTAAAAATGCATAATGGTAGATTAGGTAGGTACCTAATCAAGTAGTTTGAATACAGTAGGTACTGTATTCAAACTACTTACATAATACAAATAACTATTATTGACGACAAAACGATACAAGAAAAGTTTTTTTTATTTCGTAATCATGTCCACTAATTATAAATATCGTGAAGTAAATAACATAGAAAATTATATAATTTTCTAACGAGTTTATAATATCAATGTCAATCATTCATGTAGTTACAAACCAGATGAATGAGTACCGAGTAAAGAAGCAATTTACTCAGCAGGAATGTTGAGAATCCTATCCAAGTGGATGAGCTCAGATCCCGGATTAAAACAACAATCATAAAAAGTCCTAAGATCATGTAGACTGGCGCCGTATCAATATTTGTAAATTTACAGCGCTGCCGATTTACGACGGAAATACCCTTACTTCTGGTAAAAATCAAGTGTTGATTAATTGCTTACCTACTAGCAATAACATCTTTTAAAAACAAAACTATTTTCACAAAAACAACACTTAGGCACTTCACTGTTATGAGTAGGAGTTTCATTAATAGTTCCTGTCTGGGTTAGGACAGGCAATATTTCTTGCTTCGTAAATTCAAGCAATACTTAGCATGCAAGTGTATCTAGTCATTAGTATTTCGAACTCACTGTTTTTCAATGTCTTGTCGTTAGAACTTTGTTCGCTTTCTCGTTTTTGAAAATATCGTTTCGCAAGCGCTTGGCTATTTACACGGGTAATGGTTAACATCTTACCAAAACGTGTAAGTAGGTGCCCATAAATTTATTTCAGAAAGCTTAACCTTTTCCGTGTTATCTTGATTACAGGACTGGCAACACTGCTTATTACCACCTATTAAACGCGTGCGCCAGCATAACATGCATTAAAGTGCTAATTATTGCGGACGCAATCTTGTCGATGAACACATTTCTCACCTTGGCTGAGGTCAATAACAGAACTAGCCACTTAGCTTAATGCTATGCTTGTACTTACCGTTTACTTTGTTAATAGGATTTAAAAGAGATTAAGACAGTTTTCATATTAACCTGTATTGTATCACGCTTCAAGGATCCGTCAGAGAACCAAGGTTACCGACTTAGCTCAACGCATTAATTTGCAAACTGAAGTGGCAATGGGCCGCGGTCATATCTGTCGCAGAACCGATAACCGTTGGAGTAGATATTTATGTTCTTGAGTAGAGACCACGAATCGGCAAACATAAGTAGTGTATGACACGACGACGTCTCGACATCCTGAGACTAAATTAATGGAGTGACTAGATATATGCGGCAGACTGCAGATAGTGGATGATAGAGATGTAGAGCTGATGACAAGGCTGAATGGCAAGCCACGGGAGAAGCCTATGTCCAGCAGTGGACTAAAATATACTGACAATGATAATGATGCATCATACTTACCTATGTAATTAAACTAAATATTAGCTTCCTGGAAACGAATTGACGTATCAATATAGGTACATCATAAGAGGTGTTCCTTATACCATCACATTTGGAAATTATCAACCGTAGGTATTCCAAAGATTTACTCAAAGCTTACCAAATTTTGGGGTAGGTAAAGCCAAATTAGTTCAGAAATTTCCGACAGTAGTGACGTCAACGAACAAAAAGAGACTATTTTAAGTTTATTTTAGTTTTGTTTAGGCAACCAATACGAAAAATCTTTTTTATTGTTTTAACTCTGAATAAGTACCCGATATCCGTGATAAGTACCATCATTAGATAAATTTATGACATATATATTATTGACATGGTTCGTGTAATATTGAGCATGATGCGGCTCGCCAGTTTTTTTACATTAACTTGGCTTGCCACACTACTGTGTGTCATACATATTATGTAATTTTTTTGAAATTTACCTAATTCGTGCTGAAGTTCTATACAAAACCTATAATATGATATATTTATCCTATACGATTATTGGTTTTATGATATTCCTACCTACTAACCTACCTACAGTCCTATCCATCCAATTCAATAAGGACCTATCGCATAGTTCTGATTTATGGCGGTATTCATGCAAGACTTTTAGCGGCAAGATACCATCGGACTTCAAAGGCGGCTATTACCGTGATAAATGACAATTGTCTTGTCCTCCGAGGACAATAAATACACCATCGAGACTTGTGCGATACTATTTCTCGCTTTATGATCATTAAGAAGTATTGTCAGCAATGGCAGTGATATTTGAATTGAATGCCTTCACCGTCGCTGCAGTTATCTACAGATTGATCGGAGATAACTACCGTTATAATGATACGAGTTAAATGATTGTTGTTGTTTATAAAGGGCGCTTGGGTGTCAGTTATATGACGGTAATGAAGTGTTGGTAGATACTTTGTGTAGACTTCGTCATTACTATTAGACTTTTTGCATTGGTATGATTCTACGATTAACTGAATTGGCGATGCAAAGTTGTTCCACCGTTTCCCGTCCCGTGGTAGATCGTAACCTTTGAAATAATTCAATAGAATACATTATGTAGCCCATATGTGCATATATGCATGTGTGCAGGGTCCTCCTGGGTAAGTTTGCCAGCTATTCTACCGCCAAGCAGCAATGTGCGAGCATTATAGTATTCCGATTTGAAGAGCAATATATTCAGAGAAATTACACGACAAAGAGGTAAATAATTTTACATCTCTGGGTGACGAGGGCAGTGCAGTTAGACAGTAACTTGGATTTTTCATTTTCAAATAGTTGTGAGGCACTGGCAATCAGACATGCTCGTCGCAGCACTCTCCCATTGACGTATAAAAAAGTCAGACATAGTCTCGCTAAAACAAAAACTGTGACAATAGAGTCGGCCACTAATGCACGCGTGCGTTGTCACTTGTCACTACGAGTTTGACATTTTGTACAAATGTAGCGCAACAAAAAATTTGTAAATATTTTTTACGCTTAAAATATTTTAATCGTCCACTGTACCAAAGTTCCCTACAGACTATCGCAAAATTACCCTACCACAAAAGTGTAAATAGGCATATAATCATTAAAATTATAATTTTAGTTATTGGTTTGGAATTTCCGTATTTCAAGTTTTATGCGTATTTGATTGACTTTTATAATTGTGAGAGTTTTGATGTTTGATACTTAATCACGTTGGAACGGTTAAACAGATCGGATGAAATTTGAAGCACAGTTAGATTATAGTCTGGAGTAGCTTTGATCGCAGGTTCGCAGTAAATTACAAGAACGGGTACTATGCGGGCAACAATGAGTGATATTGCTACTAAGACATTTTTCACTTATTATAGCTTTGACTTTTCTCAGAACATTATTGAATGTTATTTTCAATGACTATTTCCATTTAAATACGAATAATATTAATACATGAATAGATTTAAAATAGGTACAATTAAGTATAAACAGTAAAATACGGGCTACGTGACGAAACCAACGTCATCCCATCGTCAGTCATCATCTCATATCCAAAATGCAAAAATGAACACATCCATTGTTTATTTATATACCCAATTAAATTA
Organism: Ectropis grisescens; assembly: GCA_017562165.1. Lineage (NCBI taxonomy): Eukaryota > Metazoa > Arthropoda > Insecta > Lepidoptera > Geometridae > Ectropis > Ectropis grisescens. Next base: position 15,403,949 of record CM029788.1, on the reverse strand, counting down.
TTATGACAATGCAATGACGTAGAATAACAAACATAAAGTCAGTTTACTCCAGAAATAGGATTCTGAGTAGAGATGTTACAACGGTCCGTTATCGCCACGACCGACGGATACGTCAAAATCAGGCGTCACAAAGTCGACGCGCCTTAAATAGTAATATACACAAGTGTTATTTTTCTTTGAATGATGGTAGATGCGTCACCGGCGCAGAGAAGGAAGCGCCAGCAAGCAACACTTGACTCGAGCCGCCCACCATGACGCCTCCACGGCGGCAGCCGATGACGTCACAGTGATTGACATATCGTTTAATTACGACACGGGATGAAATGCAGAGTGTGTGCGAGTATGGGTGAAAATTAGCCTCGCGGTAATCTGCAATTACAAAAAAGTATACATTATGTACGTAACTGATTAAGAACAATGTTTCCAGCTATTTGAGTAACACATGGTAAAATAATATAGAACTATGAAATTATAGAAAGCTTAACCTCTTCTCAAGTAATTGATACATAATCTAATATGCTACAAAACACAAGAAGAGAGACTACAAAACCTGATAAGAAACGCGATTCCATCAATGATTTTACGGGTTGATGTGACCAAATTTAGCGCTGCGATTGTTCCAACACTAAAAATAAACTCTATAAGGTAAACTTATTTTATAACAAATCATTTGATAAAACATTAAAACCCACTTAGTATAATACCTGCCAATTATTTATAACGACATAACGATGTACCAACAGCGCATGAAATACCGGCGCGGGATTTGTATTTTGACAACTAATTATTAGGTAGACTATAGATATCTATTAGGTAGTAGTAAAACACAAGGAATCGTAAAACTTGCAAACAAGTCCATTCAACATAGTAAAACATCATGTACAACTTGGTTGGCAAGTAAACATTTGTCAAGAAATTCCATCTTTAGAAATATTACTTTTGCTGACACTTGATAAAACAAGACGTCTTTGTATTATGATGTTCTCATTGAAATGTCTATTAGCTCGTCTGTATTTACAAATTTCTCATACATTTCAAAATGAACGTCTTACTTAGCATACAGTTGCAACACAAAATGACGTGACATCTTATCTGCTATCTTTATTATAATCGGTAGTGCTTGCGGTACCAAAAATGGGAATATGTTGGTACCTTTTACCTACTTATCATCGGTTTGAGCAAAGTAATTGTTACTTATATTTAAATCACTTAAACAATTTAAACGTTGGTGCACTCTGTAGGTTCAAAAGTGACTTGCAATGAGGAATGTTGACTTGTTTGTTATATGAAAATTCGTATAAATGATCTAATATTATATTGGTATACTCGTATTATATAAATAGAGGGTTGCGGTCTATGGAGTAATGATATTGGTCAATAATCTTTGAATCACACCTCATGTTTGATATTTTGAAATATTTATATCAATATTGTTTGCTTGGAAAAATAGTTTCCAATAATAAGGTTGGAATTTGGTTTACATTTATATTGTGTTTATAATTCAATGGTTTACGTACTCGTACCTAAACAATAAAGAATAATTATTAGATTATACATAAATTTCCTTGTTACTATTTAGTACCTAATGATATTGTTGAAATAAGCGTGGCGACAAATTTATATTTAAAAACTGGTAACATTGTCAACAATCCACAACTTTTCCCGATTGTGATCGCTTGCCACCAGATCTAACGTCTACTCATTCCTAGTAATAAATATCTCCTCTCTTCTCATAACATGCCACTACTAAGAGAGTTCGTCAGATTTACCAATTTTTAAACTTCCTCTAATATACTTAGTTAACTCCACAACAAAGTGGTATTATTATATGTATGCTGTTGTATAAAGAAACAAAGTCATGCCTATTTCAATTTACGTCCAGTGCAAAAATGATCGATCGTTTCGTCCTCGACTTTCACTTAACCATCAATTTTACTCTAGTTCTAAGCATAGTCGTACATTAATTATATCAAACATAGTTCAATCATATTTAAGTGGTCTTGACTCAGACTAAACAGTTTTATATAATACCCGAAAAAAATCCCACAGGAACCTATTATTACAAGTACAATAATTGATTTTAAACAGTTTGCCGGTTGTTAAAATGATTTATTGAATTGCTGCCAATTTCTTTCTGACAGCTTTCAGTAGATTAATTTATTTAGAAACGGTAGGAGACTGTGTAAACTATTTCTAGAATGCATCACAGGCGCACTCAAAAATAAACGAACGTTGTTTTTTAAATAAATTGTAATAAAACAGGAAACACGGTCTAAAGAAAATGGGACGTGTCCAACTACAATAGCCAAAATAAACAGAGTACCTATCAGAAGCTAGCTAGCTTTATTTTAACCTCAAAAAGCCGGTTAGGTTAGCCTAGGTATTTGTCAGCCTCTTAACTATCCTTACCTTTTTAACCGACTTCAAAAACTGAGGGAGTTTTCAATTTGGTTGCACGTGTCTTTTCTTATATTTGTTACGCGAAATCTCCGCATGTGATATGATTTATATAATTATTTTTTTGTTTGGTAGGCTATACTTCAAAGATAGCGCCATATACTTTTATCGATATCAGTACTTCACTGTTTTTTGATGACGGTTTTTGAAATATCTACAAAAGTCTGAAGTTTACTTCCCTCGGTGATAATAATTATATTCGTCCTACCTCGCTGTCTTATAGGAACAGTGTATAGTTGATTTCACAAAAAAAAGATATGTACGGTCTAATTGAGAAACTTAAAAATTGAGAAAATTTAAGTCGGTTAAAATATACGAAATGATTGAAATGTATTCGAGTGTCTGAGTTTAATTTAAAATTTAAATAGGTTTTAGTTTTCTCGTGAAAAATTTACTTGTTAACCTGAGCGTTAGATTCTTTATTCAAGAAATAGTTTAGTGAAAATATTTGATTTCATTCCAAATGATGACCACTCCCCTGTGGATTCGGAAAGAAGGAGAAGATTAAATAATCGAGGCAACTGTTATCGCTAGTTTACTGGAATGAACTTGGCTGGCCACATTGCCATGTGTCTAGATTACGTTTCTAGAATGAAACAGAAAAAAACAAATTCTTTAATAATGTGTCTGTATTTCGGTTTACGTTTTAGAACTTTGCAAAATCCCATTGAGTTGAATAAAAAAATACACATAATCAAGGCAAACAAAACCTTTTTTTTTCTAGTAAACAACATTTCTGCTTTCTTTATTTCTTAAATAAACTAATATGAATGCTCTGCCACTAGAGTAGAGCCCTAATTGATGCGAAAAACTATCGATTTTGTAGAGACAAAATGTGTTGAAACTCCATTCGTGCCCCACGCCATTAAGATCGTATCGTTTCCATAAAATTAACCGAACATGTGAACTGCTAACACCAAATGCACATGATTTACTAACAAGTCTAACAGCAGTCTATAATTACTGGGGTTAAACAATGGACACCTTTTCATAAAATATGCCGTTACTGTGCCATTCCTCTAATTGAATGTGAAAGGGCCAATTCTCTATACAGCTTGGCACAGAAAAGGAGCAAGCACAAGCCAACAATGAAATCATAATGGGAAATTTAGCTTTTAAATAAACTTTGTATAAATCATTTTTTGTGAGGATTAGACAAACATTTTAGAACGTATAAATCAATAAATCAACAAATCGTACGAGTAATTTTGGTAAACAAATACTACTTTAATAAAATTCCTTAATATTTTCGAGTATAATAGGTAATTAAAATACAACGTAGCTAAAACAGAACTGTTAGTATTCCGAAACGGAAGAGTTCCGGCGACGGTGCCAGATGTTTTCTTGACAGGTTTACCAGTAAAGGTGGTTAGGTAATTCAGATATCTTGGCCACATGATGACGGAAGACATGACGGGCAACCTTGACATGGAGCAGGAGAGAAGGAGCCTGTCCATCAGCTGTAACATGCTCGGGCGACGTTTTGCAAAATGTTCGGATGAAGTTAAGCTGACCCTGTTAAAGGCTTACTGTAAGTGCCTATATACATGTCAGATTTGGACGGGATACGCTAGAGCAGCATATAGTACCATAAGGATTCAATATAATGATGCATTTCGGATCCTTATGAAAAAACCGAGGTTTTGCAGCGCGTCGGCCATGTTCGCGGATATGAGTTCCTGATTTCTTTGCTGTTGTTGATTTTAATATAATAATATTAAGATTTAATAATGTAAGAGTGTTTATGAGTGTTTGGAAATGTACAGAATAATTGTCATAACTTATTGTTCTTCTTTATAATTTTTTTGTTTTTTTTTATGGGTTATTTGCCTGAAATAAACGTATTTATTATTATTGTTATTTATTATTTCCCTAGCTAAAGACAACTATTGATACTTTTTAAGGCCCTATGACACATGAACTCTGGAAGCATCTACTGCCTACCGATCTTTTGGGGTAGGGAAGGGCTCTACAAACATAAACTTACTCAACAATACTTACGCGCATATTTTAGAGCATAGGGCTACATATATATATATTAGGCATATTATATAGCATATGTATACCTAAAATTACACATGAAGAATCAAACGGTGAATATTATGCTACAGCAAGTATGACTGCTAAAACGACCTTTTGAAAACCAAACGCTGTGCTCAGTACTTAATTACCAATCATAATAATAATTGAATGTTGGTTTCGTTTTGGCATTTCCCACGGTAATTCCCGTACTGAGTTTGTATTAATTAACAATTAATTAAATGAAGCAGTGAAACGTAGTAAATAGAATTGTTCAATTTCTCAAACAATAACATCCCAAGCAAAATCGTTACATGCGTACTTGCTCATAAAACATCCCGTAGTCTTTAAATGGATGATCTCGAAACCGCTGTCTCAGCGTCCTATTTAAGCAATACGAGTGGGACGATGACATAACAGCATTCCCAATTGTTGCAGGTTACTGCCCCGAAGTTCCCGGTGGTGATCAAGATAGGTCACGCGCACAGCGGCGTGGCCAAGGTGAAAGTGGACTCATTGGCCGACTTCCAGGTAAGACCAACCTCACGGCTACGCACCTCGATTAATATGCTAATCTGCTCCGTTTTAAAGTTCATGTTGCGAGTAATAGTTCTCACAACGTGTTATTAGCTGTAACCTTGTTATTTTTTCTTGTACAACAAAGTCTGAGAGTGAGAAACTTGTAAATATAAGTTTCACTCACAATTCTAATATTGAAACTTGTTTTATAATACCTATAACAAAAAATAATGCTAATTTGGGTTTCTTTTTACTACAGCTTTGTTAACCATGCTTAGATTTGTACAATACATTGACCACATATTTGTTTATGTTGGTGACTATTTTGTGGGTATCAATCTTACCTTACTTTTATAAAAACTGTAGGTTTCCAGAGTTATTCAAGTTTAAAGAACAGAAAAGCTCCCAATGGTAATATTCAAACGTGGAAAGGCTTTTGTGAGGGAGTTATCAAGGAGTTTTACCGGCCACTAACATGCCCTAACGACCTCAATTACGGGACAAATGGGTTGGGGCTTAGACGTCCCAGAGTCTGTGAGGGTCGAATAATTAAAAGATTTTGTGACAAAGCCTTGTTACACGGCTAGGCTTAGCTAGGAAATTGAGAAATTGAGTGCGAATAGTTTTGTTTACCACGTAAAAGCTTCTGTACGACATTCAAGACAAATTGACCTAATCTTGTCGTATTTTTATGAGAGTATGGTATCATTTCATCCGTCTATATCAGCCATCATATTTGTATTGGGTTCACCAATTTCCTATTCATACCCTCTTACGAGCTCTCCGCCCAAACACTCCTTTGCCGTAGTAATCTTTCACACTTACATTCATTGATGTTTTGGTGATGTAGTGTTCTTCGATATGCGCCTATTTAGTATCAACTTCATTTTGCCTATTATTGCAGGATATTGCTGGAGTAGTGGCTATGCTTGGAACTTACTGCACAGTGGAGCCATATATTGACGCAAAATACGACATTCACATACAGAAAATTGGCACAAACTACAAAGCGTTCATGTGAGTATTCTACGCCTAATCTAAACATCAAAATCGCCTGTGATATGGGTGCAAACAAACACAGGCGTTAACATTGAACTGACCCTGTACCGCAATCTCATTGCGATGATTTAACGAAACCATTAATAGTTTAATAGTTTATTGAGTAAATATGTCTCAAGAAAATCATAATAATATGACCACTACAAGTGAAAACTAAATAAATACTTTGTATGCTATTCAATTATTCAACTTTTTAGATAATTTTATAATAAGATAAATATACATATATATATATATACATACAATTATACATAGTACTAGTACATTATTTCAAAAAGGCTAAAAATAAACATTGGAGCTCAACATTTCGTATGCTGGAGTAGCAAACCTGTTGATAAGATTCAAAACTATGGTCCACGAAATGTATAACTTCAATAACTTTGGCGTAGTTCAAAATGCAGTGTTTAGTATGAACGCGCAGTGCTTAACTCCGAGACAGTTGACAGTATGTCACCAAAACATTAACTCGCTAAATGACAAGACTCAACGATTAGAAGTTCTCTTAGAAACTGACCTTAAGTGCGATGTTCTTGCATTAACAGAACACTGGCTTACCGCCCCAAATCTACAATGTATTCATTTAAAAGACTACAAGTTGGTGTCTAGTTTTTGTAGAAATAATGTTATCCATGGCGGATCCTGTATTTTTGTAAATGAAGCACTAAAGTGTGTCGAAAACGTTGAGTTATCAGCATTGTCAGAAGAAAGGTTTTGTGAAATCTCCGCAATTGACGTTATGGACTTTGACATTACTATCATTTGCATTTATCGCACAGGCCTAGCTCATGTTAGAGGTTTCTTAAGTGGCCTGGAACGTTTGCTCGATAAGCTCAGTGAAACCGATAAAACATTTATGATTCTCGGTGATATAAACATAAACATCTTAGACAGCACTAGCACTGACTTTAAAAATCTGTTCGACATACTCAACTCTCATGATGTGAGTTCGATTGTAGACTTCCCTACTCGTATAACAGAAACGTCACAAACAGCGATCGACCTAATTTTTACAAATGTAGCGCGAGAACTTACTTCGGCAACCTCAATAAATACGCTTCTGTCAGATCACTTAGCCGTACGTGGGTGGTAACATTCGCCTGTTCAGCGCCAGCACAGCTCACTCGTCTTAGTCGTGATTTATCGCAGAATAACCGCGCAAACTTTGTGATGGCTATTGACAGTATAGATTGGTCTGAAGTAAGTGAGAGAAACAAAACCGCTCAAACATTTGTAGTAGCACTGATCAATATTTTAGCAAATAAGTATGACACTTGTTTCCCGATAAAACGAACACCAAATAACAAACGTGATGCTTCGTGGGTTCCGCCTGATATTCTAAATCTAAAATCATTGTTGTTTGATATTTCGAAATTAGTTGACCAATTTCCTGAAGAAGAGAACTTAATAGCTATGTTTGACGATCTCAACAGGAAATACAATTCTACTTTGAATGTGTCTAAAACAAATCATTACAATAGCATAATACATGGAAGCACGAATCCATCTAAAGCTATGTGGGGAATCGTGAACACGGAGAGGGGGAAAAACAATTCGCCTAGGTTGAACTTTTCCGAGATCGTAAAAGATTGTAACGGCAGTAAGTTTAGTTCGCCAAAAAATGCCGTAAATGCTATGAACGTTCGGTTTTTAAATGCAGCTGCTGCCTGTGGGGCGCCTAAAGCTAATGCTGCTACTGTATGTAAAATTTTAGTATCTGCGCGTCAGGCGTCTGACCGTTCCCTCAGACTAACAAGTTTTTCGGCTGATGAGGTATTTCGCATAGTCTCCTCCAGAATACCTCCAAAAAAGTCAAAAGACATATACGGTGTGTCGATGGAGCTAATTAAACTAGCAATTTTGCCTCTAGCTACGGTTCTCGCCACACTGTTTAATAAGTGTCTTAGGGAGGGGTCGTACCCGTCGCCGCTGAAGATATCGAAAGTGTCCCCGATATTTAAAGGCAAAGGCAAACGGGACGATATTGATGGATATAGACCAGTATCGATTATACCAGCAATAGCCAAAGTATTCGAAAATGGCTTGAGTTCGCGATTAGTGGCCTATCTATCGGAAACCGAGGCACTGTGTGAACAGCAATACGCATACCGCGAAGGAGGTCTACGACTTCTCTAACGCGTGAAGTGATTCGTAGCGTGTTGGCTGCCCGTGAACGTAAAGAGCAAGTAGCCGTCTTATGCTGTGACTTATCGAAGGCCTTCGATGTTGCAGACCATGAGACCTTAGCTTTAAAGCTGAAACACTATGGCATAGCTGGGAAATCATACGAGGTATTGACTGACATGTTACGAGGCCGCTCTCAAGTAGTGGATGCTGGCGATGGCGAGAACAAATCAGACCCGTTGCCTTCGTCTATGGGAGTACCGCAGGGTTCGTCAGTCTCTAATATTATGTTTTCTCTCCTACTAAACGATCTACCCGAAGCCGTGAAGGGTGCAGCCATATTCATGTATGCGGATGACGTGGCTGCCGTAGTCACAGCTCTTTCAATAGAGGAATTAGAAGAGAAATTAAATTTTGTAATAAACGGCTTAAATTCATGGTTTAGCGCCAACGGTTTTATGCTAAATTCAAAAAAGACACACTATATTCACTTTTTGTCTGTCGGGACACCATACAAAACCGCTAAAAGTCTCGCTAAATGGTGTTAGGATTGAGCAGGTACAGAACACCGCATTTTGGGGTTCGAGATTGATCGCAGCATGACGTGGGAACATCACATCGACAAGATGTGTGCTAAAGTTAGCAGTGCGTGCTTTGCGCTAAGACGAGTTTCCCGAGTGGTGTCTACGGAAGTGTCACGTGCATGTTACTTCGCCACAGTGCATTCACGGTTACAATACGGCGCCGAGCTATACGCGCGCGCTGCCGACTGGAAGCGTGCGTTCCGCGCCCAAAAACGTGCCGTACGTGCCATTGTTGGCGTATCGCAATGTACATCCGTCAGACCATATTTCAAGGAGCTTGGTATACTTACTTTACCTGCTATCTTGATCTATCAAGTGGCTGTGTATGTAAAAATAATCTAGAATCGTACAACACGCGAAGAGAGAGATTCTCGCAACATACGCAACGCCGACAAGCTGGATGTTATACCACACTCTCTCACGAGGTCACAGAAGTTAACTCACATAATGGGACCGGAAGTTTATAACGCTCTTCCCAAAATAGTTTTATCGGCCCCAAGTTTCGGCAGCTTCAAAAACAGATTAAAGTGCTGGCTTATCGATCAAACTTTTTATAGTTACAGCGAATTTTTAGAGAGTGATGGCAAAGTTCCCATAAAAATGTAAATAAATAAATTTGACATAGGTTAGTACAATTGCTATAAAGACATTATACTCGTATAATGCTTGACAGTTTTCTGTACAATAATTATTGTAATACAGTAAAGTAGTAGTTTCAAACTTTGAAAATGTATACAATTTGTATGCTCTTTCTTTTGTTTTTATTTTTTATTAATTGACGTGTAAATTGTACATTTATGAATAAAGTACTTTGACTTTGACTTTGACTTTAATAAAAATGAAGCAGTAGCCCACTAAATGTTCCCACAGCTGGGGCTTTCTCTCGCAAGGAGAGAGTCAAGACCATAACCCACCACGTTGACCCAGCTCGGGTTGGTGGATGTAAATTGTACTAACAAAATAACAACTCATGATATAAGTTCCAGTTCTTGTAGATGTATGGCATCGTGTTTTTCTGTTGTTTGTAACGTAGCTTCTGTTGATTTTCAGGCGCAAATCTATTTCCGGGAACTGGAAAACTAATCAGGGCTCGGCCATGCTCGAAGCAATCGGCATGAATGACAGATACAAGATGTGGATCGATGAGGTAATCCTACGTTATTTACTGGTTTTTCCATATGTCATCAACAGGAACAAAGCCATTGGATTTCTATTACGCCTGAATTAATCCCGCGAACATATTGACAAGACGTCAACAGACCTCCAGCCTTTACGTCATAATAAAAACCTGGTAAAATCACATGCTGATTTTAGTAGTGGTAGGACTCTTGGCAGAGTCCGCCTGGGGAAGTACCACACCTTTGCCAGTTATTCTACCGCCAAGCAGTAATGTGCAAACATTACTGTGTTCCGGTTTGAAGGGCAATGTTTCCAGAGAAATTACTGGGCTTAGAGATATAAGATCTTAGATCTCTGGGTGACGAGCGCAGTGCAGTGCTAGGTAATGATTTGGATTCTACATGTTCCAATAGCTGCGTGTCACTGTGCTGTTATGTGTCAGGCATGTTGCTTACCATCAGGCACATGTCCTGATCGTCTCGTCACTATTTATTTAAAAAAAAAAAAAAAAAAATGAACAACCTATACCTAATCGAACAAAGTCATCCAGGCTCTGTTTGAATTGTAACTAAATTAAATAGGTAGGTTGTAATTGTAGGATAAATACATTGCTGCATTTTCATCGTGAAAGTGAAATCGGGTTTCTCCCGACGCGACGTCGCGACGTACGGTAAAGTTAACGACAGTCAACCCTGTAAAGAATTAGGGGTGTCTCGGGCGGTACTCAGAGGGTCCGCGATCACGCACACATTCGCAGCGTGACGTAAGGTGGCTCAGTTGGTAGTAAGTCTACCTGCGAAGCCATGGGTCATGGGTTCGATTCCCCACCCAGGATAAATAATTGTGTGATAAATGTAAATATTTGTTCTATTTATGGGTGTTTCTATGTTAGTATAATGAGTATAAATTTACAATCGTCTACCATAGGTTCGAGTAGTGTCCAAACATTGCTGTGTTCCGGTTTGAAGGGCAATGTTTCCAGAGAAATTACAGGGCTTAGAGATATAGTATCTTAGATCTCTGGGTGACGAGCCCAGTGCAGTGCTAGGTAATGATTTGGAATCTTCATGTTCCAATAGCTGCATGTCACTGTGCTGTTATGTGGCAGGCATGTTACTTACCATCAGGCACAATGTTCTGCGCATCTCGCCACTCTTTATTTAAAAAAGTGTATAAATATTATATCAGCTACCTGGCTCCCTTAGTACAAGCTTTGTTTAGTTTGAGGTTAGATGGTGTTGGGTTTGAAACGTCCACAAAACAATAGTGGCTGCCCTAGTGGCTTAGTTGGTAGTAGCTCTGCCTGCGAAGCCGAGGGTCGTGGGTTCGATCCCCACCCAGTGCAAATATTTGTGTGATGAATTCAAATGTTTGCACTGTGTCTGGGTGTTTCTATGTATAATAAGTATGTATTTAAAACTATATAAGTATTATATCAGCTATCTGGCTGCCATCACACAAGCTTTGCTTAGTTTGGGGTCAGATAGTGTAGTGTGTGAATTGTCCACCAATATTTAAAAAAAAATAAAAAAAAAAATATTTTTGTGTATATTCCAGGTGAGCGAGATTTTCGGGGGTCTGGAGGTGTGCGCGTTGGAACTGGTGGTGGGCAAGGACGGGCGCGAGCACATCATCGAGCTGAACGACTCCGCCACCTCCTTCATGGGGGACTCGCAGGAGGAGGACCGCCGCCACCTGTCCGACCTCGTGCTGCAGCGGATGCAGGTCATTCACTAAATATCTTATGGTAGTGATAGGACTTTTTGCAGACTCAGTTTGTGAAAGTACCACACCATTACCAGTTGTTCTAACGACAAGCAGCTATGTGCACTGTGTTCCGGTATGAAGGGCACTGTTTGCAGAGAAATCACTGGGCATAGATATTTATCATCTTATATATCTGGATGACAAGTGCAGTTTTATGTAATAAATTGAACTCATGTTGCAATAGCTGCTTGCGTGACGCTGTGCTGTTATGGGCATCATCAGGCACATGTCCTGCTCGTCCTGTCACTCTATAATTTAATTACCGTAAACACTCATAAAGAGGAAATTGCACTAGCCCCGTTGGTAATTTGGTGAAAATATCAATCCTATCGACAATTGAAAGTAACCCCAAACATGTTTTTTATTACCGCAGTCGTAACTGGAGATTCAATTTACAGCAAAATAAATTTCCCTTATTCGCCAAAAAATAAAGCATATTAATTAATTCACTTTCTCTTCTGCAGGCTGTGTGCCGGCCGGGTCTAGCGAAGGCGACCTCTCGTAGCTCCGTGTCGGGCAGCTCGGCGGCGGGGTCTCCGAGCGAGGAGCGCGCGCCGGGCGCGGTGGGCCCGCCAACGGTGCCGCCGCCCGCGCCGCTGGCAGCCTCGGCCAGCATCGACCGCCCGCTGCCACCCATACCAGCCGAGCCGAGCCAGCCGCCGCCGCCGCCGCTCACCCGTCGCGACTCGCAAGGTGTGTACTCTGGACTCAACAGTCGACACCTTTGCAACTCGATCACTACCCTTGTAGGTCTTATTTTTCAATTTAAACATGCAACTCACAGTTATATCCAGTACATTGCATGCTTGAGTTAAGATAGGAAAGGACTTTGGCCCTAAAGATACCCAACTTATCAAAGGAAATATCCAAATCTGGCTTCATGAGATCGATGAAACGCGGTCAATGCGCTTTTGTCGAGTTCTTGTTGAAAAATCTCGATTCGTTACGAAACACCTCTTCTTTCTTCTTTCACAATCTTTGGACTGCTTGATTTGATATATTCTTTATATCTACTCATTAGGATTTGTAATACGTTTCATCTAACCACAGAACAGTCCGCACCACCCAAATCTCCACTCAAAGTGAACAGAGTGTTCACATATTAACTACCCCGTGTCACTAATTTCAACGAATTTCTCATACAAAACGGTACCAGGGTTTCTTATTTATTTCATTTTGAATATGTTTAGACGCTACGGTGATGATTTAATATACAAACATAAAGGAAATTAGTAGGATTAAATCTGTCGATTTGTGTTTGACCAAGATTCGTCTAATAATTAATTTATAGATTTTATATAGTTACCATATGAGAAGATTCCTTCCCTGATTTTATTTTCACTTTTCTTGATGCTTTTTGCATGTATGTGTAAAATGGATAAATTTATAAACATAGTTTTTATGTCGTATTTGCTTAACGTATAAATCGATAGAAACACTAAATATTGTTGACGTGTAGATTTGCTGCCCAAAAAAACCGAAGTCCTATAATACACTAAATGAAAGACACTACTCATGAATACAATGTTTAAGTAAATTAATAATCTATTCAAACTATAACAGTAATCCAATCATGTAACGATGATATCGTCTAACCATCTCGCAGCTCATCAATAGCCCTAGTTAGATACGCCTGTAAACGGCAGCCAACGGGAAGTTAAATGTTTCGATAAAGACACAGCACGATCGTCGTTGCGATGTGTGTAGTCAAGCTCTGCCCCTAGCTCTTTGTGCCGCGACAGAGCTCGGGGTTGATCTGGCTATATCGCATCGCGCTTCATCATGCCGCATAAGAAGCACCCGCCACTTGGAGCTCTTTTAATACACAAACAGCTTTCACCGTCACTTTATCCAATGTAACTTCAGTACCCATAGCACGAACATTTACGTATATTATGTGATAATTGGGATGATGTCTGAATCAAAAATATACCATTCTAATCAGTCAGGTAAATTTTGGTAAAACGTACCCGTTTTATGTTATATCAAATTATTAAAACTTGACAAAGATATACATAGATCATCAAACTTCCGTAGCGGGAGTGTGACGTCACGAACACATCTTCATAAAAATCGTGCCATAAAGTGACGTCACTCTTAACTTCTAAGCACTGTACCGTCATGATTGTTTCTTTGTGAAACAAAAGATAAAATAAGTGTACAATATGTTCTAATAATCTAATTGTCAGTGGCGTAGCGTGCCTTGCCAGGGCCCCGTGTACATAAGTATTTGTTTGTTGGCCCTTATGAAGTGTAGGTAAAGATTCGTCACAAAAGAAAAAAAAGTGTTTGCTAATTATTATATTTACTATATTATTATATACTTCTATTTGTTTTGCTAATTACATTTGTATTATAGTGTGTAGAACACAAAATGTCATCTCTTTTAAATTTAAACTGAATATGGGCTTAAATATTTTTATTTATTTGTAGTTATTTTTATGCCATATCTTCACTTACTCATCAAAACATGTATTGTTATCCGCTTTTATTTTACGACTCAAAGATTTATTTTGGAGGTTCATTTTTCGATAAAATACGCCCATTTATTTGTAAGTAGGGAATTACAACATGGAAAATTGACTAAATATTTTTTTATTCAAGCGTCTCAATCATCGACGGTGTCATCGGCGTCCGCAGCCCCCAGCACCGCTAGCAGCACCGCCCCGCCGGCGCCGGGCTCCGCCGGCGGCCGCGGGGGCTTCGCCCGCCAGGGCTCACTCAGCGCCACGCTCACAGAAGACGCAGAAGACACCATGAAAAACCTAAGAAAGACCTTCGCTGGGATCTTTGGCGATATGTAAACCCAAATGGTCGAAAACGTTTCCAATATGAAATTGAAGCTAACAAAACTCAGGATCAAAAATCACGGAACAGTAACAATGGAAGGCTTTCAGCTGCATTAACCATTCCTGAATTCTGTAGAACAAACAAAGTTTTAAAAAAAAAGTGTCATGAAATTGTTTTCAAAGTCAATAATTAAATACGAATTGTTCATTGGAATAACCGCAAAATCCAATTACAGGATTTGACGCTAACAATCCTCAAAAATAACATTCAGTTTGCCAATAAAAAACAGATTTTATACGTAAAAAATGAGTACAGTCATATTAAAAAACTCATTTAAATACCACCAACATAATTGAAGTGTTACTGAGAAACCTGATCATCTAAAGAGAATAAATTCTACAATGTAAAAGATATCATGTAACTTGTTTTTGGGTGTCAGTTAAAATATTGAAAAGCCGACGCATAAATCCGCAAGTCTTCTTTAGTAACATTATTTTTAGAGTACGCTCTACATGACAATGTGAAGCGAATACCATCAAAATTAGCATAGTTTTAAATGTATTATATAGATGTGTTACAGTAAGTTAAATATACGAGAATCAACTGAGCTGCATTGTGATCGAACCCGTTAAACGCCCGCGACACGCGGTCTACTAGTAGTTGTCTTTCCTTTCTGCAACCTTTTCACACTCCATGCACCTTCTTAGATTGTTTTCATGTAGGTGGAACTGGGCGAAATAAGGTTCTCCCAAACGTCATTTCTGCTATCATCAATGTAATCAGTTTCGCATAGGTAACTTAATTTATACCCATTGGGGAAAAATAGTTCTTTCACTTGTGCCTGATGTAAACACAAGGATTATGTATCTACATTGTTATATGCAGATGCGGACTGAAAATTTGCGTTTCGGGATTTATTTCATATATGTTCCGGTAAATAAAATCAAATAGAAACCCCAAAATTTCATCTAAAGATTTGACCAAGAGCAAAAATTATTTCATTGACTTTCATACCGTACCTAAAAAATTACAAATTTGTCATAATTTTTGCCTTCTTACACCCTTAATAAATCATTTATCAATTTTAGTCGAAACAAATTGGCAATAATTACTTAGTATGAGTTACGTGATATTAAAGAAGACGGATATGGTCTATTTCTTTTCCAAATCGATAAATAATTAATCGTTGGAATCGAAATTGAATAAGCGTGGATTTGGATTGAATCCAAGGACTAGTCAACACTAAAAATAATAAATATGAAATGTGTTGACAGGAGAGAACAAAGCAATGCTATTAAAGACAATATTGTTAAACGCAAAATATTATCCACATTTTATATACCTACCTAGATAATATTATAATTATAACCACATGTAGAGTTAAGATCAACTTGATTTTGTTTTTGTACGCTTTAAGCCAATGCCATATACTAGTAGGCACATTTTTGTGATTCAGCAATTTGATATCATGGTATCATATTACAAAATTAATCCCAGACTTATTCATTGTAATATGTGTTCCAGTAAATTTTGGCAAATTATTCGATTCATGAGAAAATCATTTTGGTATTGAACGACGGGAAAGTGTGGAGTGCGTGATTGTACGTCATATCAGAATTGTTGTTGATATTATTATCCATCTTTGCAATTTCATTGAGCTTTCATTAAACTAGTCTTCACTACTACATTGAGCTATTTATACAAATGTACCTTCTATATTCCTTAGCTAATGCTATGAAACGTAGTAGTTTTAATGTAGGTATTTTCAGTTAATTGATGTAGAACACGTATGGTATTTATTTAGAAAGTTTTAGTATATTTATATAAAATAATTAAATGATAAAACAAACTATGTTAAAGTATTTATAATTATGTATCTACTCAAAACCCACTTGTTATTGTAGATTTTACAACGAAATAGTTAAACGTTACAAGATGTTTCTAAGTACCTTTATAATACTGGTATTACTTCGAAATGTTATCAGTTGGTTTGGATCTCGTTTCTTATTTTGGTAGTTGTATAATTTTAAGAAGAATATAATTATAAACATGCACCAGTAGGTAGAATTTACACGAATATAAGTACTCGTAATAGCAGCGCTATAGCAAAATTTAACATAATACCTAGTAAAATAATGATACGATAAATACTATAAAATGCGCAATTAAAACGAAATGCAATTACATATATCTATTATATGTATACTTACTCGTATATACAATAGATGTTCTTATTATTCTACTTAAACAGTCTTGAAATTTTTATTTATTAAAAAACAGACATTACTTTATTTACCATCAGTATTTTTTATAAATTTACTTATATAAGTAACTTTAGTTAATGTTTAAATATTTGAAACATTTCCAAGATTTGTTATACTTGTTAAGATGATTATAGTATAAACAATTAAACACTCAAATTAATATAAATGCTGTTGTTGTTGTTGCTAACAAGTTATACAATATTATGATAAATACTCGATATTGAAATGATGGATAAATAATCTTTTGTAGTGATTTTGTTGTGGTAAAATCGAAATGGAGACCAAACGTGACCTTTACGAAAGGATTTGGTCTTTATAGTATTTTTACCGCGGCATTATCTTCTATGTTTAAGATATAAACGGGCATAGAATGTCACAAAAAAGGAATAATTTGAAAGTTTCTTTCAACGAAGCTTCGTAGACAAATTATACTATTAATACCCACAATATAAATGTTCTGCATTTTTGTGGCGTTCATGTCGGCGTTCGAATGGAATATGTTAATGGAATTTGAATGCATGTTAATCTGTATTATGTAATAAATACCTCTTTTGGTAAGTTAATACTGAAATAAATTCGTTATTTTATTTAATCTCAAATTTCCAGCGTTAAAGAGTGTGCCTCCATTGTTATTAGAAATACTGTGTACAGAAACAAAATCTTCTGCAGCATAAACCTAAACCATAAAAGCCTATACTAGACGGATTGCAACTACTGCGTTTGTATTAAGCAAAGATAACTAATAATAAGTACCTGGGTGACCGAGCTTTGCTCGGTTACTTAAATACATACTGATTTTCTCCAAATACAAAAAAAAATACTTGAAAAAAGAAAGGCGGCCGGCTGAATTCGAACCCGGACCTACCATATTATGACCGCCTATCTTCCCGAATGAGCTAATGTACTGTCGCGCGACGTCACGAAATTTACCGTCGCATTCTAATCTTTATGTAACAGGTTTTCATTGTCTAAAAACGCGCATAAAAAGGCGTTTTTTTTTAAATAAAACCTTGCTATACATAATTTCATGAAAATTGTTCGATTCGTTTCCGAGATTCAGATTCTATATATATATACCTACAAGAATTGGTCGTTTTAAGGTATAAGATAAGATGATAACCACTGATACCTACTTAGTGTAGCATTTTGGTTTTAAAAAGGACATTGACTATTGACTAAAAATTGGAGGCACATTATTTTACTAAACTGCTAGTCACTGTACGTTACTACAAAAAAATAATAAGTAGTGGCCCGCCCCGGCTTTTCCCGTGGTACATAATGTATTAGACTACAGGCCTGAAAAAATCGATGGGTCATGTGAACCACCAGGAAACCTATGTAGAAAGATGAAAAGTATAGAATAACAAGATTCAGCACTAGCATTTACATATTCATGTAGCATTTGCATGTTGTACAACTGAGCGCAGGTGAAAATAGAAGGTGCTCAGGTGCAACCCTCGATCTTTTCTCCTTGTCGCATGATTTTTGTACGATATTGCGGAATAATGGGTTACTAGAGGTATTGAAACTGCATGGAACCAATGCCGAACATAATCCAATTACCAAATTGAGCCTGAAAATTGCCGAGAAACCAAAACATAGAAACAATTTAGAAATCTGTGCAAACACCCTTTTAATTAGAATAGTATAATTTGGCTCCATTTTATTTATGTAACTCAACATTATAGCAAGTTTATAGACTACTTTACGTCACCAGGTGAACTTAAGGTGCACAACTATTCAATAAAACAATTCAGTAGCCCTAGCTCTAACGCACACATTCACGCGTGTGTACGAACGACATCTGCGTAGTTGTGTGAAGAGTAGGTAGCTCCACAGCGGCGTTTGTATAGAATTTTAGTGGAGTGTCCGGGGTGTGCTTGTAGTCTATGTAAGTGTATAATAGCCTATAGCACACAAAAAAATTAAATCGGTTCCTGACATTAGCGCGCTCAAACAAAAAACCTTTTCAGCTATATATATTAGTATAGATTTAGGTGTACGTTTGACCACCTAACTGCCTAATAGAAAGCGATGTTGTGATCTGAGTTAATGCATGCTAAACTAGATTTCCATTCGCTTTTCTTAAAAAGCGCGCAACATATTTGACTTTTTGATCGTACGATAGAGAATTTTTTTATCGAAACGATTCACAAGAAATTTACAATACATTTAAGTGGGACGTATTTATTTAGGAAAAGACCAATGGCAGTAATTGGCCACAGATGACCTCTACGGGATACAGGAAGCCATGGCTTACAGAGCCGACCCATGTTAAGATTTACTTACAAAAAATGTGATTTAATTTATGGTTTAAAACTATCACGATTGTTCACTACGCTCTTTACTTTTACTCGTAAACATTATCCATAAAACTACATCAAAATATTTGGGAATCACTCCCCTAAATAACTACGATAAATATCCCGATGCTTATTGATGATCGGTCCGTAATAATATGGTTGTCTAATAGAAAATTACAGACTGCTTATCTCACGCACTATTTTATTATTATTATAATATATTATTTAACATCAAATATCTGTTTCCAAATTCAAACATTGTTTGTTAATTATTTATTAAAAAAATTTTTTTTTTCGACTAGTAATATCCTAATATCACAAAATGTTATTCGTATACACGCTATAAAAATAAAATAGTCAGGAAACGCTCAATTCTCAATAATTTTTGCAATAAAATTTTCTCAAAGAAAGAAATATATAAAACTTCACTAGTAGGTACTTAATTGAACGCAAACAGCTAAGCTTCCACAAAGGATGTGCGACGCGACGTATGTATTGTACAAGTACATACGTCGCGTAAAGGCGCGATTTTGCGATAAAATGTTTCACCTTAGATTTAATAACTTTATTTTAAATTTTATTCCCGATGCGGTTCACGCTAAATACTAGTTGGTTTTTCTATGACACTGCTTGATTGCCTCGCAGATCTTGTGTGGGTGCCTAAAACTCAATTATATTAATCAGGGTTGAAAACATTAAGCAGGACTTAATAAGAATAACGATCTAAATAATTTTAAAGTACGTAGGTACCAACACAGCGCTAACCATATCGATATGCTTTTCCAAATTCACCCCACGACGCATATTTTTTATGATTAGGACTAGCGATTCACCCCTGCTTCGCCTGTGCTACATATGAAATATAACCTAGAGCACTCAGAGAACAAACATATCTAAAGATATTTTTTTTTGTAAAAAGTAGTTCCTGAAATTAACGCGTTCAACCAAATAAACTCCTCAGCTTTATAATATTAGTATAGATTTTCCACGTAAGTACTGTTTAATGGTTTCAAAGTCTTTTTAAATCGCAAAAGTTTAAAATTAATAGTAATCAGTATCCCACAGGATCCATTCCAGTGTTGAGACTGTAGTTGCGATACATGCCAGCTGCAGCCAGCCTGTTGGTGAACGTCTGGCCGGCCGGATAGAACACCGAGCACACCGAGTGAATACCTGCAACATGGATGAAGATGCAGCCGTTGGACGGACTGATGGAGCAAATGACTATCGTAGAACGCAACACTTAATGTGAAGCGAGATGGTTATTAACAAGCCTGAATAAGTGTAAATAGTATTGGTCTATACTCTATACCTACTATGTAGGATGTAGGAATACCTATGCCTGGCCACAGATCATACACACACACCTGGAGACAGATGTACAGTATTTTCCTTTGTATTTTATTTAATTTGTACGCACATATATTTTCTCTTAAAAACCATTATTTGCTGATATTGTTGCGCACTACTTTAAAATCAATATTGTTAATGTTTAAATCTATCAACCCTACTAATACTTATTAGTCAGTAGGTTTTCGTCATTTGGTGTAATACACATCCCTCAGTAAATCAAGCGGATCGGGTTGAAATTTGAATCACAGTTAGATTATAGACTGCTTCCAGTCTATAATCACACACAGGCTATTTATTCTGGGAAAATAATGTAATGGGAACTACGCGGGCACTACGCGAGTGACACCGCGTGGCACTACTAGTATTATACCTATTAGATTAGTACATCACTGTCAGTCAGGTGTATCAAATTATTTTAATTTTCCTTAAAATGTTACTTTACCTTCACATTAAGTAATAGAATTAGGTAAAACCCGTGGTGTACATCTTTAAACTTATTTATATATATAGATTTTTATTAAATACTATTTTTATTACCATCATTTTTAGTGTACGTTTCAGGACACTGAAAGCCATTCTCTGCACGCAAACCAACCAGTAATTAGTTACTCTACTCGACACTAGACTGTGCCCACGAAGGAATTAGAAAACGACAATTTATTTACTTTTCACTATTGCGAGATAAACTTCTTAGGTACGAGGGTCAAACTGAAAGTTCTTAGAACTGGCCACTTATAAACAATATAATAAAAAAATAATTCTATAATTTGAAAATAGAACTCTTTGCCAATATTACTGAGTATATTCTTCATTCATTTGTCATTTGTTTTACGATTTGGCGGCAAATTGAAAATTGTCTGTGTCACGTCAACATGAATTTAACACGAGAAAATTTTCGTGCAATGATTTTTTATGACTTTCGATTCATTTAAGTCAACAAGAAAGTTATGATAGACTACGATTGGCCTTTCACGATGAAGCCCCATCTCGTGCGACTGTTTACAACTGGTTTAATGAGTTTAAACGTGGTCGCACTAATCTCACTGATGATTTACGTGAGGGACGGCCTTCTACGGCGACGACTGAAGATAACATCTGTGTTGTGCGGCGTATGATAGAGACTGACAAAAGAGTGACCTATCAGCAGATTCGGACAAGCTTAGGCATCGGTATGAGTCAAGTGCACAAAATCCTACACGAACATTTAGCGGTCAGGAAGCTTTGCGCCCGGTGGATACCTCATAATTTGACTGAGGCTCAAAACTCCATCGTGTGGATTGGTGCCGTAAAATGATTGAAAGATTTAACGGAGGTGACTCAAATGCTGTGTTCGACATACTAACAGGTGACGAAAGCTGGATTTACTGTTATGATCCTGAAACCAAAAGACAATCTGCTCAGTGGGTGTTTCCTTTCGCGGAGTTGCCAACTAAAGTGAAGAGAGATCGAAGTGCGGGGAAAAAAATGGTGGCCTCGTTCTTTGAAAGGATAGGTCATTTCGCAACAATTGTGTTAGAGGATCAAAAAACCGTTTCTGCAGAATGGTACACTACCAATTGTTTGCCACTTGTCTTGGAAAAGTTCGAGAGAAACGACCTCGCAGTAGGATCCTCCTTCACCACGACAACGCCTCATCGCACACCGCCAAGCGAACGATCGACTATTTGGCGACATCAAACGTTGAATTACTGGGTCACCCGCCGTATAGCCCTGACCTCGCGCCTTGTGATTTTTATTTATTTTCAAAAATTAAAGAAAAACTTAAAGGAAAGCGGTTTATGAATGCTGAAGAAGCGGTGGCTGCGTATCGCGATGCCATTGAAGAGACCCCTAAGGACGAGTGGGCAAAGTGCTTTTCCCAGTGGTTCCATCGCATGCAGCGGTGTATTGACGTGAATGGACAATATTTTGAAAAGATATAATAAAACTAATAACTGGCTAAAGTACCTAATCAGTTTTTGATTTTCTAAGAACTTTCAGTTTGACCCTCGTATGTCGTAACCCCCGACCAAAAAAGAGGGTGTTATAAGTTTGACGTCGATGTCTGTCTGTATGTCTGTCTGTATGTCTGTCTGTATGTCTGTCTGTATGTCTGTCTGTATGTCTGTCTGTATATGTCTGTCTGTATGTCTGTCTGTATGTCTGTATGTCTGTCTGTCTGTATGTCTGTCTGTATGTCTGTCTGTATGTCTGTCTGTATGTCTGTCTGTATGTCTGTCTGTATGTCTGTCTGTATGTCTGTCTGTATCTGTATGTCTGTCTGTATGTCTGTCTGTCTGTCTGTCTGTATGTCTGTCTGTATGTCTGTCTGTATGTATGTCTCTCTGTATGTCTGTCTGTCTGTCTGTATGTCTGTCTGTCTGTCTGTGTGTCTGTCTGTCTGTCTGTATGTCTGTCTGTCTGTCTGTCTGTCTGTCTGTCTGTCTGTATGTCTGTCTGTCTGTCTGTCTATCTGTCTGTCTGTCTGTCTGTCTGTATATATGTCTATCTGTCTGTCTGTCTGTCTGTCTGTCTGTCTGTCTGTCTATGTATGTCTGTCTATGTCTGTCTATGTCTGTCTGTCTGTCATATGTCTGTCTATATGTCTGTCTCTATCTATATGTCTGTCTATGTCTATCTGTCTGTCTGTCTGTGTATGTCTGTGTCTATCTGTCTCTGTCTGTCTGTCTGTATGTCTGTCTGTATGTCTGTCTGTATGTCTGTCTGTATGTCTGTCTGTATGTCTGTATCTGTATATCTGTCTGTCTGTCTGTCTGTATGTCTGTCTGTATGTCTGTCTGTATGTCTGTCTGTATGTCTGTCTGTATGTCTGTCTGTATGTCTGTCTGTATGTCTGTCTGTATGTCTGTCTGTATGTCTGTCTGTATGTCTGTCTGTATGTCTGTCTGTATGTCTGTCTCTGTATGTATGTCTGTCTGTGTCTGTCTGTATGTCTGTCTGTGCGTCTGTCTCTGTATGTCTGTATGTCTGTCTGTCTGTCTGTATGTCTGTCTCGTATGTCTCTGTCTGTATGTCTGTCTGTATGTCTGTCTGTATGTCTGTCTATGTATGTGTCTGTATGTCTGTCTGTATGTCTGTATGTCGTCTGTATGTCTGTCTGTCTGTATGTCTGTCTGTCTGTCTGTCTGTGGCGTCTGTATGTCTGTCTGTCTGTCTGTATGTCTGTCTATGTCTGTCTGTATGTCTGTCTGTATGTCTGTCTGTATGTCTGTCTGTATGTCTGTATGTCTGTCTGTATGTCTGTCTATGTCTGTCTATGTCTGTCTGTCTGTTGTCTGTCTGTCTGTCTGTATGTTCGTCTGTCTGTCTGTCTGTATATGTCTGTCGTATGTTCGTTCGTTCGTATGTTCGTCTGTCTGTCGTATGTCTCGTATGTGTCTGTATGTCTGTTCGTAAGCGTTGTATGTCTGTTCGCGTCTGTTCGTATGTTCGTCTGTATGTCTGTTCGTTCAGGCGTCTGTCTGTCGTCTGTCTGTATGTCTGTATGTTCGTCTGTATGTCTGTCTGTTCGGCGTCTGTCTGTCTGTTCGTATGTCTGTTCGTATCGTTCGTCTGTCGTTCGTATGTTCGTCTGTGTCGTTCGTCTGTCGTCTGTTCGTATGTTCTGTCTGTCTGTATGTTCTGTCTGTATGTCGGTTGTATGTTCGTCTGTCTGTATGTCTGTCTGTTCTGGCGTTTCGTGTATGTTCGTTCTGTATGTCTGTCTGGCGTTCGTCTGTTCGTCTGTATGTCTGTTCGTCTGCGTCGTTGTATGTCTGTTCGTCGTTCGTATGTCTGTTCTGTTCGTTCGTTCGTTCGTCTGTGGCGTCTGTCTGTTCGTATGTTCTGTTCGTATGTCTGTTCGTATGTTCGTTCGGCGTGTCGTCTGTATGTCTCTGTATGTATGTTCTCGTCTGTCTGTGTGTCTGTCTGTGTCTGTTCGTCTGTATGTCTCGTCTGTATGTCTGTCGTTCGTCTGTCTGTTCGTGTCTGTATGTCTGTCTGTATGTCTGTCTGTATGTCTGTCTGTATGTCTGTTCGTCTCGTCTGTCTCGTATGTCTGTCTGTATGTCTGTCTGTATGTTCGTATGTCTGTCTCGTATGTATGTCTGTGTCTGTATGTCTGTCTGTCTGTATGTCTGTCTGTATGTCTGTCTGTATGTCTGTCTGTATGTCTGTCTATATGTCTGTCTGTATGTCTGTCTGAGGCACCGTAGAGCTCAAACGGATGGGCCGATTTCAAGCTGTATGTCTGTTTGTTTTTTGACGTGACAACGTCAAACGGATGGGCTGATTTGGTTTTTTGGGTGACACTTCAAGAAATTGGTTTGCCGGGTGACACTTCAAGAAACGTTACGCCGCTCACGTTATGCGCTCACAACGAGAGCGAGTGAGAGGCACGCGTCCCTTCAACTCGGGCATGGTTAGCCCGCCTAAGAGCGAGAGAGACAGACATAAAAAGTGAAAGGCACGCGTCCCTTCCGTAAAATTATTTTACCACTCAAAGTCGTTGTCACGTTAAACTTTCGCCCGTATACCGACTTTACAGGCAACCAATTTTTTTTGAGGGATCATATCCGTGCGGATATTCTTGGCTATGTTTAGTTAATATCGATTCAAGATTTAGTTTAGTTAATATCGCCTCCACAAAATGGCGGACAAAATATTTCTTTACAACCTACCTTTGATACCCAATACCCTACTTTTATATTTGATACCCAATATGGGTATCAACTCCTTTACTGTGGTAATACTTAACTGTGGGCCTCATAACGAAGCTCAAAGTCACACAGTGAGCTATGCTCGGAGTCTCTTTGCGCGACAGAATCCGTAATGAGGATATTCGCAAAAGAACGAAAGTGGCCGACATAGCTCAAAGAGTAAGCAAGCTGAAGTGGCAATGGGCAGGCCACATCGCTCGCAGAACTGACAACCGATGGGGAAGAAAGGTTCTCGAGTGGCGACCACGAACCGGAAGACGCCGTGTTGGACGGCCTCCCACTAGATGGACACAAAGATCACAAAGGTCGCTGGAAACCGCTGGTTGCAGGTTGCGCAGGACCGATCGTTGTGAAATCTAGGGGGGAGGCCTATGTTCAGCAGTGGACGTCTTGCGGCTGATGATGATGATAGGTATCAAATGAAAGGGCATGACTAGTAGAAAAATATACACTATAACAAATTTCAAATCCAAGATGGCCGCACTACAAAATGGCGAATTATATTATCTTTTTACTACTACCACAATATGGGTATCAAACGAAAGGGCTTGACTTGAAGTAGAATACTTTGCACTATGAGAAATTTAGAATCCAAGATGGCCGCTACCGCAAATTGGCGAAATGCATAAATTTTTTCACAATTCCCTTAATATGGGTATCAAATGAAAAGGCTTGACTAGTAGAACATTGCACAGATTACAAATCCGAGCTAGTCGGGGGTTAATAAAAATTTTAAATTTTGTTCTTGTTACGCAGATAGATTATGCTGTGAAAGAACATTCCAAAGCACAGTCTAACTACACTCCACTTGTTGTGTATCCCACATCGTTAGACGATGAAATTAAATACTAGCTGGTGGGATGACTAAGAAATTGACCGATGTGATCTCACTGTTCATTGATATACATAGTTTATGATTACCTAATGTTTTACCTCATAATAGCTTCATAAAAGACGGCAACACTTAATCGATACAGTACACCTGTTCATATTTATGAGTTTGCTACATTGTGTTCAAACAGGTATTAAGAAGGCATTATAGTAGAACCAAATGTATGACTGTGGTAAAATTACGTCCAGTATTTATATTATGAATATAAGTTTCTTATGACTCTGATGGACAAACTAACACTCCATCTGATGGTAAGTGGGACCTAAGAATAATAATAGTAATATCAACAATACGCACACTTTGAAACACTTTTGACAGCTATGACTTTTTTTTACTTACTAATTTTATAACAAGCTTGTAATAGCGTTAAATATTTTATTTTAATTTTCATGAACTCAACGCTGACTTGTACGAGTTTATCAGTTATTGTACATAAGTTTATACAAAATGTTTATTTTCAGTAAATATAGAAAGAGATTTATAGACAATAAAAAGGATAGCTGATTATCTTAATAATCTCAGTGATAGGTTTGTATATTACTTCCTAAGCAAGCAAGGTAAATAAAACACGTAGCAAATTAATTGGCTGGAAGGAGCAAGTTTATTGCCATTCGTTCAATACATGTTAAACAAAACGTGAAGCTTACTTTTACTTTCTACTTCATTTTAACCACGTCTATTATTAACTACATAACACAAAGTTGCCTATAATAAACTTAAATTCTTCATTAAATTATAAATTCGTTTAACTTATGCGGTCCTAAGCTATTCAAAATATACGTAAACTTAAATAACATTAAATTAGGTATGAATAAAAATCACGGTAACAAAGGCAGATAAACATATTTTACCCAAAACCGACAACAAGTAAATCATTTTTAAATTTGACTGTTTTTTTAAGGGAACCTCAACTTAAAATATATGCCAGTAGAAATAGAATTTAACTTTGCGCTCTAACTTTCCGATCCATTATCTTTTTATATAACGTTTATACGTATTAAAGTTTTTGGCCAATATCTCGGAAACTTTGAACTTTAGGGCAAGAACCATAGATTTTATTATTACAGAAAATAACATTTCCCATCTTTTGTTCTCAGCCAAACTGTTTTGTAAAAGTTGCTGTTTACGATGCATGACTCATTTAATGGTAGCAATGTAGAATACATAACATATTACTCATGTAAATTCTGTTTCTAGTAGCATAAACTTTTTAACTCTTTTTTATTAGACTGATCGTTACTCAAAAAAGCAACATCGTTTCATGATCGACATTATATAGACGAAAAAAAAGTTTAAACTCCACTTTTGTAATAAAAGAACAAATCAGTTGTTAAACGCATTGCCAGAGTGTATTTTTCGCGATAGTTACAACATGGGGGTTTTCGATTCGAGAGTGAATTGGTTTCTATTAGTTATGCAAGCTCCGTTGTAGACTATAACATTATCACGTATCATCCGCCATATAATGGACCATAAATCATAAATGGTCTTATTTTTTCAAGACGCCGCTTGAAGTTCCACCTGGTTCAGTCAACATTTTGTGAACTTATTCCCAGTATAAGATCCCTACTCTTATCCTATATAAAAAAATGGATCGGAAATTTAGCTCAGCTAGTGATCCTAATATTATAGTACGTGATCCAGCGAAATCAAAATCTCTACGTTCATCGCGTAGTTAATCAAATTCACATTTGAACATACATTTATGATTAGGAGAATACATTGATAATAGGTTGCCAGTCAATAAGTGGACGTAAGTAATTTTAATTAAATTACCACCGACCAAAATATTACCTGTTTACATTTGGCTGCGAAGTAGTTGAGGCCGAGTGTGCAATGGCACCCATCGATTTTCGAATTCTTTGCATATGTACATTGCTATGATGTGAATGATATTTTATTTAAAAAAAAGTGAACGAAATTTTATTTAGAAAATTTATTAGATTGTATTAATCAGAGTAGAATCGCTAGCGGTGAGGTATATTGCGGTTCTAATTATTTTAGTTGTTGACAACGAATAACGATAGGTATAATCGTCCGGCGTTCACCGCTTCTTACAATCTACTAATACAGAAAGAGTGAGTTCACTCATCCCAACAATTACATAACTCCGTGCGCCAGAAGTTTGGGAATGCATCCATTGATTTATATCGATGCTAATATATTTTGATTTTATATAATATATTTTGATGCTAAGAACAATGTTACTTTGATCTTGAGTATCGGGGAACGCTACGTATGCGTTGCAACACCAAGTTCAAATCGTTTTTATAAAGCGTTATGTCTGTTAATCTGTTATTGCTATTTCTATTTTATATGGGTGAATAACTAGTTAGTTAACTTACTATACAATGCTAAGTTTCTCGTAAAATCTACTAAATAATCTAATAAGTTTTAAAACTTAACCATTGTAATCCATATGCTAAACTTAATAAGGAAACTTAGCGATATCGTCAACAAATCTAATAAAAACAGCATTAATTTCTAATACATTAAATAAATGAATAGGTACATTTTATAAAGTTCGCAATAACTTAAGAGTAACAATGCCAATCCAATTACCTGTTAACTCAAAGGCATTTATCGGTACAATCTTAACGGATAAGGAAAGCACAGCCCGTTAAATCAATTGTCCATATACTTATTTAATAGTTGCAGCAAACTTCTTTGACACAAAGTTATCTATAACATACCCAAGCATGTTGTCTAACATTGTCTAGAGCATAGTTTCAAAATGTATTACTTTAATGACTGTCATGATCCATTTAGTTACTAAGTGAACTTCACACAAAAACATGGATTTGTTAGTTCAATAAATTACTTTGAAATCTCAAGGAATAGTAATTCGAAAATTCAACATTTCAAACACAACTTATTGAAATCCATGCATTGGCTTCGATAGTATCATCGCTCTTGGTTGCTAATTCTTGTACTAAAGCAGAGAATCAATATCTCGAAACAAAACATTTCAGCGTGAACTTTTAGTGCTAAAATCTCAATGGTCCAATCAGAAATTAAACGTTTATAACCACCTAGTACTTCACATTTCAAGTCTGCTTTCAAGATTTTTTTTTTAAAGTTGATTTCTGGCCAGAAAACAATATTTCTGGTGCTTCATATTACTGGTCAGTTGGCGTAGTGGTGATCAATTCCTGTGTTCAAAGAGTAGTTCCGATACATCCCAGCAGCTGCCATCACATTAGAAAACTTCTGATTCTTCGGGAAGTAAATCGACGGAACCGAATGTAGGCCTAAAATGGGTTTCGAGTTACTATCGAGTTGAAATCCACAGGAAAATTACACTTTCTGATTTTCGCATTTTACGGTACCAAGAAACTTTAAATGTTTTCATGCATATGCTAACAGCATCAGTATTTACTAACAAAAAAACTCTTTTAAAAAATAACTGCAACGAGATAAGCACGTTTCACGTTTCTCAAAGTGGTGACTAATTGTCGTTTTCATATCAACAACATATCAATCGACATTCAGCAAACATAAAAGTAGCTTTAAACGGGCTACAAGATTTTCACGAAAATGGGGCTACAAAGCGACAGCACACTAACTGAGAAACCGTTGTGCAAAAGCAATAATTTATCAGTAAGTTGATAAACACTATTGTCCTTCTACAAGGTAAGTTTTCTGAAAAATTACGTCTAGCATTGACACTATGCTACAGAGTTGATCTAGTCAGGAGAAAGGCAACTGCCGTTCCGGAGCCTCTAGTTCGAACCCCATGCACACCACTGCCTTATCGAAGCCATGTGTGCAGTGACGCTATCTTAAAACGGCGAAGGAAAACATCATGAGGAAACCGGCACGTTCCGAAGCTTTCGAAGGCATGCGTCATTCCTCAACACGCATTAGACTAGCGTGGTGGAATATGACCTTACTTTTCTCCTTGCGAGGTAAGTCTCCAAGTGCCAGCAGTGGGAATATTTAGTAGGCTGCTTATGCTTACGCAATCAAACATCTCCATTTCCATTCTTTACACTTTTGTTTATCATTTTTGGCTCCAATGACACGATCAAACCATATCCGTAATTATTTAACACAAGTAAAAAGTTAAGTTAAATTTTTCTCAGTAAAACTGAAATACCAACAAAATTATTTAAAATGTTCAATTACCGACCTGGAGGATACCACCCGTATTCACTTGCCGAGGTTCTATAGAATGGGTGTTGCCTGCTTACTTGACTACCGTAGCCATTGAACCAGTCTGGAAATAATGTTTAATACAACTGAGTATTCATGAGTAAGTACACTTTTCTTATTTCAGAAGAAAAAGTCACTCCGGCTTATAATTTATTATTTATACGCTATGAAGAATTTGCGGGATCAAAGTCTGCTCCAATGTACATTCAGGCTTTTTTGAAATTCTGAATTATTCCGAGTTATAAAATTTTGATACAACCCTGGAAAATAACGTGAAAATGCTGCAAAATTTTTATTTCAATACTCAATGTTCAATCATTTTTAACCGACTTCCAAAAAGGAGAAGGTTATCAATTCGACTATGGCTATGGCTTTTTCCTTATTGTATGTTACCTGATTTCTCGAGAACCCTCGCACCGATTTTAAAATTTATTTTTGTGTTCGGATGGGTATGCTTTCCGAATGGTCCTATATAAATCTTAACGAAATCTGTCCGGTGGTTTTTGAAATATGAACCATAAGCCAAAATGTTCGTACAATTTTCTGGATGATGTAGTTGTAGATTTCACAAAAGTTATGAAACTCGACCCTGTCAATACGCATTTGTGTAAATGCATTAATAAAACTTGTTTTGCACTAAAAAGGGTAAAATATACTGATTTCGTACAAAAAGTTAAACCGTCTTCAAAAGCGAAAAATAAATTAAATCATCATGCCGGTAATTAAAACGGTGAAGTGAAGTGAAGAACATTGTGAGAAAACCGAAATGTGCCTAGAATCTAAGTTCTATGTCATGTGTCATCCACCAACCGACACTGGGCCAGCGTGGTGGATTATAGGCTTAACTCTCTCCTTGCGCGAGAAGGCTCCGACGCCCAGCAGTGGGAACATTTAATGGGTTGTTTATCCTGATACTTATGCTAATATGTTTTCTCCTAAAGAACAAAAATCTACTTCAATGACAGGTAATTTAATTCTGTCATTCGACTAAATTTTATATGAAGCTATGACTATGTCGTACAGATAAATCAAAAGAATTTGGGTATCTAAAATAGCCTATAGCAATCTCCTTAGTATAAACTAAAGTCATGCCAAGTTTCAGCTGAATTGAATCAGTAGTTTCGGCGTGATGCGTGATCCCATACAGAAAGACAGACAGACAGACAGACATGAAAGAAAAAAATGCAGTTTCGCCATCAGTATCGAGTATAGAGTGCTCCAAAATTTTTTTTATAATATCTTCAATGTACAGAGTTCTACCCGTTACAGTTTTATTATAAGTATAGATGTAGACAGGATCTTCAAACAACTTATCTGCTCAGTATTCAAATTACATTTTCTTTGATCTTAGTTCGGAGTTTCTTAAAAACTGATGAATAACTTATAAACTTTAGTATTGGGTTTGCTCAGTAGGATTAAATTATAAGTATTTGGGACCTACATAACTAAATATACTTTTCCCAATTTTTTGGATGGAAGAAGAAGAAGAAGGCAGAAGAAGCAGACAGAAGAAGAAGAAGGCAGAAGGAGCAGACAGAAGAAGAATAAGGCAGAAGAAGCAGACAGAAGAAGAAGGCTGAAGAAGCAGACAGAAGAAGAAGCAGACAGAAGAAGAAGAAGGCATAAGAAGAAGACAGAAGAAGAAGGAGAAGGCAGAAGAAGGCGGAAAGAGAAGACAGAAGAAGGCGGAAGGAGAAGACAGAAGAAGGCAGAAGGAGAAGGCAGAAGACAGAAGAAGCCAGAAGAAGAAGGCAGAGGAAGGCAGAAGAAGAAGAAGGCAGAAGGTAGAAGAAGAAGGCAGAAGGTAGAAGAAGAAGGCAGAAGTAGGCAGAAGAAGGCAAAAAGACGCCAGAAGGAGAAGGCAGAAGAAGGTAGAAGAAGGTAGAAGAAGAAAATAGAAGTAAAAGGTAGAAGAAGGTAGAAGAAGAAGGTAGAAGAAGAAGGTAGAAGAAGAAGGTAGAAGAAGAATGTAGAAGAAGAAGGTAGAAGAAGGTAGAAGAAGAAGGTAGAAGAAGAAGGTAGAAGAAGGTAGAAGAAGAAGGTAGAAGAAGAAGGTAGAAGAAGAAGGTAGAAGAAGAATGTAGAAGAAGAAGGTAGAAGAAGGTAGAAGAAGAAGGTAGAAGAAGACGGTAGAAGAAGAAGGTAGAAGAATAATGTAGAAGAAGAAGGCAGAAGGAGCAGACAGAAGAAGAATAAGGCAGAAGAAGCAGACAGAAGAAGAAGGCAGAAGAAGCAGACAGAAGAAGAAGGCAGAAGAAGCAGACAGAAGAAGAAGCAGACAGAAGAAGAAGGCATTAGAAGAAGACAGAAGAAGAAGGAGAAGGCAGAAGAAGGCGGAAAGACGACAAGGAGAAGGCAGAAGACGGCAGAAGGAGAAGGCAGAAGAAGAAGGTAGAAGAAGAAGGTAGAAGAAGAAGACAGAAGAAGAAGGAGAAGGCAGAAGAAGGCGGAAAGACGACAAGGAGAAGGCAGAAGACGGCAGAAGGAGAAGGCAGAAGAAGAAGTAGAAGAAGGTAGAAGAAGAAGGTAGAAGAAGAAGGTAGAAGAAGAAGGTAGAAGAAGAAGGTAGAAGAAGAAGGAAGAAGAAGAAGGAAGAAGAAGTAGAAGAAGAAGGTAGAAGAAGAAGGTAGAAGAAGAAGAAGAAGGTAGAAGAAGGTAGAAGAAGGTAGAAGAAGAAGAAGAAGGTAGAAAGAAGAAGAAGAAGAAGTAGAAGAAGGAAGAAGAAGAAGAAATAAAAGAAGGTGAAGAAGAAGAAGGTAGAGAAGAAGGAAAGAAGAGGAGAAGAAGGTAGAAGAAGAAGGTAGAAGAAGAAGATAGGAGAAGAAGGAAGAAGAAGGTAGAAGAAGAAGGTAGAAGAAGAAGGTAGAAGAAGAAGGTAGAAGAAGAAGGCAGAAGAAGAATGTAGAAGAAGAAGGCAGAAGGAGCAGACAGAAGAAGAATAAGGCAGAAGAAGCAGACAGAAGAAGAAGGCAGAAGAAGCAGACAGAAGAAGAAGCAGACAGAAGAAGAAGAAGAAGCAGACAGAAGAAGAAGGCATTAGAAGAAGACAGAAGAAGAAGGAGAAGACAGAAGAAGAAGGAGAAGACAGAAGAAGAAGGAGAATGCAGAAGAAGGCGGAAAGAGAAGACAGAAGAAGGCGGAAGGAGAAGACAGAAGAAGGCAGAAGGAGAAGGCAGAAGACAGAAGAAGCCAGAAGAAGAAGGCAGAGGAAGGCAGAAGAAGAAGAAGGTAGAAGGCAGAAGGAGCAGACAGAAGAAGAATATGGCAGAAGAAGCAGACAGAAGGCAAAAAGACGACAGAAGGAGAAGGCAGAAGACGGCAGAAGGAGAAGGTAGAAGAAGAATGCAGTAGAAGAAGGCAGAAGAAGAAGGCAGAAGAAGAAGGCAGAAGATACAAGAAGGTGGAAGAAGGTGGAAGAAGAAGATGGAAGAAGAAGGCGGAAGAAGGCGTAAGAAGAAGGTAGAAGAAGAAGGCAGAAGAAGGTAGAAGAAGAAAGTAGAATAAGAAGGTAGAAGAAGAAGGTAGAAGAAGAAGGTTAAGAAGGTGGAAGAAGGTGGAAGAAGGTGGAAGAAGGTGGAAGAAGGTGGAAGAAGAAGGTGGAAGAAGAAGGTGGAAGAAGATGGAGGAAGAAGGTGGAAGAAGAAGGTGGAAGAAGAAGGCGGAAGAAGAAGGCGGAAGATGAAGGCAGAAGAAGAAGGCAGAAGATGAAGGCAGAAGATGAAGGCAGAAGATGAAGGCAGAAGAATGTATAAGAAGAAGGCAGACGAAGACGGCAGAAGAAGAGGAAGGTAGAAGAAGAAGACTGTAGTAGAAGTAGAATAAAGTAGAAGATGGAAAATATGATGGTAGAAGAAGGCAGAAGAAGAATGTGGAAGAAGAAGGTGGAAGAAGAAGGTGGAAGAATAATGTAGCAGAAGGTAGAATAAGAAGGTAGAAGAAGTTAGAAGAAGACGGTAGAAGAAGAAGGTAGAAGAAGGTGGAAAAGATGGAAGAAGATGGAAGAAGAAGGTGGAAGAAGAAGGTAGAAGAAGTATGTAGAAGAAGAAAGAAGAGTAAGGTAGAAGAAGGAAGAATACGGTTTAATGAGATGATAGAAGAAAAATGTATGAGAAGAAGGTAGAATGAGAATGTAGAAGAAGACTGAAGAATACGTTAGAAGAAGGAAGAAGAAGATAGTTAGCACACGGTAGAATATATAACGGTATATAAATGTAGATGACGATAAAAGACGGTACAAAAATATACAAGAAGAATAAGCTAGAAGAGAAAGGAGAAGAAAGTAGAATAAGAGGAATGGTCCCATCTGGCCCGGTGCCTTGGCCCGTTACCGGGCCAGATGGGAATAAAAAGTTTTCAGATGATACAAATCAAGTGCCATCGTCCCCGGTAACGGGAAAAAAAGAGGATACGCCTCGTATTTTGTGAAATACTAACTATACATTTACATCTATTAAAGGGATGGAACTTATAAATCAAACTAGGCACTTAGTAATCAATAATCAGTGTTTATTCTGAATGACGCGATATGAACTTCTGTCATAAAACTTAACCTGAAATAGACTTCTTATAAGTGGATCATTTTGAATTTGAACATAATAATAATATTTTCGAAGGGTTCACGAGAAATCAGGTAACATACAAAAAAAGAAAAAATAATGACATAGGGATACATAATAATTGATAACCTCCTTCCTAACCTCCTAACCTCCTCCGTCCTCCTTTTTGGAAGTCGGTTAATAAAATATACTACGTATAGAGTTGGCACGAGCGCTTTACACCGAAAGCATGGGTAGCATCTTTCTTGCCTTGTCGCTCTTGTGGAAGTATCATACTTTTGTCGCGTCACATCACTCTGTTGCCATAGAAAGTCTAACTCTATACCACAGATTTCTCTCTATACGTAGTATAATATGTAAACTCTTTACTGACAATCCTATCCTACTACGAGTATTATAATAAAGTCGAAAGTAAATGTTTGTTAATCTTTCACGTTAAACTGATCTAAAACTTAAACTTCACTCAACTCAACTAAACTGATTCATCCCGCACACGTAAGCTAGAAAATACATCGATATAAACCATTAGATGTGCCCTGAACACCTTGCAATTGGTAATAAACTGCGTCTGTGTGTTAGCGTAAGTGGTTTACACACAACCAATCTACTTGACCCCTAGAATCGCTAGTGGCGAGGTGTGGTTCTCCTTATTTTGATTTTGACATGACAACGTTTAATAAACCGATTAACGCCGGCTGCATGCACGAAAAAGTGTCCCGTTATGTCCCGTTACTCTCATTGGACGCTTGCGCAGCTCCTATTAATGTTTTGTTATGACGTTGTCACGTTAAACTGTCGTCTGTAAGCCAACCGACTTTACAGACAACATATTTTTTTACAACGAATATAGGTAAAAAGGTCCGGCATTCACCGCTTCCTACAACCGACTAGAACGAAAAGAGTGAGCTCACTCTTCCCAACGATGACATATTATCGTGTGCCTAAAGTTTGGGAGGGCACAACAATAATTGGTTTATATCGATGAGGAGATATTACAAGTAGGTAATACAAGTATGCCTATATACGTATACTTTTAATCCCGAGAAAATAACGGGATCGGGTACCACGCGCGTGAAGCACTGCTAGTTAAAGTATATATTTTTGTAATAAAAGTCATCACTCACGTGGATGTTCAAATCGCTTCGGCAGGTTACAAGTCGTGAAGACATCTGAAGTCTTCAGCTCTTTTGCAATCTCTTTCTGGAAACTGGCTTTATCCGTGCAAGTAGCTGAACAGAAACCAGGCTGACGAGGACCTTCTATAGCTTTATCACTCATCTTTGAAATGAAAAAAAGGACTGAAACTCAGGAAAACAAACAATAAGTAGGAAGAGAAACTCGTTTTTGTGACTTTGATATGACCAAACAAATTGTTGTTATGGCAACTATCTACTATCTGTTGTGACGTGTTGTGACGTAATTATGCGCTAAAACAAAAAAAACCTAATAGAACCTTTAAAGAAAAGGAAGGTGAAGGATTATATTCTGGGAATCCGTGATTTTTTAAGAAAAAAAGTATAATATTTATAATGTCCTGTGCATTTTACACTGATTACACTTAAGGGCGTGTGGGCCGTAATTTTGAATTTTTAAAACAACTTTAAGACCTTTAAAATAGTGTATTAAACTCTGAAAAAAATATATGTATTAGTTAAGGATCTAATATAGTGCAATTCGCAGTCAATAACACGATTTAATGAATTTTACTTGATCCCAAAGTTACCCCTTTTCAAAAAGTTTTTTCAAGTTTATGACTAAACTAATGAATTTTTTTACTAAATTTTTGTACTTAACAAAAGCCACTAAAAAGTTATAGATGCATTCGCAGAGTTTGACTTGATAAAAAGTATCAGTTATTCACTATGTTTTAATATCTAACCATATATAGCGCGCCGTTCGGCAGGCCTGATCAGTCGCGTTACTACTTAGTCTGTGGTCGCGTTTCGGCGCTCACGAACGACGGGCCTGTGCTTGATTTTGCAATTTTGACAACCAATAAATTTTAAATATTACGATCATAGTGCCACAGTATAAATATCAGTAGGTATTACTAGTGAAGCACGCTCTGATCTTGATTTTTGATACCGTTTTCATTGGAATGTACAAATAGACGCTGATACTAATTAGTACGCTGTTTACTTTATGTTGTAGACTAATAGAGGAGTCTCAAAAAACTGACGTCGATAAAACATCAGTAAAAAATTTAATGCGGATGCAATGGAAAATAGATAAGTATCGGTAAAATATTCGTCCGTCAAATCAGAGATTGGGATAAGGAAATAATGAGAGGGGAGA
Organism: Ectropis grisescens; assembly: GCA_017562165.1. Lineage (NCBI taxonomy): Eukaryota > Metazoa > Arthropoda > Insecta > Lepidoptera > Geometridae > Ectropis > Ectropis grisescens. The sequence goes on along the minus strand of CM029788.1, from coordinate 15,366,996 downwards.
AATCCCCTGCGTAAATCCCCTAATATAAATGCAAGTAACTTGCATTTAGGTATATGCCATTTAGGTAAACTCTTTGGTAATAAGGTACTTAGTACGTGGAAGAAAAGTCCTCACATACAGATTTTACCACTTCTATTCAGTATAGAAAAAAAATGTTAGAAACTTCAATACAATTTTTGAACACCTATCCATGTATCCTATCCTATCCAACAATACACGTATGGTTTTGATAGATTTTTTTTTAATTTTTTTCCAAGTTTGTGACACCACCAAAATTTATTGCTTTTTCTTTTTTTGTATGAAAATGTTAATATTGTTCATAGAATACATGTACTTACCAAGTTTTAATAGTATACTTCTTATAGTTTCGGAGAAAAATGGCTGTCACATACGGATGGACAGACATAACGTATATTTTAAAATTTGTCTACGAATCCCTAAAACCCCAACTTAGTTCATTTAAAACTTATTTACAATGAAATTTAGACACTCGACCAAATTTGATAAGAAGCCTTTTAGGCAGTAAAATTACTCTTAGAATTTAACTCTGTACTAAATTTCTGATTCGTATTTTTTATACAAGGATTAGAATCATTTCCTGAGCATAAAATTACAAAATAACAAATCCAGGGGGAGCTTCAAGCGCCAGCTCGAAAAAACATTTTTGGCCGATATTCCGAAAAAGTTATAAAGCCTATTATATATATATATATATATATATATATATATATATATATATATATATATATATATATATATATTATTAGAGACCAGAAGTGGGAAAAGAATAAAAAACACAATTAAGTTTTACACAGTCACATTTATATGCGAAACTTAACAGAAATACAAACAAAATTAAACCAATCTTAAACAATTAAACTGAAACATCTGAATAACCGATTTCTCAAGTAAATTCGATAGATAAAGATTACAATTTAAACTTTGGCTGGTCAAACGGTCAGAGCTACCGCTTGAGCGAGTGTATGGTGGCAGAAAAGAGACCGAACTGAGCGCACGAGCGTTTATAAAGGTTTTCCCCCACCACCGCGGACCCTTAAATCTCGTTTGCTGCTAACACGGCCTCTCCTGACTGGAGACGCCCTCGTCCTCCAATACTCTAGTCTGCATGTTCCCAGTTGCGGTGGAAGAGCTGGGCTCAGGCTCTGGCATCAAAGGCACGTCATCGGCCACAGTGGCTCACTCGTGCGTGGACTCCGCATCATCATAATAATTACAGTCTGCATCTGGAGTCAGAAATAAAGACACATTGAACTTATAGCTGTTTGTAGAGTTTCATATGATCTATGAAACTCAATTTTACATCTGATAAGTGAACTTTCTCACTGCGCCACTGAAGCAAACCATAGGCACGACGTTAGCGTAGTTACTTACAGTGGCACAGATTCACATGAACCATAGGCACGACGTTAGCATAGTTCAGTGCAGTAACACAAATTTACGAGAACCATAGGCACGACGTTAGCATAGTTCCGTACAGTAACACAAATTAACAAGAACCATAGGCACGACGTTAGCATAGTTCCACACAGTAACATATTTACGAGAACCATAGGCACGACGTTAGCATAGTTCCGTACAATAACAACACAAATCAACATGAACCATAGGCACGACGTTAGCATAGTTCCGTACAATAACAACACAAATCAACATGAACCATAGGCACGACGTTAGCATAGTTCACATTGTCGACAACATGACATAGGCACGACGTTAGCATATCATGTGTCACCTACATGCGTATAACATAGGCACGACGTTATCTTATTATACACATGTAGTATGTAGTCAACCATCCGTGTGACATAGGCACGACGTTAGCATATCATGTGTCACCTACATGCGTATAACATAGGCACGACGTTAGCTTATTATACACATGTAGTATGTAGTCAACCATCCGTGTGACATAGGCACGACGTTAGCGTATCACACGGAGGCAAGATACCTCAACCTCGAAGAAAGCAGCACACGTTGCCAGAGTTCACTCCACTCGCCACGGCATCATGATTCTGCCGGGCTCGGGTCGACTTTCCATACGAGCCTGCCAACAGCCGAAGCTCATATCGACCATGGGGTGCGCGTGGGGAGCACACTGTACGGCCCGCGCATACCGGAGTCAAGTTTACCAGTTGTATGTGCCTGTTTTGTAACAAAAACAAAATAATCAGTTTCAAATATTCAAGGAGGCTTGCGGTTAAAGCTCGAAGTTTGTTTGCTCGGTCGTACCTGACCTCGAGTTATGCTCCGAATAGGGTAGTGGAATAGGTCTTTCGAAGCAATGACGTCATAAATATTTGGATCAACATTAGAAACTTAGTAATGGATAGATCACACCGAAGTTTGTTTGCTCGGTCGTACCTGACCTCGAGTTATGCTCAGACTAGGGTAGTGGAATAGGTCTTTCGAAGCAATGACGTCATAAATATTTGGATCAACATTAGAAACTTAGTAATGGATAGATCTCACCGAAGTTTGTTTGCTCGGTCGTACCTGACCTCGAGTTATGCTCAGACTAGGGTAGTGGAATAGGTCTTTCGAAGCAATGACGTCATAAATATTTGGATCAACATTAGAAACTTAGAAATGGATAGATCTTACCGAAGTTTGTTCGCTCGGTCGCACCTGACCTTGAGTTATGCTCAGACTAGGGTACTGGAATAGGTCACTAGAAGCACTGACTGCTTGAATATTTGGTTCAACATTAGAAACTTGGTAATGGATAGATCTCACCGAAGCCACTGCATTAAGTGCGTAGCCGAGACGCTTCTTAACACCTGCGAGGGCAACGCTCGAGACGTTGCTGCAGCCAGCTAAACCTGTACTGGCCCGAGGTGCCCGAGCGCCAGGCCACACGGACACGACCACACGCCACATGGAGGCTCAACCGCAGCGAATTCTCGCGGACGCTCTGCCGCAGCGAAGTTATACGGATGCTCTGCCGCTGCGACGTCACACTGATGCTCTGCCGCAGCAGCACCTCGCGGACGCTCTGCCGCAGCGGCGCCTCGCGGATGCTCTGCCGCCGCGGCGCCTCGCGGAGGCTCTGCGGCAGCGACGCTTCACGGAGGCTCTGCCGCAGCGACGTCTCACAGACGCTCTGCCGCCGCGACGTCATACAGATGCTCTGCCGCGGTGACGTCACACGGACGCTCTGCCGCTGCGACGTCACACAGATGCTCTGCGGCAGCGGCGCCTCGCGGAGGCTCTGCCGCAGCGACGCTTCACGGAGGCTCTGCCGCAGCGACGTCTCACAGACGCTCTGCCGCCGCGACGTCATATAGATGCTCTGCCGCGGTGACGTCACACGGACGCTCTGCCGCTGCGACGTCACACAGATGCTCTGCGGCAGCGGCGCCTCGTGGAGGCTCTGCGGCAGCGGCGCCTCGTGGAGGCTCTGCGGCAGCGGCGCCTCGCGGAGGCTCTGCCGCAGCGACGCTTCACGGAGGCTCTGCCGCAGCGACGTCTCACAGACGCTCTGCCGCCGCGACGTCATACAGATGCTCTGCCGCGGTGACGTCACACGGACGCTCTGCCGCTGCGACGTCACACAGATGCTCTGCTGCAGCGGCGCCTCGTGGAGGCTCTGCGACAGCGGCGCCTCGTGGAGGCTCTGCGGCAGCGGCGCCTCGTGGAGGCTCTGCGGCAGCGGCGCCTCGTGGAGGCTCTGCGGCAGCGGCGCCTCGTGGAGGCTCTGCGGCAGCGGCGCCTCGCGGAGGCTCTGCGGCAGCGACGCCTCACGGAGGCTCAGCCGCAGCGACGTCTCACAGACGCTCTGCCGCCGCGACGTCATACAGATGCTCTGCCGCGGTGACGTCACACGGACGCTCTGCGGCAGCGGCGCCTCGTGGAGGCTCTGCGGCAGCGGCGCCTCGTGGAGGCTCTGCGGCAGCGGCGCCTCGTGGAGGCTCTGCCGCAGCAGCGCCTTGCGGACGCTCTGCCGCAGCAGCACCTTGCGGACGTTCTGCCGCAGCGGCGCCTCGTGGAGGCTCTGCGGCAGCGGCGCCTCGCGGAGGCTCTGGGCTGGCGACCCTCACTGGCGTCGGACCCTCGACAGCCGCGGGAGCGCAGCCAGTCGTCATTTGTGCAGATGCAGCATAGCATCGTCCCTCCAGTGACGCCAATCTATTCAAAATTTGTTGCATTGTTTCGATTAGGACATTGCTAGAATGGCAGCGGTCTTTAACACGACTCACGTTAGCTAAAAGTATTTGAACTGCGATTTCGCGATCAGCTTCTACTTTTTCACTTTTTATTGGGCATGATTTTTAACGTTAGGTATTAGGTTATTAGGTAAATTTAAAGTCAAATCACCAAAAATAGGCTAAATAAGAAAAGGAGCGAAATCACCGCCAAAAAATAACGAAATGTAACCGATTTATAATCAAAAGAAAGTTGTTGCAAAATGTTATCACAAGTAAAGCAACTGTTCACTATATTTTTTGCTTTTTAATTTAATTGGAAGGTACTCAGAAAATGAAGTCTTGCTTTATCACAACATTTTATCGTCATTTGTTACAGACACACAATACAAACCAATTTTTTTTTTACGAGGGTAGAACCCACATAAAAATTGATACAAATTGTTTGATCAGCCAAAACGTCCTTAATCAGGATGTGCGGACAAGGACACGCGAGTATTCGAATCCCACTTCTGATATTAGAGACCAGAAGTGGGAAAAGAATAAAAAACACAATTAAGTTTTACACAGTCACATTTATATGCGAAACTTAACAGAAATACAAACAAAATTAAACCAATCTTAAACAATTAAACTGAAACATCTGAATAACCGATTTCTCAAGTAAATTCGATAGATAAAGATTACAATTTAAACTTTGGCTGGTCAAACGGTCAGAGCTACGCTTGAGCGAGTGTATGGTGGCAGAAAAGAGACCGAACTGAGCGCACGAGCGTTTATAAAGGTTTTCCCCCACCACCGCGGACCCTTAAATCTCGTTTGCTGCTAACAATATATATATATTATTATTATAGAAAATAAAATTTCCCATCTTTTGTTGCCAGTAAACTTTTTTCGAACTAACCGATTACGATTTATTATGTCCAATTTAATGATAACAATATAAAAAAAATAAGATGTGAATTCTGTTCCCAGTAGCATAAACATGTCTCTTTTTACCGGAATGGAAGAAGGGTTATGTTTTTCGCGCGTATCTTTATGTTTGTAAAACTTTTATTTCCACATATCTTCCAAACGGCTGGATGTATTTTGGTAACTAAGATATTCTAAGACTAGTCTCATTTGCCAAAGTGTCCTTAGATAGTAGGTAATATTTTTTTACGTGTAGTTTTTTTTGTAGTCGGGGTTTTTAAATTAAAGTTATTTTATCATATTGCTCGTTGCTCGAATAAACAGCACCATTCATCATCATGATTGAAGAGTTGAACGAAGAGTTTGGTCTCCACTTTTGTAATAAGAACAACTAAGCTGTGAAACACATTGCCAGAGTGGGGTTTTGTCGGAGGTTCGAACCTTGGGGTTACGAGGTACACTGTGTTTGTTTCTATTAGAGAAGCAAGTTCCATCGTAGACCACGTCATTTTCATCCACTATTATCGGCATCATCGCAACCGTATCATTAAATGGGTTATAAATCGTAAACGGTAAGTTTTACAAAAAAAGTTTACTAGCAACAAAAGATGCAAAATTTTATTTTCTACAATTATTGACAAAATATATAGTTTCCAAAATATCGCCAAAAACAGTTTTTTTTTTCAATTTGCGTTTGAAGCTCTACCTGGATCTGTGAGCATTTTGTAATTTTATGCTTAGTAAGTGATCTTTACCTCATAGAAAAAAATTGGTTGCCTGTAAAGTCGGTATACGGGCGAAAGTTTTACGTGACAACGACTTTGAGTGGTAAAATAATTTTACGGAAGGGACGCGTGCTTTTCACTTTTTATGTCTGTCTCTCTCGCTCTTAGGCGGGCTAACCATGCCCGAGTGGAAGGGACGCGTGCCTCTCACTCGCTCTCGTTGTGAGCGCATAACGTGAGCGGAGCGTAACGCAGTTTCTTGAAGTGTCACCCGGCAAACCAATTTATAAGACGTTGTCACGTCAAAAAATTGGATTAGAAATGTAGTGCAAAGTTGACCAAAAAACCTTCTATTTTTAATGGCCTTTCATTACGTTTCAGCACATTTTTGTAAATTTTTGACGAACTTGTGAATTATTAGGAAACATTTTAAAATGCATGAAAATGGAAAAGCCGTTCTCAACTTATAGTGTGACCAAAAAAGAAAAGGTTGAGTTTTGTATACCTACGAGTATAGATAAATTTAATCTTTCTTCGTTTATATAGCAACAAAACTCTTATCATAAACAAAGAAACATAAACAAATCTTGAACAAAAAATGAGTTTAAATTACATAGTCTAATATTTTAATGTTATTTCTGCACTGTGGCACCGATTCCGCGGTCGGTGACGGTCGCGAAAACAAGACAGCGTTAAATGCCTATTTTGACAGAAATACCTCGCCTTAATTACGAAAAAAAAATTTAGAGCATATCGAAAGTTGTTACAATATCTTTAGAAAAGCAGTTCTCGGGCAAAAATTTAGTTTTTCTACCAGTTCACCGACTATGCAATGTTTTTCAGAGTGTATAAGTGAAATGAGGTTAAAATTACATTAACGTAACTTTTTGTAACTACGTAGATCTTTCTAAGCTGGACTGGTTGGTAGCTTAGTTGGTACAAAGCCTCCCGTGGATTCGATCCCTCCACCCAGTAAACCCCCCCCCCCCCCCTCTTCAACTTGCACTCATTTGGACAGCTTACAAATGCAAATAGTGCTGAATCTTATTATGTTATACCCTTTTATCATCCTACATAGGTCTCCTGGTGGTCCATATGACCCATAAATTTTGTTCACGAGCCCGTAGTCTATATTTATGTAGGCAATGTTAACAATTTTACATATTTTTTCACGATTTTATTACTTACATCTATGAGTATCTATAATTCTGAAAATATTCTCATTGAATATATTAATTGAAGTATATTGCAGTATGAATTGAAATGCAAAAAAGCTTATTTAAGGACCAGGATAATCGATAATTAAGTCGTAAAATGTCAACAATACGAGTGGCTTTATCTATTTCAATTGTGCCTGCCCGCTTTAAGCATTAAGGATTGTTTACACAATTCATTCTACATGTTATAAAAAATAATTATTAGAATTGAGACCATTTTTGTTTTGTTTATGACGAGACTAACGTGGCCCATTTATTACAATGATGCGTCATATCCATTGATGACTTTGATTAGTTCCTGACGTTCGCTGAAACGAATCTGGTAAATCCAAATTTCGTCTGGAGCCGCCTCGGCTTTGGCTTTGCTTTTGTTGTCTCTATAATTTCGACCGAAAAGAAAAGAGAAAGCAATATCAAGGCTAAGACCGTTTTCTTTAGGCGGTAGACCCACCGGTCACGTAACGCGTAGCAGAGCTGACCCGCATATGTGTAGTTGAAAGAAAATATTGGTCAGTTCTTACAAGGGGCCGGGCGGTTTTTTAATTTTTAAATAAAGCGGTTAGAACTTAAATAATGCAATATGTCGAGTAACAAGAACAAAATTAATATTTTTGATTTACCACTACCTCGGATTTATAATCTGTACAACATTCTATTAGTCAAGCCCTTTCATTTGAGACCCATATTGAGGGAGTTGTGAAAAAAGGAATGTATTTCGCCATTTCGTGGTAGCGGACATCTTGGATTTGAAATTTGGATTTTAAATTGAGGTAGTAGCGAAAAAAGATTATGTAGGTAATTTACCATTTTGTGGTGGTGGCCATCTTGGATTTGAAATTTGTTATAGAGTATAGTATTCTATTAGTCAAACCCTTTCATTTGATACCCATATCCCCATATTGAGGTAGGTTGTGAAGAAATATTTTATCCGCCATTTTGAGGCGGCCATCTTGAATCGATATTAACCAAACATAACTAAGAACATCCGCACAGAAATAAACCTTCAAATAAAAATACCGCATCGAAATCGGCCTACCCGGTTGAGCTCTACGGTGCCACGGACAAATACACACACACACACATAAACCCACACCCACAGACAGACATCGACGTCAAACTTATAACACCCCTTTTTTTTTGTCGGGGGCTAAAAAAGATTTTACTACTAGCGCCCCGCGACTTTACCCACGTTGTTCCTGTTTCCGTTGTATTCCCCGGGATAAATAAATAGCCTATGTGTTATTCCAGACTATAATCTAACTGTATCCCAAATTGCAGCCCGATCCGTTCAAAGTTACTACGTTGGCCCAACGCATGATCATTGCCATTCAGCGTGGTAATGCCGTATATTAGTTTTAGTTTTGTTAATAAAGGTCCGACATGATTGAGCAACAAACATCTAAACATCTTGACATTGACATTTATAATATTAGTAGAATTAGTATTTTTGTCCTTTCGTCATTTCGGTGACGTTGTAATGTCACGAGAAGACTGAAATGTTTTATTTGTAGGCATTTCATAAGAAGCTAAATAGGACTTCTTTGTGCATTGAGCATTAAGAACAATTTATACATTCGTTTGGGTAATTTACCCATTGTCCTAAGCATAAATGTAATAATCCTAAGTATTATGCGTATTAACTAAGCAAACTTATCCCATTGTGTGTTAGTCTTTAGCTCATTGGGCATGCATTCGTATGAATATATTAGCTGTTATCAACGTTATCAGGAGGAGTGGGTGCCGTTGGCCTCACTCCGCCGGCGACCCGTTTAGTCAATTGTGCTCGTCCTTTGTACTTGGCTGTTTAAATTTTAAACGCTTTTGAGTGTGATAAAGTTTACAAAATTATTTTAACTTCCAATAGAGCTGTAGGTTCTAATACAAATTAATAGAAAACTACGTTTCGACAAATATCGAATCACTCTTGAAGTGACTTGAACAATACTTACTTTAATACTTAATTCTAAATACTTACCTGTAATAAACTGTGTGTTATATATACAATACAACCTTCACTAAATCTTTTTTAAGTTAAAACTCATAAGTCCACTGATGATTAGGACAAGATACAAATAACCGACATTAAATGTCAAATGAATGTTTTCTACTTTGCCGCTTGTTTTGTTGTTTATTTACTTTTTGAATTATTATTTTTGAACAGGAATAAAGACCTTGAACTTGATCACAACAATGAAAACAATAACTGTAGATACACCGATAAACTTAAAAGTAGTGAGGTTTGAGCTTGACTTCAGTACTCTTTTAAAAAAACCGGAACCAGAGAAAAAGTTGAAAAAAATCAAAGTGCCTAACATTTCAATAAATATTAAGAAGAAAACGATTATACCTTCTCCACCGCTAATTAAAATTGATCAGGTAAAGCTAAAAGTGATTAGTTAGGAGAGTTTTTAAAATAATTCAATATTTAAGGTTTCGTTTGGCTTGAGACAGATGGCAGATAATCAACGATATTTTTAAGGTTGCGGCAAGCCTTATCAATAATTCAGTACTGACAAAAAAGAAGATGATTTTACTTAAAGTCTTAAAGCCACTTTTTAAATTTAATTCTAATTTGGTAATGAAATTAAAATATGGTCACAAAACTATTTCTAGTATAACCAACAAAAGTCAATATACTATATTCACACGTTACGACGTGATTGAGCAACAAACTCCCAAATATCCAAAAATTGACATTTATAGTATTAGAAAGATGTAAGCACATAACACTGTTGTTTTTCAGAAGCGCAATACAAAGGAACTCGTAGAAGAACTGTTGGACGATCTTTACGCTGCACAACGGGACTGGAACGATCATAGCGAGATTGATTATAGTAGAGGGTAAGATATGTATGTACTACTATTTGAATGTAAAAATATTGTAATGTATTAGCTAAAAACTAGAACTTCCTTGTAAACAAACGTTTTCCATGATATCAGATAAATCTGTTTAAAAATAAATGCCAATCGTGTATGTGCCGCAGTTAACTAGCTTAATTAGTTGTTCTATTAACAGCCTAAGCCTGTTTACTAAACAGCGCTGTTTCACAAGCGACTTGAATGGTATTCAGTCGTATCGGTACATTTAATGATCTGGCTGGCTAATTCATAGCTCATTCGTAGTACAGGGTGAACATGTGACGGAAATTTAAAAAAAAAAACATTTGACACAAATAAATTCTTTATTTAATGTTATAAAAAGTAGGTAACTAGTTTCGGTTAGGTTAGTTTACTAAAAAAACATCAAATTTATTGTTTGCCGACACCATTTTGGCAGCTTGGCACTAGGTGGCAGAAAGGCATACTCGGCAAACAACAAAATTGCTGATTGTTTGTTATAAACCTAACTTAGTTACGATTGAAATTAACTGGTTAGTCAAATAATGAAAAGCCAACGATCCTTTTTATTTTCCTAGCAGTTTGATCAAATGGCTGAATTTCACTCAATTCGCTATTTAAACGGCGCTGTCTGGTGAACAGGCTAGGCTATTAATTGAATGGCTGATGAAGCTAGTTGGTTTCGATATAATATGTATTTTGTCATATTTACCTTATACGCATTAGGAATCCGGTTCGATCCCGGGTGGGTATACCAGAAGCCATGGTGGCGTAATGAGTAGAACTTGCAATTTACAATCGTAAGGTTGTAAGCTCGAATCTCATCTGCACTTCTGAGTGTTTTCCAAGTGTAGATGTACAATTTTGTCATCACCACGAGCTTTAGCGATGAAAGAAAATAATGTATGGAAACTAGCACATTTCAAGAGTCTTTGGAGGCGGCTGGCAAGACCGCACTCGGACAGCGTGAAGCATTATGTCCTTGCGAGAGGAGACTCCGAGTTGCAGCAGTGGGAACATTTAAGCATACCAAAAACACTGAATGTTAGATATCATATTTGTCTGAAAAGCCAAATATGATATCTAACATTCAATGCTCTTTTTTATATCGGAGAAATTTTGAAACCTGATGGGACACAGGCTCACACTGCAATGGAGAAGGCAAACATGTTTGCATCTCTGTTTGCGGAATCTTCGCGTCTTGATGCTGGTAGCGCGACACCTCCTAGTCCATCCGGCTGTCCGACTTTTATGTCAGAGATACACATTCACTAAATGGAGGTTCGCAAAGCTCTACGCAATCCGGACGTGAATAAAGCCAGTGGCCCAGATGGTATTCCTGCCCTAGTGTTGAAGGCTTGTGCGCCTGAGTTGTCCCCGATACTGACGCGCCTATTCAGACTTTCTCTCCAAACGGGGCTGGTACCGAAGTCTTGGAAGCTTGCCAATGTGCAACCAGTGCCCAAAAAGGATAGTCGTGCTGACCCTGCCAACTACAGGCCAATCTCGGTCACGTCCATACTCTGCAAGACTATGGAACGTGTCTTAAACCACAGGCTCCTGACGTGCCTAGAATCAAACGATCTCCTCAATGACCGGCAATACCGATTTCCGCCGCCGAAACCGGTCCACCGGGGATATTCTAGCGTACGTCACTCACATCTGGAGTGAAGCTATTGAGAAACACGGAGAAGCACTTGCAGTCTCCCTGGATATCTCGAAGGCTTTCGACAGGGTTTGGCATGATGGCCTTATAAGCAAGCTTTCAAGTTATGGTTTGTCTCCTGGGTTTATTGCGTGGAAATCGGACTTCTTGAGGGATCGATCCATACGAGTCGTCATTGATGGCTGCTCGTCGGATCAAATGGCTATCAATGCTGGAGTCCCTCAAGGGTTGGTACTCTCTGCGACACTTTTCCTGCTACATATTAATGATCCGGTATCTTTGGGTACGCAGATGATAGCACCGTTGTAGAGAGCTACATATCTAGCGCGAGAGCCAGTGGGCAGCAAACCCAGGTACTGAGAGAGAGTTTGTTTGATTGAACGTTTGAGCTTGACCCTTGAGGCGGTGTCTGAATGGGGTGATGCCAATCTGGTCAAGTTCAACGAGAGTAAGACGCAGGCGTGTCTGTTCTCCGCAAAAAAGAGTCCATTCCAACTGACTCCTACTTTTCGTGGTGTATCCGTGCCAGTTTCTGACCGTCTTGAGCTTTTGGGCGTTACTTTGACATCCACGCTCAACTTTGGCTCGTATATCGAGTCCAAGGCTAAATTAGCTGCCAAAAAACTAGGTGTCCTCTCAAAGGTGCGAAGGTACTTCAACTCTGAACAGTTGCTCACATTATATCAAGCACATATTCGCTCTTGTATGGAGTACTGTTCGCACCTTTGGGATGGATCGGCTAAGTATCAGCTGGAGGCCCTTGAATCGATCGAGAGACGTGCCAAAAGGCTCATAGGCAATTACTCTCTTCTGCGAAAAAGACTACAAAGTCTTGATCATCGCCGAAAAATTGCCAGCCTATCGGTTTTTTTATCGGATACACTTTGGAGAGTGTGCGACTGATTTGCATGATCTGACACCACCTTGCCCTTTTTTCTATCGGAATGCTCGTAGCTCGAAAAAGCGACATCGTTTCATGGTTGATGTTCCAAAGACATGAACGAAGAGATTTCACTCTACTTTTGTGATAAGAACGTCTAGGCTGTGACGATCAGGACATGTGCCTGATGGTAAGCAACATGCCTGACACATAACAGCACAATGACACGCAGCTATTGGAACATGAAGAGTCCAAATCCTTACCTAGCACTGCACTGCGCTCGTCACCCAGAGATCTAAGATCTTATATCTCTAAGCCCTGTCATTTCTCTGGAAACATTGCCCTTCAAACCGGAACACAGTAATGTTTGCACATTACTGCTTGGCGGTAGAATAACTGGCAAAGGTGTGGTACTTCCCCAGGCGGACTCTGCCAAGAGTCCTACGGTTTTCCCCGATGGTTACAATCTTTGTGTCTTCAAATCGAGAGTGAATCGGTTTCTTCTAGGTAAACACGCTCCATCGTAGACCGCATCGTCGCTTAACATCAGGCGAGATGGCGGTCAAGTGTAAACCTATAAAAGTTAAAAAAAAAAAGATCCAAAATCTCCGATCCAAAAAAAGAGTATAGAATTTGTTATTCCTTATTGATCTTGACAATAAGAAAGCTATTAGAGCCTCTATCATTAGCCTTCATCAAGAGCCTGCAATACTTAAAAGTGAGTGAGAAATCAGAATAAAAAATGTTTTTACACTTACATATATACTTATACCGTTGTAGCTATATAACAGAATTAATGTTTTGATGTTCTTATTATTTTTATAGGTTTTTCTTAATTTTGTTTGTGTAACCGATATGCCTGGTACCCACGACACAGGATGCCCTAGTGTGGGTAACAGTGTACATTTGTCTACATACCTTTGTGTTTATGATTTAAGAAGACACTAACTTGTTTTTTTTTTAAGTAATTGTGTACATGAACCAAATAAATTTCATTTCATTTCACTCTATGGATGATTCAAATCACAATTATTACAGATCCACATCCATACCTTCTATTGCATCGTCGTATTCAAACTGGAGACACAGAGGCAATTGAGCGGAATTATCTAGAATCTCTAGGTGAGTGATTCTCATCAGTATCACAGTTGATATTAAAAATAGAACTTTACAGAAGAATAGCGGGTTACAGGTTTATAACATACACTTTTATAATAATTTAATGACTGAAAATTTTACATTATAAACCATAAACCATCGTGTTAAAAAAATAATCGTATCGTAAAAAAATCGTATGAAGTCTTTGATAACGAGTCATGGTGCCTCAATTTTTTTTTTTACTATAGCTCCTTAATAGGTTTTTACCATCTAATCAATTCATTGATTATTATCCTCTAAAAATATTAAAGTGTCAATGAATGTTTCAAATAGAATATGTTGCTTTGAAAAATAACTACTAATTGAAGAATAAAAAACTGATAACAGTGAAACATCCTGCAGATATCGAGGAGCTTCGAGAGCAAGCGTCTGAGGGTGCTCTCAAGCTACACCAAGCAGGAGAGAGGCTCGTCAAGTATGTGAGGGCCCGGGACCGACTCAGAAGGCAACACAAGAAAATATGCGCAGCATTTTCCGTACTACTTCGACATATAAGTAAGAGATCTGTTTTAGGCAGTTGTAATTAAACGTCTTAATATATTTTTAGATTAAATCTCGGGGCACTTTTGCTACAGTCAGTCCAGTCCGGCTTAAGTACACTCTCCTTGGAAAAGGCCGTCAGATGTGGCTGAAACTTAAGTCGGGCACACACTTTATATTACCGTGGCACGGTAATATTATCTATCAGTAATTGAACTGAGCTGTTTCTTTAAAATTCATACCTACAGCTGCGAGCACGTAAACAAACGATAAGGCTTATGCGACTTACACGACTCGGCAACCTTATGTCATACACGTTAAGATAGAGATTACATTGGGAACACGTACCGAGCGCGCCCCGAGATCGAGGCGCGTAGGTACAACCCGCGTTTCGTCCGTTTGTATGAAGTCAAAATACTGGTATATTACCGTGCTTTAACACGTGGGTAAGCCGTTATTTAATTTCAAAATATGGAAGAACCTCGTTAATGTTCACTTACGTGCAATGTTTAGGATGTAAATTATGAATGAATAACCAACTAAGAAATTATTTCTATGAATCGTCATTATCATCGTTCTCAATGCGTGGTCGCGCACTGCTCAGTCATATATGCCTCTCTCCGTCACGCCACTCCTCCCAATCTTGCTTAATTATACCTACCAAGTGAGCTTAATTATACCTACCTTAATAATAACAGAGATACAACGCATCTCACTTTTGGTCGAAAAATCAAGCCTATGCATACGCGCGAACACTGCGTATCTACTATGCTTAGTTGGAAATATCGTTACAGCGACAATACGGTCAAAGTAAACAGCTTGTAATATTGTGTACTCGGTTCATACGTTACTTAATCAGACTGGCAGTAAATATCCTGTATACAATCTTGTTGATACATACTTTCAACGTATAGTCGTATAGACACTATCTTTGGAGGTCTTGGTAGGTAGTAGGTACTTCCATAATAAAATTGAGGGTACGTGAACGATTTTCTTATTTCTCTACACGACAAACAACGCTCTTCGTAGCTACTGGATATAGAAACTTGAAATCTAAAGGGAGTTTTATTATCAAACTAAGTTAACTAACCTAACCTAACTAGGTTTAAACAAAATTAAAATGTATTACTATTTACGAAGTTAAAATTGAGACAAATATCTTATTAATTTGATGAATCTGCGTCATAAAGTCATCAATGTTCCTCATGTTGCTAAAGTCCTCAATATTAATTCACTTATAAAAAAACAAATGCAATAAATTATGCCACCATAAGATTTGCAACAAAAATCTGACGTACCTATATTAAATAACGATAAACAAGTTTGTTTATTCAATTAAATATATATTTTCGTATATCTATTGATACTGCTTATTTCAATTGTAAGTTAATCCGTTGTATCAAATTTATTTGATTTAAAAATTTTTGCTAAGGCAGATTTTTTTCTATTTCTACCTATTGTGTTCGCACTTGATATTCTCGTACAGTTCTTATTCCAAGCCAATTGTGTTTGTTTACCACCTCTCTATCATCACTATCATTCGACCTATCTTTTTGTTTCAAATACAATGATAAAATATCCTTCAAATAATAATTAACAATGTATTACGTAATAATAGGTGCAGTTAATTTATGCGCCAAAAATAGCCGTCAAATAAAATTGATCCGTCTAACTTAATCGTTTCAATCAAGAATAGATCCATTCATAGAAGCTTAATATAGAATTACGCACATGAAGGCGTCCGAGTACCATTTCCCATGTATCTGCTTCCGACACTGACGTACAGAGCGCCGTCGCTCCCAATCGATACGCACACACAGACACCCTGGCATCGTACCCGCGCGCATGCTCCGATCACCTAAACGATACCCACCGACGCCAACAATTTGACAAGCGGCTGTTTTCTCCCTCTTCGCTAGCGATGTGAGTTAATACGTGGGCGGAATTCCTATGCAGTACGGTAGTGAGGGGCTGGAGGCCTCGCCGCCTCGTTTCATGACTTTCCCAGTAAACATCGCATCAGCTGGCCGACTACGCAGTCTCAAATGCTCCCGAGATATGGCCTTTCACTTGTATTCTTCACACGTTTCATTGTCCTCGTCGCTTAGTTTTTCTATCTGTGAAAGTTCTGCGTTCAGGAGCTGTAGAATGATGTGTTTCTCGCGTGTGTCTGCAGTAAGCCTGCACCGGATCAGGTCATTAACGCCGTGCCTAGTGCAGTTCTAAAGATATGCGTAAATTATCAAACAATTCCTGCTTTCAACACAGATGAGTGCACTCCTAAACTCTCTGAGGAACTTAGCGGGTTCATCGAAACCTACAGCAGGTATGTTCGTTCATAAACTTTTATTTAAGGTTAGTTTCTGTCGGATCAAGGATTCTAATTGAATTAACAATTGTTACCTAATTTCATCAGAGCGCCTTTCATTGCTTATTTTGTGAACTTTTTGGGTTTGCCAAATAATTGGATTTCGCGTGACTTAGGTTTATTATGATTTTTATGTTAACTATGAAATGTAATATTCCGTTACTAAAGAATTCCTTTGTTGTAATAACTTTGCCACAGAGCCCTCATTAACGACGAAGTATTTTGAAGCGAGTGATTTCTGAATACCTTCAAACATATATCACATTTATCAAGTTGTGCTTAAAGGTTGTAGCTGCTTTAACTTTTAACACAGGTTGATTAGGTATCAAAAGAAAATCTTTTTCTTTTGTTTTTTGTTCAGAAAGGTTGCATAAAATATATTTAATAGGTGTTGGAAATCAAAAAATGTCACTAAGAATCCATCTCTGATACAGAAAACGGACCATACAGCCAGACAACCAAAACACATACCTATTTGTAATCACAAGCCGGGAATCGAACCCTGGTCCTTCCGCCACTGACCCAAGTTAGTGGCTCTGACTTAATATAAAGAGTTTATTAGTCTGAATAATGGCCCTTTCAACAACTAAACCAACGATTATTCTATAACTAAACTAAATTCGCTATTCGCGCGCGATGTAATAATCTAAAATTAGCATTAGCATTAAGGGTGCATTTTTGAGAAATCTCATATCACTAAAGATAATAAGCTTAACTTTCCCGAAAACTTAGGTTTCTAGTGCTTCTCCTTCAAAATGTAAGCCCAGTATGCCTTAATTTCGGGCTAAGTACCTACGTGGGTAAAGCCAGAATACAAGCTTTTCATAAAATTAGGTATAGTACAGTTCTATATGAATCTAGAATGTTTGCCTACTTTCCTAGTTGTGAATGAGTAGGTACGAACGTAACAGCCTTCGCTATTTGAAATTCATAAAATGCAGATTGTTTATACCTCACACTCGTGCCGGTGACCAAGGATTTATATCATGCTGCCATAGTGTCATATATTAACAAAACTGAACTTAACTTCTTAAGGTAGATTTACATTTACAATAAAAGACTTAAGAAAATATTGCACTTAAACCTCATGATGTGATGATTCTCCTGATATTAAGCGATCTATAACGGTGAACTTCGATCTATACAATGTCACGCATATGGTAACCTACGTACCTCTGTTAAAACGAAAAAAAACATGGTATCTAGATTGTTTCATAAATAATTGACAAAATATATGTAAATTAAACATTTTGACATATTGAATTGTCACAGATTTAGTGTTGCAATATTTATTTTAGATTAATTGTGTGGTACAGTATATTGTATCTACTATCATTCATTGTTTTGGCAGCGCACGCAAAGTTAGCATTGTTTTAAGGCTTTTATATACAGATAGATAGATTGATAGATACACTTTAGACAACACGACAAATTACAATAATTCCCAAATTGATACCATTTAACATTTCAAGCTAGCGTAACATTCAAGGTGTTAGTTCTACCGACGCGACGTCGACTTCAGTTTTTCAAGTTAGGATAGCAAGCTACGTGTAGACAACGCTACGCAACACTAGTTTTTAACCCCCGACCAAAAAAGGGGTGTTATAAGTTTGACGTCGATGTCTGTCTGTCTGTCTGTGGCATCGTAGAGCTCAAACAGATGGACCGATTTCAATGCGGTTTTTTATTTGAAGGTTAATACCCGTGCGGATGTTCTTGGCTATGTTTGGTTAATATCGATTCAAGATGGCCGCCTACAAAATATTTCTTCACAACCTACCTCAATATGGGTATCAAATTAAAGGGCTTGACTAGTAAAATACTATAAACTATAAAAAAAACTTGAGAGGTCAAAGGACACCCGGATGGAACGAAGTTCCTTGACAACTTTTCGTAAGAATTTTTTCCGTCTAGCCCCCTTTCACATCGCGCGATAAGGAACTTCGTTCCAAAAACAAATCCAAGATGGCCGCCACCACAAAATGGCGAATTATACAATTTTTTTCACTACTACCTCAATATGGGTATCAATCGAAAAAGCTTGACTAATAAAATACTATACAGTATAGAAAAAAACTCAAATCCAAGATGGCCTCCACCACAAAATGGCGAATTATTATTATAAATATATTAAAAAAATTATATTATTTTTTTCACTACTATCTCAATATGGGTATCAAACAAAAGAGATTGACTAGTAGAATAATTTGCACTATGACAAATTTCAAATCCAAGATGGCCGCTTCCACAAAATGGCGAAATATATATCTTTTTTCACAACTCCCTTAATATGGGTATCAAATGAAAGGGCTTGACTAGTAGAATGTTGTACAGATAACAAATCTGAGGTAGTCGGGGGTTAGTCAACATTTTTAATTTTGTTCTTGTGTCTACACGAAGCTAGAAGTACGAGCTTGCTAGCTTACTAACACTAGCTTGCTATCCTAGCTTGAAAAACTAGTCTCGTGTCGCTCGGGCATTTAGGGTGGAAAATTTAATGTGTAAAATAGACGTGGATAAAAGACGAGGTTCTTCGAAACGGTTAAATGGATCGGGTTGACATTTTAAACAAGATGAGCATAAGTAATAGAGTAGAGCGAGAAAGTGAGCATCCTGTCGAAGATGAATTTACCCACTTGAGCTGTATGCAAAATTGATACACGTGAAGATCATATTTTCGTTAATCAAATAAATATGTTACGAAAATATTGGATGTGCTTAAGTTTGTTTAGCTGTACCTCTCTAAAATCAAGATAACAGGCGACAGCTTAATAATAATAATCCAGAAAAGGAAGGAGATTTAATGTACCATAGCAACTTTAGTGGTAGTGGGTAAAAATTACGCAGGTGTCTCAGAGAACCACCAGCAGCAAATAATATAGGTACTCTATGACCGACATTATATGGCAGTTCTAAGACAAGGTACAATCTAAAAGTAATCCTGGAATCTTCGCAGATTCGCTGGAGGACATAGAAACCACGATATACAACACAAGATATTCTAATTAATTTTGGGATCCAATGAACTACCGATCATTATGACCTGTGATTTAGAAAAGTCAAATTTTAAGCCAAACGAATGTAATGAAAATGAAATGTTTTATTAAATAATGCGATAGTTTAGTACCGTAACGGCTGCGTCAGCCTGTTAGCTTCATACAGCTTATTTAGATGAGGTTTAATGTAAATTTTAAAATTGTCTACATTAACGGTGGATAGAAAAAGTAAGCTCTTTGGAAAGCGTATGAAAGCGTTTTGAAAAAAATCAAAAAAAAAGAGGAGACAAGAAACCGCCTTGAGCAACACTGGCTATTGTATTGGCCCTCTAAGAAAATGTATCTGCAAGGTTAATCTGTTGCCGGCGTCCTAGTAGATAACTACGAGATCAATCAACCACCGGTGGCTATGTGAAAGGAACGCATTAGCACGAGGAAGAGTGTGCAACTGATTTACATGATCTAATATCAACTTGCCCTTTTTTCTATCGGAATGCTCGTAGCATGAAAAAGAGACATCGTTTCATGGTTGATGTCCCAAAGACACGAACGAAGAGATTTGACTATACTTTTGTGATAAGGACGTGTAGGCTGTGGAATACGTTGCCTAAGTGGGTTTTCTCTGTTGGTTACAATCTCTGTGTCTTCAAATCGAGATTGAATGTTGTGGTAGTGGTTTCTTCTTGGTAAACACGCTCCATAGTCCACCACATTGTCGCTTAATATCAGGCGAGATGGCGGTCAAGTAACCAGACCTATAAAAGTTTACCTAAAAAAATACAAAATATCGAAGTTGACGGCACTAAATGCATTACTGAACTCTAACAAAACTATAACATTAAGCTTAACGTCACGCTTTACCAAGAGTAAGTAGTAGTAACTAGATATAAAATAATATATGAGAAGATATTTCTTAATAAAACATTCGTTGCGTTCTTTATGGGCAAAACGTTAAAGGACTTTGAAAAATAAAGAAAAAATATCAGGCAAAATTCCAAAAATGTTTTTCAGTTGAATTTTTTGGGTAAATGTAAAACATGAGCTTAATTCCTTAATTTTGGAAAAATACCACTTTAGAAGGAGTTCGAAAGTGGTATTTTTCCTCATGTGTTTGATCATTTTTCAATTTATATGGAATATCTGGGCTTCATCTTGTACCGTGTCTTAGCTTCTGGTTTCTTTGCAAGGTTTTCAGGTAAGTCTCTTATTGCAGGCGGAGTAAGCGGAGCCCGATTTAGCGTGACCCCGAGCGGGGGCGAAGGCCCCGGCGAGGGTGGGTACGCAGAGTGGCACCAGGCTATGCGACTGGTTGCGCGGTTGCCCGCTGGAGTTCCACATCATTTCCGAAGAAAGGCATGTATCAGCTATCTATAAAAAAAGCACTTGGAAATGACGCATTGCTTCTTAAAATTGCTATGGCATAATATGCATATTTATTTACGACGTTGGTCAAGTCCAGCCTTGTGTTTAGGTAAACACACTCCACCATAGTCCGCATCGGGACATGAGTGAATCCATCTTAATATTTCCTACTAATATTATTATTACAGGGTTACAGATAATCAGCCTTCATCCGTTCAAGCATCACGGGCATATTCTGAGTATACAAACAAACAACTTTTGTTCTATAATTTTTTTTTAAACTCAATACATACAAAAAAATGTGTTTGTTATCATTTCTAGCTCTGTTTAGCGGCTGTTTAGTGTTTATTCACTTCGACACATCATTTATCGAGCGTTAAAGAGCGGGTGCGTTCTTGTTACGAAGAGTTCGATGCTTTTAGACTTGGAAAGTACACTTTTATAAAATTTTGTATGGGAAACAATATACGAATTTTTATAAACTGTAGAACAAAAGTTGAAGTATTTAATGTATTTAACATCACCGTAAGAGGATGCAGGCTGATTACGAATAACCCTGTATAGAGGTACTTACGCGAAAGGTTTTGTGTGTGTATGCATGTTTGTTTACTGCTTCAAGCAAAATTACCTACTGAAGAGATCTCGATAAAATTTAGTACATAGATAGACAATATCTCTGGAATGACATACGAGTATACATACATAATACATATACAAGGTAACTGTTGAATTTATGTACTTATTACATAAAAGAATCGAGAACTACACGATTAAAACCGCGGGATGCTATTAATAATCGTATATTTTTTGTCGGAATGCTGTATAACATCGGTTCACACCTAGAGAAATTAAAATTAAAATAAAAAAGTTATGCGGTCCACAATGGAGCGTTCTTACCTGGAAGAAACTGATTCACTCTAGACTTGAAGACGCCAAGATTATAAAATCGGGAAATACCTACTCAGGCAGCGCATACATTTCTATCACAAAATCGAAATCAAAACTCCTCGTTCGAACGTCATGGAACTTTTTGGAGCTACGAGTTATCTGTTAGAAAAAAGAGAAAGGTGGTCAATTATACGCATAACATAACAGCACAGTGTCACGCAGTTCAGGAATATGAAGAGTCCAAATCATCACCAAACACTGCAAAAAATGTGTCATTCTGAAAAGCCCTCATGACCATAAGTACATAGCAAAATCATTTGAATGAAGTAAACATTTTATATAATACGCAATAAATATATCGCTAAGAACTTTCTTTGTAATTCTAAACTTAGCTCGTACATATGTTTAATGTAGCTTTTAATTACCTGCATCGCGTACTTTTTCATTTCGACAATCAGTCACAGATTTCTGAAATAAATAAGATCTGTCAGCGATTGTCGATAATCAGAAATCGGTATATCTCGTTCTATACCAACTATATGTATATATATAAATTAATGTTTGTCTGTATGTCCTTTATGGAATAGTAAGCTATGCATTTGAACATGTGATGATCTTTAACAAAGTTGTTGTGCATGAGTCAAGGAAGGTTTCTCAGATTTTTTTTCTTGTCTTGTTTTACTTGTCGACCAATTTTCGACAATTTTCGCAGCAAAGCGCTTAGGGTATAGCTAGTAATTTCACAAATTTGGCTGATACGTATGTAGCACTCTAATTTACATTAGTTAGTACGGAGCGCGCAAATAGATATCGGGTATATCAAACTGTCAAAACCGTGACAGTTAAAGTTACGAATACGCCAAGCAATCTTCAGAAACATAATAACCATGACTTTCGAAATGTGACGAGTTTGTGACGGAATTGATAATATATGTATGTACATGTTACACAGTATGTTCCGGTTATAATGACACGTCGGAGCGTTTACTACAACTTTCTCAGTTGGTAAATGTACAATGTACATGCCAACAATTTATATATTTTTGGTAATAATATTATCATCCAAAAATGTACTATTCAGTGATGCATTTTTTTAATTCTTGAGACAGACAATAACTAATTTGAACATTTCAAATATTGTTGAAGGCTTATTTTTGCTACCTGTTAAATATTATGTTAGGATAAATCTTTATAGAATCATTGAAAAAGTGTGCATAATTGCGCATCAACTTTACTGTTTTTTTCGCCAATTTTTTTTTCTTGCTCTATATTTATTTCTTTGTTTTTTCTCCGTTTACCTTAATTAATTATTTGATATCATTAATTAGCGAGAAGACAAACAAAACTAATTTGTCCTTCCACGAGATCATTAAATATATTGTACTCACAGGTATATTTTTCTTTTGTTTCGTAAACAAAAAAATACGAAGACAGTTCTTAGAAGTTGCGAGTGACGTCACTTTATGGCATGATTATTACGATAAAGTGACGTCACACCCGTCGATTTTTTTATAATATCCTTAAATTGGCGATATTGTGAGGCATCACAATAAAAGCCATAAATCAAGAGTTGTAGTTGAGTGAAGACTAAAAACACGTATTTATATTTTTCTATCTATCTATTCCTATTTTTTCATAATTTAGCTACGGATCAATTAGAACAATATATTTTTTGACCCAGCAACATCGGAATTACAATATTACAATTTGGACACGCTCTCCACACACGCTGTAGCACTAATTCCACAACTACTATCTTATCACGTATTGGTGTAAACTTCATCACAAAGCGTTTATTAAATGCCGTCGATATGTTAGGTATAGATAAAAGAACTTATTTATTACTCATGACATAATATGAAAAAAAATATTTGTGGTGTCATGGGATACCAGGTAGGAACGTAGTTCCTTCGGATAACACAACTTACGATGATTAGATTTAGATGTCCACCCCGGCTTCGCCCATGGTACTGTTTTGTTACATTCTTGATTTATGCTTATGCGCTTAGTAGCGTTATGATAAATAACCTATAATAATAGCCTTCGTCGATAAATGGACTATCCAATAGAGAAATAATCTTTCAATTCGGACCAGTACTTCCCGAGATGCTAGCGTTCAAACAAACAAACAAACTCTTCAGCTATGTCAAATTATTATATATTAGTTAATCTATCGTAACAACTCTTCTTCTTCGGAATATTTCAACTGCCTATTAGATCAGTGCAGTATATCATCAAAAATAAGCGATACAAACGAACAGACGCCTTCGTCTTATGAGGACCCGTTCTATGTAGGGAACACCAAACAGAAATTCCAAGCAATATGTATCGTTGAACTATGTATGAGTAGAAATATACGAAACCTTTTCAATCATTTTTGATTAAAGTAAAATAAACCGAGCGCCTTGTGAAAACATTCTTCTCGGTTTTTACGTAAATGAAACTCGTCTCATGTTTTTACAGAATCATACTGTTTCCATTGAAGATTCTATTGAGATTCAGGATTTAATATAACGTTTTAATTCTGTATTACGAAGTTAAAATGAACTGAAACTGTTCAACTGTTTATTTTAATTAAACTTCTATAATTCAATGCTGTTAATGGAATAAAAACTAATATGTTTGTCTTTGTTTTCAAGAGGTTAAAAATGTTTCTTTTTATTAAGTCAGTATATTTTTCAGAATAAAGCTTCATGTTTAAGATGAAAATTAAGGACATAATAAATATCATCCAACATCCAATTTACGGTAATACTCCGTTGATAATAACGTGTCACATCCAAAAACTGACTGTAATGCCGTACCTACTTAGTTATGGACAGAACGCACTGCAATAATCATATATTGTCTTAGGTAAAAATGTTACCATAATTTAAGGTCATTATGAAAATCTTAACTTATATAAAGTCATCGGTAACGGGATAGATTTAAAATACCACCTTGTGGAGAATGGGAAACAACATACTCGTTGTTGGCTCGCTGTCTAGCTAACCACCTTCTCAACCAATGACTTTTGAATAAATAAATCTTGGGCAAGGTTTTACACATTACACACATGCGCGGTCCGAAGGGGGGGGGTCACAGGGGACATGACCAAAAATCGTATATGTTAAACTAAAAATATAGGAAAATTAAAAATATCTAATAGTAGATAGACTATTTTTAACGCGGGAAAACAACTGGAACGGGAACTACGCGGGTAAAATCGTGGGGCGCTAATACTAAAGTATTTTTTGCTCGATTTATTGTATCTCTACTGGTGACACCCCCCCCCCCCCAACATCTGAGGCTGCGTACTGGTGACCCCCTCCAAAATTTGAGCCTAGGACCGCGCCTGATTACACATATACATTTGATAAGTGGTACACATCGCCAAGGGATATCCCGCCAAAAAAATGGTAATTGCTAATCAACTCTCTTAAACCGCATTCGAAATTACTGAGAAAAAGAGAGAGAGTATCAGCAATAACATAAGCAATTTTCTTACACGGATCATTCCGCATTGTCGTTTCGAAGAACCAAGGTGTGAGACTGGTGATCAAATAAATCAACATTCGTCAAAATTCTGCTAATTTGATTTATATCTATTTGTTTAGCTATGGCTGACTCTAGCAGAACGCCACCTCACCGCGCGAGGCGTGGATTGGCCAACGGCAGAACGAGCCTGCTTCCGAGGCACAGCCCAGCCAGACGACACAGAGCTTGGTGCTCAGATCATCAAAGTAAGTTTTTTATTAAATGCAGGATAATTTCACAGCTTTACTCGTAGTTCAACGTCGAAATCTAAATTAGCGTCTATCTTACACGGATGTCTCAACTATTGACGTAAAAGATCACATCCACCTATAACGTAAAACAAATCATACAAAGCTGCAAATTAACCAACCATCAAACACATTTACGCATTCATAATTTATTTTTTTCTGGTGACACGTAGAGTTATGACAAGGACAGAGCAGGTTCCCTAATGAACATTTTTGCTTGGATGAAAGGTCAGCCTATGTGTAATTCCAGACTATACTATACCAGACAGCCTATGGGTAATGTCTGAGTTGTAAATATAAGCTTGTTTCTATGTAAAAATGTTTCTTTTTATTAAGGTAGTTCTTACGGCTTAATTGAACAACAAACACCTAATTTTAGCAGGTCTAGTAAGAATGGGTATGGACTTGTTCAGGGTGATGTTTGAGGAGCAACGACGTGGTCTAGCATAAAGCACGCAAACCCAGAAGCAACTGTGAACTTGTGAAATTGAAAAACGCCCACTCTTCCCTGACCTTTACAAACTTTATATAACATTGCTTTGGTTTTAATTTACTCGACGAAGTCATATTCGAAAAGTTTTAATTTGCTGAAGAGGGAATGAAAGTTTATTTGATTTTGTAAGGCATGAAATTAAGGTTCATTGTGTAACTCGGTGACCCACAGAAAGTATGGCTAGGCTAACACAATGCCGTCGTATTTTTTTCGCAGACGCCAAACATGTAGACCGGTCACGACCTCTAGAAACTATAATTCTATGTTATTTGCTAGCAATAAATATTTAAGGATCTTGTATTACTGCCAAGTCCGTCCCCATGTTATAAAGCTAAAAATGCTAGCTCGAGTTTGGTCTTTGAAAATGAAATTCTATAAGTTACTACATAAAGTCTATGAACGTTATAGAATAAAAAAAGGTATAAATAAGCAGATAATTTACTTGGTGGTGAGTTATTACATAAGTAATTCTATCGATATTTGCCAACCCCGAGACATATATAAGCATCTCCTTGGGTTGACAAACCTACGCTAATATAACTATGTTTTGTAAAGTTGTAACTTTAATCGTGAATACTTTTTGAAAGAGCAACTAGCAGGATTAAAAACGACTTAGCCATCTCACTTCATTGTTCAGACGTTATTATAATATATTAGATACTAGGCCACCACGGTTTTTTAAAAGTTATTTTAAAAAGTGAATTTGGTTCTTGGACTGAATAATTCGTTTTGCATTGAATATTTAATATAATGTGGACGTTGACTCTGAACGAATTGCGCAATTTTCTGTAGGTTGTACGTTTTTTTTCGCAAAAAGAAAACTTAGCATGAAAACGTGATAAAATACCAATAAAATACCAACGCTACATTGGTTATATTATCTTTGTTGTAGGATTTACATCGAACAGGCTGCTCTCTGTTTTGTGGCGCGGAAGGACGAGAGAACCAAGCGATGTTGCGACGAGTTTTGCTCGCTTACGCCAGGTAATAAGACTCATTATCAACTTTGGCATTAGGTATACAGGGTAAAGTAACGTAGCAGCGATACACAAGCCTTAACACAAGCCCTCGAGCGATTCTCATTATTATCCTATGTACTGAATACATCGAACAATACGTTGGACCTTCAACTACAAAAGTACGGACATACTAATTGATTTTACTCAACCAAACCGTACAATTTTAGATGCTAGCAGCTTCCATCAATAATGTTCATTATGGTACAGTTTCACACAAATAGTTTAGTTTCAAAAATAGTCAGATGCAATAAGGTTTTACAGCTACAAATAAGCAAATTACAGGTAAAACGTAAACCTTCCATAACATTTAAATGCTTTGGTTATTAACTTTTTAGATCACTTAGTCAAATTCAGTTTGAAGCTACTCAGAACATTGACATATAGAGCGGAAGTGTGACGTTATTGGTACGAGACATATTACCATTATGTATGTTATTATGTACCGTAGGGTTGCTCTTTGCTCAATAAAAGTCAAAATACGTAATGAGAACCTATTGCGTACTGCATTATTGAACAGTACACAGAGAGTGTACGAGTACTGTTCAACAGTGCAATCAGGATCCTGTCTATTGCAGTGCATCTGTAATGTTTGCGGAAGCTCTTGTTGACTGTTCTCTATACGACATTGCGCAAGAGAGACGCCGCTGACATGAGCCTCGGTGTGTATTGGCGTCCTTACGACCATGCACGTTACGTACAGGAGGCGCAATTATCTACCTTCATATACCTACTTGTTATTAAATCATGAATTATGTTACTATAACTTGATCCTAGTGTTAGCAATAACTTTAGTGTAAAAATACACGCATAACAAAATCGTCGTTCGTTTCGAAACGTTGGGAGGTGTTTCGAAAACATTTGGATCGCTATCAAATCCTGTGTAATGTTTTAAATAGATTAATTACTTTATCACAGATGGAACAAAGAAGTTGGTTACTGTCAAGGATTCAACATGCTCGCTGCTATCATATTGGAAGTCATGGAAAAGTCAGAGTCTGATTCACTAAAGGTAAACTACACATACACTTACTAGGTGTTTGAAAATATCTATCGAATAACCGAAACCGAAATCGAATCTTATTATAATACTAAATTTATAAACTCATGATTGCTCGTTTATTTTAAAGTTTTCGAAGTTTAGATGACGTTGTGGAATTAATTGACAATG
Organism: Ectropis grisescens; assembly: GCA_017562165.1. Taxonomy (NCBI): domain Eukaryota; kingdom Metazoa; phylum Arthropoda; class Insecta; order Lepidoptera; family Geometridae; genus Ectropis; species Ectropis grisescens. The sequence continues at coordinate 15,338,899 of CM029788.1, read as the reverse complement.
CGAAATTATTATGTGCAAAATGAGGAAAATGTTTTCCGAAAAGTTACTACACTTTTTAAGCTATACAATAAAAACCCCAATGAAAAATCTTACGAAAGATTGTTGACTGTACTCAAAAAAGATGGATCACATGTAAATTCCATTAAACTTCCTAGTAATATCATAAATGCAAAAGTTTGAATGTTTGGATATTCCAACGTGAATGGATAGGTTTGAAATTTGGAACATGTTGTGGAAGGTTTGGAGTAAGATTATAGTTTGGAATAGCAATAAAATTAGTCATAGGCTATTTCTATTGCGGGAAAATTACGGGCACGGGAACTACGTGGGGAAACCCGTACGTTGAACGCAGCTGGCACTTAAAACGAATTAGAGCAACGTAGGCGTCGCTAATAACAATTGCATGTAAAATATTTACTATACGATAGTAGCTCCCAGTAATAACAAGAACCGAAAATGAAACTTTCAAATACAAACTTACATGACTAATTAAGTAATCTTGAATACAATTCTCGCATATCTATCACAATTTTTTGGTAGGCATATGTCAGACGCAGCTATTAATAAGGAGATTTCTTCCATGTCGAACTAGCGAGAGATAAATATAGAAAATAATGGCTAGAACGTACAATTCGCAGTCTTAGGGACCAGCCGCGGTCCCAGTCTCGAATTTTGGAACGGGTCACCGATACGCAGCCTTAGATTTTGCGGGGGCGGATCTCCAGTAGAAATACAATAAATCGAGTAAAAATTACTTTACTAGTAGCGTCCCATGATTTTACCCGCATAGTACGCGTTCCAGTTGTTTTCCCGCGTTAAGAAATAGTCCGCGTTAAGAAATAGATAAGCTGATTTCAATGCGTTTTTTTTTTATTTGAAGGAATATCCCTGCGGATGTTCTTAGCTATGTTTGGTTAATATCGATTCAAGATGGTCGCCTCGACAAAATGGTGGACAAAATATTTCTTCACAACCTACCTCAACGTGGGTATCAAATGATAGGGCTTGACTAGAAGAATGTTGTACAAATAACAAATCTGAGGTAGTGGGGGTTAATCAATTTTTTTTATTTTGTTTTTGATTTTAGTCTTTATTTTTGGAGGCTTATGTCCTCTAACGATATTATCAGTCCATGTACTAATATAAAAGTAAATTTTGGAATCTTACTAATTAAGAGTATGAATAAATCTGAAAATGTAGCTGTTTACAATGATATCATAGAAACTGTTCTGGTCTTAAGTTTAGAATGTAGATCTAAAACACCACATACAGGTAAATAAATCGGAACAAAGTTCCTTACGTCAAACTAACGTAGTTGTTACAAATGTTTAATTAATTCACGGTTACCTCACGTGTGTTATGATCGGTTCAGTTCTTCAATTAAGTTCGGTCAGGTTCCGCTTAAGTTTCAGCCGCCTCCGGCCTCCGGCGGCCTTGTCATACGCGTGCTACCCTAAAATTAATTGAAATAAATACATTCTGTAGTACATTCTTAAATGTTTAAATCGTGGAGCCCAACGTATCAGATTGCGAATCGACAAGAACAAAATTAAAAATTTTGATTAACCCCCGACTACCTCGGATTTGTTATCTGTACAACATTCTACTAGTCAAGCCCTTTCATTTGATACCCATATTAAGGGAGTTGTGAAAAAATAAATGTATTTCGCCATTTTGTGGTAGCGGCCACTTTGGATTTGAAATTTGTCACAGTGCAAAGTATTATACTAGTCAAGCCCTTTCATTTGATACCCATATTGCGGTAGTAGTGAAAAAAATATATAATTCGCCATTTTGTGGTGGCGGCCATCTTGGATTTGAAATTTGTTATTATGTATTGTATTCTACTAGTCAAGCCCTTTCATTTGATACCCATATTGAGGTAGGTTGTGAAGAAATATTTTGTCTGCCATTTTGTGGAGGCCATCTTGAATCGATATTAACCAAACATAGCTAAGAACACCCGCACGGATATTAACTTTCAAATAAAAAAAAACCGCATCGAAATCGGCCCATCCGTTTGAGCTCTACGGTGCCACAGACAGACACACACACAGACAGACAGACAGACATCGACGTCAAACTTATAACACCCCTTTTTTTGGTCGGGGGTTAAAAATAGCTAAATATATGACGAAGTTGTACGACTGGAATAGTATGTTTTTATAGTATTTTTATCTTTTATTTTACTTTAGTTCACTTAATCTACGGGTTGTAATGTTATCAATTATTATGACTCTACCTGAAATAAACATATTTTATTTTATTTTTTTATTATTCTTAAATTTTACGCACAAGTGTGCGGAGTGCGAAGTCATGAAAATTCTGGTCAGAGGCTTCTAATTCACGCTGAGATTTCACTTTTTGCAGGTGATGGTATACCTAGTAGAAGCGGTACTGCCTGAAGGTTACTTTGCGGACGACCTGCGCGGTCTGTCAGCAGACATGGCGGCATTCAGGGACTTGCTGCGTCTACGCCTGCCGCGGCTTGCTCATCATATGGACTATTTGCAGAAAATTTCTGACGGTATTACATGAAATTTTGATTTTATATACCGAAAAAAATACTTAGATACCTACATCCTACTAAACAAGTGTGCATGTTTTTTCCCACGTATCTCTGTAGTGAAATATGATTAGCTGTGAGGTACACCACGGGGTGAAGCTACTAAATTATAATTTACAAGACGCTAGTTAATCTATACTAATATTATAAAGCTGAAGAATTTGTTTATTTGTTTGAATGTTAGGATCTCGGGAAGTACTGGTCCTAATTGAAAGATTCTTTTTCTATTGGATAGTCCATTTATCGACGAAGGCTATAGGCTATACAACATTACGCTAATATCAATAAAAGCGGAGCATGAATCAAGGATGTAACAAAAACGGGAACAAATATTCCTTTTTTGAGAGTTTTCGTACCATGCTTTGACATGACAGCACTTGTCTAAGATTGCGTCGTTGAATTTTGGTAATCAAATTTGTTGAAATCTTTGGTACGACCAATTTCCGACAGGTGGCGTAGCAGATAGCTGAAGAGGTTTTTTTGTTTGAAAGCGATGTTCTCAGGAATGGCTGAACCGATTCCAGTCATTCTTTCACCATTCAGTCATTTTACACATTTGGATATGTATGGGATCCCGTTGTGTGCTATATATATATATATATATGTACCATGGGCGAAGCCAGGGTGGACATCTATTCTAGTCTAAGTATAATTATAAATTAACTTTAACTTAAAATTATACTTAGAACTATCTATCATACATATTATATCTTAAGTTGGACGAAATTGCACATAAATGCCAACTTACGTGAATATCGATAAGATGTTAACTGGGAACAAACATCATGTCACTAGATTTTTGTATACATATTAAGATATGTGTGGGTATTTCTAACCCAATACCACAGATTAATAAAGTTACTACCAATACTATCTATACATACGAATAAATAAAATTGAAGTGTCTTTTTTGTAATATTAAAATACCCACATTATCCGCAACGGCTGGAACGACACATCTGTATTCAACACACAAATGTTTGTCCCGGGTCGGAATCGAACCCACGACCATCATCTATTCTATGCCACGACCTAGGACTTTGCGGGCAGACCTCTTATCACCTGAGCTCATGGCTCAGGTGCAGTCTATTTTATGGATTGAACCCTGGCGGATGCTGCTGTCCTTGCATCACCATCTACACGTGCTGCACGAAGATTTGCTAGTCGCAGATCGGCACTTCGGCCGCGTCGGTGCCGCCATGACACCCGCGATGGCCGCGCGGTAGCAGGCTAGCTCTGTGAAGTGTATTTATTCTGTGCGTGCCGTTATGTGCTTTTATAAAATGTTGAGATAAACCCATAAAGCGTTGTACAAATTTCATCATCATAGTAACTTAGGTTCATAGGTAGGTAATTTTCGCGAATTCAACTTACAGATGGCCATCAAGGACAGAAATGCGGCCGTGGTGAGGCTCTGGGCCGGGAGGAGGCGGCTTAGGCAAATGACGATGTCGAGTCGATCACTATCGGAATCCCAACCGGTAGTGATCGGCTCAACAGACGAAATCCGACTGACTAGTACTAGGCTTAGGTTCAAAATGTTCACAACACCCCCCCTGTTTACCCCTTCTTCTCCTAATCCAAGAAATATGTAAGATAGAATGTAATTGTAATGACAAAGGTCACGGACCCCGGAGTCTGTGGAGTGAATAAAATTAATTAAAAAAAAAAACTAACTTTTAATTTTTTATTTCTAGGCGGTGGTGTAGAACCTCCTTTACCGGACGTTTTCACAATGCAATGGTTCCTCACTTTGTACGCGACGTGGCTGCCCCGAGACTGCTTGCTGCGAATATGGGATCTGGTTCTACTGGATGGAAACGAGGTGCTACTACTAACTGCTTTGGCTATTTGGGACTTACTACAAGAGTAAGTACTGTTTATTTAACATTTTCTTACTACCAGATTTCCTCTCTCTTTCGTTCCCGATGACACATTAGGATTAAATCGAAAATCGTTGATGATCTAAAAGTAACCCAGCTTAAACGTTCTTAGGCAAGCGTAAAAGAACTAGGTCTAGCTTTTACTCGTCCCTAAATTACTATTAGTTCATAACACTAGTGTTTTTAATCATAGTAAGCATGGTAAATATATACTAGGTATAATTTTAATACGAATTGTGATTGCTTAGTGATTGCAATTAAAAATATGGAATTATCAAGTATGTATAAGTATATTATTTATTCAGGTTTTCTGTACATGGTTAGCTTTATAGTTTTGCAGTAAGTTAGCCAAAACTAGAAAGCCAGAACTAGAGCAGAGAGCCAAAGTCTACACTCTACATATCCTGTTAAGCAAATATCAAAGATACGTATTATACATAAAATATCTTCAATGCAGATGGATACTCACAAATAGACATAACATACTTACTTTACACGATTTGCTGCAGCTCAGTCCCGTTCCCATTATAATAAGTAGCCTTTGTGATTGTGATTTGTAACTGTGTTCCGAATGTCAACCCGATCCGTTCAGACGCTCCGAAATTATTGATCCACAAACTTCCAAACATCAAGATTTATAATATTAATAGGATCAAAAAAGAATAATCTTGGATTTGTTCAGCCGCATCTTGTCGGCGCGGTCAGCGGACGAGTTCTACAGCTGCATGGGCGGCGGCGCGGGCGTCGTGTGGGAGGCGGGCGAGGCGCTGGTGGCGCGCGTGGTGGCCTTCGGGGCCGCGCCCGAGCTGCCGCGCCTGCGCGACCTGCACCGGTACCGCGTCGCGCCGCCGGCGCCGCCCGCGCCCGCCCATCCACCCATACACTCCGCGGTAACTATCCATTGCTTGCAAAACTTCGCGTACACCGCAACTGTGACGACTGTCCTAAAAAAACCGCGCTCCTCTGCCACCTGCCATACTCTCCGTAGTAACTATCCCACTACCACGACTATTTGCGTACAACGCAACTGTGACTGTCTTAAAGAGCCGCGCTGTTCTGCTATCTGCCCACACTCTCCGTGGTGGCTATCCCAGCCGTGACACTTCGCGTACACCGCGGCTAAAACGACCGTCCTAATGAGCTGTACTCCTCTGCCACCTGACAATACATTCCGAAGTAAATATCTCTCTACCGAGACACATCGTGTGCATTGCAGCTGTGAGGACCGTCCTAAGAACCCACGCTCCTCTGCCATCCGGTTATACTCTCCGTGGTAGCTACCCCTCTAACACGACCCTTTGCTTACACTGGAACCGTGATAACTTTCCCAAAGAGCCGTGTATTTCTGTCAACAAACTGTATGTAATCGTACACCACGCGATACTTAACTTTCCACTATGATACTCGACTTACACCGCAGATATAATGACCATCAAACCATCTACCGCGCTCCTCTTTTTTTCGTTATTAAACTCGGCAGTACCTATCCCTCCATTATGATAATTAGTACACAACACTGGTGCCACAACCACCCCTCCATCAAGATGTTTAAGAGACATGCTACCTGCCGCACATTTACATTTGCAGTGAGAGTTCGTCTACCATGACAGTTTGAAATACTTATGTAACTTGTGCAAGTGCAGAGATGCTCTGCTGAGAGGTATTATAGGTTTAGGACATTTTTAATATCAATATTAGCCCATCTGAACTCTTTCGTATACTATGATTTCACGCCAGTACAAAAAAAAAATATCTTACAGTAACTTTTGAAGTCGAACGCGAATATTTTAAACTGGTCTTGAAGTCGAAATGTGTGTACGTAAATGCAAGCAATAAATACAAATCTAGTAATAAATATCTAACTATAAATTATTCGATAGACATTAGTTAGTAGTCTTTGTGAAAAAATGATAGACGATGACCACCTAATAGTACCTTAGTGGTCATTATTCATCGACCAGAATCAATCATTCCTCAATCATCATTTCCCTGATCAACTGATCATATTTCGGAGATGAAATCGCTAATTTAATCAAATCTTGTGAAACTACGGCCAACTGTAAGATGTACAAGTTTTTGTAACAAATAAGGTTTTATGTTTCAGATGCAATCAATGACGAAGAGAGGACTAAGATTGTTTTACTCTGAAGATGAGGGTGATTCCAGTGACGACGGCAATAAAATGGCGTTGGCTACGGTAAGTCCATGTTCTGTACATATTTCCTTATACAGGTATAGGTTTGGACACAATTTTTCTGTAAATATTTTAAACTTTTTTTAACTGCCTTTATATGTTACTGAAGAACATTGCTGTCATATATCGTATATCACGAGTGCCAAAGCAAAAAACCCGTAAGAATTATAAAATTTTAGTCAACAACATTACAAACTCAAAACACTGATTAATATTGTTCTGTAACAAATAATTACTATGTATTGGCTTTCAGGTAATGCCGAGACGTGAGATCCGAACCGGTGCAGGGGACAGGCTTTCCTTAGATATCGGTGCACTGAAGCGTCAGTATGCCAGACTCCGAGAACGACAGAGGCAAGCGCACGTCATACTGGCAGCAGCCTGTGCTAGGCATGCCGCAGGTAATTCTTGTACCTTAAATTTCTAAACACTTCAACTATGTATTACCTTAAATTTAACTATTTACATAGACAATGTTTTTTCCAGTTGGAGTGCCTACGTCACCTACGTCACTCACAGTTAATAATTTACTTTTGGGTAAGAGCGCAATTGTTAGTTCACGAGGTCGAAGACTCGGACCTCCGCCTGGTGCTGTGCCGCCTTCAAGGCAATCACGCAGTCACGATAAAACAGAATCTGGTTCACGAGTGCGTTCCACTGATACCATCAGCTGGCATGAAGAAAAAAGTAAAAAGTCTCTTAATAGACGTAATTCAGTGAAATGGAAAGACATAAAAAAAGATAAATTAGGCAAAGTTCGAAAAGCCTCCATCGATTTAGACGAAACTGGAGATGGAACGATAGTATCAGAAATAGAAGCAAACGAAATGATAGCCTCGCTGCGCTCTAGAAGTTCCAGTGAGACTTCTTCCTATTCATCTCATACAAACTCAAGCACGGATACTAGTTTATGTGATGAAAATGAACGAGGGAGCGACTCAGAAGCAGAATTACCTGATGATGACAATGAAAATAAAAATGTAAGTGTACGAAAAAGTAAACCACCAGTTTCTCCCGGCATTAGACACACAAATGCCCACGCGTCAATTCTTAAAGAGACTTCAATTTCTAGTTCTTTTTCATCTAATAAATCAACAGACATTAAACAGAGTTCAGTGAAAGACATTACTGACTATTTAGACTCTGCAGCAGGTGAACCTCTACGCACTTACATCGATGAATTTGAGTCAAAGCTTCAAAATATTACTATTAGTCAGACTACAGATTTATTCAACTTTGATGATAGAATTTACATTTCCGATACTGAAACTGATCTAAAAAAAAATGTGATGTCTACCTCCTCCCCTTTATCCATACCAAAGTTAGATCCTATAATTTCACCTACAAAACTAACGTTTAACTATTATGATAATAACTTGTTAACATCAAATCGATCATCATCACCAGAAACTGCACACATCGTAACAACTCCACGTATCCCTCAAACAAGAAAATTAATATCTCCAGACGTCGCCAGCATCACATCTCCTTCAAAAGACTTCGATAGAGCCATCGGTACACCAAAACTGCCAATAACATCAAATTTAATTTCAAACGTACCTGGTACTAAAGAAATTGATGTATTCAACAGACTAGATGTTAGTAATAAGACTGATAATGAGTACATCCAATCAGATAATATTAAGAGAACGTCAACTTATTTGAGCCCTGTAGATCTGACTCCAAATAACCAAGATTTTTTACTAAACCTAAAAAGTCCATCTAATCGGACACAACTATCCAGTGTACGGCAGCCCGATATAATCGATAGTTTTACCATGTACGCCAATTTCGTCCCTGATATAGATTTATCAGATAACAACTCTCCTGACCTCAGAAGTTATCTTCAAAGCCCCGATGAAGAAAGTATAATAGTCAGTGAGGATGAACCTCCAATTCCATTGAAAATCGATAAGTATTTTGAACATAGTCCTGAGTTTTTTGGAGCACGAGTAACAGATCCAAATAATGCTGATATACCTAGCAGACGATCAACAAGAAGAGTTTCGCGTATACCAAAAAAACCTGATTCTTTAACTTTACAAAGTAGTCATAGTGACAAGATTCCAAAAGAAACTGAAAGAGCTTCATCACTCCCACAAAGTCACAGTTTTACGAAAAAAGTTTTGAGCGAAGATGATTCTGAAAACGAAGTATTTAAATCAACAAAACAAAAAACTCCAACTCCAAATTCCCCAAAAGATTTTATAATTGAAAGCGGCAGAAAAAACAGTGAAAGAGCATTACAAATTATTCAAGAAAATTCTAAAATTTTAAGTAGGATATTAACAAAGCAAAATATCCCAGAAACTACAGATGATCGTAAAGCTGAAATATCTGCCGAGCAAACAAACTATTTGAGCAGACCAATAACCGAAATAGTTACACAGGGCAAGCTAATGGATTCTCCTTTATTGAAAGAATCAACTTCAGATTCATTAATTGGCTGTAGAAAAAGAAATATTTCAAATGAAGCTGTGGAAAGTCAGGATTTTATGAGAGTAAGGCCAATTTCAATTGATGATCCATTTTCTTTGGAAGCTCGTAATATTTTGCCAGTAATGGAGGATTTTCCGAAGAATATAAAAAGTCCAAGTATTGACTGCTTGGGTAATAAAACTGACACGTATGGATGGGAAAATAAAGGATTTCTAGCTAAATGTGAAAGTTCACCTTTCATAGAAAAAGCAAATAAAAGTTTTGATTACGAATACAAACGTAATACCATACACGTGCCCAGTCACGAGGAACATACCACTGACCTCAAACCTTTAATGACATCAGATTGGTCTCGACATTCATTTTCTGGTGAATCAAAGACATCGGTTACTCTCCCATCATCAGAACCAAAAGACACTTCCACTTTCGGTCGGAGATTTATATCAGACCATTATCCGCTCTCAAGTAAATATAATGACTATGTTTTATCTGAAGCTAGTGATATTTGCAGACAAACCGTAAATCAATTACCGAAAATTTGCGATAATTTACTAAAGACTGAAGACAGCCAAGCAAGTGACTTTGCTCATGTCGTAACTTCCTCGATAAGTTTTACCTATGAGCCGTCAATAGACGATGATTCGCCTACGGGAGCAATAAGTAACTCAAGTGATACATTGTGTCAAATTACTTCGCTTGATCAGGTATCAACTCCTATATCACCAAAATTATTTTCAATCAGAGACACTCCTACGCTACCGAAGGATAATATCGAGAAAAGTGATACTGTGAAATTAGAATCAGATGATACATGCAGTGCCATCACATCACTACTGGAAACAGATACCTTGTCTTCATTGTCTTACCCTCGAAGCCCTTCGACAGGATCTTATCATCCCTTCCCCACGCGTCCCATACGGATGCCGAAGGAACTTGGAGTCAAATTAGGCATGTACCCTAAGGATAATATAAATTCTGCTCCAAAATAAAAAATATATACGTTAGTTTCTGCTGCAGTTCACTATTTTACTATAGATTTGAGTAAAACTACTTAAAATGTAACCTATAATACCTATGCTGAATTCTTTTGATACCTGACTTTTTAAGCTTTATTAAGTAAAACTGTAGTTAACTTACGAAATTTATCGAAAATAGCGGTTTCTTAATTAGGTATTATTTATTTTCACGTTGTACAATCGATTAGCGTTTTGTACCGCGTGTGAAGTAGTTACATCTACTTTCGTAGATACGACTGTTATTTGATAAATAATTTCACAACTCTAGTGTTATTGTAAACTCTTATACATATTCTTATATGAATATGCTTTCAGGCTGAATAATATTGCTTCTTGATTACTAAAGTTAATGTACGATTCAAATATTTATTTTGGGATACGGAATTAATAATAATAGGCATATAATTTTAGAATAAATAATGTATATTGTTATGAAATACGAACCTTTCGTATACCAGTAATATTAGTCAAAACTAAACTGAACGAGTTGCCTTTTAAATAAACCAAGTGTTGAAAGAATAAATCGACGCAAGTAATACTTATACATATAGTTAGTGGACAGTTGTGACTTACATAGATGTACACTTACTGGTCGGATACATTCCTGGACGCCGTTAGCTAAAACATCACAAAGAAGAAATCTGATACATACTTTATATCACATGAAACGGCCGTTACCAAGAGAGTATCTGAAAAGTATGTCTACCTTTACAGCACGATCATTTTCGGATGGACTTACCAAAGCTAAGCGCAGACAGTTGATGATTTTATGAACAATTTACGGAATATCGTGTTACTACTAGCTAACGTTTTATTAATATTATTTGTGACGCAATTTCGAGAATGTCCATCCCAGAGCGGCCGAGCTGAACAAGCGATAAGTTAACAAAGTAGGCAAATCCAAAAAGGTAATCAAATTGTACTTATATATTGCTAATGATTGACTCGACCCTATCTCTGCAAAATAAAAACAAATGTTGTCAACAATTATTTTATTTAAATAGAAATAATACATTTCATTGATGATTGAGTAATAACAATACAGAGCCTTTCATTTTAGAAAAATGTTGGTACAGTAAGTCCACTATATTTGAAATAGTTTCCACAAAACTAGATAGCATAAAAATGACGGGAACAAAATTTCTAGTTTTATGGGACAAGGTAATAATTTTAGCTTGCGTGGAGTTTTTTATGTAATATAATGATTTTAGACGCGTAAGCTAAGCTTGTGCATAGCAACTGATAGTTTACGTCATTTCCTTAGACAAAGTCATCGACAACAGGTGGACACGTGCAGACAAGGTGTTTGTCGCCGTACATGTCATCGATGCGGCTCACTGTCGGCCAGATCTTGGTCTCTGCTTTCACGAATGGCTGAAAGAAACAATACTATGCATAACCAAATGTATTTACTATATAAAAATATATACGGCAGTCTACATGGATATGCAGACGTATTTTTGCATGGCTTACGTGTATCTCCATTCCCCTACTTTCATGATTATCTCTATATATAAAAACGTTATGTTGGTTTGTGTACGCTTCAAAAACTCAAAAAGTTCTACACCAATCGAGCTGAAATTTTTGAATGATATATAATCCTCATCAAGGCTTGTTTTTATCTATTTTTTGCATCACAATGTTCAACAGCGAAGCGTGGGTAAAGCTAGTTTATAATAAAAAAATAAATTCGCCTCGCTGTTACCTTAAGAGTGCCATTGCTTTTCTTAGCATTGTCATAGAATCTATACTTATAATAAAACTGTAACGGGTCGAATTCTGTACATTGAAGATATTTAAAAAAAAATTTTTTTGGGGCACTCCATAGTCGAAACTGATGGCGAAACTGCATTTTTTTTCTTTCATGTCTGTCTGTCTGTCTGTCTGTCTGTCTGTCTGTCTGTCTTTCTGTATAGAGATCACGCATCACGCCGAAACTACTGATTCAATTCAGCTGAAACTTGGCATGATTTTAGTTTAAACTAAGGACATTGCTGTAGGCTACTTTTGATCCCCAAATTCTGATCAGTTTTCTTGCGGGAGGGGGTGAAAGCCAGAATGTGTATTTGGTTGTAACTCATGTTTGCGTTGTTTAATTTCATTAATTCTTTTTTTGTTAGAAAGAACATATTTTTTGTATTGTCCCGTCAAAATTTGAATATTATCGGTCTGGTGGTTCGGAAATTACACAAACATTAAATAATAACGACACGCGCGGCGCGTTCGGTACATACTAACTTCTAAGTATTCTGTGTATCAGACTATCCACAGAACATCTAGATTCTAGAAAGTGCCCACGTGATCGCGTCGCGTCGTCTTGGATGACAAAATAATTGTCAAAGATATATTTTTGTGTGGAAAACAAACATCATTCGGTTTTAATCGACTTCAAACAAGGAGGATGTTTTCAATCGGGTTGCATGTTTTTTATTTGGTTTTATTTTACACGATAACTCCGCTAATTGTTAGTTGATTTTGATAATTCCTTTTTGTTTAGTAGAAAATACTTCAGAGGTGATCTTAGATATCGAAAACAGGGAGGTAGTTTTTCAAATATCAACAAAAAACTAAAATCAGCTTAGATCCATCTGTTACGACATAGTCATAGCTTCTTATAAAGTTTTGTCGAATGACAGAATTAAATTACCTATCACTGAAGTAGATTTTTGTTATTTTGGAGAAAACATCAGCATAATAAGTAGCAGCCTAAACAACCCATTAAATGTTCCCACTGCTGGGCGTCGGGGCCTTCTCTCGCAAGGAGAGACACAAGGTTATAATCCACCACGCTGGCCCAGTGTAGGTTGGTGGATGACATATGACTTAGAACTTAGATTATAGGTAGATTTCGGTTTCCTCACAGTGTTTTCTTCGCCGTTTTAATTACCGGCATTACGAACATGACTCTGAAAAGATAGTGGTACGCGTGAGTTTGAACCCTGGGTCTCCGGATCGACAGTCGCCGTTCTCCCGACTAGGTCAGCTGTAACTTACTAGACCAGCCGTAACTTATTAGAAAACGTATTATTTCAATCCAAATACTGTTTAAAATTTAAAGGTAGTGTTCAACAAGCTTCGGTGACCGAAGCAGACCGTTGTTAGGGTTCTGTACACAAAGGGTAAAAACTAGACCCTATTACTGAGACTTCGCTATCCGTCCGTCCGTCCGTCCGACTGTCACCAGGCTGTATCTCAAGAACGGTGATAGCTAGACAGTTGAAGTTTTCGCAGATGATGTATTTCTATTGCCGCTTTAACAATAAATACTAAAAATAAAATAAATATTTAAGAGGTGCACCCATACAACAAACATGCTTTTTTACCGTTTCTTGCTCGATACTAATAATAACGTACCTGTCACAGGTAGACGCTTTAACTATTCACATAATATTTAGTTTTATGTTCTCTTTAAAAGTAATTAATTAAAATAAAATAAATTATTCAGGGGGCTCCTATACAATAAAATCCGTTTATTTGCTAATGGTTCAGAACCCTTCGCGCGCGAGTACCATTTGCATTTGACCCGTTTTATTTTTTATAAAATGTTGTTAAATCCTATGCTTTCCTAATCTAATATATAAAATTCTCGTGTCACAGTTTTAGTTGCCATACTCCTCCGAAACGGCTTGACCGATTTTGATGAAATTTTTTGTGCTTATCCGGTATCTATGAGAATCGGCCAACATCTATTTTTCATCCCCTAAATGTTAGGGGTAGTCCACCTAAATTTTTAATTTTATTTTTAGACAAAATTTTAATTTCTATTTTTTATGATACAACATACAAAAATACATAAAATCCTCAATTTTCGCCCTTCTACGATCAACCCTTATTTTTTAATAGCCATTTTAGTAATTTAATCATTTTTCCTCTCCGGTCGACAACTGATCAATCGTCATTTAATTAGTTATCCCCGCTACATGTCTACAGGTGTCACTTCTGACCCAGTAAACAGCACGATAATTTGGGGATCAAAAGTAGCCTATAGCATGTATATAGTTTGCACACGCTAATCTCGGGAACTACTGGACCGATTTAAAAAATCGTTCATCGTTCTTTCATATGTTCGTAATCCTCGAACGCTGTAGGTTATATATATGTACCACGGGCGAAGCCGGGGCGGGCCGCTAGTAGATAATATAGATAGAACGGACACTCCCCACCCCCCGCCAATTTCAAGCTTCCTCACCCCTCAGGCCGTTTCGGATACGCTAGGAGCACTCAACTAAGGGCTGGTATCGAACATCTAATTCCTAACGAAATATCATCATGGTGGGTTTTTGTGCTGTTTACGGCCGTCCGTCAACTAAACGGGACAGGATTAAAAGCTTTATAATATCGTAAGATTAGAAACTTTTCGATAACGTTGCTTTATAATATTACAAGCTTTGCTTAGTTTGGGGTCAGATGGTGTTGTGTGTGAATTGTCTACCAATATTTATAATAAGGAAGTCATTTTTAACTCAAAGTTCGTAACTTACACAGCCAGTAACTTACGTGCCCAAGCACGGATTGATAATGCCTGAAGGAATAACTATAGTGACAGAATAAAGTTTCCTTCATGGGTAAGAGTAAAATAAAATGCGAATGTGTACCTACTAACAGAAATAGATATCTAGGTACCTGATCTAATCTACCACCGGTTTCGTTTCATTTTACGCGGCAATACAAACACCCACAGATTTCTGAAACTATTAAGAAATCTGTGCAAACACCCTTTTAGTATAATTTGGCTCCATTCTATTTATGTAACTCAACATTATAGCAAGTTTATAGACTACTTTACGTCACCAGGTGAACTCAAGGGGCACAACTATTCAATAAAACAATTCAGTAGCCCTAGCTCTAACGCACACATTCACGCATGTGTACGAACGACATCTGCGTAGTTGTGTGAAGAGTAGGTAGCTCCACAGCGGCGCTTGTATGGAATTTTAGTGGAGTATCCGGGGTGTGGCATTGTATACTACCTTTCCTTGGGAAAGTGACAAGAACGGGAACTATGCGGGTAAAATCGTGGGTCGCTGCTAGTTCATAATATTGGTAGGATTGTAGCAGGTACCTCATAAATGTCACTAATGTATTTGTGTATTAAATCCATAGATTAAGCTCCTAAGGTAAAAGTGACAAGAAACTTACGGCTGGGAAGGCGGCTTGCTCTCGCGTGTAAGGGCGGTTCCAGTCCTCTGAAATCACTGCTTGTTGCGTGTGTGGAGCCATCTGGGAAAAACAGCATTACAATACATGATTGAACAGTTCAATTTGAAAAACAATGAACCTTGGCCAAAATGATACTAGGTTTTCTATTATATATAGGGTCCGAGAGATTGGTGACCCTTTACAAAGTTAAACGTCATAAATGTTTATAATTGAATTGATAGAATTGTGATTTGTAGTACCAACATGGAGTTTACATTTATGTTTCATGCCATGAAATGTTGAACTGGTAACTCAAAAAATTATTTAATACTTCTGTTATCTTATTAAAACACAGTATACCAATCTACCTATCTAGCAAATATTGTTCTGTCGTATAAATTAATTCAATTATAAACCATCCATCAGAGAGACGCGACAATATGAAATGAAATGTCGCGTAGTTAATGTCTTCGCGTCAATTAAAGGTAGTTTTTTATCGATAGTTTTTTCACTTGACCGCCATCTCGCCGGATCTTATGCAATAACGCGGTTTATAATGGAACGCGCTACCCAAGAAGAATCCGATTAATTCCAGACTTGAAAAACTCATCGTTATAATCATCATGAAATACCCACTCAGGCTATTATATTTCTTGTTAATAGGTATAAATACTATTTTATGAGTACTTGTAATTACCTTCAAAGGGTTCAGTCTCTTGTCGATGAGACCGTCTTCGATGTCCTTAATTTCTTTCCTGATAGTGATGAGCGCTTCACAAAACCTGTCCAATTCCTGCAGATCCTCCGATTCTGTCGGCTCAATCATCAGCGTACCCGCCACTGGCCACGACATTGTGGGGGCATGGAACCCTGAATATTAAGCTCCAAGTTATTTGTGTAAGGCTAACGTCAAAAAGTTTTCTAGACAAAATATATTTTTCCTCTTAAAGTACAAAAATGTGGAGATAGTCGAAACGTGAAAAAGTCGAATTACTTTTTCAAAGTTTTAGAAAATTACGTTTGCTCGGTACTGGAAGTTATGGCGGAATGTTATACAGAAAAAATGTGGATAGTGACTATATGTTGTAATAGGATTTTCTTATTTTTCAGTACTAAAATAGCTATCAGTTCCTATCAACTAAAAATTTTATTTGGTAAAATATTGCACGAGATTCAAAAGTGCCAAAGCCAAATTATGTAGTTGAAGGACTCTTTGTAGAATTCGCTTTGGGGAATCCCACTTTGTCAGTTGTTCTAGAACCAAGCGGTAGTGCGCAAACATTATGGTTCGGTTTGATGGGTATTTTTTCTCGAGAAATTACACTCAGAGATACGTCATCTCACCTCTTCGGATGAATACCGCCATGCAGTGCTAGACGTTGATTTGGACTCTTCTACGGACTAAGTAGGCGTGTTACTTACCATTAGGTACATATCTTGCTCGTCTTGGCTTTTGTTTTTAATATAGGTACTAAATTAGAAATGAATCGAAAAATCACAACACTCTGTGGATCAGTTACTAGGCAAATCTTACGTATGATAGTGTGACCATCCCGTTTAAAAAAATACGCCGCTCCACACAGCATCACGACAGCAAAATCGAATCTAGCCTTAGATTAAATCTAGCACATTGATTTAAAACCTCTGACGGCTTATTAAATAAATAATGTATTTTTATTTCTTACCAAAGTCCATCAGTCGTTTCGCGATATCTCCTGGCTCAATGTTAGCAGATTTCTTTAGATCTCGTACATCGATAATGAACTCGTGTGCTACGAGACCCCTGGTGCCCTTGTAAAGGGTTTTGTAGTGACCTTCCAGCCTTTTCGACATGTAATTCGCGTTAAGAATAGCAACTTGGGTCGCTCGCTTTAATCCTTTGGGACCCATCATCTGAAAATTTATTTTTATTACTAGGGACACATTCAACTTTTTCCGCAGTGCAGTAAAATATTAAGTACCAAGTAAAGTTTTACGACTGTTCCCCATTTTCAATGTAATTTTAAGAGTTGAGGAAATATATAAGCCATTGTGAGTAAGTACTTATATATGATGACCATAACATTCTCAAAATTTGTTTATTTAGCTTTGCATGCTGGATAACTTCAACTTTAATCAACTAATAAAAAAAAATGGGTTAAACATTTTTGGATAATATTTTAAAAATAATGTTTATTGCGTACCTTAATGTACGCCCAGGAAATTGGTAAAATAGCCGAAGACCCGAAAGGCGCAGCACTAACTGATCCAAAACTGTGAGCTGCATCACCTAAATCTGCTAGCGGGTCTACTACGGGATGTGAGGGTAGGAATGGGGCCAAATGAGCTTTTCTGCAATTACATTAAACACATGATAAAATATTATATGCTATTTTGGAATTCCACTGGTCAAATCTGACTAATAAGTATTTAAAATTTCTTAAATATGTTTATCTCTAACAAATTAAGAATTCCTAAATCTTTATGCTTTTGCAATGCATTGATGGATTTTGAAGAATAGCATCAAGATAAAGTAGTAGATTTAGATTTATGCTTACTGAAATTAATTTAAAAACGATCCACGTTACCATAAAAGCTGTAAAGTAATTTAAATAAAGACAATTGGATCGAGGTCTAATTTATATCAGGTAAAGTGAACTACTTACACTCCAATGGGTCCCATCCCTGGACCGCCACCTCCATGAGGAATACAGAATGTCTTGTGGAGATTCAAATGTGACACATCGCTGCCGTAGTCTCCCGGACGACAAAGTCCCACCTATTGATGTAATCATACTTTTACTCTACGAAATCTATTATACCTACTATAAAAAAACTAATTCCGATAACGTATTCCACAGTTTAGATGTTCTTGTTGCGTAAAAAGAAAAAACAAAACGTTAGTTTAAAGACGAAAGATGAGATGAATGTTACCTGAGCATTCATGTTAGCCCCGTCCAGGTAGACCTGACCGCCGTGTTTGTGCACAAGCTCGCATACGTCGGCCGCGCGCTCCTCAAACACACCAAACGTGCTGGGGTACGTCAGCATCAGGCAGGAGATGTTCTCACTGTGCTGTTCTGCCTAAAACAGAAGATGAAGTTACGGCTGAACGGTCTAGTCGGGAGAACGGTGACTGCCGATCCGGAGACCTTGGTTCAAATTCTACGCGCACCACTGTCTTTTCGAAGCCATATGCGTTATACAGCTAACTTAAAAACGGTGAAGAAAAACATCGTGAAAAAACCGGAATGTTTCAAGAATCTTTCGAGGTCTTGCGTCATCTACCATTCCACACTGGAATCTCTCCTGGCGAGAAAAGGTCCTTCGGAAGATTCCTAAGTCATGATGATCTACGACCCCAACATTGTGAATCGCACATTCCAGCCACTATACCACCACGGCAATAAACATTTCGCTCATTTCATCAATTTTCTTTCGTTTAGCGGTTGATGTTGAAAACATAACAAACAGACTGAGATTTAAATAAATACTATAAATATATTTCATGAGATGATGATATGGGAAGTGGGGAAATGATTCATGGTATGATGGAGTAATTGTAACAACACCTACACAGCCTAACCACGTGCCTTATGAATCCTATTCTGACGATAATTGGTTCCGTGTGCAAATCGTAAATGCAGTTCTTTAAATAATCATACCCTTCAAAGTCAAAGTCATAAACCATAAGTCTGCGTCATAATCGGAGACCGATCATAGCTGTCATTACAGTTGAAAATAGCTATATGGTTCATTTCGCCACCATAATGTTGTTTCAGATTTTTTCAGCGCACAAATGCTATTACCGTGTGTATACAGTTTTATTTTAACCCAATAAAGGTACCAACTCATAATTACCATCTTACTACTAATATTATAAACGCGAAAGTTTGTAACTCGTATTGATGGATGCATGTTTGTTACTCTTTCACGTAAAAATACAGACTAAAAACTAACCACAACTACCCGCGTAAAACGCGGAGTACAGTTAGTATTTAAATAATGTATAATATTGTTCAGATTGCCGGAAGGATTCCTTTAACGCTTTAGACCCCATAATTTTTTTCCACTAGCCACCGCGGCTTTTTAGAGCAATTCAAAAACTGTCCAGGAATTGAGCAACGTGAAACGAAAGCGCAACGTTCTTACCATGTCCTTAAGATGTTCGATGTCGATGTCTCCGGCAGGGGTCACTCTTATGGCGCAGACGCGCATACCAGCCATGTGCGCAGACGCAGGGTTAGTGCCGTGCGCCGATACAGGGATCAAGCAGATGTTTCGCTTGTACTCGCCTCGGAACTCGTGGTACCGTTTGATTGTACGGAGACCAGCGTACTCGCCTTGTGCGCCGCTAGAAGTTTATCAATAGCTTTAGTACTCTTCCTCGTAGTAAGAATTTTGAAAATGTATACGGATTACGCTTTTCTTATTTCAGGACAGTGAGCAAATTTGAAGATTATGTTTGTGTTTTATTAAAGTAAAGAAGGTACTGTATATCCCAGAGCAGACACTACTCAGGAAATGCTGTTATGCAGTGGCTTCTGCCTCCTTTATATCTAAACGTTAACGGGTAAGTAAGAACAGCTACAGTATTGAGCTATATTTTTACAATAGGTACCTGTTGGGTTGGAAGGAAACTCTGTCATAACCCGTGATGGCGCAGAGATCACTGGCGAGTTCTTCAAATAGCGCGTGGTAACCCTGGCACTGATCGAGGGGTGCGAACGGATGGATGTCTGTGAAGTGCTTGAACGAACACGGCATCATTTCCGTGGTAGAGTTCAGTTTCATTGTGCACGAACCCTAGGGATAAAACATTTATTGTTTATTTTGTGGCTTGTACAGTCACAACCTGTGCCTGAAAACAACATCTGAAAGCAGGCACAGAAAATTGCCAAAGTGTTACGAATAACATTTTTATGTGATACGTACGTAGTAGGTACATTTATGTAAGGTAATGTAATAGTGTTTATTTCCTCAGATCATGGCACTAATGAGACCACATA
Organism: Ectropis grisescens; assembly: GCA_017562165.1. Lineage (NCBI taxonomy): Eukaryota > Metazoa > Arthropoda > Insecta > Lepidoptera > Geometridae > Ectropis > Ectropis grisescens. Next base: position 15,318,674 of record CM029788.1, on the reverse strand, counting down.
ACATTATACTCACCAAGGGTATCATGGAGTGTACGAGAGATATATCTTTGTTCTCCAGCCGTTTCATATATCGCACCAGTCTGGTCTCAGAGTGGTGCATGTTGAACACTGGGTGGGTCAAGTATGGAGAGGTCCTTCTAAACGACCCTTGTAAAATACTGCGACTTTTCACGTCGTCAGATTGAATCACCTGAGAAAAAATGTATTGTAATTACTTATATGTTCTTTAACGAGTTATTGGGAGAGCTGGGCATTTTTTTACTGAGGTTATTAGCATGATTTAGGAGAGGCCTGCGTTCAGCAGTAGGTACATCAGTAAGTAACTACAAAGCAAATGGATAATGATTATACAAATTTTTCATATAATTCATACTAATAATAGCTTTATTATATAAACACATTCGTAGATTATTAGAATACCTGTAATGTCCAAATTACAGTTTTTAGAGGATTAGTTAAATCAAACCGATTTCCTTTTACTTATCAATGTGTCATAAAGTTAGGTACACAAAGGCACCTTATGAAGATCGTAATGATGCCACTACTTTAAATCTAACTACTGGCATAGAATAGATATTTAACAATGTGGAGTATTTTCAACCTTAGACTTATGGACATTAGGAATCAATTAAAATTTAATTTTACTACAAATGTGTTTATCCTACCCTACGATATGTATTGCTGTGCTTACGTTTAATTACAAAACAAATATTGTAATTGAAGTGATAGTAAAATATGTTTATTTTAACCTATAGAGGTCAGAGTTGAAGAGTTTTTTTTAGAAATACCTCATCAACATTCTTGCAGTCAAAGATCCAGAGCAAATCATCGACATCTTGCTCGGTCGTGGTCTCATCAAGAGCGACGCCAATCGCTCCATCGTCGAAATAGCGCAGGTTGATCTTCTTTTGTTCCGCCCGTTTCTTTATGGCAGATGCATCGTGATTGGGAGTAGGAATTATGTGCAGGGTGTCGAAGTAAACCTCATTGGATTGCTTGTGGCCGCGTTCACGAATTCCTGTTGCAAATGTCGTTTATAAAATGATGAGTGGTAAGATTTAATTCTAGTCTATTCATATATTTAAACACGTAGGATATATATGATTAGCAGGTGTATCAAGAGCTATAAACGATGTTACTCCGGATATAAGTTACAATTACGGAGTTTAGAAATTACTTTAGTAACTAGAAGAGTAGGTACCTTAACTCGAATTACGTCTTCATATATCTTTTGCTTGATCACTAGCAATTCTGTTTTGGTCAGGCTCTTTGTGAAACATAAATGGTTTATTGATTAAATTTATTATATTCTTGTTCTTTATATCCCTATCTAGCCAAATATTAAGCTCCGATTCACTATCGACTTGAAAACACATAGACTACAGGTGCATTCACAGTTTAGATATTCTTATAACAATAGTGGAATTAATCTCTTTATTCAAGTCTTTGGAACATCGACTATGAAACGAGATCACTATTTCGCACTACGGCTCAGTCCGTTAAAAAAGGGCAATGTGACCTTAGATTGTGTGGATCTGATGCACACCCTCCGAAAAATGTATATCCGATTTTTTGCATCCGAAACATACTTGCAAAAATGAATCGGTTCGGGACTTCACGCGCTAGTGTGAATGAGGTCTTACCATGATCGAGCACAAGCGTGGCATTGTGCACTCTGGTGGCGATATCTCTCAATCCTTGCGGTCCGTGGTACACCGCGTACATGGCTGAAATGTTGGCCAATAAAGCTTGTGCCGTACAAATGTTGGATGTAGCTTTGTCTCGGCGGATGTGCTGCTCTCTCGTTTGAAGGGCTAGCCTGAAATAAGGTAAGACATCTGTATTACATGTAGACCCATTATAAATTTTCGGCTTCTTTGGACTTTGGAAAATCTGAGTAACCTGGGCGTCACGTCGCCCAGATTGATAAAGGTTTTAGATGTTCTGTTTAAATAGACGTTTTTTGATTCACTATTTTGAATTAATAAGTCCACGTCAAACGTCAGTACTAGTTTCCTGTTCGCAAATGATAACGTGATCCAAGGATTGGAAACTATAAATCACTTAATTTAATGTTATAATCATTCCTAATTTAAAAATAAAACCACAAAATCTATTATCTATTCACAAATCTCACCGATAAGCGTCTCTTCCAGAAGCATCTCTGGTAACGCCCACCATTCTGCCAGGCATGAGTCGCACCAACTGATGAGCGGTTGCGAAGAACCCAGCGTGGGGTCCACCGTAGCCGAGTGGGACTCCGAGACGCTGAGAAGTACCCACTGCGAGGTTCGCCCCGCATTCTGCAGGGGGGCGGAGGAGAGCCATTGCCAGGAGGTCCGTTGCTACTACTACTAAAGTCTGTAAGCAATTATTATTGATTTACACGCAATTCAAATTCCACAAGCAGTGAATTATAACGTCTTGTTTTTTATTTCTATAATTTCTATACTATGTACCTTTAATATTATAAAGCTAAAGAGTTTATTTGTTGAACGCGCTAATATCAGGAGCTACTGGACTGATTTAAAAAAATCTTTCAACGTTGGATATGTGCGTGATCCATGAGTGCTATAGGCTATATATGTACCACGGGCAAAGTCGGAGTGGACTGCTAGTATATTATATAGTCGACATTTAAAATCGCAGAGATGTAGAGATTTCGTCCTAAATCAAAAAGTTATATTTATGGGGATCCAAGGGTTCATTAATGATAAAATCTCACCCCATGTTCTTGAGCTGCCGCCGCCAATCCCGAGTAGTCGTATACCAAGCCCCTAGTGTCGGGGCACTGGAGGAGCACCGCGGATATGTCCCGCTGAGCAAAGTCAACTTGCCGCACATCCGGAACCACCGTCACGTCCAGCCCTAGCGCATCCAGCCGCGTCTGAACTACGGCCAGCGTCTGCGGGTGAGTCCGCTCGGACACTACAAACTTTGTTCTTTTATTGTGTCTGAAAATATTGAATCGTTGGTATAGTTTACCATTTTTTGTTTTCTTGCATTTTATTGTGAATTCTCTGAAGTTAACTGATGACTTTATGAAATATTAAATACAGATTTACACAAAAGTTATGTGTTTTATCGAGGGTGACTTTTACTTTGAGGTCTGTTCCGAAATCTCCAAATACTTCACCTGCATACCAAAACTAACCTTCGAACATTTTGAGTTCGACAAAATATTTAAAACAACCGCCATTGTATCTTATGGTCGTTAAAGTTGATGATCATGATACTCAAATACATTAAGTGTCGGATTTCTTTGCTACTTACTGCAGCTTTTACGCACCTGTGGCAGAGTGACAAAGCTTCAGCCGCTGCGGTTCCCTCGTCGAGAAGAGAAGCGTTTGCCACATCAAGGCCGGTCAGATCACTGACCATGGTCTGGTAGTTGAGGAGACCCTCCAACCGGCCTTGAGCTACCTCCGGCTGATATGGTGTGTACTGTGTTGTCCTGAAAAGCACAAAAATAACATCTGCAGTATTCTTATCATTTTGTTAGTAGTTATTATTGTACCTACTTAGTGTATAAGGAACGATCCGACCATGAATTCTTATCTGACTGATGACATGGACTCTACATAACTTCTTATGCATTTAAAACACAAATTTCATTTTTTTTAACTCGTAATGATTAACGGACTGATCACACGGCTTTTCAAGTACAAATCAAGCCAAAATCCAAGTACCGCAAAATCCTGCCAATATTATAAATGTCAAAGTGTTAGATGTTTGTTGCTCAATGACGTCGGAACTTCTGGACGGATCGGGTCGAAATTTTAGAATTCAGCTAGATTGTCTTCTGTAATAACGCTTCCATTTTTTCCCGGGAAAATGACGGGAAGGGGTTCCCCCTTAGTGGCTAAAACCGCGTAGCTACTGGTATTAAATATTCCTTCTTTATACGATTTCCCCGAAAGCCACGGCTTCCCTGTGGCTCTTTGCAGTCTACGTATTAAGCGTGTCCTAAAGAACAAGTTTGTATCGTAATTAGTATATTTACCACCCGGGATTTTCGAACATGTTCCTCATGATAGTGTGAGGAACACAGCAGTTGTGGTAGCCCATCCCGATGTATGACCGCCATATTTCGTTTTTCTCGGCTATTTTCTGTATCCTTTTGATTAGATCGTACTCACCTGAAAGTAAAATAAATAATCACAGAACTTGGCGTCATTTCCTGTATAACAAATAGGTGCGTTTCCGGGAGTCTACTTTCTAGGCCAAATTTCGTTACTAGGTACTTAAATACAAAAATAAACAAGTATTTACTTGACATACTCGAAAACTCGAAATTCGAAGGTTTTATTTGTGATATCCTAATCAAACAACAATTGAAGATTTGAATATTCATTGTAAAAAGATTTTTTTAGACTTACTGATAGGTTCGCTGATGTTCATAAGCCCTGGCAACTGGATCTTCTTCGGCACTGCATCGTTTGTCAACTGATCCAAACTCTGTTAGCAAAAAAGTATGCAAGTTTTGAAGTCTTCACCAAATTAAATTTTAATTATTTTTAGAACTAGTTTTATCATCAGATTTACTTCATCTACTTGTGACCTACGCTACGTTGTCACTTTTATTGATATTGCTTATTATGTAATATCCTTGAGTATCGGTATTTCAGAAAAGAGGATTGATTCGTATTACCCACCATAAACGCTTTTTTTTAATTATTTCTGTTAGGCACTCCGTTGTCATATCATTTCAGTTAATTTTGTTTGACTAAAATACTCGTACTTATCTATGCAATTTGTCAACGAGGTAGGTACTAAGGTGAACCAAGACCATCCTTAAAATAATACTGACCTTATATCCCAGCAAATCTAACATTGTCACAACATCTTGGTCTCTCGGCCCAATGTGTCGACTTGGAAAATCTACTCTTTCGGGGAAAAGGCTATCTGATTTTGAACTCAGCGATACTGCTCTATCCCCTCCCCATAACTTTTCTTTTTGAACACATCTCTGTAGACCAGTCAACGATTTTTTGTTCACGAAACCACCATTGATTATTCTATACATTTTCAATAAATATATTTTAAATGTTACAAAACTTTGCAATCATATTGTTTGTACGTCTCAAGAAAGCGACAGTAATGTACTGAACTATTGATACAGAGGTCAGCAGTCAAAGTGTCGTCAAAAGTGAAGTGATAAGGACCAATAAGTAAATAATACCAAAGATTACATGAGGGTTGGTCATTAATGCGACATATAATTGCTTATATACATACCTACCTACTGTTTTCATGAAATAAATAATGCGTAATGTGACAAACATAATTAGTGCTAAGTAAACTGGGGACATTGATATTTAATTAGTTATGAACAAATATAGGTTGTCTCAAAAACCACTTATGATTATATGACAGACAGTGTTTTTAAATTACATACTTGCTTATTTGAAATGGCTTTGCCAAAACGGTTATAAAATATCTCAATACGTAGAACCCGAATGAACTACGAGAAGAAAAAATTAATGGCAGGCCGATAACGGATTGCCGATAGAAGTGAAAACTTATAACTCAAAATTTAATAGCTCACTTTGGAAACTAAAACGGTCTAAATCGGAGGGTGCTGCTGACTAGCAGCATTAATCAATGTAATAAATCTTCAAAGCCTGGTCGTCTAGATAAGTTTTCTAAGCATGGCTATCTAGATTAGAATTCTAAGCAACTAAGCATGGCCAATGACCATATAGATTAGTCTTCTCAGCATGGCTATCCAGAAATGCGTAATGTCCCGATTTCATCCAAACATTTACTTCATTAGGTATATGCACGGATATTGGGGTATATGTATGTAAAAGAAGTATGTATTTACAACTAAGTAATATATAAGTATTATATCAGCTTTCTGGCCGCCATTCAAATTTTCAAATTTCAAATTTATTTATTCATAAATACAAGGAATATAAATGAAGTTACACATTATCATAGTTTCAATAGAACAATAGTAGTGATCCACATAGTTAACTTCATTTAGGAGGTGGACTCTGTCTGCATCCCACACTAGGGCTGTCCTGTGTTGTGGGATCCAGTGTTTTATTCCATATAATGAAGTTATTGATTGTGCCATGGTACAATCTTTGCTCAGTTTTGGGTCAGAGAGTGTTGTGTGTGAATTGTCTACTAATATTTATAATTAGTGTCCGACCGAAACTGATTTTCCTGCCGAAACCGAAACCGAAACCGAATGTTCGGCCGTGGATTCAGTTTCGGCCGAAACCGAAACTCACTTGGTCAAGTATATAATTTATTAAAATACTGAAATTTGGTGCATTTTACCTATTATTTTGCCTTAATTAGGCCATGAAATGGAAACACAATATATATCATAATAGGATAGATAAGAAATCAGTAAGAAGTCTTGTAAGTCCTTACAAGTTCTGATAGATGGCTCTAGTTTTCACTATTTTATAATAGCAATATTATAATCACATTATTTATTTATTTATAATCACATTATTAATATTCAAATCACATTATTTATTTATTTATATTTATTTATTTTATAATAGCAATATTATAGCTTGCTACATATCAGTAATCTGTGATTATAATCTCGTACTTATTTGTACGAGGTTAATTAATAGTGTCCTCGTACCTCTCGTACGAAAGACTACAAATCTCGTATTTGTACGAGGAACCTCGTACGGTTGGCATCGCTGGTTGCTACAGAACTATCCGAACGGCGCACGATAATTCCCGAAAAGGGCCGACAGCGTACGCCAAAGCGTTGCCGCGGTAAACAAAGTTAGGCGATCGTGAACGTGTTTGAACTTGTTAAGTTTCGGTTTCGGCAAAAGTTTCGGCCGATTTTGGCCGAAACCGAAACTGTGGCCGAAACTTGATTTTTGGCCGAAACTCGGCCGAAACCGAAACCGAAACCGAACTTTCGGTCGGACACTATATTTATTTATTGTATTTGACTGGCCTCGTGGTAACTCTGCTTGCGAAGCCTATGGTAGTGGGTTAGATTCCCCCCCAGTGCAAATATTTGTGAGATGAATTCAAATATGTATTTGTACGGTGTCTGGGTGTTTCTATGTATTTATAATAAGTATGTATTTACAACTATTTAAGTACCTATTTTACCAAGTATCTGGCCGCCATAGTACGTATAATCTTTGCTTAGTTTGGGGTCAGATGGTGTTGTTTGTAAATTGTCTACCAATATTTATTTACGAGCTTGATGATGAGCTTCATTCACAGCCCACGAAAAGTCTGTGTGGTGCGCCAAAAGAAGTTTTCACTTAAAAAACAAGCTATTAAACATTTGACCGTTAGTAGAAACTAGAAGCTTATAGCCAGTAGGTAGGTACATATTATGTATACCTAATGAGATATGCAACACTATTTCCATTCTATTCATGTAGCCCTGTCTCTTTCGATTTGGTGGAAACTAATGGCTAATACGAGTATAATAAATATTATACTCGTTATTGCCATTATTAGGTACCTACTATGAATCAAAATCTAGATTCTTTATTTTGAGCAAATAAAACGATAAGCGACAAGGATGTCTAGCATAAGGACTTCTTAAATTTCTTTTGTAATTATTTTTTTATTTGGCTTTTGAATTAATAATTACCTTTGGGTGGGTTTGGAAGATTTTTACCTATCATGAGACGACGCATTATTTTACTTCTTTTTGTTTCTTGTGTGGAACTCTATCCTCGATGTATTCTTATTTAGGTACCTACTAGTAGGTAGATACTTGATTTTCCTGCTATTTATGGTTGCTTGGAAGAGATCGCTATTATAACGATAAGGCCGTAAAAATCGTAAGATTATACCTACATCAGTTACAACTTATATTTTTCGCTAACCTTGAATTATTGACTGGCCTTGTGGCTTAGTGGGTATTAGCTCTGCCTGCGAAGCCGAGGGTCGTGGGTTCGATTGCAAATATTTGTGTGATGAATTCAAATGTTTGTACTGTGTCTGGGTGTTTCTATGTATAATAAGTACTTATGTCTTTAAAAGGAACCCAAATTACTCTTCGCCCTTTGTGCCCGGAAGCAAGGCCCCGGCAAAGAATTTCGTAGGCCGGCTCCTGACCTTGCTCTCAAGGGAGGGAGGAAAATTAAGAATGCCAAATGTAATGTATAAAATATGATAAAACAGTACTTAAATGTGAAGTATAGGAAGTATATTTTTAGAAACCAGTTACATTTAAACAGCTTTATGTCTAAACTATATATAGAATGGAAATTCTTACACGTTTACAAAACTAGTAACTGTTTTCTTATGACATGACTGGAGGCACAATAAATTTATGTGCACATCGATAAAAAAAACACTGGAAATATCACTGTCAGTCAAGTTAACACGGTGCTGCCAGAACAACGATTAAAATTCTATTTGCAGTTTTTTACTCCTTATAAAACGAATAACGCGACATTAAAAAACATAAAAAAAATATTATACTTATTATGCTACAATCAATGGAATTCATTGACGTATATTTTAAATTTTGACATATTACACCCGTTTAAGTAGGTATACGTCAACAATGATAAATTGATATAAGTAGTTTTCAGAATGGTAGAAATGAGGTACGGACTATTGAAAAAGCATTGGTTTTTAAAACGGCTCATTTTGTTTTTTGTAAATAAAGACACGTCATTGTTATCTTTCTCATTATTTACAGCCTGTATCAACCCACTGGAGGCTATGATCGCCTATCCCATGCTATGGACATCTTTGCCTACTAAGCCGATCTTGTTCACGTAATTCCTGCGATGGATGTGACGTAATCGACCAATCTGGCTGGTGGTTTACCAACTAAACGTTTATTGACGATAGGTAGTCAATTTATCCACGGGATAAATTGACTACCTATCGTTAATTATTAATTTTTCGATAGGAACACGAAAAAATTAATAATTAATAATTATTTATACTTGGATATTAATATGTTATATGTATTTTGCAGTATAAAATTAAATTTTCACCTAATACATTGTATTTATTAACTGAAAAAGAGAATGGAAGTACGTATCCAATGATACAAATATATACGTATATCGTATGGTCACAAATATGCACACACAAATACTCTCTCTCTCAAATACACACTCTCTCTCTCTCTCACACACACACACGCACTCTCTCTCACACACAAACATTCTCACACCACGCGCACACACACACACACACACACACACACACACTTCACACACTCACACCCGGTAAAATATACTACACATACTACATTTACACATTCGCCATGGGAGAAGCCATTGTCTTCCGAAATACAGTTACAACTAGTTCGGAGCCAATGGGTTCATATCAAAATTTTGTAAACTTTTATGGTGTAAAAAATAAATATTTTTGTATTTTGTATCCTTCGCCTACCGTCACCATGTAGGTACCACTAGTCTTGTCCAGCGTTATTCGAGACGTATTTTACGGTTACCACCGCCGACGTCAAGATCTTTCATCGTCACTTTCTTCAACATACTTCTACATTACGCGCTTGATTTCGCTAACTGACATCTATCATAGAACGGCTTTGTACATTTCTCATTTTGTATTTTAACCAGCAATAGTTCTGCAGTAAATCGAATACTTTGAAAGCGAATCATTTAATAGTGGACTTTTATTGACCGTTACACTTACCGAAGCACATCATCGGCAAAATCGGCAATTATAAATATTTTAGTACATAATTATGGAATACACAACGCTTGTAATGCTTTCAATTGATTTAACTCTTACTGCTGGTTAGGATCTTCATCGTGTTTACGTTCTAAAACCAGCATAATATTTATGAACTTCGGAACTTACTCGCATCTACGTACTCACTACACAAGTCAAATCTGCGGGACTTCTCTATTTCTCATTAAAGTGATCCATAAAAAAATAAGTGTATAAATTTAACTACATTAAGTGCTACCATCACAAAAATAGAGACACACTCATGCGCGTAAAATCAAATCAATCCCTAGACATGTCAAAGATAGTTCTAAATTTTACACTAGACTTGGTAAAATATAATATAGTACATAACATACATATAAAATAATATAATCTATAATTGCTCCCTGAAAACGCCTCATTAGCTCATTACGGTGGAGAATGTGACATCGTTATAATATAACTATGATAGGTAGCAGATTCAATAAAATTACCGTTAGTTTTCCAGAGAAACTACAGGGCTTTTAGAGATATATCATCTTAGATCTCTGGGTGACGAGCGCAATGCAGTGCTAGGTAATAATTTGGTTTCTTTATGTTCCAATAGCATGTCACATTCGTGTCACTGTGGTTTTATTTGGCAAGCATGTTGCTTACCATCATCAGGCACATGACCTGCTCGTCTCGTTACTCTTTATTTAAAAAAAAATTAAGACATTTTTGGAAACACTGAAGCGAATAGATGCTAATGTGTACCGATTAGCTTTAAAATACGATCCAATGATATTTCGTCGAAATTGTGACTGTTGGTAGTTGGTTGCTATAAGGATAAAAATAATAATTCTCTTTTTGTCTATTTAATTTAAAAATGCTAGCAACACTGACCTCCGGGACTTTCCTGCCAGAGAGCTCATATTAGGGATGGGCAAACAAACAAACTATTTCGATATAAATCGTATCGATACTTTCCAAATGTATCGATATTTATTTTCAAAAAATATCGATATTCCGATATATCGATTTTTTTTTCATGAGAAGGTTACTTAAATATTAAGCACTTATTAATTAGATAATTAAAAATGAAAATACATAATATCTGGCATATCATTGACGTGACAACGTCTAATAAATCGATGAACGGCTGTAAATTTCGGCTGCATGCACAAAAAAGTGTCCCGTTACGCTCATTGTACGCTTGCGCCGCATCTATCAGTGTTTTGTTATGACGTTGTCACGTTAAATAATCGTTCGTAAGCCAACCGACTTTACAGACAACCAATTTTATTATTTATTCATAATTCATACATATTTTACTGTTCAAAATTAACCATCACTGAAAACAGTATTCGTCTGTGTTATATATAGGTGTATGAATGCGCATTTAACCACCGTGTTGTCAATAGCTCCGCTCCTACCTACATATACAATAGTCTGATATAGACATCAGCAGCACTCTTTCTTTAGTGTGCTTACCTGTCAATCTGCTCCTATTATCCGGCACTATTAAATTAACGACTGAATCTACCCTTTCGGATGATACCGAGGAAGCTTGACATAATATTAGATACTTCAGAGTGATTTCCGAAAGAACCGGCGTAAAAATTTGGCAATTCACCCAAAAATTTATTGAATCTGACTTCCTCTCAAAAAAAGGTTGGTCCAGATACTGGTTAAGCTTTTTGGGGACAGATCCAGAGCTCGGAATCTCTGGCGTAGCTGTTTTCAGATTGAAAAGCTGCTCATGTCAGCACCAGATAGACGTTTCATTTATTTTGCTTTTGCTGATATTACTCGATCATATCTTACATCTAGAGAACGTTGTCCTGAATAAATTTGACACTGAAGAAAATTCTGAGTGAATATAGTTGCTTGTGTTTGATATAGCATTTGATACTGCAATTGGAGAATTATAGTGGATATATGCTTGAAAATTCAAGGCAAAATATAACGGTTTTACATAAAAATAAAACCGATATTATGTGCCGAGAACGGAAAACATACAGCATTATATGAAGAAGCAGTATGTATACTTATCTTATTAATCTGTGGTCGACGTCTATACCATAGACAATTAGCTTCATCTTGACGCCACCAGAGGGCGCCGCAAGCGCGCCACCAGCAAGGGCACCCGGCGCGGTGCGATCTTTGGGATTCATAGTCTTCACCAGAAAGCCCTTTCTAGAATGCTGTATGTTTTCCGTTCTCGGCACATAATATCGGTTTTATTTTTATGTAAAACCGTTATATTGATGTGCCTCAGGAAAACATACAGCATTATATGAAGACGTGTTTGTTATCTGCTGGTGTATGTCCAAAATTAACAACGCTATGATGACTGAAACATTTGAATACTTATTAAAATAAAGTGTTCAATAACATTTTGTAATTAGCTAAATTAACAAAGCTAATTTGTGTGTGATGTAAACTTTGAAGAACATGATTAACCATTTATGTTAATTTCGCAGTAAATTAACCTAACATGCTTAATGTGTTAAGATATTTCCATATTTTGCTTAATAATGTCATCAATCGATTGGGTATTTGATCATCCAAAGGCTACTGCTATATCTGGTCCACATCTCCTAGTTGTACGTTCATGGCACTGTCTCACTGGACTGGACATATCCAATTTTTTAGTAACAAGATGTTAAGCAACTGCTATAGATAAAATTTATTTGATTTGACTCGAAAGCTATTCTGTTTTTCTCAGATAGGAACTAGAAATATGTGATAAGACACAAATTATTCTCATTTTCCATGTTCATACTGCTATATAGCAATAATACCTATGTATATTTCGGTCTATAATATTTAAAAAGGGGTTATTGTTTAAAGAACCGTTCCAAACATATATGTTTTACATACTGTTTTTGGAGGACTTGGAAAACAACCAATCTACATAAAGTAACTCTCTAAGACTTCAGGTAGCTGTAGAATTCAGACGATTATCGCTTTCGCAAAATTTTAAAATGTACATAATTATGAAGTTCCATTTTAGTGTGTTGTCTGCAAATAGGCGACATAATATAAGTACATACTATATGTACTAATTCTGTTTTAAGTGATAAGCTGTTATTTGAAACTAGACTTATCCGTGTTTTAGCTGTCAGCAGTTCTTGAATTTTAATATCAAATTATAATTATTTTGATCAGACTTAAGATATATTATAACATATTTAACGCATATAAGTCCTCGCTCGACCATCGTTTCGTCCGGTGCCGAGTGACAGTAAGGGTTGGCAATGATTCACACTGACCTAGCGTTATTTTATAAACTATTTTTCTGTGAGTTTCTCACTCAGATCTACCCTCATTTTCCCAAAAATCTAGGGTTTTATCAATACTCATGAAGATTTCAATGTAATGATACACTCTACAGCGACATTTACCTAGAATCTTTCTAGGTCACGCGTTATCCACCAGGCCGCACCAGCCCGGTGGACCATGGCTTTTGCCGACTCCCAGTGATGGGAACGAGTCAGAAGGCTGGGCTGGTTTCGTATAAATATAATTTGTTTGTTGGCTAGTCGAGAGCCACTACCTTGTACGTCCTTGTTGTACAGTTCGAATGTGCTAATAATAACCAGGAAATAATACTGGAATTTGGGTTCATCAGAGCTTGTCGAAAGCATTTATAGGCTTTGTTGACGACATTTTGCAATTATTTGTTGCAAATGGATCTTTTGAATCCGTTTATTTATAAAATATGGTGGTTCTTAGTCGCTGTTTTAAATCTCATCCTCAAGCTTAAACTTAAGATACCGTTTACATAACGGTTCTGCTACAATTATTTAATGTTACTGTTCACCGTATCTACTTTCAATTTGGTTTTGGTGTTATCTCGAAATGATAAAATCTTAAAATCTTTTCCATTCATATTTAACCTTGTTATTACTTATCAGATTTTATAAAATCGAAGAGCATACGGTTTCTCTCTTCAGAATAGAGACTATACGGCAAGCTGGGCACTCTTTCACAAACTAAATATTAATCAACATTATCGCTCATTGGAATTGAAAGCACAACTGCGTAAGACGCGTGTTTTTAAATCATCATGTGTTTTAGGAGTATAAACATCATCAGGGAATGTCAGAAGAATGCAAACGATTCGTGGTCATAGATTCCTTCGTTGTTGTGATAGAGTATTAGTCGTTAAGTAATTATTCGTAGTTAGTATTGCTCATGGTGCTTTGTGTATTGAAACATAATGAGAAGTGGCTCCGCGCCACCACACCATCGCAGTAGGTACTACATCCTTTTGTTAAATCATGTAAGTACAAGTCATACTTGACGAAGCTGTTACTGGTTAAATCTGAGATGGCGGATATTAAAGTCTGCCGTATGGTACCAGAAACAGTAAAATTTAGGCCACCCTTCAATTCCAATTTAAGCAAATCAAATCTAACTTTTGCGTCAGATGTAGGTAGATTCATGTACTTTTCTATAAACGCTGTTATGTGTATATATATGCGCCATAGTTGACCTGCTCCTATTTTCTGTCAATAACCTTCCAGATACATAATGTGAATATACATAGATACCTGCTTTCTCGATCATAGGTATTTCCAGTGTCTCGCGGCTTCCGCAACCTAGAGACGTAACTTGGAACACTGCACCAGAAGGAAGTCGTTCAGTAAAGACTGACACGACCCTTCGAACGCAAGGTCTCCGCGACCAAACGTGTGTTAGTAGTAAGATATGGTGTGGGGACCAGGTCCAAAACAAGTATTGGTCAAATATATTGGACATGAGTATGTTCCAAGTGTCTCATGGCTTCCGCAGCCAAGAAGAAACTTAACTTGGTACTGCACCAGAAGGAAGTCGTTCAGTAAAGACTGACACGACCCTTCGAACGCAAGGTCTCCGCGACCAAGCGTGTGTTAGTGGTAAGATATGGTGCTGGGACCTGGTCAAATGTGAGGTATCAATTGTTCCAAATGATGTCTCGCGGTTTCCGAAATCTAGAGGCTTATTTAAATTTTTATTGCACCAGAAGGAGGTCGTCTTGTAAGATTAGTGCGAAGTGCGACTCTTCGTACGCAAGGTTTCCGCGACCAAGCATGTTATGAAAAATGTGGTGCTAAGGAGAGATCAAAATTTAAATATGTATACGTATTAAAATAAAACATGCCATAAAACATTTGATAATACAATAGAACATCTACTTGAATGATGTATTTCTTATAAATATCTCTGAAATTGGCGACTTGCTTCTCTTCCGCAGAGAAGGTTTGTTTTATAACAGGGACTCCTCCCCTGAATCGATAGTTATCGATGTGATGAGTTGGATCTGTGAATTTTAAATCTATTGATATGGGTTTATGTGAAATTTTATTCTCCCAAATAGTTATATTGGCACCCAGAGCTCGCCATTGCATATGAAATACTTATTTTTTTTTTTTTTTTTTTTTTTTTTTTTTTTTTTTTTTTTTTTGTAGGTATGTAAGAATTTTAAAATGCAATACATTCACGATCGTATTGTATAAAATATCCAAACTTAGAATATCCTTACATAAATAAATGGTTATGCATGTATGTTTGCAAATTTGTCCACGTTGTAGCGGCTTACTTTATTCGATAGTGCAACTAAATTAAGTGATGGTGTAATTACAATAGTGCAACTGAACTAAGTTTCGTCAAATCTTAGTTAATAATGCGTATAATTATGATATATTCATTTCAACCCCCATCGGCACGTCTATGTATTTGTATACGTCTGAACTAGTTCGGTGGACACCGAAGGGTATAAAAATTAATTTCGTTTATACCTGTTTTTGATGTTTTAATTAATTTCATAGAATATTATTCAATGTTGATTCCGATTCTGAACAGCCATTTTTCCCTTCTTTTTTGAAAAGTGGGATTAGATGTTGCCATAATTATATGTAATATTGAGATACTCTTAATAAGTTTAGCTTCCCAGATGTTACTAAGCAGTAACTTATTGGTTACACACCTTATCAAAGTGTATTAGTATTAGTAGGTAGTTGAGACAAGGTTCAAACAATAAATAATTTAAACAAGCCAGTTAAAACTGGGAGATGCACCTGAAACCCTTAGTTTTTCTTTTAGCGGACACGCTGCCAAGCGGGTAGGTACATGCTGTAGATTTACTTAGCAATTTAACGTTAGCTGGTCTAATAATTTACATAATAGCCTTCAAAACCTTTTTACGTGTGTCTACCCGCATGTCCAAAGAGTATCGGTCACATACTATGTTGGTACAAGTGTGTTCCAGCTATCACACGGTTTCCGCAACCTAGAAACGTAATTTGGAACTGCACCAGAAGGAAGTCGTTCAGTAAAGACTGACACGACCCTTCGAACGCAAGGTCTCCGCGACCAGGCGTAAATGATCGAAATGTTTTCGATATATTGGTCAAAACCATACATTTGAGATTAGGCAAAACTCGCACTAGTGAGCCAGCTGCTCACTTTTCATAAAATGCATATAAATGAATGAAGACTGACCTGCATGTATAAGACCTTGATTCTGGAATCGGTCGATCTCACCTTTTACCACGCAGAGGATTTACCATTTTTCTTCGATGGATGAATTATCCGCTTCACTCACGGCTACTTCGAAAATCTCAATCCGTTGAGATTTCAATAAAATTTCGTGTAATATATAAACACATTTAAAATATTTTTCGATAGTTATTAATTGTTAATTAGTGATAATTGAATATTTTCTATAATTTCGACCACTCGTGGCGAAAGTATACAACGCTATGAATCCCAAAGATCGCACCGCGCCGGGTGCCCTTGCTGGTGGCGCGCTTGCGGCGCCCTCTGGTGGCGTCAAGATGAAGCTAATTGTCTATGGTATAGACGTCGACCACAGATTAATAAGATAAGTATACATACTGCTTCTTCATATAATGCTGTATGTTTTCCTGAGGCACATCAATATGTCGTTTTTGATATCCGAAAATAAATATCGAAATACGATATATCGAAAATAAAAAAATCGTCGATTTATATCGATGATTTTCGAAAACAAAGTCGATATTTTGATATATCGTTTTTTTTTTGCCTAGCTCATATTAGTCATTTTAAATTTTTGTTTTGCTTTTGTTAATTTTAATTTTGCTTAGCTTTGCTTGTTTGTTGCCTTGTGTATTTGATTATGTGAATATTTATGTGTTAATGTTAACGTTAGTGGTAGGGTATATTAGGTTATTAGGTTGTAACTGTGACTTTACTCAGGATTTCCCCAGTATACCGAGTTAAGAAATTAAGAAATTTTACAACAGCTCTGAAGTTTCTTGTTTTCCTAAAAACCATGACTGTATCAGAATATACACATTTAAAACACGAAGTAGTTCTCGCCGTCGCGTCTAAAGATAATCACAGTTATCTATTACAATCTTTGAAGGAACTGTTCAAAGAAGGGATTAATTCGACAAGAAGATTTGAAAAAATCAGAACTATTGACCAATTGTTGCAAGTCTTGGAACTTAGAGACTTGCTGTGTGAAGATAATGTCAACTCGTTGAAGAAAATTACACAAAAACTTAAGGGTCATGAACAAACAACCCTTATGAGCAGGATTAATGATTATGAGCAAAACCATGAGCCACGAGAGTGTTTAAATTATTATGGTAAGTGGACTATCAATTATAGTAGAAGTATAATATGGACGTCATCTAATAAAGACTACAAAACACTACCTATTTGCTCCGATATCTGATTGCAGTAAAATATGAGAGAATCGTGAAAAACTATCATTATGCCATAAACAGGGCTAAATAGAAATGCTATACTAAAATGAAACTTGTAATCCTAAAAAACAAACAGTCGGCTGTTTATCTGGGGGCACGGCAGTGCCCCGCCAAGTTTAGCGCGAATCAAACACTGCAGTACCATCCTTTACTGAAACCATTTCGCTGCATTTTCAGGCCCCTATTTGAGACCCTCTGGATAAGACCAGAATGCTGAAATTTTCGTCATATAAACTATTTAAAAGTCTTGAAAATATTACTTGGCTTACCTAGTGATCACTGACAGCAATAAAGCTGGCTGAATAATAAGAATAATAGTGAATGTCACTGTGTAATAAAAATTTAATCAATTGAAATGCCCTTGGATGACATTATAATATAACATTTATTTGATTTGTAATTTTTAAAGATTGTTCTGTAGTAACATTTGCCCATAATTTAAAGTTTAGTACTTACTAAGTCTAATTACTTTCAGCATCTGAAAAAGCAAACAAATCAATGTCATGGGGTGGTATGAACAACACAACTGCTTCAGCAAAAGAAAGGAAGAAAGAACTAATACTTCAAGCTGTTGCTAACAGGATAGGCAGTGCATGGCGAGACCTAGCAAGATACCTAAAAGTCAGAGAATGTGATATTGATGATCTTGATGTCAAATACGACTCCTTCCCCGTAAAGGCAGCAAAAATGCTTGCTCTGTTTTATGAATGGGCTGATAAGGACAATTGGCATTTTTACCCTTTGCGAAGCTTTAGACAAGGCTAGGAGGAAACAGCTCAGAATGATAGTACAAGAAATAATGATGAAAAATATCTAACCTTGGTGGGGTCTTATTGCTACAGTCATCTTAACAATAATCAATTAAATAAGTGTACATAATTATATATTTTCACAAGATTGATACTAATGTTTATAAAGTTTAGTTTCTTGAATGCAGTAATCTCATTGTTTCATAGTCAGTTAAAGGAATTTTTTATAGCCCAATTCACAGTGGAACTGTGGGACTCATGATATTATTTTTCTAACACTGAGTAATAAGATGAGAACTGTATACTAATCTCACTCTAGTTCCTTCTATGAGTCTTTGTTATACGTAAGGGCTGTTACAGTCTGGATTGCACATCCAGTTTATCTCAGGTGTGTTTATATCAGGTTTGACTCCTTCAAGACTCAGATTAAGATAGATAAACTCTTTATTGCACTTAACAAAACAATCTTAAAAATTGAGTAGCAAATGGGGACGCTAGAAGCGATCTCTTCCAGGCAACCGTGGTACGGAACAGGAATTAAACCATAGAAAGACAGTAGTAATCAATTAAAGAGTAAATTGATATCTACAGAATAAAATAAATAAGGCACTAATTATCTATTTACTAAAATATAATAAACATACATTCTAATAATACATACTTACTTTACATACGTACTACATATGTACTTAAAATACATAATATTAATACATTAAGAAACATTAAAATATGTCTGAATTAGTATTTAATAATTAAAAAAAATAAAAATTTTCATCAAATCTTTCTTCTTATTTGCTCCTGTAGGCTCGCCATCACCAGTTTTTGATATACATATCGACGCCTCCCACGTAAATTGTTCTATCTCCAAAATCGTGGTTTTACAGGAGTGCCAAAGACATTTATTTTATTATTTGACATTACATTTGAACCGTCATTTCTTATATTTTTGTAAAATTTGTGTGTATATTTTTTACCCAAATTTTACAAAACTATAACAAGAAATGACGACTTAAATGCAATGTTTATCTTTGGCATGCTCTCCTGTAAAATCACAATTTTGGAGATAGAACAATTTACGTGGGAGGTGTCGATATTTGTGTGTATTATTTTATTCTAATATATATATTTTGTCTTTATTGGATGTTCAGAGTGCAGACTTGGTCTTTGACAATATAGACAATGTGAAATGACTCAATGCAAAAAAGTTGAAAATTTGAACAGTAGACGATAAAATATAATCTGGAAAATGCTACCATGAAAAAAAATTAGGAATTAATTTGTCACTATTAATTCTACTAAAATTATCTAAGTAATTTCTAGAGTTATAACAGATATCCAGTATAGGTTTTCACTGAATATGGCATCTGGAGCAAATTGTCATGACAAAATTAGTAAATTACATGGCAATTTTGTTAAGTTATTGTTTTACAGCCTTTATATATCACTTATAAAGGAAATTTAATTAAGATTGTATGGCTGTAGATCAAGATAACAATAATGTGACTATAATTCATATTTTATTTAGGAAACAATAATCCTGTATACTCAAATAACCGATTCAATGCGGCGGAGGTTTTATTAAACTTTAGTGCCTGGCGGCGAACAAACTTTTCGTGGCTCCTCTAGGGCGCCACGCGCCATGAAATTTCATGGCTCCTCTCGAGTGCCACCCGCCATGTAGTATAACTGATCGCTGTTTTGTCACTTTCCACTTGTTTTTATTATAGTCTCAACTCAAACGCGAACGTAAGCGGTCTAATAAATCATTTGAAGTGTTTAGAACTGACAAATTAAGTGTTTATACGGAAATGGAAGGTAAGTGACTGATTTTTATCAGTTGTTGTAAACCTTTTGCTATATGTTTGGCACGATTGATTTATCAATGCGTTTATTTTATCTTAGATCGCGATATAACCATGCTAGTTGTGTATAACGGTCAAATACATATTTAATATTATTTCATAAACAAACGAACGTTGTATTAATTAAAGTTTTTGATTGAAATCTGTCTGTTTCGAACAAATCAAAGAAATCGAAAAATAAATAGATATGCAACGATAGGGCTATAACGATATTATTATGTACATCGTAGTGGTCCTATACGATAACGAATTACGATACAAATGATTGATTATGTATGATTTTGGTTTATAACATTTATTTTGAATTAATAAATTTAAAACATTGTTTGAACAATTCTATGTGTTAAGTATATTATAAAATAATTCGTAAGACTTAGTAAAATAAAAAACAACATTTTCAAAAGCATTTAATTTTATAGTTCTTACCTTTATGATTGTTTATAATTTTCATTTACTATATGAATCTACTACTGTCAATAACCGGATACCTGTCTACTATCAGATAAAACCCCATAGTACCAGTAGACTACCTTTCTTGGGATCGAAAGACTGTGTTTGATAGATTATGTTCAAAATATTTATTTATTTGTTATTTAAATATTAAACAGTAAAAAAAATACATCGGAAAAGTAATGAATCATATTTTGTGTCGTAATTAATGATCGTAAAAAATAACGACAGTGTCAGATTAACGTATCGGAATCGTTGTATACTATAACAAATAATTTAGTAGAAATCTCACTTATTTATGTCCTGCATTAGTACCCAGTCCTTCTACTCCCATACTGACCTCTGTAGCTAAATCAATCAGAATATGCTTTAAATCTAACTATAGATTAATATAGTACCTCAATAAATATTATCATTTGTTTAAGGATTTTTTAAAAAACGAAAATACATACCTGAGACTGAAATTGAAACGCAAAGCGACGACGAGTTGTTCGAACAAATGTGTTCCCAACAGGATTCCCAGTCTTATGATCTCTGGGAACCAAATCAAAATCAGGCTGAAATTGAAACGCAATGTGACGACGACGGTGACTTTGTTGAAAGGACTTGTATTCAACAGGATTTATGCAAACCTAATCAAAAATATAAGAGTGATGGGGCAGGGCAAGAAGCTAACCGTGTCCCGCCAAAAGTTGTCACAAAAGACAATTCAACCTGCACGGAGAAGATGACGGAAAGAGAAGACCAAGTTCCTAAAGTATTAGATATACATGGATGTAAATGTTTTGGGCAGCTCGTATCAAATGAATTGCTGCGATTTGATATAAATACCAGATATGAAAAAATGCAAAAAATTTTAGAAATTTTCAAGACTAAATAAACTTAAGTAAAAACGTTTAACGTGACGCGAACATATAATGATGCGTATTTTGAAACGCATCGCGCCATTTGCGGTCTCATAGAAGAGTCTACAGCAGAAAACAACTAGAGGTTGCACTGGTGTTGCGTCGACTGTTCAGGGCCTTAGTGTGGATTGAAACGTTTACACTTGCGTTTATTTAGGTTTTTCTTTAAATTATTACCTTTTAAAATCTCAAATTTAAAGAGTATTTAAATAGTTATTTTAGTTAGGTACTCAGCTACCATAATTACAGCTACAGACTTAAGTAGTACAAGTCTTAACAGATGATTGTGATAAATATAAGTTAGTCTATCAAAAATATATTATTTATTTATTTACTAAACGTCAAGTTTTGTTGGTACATTTCTAAAAGCAGCTTAGAACGTTAGTACATTCAAAGTTGATTTTAGAAATTTTCAACAAGGCTGGAGCCCAATTCCCGTGCTTGTAATATTTTGAAAACATGGCGGATGTCACATCAAATCCATACAAAAAACTATATTTTAGTGATATATGTCGTATGATGATAAATATCACGAACACGAGAATTGGGCTCCTGGTTTTGATTGTAAGGAAATGCAGAAGGTTGTGTTGAATAAAAAGTTAGTTTATTTTTATTTATATATTTATTGAAACGTTAATTACAGCATTATAATAATCAAAGAAACTGATTCGTTATTATCTTAATTATGACATTGTGACCATTATTTGAATAAACATTTCTTAATTAGATATGTGTATTCAATTTAACGTGTTATAATAATGTTTCTAACCCACACTAGCGACATTTCTCCCGCAAAACGATACATAAACATAATTAATATTTATGATACTCACGGAAGCATGGGGTGAGGCACAACCCTGGGTTCTGTGGGCAATCAGGACAGCCATATAAAACTAGAACCCTGTTTTTTGTCCTAGCGTAGCAGACACGACATCGTTTTCTCATAACCCTTCCACCACGCTTTGGGAATATGGTTGGCAAATGGATTTTTCCATGAGACAGAGGCCTAGTGAGCTCTGGGACATTTTGTGGCGGCAGTAAATGTTCTAATAGAAGTTTTCTAAAAGAATATAATTCAATATTAGAATTATTAATTTTCCGATATAACAAGAAGCCATTAATTAAACAAATTTGCATTATATGTATTATTACTTTTTTGTACCAACGTACTGTTTTGTGGTCACATGAATAATAACTTAGTAGTTGATCGTGCTTATCTATTGCCCTCATATGTTTGTTGTATTCTATTTGCACCGACGGCTTGAATTTCGGAGTTCGGCTACGGCGACTCGTAGTAGGTTTGTAATTGCTAGTATGTTCTGAGCTCAGGAGCAGCACTTCTCTTTTGTCTTGCCATTTGGTAAACACAATATTTTTATTGTTATGTAGAATTAAAGATTCTCCAGCTCTTAATTTAATATTAGTCAAACTGGGACTGGGATTACCCGCGCGGTTTGCTCTAAGAGTACCTGTTACATAAGTATTTTTATCCAGAAGTTTCTCTGCTAAATCCACGCTTGTGTAAAAATTGTCAAGGTAAAGAGAATGGCCCTTGTTGACGTATTTTTCCATTAATAACATTACCACTTTTTCACATGGTTTCTGCCGCCTACCAATTGATCCCCAGCGCCAGCATACACATGAATTTTTAAAATGATTCCATGCACATCAGCTAATACATACAATTTGATGCCATATCTATGTTTTTTTCCTTTTATGTACTGGCGGAAGGAAAGACGCCCTTTCCACAATATAAGTGATTCGTCTATTACAATATTTTTTGACGGGTAATATATTGATAACATTGATTCGTTGAACATATCAACAATACTTTTTATTTTAAAATACTCTCTGTCCGTTCATTATTTTGAGCATTTAATGCCCTTAAGATCAAATAGAACCTGTCCCTTGGCATAAATAAGTGAGGACTAAGGCTCATCAAATAATGTTTTGACCAATATTCAGCCATCCTATTTAATTTTACGGTTCCCATAAATATTATAACACCCACAAATGTCTTTAGTTCGGACATGGTTAAATCTGTCCACCTATGAAATCTCGCGTGAGAAGTACGGGCTGTTGCCTTTAGTTGGTTTCCGTATTTGTTGGTACACTCCAAAATTAAATTCAGCAAATTTTTAAAAAAAAAAAAAAGAAATCTGCTGGAGATTTGCCATCCATGCTATGTGGCGGCAACAAGCCCGGTGTGCCCGTAAAAGGAATTTCAGGCGTGTCGACAGGATTACCAGGATGCCATTCAGTAGTTGATGCTCCTTCAGAGGTATTTTCCAAGGATATTCTACCGACAATATATCTCCAGTAGGCAATGGATCTTCTGCAGGTACTACTTCGGCTTCATCGTCATCTGGGTTTTCAAGCAAGCATTCGTCAAGCATGTCGTCTGCGTTTCCAGACAAAATGCCATATAAATCTGCGTCAGTAATATCAGGCATTGGTATGTCCGTCAAGATATTCTGGGAGACATCACACCCGACAACTCGGCAAATAATGGATCCCAGTTTGATGGGCCGGGTAGAGGTGATTTTGGAGGACTCAAGCCATTATTCCAGGAACTGAAAAGAAAATAATAAACTAAGATAACATTTCCTTACTTACATCCAAAAATAACTATTTTACTAAAAGATGTCGATTTGCAGTATTTAACTTTTTTTTCATTAAAATCTAATTTGTGAAATTCCAATATTTATCGCTTCATAACCAGTAATAGATTCGTCCATTACGTGACGTGACTGTGACGTCAGAGGATACGGTTACCATAATTTCTATGGAACAAAATTGTTTTGACACTTCAAAAAAAGTAAGTCAATGATTAGTGGTGTCAACTAACGGTTTAAATACACAGACATTTTTGATAATAATATGTAACACTAGCGGTTTCGCACGGGCATTAAACATTACTTATACATTACATTAGTATCAATAGTTTTCGCAGCGTATCGCGTACGCTGTAAGGAAGTTTTTGATATTTTTTACACTTTATCGTAATTTAAGTAAGGATCCCCATTTTTTAAAACAAAATATAGCCTATGTCACTCAGGAAGAATGTAGCTTTTCAAAAGTGAAAGAATTATTCAAATCTGTTCAGTAGTTTCGGAGCCTATTCAATTCCAACAAACAAAAATCAAATCTTTCCTCTTTATATATAATATTAGTATAGATAACTTACCAGATAACTTCAATAACAGTCTTCTAGCACAGTAAAATGCACACTGCACAATAAAGCGTCTATACACAAGGTTGGTATGCGCGAAATAATACAAGTCCACAGGCTCGAACTAGGCAGAGGAGATCACTTCAACTCGATGCACTAAGTCGAAAAGCGAACGAACTTCCAAGGCACTCAGAGAAACTTTCGTTGTGAACACCACGAACGTCAGATTGCGAGTGAAATAAGAAGACAGCATAACCGCTCGCTCGCTTCTGTCAAGCGAAAAACGCCGCCGCGGTCGGGCCGAGCGATAACAAACGCTTTTATGACTGTGTTATTGAATGGGTGCTTTTCGGGTGTTGTTTTTGTTAAAGAAAAGTAATTTAGATAAGCTTTGAAACAGCGCTTTGTGCGTTTGATTAACTGATTCGTTGCGGATGGCACGTATCAGTGTCATCATTTTCTTTCGCGTGTGGCGTTAGGCACGGATATGTGTCATTTTAAAATCGACAATAACTCCTTCAATTCAGTTTAAGAAAAAAATTAGCCAGAACCAAACTATTTCAATTTTTCACGTATTTTAAGCTCGTAGACTTCGTTTCTGGATTTAGTAAGATTTTTATAAAAAAGGAGTCACCAACCTTTTATTAAATTTGCAGAATTTGATAATATAAATAATATATTTATTACAGCGTAAACGACCAACTCCCTAAAGCGGGAAAATCACACTGCTTCTGTTGGTTTTCTTTGTCTCCTATGAAATGCTACATTTTTAAAAACGCACGATAACATTTTCTTTTCCCATTGTAACGACAACTTTATCTATAACGTTGAAATAACACAGTCCCTGAAGTGTTGATAAAATGTAAAATGTCTCGAAATATTGCAGGTCACTGTCATACAATTTTGGCGGTATACAAAAATATAGTCCTCATATTTATAATCGTCTATGTTAAGAATAATAAGAAAATACAAATACTAAATCAAAAAAAATATGTAGTAAGACATCATACCTAAATATTTCTGGCGTCTAGAATCTATTTACATTCTTCGTTATTTTAAAACACAAAAGGATTTAGAATTAAACTTTATATAAAGCTAAATTATAGATATACAAATAAATCAGACATTTATGCATCATATGTATGTACCTACTTGATATAGAAAAATACCACGCTGCTTCAAACTGCGCGGGTCAACATGGTTAATATGAGTCATAACGCTAGGACAGAGAGTTGCATTTGCTAAAAGTGCTGTCACTCCTTAGAAAAGAGCTGTTTTGTTGATATTGTTTACCGTTGGCCCGCAAGGACTGTAATCACTCTGCGATAAGGTTCATTTTGCATGAAATTTTAAGTTCTTGCAAAAAAAAAGGGTTTGAAAAATACCACGAGTTGTTGTAAACAATGGACGGCCCCGGCCGGAGGGATGCAAGTTGCGTGACCCTACGAAGTACAATTTACAATATTCGGTCTTATGCCTTGCGTGTATGTTTTATTTTTGCACGGAAGGATACAACCTATTTATCTTGTAAGCGCATCTTGTTTTTTGAATTACTTTTACTTCTGGTTTGCTATCCTTAGTAACCAGACGTGCGTGCTCTACTTGTTCCTATTTACCTTACCGACTTTCGCTAAGTGTTTTTGTGACGACCGTGGCTTGTGTTACTGGACTCTACTGATTTTGCCTTGCGACGATTTCGGCTTTGAACAGGACTCCGTAATTTGCAATTGTGACGATTTTGGCTTGTGTTACTGGATCGTGATTTTGCCTTGCGACGATTTTGGCTTTGAACTGGACTCCGTGATCTACCATCGTGACGACTTCAGCCTGTGCACGCGAATCTCTGTTTGCCGTGAAATTCAAGTAAGTAAGATTATTTTCATACTTGGGAAATTTTCCTGTTCGCGTCCATTTAGTGCAGGCAAAGAGCAGTCAACTTCACTTGTCGCTATAAAAAAAAAATAGAATCGGGAAAGATGCGCTCTCGTTTCATACTCACTGGCTTGCTCTTTTAATCCGCGCTCTCGTGGAGAACCTTACTCACTCAAGAGTGTATCCGCTGCTAAATATTATGTAAAAAAATACATTATCTTCAAAATAGAGTAGCTAAATCCCAAATATGATATCTACTTACTTACTAGCTCTTTTTTAATACACCTAATTTACATCACTACCTACATAGTACATATTTTTAGACCAATTAGGATTTATAGACTAATAAAATGCCCCTTTAAAGCGTCTCGCCTTTTTACTGTCGAAATAAAACTATATACGGGAGTTTCATTCGAATATTTCTTTTTGTAGGTATGGAATACCCTTCTTTGAGTTCTTCGGAACCTGGACCATCGTGTGACATAGATCCTTTGGATTGGCCAATTCCTGGACCATCATCTGGCATAGATCCATATATGGCTCTTCTCCCAAGTTCACCCATACCTAGACCATCATCCACCATAGATCCCATAAGCGTGGAATTGGAACAAATTATGTCTCCACAAGAAAGTGATCCGTTATACGACATACCAGGCTTAGATTTATATGGAGACGAAGAATTGTATGGGATTTTAAGCGGCAATAACGAAGAAGTATTAAATGAATTAAGCAGTGCAAGTCCTAACGTGGAAGCAAATGCTGAAGATTATCACGCCGATAACAATGATGAAGAGGAAGATTCTGTAGAAGAAACGACTGGTTGGGTTCCAGGTAACCCCAGTGATATGCCAAAAATATCATTTACGGGAACAAGTGGTATATTGGAGCCACATAACGCAGACATCAATAGTTATTTAGACTATTTTTTTTTTATTTTAAATTCCCATTTTTAACATTAATAATGGAATGTACAAATAAGTACGGAAACAAATTAAAAGCTGAAGCGACTACTGCACGTGCTCGCTTTAGTAACTGGACCGATTTAAGTGTCCCCGAATCAAAAACTTTTCTCGGCATACTATTGCTAATGGGTACTATAAAACTTAATAGAATGGTAGATTATTGGTCAACGCATTATTTTTTCCGCTTAAGTCCACGCCTATTTATGACCAGGGATAGGTTTTTTTAATTTTAAGAGCTTTGAATGTGCAAACCATCGAAAGGGCAGAGAGTATTTATAAAATAAAATCTTTAATTGATTTATTCAACGACACCGTTAATGCAGTGTATTACCCAGTGAAAGAGTTGACAATTGACGAATCTCTTATACTGTGGAAAGGGAGACTATTTTTTCGCCAATACATCAAAAGTAAAGCTCATAGATACGGCATTAAATTGTACATTTTAGCCGACGCCAACGGCATAATTTTAAAAATCCATGTATACGCAGGGTCACAAGACGTACTAGTAGGAGGTAGAAATCACAAAAAAAGTAGTACATTTGCTAATGCAAAATATTTAGAAAAAGGGCATGCTTTATATTTGGATAATTTTATACCAGCGTGGGATTAGCTGAGGAGCTAATAGGAAAAAGACGTACGTGACTGGTACCTTAAGAGCAAACCGCATCGGAAATCCATCGGAATTAAAACTACCAAATTAAAAACTGGCGAATCGTATATAGTACATAATAATAAAAAAAATATAATCACCAAATGGCAAGATAAAAGGGAGGTGATATTTATAAGTACTGAACATAAAAGTCTCTATCGAGGGACTACTAGTCGCCGTGTACGCACAATAAAATATAAACCGGCAGTACAAATAAAATATAATCAATATATGCGGGCAATAGACCGTCACGATCAGATGCTAAGTTATTATTGCTGTGAGCACAAGACCCTGCGCTGGTATAAAAAGTCATCGTACATATTATACAAATATGTTTGGTGAATGGGTATTTACTTTATAATGCTAACAATGCAACTAATAAAACCACATTATATCAATTTAGAAGAAGTGTCATGGAGGAATTGTTACCAATGCCCAACACCTTTGAACTTTCTCGGCCTCTATCAGAGGGGAAAATACATTTACCGACCAACTTGCCAAAGAGAGGTAATAATACCTTAAGAAAAAGATGCAAGGTCTGTTACGCCAAAACTAAAAAAGGGTTGCTGTAATAACTGGTTGTCCTGATTGCCCTGGATTCCCAGGCCTATGCCTTAAAGATTGTTTCAGAGAATTTCATAAATATTGAAATTCTCTGTAACCTTGTGATCATGCATGCGTCTGTTGTAAATTAGCACCGTTTGTGTCTTCGACCGTACGAATATTTACATATAAATCACTAAATCATCTACACAGTTATATCCCTTCATTTTGTATCGTCTGATTGTACTATGTATAGGTACAACGTGTTAATGAAAAGCGCTAAACCTGAAATTTGTTTGTTCAGTTTCATATTTAAATTAAGCAGTGTCCGTTCATTTCATATTATCAGAGCCTTTAACCTATCAGCGGCGGCCATTTTAGATAACAATAGAATTTAATTGTGTCTAGGGGGCTTCCGCTTGGGGTCGAACTGTTAATATTAATGAACCTACTCAAACACAAGAAAAAAAAGGCAAACTTTTGGAAATAGTCCGCGAAATTATTTTTAATAATTAAGTATAATATGCATGTACTTCTTTTATATTAAAAATAAGTTGAGATGTCTGAGGTTCAGCATTTTTTGATTAACTCGTTTGGTTTTTTTGCATAATCGAGCTAATTTGTATGTTGTCAATAATGAGAAATGTAGGTACTACGTAAGGGATAAAAATGTTCACTGTTAAAAAGGAAGTACTACTTTTATTATACAGGATAACCCTACCTACTAATAAAATACTTCCTTTTATTATGTTTATTTATGTAAGTTACGAGCTAATGGTCTACAAATAAATTGTTTGTAAATTTAAATATTTTTATTAGAATCAGGTACATATTTATTGTTTGATCAAAGCGTCATTCACCAAATACTATTATTGCCAATTTCAACAAGATTAATTAACCTCTTAACATAATCATAAAAATCTAGCTTATACATTATTTAAAAAAATCAGTCCTAACTTACATAAATATAAAACAAGTCATACAAAATTATAAAACGCATCCTTATTTACCTACATACTGATATCAATGTCATTAGAATAGACCTTAGCTTCGCAGTGAGCGAGATTAACAAATTATTAAAACCCTCGGAAGAGTCATTGTCTTATGTTTTATGTTACTGCTGCGAAAATGTAAATGCTGTAAAATGTATATTTAGGTTGATTGGATCCACTTATGTCATGTTTTTCAATAAATATTAATATCTAAATTCAAACTCTGGTTTCATTTAACTCTTGGTATTCATTTGATTATTTTAATAAATCTAATATTTGCTGCATCTTCATAATTCGCTCGTATGGTTTGAATCGCAATAATTCGTTGGAAACCAACTGGCCAAAATATTTACAGCTATGTATGTCCAGTACGGTAGGGACATCACATTCCTTAGTTTCTACGCTATTTACACTGTCCATTACTAAAGTTTCTGTGCATGGTTCACTTTCAACCATTTTTTTTCTGTGGTAGTCGCACTGTCCATCATATTTTCTTCTTTATTTGTTGCAGTATCCTAGTTGTTTTTTGTCCGGTATTAAATCCCGTTCCCAGCTTGGTGGTAGGTCCCAGTCTTGTGAATTTGGTATTGTCTCTTCGTCACTGTCACATTGTGTCTCGATTTCTGTTTCGGGAATGTACTTCCTTTTTCGCCTTAGTTCTTAAACAATAAATCCACTATTAATAACAAATATATGGCAGTATGTACTTTTCAAAATGCTTTTTACTGACAGTTACAAAAATTCGGAAAAAGTAATGTGATTGTTGATCGATCACCAACAGTTTTCATAGCATAGTTTCTTAGAGTAGTAATTCTAATTTCTGTTAACGCCATAAATTCAAATTTAATTTATAATTAAATAAAACTACCTATTAAATGTTGTGCTCACTTGTAAGTGACATACATATCAGAATTAATATGTTTTTGTAATTTATCTAGCGTATTCATATGTATTGCTGTTAGTGAGACTTTATAAGTAAAACAATATTTTAGGCCTAATTTAATATTGTATATTCAATAATATCATTAGGAAATGCGAAATAAGCTGAAAAGGTTTAGCACAACTGTATTAAAAAGTCACTTACCTTCCATTTCCAAAATTACACTTATTTTGCCACTTCTAATCACTTAAAACAACGCGCCTGTCCGTTCACGTCAAATTTCGAATGTAAACTAACAGTATTCAAGCTTTGAACGTGTAAAAAATGGTCAAAATACTGTTTTCTTTTCCGCATGGCGGAAAACACAGATGCGTGTCATCTAATCGTATGGCGCTAGGCACTGATCAGTGTCACGTTATTTTTGCTCGACGCCACAGTTAAAAGTTAGCGAAATTAGCCATCGCAACGAATCAGTTAAGTGCCCGTAATAAAAACTTACACAGCTGCAAACTTGATGATCGTGCGGAAATGGCTGTACTGCTAACATAATTATTTATTATTTTAAAAATGAAAGAGATGAACTATCGTTTTCATGACGTAAAAAAATTTTCTACAATATTTCCTATGTATTTCTAAAATAAAACAACACAATTCAGTTAATAAATAATATTAATTAAAAAAATACACTAATTCTAGTTTAAATTCATCTAATTAAAATAACATAATCCTAATCCCTGATTATATATACAATAAATCAAGTAGGTAACTAAGACATTTTTTTTATAGTTAACATTGTCATCCCACTGCTTGGCAAAGGCTTCCCAAAACTCTTCCAATGCTGTCTGTCAAAGACAAAGCCTGCCAAAGGCAATTTTATTTAAGAAAATATTTTATAATATGTAGGCACCTAAAATCTCTTTTTGTTAAATGGCACGCGGATGAACCTAGTTTAGGTAATAGATAAATCACTTTCTATCTATAGTAACAATTCACAGTAAAATTAGTTCTTAATTATTTTCTAAGTATCTAACATAAAAAATAATTACGTATCCGTATTAATAGATCATAATGTTATTTGTATTGAAAAGGTTTACAACTCCTGAAGTGTGTGTTTTCATGCAATATCCCGAAACTAACACTGAAATCGTAATCTATGATACAAATAAAGACACTTTTGTAAAGGGAGTACACTTCAGAAATGTTATTTTATTAGAGTTTT
Source organism: Ectropis grisescens (assembly GCA_017562165.1). NCBI lineage: Eukaryota > Metazoa > Arthropoda > Insecta > Lepidoptera > Geometridae > Ectropis > Ectropis grisescens. The sequence goes on along the minus strand of CM029788.1, from coordinate 15,287,047 downwards.
ACGGATAAACATTTTGGCTCCTCTCGAGCGCCACCCGCCATTCGCAAAAAATACTCATGGCGCCTCTAGGGAGCCAACCGCACGGAATCGGTTAAAACAAATAACATTTTCACAACATAAGTATTTATTTATCATTTTTCCTTACACAGACTATACTTTGAATAATAGTGAGTAATAAAACAATTTAAAAGGTATCCTGCATTGCAACACTATAAAGCATTCTAAAAATATTTCATAATATAAGAAAATATGGAATGTTTTTGAATATAAACATATATTTTTCAAAAACTCACAAGGCACAACTTCATCACAGTTTTTCAGTCTATACTCGAGGCACAAGTTTCACTTTCTACTTACATAATATCTAACATGATATAGAATTGATTTAATCACAATCAACATAAAAATATAATATTCGAGCATAGAATTCAAGCTATCAAATCTTGTGTAAAAATATTGATAAGTATATTTGAAGTTCACATTTCAGTGGATGATAATTAACATTTTTATTTTTAGAATTGTACCAATAAGACTATTGGAATTTCTAAGATAATTCAGATTAAAATCATACATAATGCATGGCTGCTCTGTTATTTTCAGTTTTTATTTATCATCCCAAGTTTTTGCAGTGTGTTATAGGCGTTTAAAAAAAGTCTGAAGCGAGTCGATGAGATTCCAACTGTTGTTTATTTTTTCCGATAACAATAAACATAATTTTATCATTACATCATTAAAAAAAGTTTGGCACTCAGTATAAAACTAGAAAAAAAAATTGGCCAGTGTTATTTCCATGTTCACTTCACTTAGTTTTATCACTGGCCAAAAAGACAAATAATATTCAAGATGGCTGATGTTAAGTATGGCTATGTTCTATACATAAAATGTAAAAGCTACTATATTACAGATGCGAACAGTAGGCAAAAAACAAAAAATACTCTGGCCTCTATTAACATTGCATAAATGGCAGCAGATTTATGGAAAATTAAAGCAGCGCTAAAAAAGGAACCATATTATAGATTATATGATCTATTGTTGGATGGCCCTGGCCCAGGCCCAGGCCCAGTAAGCGTTCTGGAAGAGCCTCTGCCAAGGCGCGGCGGTGCAAAAGGAACGGTATTAGAGTAAATATATGGCTTATTGTTGGACGGCCCAAGAGTAGGCGTTCTGGAAGAGCCTCTGCCAAGGCGCGGCTGTGCCAGACGCCTGCGGAGGCGGCACTGGGCACTGCCAGCGCAGCACGCAGCGCTCCGGGTGCGGCATCATCGCCAGGTGCCGCCCGTCGATCGACCTCACGCCCGCTATACCCTCTGGTGGACGAGATACACATTGAACAAACAGCAATTATAGGCTCGTTATTTATGTATTACCCTACTTCCAAATTTAGACAAATACAATACAAGACAATGATATGGGTACTTCAGACGACATCTACAAATTTGACGAAACGAATCGAACGATAAGGCTCGCTCGATTCGTTTCGTCATCTTCAAAATGCGAACTTTATTACCCTTCACTGAGTCAATCAAAGATGAAATGTCCAAATATTTCGAGTTGACACGAATTAAGTGATATCAGTGAATGATGATAAATCAGCAATAGAGAGGGATATTTGCAGACCTGAAACCGTTCCATACTAACCATACTCTCAAGTGATTATATGTTTATTTATTTACTAATTAAAACAATTTTGGTTAGGACTATTGATCGTCGCGTTTATGCTACTTGCACCAGTAGAAAGATGATCGTCTGATAAAAAAGTACTAGATATAAACAGTCAATGTTACCTGGGCTTCCGTTGGGGTTCATAGGATACACTTCCGTGGGCAGTCCATCGTCGTCGACGTACTGCATAGCCAGTTGTCCGTTCCTCTTGAGTTGGTGCAACAAGTGCGGCTCGGCGGCGGTGAAGCGTCCTTCCCCGTGCGCGACCCACACCCCAATGACGCTACCGCCCATGCCGCGGAACCAAACGTCCGATTTGCTCTCGGTTATCTTTACTGCACTCCAGCGGCATTCGAATCTGTTATAGGACACATTATAAAACTTTCAAATATTTATAAATAACGTGATTGGTTTCATGAGTTACAAGTGAAACATTCAGGATCTAACAAAGTAGGTATATGTAAAGTTATTAGAGCAAAAGCCAGTCAGTCAACACATTCTACAACAGAATGTAGAGCGAATTTTGATTCCGAATTGTCACTATATGTGGTCAGAAACCTGATAAAACTCATCAGTATCGATAATTTTTTGTAAGATCTATGATGTTATACAAGGATAGACATGGAAATCTCATAAAACCGAGCACAACGATTTGAAAATGAATCCATACATACCTTTCCGAACTATTATGATCCAAGAATATCTGCGTCCTGCTCGCGCCTCTAGCGCTGACGTCGGGATCGATCCAGCCCAACAAAGCCATAAGCTGACATCCGTTACACACCCCGAGCGAGAATGTGTCGCTTCTGTCTTTGAAGTGTGCGAATTGGGAGCTCAGGGACTCGGAGAACAAAATTCCTGCCGCCCAGCCTTTGGCCGACCCTAGTGTGTCTGTTAATAAAACAGAATAAATAATAATTATTACTCTTAATAATTATTAGTGTATAACTGAGCCGAAAAACATGTGCGAAGGGTCTGCCGCCTAACTACTGTCTTAGCTTTGATGTTGCTCTCACTCTCTTTTATTTTCACTTGAAATTAAAGAGACAGCAATGGCAAAGGCAAAGCCGATTTAGTTAGGCGGTCAAAGGGCGGTTCTCTCGACCTTCACAGTGTAGAAAACACTGCTGTACATTAGGCCGATTCTTTCACGGAGCGAATACAAAGAGGTGCAGTAATTAAATTTCCATATGAAATGACGCGTGATAGTTTGCGATGAGGGGGTATTAAGCCCCGCCCACTTCTCAATATTCCATCTATCGGCTAATACCAAAACTACTAGCTTAGGTTGATGTTGATGTTACTACATAGTTCAGCTACCGTACACTAGATGTCAAAAGTTTTAATGAGATAGGACGTACTTATAAAGGCCGTCGCAGACGTAGCTAAAATATATATTTTCATATTTCATAGCTGGACATATTTCCGTATATTTTCTATACAAATCCTCGAGTGTCCACACACGCAGCTATAATATATATTTTTTGTTATGTCACCAAAATATACCGTAATATATATTGAGGCATATTCATATAAATTATGGTATAGCAAGACATATTTTGAATGTACAGCGTGTTTCACCATTGTTCATAATTGTTAAGGTCTGATGATGGATCTGGAAGTGGGTCATAGGAACTCTGTAATGAAACTACGAAACCCCATCAAATCTGGGATCGTTTTAGTTGTCTTGGTGCTAGATGGAAGCCATGGTCTGATGATGAAGCTGGAAAATAACCATAGTAATCTTGTACCTAACTAAACGACATAACACCATCGAGATTGAGCTCGTTTTATTCGCCTTGACAAGTACTTTGGTGCTTGATGGTAATCAGAGCCTGATAATGAAACTGGAAGATGGCCATATGAACTTGGTAATTTAACAACATTACCCCATCAAGTTTACCCAACCCAAAAATAAAACAAAATCGGTTGGTGTGTACCTAACACAAAAAACAAAATTGGTTTATCCGTTTGGGAGCTACGATGCTACAAACACGTAGCATCGTAGTACGTACAGTTATGTCAAACTTATAACACCCCGTCGTTATTGCGTCGGGGGGTTAAAAATATCAAGAGACTCGTGACGTGCGCGTAGACAGTGTTGAAACATGCTGTACACTCAAAATATGTCTTGCTATGTTAATATGCCATAATATGAATAGATTACGGTATATTTTGCTGACGTCACGAAAATATGAAAATATATATTTACTAGATGCCCGCCCCGGCTTCGCCCGTGGTATATTATATAGCACTCATCGGGATCCCGTACATATCCAACGGTGAAAGAATGACTGAAATCGGTTCACTCATTCCTGAGAATATCGATTTCAAACAAAAAACCTATTCAGCAACCTGCTACGCCACCTGTCGGAAATTGGTCGTACCAACTCAGATTTAGAAAAAAAAATAGCAAAGGTTTATATTCAAGGCACAGGTTACTGAAATTCAATGACGCAATCTTTGACACATGCTGTCATGTGTCATGTCAAAGCACGAAACGTACGAAAACTCTCAAAAGGGGAATATTTTTTCCCGATTTTGTTACATTCTTGTTTCATGCTCCGTTTCAATTAATAGTAGAGTTATTTTCTATAGCCTAAAGCCTTCCTCGATAAATGGACTATCCAATAGAAAAAGAATCTTTCAATTCGGACCAGTACTTCCCGAGATCCTAGCGTTCAAGCAAACAAACAAACAAACAAACAAACAAACAAACAAACAAACTCTTCAGCTTTATAATATTAGTATAGATTATAGCTACGTCTGCGACGGCCTTAATGCGAGTCTCCTCACATGTGCACCTGACGAACGCTGATAGCATACTAACTTAGGCCCCGCCCCCCCATGATAACGTCAGGACCTAGTTGAAAATCACAGTGCACAGTTGCTTAGGGCAGCTCCTCTTTGTATTAGCTCCGTGGATTCTTTACAGAAAACTGTAATACAAGGTCTCATTTAATCCTAGAATTATTAAAAATGCGAAAGTTTGGATGTTTGTTGCTCAATCACATGGAACGGCTGAACTTTAGATAGAGAATAAGTAAATAGATTCGGTTTTTCCGCACAGTTCCTTTGTACCATTCGTAAGCAGATGAGGTGTATATTAGCTATGGCAACAGATGTGCCGCGACAAAAGTATGATACTACCACAAGACCGATCAGACCAGATAGAGGGGCCTCTATCGCCTAACTAACTCGGCTATGGCTTTGCTATTGCTGTCTCTTATCATTTCAGGCGAAAAGAAAAGAGAGCATTATTATAGCTAAGACAGTTTTAGTTAAGGGTAGTCCCTCCGCGCTTACGGTGTAAAGCGTTTGTTTTAACTATACCTACATAGAATATGTAAACTCTTTGGGTTGAACTGATTTGATTGAAATTTGAAACAGATTATAGCGAGGAATAGCACACAGGCTACTTTCATTACTAGTTTAATATTGAAGCGCTGCTAGTAAAATACAATCCCGGTTTGGTTTTGGTGATTTCGGTTGATTAGTTGTAACTTCATAACCTGTTCATATTTACAAATGAACCATACCTGCATAACTGAAGCCGCCAGGGAACACCAGTCCTTGGAAGGCGTCCAATGTAATTTTCCTGGTCTGCAGATCGCTCATCGTCACATCGAACACGTCAAAGTTGGCCATCATCAGCGACGCGATCATTTCACGGTCACCGTTTGTTCCTACGCAAAGAAAAAATAAAGTTTTAAGAAATGAGAACGAAAATGACGTGAAATTCCGAGTAATAATAGTGAGTAGTGATGAATGTGAGTCCAAAATAAAGTGGTCTACTTACTATTTGATAAGATCCGCAAGAAAAGCCTGTAATGATCTTAGATCAAGTCATAACAGAGATGGGATGGGAGTTGTCCGCATTAATAATATATGAATAAGAGGATTCGTCTATTTGTCCTATAATTTCTCTAGACTAAGGGAATTCGTCCCTTCAAAACCATAGACAGTAAAATTTTTAAAATTGCAGGTTGGCTGTAGAATAACTGGCAAAGATATGATACTTTCCCAGGCGGATTTTTCAGAGTCCTACCACAGAAATTGGCGACGTATAAACTTACTTGACAAAAGTAATTGTGTCTCTTCAAGTGATTGTTTTGCACTATTATGGACAGTGTATAAAACTTAGAGATAAAGTATATTCACAAAAAAATCTTACAACAAACAGAAAGAACTGAAAACGGTTGTGGTGAAATGAGCGCTGCGTCTCAAGGGGCTTTTTTGGGACTCGGGATGGAAAGTCTTATAGGTCGATATAAATAAAGATGTATATGTATACCTTCCTCTCGTAGAACCGCTACTCTGATAGATTTAGTTCTGATTACCGCTGCAGATGGGTCAAACGTTACGTTGTATGTTACTCCCTTTCTCTTTTCTAGACCTGAGGAAGAAGTGTAAATTCAATACCAATATTTTACAACGTGATTCCCAAAGAAGAAGTTTAAGTACAATTTTGCCACTGGTATTTTGGGATTTTTATTACTTTCCGTATTAATATCATAAATGCGAATGTCTGTAGCTCAATTACGTCGGAACCTCTGAACGGATCGAATTGAAATTTGAAACAGATTATAGATAGATATGCTACACAAGCTACTTTTTCTGTGGGGACAGTAAGCCCGCGGGCACATTTATAAATATTTTCGGTAACCTTTGAAATCATTCTTGAACAAACTTTATATTTGGCGATCGTTATTACTTCTGTTGGGAACACACATAAAGAAACTTTCAGCTTTTATAAAATAACAAAACTCTGGCAGTCGCGGGATCTTGAACTATTCCGGTTTTAATAACTTTATCTAAATAAACAATTTATATTTAAAAATGAGCTATTCTATGGTATTCATTGATAAGACAGACCTGTAAGTCATAGAAACATTGGATTTGGATAAAACGGAAGATACTCGTACATTAATTAAGTGAGTATGATTAGATACTCTAAAAATCAATCTCTAGAGTAGGTACAAAATTGGCTTTGCTTTTTTTTTTCGGGAAAAACTTGAACGTAATGAACGTTCAAATCAAGGTTTTGGATGCTTCATTGTCGCTTAACATCGAGCGAGATAGCAGTCAATCACAATCCTACATTTAAAACATGAGATTTACTTGAATGAATATACCTCTCCATTCTTGTTCGACACATTCGGTGTTGGCTTGCAAGCGTTCAAGCCTGTAGCTAGTCTCTTCCCACATTCTGAACACGTCTATTAACTGTGTTTCGAGAACTTTCTCACCATTCACTGCTAACACAACCTGTGATTAACGAAATAAAAAATACATTTATTGATACATCGAAAAAGTTTTGTGTAGATACTTTTACCATATAAAAAATGAAGGTTTTTCCAAATCATTATTAAATCTCAGCGGGGATTCTAAACAACTTTCAAATGATGCAATAAACTCACTCTTAGGTACAACACTCACTATAAGACCAAAAAAATATCCCAAAAATATCAATCAACACAAACATATAAATACCACATCAAATGCAAATTTAAATTTCTGCTGAAAAATGAAATAGCTGGAGTTTTAAAATGTAGTAACATGAATGGAATTGTCAAGATGGAACAAATAAATATAGGTGAATCTTTTTAACAATTGTGATAAAAATGAGACTTTGTTGACTGTTGATTAATAGATGTTTCATTTCGACCCACAGGAGTAGTATACACAATGTTGAATGTATCGCGTCTCTCGATCTAAATTACACACCTATAAATTACGTTATATTTTTGCACTAAACAACGCATCCGACAACGAACAATTAGGTACTGAAGTGACCCAGCCCAAGCCAAGTGCAGTTGTAAAACCTTCAAATCCAGAATGCGTCTTCGCGCCGGTTGACCCGTCTCCATTACGGGCTCACGGCCACTGCGACCTTTGTCGTATTTGGGGCGAATCGACTTTGGTAAACAAATGGGAGCGTGCTCTATTTAGGACTAAGGACACGAAAATAGGGCAACAGTAACGTAGCTAAGGGGTGACGCGATACTGTACCCCTAGGACAATTTTATTTTCTAAATCATTTAAGAATGTATCAAATACCTATTGTAATGCTGTCATATCCTTGAAGAACGGACACAAAGCGGAAAGCATATAGGTAATGTAGGTACTTTTGGCCCTACATATGTACTACTAAAGTCTACAATGGGGTGTTAGGAAGGAAAGCTAATAGATATTAAGGTAAATAAATGTTCGGTAATATATCTATTTTCATCATCGATCGTGAGTCAAATATTACCTCTGTTATCCCACCACTGGGTCAAATCTCACATAACAGCCACAACTTAGAAACAAAACAGGGAGACTGAATAAAAATTATGTTTTTGGAACATTTTTTTAATACTGACCTCAGAATGCATTCCATATTTCCCAGTAGTACCAATTCTCTGTGCGCTAACGCCATTCTTCTTATATTCATCCAACACATATTGCAGATCCGATGCAGCCACTTCTAGTACTATTCCAAGCTCTTCATTGAATAGCGCTTCAATGGCAGACACTTGGCTGTCTACATGAACGTCGATGTTTAGTCCTCGGATACCTCCGATGCCCAATTCTAGGACTGTGGTTATAAAGCCGCCTTCGCTGACATCGTGGCCCGAAATAAGTTTCTTTTCTATAAAAAAAAACAGTGCTCAATGAAATATGTGTCTAGTCAATAGATTTTCAAGGCAGTTGTAATGTATGTTATACATATTTCAATCTGTATGTACGTAATAAAAAATCAGATCCTACCCCTAATAACCTCTTCTAATCAGAACCTATTCCACAACAAATGCCAATAATGATTAGAATTAATCACAGAAAACATATCACCTGGTAAACTGCGTAACAAGCTATAGAGAAGCACGATCAGTCTAAGCGTGCGGCTTGTGGCACTTCTATCTCTTTTCCACTCCATTGGCCGATGATTCCGAGTAGAAAAGAGACAGCGGCAGCATTATACCTAATAATGATAATTCTGTGATAATAATTTTATTAAATTCGTAACAATATGCAATTTTTCATTAACGGTTTCGACATTACATTATCGTCCGTAAACCTACTTTACAGACAACCATTTTTGTTTGCAAAAATATATTCCTAGTATTGCTAAAAGAATAACCCAAACATCGACCTATTAATAAACAGACACAGTGGCATCAAATTTCATATATATTGTCTATACCTTTTAGAAGTTTCTGTGTAGTTTTGAAGAGCGCCTTCAATACGGCTGGTTCATCGAGGTCTGGAGGATTGTCACCCAACTGTTTGTAGCATTGCGCCAGTGCTGATCCACCGAGTCTGAATAGATAGATACTCTTTATTATTCTCACCAAAATAAAAAACCGATATACAAAGACAACTACTGATTATTAAAAAAACTAGTGCTACAACAGTGGCGGCCTTATCGCTGAAAGTGAACTCTTGCATGCAACCTGGAAAACCTGTGAAGATGGTTTTAGACATTTTTGAAAAGCAGAGTATGCAATACACTACGTCAGTCAAACACAAATTAAGTACCTACATATGTACGCTAAAAATCCTACTAATATTATAAATGCAAATTTTTTTATGTTTGTTGATCAATCACGTCGGAACATCTATCTGTACGGATCGGTTTGAACTTCGGAACACAGATTATAGAGGTAGTCTGCCATAGCACATAGGCTCCTTTTTTTTTAGTACGGTGGGTCTACCTACCGCCGAACGAAAAATGTCTTAGCTTTGATATTTCTTTCTCTTTTTTATTTCACTTCAAATGATAGAGGTGACAAAAGCAAAGCCAAAGCCGATTTAGTTAGGCGGTAGAAGGCCGGGAATGGGAACTGCGCAGGTAAAACCGCTTGTTAGTTTAGGGAACTTTACTAATGGCATATGTTTCAGTTTTCAAAATCTTTCGCAGAAATATTGTAATCTACGTAATATTTATCGAAATTAAAAGTTCAAGTAAACATGCAGAAAGAAAGATAAGACTTTATGGTAAAAGAATATAAGCCACTAACCTGTATTTCCCTGGAGAAGCCGGTACATAGACAAGAGCAGATCCTTCCTCTTTCAAAGCGGGTTCAATCTTAACAGTGATATCGGGACAAGGCGCATAAGTAGATACGACCAGTGTACCGGGAGATTTTACTGTAAAAACAAAAAAGAAATTATGAAATATTTACAAGCGTTTGATATTTTTTTAGCTCCTATAGTTAATAACTTATTTATTTACATTTTTTTGCAAAATCGTGGTGAGTTCTTTATTTATAATACAAGATATTTTACCATACTAATACTATAAATAAGTTACGACTGGTCTAGTCGGGAGAACGGCGCCTGCCGATCCGGAGACCCCGGGTTCAAACCCCACACGCACCACTGTCTTTTCGAAGTCATGTGCGTAATGCCGCTAACTTAAAACGGTGAAGGAAAACATCGTGAGGAAACCGACATGTACCTAGAGTCTTTCGAAGTCATGTGTCATCCACCAACCCGCACTGGGCCAGCGTGGTGGATTATGGCCTTAACTCTCTCCTTGGAAGAGAAGGCCTGAGGAAGGCCTGAGTACCAGCAGTGGGAACATTTAGTGGGCTGTTGATGATGAATACTATATAAATGTGAAAATTTGGATGTTTGTTGTTCAATCACGTCGGAACGGCTGGCCGGATATGTTTGACATTTGAAACACAGATTATTGCTTGAAACATAACATAGGCTACTTTTCAACGCGGGAAAATTACGAGAACTTGAACTACGCAAGTAAACCGTGGGGCGCTACCTGTGACCGATTTATGACGAATTATAACATTAACTGTTACTGTATTTTATCTGAGTGGGGATATAATCTAAGTGTTTTCAAGTCTAGACGGTTTCACATTGCAGCTTCAGATCAGACGAGAAAGCAGTCAAACGCAAACTTATTAACTAGATCTAATCAAATCTCTAATATATCTAAATGTCTAATCTAAGATCTAATAAAAAATGTATAGAAAATACAGTTCCTTTCAGTTTTGCTAGGCGCGTTGTTCTAATTTGATGCATTACAAGCAGGTGCAGTAACTTCTCTGTTTTACGGCGATATCTATCTATATTCCGTTTCTGATACAACCTGTAAGTATAAATACCTTTTTCACCACCGACGTGGGCACACATAGACAGCGAGTCTTTCCCTCCATCCACGGCCACTCCAATTGCCGCCATGGCACGGCAGACAGCATCACATGCAACTACCAGAGTGCCGCCTTCGATACCCGTCTTGCCTCCCCACATCCAATTTCCGGAGCATTTCACATCTTCGAGCTCAGATATTCCGGCAAATACCTTTAAACAAAAGATACAGAGACATTTTTAGACATTTTGTTACCTAAATAAATCAGGTTAGTGTGGGATACTAATAATGAAATTGTTCTCCTCACCAATTACAGTTACGAGTAAAATAACTGTTTCTGTATTTTTTTCATATTTAAGTTAAGCATTGTAAGTGTCCTATTTTTCCAAAAAAATCTGTTAACGTGGAGAATCGATAAAAGTTAGACAATAAACGTAATTGAATACGAAGTTTTTTCTATAGTACTGCACGTAAATCGAAAAAGCGACATTGTTTCATGGTCGACGTTGGCTTGACTCTACTTTTGTAATAAGAACGTCTAGGCTGTGGAATGCGTTGCCTGAGTGGGTTTTTCTCGATAGATCATCGTACACCGCATCGTGACTTAACATCATGCGAGATGGTGGTGAAGAGTAAACCTATAATAGTTACAAAAACAAAATTTAAAATTTTGATTAACCCCCGACTGCCTCGGATTTGTTATCTGTACAACATTCTACTAGTCAAGCCCTTTCATTTGATACCTATATTAAGGAAGTTGTGAAAAAAGACAAGTATTTCGCCATTTTGTGGTGGTGGCCATCTTGGATTTGAAATTTGTCATAGTGCAAAGTATTCTACTAGTCAAGCCCTTTCGTGTGATACCCATATTGAGGTAGTAGTGAAAAAAAATAATATAATTCGCCATTTTGTGGTGGCGGCCATAGTGAATAGCGTATAGTATTTGGTAGTCATGCCCTTACATTTGATACCCATATTGAGGTAGGTTGTTAAGGAATATTTTGTCCACCATTTTGTGGAGGCGGCCATCTTGAATCGATATTAACCAAACATAGCTAAGAACACCCGCACGGATATTAACCTTCAAATTAAAAAAACCGCATCGAAATCGGCCCACCCGTTTGAGCTCTACGGTGCCACACACAGACAGACAGACATCGGCGTCAAACTTATAACACCCCTTTTTTGGTCGGGGGTTAAAAAAAGTACTCACCAAGTTAGTCAACGCCTCGCCAAGGGAGAGCCTGGCGCCCGCCGCGGGGTCTAGCAGGCCCTTGATGTTCTGAGTGCCGATGGACGTAGCAGACCCCACGAGGTCGGTGTAGGATAGAGCTATGATGGCGCAGTCTGCGAGGGGCGTGTGGAGAGGACCCACGCACTGTTGCTGCGCTACTAGCCCTGTGACGCACCGATCCACCTGTGCCAATATTACGTATGTGTATAAAATATGTTAACTTATGACTGAGCGAAACTATTTTGAAAATTATTTATTTGTTCGAATGGGGTATTATTATACCTACTTCCCGAATGATCCGAAAAATTGGTTAAGCGGTTATTGCGGTTATATCAACAAATAAAAAAAGCCATATACATATTATATCTATTAATTCTATTAAATCTAGTGAACTGTGCGAGATTATTTTTTAAGTTAAAGTCGGTTGTTCCGGTTTTCAGAGAAAAACAAATCCTTTTGATTTCTTTAGACAACAATATATTTGTGATAAAACAAATAATACATAACATTAACTAACACTTTACATTTTTTATATTGCTTTGTCAATAATAAATAAATAAATAAATTTCTTTATTTGCGAAAATGGGTAATTACAATAAGATCTTAAATGTTTAAGTTGAGAACTCCATAATCAACCTTACGGCATGCAAATATTAGGTTGTCTACGACAATTTGACAAAAAACTTTACTATTTATCACTCTGAGCTGCCTATTCAAGGACTACCAATTTTACTCTATTATTATCTACATTACATAATTATACAAAACTAGTTAGGCATTTTTAACAATCCAATGATAATGGAAGCTAACAAATAAAGTAATTGAGTAATGAAAAACAATTATACCTAGTACTAATGCCCAAAGTAAAAACTCAAAAATACATGGACCAGTAAAATAAATCATAATCTGCTTACCTTATTGGTCAAGTATCTCTTGCTAGCCACATTGACGAGTCTCAAAACTCTATCTAGCGCTGATTTCACGGTGACATCCTTCGGTAGCGACAAGGGCAGTTTAGTTCTCTTGTCAGTTTTCAAATCGAAAGTCTTGCGAGGCATATTTCCTGAAGAAAATTAATACTTAAATATTCATTTGTTTAGTCGCTATTATATTGTTTTTAATACAGGAGACAGGGCGAGCGAGATTTGCGCTTGATGGTAAACAAACGCGCATGCTCATAACAGCATAGTATCACACAGCTACTTGAACATGAAGAATCCAAAATACTGGCTAGCACTGCACTGAACTCGAAACCCAGAGATATACGATGCTTTATCTCTTTACTCTGTAATTTTATTGGGAAGCTTTGTTTTTCAAACATGGGCCACAGCAATGTTTTCACTTGACTACTTGGAGGTAATATGTAACTGTCAAAGGTGTGGACTTCTACTGGTAATGGTGCAGAACTTTGCAAAGAGTCCTCCTACCACTACTATACCATTAACTAGAATTAAAACAACAACACAGTAATATTAGAGCATTGCTGTTAAGTGAAATGTTCATAATACCTAGCACAGCTTCCAAATGCAGGTCATAAGGTAGTTTGGATTTGACCTCTGCCTTCAATCTCTCTTCTCGGTCAATATATTTGTCTGTGTAAGAATCTTCTATGAGACTCATGTAACCGTCGCCAGTCACTTCACCGACGAATGAGACGGGGGCATCTTTCACGTCTGCAGATTTCTAAAACAGGAGTAAAAGAACAATAAAATTATGGTAGCTATAATAACAATAGGCAAATAAAATGGTAAATACAACATTAGTAAATTAGTAAAGTAAATTTATAGTTTCAAATTTTCTAAACTATCTATGGCTCGCTATGTTTGCTAATATTTTTAGAGGACTCCTACGACATGCAATATATATTGCACGTAGTACAGTTTGTCCGACCGTATTTTTTATTAATTAATTCGAAATTTTCTCGAAAATTACGTTACCGTAAAAATTACATGTCATACATTTATAATAAATTTACAAACTAATTTGAATAATTTTTTAAATAAACAATTATCACTTTTGTGAGCCTATTATCGTGCTGGACGAACCGACTAACGCCAGGTTTGCTAGTCAATGTCACAATATGATTAAAACCTTGTTCACATTGATCAGGGCAAACTCAGGGAGTACTTCAATTTGGCTCGTAACGTTCCTGCCGTACAGAATATTCATTCTGAAAGTTCAATAGGAACATGCATAACGACACTGGATTTGTATATCTTATGTATGTATGTATGCTCCTAACCTTTGAATGGCTGAACGAAGTTCGATGATTCTTTGTTTTGTGTATTCGTTATTGTCAACAAGATTTGTATTGCAGAAAATTTCAAAATGACGAAAATAAAATATGGAACGATGTTTGCCGGATCAGCTAGTATTAAGATATGAAATGTACCTTCCAACACAGTTCTCTGTTCCTTGCAACAGAGCAAGGCGTCGTTCTCCTGGTATTCAGCGCCCCAGAGCTCTAAGGTGGTGAGCGTCGGGTCTCCAAGTTGGAACTCCTTGGTGAACACGACGCCGCCTTCAGGTTCCACCAGCTCCTTGAGGACGTTACCGTTACCCCCCGCTCCTTGGTCGTGGATCGCTATAACATTTAAAGTTATAATAATAAAATATTAAATTAAATAAAAAATATTAAAAAAATTAAGTTGAATTGTTAAGGGGTCATCCATCAATTACGTCACACGTCTAGGGGAACGGGAGGGGTTCAATGAAGAGTGACATTGTGTGATAAGGGGCGGGGACGGGTCTCAAATTTTGTGACGTCACATTTTTAAAAATGTCGTATTTTATATCTAAGTATTACAACACTCAATTTAAACTAAAATCGCAAAATATGTTACTTCACACTAGGTAGGAGGGAAGGGTCAAAAATGTGACCAACTGCGACAAGGAAAGGGGAAGGGAATTACAATCATGTAATTCGTGTGACGTAATCTATGGATGGCCCCTAAGTGATAAATAAATAATCTTCAATATTTATTTATTGTTTGTTTAATACAAATTATGTTTACGCTAGTCCGGCAATCTCGTCTGATGTCAAGTGATGAACTTATCTATACAGGGTTATTGGTGATCAGTTTACATCTTCTTAATGTCAAGTACATTCAATGTCTACCTTTGTTTTACAGTTTATAAAAAATCATATTAGTTACGGCCGGTCTAGTCGGGAGAACGGCGACTGCCGATCAGGCGATTTCGGGTTGAAAACCACGCGTACCACTATCTTTTCGAAGTCATGTGCGTAATGCCGCTAACTTAAAACGGTAAAGGAAAACGTCGTGAGGAAACCTACATTTACCTAGAGTAAATTTTGGTAGATGACTCATGACTTCGAAACCGAAGTCATGTGTCATCTACCAATCCGCACTGGGCCAGCGTGGTGGATCATGGCCTTGACTCTCTCCTTGCGAGAGAAGGCCCCGAGTCCCTTAGTGTGCTGTTTGTCTGTTATGTAAATATCATAAAAAAAAGCGTTATTGCCCGGTCTCAAAACATTGAACTGTTCGTAACAAAAACGCGCGACTCTTTAACACTCGATAAATGAAGTGCCGAATAGAGCTAAATAGTGCTAGAAAGGACAACAAATAAAAAAGTTTTGGATCATGTAGTGAGTTTTAACAAAAGTTGTTGAATAAGTATTAAATATAATATAATATTGGTGGACAATTCATACACAACACCATCTGACCCCAAACTAAGCAAAGCTTGTAATATGGCGGCCAGATAGCTGATATAATACTTATATAGTTTTAAATACATACTTATTATAAATAGAAACACCCAGACACAGTGCAAATATTATTAAATATGCAGAACATGCCCTTAAATGTATGCAGGCTGATTACCAGTACCCTGTATATGATGGAGAGAGCTTATCCGGTAAATTTCTTTTGGGTAAGAACTCTCCCTGGTACCTCATCTACTGAAGGAGTGTTATCGAGGTATTAGGGGAATCAGGGGAATCAGGGTACTCGTAAATTATGCGATATACAATAAACATTTAGTAGTGGGTCATAAATCAGCTGACATCAGCACCAGTTCTTCAAATATGGCAACCATTGACCTGTCCTTTGAACCCCTCCAGCATAATAGTAAGTCGGCGATATCTAGTTTTTATAATATCAGTCGGCCGAAAAAGAAATATCCCTATACTAATAATCAGTCAGCCGACACTAAACTTGCCCAATAATAAGTCAGTCATCATCAGTAAGAAACTGATAAATTAAAATCAGTCAACCGACACTTTTCTGTTTGGCTCTGTCCTCGACATCGTCTTTGGAAAGTTCGTATTCCCTTCATATTTTAAAATCAAAAATTGAGGCTGTAGCTGTAAACTGTTGTATGAAACGAAAGAATAAATTTACAAGTGTACTCGTAATACTCACATTCAACTGGATTTATGTCTGCTTCCAAACATCCTCTGACAACACGATTAAGCCGATTTCCCATTTCCGCGTCACCTGAATAAAAAAATCAATATAAAGATAAGGAAAAAATGAAAAAAAATATTCTCGAACAACTCAGTTTTACGACAAATTATATTCTCAGTGAAAGAGGAACACTCAGAAAGTTCACTAGTGGCACTAGTCGCACTGGCGCCTGGGGCCAAGCCAAGGGCACAGATAATAATAAAAAAAAAGAAAAAAAACTAAAAAGAAAAAAAAATAGCTGAATATGGTAGTAGCAAATAGCAAAATCAGTGGGCAGCTAAGTTTCAAATCAAATTCTTTATTTAATACACAAATTATACAAGGTTGTATGATACCGCATGAAATTCTAATCACAAAACTGAGTTTACCCCGTATTCATTTTGTTCCTATCCTCACAAATATAATTATAGTGATAGTGTTAGTACCAACCTCTCTGCACAGCTCCGAAGTCAAGTGCGTGGTCCCGAGAGTCTCCTCCCTGGACCGCCACGGAGGACGCCGCGCCGCCGCCCACGCCGATTCGGTACACTGGCCCGCCTATTTTCACTAACATCATGCCTGGGAGAGAAATAATGAATATTCTGAATAGCCAAAACAATGCACAACCACAATTGAAATTGTAAATCTTTTTTTTTCTTCCAGCATATCTTAGATCTAGAGGAAGTTAGAAATATCTTTATCCCACCAAAAACATTCTGTAAAAAACTAGCCAAGTGTCGATGGAGCTGTATATTTATCTCTAAAAAGTAATGAAATCTAGACAAAGCCGTGCCAAGTCTAAGGTTCCTTACTGCGATTTCTTTATTATTACAGTTAATGTTGTCTGACTTGGCCGTTGAAGGGTACACAAAGGTATAAAACCAGGTGCTCCATGACACCATTGCACCAATCTGTCGCCAGAACCGCTACCATTGACGATGGAAAATGTCCACTTGGAAAACGTTGATTCAATAACCAGTCAATTGTTTTTGTCTTACAGTTTTCCCTAAATTGTATGTATCCTATATGGTGCGAACAATAAATAAAACAATAATACTTATGTATGTGTAGGCGAGCCGCTGATACCCTTCAACGACCAAGCGGTTCTGGCGAAAGATTGGTGCAATGGTGTCATGGAGCATCTGGTTTTATACCCATAGGACTTTTCCTATGCGTGAGGTACAAGGACCATGGGAGAGGAATCTAAGGGAAAGTCTAAAATGTTCATAAATCGCTTTACGTAAAATTCCGAGAGCTAGTAGCAATTTTTGGGTAGGGGCAAGGGGCATAACAATAACTTAATATCCATAGCTTGATACAGGAGTTGTGTAAGCATGTAGAGGAACATAAGCAATACCTAAATGTATCTTCTTAGTAAAAAAAGATTACTGTTTTGTTGTGATCTATTACCTTTCTCCGGTTTGTTCTTCTTTATCATAGAATGTGGCATGTACCCTATGCCTCCGCTGAACATGATGGGCTTTACAAATTCCTCTCGCACTTCGTCGGCGTTCTTGAGCCCATAGGATTGGACAAAACCTGAAAAGGAAATCATAAAATATTAATGTTGAAACGAACATGTCTAATGCTGTAAATAGTTATTATTTAAACTGAAATACTTTACTCACGACTATCCATTTTTTTGTACAATATACAGTGATCAAAGTCCAAACTAGTACCTGGCACTGAACTGCACTTCTGCGCTCATCACCCACAGACCACAGATATAAGATGATTAATCTCTTAGCTCTGTAATTTATCTGGAAACGTTCCCTATAAATCGGAATAAAGTAATATTACCGCTTTACAGCTTGATGTTACAATAACTGGCAAATCTGTGGTACCCTAGGCGAACTCTACAAACATACCTACCACTACAAAATCGTCATCAAATTGGCTTCTACTGGATAAGCGCCTTTGTTGTAGACCACATAACATCAGACAAGATGACTCAAGTGCAATCTTATTATCTATACTAATATTATAAAACTGAAGACTTTGTTTGTTTGTTTGAACGCTAGGATCTCGGGAAGTGCTGGACCGAATTGAAAGATTCTTTTTCTATTGGATAGTCCATTTATCGAGGAAGGCTATAGGCTATAGAACATAACGCTACTATCAACAGAATCGGAGCATGAATCAAGAATGTAACAAACACAGGAAAAAATATTCCTTTTTTGAGAGTTTTCATATCGTGCTTTAACATGACAGCATGTGTCTAACTAAGATTGCGTCATTGAATATAAACTTTTGCCACAGATTACACATCTCACCCTTGCTAATGAAATTTGTTTCTAAATCTGAGTTGGTACGACCAATTTCCGACAGGTGGCGTAGCAGGTAGCTGAAGAGGTTTTTTGTTTGAAAGCGATATTGGAATGACTGAACTGATTTCAGTCATACATTCACCGTTGGAAATGTACGGGATCCCGATGAGTGTCATATAATCTACCACGGGCGAAGCCGGGGCGAACATCTAGTGAATAATAAAATCAATTGGTTTGAAACAGGTTTCCGGACCATTACACTGCAACAAACTTATATGTATAGCACATTCAACAGGAAGTATTTTTGTCTTCTTCTGCATTAAATAAAAATAAATACGAAATTATTTTCGTTTTCCGTAATAGGATTGGTATACATAACATAATTATAATAATTATATAGAGGTAAATAGAAGTTTGCAACAAGTGGAATGACGGCGACGGTTTAATCATTATTAATTAGTACGATAAGGCAATTGAAAAAAACGTCACAATACATTATTCCGCGATATGAGGTCAATTTTACGAGTAATACCTGTGATAACGGGTTCCCCAAACTTGTTGCCATAGTCAGAAGCTCCATTACTAGCTTCTATGATGATCTGAAGTGGTGATGCGAAGTTGTTGGGATATTCCCAGCCTTTCTCTTCCCAGGGTAGATCGTAACCTTCGAAAGAATTCAATACAATCCATTATCAACAAGTAACTTTCAGTTAACTTTAAACAAAGACAAAAGAGATAATAGTATCAAAATTAAAGACTCAGGTAGATGGTTTTAGTAGTCTTCGTTAGTAAGAAAGCCACGTTGGCCTAGCGGCTAGATCGTCCGAAGTCGTTTCGTGAAATCGTAGGTTGAGTGATGTAAAAATCGTTTATTTTATTGACCTCGAAAAATTTCTTATTATTATTCAAATAAATTATTTTAGCAAATATGGAACTTATATATTTCGATTTTTTTTTGTTACATAAACAATATTTATAAATATGACAAACTGTATAGCTGGAGGTTATTTTTCGGATGAGACGAAGGTTGCCAACGTTGTTCCAATATTTAAAAGGTGAAATTACTGATCGTTATTATTATTGTCCTTTGTTCATCTTGCCGAGAATCAGTAAAATATTTGAGAAATATATTACTGAAGAAATTGTGCCCTGCTTGTGAATGAAAAACTCATTAATACTCGTCAATTTCGATTTCACGTTAGCGTGATTTTGCTATCTGTACTAACCTGGTATATGCAAGTTGCCGACGCTATACCCCGCAGTCCCAGCCACGGTATGGCCCCCTCTGCCCACTCCTTGGACGTCCCTGATCCGTCCTCCAGTCCCCGTCGTAGCTCCACTAAAGGGTGCGACTGCTGTCGGCATGTTGTGCGTCTCAGCGGTAAATATGATGTCTGATTCCGTCACTTCTTCGACTACTTGGGACGGAGCGCGCACGTTGCTTGGACGAATCTTTTTGTGCTTAAACCCTATTATTGCACTGAAAACCATTGAAAATATAGTTATTTTCTATTCTATTCAATTCTATTCGTTATTGGTCTGTAAAATTAGGTATCAGTGTTTATACATATGTCTTTATTAAATCAATGTTCCCTAATTTTACCTAGGTTTTCCTCTAAGTTAGTGATAGTGCGAAATTATTTTTATGAAAGATTTTAAATGAAAATTAACGTAAACGTAACGTAATTAACGTTGTATGTACCTGCTATTGTCTCCAAATTTAATGACATTGTTCTGGTTAGATGTTGTCTGTGTAGAGGCAACCATATCAATCAGTGACTGGTCAATTTCTTTGCCATCTAAGATAATTTTTCCCTGAAACAAGAGGGTTACATTAACGTAAGGATTCCAAATGGATCGCGCCCTATAAAGAGCGCGGGTTATGTAAGGTGGGGGGGAGGGTACCTTATAGATAGGTACCTCTAGGCTCTAGGTGAAGCAAAAACTTTGTGCCCCCTTTTACGAAAATTGCACGGACGGAGGAGTATGAAATGTGCCACTTACCTATAGTGTTTATAGAGGACGAGTACAACATACTGTTTTTTAAAATTATACATAAACAATACAATTCAATAAAAAATTCGTTGTCTGTAAAGTCAGTTGGTTTACGGACGATAATTTAACGTCAGAACGTCATAACAAAACATTGATAGATGCGGCGCAAGCGTACGATGACCGTAACGGGACATAGCGGGACACTTTTTCGTGCATGCAGCCGACGTTCATCGTTTTATTAGACGTTGTTATTGTCACGTCAAAACTTTACACACCCACATAAATTGATACTCTTTAGTTTAGTATTAAAATCCGTGATCAAATTTAGAAAATTGCTTTATGAATGATGTTTGAGCAGTTGGCGACCACTAGCACCTAAGTAAAAATACGTAAATTGTTCACGTGTACGAAATATTGTTCCATGACTTTGGCGAATTCAAGTGTTGATGTTGTGTAAAAGTAATGCGAGATTCGTAAACATACCTCACTAACTATTCGAAAACAAAGTTCACACATACCAAAACATAGAGAACATATTTGCTTGCCAAAATGTAAATGTTGTATGAAAATAGTTCTTAGTATTTTCAAGGTCGCCAATTATTGACTTTTGTAATAGCTAATTCTCATAAGGAAATATTGGTAACTATTTAAATATGTTACCTTGAAGAACCAATGACGAGAATGCTCGCTGTTACTCTGGGCGAGGTCAAATAATTCAACACTGGTCGGGTCACGCTTCAATTTATTGACAAACAGGTCCATGTAGAAATCCATGTCCCAGGAATCAAATGCCAGTCCTGAAAAACGTTTATTGTATACTTCGATGTTACGTCATGTATTACTAATATTTTTCATGATTCTCTTTATGTTTAAGGAATTTGTAACTTATCAGGAAAAATGTTCGTATTAGTTACACTACTTTTTGACAACTTTTATACAATACAATAACTCTTTATTAAAAAGCCACAAAGCACAAAAAAAAACATAAAATAATACAAAACAGAAAAAAAACTCTTAGCAATTTAATTGGCGGCCTTATCGCTTAAATCGCTTTTTATCTGACTCAAGAAGAGATAAATAGTAAGAGGTAGGGTAGAAAAGGTAAATAGTAGTAGTCAAAGCTATAATCCACCACGCCAGCCCAGTGCGAGTCGGCGGATAACGCATGACCTCGAAAGATTCTTGGAACATGCCAGTTTCCTCACGATGTTTTCCTTCACGAAAAGCCTAATAGACGAAAGGGTATTGATGAATCATAGGCCATGGGTTAACAAGCATAATCACATAATTTAACCACATTAGATTATAAACTAAGTTAACCAAACCTACCATTAGTATTCAATCTCACACGGTTTTTTTTAAACAGACACTATTTACAATGTTACGGTGACATCTCTATAAGCTTAGATAAAGAATAAGTAAATAGATCAGGTTTTTACGCAAGGTTCCTTTGTACCACTCGTAAGCAAATGAGGTGTATGTTAGCTATGGCGACATAGTGATGTGCCGCGGATAAAGTACTTCCACAAGAGCGATCAGACCCGTGCTTTCGGTGTAAAGTGTTTGTTACTCTATACGTAGTATATGTAAACTCTTGGTGTGTAAGTCACCATTCTTGATCTTAAACCCCTTTTAAGATTGTCAAGCGTGACATTAAGTACTTATTTCAACTATGTATTCTGGCTAAGTCTTCAGATAGTAAGCAGCAACTTATGAATGACATACATACCTAATTTCTGATTAACCCTCTCCATAGCAACTCTGCCTTCCTTTTGCAGAGGAACAACATACCACGGCTCCGAATCTCTCGGTAGCCCTTCATTGAAACTTTGTCTCGGTAGATTCGCTTTTGTGTAGATACACTGAGTCATCCTATCATGAAGTGGTGCTGCCAGGTCTTCCAATTGCTGCTTTGATACATCCTTGGCCTTGGAGAAGGTGATAAGGTACCTTGTGGAAACCTCGAGGCGAATAACATCGTGCAAGCCGACGCTTTCACAGATTTGTACTGAATTACTGGAGTCAGCTGTTGAGAAGTTGAACCTGGAACGACATGCTTATGTCAAACTAATTGTTATGAACGCTATGTGAGAGATCTAGGAAATTAAGTACCCCCCACCCCCCACCCCCCCCCTGCATCCGCCTTTGGTTACAATATTTTTTTGTATACCTAAATAAATAAATAAAAATGAACTTTGAGGACAATAACTTTTGACACAAAAATATACACAAAGTACTCGTAACTTAAGCTGCAGGTACATCTAAATCATGGAGAAATAATTATCGAAATCGGTAAAGTAGTTCCTGAGAGTAGCGCATTCAAACAAAAAACCTCTTCAGGTTTATAATATTAGTAGAGATATCATGAAAATAGGATGAAAGCTGATGACGAAGAGGAAGAAGCCACTTACCTCGGCCCAATCTCAATAATAGTTTGATTATTCTGCACACATTTGTAGTTTGTCTCATTCCTCAAAGCATAAGGTTGTAGTGGAGAGCTGAGCAGCCATTTCAGAATTTTGATCTGATTGATATTTAGATAGTCACTTCCACCACTGAGCTCAACATGGTAACAGTTCTCAGTAGACAACTCACACACCTCACCGTCAACAAGTTTCAGTTTATTCAAAATTTCATTTGTCTTGTGAGCACTAAATGCTTCCGTTGAAAAAAATCTTATCAACGTCATCTTGGAATGTTCAATAAGAATGTTGTAACTATACTGATGATAAATTTACGGTTTCACTGGCATAGTATGAAAATAATTCTTACATCAATGTCAAAGATCACCGCTATCAGCTGTGTGATACTATTATCTGAAACAAATAAGAGACAAACATCAGCTTATGCAATGTAAACAACTTCGAAAACAGAAAAGAGTGTATGGAATTTTTAACAATATTTTTTTTATAGTATTGAGTATGTAATGGAAAAAGTAGCAATTGAGCCAATTGAACCTACCAAGTGCCATGCAGCTATATGAACTAACGAGTCTAGGTCATTGCCTAGCACTGTACTGTGCTCATCAACTGAAGATATAACATTATATATTTCTTTAGAAACAATACCCTTCAAACTGAACATAGTAGCGATTGCACATTACTCCTTGCCAGTAGAATAACTAACTGCAAAGGTGTTCTTTAAGAGGACTATGTAAAAAGTTCTTTTTAGATTAGCCCCTAAATTGACTAACATTGTTATTGATAAAAAAACTGGTTCATGTCTAGCATAACACTGAAAATAATATTAGTTATTCAGGGCAGATGTGTAAATATAGTAGCCACATCGCGACCTTGATACCTCCTGATACATTTTAATGGGCTATTTATGTGATCAGGTACATACAGGGTCGGCAATGTTTTAAACAATTGATTAAAACAAGTGTTTAAATCATTGTTTAAACACTGAAAAAAAATCAAACCTGTTTAAAGCATGTTTTAAAACGTTTTGTTTTAAACACGTTTAAAACATACAATGTATAAAAAAACCTATGCCTACTTACACTTATTTATTTATTTCATGTATCCTGTTTTTTTTGCCAATTTTGTATTACATTTTGTCTTTTGTGGTTTATTTGTGTGTATTTTGTTTTTTGTGGCCACTTTTGGATTAGTGCATTCCAAAACACGTAACCGACTGGGCACAGAGAAGGCAAAAATTAGTCAAGATTATGAGAGCGCTCAATCCGAAAGAACAATCAACTGTGGACGACTTAGATGTAGCTGACGAAGAATAAGTAGAGTAGGAAATGAGAAGGTGAAATGAAACATGTTGATTTTCCTAAAGTCATTAAAGATTAGTAGTTACAAATTACTGTAATAAATACTTCTGATTTATTAGATATTATATTTATTGGTGTTTCACTATAAACATCTCTTTTAATGTTTTCTTTTGTAAGGTACATACTTAATAAAAAAATTATCACAAGAAGTGTTTTACACCATGTTTAAAACATGATTAAAACATGTCAATTTAAACATTCTCAAAAAAAAGAAAAAACATGTTTTTTTTGTGAAAAAAAACACGATGTTTTGTTCTTTTAATTTTTTTTCCAACTCTGGGTACTTATTACTTAAAAAGGTTAGTATAACAAAATACCTATGAAATTTACTTGTAATAAATAAAACTGTCAGTAATATATGAAAATTGTCCTTGGTGTTCACTAACAAATGGAATGACTTTTAAATGGAAAGTTTATTGACTTACTGATATCAACAAATCTATTACTAGATGTGAAGGTATTTGGCTATTTGGATATGTATTGAAAATACATGTATAAATGTAAAAATTCAAGATGTATATCTCATCTCATCTCAATCAGATTAAAAGCAAACATATTTTTGTTGAATTAAACATCAGCGAGTCCAATGTAGGCATACTTTAAGAAATGTTATACAGGTAACCCTAAATCTAAAGAAGCAAGAATGATTTATGGACTGGTGGAGTGCTTTCTCCAGGCTGCTGCTCGACTATTAATTTACCTAGTTGGCTTATTATATCTTCATAGCCAGTATTTATTTCAAATATTGTATATTGTACAAAAAAAATTAAGTTATGATGGCTGGCTTAGAGTTGTAGTCTAA
Source organism: Ectropis grisescens (assembly GCA_017562165.1). Classification (NCBI taxonomy): domain Eukaryota; kingdom Metazoa; phylum Arthropoda; class Insecta; order Lepidoptera; family Geometridae; genus Ectropis; species Ectropis grisescens. Next base: position 15,261,800 of record CM029788.1, on the reverse strand, counting down.
AAGTCTCTATAAACTAAAGAATAAAAAAATAAACAACCATAACCAGCTCTCTTTTCCACTGATGGGAATCTGGGTATCTCATAAGTTAGCTCTAATATTCAAATCAATTTGCAAAATTAGAATTTTATATTTTGTTAGTTTTGTTCTGAATTTATTACATTAAAAAAAAACATACAACCGAATAGAGAACCTCCTCCTTTTTGGAAGTCGGTTAAAAAAATTAATATAATAAAAAAATTATAATAATAGGTATTTAATGAAATGGCAGATTTATAGACTGATATAATAAGTATTAATAAAAATTTTAAGTAGCATTAAAATAATTAAAAGCACTGCTGTAGCAAAAGGAGTTCTAGTAGAATAACCAAATACCCAGTATAAGTAAAGCTGTAGTCAAACAGACATAATTTATTGTTTGTGTCATCTAAAGGTACTACAATTTTAGCTGCTTTGGTTTCTGACAAATGTTATATTTGATAATGAAAAATTTGTATGAAACATTTGAGTCCAAAACTAATAAAGATAGAAAATGAGAGGTCTTAGCCATTCTTTATGTTGTAAAATATGAGCATAATTTAGCAGGTACCTAGTATGCAGAACTTTTGCAACTAAAATAAGTTTACTCTATAGCCTGCATGACTTAGAAGTAAGAGCAATAAAAAAAAACTTTTAATTTAGCCTGTCTTGCAGTTTTACCCGTGCAGTTCCCATTCTTGTTGTTTTCCCATGATAAAAAGTATCATGACTACGATTAAAATGTGTTTCAACTTTTAACCAAATCCATTCCACTTCACAATACATTATTCTGACTTTATTGAGCAACAAATATTCAAGCTTAACACATTTAATATTAGTAATTAAGATGCTAAATTTTCAGAATTTGAGAAGTAAAATAATTTGATTATCTTCCTACTCTTCATATCAGAGCAAATCTTAGTGAGTAGCGTAGAAATATGGCAAGAGATAATCTGTCAGCTTTTTTATGATTAATACAATTAATTTTCATGTTTGGCACACTACGCATGGTACAATCAATCTGAAAACTAAATCTAAACTGAAAAAGTAACTAAAAAAACGAACCTGAAATTAAGAACAGGTTAGAAGGAAAGTATTTTGTAAACTTCCTGTCTGTTTAAATTTTTTAATCCTAACCTTGATCAAGTCAATCAAGATCAAGTTTTCTTTACACCTGTACTGGCCTTTAATAACACCTTATATTCTAATCAGATGACACTTAGGAACATGCAGAATAAATACCCACAAATTTAATAGCAGTAGGCTAGTACACTAGTAGGTACAGCAAAGCGAAAGAGCATAGGGAACAAGCTTGTATTGTCTCTCCGAAATTATTATGATACGGATTTATGCTATAATCCTATCACATTATCTCACATTGACATGGTGTTTACAGTAAAGTTGTTTGGTTGGAATATTGAGCCAAGAAGACTTTCCAATCTTGTACCTACTCCTTTGCCAAACTTATTTAATGAATTTTTATGTTTCAATATAATTAATAATACACATACATACCTAGTCTGATTCAAGGAGCCCTTAGCTTAGCAAGCATCAAATTCAATCAAATCAATTTCAAATCAGTGTGTAAACAATTATGTTATACTTTGAGGATTCACTGCACAGATTATGTAGAGAGATACACTATTCACTATTCTATTCGCTGTTCGCTGAACATACCAACAGAGCGACAGACCGACAGACCGACACAGCAACCAAAGAAAATGTAAAAACCTAAAAACAGCAACATTAAAGCTACTTAACAATAGATGGCGTTGGTAAGGAAGGCTAAAGGAAGCTATACACGCTGCGGTGTACCGGAGCGGTTACCTGTATAAAGCCTATTTCACACGGGGGTAGAACAGTGTGGTAGGACAGTGAACAGCACAGTACTGCTACCGTTTGAACGCACAGAACAGTACTGTCTTGACAGTTAACAAGACAGAACAGCTAATCACCACCGGTCTATTTTTTCGGGGTGTGATTAGAAAACAAAACAAAACACATTTACACAATTTCACAAAATTATTTACACTTAATTACTGTAAATCCACAGAAAAGCCTCTTAGTACTTATTATGAATCTAACTTATTTACGTTTATAGAATTTTAAAACTCCTAAATTACCTATAATATTTAAGAACTCAGAAAATGGTTTAGAAAATGGGTTAAATTTGTCATTTTTTGACACTAATTAAAATCCTTATTTTAACATAACAAGCAATCTTTCTTTGAATAGACTTCCTACCTATTTTATTTAAAAGTATAACTTTTTAAGAAGATTGATAAGACAAAACACTTAGTAAAAAATACACACGAAAATTGCTCATAACAATTAACAACGACATTCAATAAAACCTATACTTAAGTACACTCCGCGAGGTATAAGCTGAGTTTTGCATTAGTGTGAGTGATCACCAATCAGGCAGGAGCGCGGCGAGACAGAATGGCGCCGCGCCTAAGGCCGGTTGTCACACCTACACTATCCATGTACACTCACACAAATGCAAAGCTCAGCTTATGCCTCGCGGAGTGTACCAACAAATTTTATAGTATCCAAATGTACCTATACGAACAAATAATAACGACGAATAAAATCAGCAAGCAGTAAAATCACCCAACTAAAGAAAATAATTACTCAACAATCTAACACAAAAACCTACATATACTATTTATTTCACGGTTTTTTAATAATAATAAAATCGTGTAAATCGAATTGAAATTAATATTCAGTCATTATAAAGGGATTTCTAACGAAAAACCACATATATCGGACGCGTGTGTCACAGTTGTCTGCCCTCGCGTGTCTGCCCGTTCGGGTAAGCATACTTCGCGATATTTCCCCCCCCCCCCTCCCACGCCGCACGGCGCCACGCCCCGTCGCGCCGCGCGCGGCGCCGGCGGTGCGTCCTGCGATGTGTCGCGACGTTAGTCAAAATCCCCTAATATACTTAAGTATCTCCGTATAGTTAGAAATTATAAAATTGCTGGAACAAACGTTTATCGACTCCATTTCAAGTGTCTAGATACAAAGTTTCATGGTTTTATCTTCAATAATATTGAACTTCCAGACTTTCACCCCCAATTCCACCCCCGTAGGTACAGTTCGAAACTACAAAACTGCTAAAACATACATTTTATGGTTTCGTGTTAAATATCTAGACGTAAAGTTTCATAGTTCTTCAACAATGACGAAGTTTTCCATATAGACTTTCATCCCTTATTTTAACCCTTTCAACCCTTTTTTCGGAACAAAAAGTAGCATATGTCCTTTCTCGGGATCTATTCTATCTATGTATCAAATTTCATCAAAATCTGTTGGTTGGGTTAGGCGGTAAAGACGGACAGACAGACAGACAGACAGAGTTACTTGCGCATTTATAATATTAATATGGATGTAGATAGAAGTGCTCTTTTTTTCCCTGACATCACCGATCTGTCGCCCAAACGAATTCCACATTTTATTTTAAAATTTTCAGGCAGTAATCATATTTTAGCAAGGAGTTTTGTACAAGCTTATTTGAACCTTACTAATTGTTTGTACTAATGTAGTATCTGTATTCTGTGTATATTGATTATTTGTTATTTTGTCTTCGACAAAGCCTTGTTACTGCTGCATGTAATTCACTAAGCCACTTTACAGCTGCTTTATTCTTTTTGACGTTGTTATTTAATCATATTATGTACACATATTCTTTGCCTTTTTGTTAATGACGTTACCAAGTGTTTTGAAGTTTTTATGAATTTATGGTATGAATAAATGAATTGAATTGAACAATTTCGATGAAATTCAGTATGCAGGGGGTTTCCGGGGCGAATAATCGATCTAGCTAGGTTTCATTTTAAAATACGGTATTTTTAAGCGCATTTCCTGGCAATGAAAAGTTGCTACAATATCATTAGAATACGAAAGCAAATATCACATAATAGCACAGTCGAGAAATTGGACAGTTTGAAAATTTGAAAGTGCCGGTTCGAACCCTGGTCATTTACTTTTATTTTCAAATCCCTCATTTCCTTAGAAACCCTTTTACTTTTTATACCCTTAGAGCCCTTTATCATCGCATTTAATTTACTAAAATCTAAAAATACATGAAAAAAAAAGTTGAGAGGTGTCAAGGGACACCCGGATGGAACGAAGTTCTTGTATCACGTTCACGTATCACCGTACCCGTAATACAAACAAAAGAAACCAAATAAACCTATGTCGATAGGTCGATACTACTAAAGTCACGGAAGAACTGTCGTCGACTTCCTATAACAATGACATGATTGGTACTAACTAATTACTAATATCATTCGATTATGAAAACATATTAGTTACTAATTCGATAATCGATTATCAACATTAGTAATACAAAATAAATCGATTATGCCGATCATTCATAATCGCCCACCGCTAATTAATAGACAATAAATCATAACGTTTATTTTTTAATGTTTTCCTTTCATAGACAAAGTACAATATTGATAGCATACAACACTTGTCTAATCTAAAGGTCGACTGAATTTAGTCGCTACTGATTTTAGTGTAGTGTATTAGCATTAGTAAGAATCAGAGAAGCTATACCTAGTCAGTCTGAATTTAGTACTCTAGGTAGCTAGGTCTTTCGAACCAATCACACTATCAGTTCATTACACGCAACGTGACGTACTACGTCTGAACTACGACGTAAAGTGTAATCCGGGATGAATGGAACAGTTTCGTGACTGATGCCTGCAGCTGAATATAGTAGGATGAAACCCATTAATGGAAGAGAATATGACAAAAGTGAAAGAAAATCGTCAAATAACTGTATTTCGGGTTTATTTTGCGGTTCTGAATGATTATTTTACATAAATTCTCAGGAAAAAAAGAACAAAATTATCGTACCGGTAGTGACCTCTCCAGATTTTCTATGACACTAGAGTAGGATACAATCCACAGCTGATTAAATTTTGAGTTCTGCGCCACCTATTGGTAATTATAGGAACTTTGATGTGCAAGTCAATTCGGGCAGTAGTCGTAAATTAGTGGTCTAGCCTCTAACCAAATACTCATAGGGATTGTGCAACGCCATCTATTTTTAAGCGCAAGAATCAGTTATAAATCGCCAAATATAAAATAGAAAAAAACGATAAAATAGAAACGCCAATAGAAAATACTTAGATTTAAATTAAATGCGTTGATAAGAGGGATCCCTTATAAAAACTATTATTCTCAGGAAAAAAAATTACAAAAGAATGTTGAGAGAAAAAGAACAAAAGAGTATTGCGGTAACTACCGAGACTCGAACCGGGGGCACCTATCATCATAGGTGACCCCATACTTACCAATTGCGCCAACCGGTCAGTGCTAACTTGGGTGAAATTTGTTATCGTATTCTAATTCTTCTAATTCTATGACGTCATAGGCACGAAACGTTACACTTTTTCGTGAGAATTTTTTCCGTCTAGCTCCCTTTCATAACGCGCGATAAGGAACTTCGTTCCAAAAATCTAATGGCGATGTTTCTATACAAACTGATGTACCGACACAGGAACACTAGAGCTACTTAACAATAGATGGCGCTGTTAAGCAAGACTAAAGTAAGCTATACTATAAAACCGCGATCAGACGACACGTTTCATCCGTTTATTTCCTTTGACACTACCGCTTGGCACTACTGGTAGTCATCGTGCACTAAGTCCCTAAGTCCCGATGGATTGGGTGGTGTGATCGCTGTTAGGCTTTTTGTGTGATTAAATCGGGTGATCGAGAGTGCCCGACCGCCCTAAGTCCCTAAGTCCCGATGAATCGTGTCGTCTGATCGCGGTTAGGGTGCTCAGTGCTCAGTGGCCGTGCGGCGTTCGACGTGAAAGGACATATGCAGTGAGAATGGCTAGACATCTATGTATAGCTTTGCACGTACCGGTGTAATTTCTGACAAAAGGGGTTCCGATATTAACGAGCTATATTTTAAGTCATGACAGGCCTTCCCCGTCCCCAAAAATCTTAGTGTGACAGCTAAGCGTTGTTAACAATTATACTTTTGTATGTATACTTACACGTGTTGGTAAGTATGAGTTAGATTTCGCAAAAACCTGCTATAGGTACTGAGTCGTTGATCAAATTTTCAAGAAATTCATTTACACATTTTCATTTCGGACAAATTAAATACAGGTTGATATAATTATTGGAATATTTTTTTCGAGAGCGATTCCAAGTTTCTGATACATTGAAAGCGTAAGCGCACAACTTCACTGGTAGACATTTAGATACCGAGTGAGTTAGAGTGGTGATATCGTGCAGTGTGATTAGAACGCTCAATCTATCGAGCCCTCTGCTCATCGGCCCGATGAATCGTGTCGTCTGATCAGTGCTTAACTAAATGGACTCATGATTGTGATGTTTTATTGAAATGTTACATTCATTTTGACGTGACAACGTCTTATAAATTGGTTTGCCGGGTGACACTTCAAGAAACTGCGTTACGCTCCGCTCACGTTATGCGCTCACAACGAGAGCGAGTGTGAGGCACGCGTCCCTTCCACTCGGGCATGGTTAGCCCGCCTAAGAGCGAGAGAGACAGACATAAAAAGTGAAAGACACGCGTCCCTTCCGTAAAATTATTTTACCACTCAAAGTCGTTGTCACGTAAAACTTTCGCCCGTATACCGACTTTACAGGCAACCAATTTTTTTTTTTAAGATTGAAGACTATTATTCACTAGCGACCTGCCCCGGCTTCGCACGGGTGAAATGCTGGTAAAAATGTTACATTGCATTGCATATGAAATATCTGTAATATCTTTGAAGGCATTCATTTAAATAACATGCTGTAGGTACGTAAGAGCTATATTGGTCTACAGCGTGGCGCTTTGGTGCCGACATTAAATGAAACCACCTATAAAATATCATATTTTGACCTATTCTGTCAAATTAAATTTCAATTATCGTTATTATTTACTGAGTTATTCGCAATTTTCCAAAATACCATAATAGAGCAGGCTGTATCTAAAATTTCCTGCGCAGAGGTCATTACACGCATTACACACCGCAGCCCACAGTCCAACCGATTTATCAATTAAAAATCAGGCGAAAAGCAAATACTAAAGAAACGAGATAGGTGATGTCCTGCAACACACGTGCAAACGTACGCACGTTGTGAATGAAATGCAGACGAAAGAGAAATAATGCACACGCCTATTAACTAATGTTAAATGTAGTCTTTCTCTTTCTCTAATTTTTCACTAGTTTTGTGCTAGCCGCCGGGATGCGAAGTTGACCGTGTTGTCCCTGACACATTTCTCTAAATGGCGCGCTAAAACTTTTACTGTAAATCCTTAACTAGGGAATTTTGAAATCTAATTATTCGGGAAAAAGACGCTTACATGTTATTTTTGTTCGTTCTTTTAGTGTAATTTATTTTTAGAGTCAGTGTCAATAAGATTAGGTTGCTTTTCGTTTTGTTTTTGTGTGACTCTGATTGTGTTGTGAATAGTTATTTAATTAGTGACGCCGAACGTACAGTGTTTTCTGAGTGTACCTATGCACATGTGATTTTAGTCTGATTAGTCCTACAATAGGATTTTTAAAAGCGACCCAGAACATGTTTTCGACCGTTTAAAGCTTGTAAGTATACTAGCAACAATAATTAGATTTTAAACAAAATTACCTTTTCTCTCAAAGGGTTTTATTAGTTAGATTGTTTACGAAATTTAAATCGTATTGCGAGAAGTTGTTTTTATTTTATTTCTTAAGAGAGTTGTAGGTACCAACCAATTCAGCAGCTTTCACGCTAAATGCTCTTTGTTATTACCAAGTGCTGGTCTAGTCCCGCGTTCAAATCCTACGCGCACCACTGTCTTATCGAAGTCATGTGCGTAATGCTCTAATGCTGCTAACTTAAAAACGGTGAAGAAAAATCGTCATGGTCGTGTTTAAAAAAATCGTCATGCCACCAACCCGCACTTGGCCAACGTGGTGGATTATGGCCTTGAGTTTTTCCGTGCGAGAGAAATCCCCGAGTCCCAGCAGTGGGAACATTTGGTGGGCTTCAAAAAGCAATCATTGATGTGCCTCAGGAAAACATACAGCATTATATGAAGAAGCAGTATGTATACTTATCTTAATAATCTGTGGTCGACGTCTATACCATAGACAATTAGCTTCATCTTGACGCCACCAGAGGGCGCTGCAAGTGCGCCACCAGCAAGGGCACCCGGCGCGGTGCGATCTTTGGGATTCATAGCGTTGTATACTTTCGCCACGAGTGGTCGAAATTATAGAAAAAATAATAACGGTTTTACATAAAAATAAAACCGATATTATGTGCCGAGAACGGAAAACATACAGCATTATATGAAGAAGCAGTATGTATACTTATCTTATTAATCTGTGGTCGACGTCTATACCATAGACAATTAGCTTCATCTTGACGCCACCAGAGGGCGCCGCAAGCGCGCCACCAGCAAGGGCACCCGGCGCGGTGCGATCTTTGGGATTCATAGTCTTCACCAGAAAGCCCTTTCTAGAATGCTGTATGTTTTCCGTTCTCGGCACATAATATCGGTTTTATTTTTATGTAAAACCGTTATATTGATGTGCCTCAGGAAAACATACAGCATTATATGAAGACGTGTTTGTTATCTGCTGGTGTAAGTATGTCAAAAAATAACAACGCTATGATGACTGAAACATTTGAATACTTATTAAAATAAAGTGTTCAATAACATTTTGTAATTAGCTAAATTAACAAAGCTAATTTTGTGTGATGTAAACTTTGAAGAACATGATTAACCATTTATGTTAATTTCGCAGTAAATTAACCTAACATGCTTAATGTGTTAAGATATATTTCCATATTTTGCTTAATAATGTCATCAATCGATTGGGTATTTGATCATCCAAAGGCTACTGCTATATCTGGTCCACATCTCCCTAGTTGTACGTTCATGGCGCTGTCTCACTGGACTGGACATATCCAATTTTTAATAACAAGATGTTAAGCAACTGCTATAGATAAAATTTATTTGATTTGACTCGAAAGCTATTCTGTTTTTCTCAGATAGGAACTAGAAATATGTGATAAGACACAAATTATTCTCATTTTCCATGTTCATACTGCTATATAGCAATAATACCTATGTATATTTCGGTCTATAATATTTAAAAGGGTTATTATTTAAAGAACCGTTCCAAACATATATGTTTTATATACTGTTTTTGGAGGAATTGGAAAACAACCAATCTACATAAAGTAACTCTCTAAGACTTCAGGTAGCTGTAGAATTCAGACGATTATCGCTTTCGCAAAATTTTAAAATGTACATAATTATGAAGTTCCATTTTAGTGTTTTGTCTGCAAATAGGCGACATAATATAAGTACATACAATGTGTACTAATTCTGTTTTAAGTGATAAGCTGTTATTTGAAACTAGACTTATCCGTGTTTTAGCTGTCAGCAGTTCTTGAATTTTAATATCAAATTATAATTATTTTGATCAGACTTAAGATATATTATAATAACATATTTAACGCATATAAGTCCTCGCTCGACCATCGTTTCGTCCGGTGCCGAGTGACAGTAAGGGTTGGCAATGATTCACACTGACCTAGCGTTATTTTATAAACTATTTTTTCTGTGAGTTTCTCACTCAAATCTACCCTCATTTTCCCAAAAATCTAGGGTTTTATCAATACTCATGAAGATTTCAATGTAATGATACACTCTACAGCGACATTTACCTAGAATCTTTCTAGGTCACGCGTTATCCACCAGGCCGCACCAGCCCGGTGGACCATGGCTTTTGCCGACTCCCAGTGATGGGAACGAGTCAGAAGGCTGGGCTGGTTTCGTATAAATATAATTTGTTTGTTGGCTGGTCGAGAGCCACTACCTTGTACGTCCTTGTTGTACAGTTCAATGTGCTAATAATAACCAGGAAAGAATACTGGAATTTGGGTTCATCAGAGCTTGTCGAAAGCATTTATAGGCTTTGTTGACGACATTTTGCAATTATTTGTTGCAAATGGATCTTTTGAATCCGTTTATTTATAAAATATGGTGGTTCTTAGTCGCTGTTTTAAATCTCATCCTCAAGCTTAAACTTAAGATACCGTTTACATAACGGTTCTGCTACAATTATTTCATGTTACTGTTCACCGTATCTACTTTCAATTTGGTTTTGGTGTTATCTCGAAATGATAAAATCTTAAATCTTTTTCCATTAATATTTAACCTTATTATTACTTATCAGATTTTATAAAATCGAAGAGCATACGGTTTCTCTCTTCAGAATAGAGACTATACGGCAAGCTGGGCACTCTTTCACAAACTAAATATTAATCAGCATTATCGCTCATTGGAATTGAAAACACAACTGCGTAAGACGCGTGTTTTAAATTATCATGTGTTTTAGGAGTATAAACATCATCAGGGAATGTCAGAAGAATGCAAACGATTCGTGGTCATAGATTCCTTCGTTGTTGTGATAGAGTATTAGTCGTTAAGTAATTATTCGTAGTTAGTATTGCTCATGGTGCTTTGTGTATTGAAACATAATGAGAAGTGGCTCCGCGCCACCACACCATCGCAGTAGGTACTACAATCCTTTTTGTTAAATCATGTAAGTACAAGTCATACTTGACGAAGCTGTTACTGGTTAAATCTGAGATGGCGGATATTAAAGTCTGCCGTATGGTACCAGAAACAGTAAAATTTAAGCCACCCTTCAATTCCAATTTAAGCAAATCAAATCTAACTTTTGCGTCAGATGTAGGTAGATTCATGTACTTTTCTATAAACGCTGTTATGTGTAGATATATGTGCGCCATAGTTGACCTGCTCCTATTTTCTGTCAATAACCTTCCAGATACATAATGTGAATATACATAGATACCTGCTTTCTCGATCATAGTTTTGAGGCATTTCCAGTGTCTCGCGGCTTCCGCAACCTAGAGACGTAACTTGGAACACTGCACCAGAAGGAAGTCGTTCAGTAAAGACTGACACGACCCTTCGAACAAGGTCTCCGCGACCAAACGTGTGTTAGTAGTAAGATATGGTGCGGGGACCAGGTCCAAAACAAGTATTGGTCAAATATATTGGACATGAGTATGTTCCAAGTGTCTCATGGCTTCCGCAGCCAAGAAACTTAACTTGGTACTGCACCAGAAGGAAGTCGTTCAGTAAAGACTGACACGACCCTTCGAACGCAAGGTCTCCGCGACCAAGCGTGTGTTAGTGGTAAGATATGGTGCTGGGACCTGGTCAAATGTGAGGTATCAATTGTTCCAAATGATGTCTCGCGGTTTCCGAAATCTAGAGGTTTATTTAAATTTTTTATTGCACCAGAAGGAGGTCGTCTTGTAAGATTAGTGCGAAGTGCGACTCTTCGTACGCAAGGTTTCCGCGACCAAGCATGTTATGAAAAATGTGGTGCTAAGGAGAGATCAAAATTTAAATATGTATACGTATTAAAATAAAACATGCCATAAAACATTTGATAATACAATAGAACATCTACTTGAATAATATATTTCTTATAAATATCTCTGAAATTGGCGACTTGCTTCTCTTCCGCAGAGAAGGTTTGTTTTATAGCAGGGACTCCTCCCCTGAATCGATAGTTATCGATGTGATGAGTTGGATGTACCTGTGAATTTTAAATCTATTGATATGGGTTTATGTGAAATTTTATTCTCCCAAATAGTTATATTGGCACCCAGAGCTCGTCATTGCATATGAAATACTTTTTTTTTTTTTTTTTTTTTTTTTTTTTTTTTGTAGGTATGTATGAATTTTAAAATGCAATACATTAACGATCGTATTGTATAAAAGACCCAAACTTAGAATATCCTTACATAAATAAATGGTTATGCATGTATGTTTGCAAATTTGTCCACGTTGTAGCAGCTTACTTTATTCGATAGTGCAACTAAATTAAGTGATGGTGTAATTACAATAGTGCAACTGAACTAAGTTTCGTCAAATCTTAGTTAATAATGCGTATAATTATGATATATTCATTTCAACCCCATCGGCACGTCTATGTATTTGTATACGTCTGAACTAGTTCGGTGGACACCGAAGGGTATAAAATTTAATTTCGTTTATACCTGTTTTGATGTTTTAATTAATTTCATAGAGTATTATTCAATGTTGATTCCGATTCTGAATAGCCATTTTTCCCTTCTTTTTTGAAAAGTGGGATTAGATGTTGCCATAATTATATGTAATATTGAGATACTCTTAATAAGTTTAGCTTCCCAGATGTTACTAAGCAGTAACTTATTGGTTACACACCTTATCAAAGTGTATTAGTATTAGTAGGTAGTTGAGACAAGGTTCAAACAATAAATAATTTAAACAAGCCAGTTAAAAACTGGGAGATGCACCTGAAACCCTTAGTTTTCTTTTAGCGGACACGCTGCCAAGCAGGTAGGTACATGCTGTAGATTTACTTAGCAATTTAACGTTAGCTGGTCTAATAATTTACATAATAGCCTTCAAAACCTTTTTACGTGTGTCTACCCGCATGTCCAAAGAGTATCGGTCACATACTATGTTGGTACAAGTGTGTTCCAGCTATCACACGGTTTCCGCAACCTAGAAACGTAATTTGGAACTGCACCAGAAGGAAGTCGTTCAGTAAAGACGACACGACCCTTCGAACGCAAGGTCTCCGCGACCAGGCGTAAATGATCGAAATGTTTTCGATATATTGGTCAAAACCATACATTAGAGATTAGGCAAAACTCGCACTAGTGAGCCAGCTGCTCACTTTTGATAAAATGCATATAAATGAATGAAGACTGACCTGCATGTATAAGACCTTGATTCTGGAATCGGTCGATCTCACCTTTACCACGCAGAGGATTTACCATTTTTCTTCGATGGATGAATTATCCGCTTCACTCACGGGTACTTCGAAAATCTCAATCCGTTGAGATTTCAATAAAATTTCGTGTAATATATAAACACATTTAAAATATTTTCGATAGTTATTAATTGTTAATTAGTGATAATTGAATATTTTTTTTATAATTTCGACCACTCGTGGCGAAAGTATACAACGCTATGAATCCCAAAGATCGCACCGCGCCGGGTGCCCTTGCTGGTGGCGCGCTTGCGGCGCCCTCTGGTGGCGTCAAGATGAAGCTAATTGTCTATGGTATAGACGTCGACCACAGATTAATAAGATAAGTATACATACTGCTTCTTCATATAATGCTGTATGTTTTCCTGAGGCACATCAATATTCAATTATCACTAATTAACAATTAATAACTATCGAAAAATATTTTAAATATGTTTATATATTACACGAAATTTTATTGAAATCTCAACGGATTGAGATTTTCGAAGTACCCGTGAGTGAAGCGGATAATTCATCCATCGAAGAAAAATGGTAAATCCTCTGCGTGGTAAAAGGTGAGATCGACCGATTCCAGAATCAAGGTCTTATACATGCAGGTCAGTCTTCATTCATTTATATGCATTTTATCAAAAGTGAGCAGCTGGCTCACTAGTGCGAGTTTTGCCTAATCTCTAATGTATGGTTTTGACCAATATATCGAAAACATTTCGATCATCTACGCCTGGTCGCGGAGACCTTGCGTTCGAAGGGTCGTGTCAGTCTTTACTGAACGACTTCCTTCTGGTGCAGTTCCAAATAACGTTTCTAGGTTGCGGAAACCGTGTGATAGCTGGAACACACTTGTACCAACATAGTATGTGACCGATACTCTTTGGACATGCGGGTAGACACACGTAAAAAGGTTTTGAAGACTATTATGTAAATTATTAGACCAGCTAACGTTAAATTGCTAAGTAAATCTACAGCATGTACCTACTGCTTGGCAGCGTGTCCGCTAAAAGAAAACTAAGGGTTTCAGGTGCATCTCCCAGTTTTTAACTGGCTTGTTTAAATTATTTATTGTTTGAACCTTGTCTCAACTACCTACTAATACTAATACACTTTGATAAGGTGTGTAACCAATAAGTTACTGCTTAGTAACATCTGGGAAACTAAACTTATTAAGAGTATCTCAATATTACATATAATTATGGCAACATCTAATCCCACACTTTCAAAAAAAGAAGGGAAAATGGCTATTCAGAATCGGAATCAACATTGAATAATATTCTATGAAATTAATTAAAACATCAAAACCGGTATAAACGAAATTAAATTTTACCCTTCGGTGTCCACCGAACTAGTTCAGACGTATACAAATACATAGACGTGCCAATGGGGGTTGAAATGAATATATCATAATTATACGCATTATTAACTAAGATTTGACGAAACTTAGTTCAGTTGCACTATTGTAATTACACCATCACCTAATTTAGTTGCACTATCGAATAAAGTAAGCTGCTACAACGTGGACAAATTTGCAAACATACATGCATAACCATTTATTTATGTAAGGAGATTCTAAGTTTGGATCTTTTATACAATACGATCGTGAATGTATTGCATTTTAAAATTCTTACATACCTACAAAAAAATAAGTATTTCATATGCAATGGCGAGCTCTGGGCGCCAATATAACTATTTGGGAGAATAAAATTTCACATAAACCCATTTCAATAGATTTAAAATTCACAACTACATCCAACTCATCACATCGATAACTATCAATTCAGGGGAGGAGTCCATGTTATAAAACAAACCTTCTCTGCGGAAGAGAAGCAAGGCATCAATGTCGCCAATTTCAGAGATATTTAAAAAAAAAAAAATATCATTCAAGTAGACGTTCTATTGTATTATCAAATGTTTTATGGCATGTTTTATTTTAATACGTATACATATTTAAATTTTGATCTCTCCTTGGCACCACATTTTTCATAACATGCTTGGTCGCGGAAACCTTGCGTACGAAGGGTCGCACTTGCACTAATCTTACAAGACGACCTCTTTCTGGTGCAATAAAAATTTAAATAAGCCTCTAGATTTCGGAAACCGCGAGACATCATTTGGAACAATTGATACCTCACATTTGACCAGGTCCCAGCACCATATCTTACCACTAACACACGCTTGGTCGCGGAGACCTTGCGTTCGAAGGGTCGTGTCAGTCTTTACTGAACGACTTCCTTCTGGTGCAGTACCAAGTTAAGTTTCTTGGCTGCGGAAGCCATGAGACACTTGGAACATACTCATGTCCAATATATTTGACCAATACTTGTTTTGGACCTGGTCCCCGCACCATATCTTACTACTAACACACGCTTGGTCGCGGAGACCTTGCGTTCGAAGGGTCGTGTCCGTCTTTACTGAACGACTTCCTTCTGGTGCAGCATTCCAAGTTACGTCTCTAGGTTGCGGAAGCCGCGAGACACTGGAAATGCCTCAAAACTATGATCGAGAAAGCAGGTATCTATGTATATTCACATTATGTATCTGGAAGGTTATTGACAGAAAATAGGAGCAGGTCAACTATGGCGCACATATACCTACATATAACAGCGTTTATAGAAAAGTACATGAATCTACCTACATCTGACGCAAAATTTAGATTTGATTTGCTTAAATTGGAATTGAAGGGTGGCTTAAATTTTACTGTTTCTGGTACCATACGGCAGACTTTAATATCCGCCATCTCAGATTTAACCAGTAACAGCTTCGTCAAGTATGACTTGTACTTACATGATTTAACAAAAAGGATGTAGTACCTACTGCGATGGTGTGGTGGCGCGGAGCCACTTCTCATTATGTTTCAATACACAAAGCACCATGAGCAATACTAACTACGAATAATTACTTAACGACTAATACTCTATCACAACGACGAAGGAATCTATGACCACGAATCGTTTGCATTCTTCTGACATTCCCTGATGATGTTTATACTCCCTAAACACATGATAATTTAAAACACGCGTCCTACGCAATTGTGTTTTCAATTCCAATGAGCGATAATGTTGATTAATATTTAGTTTGTGAAAGAGTGCCCAGCTTGCCGTATAGTCTCTATTCTGAAGAGAGAAACTGTATGCTCTTCGATTTTATGAAATCTGATAAGTAATAATAAGGTTAAATATTAATGGAAAAAGATTTACGATTTTTATCATTTCGAGATAACACCAAAACCAAATTGAAAGTAGATACGGTGAACAGTAACATGAAATAATTGTAGCAGAACCGTTATGTAAACGGTATCTTAACTTTAAGCTTGAGTATGAGATTTAAAACAGCGACTAAGAACCACCATATTTTATAAATAAACGGATTCAAAAGATCCATTTGCAACAAATAATTGCAAAATGTCGTCAACAAAGCCTATAAATGCTTTCGACAAGCTCTGATGAACCCAAATTCCAGTATTCTTTCCTGGTTATTATTAGCACATTCGAGCTGTTCAACAAGGACGTACAAGGTAGTGGCTCTCGACCAGCCAACAAAAAAATTATATTTATATACGAAACCAGCTCAGCCTTCTGACTCGTTCCCATCACTGGGAGTCGGCCAAAGCCATGGTCCAACAGGCTGGTGCGGCCTGGTGGATAACGCGTGACCTAGAAAGATTCTAGGTAAATGTCGCTGTAGAGTGTCATCACATTGAAATCTTCATGAGTATTGATAAAACCCTAGATTTTTGAGAAAATGAGGGTAGATTTGAGTGAGAAACTCACAGAAAAATAGTTTATAAAATAACGCTAGGTCAGTGTGAATCATTGCCAACCCTTACTGTCACTCGGCACCGGACGAAACGATGGTCGAGCGAGGACTTATATGCGTTAAATATGTTATAATATATCTTAAGTCTGATCAATATAATTATAATTTGATATTAAAATTCAAGAACTGCTGACATAGCTAAAACTCGGATAAGTCTAGTTTAAAATAACAGCTTATCACTTAAAACAGAATTAGTACACGTAGTATGTACTTATATTATGTCGCCTATTTGCAGACAACACACTAAAATGGAACTTCATATTTATGTACATTTTAAAATTTTGCGAACGCGATAATCTTCTGAATTCTACAGCTACCTGAAGTCTTAGAGAGTTACTTTATGTAGATTGGTTGTTTTCCAATTCCTCCAAAAACAGTATGTAAAACATATATGTTTGGAACGGTTCTTTAAATAATAACCCTTTTAAATATTATAGACCGAAATATACATAGGTATTATTATATAGCAGTATGAACATGGAAAATGAGAATAATTTGTGTCTTATCACATTTTTCTAGTTCCTATCTGAGAAAAACAGAATAGCTTTCGAGTCAAATCAAATAAATTTTATCTATAGCAGTTGCTTAACGTCTTGTTATTAAAAAATTGGATATGTCCAGTCCAGTGAGACAGTGCCATGAACGTACAACTAGGAGATGTAGACCAGATATAGCAGTAGCCTTTGGATGATCAAATACCCAATCGATTGATGACATTATTAAGCAAAACATGGAAATATCTTAACACATTACATGTTAGGTTAATTTACTGCGAAATTAACATAAATGGTTAATCATGTTCTTCAAAGTTTACATCACACACAAATTAGCTTTGTTAATTTAGCTAATTACAAAATGTTATTGAACACTTTATTTTAATAAGTATTCAAATGTTTCAGTCATCATAGCGTTGTTCTTTTTTGGACATACTTACACCAGCAGATAACAAACACGTCTTCATATAATGCTGTATGTTTTCCTGAGGCACATCAATATAACGGTTTTACATAAAAATAAAACCGATATTATGTGCCGAGAACGGAAAACATACAGCATTCTAGAAAGGGCTTTCTGGTAAAGACTATGAATCCCAAAGATCGCACCGCGCCGGGTGCCCTTGCTGGTGGCGCACTTGCGGCGCCCTATGGTGGCGTCAAGATGAAGCTAATTGTCTATGGTATAGACGTCGACCACAGATTATTAAGATAAGTATGCATACTGATCATACTGCTTCTTCATATAATGCTGTATGTTTTCCGTTCTCGGCACATAATATCGGTTTTATTTTTATGTAAAACCGTTATATTTTGTAATGTTTCGCCAAAGTTACAATAGATACCTACCAACGCATTTACCTATTTACTTTATGTTATTTTATTAGCTGTATTATTTGGTAGGTATTCGATTTATTAGTGATGAACAGCCATAAAGTTGACGTCCCCGTTCCCGTTCCCGTCCCCGTCCCCGTTCCAAATTATCGCGCATTTGTAAGTACCTACCCCTCACGACCGGGGCGGCGTTGCCACGCCGTGCGCCCGCGTGCCGCGCGCCGCTTGCAGATAGGTACTTTCGTGCGACGTTGCCAGCTTGTTTTACGAAAAGCGAACGTTAAATCACGCACACATCTGACGTTGAATGAATCTAGTGCACAGGATGATTTTCATTCTATCGCATGATACAATTATTTAGTTTGTTAGAGAATTTTTTTTTTTCAAATAAGCGAATATTAATTTTTCACGCCTTTTGTATGATTACTGGTCAGTAACCCTACCCGTGTGTTCATTTAATGTCGGCACCAAAGCGCCACGCTGTATATGAAACGCACAATATGCCTATTCAATGTACTTAATTAAATCACTTCGTCTAGAATGGCTTATTTACGAAGCGATTTTATGCAATACTAGATGTCCGCGCCGGCGTTGCCCGTGGTACATTATATAGCACTCATCAGGATCCCGTACATATACAAAGTTGAAAGAATGACTATAATCGGTTCAGTCATTCCTGAGAATATCGCTTTCAAACAAAACACCTCATCAGCTACCTGCTACGCCACCTGTCGGAAATTGGTTGTACCAACAAAGCATTAGCAAAGGTTTATATTCAAGAGGTATGTAATCTGTGGTATTCAATGACGCATTCTTAGTCACATGCTGTCATGTCAAAGCACGAAACGTACGAAAACTCTCAAAACGGAATATTTTTTCCCGATTTTGTTACATTCTGGATTCATGCTCCGCTTCTATTAATAGTAGCGTTGTGTTCTATAGCCTTCCTCGATAAATGGACTATCCAATAGAAAAAAAAATCTTTCAATTCGGACCAGTACTTCCCGAGATCCTAGCGTTCAAACAAACAAACAAACTCTTCAGCTTTATAATATTAGTATAGATTAAGCCGTAAAGATAGAAATTTACTACAACGGACTTTTTTGTAGATCTTTTTATGTACCTATGTATGCTTAGATCTTTAGAACTACGCAACGGATTTTAATGCAGTTTTTAATAGGTGTGCTAAGTACATTACATACATAGGGACAGAAAGACAGCGGAAAGCGACTTTGATTTATTATTATATTAATATTTCATCACTACGTAATTCGTACCTGCCTAAATATATTTAAAAAAAAAACCGAGCAAAGCTCGGTCAACCAGGTACTGTTTTCTAAAACAGCTATAACTATAAAATTTTATAAATATTGTTTCAGCTGTTTAGGAGTGATAACGTAACAGATAGACAGAGTTACTTTAATATTTGTACGGATTGCTTCACGTTAAGCGTATAGATCCAAAGTTTCATGGTTTATCTTGAACATTGACGAATTTCCGTAAAACTTCCATCCCCCATTTCAGCCTTTATTCGATCCCTTTTCAGTCCAAAATTACAAAATGGCTAGAACAAATATTCATTGCCTTCCTGCATAGAATAGATAATATAGATAGAACGGACACTCCCCACCCCCCGCCAATTTCAACCTTCCTCACCCTTCAGGCCGTTTCGGATACGCTAGGAGCACTCAACGAACTATCGAACATCTAATTCCTAACGAAATATCAGCATGGCGGGTTTTTGTGCTGTTTACGGCTGTCCGTCAACTAAACGGGACAAGATTAAAAGCTTTATAATAACGTAAGATTAGAAAGTTTTCGATAACGTTGCTTTATAATATTACAAGATTTGCTTAGTTTGGGGTCAGATGGTGTTGTGTGTGAATTGTCTACCAATATTTATAATAAGGAAGTCATTTTTAACTCAAAGTTCGTAACTTACACAGCCAGTAACTTACGTGTCCAAGCACGGCTTGATAATGCCTGAAGGAATAATTTTAAAGTTTCCTTCATGAGTAAGTGTAAAATAAAATGGGAATATGTACCTACTATAAGAAATAGATATCTAGGTATGTACCTGATCTAATCTATCATCGGTTTCGTTTCATTTTACGCGGCAATACAAACACCCACAGATTTCTGAAACAATTAAGAAATCTGTGCAAACACCCTTTTAATTAGAATAGTATAATTTGGCTCCATTCTATTTATGTAACTCAACATTATAGCAAGTTTATAGACTACTTTACGTCACCAGGTGAACTCAAGGGGCACAACTATTCAATAAAACAATTCAGTAGCCCTAGCTCTAACGCACACATTCACGCATGTGTACGAACGACATCACGACATCTGCGTAGTTGTGTGAAGAGTAGGTAGCTCCACAGCGGCGCTTGTATGGAATTTTAGTGGAGTGTCCGTGGTGTGCTTCCTGTCAGGAGTCTACATACGAACATACATTTTACATTTCTTAAAATTCATTTTTTAAATAAAGAGTGATGAGACGAGCAGGACACGTGCCTGATAGAAAGCGCCATGCCAGCCCCATAACAGAACAGTGACATGCAGCTATTGGAACATGAAGAGTCCAAATGATTACATAGCACTGCACTACGCACGTCACCCCGAGTTCTTAGATGTTATATCTTTAAGCCCTGTAATTTATCTGGAAACATTACCCTTCGAACCAGAACACAGTAATATTTGCAAAAGTGTGGTTCTTCCCCGGGCGGACTCTGCCAAGAGTCCTACCACTACATACCCATCATCTCCCATTTCAACCCTTCCAACCCCTTTTCCGCAATAAAAAGTAGCCCAGTAGCCCTTTCTCGGGGTCTAGTTTATACCTACTGTCACAGATTTCTAAAACAAAAGAAATTTTAGAAATCTGTGCCTACTGTTTATATGTGTACCAAATTTCACCGAAATCAGTTCACTGGTTTATACGGTAAATCGTAACGGACAGAGTTACTTTCGCATTCTTAATATTAGTATGGATTACATTTTTGTTTATATAGCTCAAACTCATCGATATAATTAAAGAAACGAAGATGAGGTATGCTATAATCTAAAGACAACATAACGTGGCGAAAATTTGTTTGAAAAATTTGAAAATTGAATTGTCAGCGAACGTACACAATTGTCAGCGAACGTACACAACCATTGATTACATACCTCTACACAACTCAGACAACTCCTTGTTGCGTCTGAGACTAAATCAGGAGACGGCACCTGATTTTGCATCGCCATAGTAGAAGCGCGTTTGCCGCTTCTGTCGTTTTTAAGAGTTCGATGCTCAAACTATAATTATTATTAATGCAAAATCGAATCAGCGAATGCATGAAATAATTTTCTGCAGTCATCGACTGCCAGCAGTGCAATCTGTCATCTGGTCATCTCTACCGTCATCCGTGCATCCCTAATCCCTACATCCCTAGTAGTTTCAAGATGGCTGTTTTGTAACGAGTATTCAGTACCTACGCATTGTATTCGGATTGTTTTAAAATAGCACGGAAATATGTCGTAGTTCCAAAGCGTTGGCAATTTCGAAGCTGTCATTTCATGTTTTAAAATAAATTTCATTTATTTCGTAGTGGGATAATTGATACACTACCGAATAGAGTTGATAGGAGTTGGCGTCCTCACGCCAGCGGCGGGCTGTAAAACCCGCATTTGTAAGGAATATTGATTTAGTAAATCCAAGATGATGATGTACACGGTAAGAAAATTGAGCATTGGATGGTTTTGCTTGAAAAAATAATTTGATTCATTTGTTCGTGCAAAATATATAGGTAATGGACATCGGAGTCAATCGACACAAATTTAAAAATCGTGTTTCAGGGAACGAGCACGGAGCAAGATACTCGCTTTAGTGACAAGGAGAAGAAACTCATGAAGCAAATGAAGTTTGGTGACTGCTTAACTCAACAGGTTTGATTTTAAATACATTGTCATTGATTAGGTTAACATAACCTAAATTATTTGTTTCGTCTTTTCTAGGTAAAAGTATCATTTAGTAATGACGATCAATTATGTTTTGGTACTCACTCTGAATGTACAAAATCTAGTCCAGTAATCTTATTGGTGTACAATGTAATACTACATTCTATTACTATTCTTTAACTCTCGGGAGTAATTTGGGCTTGTAGGTGGGGCAACCATCATCTATAATAAAGAGTGATTATGCTAGCAGTTGAATCATTAATTACACATTATTATTACAAAAATGTTATTGAGTAGAAAGGGGTGAAACTGTAAAGAAAAAATAGTCATTCTGGCCTGGGTGAGCTTTTCTTTGAGAACTTTCTCATATACATAAAATTAAGAAGAAAAAAAATTAAGAAGATAAAATTGTTAAAAAAGTGCAATTTGGCAGCCTTTTTAATATATAGTGTAAGCTCTAAATAACATCGCTCAAGGGACTGTGCATATTTTAATGTTATAGAGAATTGTCATTAAATAGAAAGAAGAAAAAATTGTATTAGGGAAACAAAAAGCCAAAAAAAAAATTCTTATTTGAACGCTTTTGCATCTACACGTGCAAGCAATCCTAATTTGTACAAACAATGTGCACAGCAGCACAGTTTTTACTAAATTTTGCCAACTTAAAAAGTACTCTTTGATGTTTTTGGGAGTTCATCATTAAATCGAATGATGTTACATAGAGTTTAAACTGTATTTTTATTAATTACTACAAATCGAGTCACATGTTTGAAGTAAATTACTTATTTCATTGAGACGATTCAACATTTGACCTGTAAATAAATATTCCAAGAATAAAGTTTCTCATTGAGGTGTCCTGTCAATATGTATGAGATTTTTTCACAATTGTAACTCAATAGGTATCATAGTATTGGAGGCAAGCTAAAACTTGTGACGTACCTCTCCTATTTTACCTCAAAACAGAGGTGCAGAAGTGGCAAGTAGCAGGGCATAATGAATATCTCAATTTTGTTTTTAACTATAATAGGTTCGCACTTGACCACCACCTGATGTTAAGCGATGATGAGATCTACGATGAAGCGTGCTCACCTAGAAAAAACCGATTCACTCTCGATTTGAAGACACCAAGATTGTAACCACCAGGGAAAACCCATTCAGGCAACGCATTCCACAACCTAGACGTTCTTATCACAAACGTGGAGTCAAATCTCTTCATTCGCGTTTTTGGAACATCAACCATGAAACGATGCCGCCCTTTTGTGCAACGAGAAGTCCGATAGAAGAAAGGGCAAGGTGGTATTATATCATGCAGATCAGTTGCACACTCTCCGAAGTGTATCCGATAAAAAACCAATAAGCTAGCGATTTTGCGGCGATGATCAAGACTTTGAAGTCTTTTACGCACAAGAGCGTCATTGCCTATGATTCTTTTGGCACGTCTCTCAATCGATTCCAGAGTCCCCAGCTCATACTTAGCCGATCCATCCCAAAGGTGCAAACAGTACTCCATACAGGAGCGAATCTGTGCTTTGTATAACGTGAGCAATTGTTCAGAATTGAATAGAATTCAATTTGGATCACCTGGCAGGTAGAAAGTTCCACCAAAATGATCTGGCTTTTTTAGGATCCCAATTTGTTAGTTATATATAATACTCAATCAAAATTTCTAATTGTCACAAGTACAGTAGAAAACAGATATAACAACATCATTTGTAATATCTCCAAATTGACCAATCAGTTATTATGACCAAATGTCAAGGTCCGGCCGAATCCCTATCAAACAGTTAGGAAAACATACTGCCTATAACAACATTAGATACTGTGACATATTGCTTAAAACGAAGAATTTTTTAAAATTCATCTGATTTAAAGACCAACTGTTGGGCTTGTACCAGCAAAATAAAACAATACAAACAATTTTTAAACTTATTTATTTATATTTATTTATTTTAAATATAGAGTGACGAGACGATCAGGTCATGTGCCTGATGGTAAGCAACATGCTTGACACATAACAGCACAGTGACAAGCAGCTATTGGAACATGAAGAGTCCAAATCATTACCTAGCACTGCACTGCGCTCGTCACCCAGAGATCTAAGATCTTATATCTCTAAGCCCTGTATTCTAATCTATGAAGTGATGGTTTGACTTACAATTACTTATGCACTTTCTCTTACCCCATTCAAACTTTTGCACACTCTGTGCCATTTGACTGTGCCTGTTCACCACTTCTAAACTTTATATTATAGTATAAAGTAAAGAGACGAATGAACGAGACGAGGATATGTGCCTGATGGTATATGACATAAACAGTATGGTATAAAGCAACATGCCTGCCCATAAGGGCACAGTGACATGCAGGTATTGGAACTGTAGAATCCAAAACATTGCCTGGGACTGCATTATGGTCGTCACCCAGAGATATTAGAAGTCCTATCACTATTCCCAGTAATTTCTCGAGAAACCCATACATAATACCACCATGACCCACTACACCGTTGTTATGGGGGACTTCAACGCCAAAGTGGGAGTACAGGAACACGGAGAATCTGCAATTGGAGAGCATGGTGTTGGCAGCAGAAACCCAAGGGGCCAAATGCTGGTTAACTTCCTCGAATCACAGAGTCTATCCCTGAACTCATTCTTTCAGAAAAAGCCTCATAGGAAGTGGACTTGGCGACGCCCGGGGGTGACAAGAAATGAGATCGACTTTATTATGAGGAATAGGAGTTATATATTCAAAGATGTCACATTGATCAACAGGTTTAAAACCGGAAGCGATCACCGACTTTTCCGTACTACATTGAATATAAACTTGCTCGAAGAACTCGCCTGATAAAGTTTACGCTCCGTCCGGCACCGTGTCATATCTCTGCAGCATCCAAAGAATTCCAGCTGGAATTGCGAAACAGATTCAGTCTGCTGGAAACCACTGAGGACGTTGATCAATACGCCAACGAGTTTACAACTGTTGTCCGAGAGGTAGGAGACAAATTCTACCAACGGAAACGAGTGAGTAAGGTGTACAAGTTCTCGGCAGAAACAGTGGATTTGTTGAGGCAGAGACGGGAGGTGTCGGCAGATTCGACAGATTATCGCTTTCTTAATATGCGTAGAAAAAAGCGAATACGATTTGACATACGACAACACTCGATCAATCGAAGATGCAATTAGTTGAAATAGAGGTTCGAAAGTATTCGCTAAGCAATTGGGAAGAACTCACCTGACGAAGCTCACGACATCTGACGCAGGACTTGTCGGAGGTGTTGCGGAGCCTAAGTGTTTCTTCCAGACTGGGTTTGGACAAGACGAAAGTCATGTTCAATTCATTCATAGACCCTACCACATTCAAAGTCGATAATGTCGGCTTCGAAGTTGTTCAAGAATACAATCTAGATAAAGTTATTCAACTGGGTATAAACAACTTTGACAAAGAGGCTGACAGAAAAATCCGTCTGGGTTGGGCAGCGTTTGGAAAGTTACGTCAAATCTTTGAGTCGCCACTGCCACAAAAGGCCTCGTCCACAAATTCCAAGTTGCACAGCGAGCTATGGAGAGGGCTATTATACTCGGAGTCTCTTTGAAGGATAGAATCCGCAAGGAGGATATCCGACGGGAAACTAAGGCAACCGACATAGCGTTGAGAAAAAGCAAGCTAAAGTGCCAGTGGGCGGGCCACATATTTATGTCGCAGAGCCGATGGACGTTGGGGGAGAAGGGTTCTGAAGTGGAGACCACGTTCAAGACGTCCCGTGGGACGGCCGGCCCGCCCGGTCGATCGACGAACTGAAGAGAGTGGCGGGAAGAACTGTGAATTTAAAAAAATAAAACAAATTTACTTAAGGACACTAATGCTAAAAGCCCACATTCCCAATATGAATATATGTCTATAGGCAACAGTTCGTTTCAATATTAAACCTGAGCAGAAGTTAGCCATTAGTAATTTTTGTACCAAATTTAATTAGATTTGCTGTTGTCTTGTATGGGGAATATTGATTTTATATAGGGAATTCATTAGTTTATTAGTTGTTTGCTGTTGTTTAGTAAATATATATCTAAATATTGTTCTTAAGGTGGATATGTCAAAGGTGAAGTTAGATGTCCTGAAGCCATGGATTACACAGAAGATCACAGAAATCCTCAAGATGGAAGATGATGTCGTCATAGACTATGTCAACAATCAGCTTGAAGAAAAGGTGATTACATTTTTCATTATCATACATTTAATCTTATAAAAAGATGTAATCATTGCAGTTTCTTAACAGTTGAATTGCTCAAATTGTGTTAAAAAATATGTCTTTGGATGACTGCCATAAGAAACTGCAATTGAAGTATGATGTCAAATATGTATTGATTGCGTATGGATATTTTTATGGTCTTCGCCGGTTAGCGCGCCGTCGAAGCCGCCCGCCCGCCGCCGCCCGCGAGCCGCCGCAGCCCCCCGGCTCAACTCGTTGGAGGCCCTTAGTGTGAATCGGTATTTACGGGGATTATAAATACTTAAAAAATGCTAACAGTATAAAACAAAATGAGCAGTGACTGGAAATCCCTCAGTTTATCAAACAAATTCAACTATAATGCCCTTCTTCAAATAACCTAATATACCAAAGCTGTCAAGAGGATGTTTGACTCAGGATAGGGAAGTCCCTCATAGTAGGCCTTGCGTTCAGCATAATGTGGTTGTGTTCGCAAAACCCTTGCAGATATGAAGAGCTTGAAGAGCGAAGACACCACTGCATCTTCTGCAGTCCTGGAGGTAGCAGAGCATCTTTGCAGCCTGCGAGCGCCGCTGCGTCTTCCGGTCTCAAGCCATCGGTCCACATGCTGTGCCTTCGTCATCAAGAACACTAATCATTTGATGTAGCTACTTTAAATTAAATGTTGTTGTTTCTTTCCCTATCCGAGTCAAATGAAAGCAAAGATACTACTTTCGCTGTTCAGTTTTGGGCACTCTTGGCAGCTTTAATTTAAAAAAGTATTGCTCTTCAAAGTAAAACATAAGCATAAAAACGAACCTGCTAAAATCAGGTTAGGATGTATTCTGGAGATTATTTTCAAGGTGACTAACACAGATTTTTTTCCTTCCCGTTCCTGTCTCAATTCCTAGTTCCCCTGTCCCAAGAAAATGCAGATCAATTTGACTGGATTTCTGAACGGGAAGAACGCCCGTCTCTTCATGGGCGAATTGTGGGAGCTTCTACTTAGCGCTCAAGCCAGCGAGAACGGGATTCCAGAGTCCTTCACTCAGCAGAAAAAGGAAGAAATTAAGAAGAGGATGGTATGACAATCATTTACCTTTAAAGTTGTTGTAGGTCTTGTTGAAAAAGGCTACAAAAAGCCTTGAAAATCACTACAAAGTTCCAAGTTTTTCAGTTTTTATCTGCATGAACTAAAACCTCTTGTTCTAGATATTTTCATAATTATAATAGACCATTCATCGAAATAAAAAGTATCCTATCTTTCAAGTTGGACGAAATTACATTTATATGCCAACTTTCGTGAATATAGGTTGACTAGATGTTCGCCCCGGCTTCGCCTGTGGTACATATATATAGCCTGTAGCACTCAGTGATCCCGTACATACCCAACGGTGATATAATTTTTGAAATTGGTTCAGTGATTCCTGAGAATATCGCGATCAAACAAAAAATCGGTTACGCCACCTGTCGAAAATTGGTCGTACCAACTCAGATTTAGAACAAATTTGATTAGCAAAGGTTTATAACAACGCAAATTTAGACGCATTCTGTCACATCAACGTACGGTACGAAAACTAAAAAAAAAATTAAAAATAATAACATATATTCGATAGCCTTCGTCGATAAATGGATTATCCAATAGAAAAATAATCTCTTAATTTAGACCAGAGTAGTTCTCGAAATCCTAGAGTTTAAACAAACTCTTCAGCTTTATAATATTAATATAGAATTGATGAAGAGTTTGCTTAGAACAAACATCATGTACCCTGTAGCTGTAACCTGCGCGCGTTGATACCCCTATCTATCGAAAATTGGTTGTATCAACTCGGAAACCTTCTTTGGCTCATGGACAACAACTTTGCTAAAGAAAGTCACATGATCAGATGCATAGTAACGATTCTATAAAGGATATAAAAACATAATTTACTAATATTTATATAAGATGTGTGGTCCCATATGTGTAATATTTTGTATGTTTGAAACAGGAAGAACAGGCGAAGGACAAGGACAAGGAGAAGGAGCGGCGTCGGTCGCGGTCGCGCTCCCGGTCGCGGCGCCGCTCTCGCGAGAGACGCCGCTCGCGCTCTAGGTCGCGCGATCGCTCCGGGGACAGGAAGTGAGAATAAATACCTACTACCTGCCAAATTATAGTCATCAAACTTTCGCGATTTGAACTCGTATTGTAAACATGACACAGGAATTAATTAATGCATAATTACTCATCAATTAATAATCAAGATCCAAATTATTATTTAATTACCTCGACGTATCGGGAGCGTTACAACCGTCGCGCCGTGGTCATGAGTAGACTAAATAAATTGCGCACTGTCTTATTAGCAAATGAGGAGATATCCATCTACGTCGAGATAATTAAATACTTAATGATTTAGATTGTGATTAAGTTCTGTGTTATGTCTACAATATAATAGTACTAGCGACCCGCCCCCGCTTCGCACGGGTGCAATGCTGATACTAAATACATATAGGCACACGCACTGACACACAGCTATTGGAACATGAAGAGTCCAAATCATTACCTAGCACTGCACTGCGCTCATCACCCAGAGATCTTAAGATGTTATACCTCTAAGCCCTGTAATTTCTCTGGAAACTTTGCCCTTCAAACTGGAACACAGTAATGTTTTCACATTACTGCTTGGCGGTAGAATAACTGGCAAAGGTGTGGTACTTCCCCAGACGGACTCTGGTAGGAGTCCTACCACTACAAATATTTTTACAAACCATTTCTATCCTAAGGTTGCCTGGAAGAGATCGCTTTTAGCGATAAGGCCGCCGATTGTAACACTAGTTTTTATTGTTTTTCTTATCCTAAATAAGTTTTTTTTTTGTTTTTGTTGTGTACAATAAAGAGTGTCTACCTATCTATATCAAGTATCATTAATATTGTCAGGCATCGCAACGGAGGCAGCCCGCGGCGGTCGCGGCGTCGCAGCCGGGACAAAAGCCGGGACAAGAGCCGGGACAAGAGCCGGGACAAGAGCCGGGACAAGAGTCGGGACAAGAGCCGGGACAAGAGCCGTGACAAGAGCAGCCCGGCGCGAGACAAGTCGCGTGCAGAAGACGTCAAGGTAGAGCCTAAAGGTAAACCTCATTTTGATTTTAAGCTAACTGTACACTGTTTTCGAACGCTGATGCTTAGAGGCTTGTAGATTGCCTCTATTATTAAGTTATCGAATTATTTTAGTGATATGCTAGCAGCATTAACTGATGTGCATATCCTTCAATGTTGAAAAAAAAATCATTGTCTTAAATAGGTTACATGGGTAACTCACGTATGATATAGTCAGTCCAATTCCGATTCAAATTTCGGCTGAGTCGACAGCCTTTTTCAAGGCTGTCGCCGACGGACAACGAACAACGTATAAAAGCCAGCCAGTGCCGAGCAGCAGTCACGCGCGTGCAATATCCTTGGGAAACAGCCGAAACTTGAGTCGGCGTGGACATAAAAGAAAAAAGTGTAATAACCACATTAGTTTTCATACTAAGATTAATTCTCTGTTAACTGAAATTGTCTTTTACTATCCATTTGTCCAGAATTCTCTCGAAATAAACTTATCCATCAACCTGTTCCAGTTACATTACCAAACTCTCCAGCATTATGAACCACTTATTTGACTAATATCTTACAAATATTTGTCATTGACCTTTGTGATCTTGGGCCCAAGTGTTGTGATAAAGCCGATAGAGAGCTTATTGCTAGGTCTATGGGATAAACTCTGCAAATTAAATCTACGATTTTATTCGAGTTTGCTACATAAGTTACTTTGAATCATTTTAGAAAACGAAAGTTGTTTTTATTTCAGAGAATGGGAAGTCACCTGACCGCAAGGAGGAGGAAGAGCCTAAAAACGAAGCTGAGATTGTCAAGGATCCTAGCACGGAAGAACCTAAGGAACCAAACAACAAAGGAGAGAAAACAGACGATGAAAAAGCCAAGTCGCGATCTGCGTCTCCTGCCAAGTAAGTACTTATGAAATAGAAAAGCAATTGTAATGAACTTTAGTTTATTTATATTAAGAAATCGACTACTGTTTTAGCTGGCCAAGACATTACGAGGTCAGATATTTGTCTGAAGATAAGTTTAATCACAACTTACTTCAGAGTTATAACTTATCATCTTCACAAAATAGGATTTATGGACAGTAAGCAGCAGCTGTTTGCAGTAGAATGAAACTAGAGCATGTGCTCCCTGTGACGCGATGAACTAAATAAGTGTCTCTTGCACTTATTTTGTGGAATATTCAAAGTTAACAAAGACAGTTTTTGGTGAATATGTTATGACAAAATGACAACTATGCTGTTTTATCGTTATAATAATTCATCATCATCATCAGCCTATCTTAGTCCACTGCTGGACATAGGCCTCTCCCATGGCTCGCCACTCAGCTCTATCCTCAGCTATACGTCTCCATCCACTGCCTGCTGTCTTCCGTATATCGTCACTCCATCTAGTCTCAGGGTGTCCTACACTACGTTTGCCGATTCGTGGTCTCCACTCAAGAACACGTCTACTCCAACGGTTATCGGTTCTGCAACAGATATGACCGGCCCATTGCCACTTCAGTTTGCTAATGCGTTGAGCTATGTCGGTTACCTTGGTTCTCTGACGGATCACTTTGTTCCGAATACGATCCCTCAGAGAAACTCCAAGCATAGCTCTCTCCATAGCTCGCTGCGCGACTTTAAATTTGTGGACCGCTTTAACTGTCAGGGTCCAAGATTCGGCACCGTAGGTCATGTAGGTACAGGTAGGACACACTGATTAAAGACTTTTGTCTTTAGACATTGTGGAATAGACGACGAGAAGACACGACGTAGTTTGCCAAATGCTGCCCAGCCCAGCTGAATCCTTCTCATGGCCTCACTTTCAAAATTGTGCTTCCCTAGTTCGAGCGTCTGCCCTAGGTACACATATTGAACAATTTCTAGAGGGACGCCATTTATAGCAACCGGTCCCGGAGTTACACGTTCGTTAACCATGATCTTGGTTTTATCCACGTTCATCCGGAGACCTATGCGTTGAGAAGCATCAACTAGGCCTTTCAGCATCGACTGTAAGTCCTCCAACTATTCAGCCATTATGACGATGTCATCAGCAAATCTAAGGTGCGAGATGTACTCGCCATTTATATTTATAATAATTGTACTTCTAATTTATAGTTATAATAATTGTACTGTAATAAAAACTGATCCTTATTGACAAATTATTGATTATATACTTTTATGACCATTATGGTACGATTTAAAATACAGTAAAATTACTTACTTAAAGAAACTTACTATAAACTCTACACCAATGTTGTATAGAAGTATGGCATTACTACTTAATTTTTAATCAACAAAAACCCATTTTTATAGAGTCAAGGGTGAAAAAGGAAAAGATGAAGAAAAACCAGCTGAGAAGTCGCGCCGTTCTTCTAGCATCAGACGCTCGACATCTGCGTCTTCGCGTGAGTATAATTAACAGAGTTAATATTAATAACAGAGCTCTAATGGCAACATTCTCTTCAGTAAAATTAGCATTCAATCTATTGTATATATCATCATGTAATTGTAAATACCGTCAGATTATATTCTTACAATGTTTAGATTACAATTTACCACAAAACTACTAAGGCTTCATTCTGTTTCATGTACATATTTATTATGACTGTAGGTGCAACACAACACATCTGATTATAACACTTTAAACTGTTAATCATCATTTATTTTTATACTAGCAGCGCCCCGAATATAATCTATGTTTCAACTTGTAAAGTGCTGCCGTCACGACGTGATTAAACAACAGACATCCAAACTGTCACATGTATAGTACTAGGAGGATTTCCCACTCGTGATGCTGATACTAAAAAAATGTGTATACTATATTAATATTATAAAGTTGAAGAGGTTTTTTGTTTGAATGCGCTAATCTCAGGAACTACCGGACCGATTACAAATATTCTTTCATCGTCTGATATGTACGTGATGCCCGAGTGCTTATAGGCTACTATATTATGTAACACAGGCGAAGCTGGGGCGGAACGCTAGTTCATAGTTAAATATAAAATGTTTTATGTACAGGTGGCAGCGTGAAAAAACAGTCGTCTTCGCACAAGAAACGCCAGTACAGATCCAACCGAGATTCGTCTGCAAGTGCTAGCCCAAGACACAGTTCTCGGCGAGACAGGTTAGTAGAGAGAAGGAGCCTTGAAACAAAAGGTTATAGAACCATGGTAATCTGTTGCTCAATTATAACTTACTACTAGCAGCGCCTCGCGGTTTCACCCGCGTTGTTCCTGATCCTATTATTTTTCCGGGATAAAAAGTAGTTATATGTTCTTCCAGACTATATATAATCTACATAATTATGTTTCAAATTTCGGCTTTTACTTTACCGACGTGATTGAGCAACAAACATCCAAACATTGACATTTATAATACTAGTAGGACTAGTAGGATTATGTATGTAGTATATCATTAAATTATTTTGAGTACAAAATTAGATAGCTTGTTTCTTGTCTTTGTATGAGAAAAAAAAAACCTTAAAGACATTACTTGACATACTCTAGAAAACTCCTAATACTCATAAGTTAGAGCTTACTTATTACCTTTGTATAAGAAA
This sequence comes from Ectropis grisescens, assembly GCA_017562165.1. Taxonomy (NCBI): domain Eukaryota; kingdom Metazoa; phylum Arthropoda; class Insecta; order Lepidoptera; family Geometridae; genus Ectropis; species Ectropis grisescens. The sequence continues at coordinate 15,229,040 of CM029788.1, read as the reverse complement.
AATCTTTACGTTGTCTATAATAAATGCTAATATGGCTTTAATAGGAGCAAGTCTCGTCGTCGAAGCAGTCGCCGCCGGTCGGTTGACCGCCGAGAGAGGGAGAGGGGAACGGGAACGGGAACGCGAGCGCGAACGAGAGCGCGAGAGGGAGCGAGAGAGGAGACGACGCGAACGGGAGAGACTACGGTATGAACCCCGCTTATTGTATCTTCATTTTATCAATTTCCAAATGCAATCTAATATTCTTTGTTTAGATTCGATCTTACGCAAGGCTTGAAAATAAATAATAACTTTTATTATATCAGGAATTCCGACCAGTGTAGTATTCTCTCTGGACTAATTCGCACCGGCGTTGTTTGCCCCTTATTCTCTTTACCTGTCCTTTTATTCGACTACAGGGCATGTTTACGATGTTTGCGGGTATCTATAGGACAAACACACTTACTACGTGCGTGGTCATTTGTTTATACTTTCGATTCACACACATTTGTCAAACTCGTGAATGTTATGACTTCCTAAAGATTTTTTTGTCTTGATTATTACCTTTCAATGTTCTTGGGCCTTTCTTATAATGCTATATACCCTACGCGTATTTAGATGCCTTAGGTGTGAGGATGGAACGGGTATTAAATTAGTTGTCATTTTGAGCGCGCATAAACTACCAATCCGTCAATGTAGAAAAGCTTTACTAAGCCGAACGCGGGATGCAACTCAGAAATCACAAAAATGATTTTCATCCTCTTATTTCAGGTGTCGTCATAATTATGATTAAAATTATTGGCAATATTATTATGGCGACAGCACCTGTTTAAGTTTAACACTTTCTCTGTAATATATAAAATAAGCCATAATATTCTGAAGACACTTGTTAATCATTATATGCCTGATACAATATGCCTGAGAATGAGGTATTCTGAAGTTGATTCTGATCAGGATAAAATAGTCTTAGGGTTGTTTGCTTCCGTATTCATTTCAATGTTTCAGAAATGGACAGCGATTATTGTCCGCTTCTTGTTTTAGAGCAAATAAAACAGAATCAGCAACAATATCTAAGGCTACGACAATTTTTTTCAAACTTTTTCAACCTGTTTAGCTGATTGACTTACATTTTAGCATAAAGATTTTGGTTGCCACATTTTACTATGTTGCGAGTGCATTAGAGCAATATGAATGAGAATGGTGACTGAATACCATTGGTATACTTACTAGGTCGCGCGAACGTCGTCGATCGCTTGAGAGGCGGAGGCGCTCCCGATCACGCTCTCGCCGACGTTCCACAGACAGGTATATCGCATTGTCTGCCTTCCACAGGTGTAAATATCTACTTTGATGTCATCACAATTATACCATCTCGCTTTTGTTATTTCACTCACACTACTCGTCTACGCTCGGTGGTACTATTGCGATTGACATAGTTACATAAAATTGTGAAGTGAAAAATGTGTACATGTTTTTCCTCTTCTGGAATTTATTTACCAAGCTAAATTGGGAGGTTTGGAGATATATAGTACTTTGTTTCCTTGTGGATGACAGACACTCAACTATATGTTGCAATTGCATGGCTTTACACCATAATAATGTGTATAATGATCGTAATTTCACAATGGCATGTCTAGCATTTAAATATTTGTGACGTTACGCTCTTAAATCATCATATGCTTCAAAAGCTATAATGATCGTAATTTCACAATGGCATGTCTAGCATTTAAATATTTGTGACGTTACGCTCTTAAATCATCATATGCTTCAAAAGCAGTGCTTATCGTTATGTCATATAAGTTATCATTTTAGTGATGTTTAATCATCATAAAACACTGTCCACCTTAAGGAGTTTATAAAGTAACTAAACAACAAAAAATGAGTACTAAAAGTAATTAACTACATTATTATATGATACATAAGATTATTACTTTTGTAACTAAAGATTTTGAAGTTCTTGTTGAAATTCAGTGACCTAACAACTGATAAATTTTACAAGGTAAGCAACTATAATTTCCTTTGAACAAACAAGACTTAATTATAAATATCTCCAAATACTAGTCAAAGTAGATAATTATAAATCATAAAATTGTGGGACATTAGATTGTGTCCTATTTGCCGTACATTTCGATTCTCAGATGCAATGCGGTGAATTGGTAACTTTGTTGATGTCTAAAGTATGACCCTAAAGTTGTAATACAGAAAGTTTAACATTGCTTGCACCGTTAGGTCTCGCGACCGGCGCCGATCCCGATCCCGCCGCCGCTCACCGTCGCGTCGCCGCTCAGGCCGCGGCTCGCGCGACAGACGCGGTTCACGCGACCGACGTGTTTCGCGGGATCGACGCTCCAAATCTAGGTAAAGTATTTTTAGCTCTTACAAGTCATCCGAGACTCTGACGGCTTTAGGGTTAAAGTCCATTAGATATACAATATAGTCCTTCAATCAACTAACTGAAATGGGAATTTTGCTATTTCGTATTCTTTAATCAAGCATAATTAAAGACAGCGATAGCAAACCTAAGACCATTTCAGTTCGTAGGAGGATCCAGGTATTTTCATGTCATTATAGTAGTCATAAAGCAACTGGAATACTGGTCTAATACAAGTGCGCTTTTCTAGATAAAACAATTCATTTATGATTTATAAACACTTGATTATTTTTATTATGTACCAACTACGGTGTAACTGCTAATTATAATTAGCAAATAAATGTTGAATTAAAAAATGTATGTATTGTAGGGATAGGCGGTCGAGGGATCGCGCAGCAAAGGACAGAAGATCGAGGGAGAGGAAGTCTCGGGACAGAAGGTCGAGTGACCTAATCAAGGAGCGGTTGGAGAAGTCTGTCTCCATTCCGAGAAAAGGTTAGTTCCATTTTAAATCGGTTTCACATTTTTAGGTCATGAACAAAATTTGTTGCTCCTATTTTTCCCGTTTTATAACTTAACTTTTGTTTTGGCATTACAGAAAATCTCGAACAGAAATTGCGGAAAAAGTCATCGGAAAGAATTTCGACACAGCGAGAGCAGTCAAAAGAACGTGTAATATCCAGCAGCAGCAGGGAATCGTCGGTAGCAAAAGACAAAACTGAACCGAAGAAAGAAGTTCATACAGAAAAACAGGCAGAACACTCCTCCGATGAGGAAGATCACAGAGATTTCATTACGATTCCGACTCTTCGAGAATATTCTAAGAGCCTCTCTCGAACTCCGTCACCTTTCCTCAGAAAACATGAAATTGAGCAAAGCAAAAAGGCAAACGAAAAATCGGAAGATAATGTATCAGAAAAGGGTCACAAAACCGAAGAGAAAACAAAAGATATTAAGAAGCCTAAACGGAAATCTCGTCAATCGGAATCCGAAAGCGAAAGTAGTGAAGAAGTTGCTAAGTCGAAGAGTAAACCTAAAATTAAACGCAAGGAAAAAGGAAACTCTAAACGAGCGAAGAAATCAAGGAAAGAGAGTTCTTCGTCTGAAAGTGACTCTGAAGATTCTTCGTCCAGTGACTCGGAAGATGATAGGAAGAAGAAGAGTAAGAAAGCCTCCAAAAAGAAGCTGGCAAAGAAATCTCGTAAGAAGAGGGCTCGCTCTTCAAGCTCAGATTCTAGTTCGGAGGAGGAAGTTAAACATAAAAGCTCCAAGTCCAAACAAAAGAACATTCCAGAAGAATCTGATGCCGATAAAAAGAAAAAAAGAAAAGACAAAGATGTTAGTGTCGACCGCTCGAAGTCCGAAAAGGCAGAGCCTAAACCAACCAAAAAGAAAAACGAAAACTCTGACGATTCCCATGATGATAGTTCTGAAAGTGATGAAAAATCTAGCAAGAAGAAAGTGGCGAAACGGGACTCCAGCTCTGACAAGGACGCACGTCGCAGCAGTAAAAAAGACACTGTCAAAGAAAAAGCTGCGTCCCCAGATACGAAATCCAAAAAGACAGAAGAGAAACCTGCGAAAGCCAAACATGCGGAAGAGGGTAAAGGAAAGTCGCGAGACGAGACCGAGAAAAGAGGAAAGAAACGCGAGAAAGATGAATCGTCCTCAGACAGCGATCAGGTGTCGAAAAAGAAAGCTAGAAAGAAGGTTTCGGAATCAGAATCCGAATCAGACAGTGATGAGCCTAAAAAATCAAAGAAAGCTAAAAAGCACAAAAAACACTCTAAAAAGCATAAGAAACACAAGAAACATAAGAAAACTTCTAAGAAGAAGGACGATTCTTCAGATAGTGACGAAGCGGAAGAGGAGGAGGAAGAAGGAAAAGTGAATAACGAGGATTTGGAAAAGAAGCTTCGTGAACGGGCGTTAAAGTCTATGAAGAAGCAGACCAGTGCGTCCGGGTCTGACTAGTCTGTCGTCCTTCATTTATAGATGTTTGTCTGTAAGTCGCTTGTGAAATAACGGCTATTTTAATTTCATTCATATTTACTAAAAGTTTCAGCAATGAAATAGGCATTATGTTAAGATAATTAATTCACTGTCACATTGTTAGCAATAAAATTTTATCTTGTCCATAATTGTTTTATTTATAAACTCTTGTGAATGTAATTAGTACATAGTTAAGATATGTTGACGATAATGTTCCAAGAACATTGAAATATAATAGCTTTGGGAAGTGCTTTGGTTACTTACACTACGGCGACAATAAATAAGTCTTAATTGCTAATTTGCATAAACAATTATTTCCTCGAGTAGCCTCTATAGCCGGTGACTAAGCTAGGAGTGATTCCGCTGTTGTAAATGTTGCCATAGCCAGGCCGCCTGTTGTAATATCCGTAACCTGTGTGGCCGTAGCCTTGGTAGCTTGGATTGTTGTATCCATAGTAGGAGTTGAGGCCACCATTGCCGCCGTAGCCGCCGTAACCTCCATAGCCTCTGTCGTTACTGCCCACGCCTCCGTAAGATCCTGGATAGCCCCTGTCGTAGCCGTCATAGCCTCCTAGGCCATATTTGTCGTCGCCGTATCCTGTAACGCCACCATATCCGCCGGTCCCGTAGCCTCCAGACCCGTATCCCCCTGCTCCGTAGCCCCCAGACCCGTATCCCCCTGCTCCGTAGCCCCCCACGCCGGCGTAACCTCCGCTCCCGTACCCGGACGCGCCGTATCCACCACCGTATGAGCCGGGATAGCTGCGGGACCCGTAGTCTGAGTAGCGGTCATAGTCTGAAAATTTAATAGTGTTGTGCTACAGTAAACACTTGACCTTGCCTGTTAGATTATACCTAACAATTTAGAGACAAAGGTTGGACGACATACGTACTCGTACGTATACCCTTTACATGGTATTCGTACCTACGTAGTTCTACATAGATATTTGATTGGTAAACTTGGTTTACCGAGTGATTTCCAAAGTTTACTTGAGCAATGAGGGTGTCTTAAGTGTTTATATTAATTATATATTTATCTGTATCTTCCGAAGAGTTACCTGTAGGCGAAGTGCGAATGCAATTAATCCTTCCGAAAGGGTTGCGTAAAAACTACCAAACGGATGAAAAATACAGATCTTTTTGTGTTCGTTAGTGTCGATGCAATTCTACCTACGCCAGGTTAACAGAAATGCTTCATATTCTTATACTGGGGTACTGGGCCTTTTCCCTGATATCATGAATTTTACTTACCTACCCCTCGTTTTCAAAATAGGCTCTAGTTTTTAAAGTGTTGTAAACAAGGACTAGGCAAATAAAGCTAAGTGGAAAGTCAACTTATTCTAAGATTAAACTAATAGGTAACTTACATGAACTAGCATCGGTGTTAAGATCAGACGCGCCGTCTTTCCCGGCAGCTGTTTTAGTTTCGGCGACATTTTCTGCAGGCGCTGCGTAGGCGCAGCCGATAACGAGTGGCAGCAATAATTTCAACATGATCTGCAAAACAACAAATGCTTATAACCCGCATACAAATTTGCATGATGAGGAAAACCCCATTTCCCAATTGTAATTAATGCGGGGCTTTTACGGGTTTAGTCGATTGTTTCGACAATAGCAACATCACAAGTCTTGGATAGATAGGTATTGTGATTCAGGGTTGGCCAGGCCTGAATTCAGTAATGCAATACAATTAGGTGAATTAGGCCTAAAAAGACGATTTAGTTGTTACTAATTGAAGTGTGATCTTTGTGCTGTTGCAGGACTATGTAGTTGCTCAGAGACGCCTTTTATTAAATAAAAAAGACTATGTTATCCCATAAGAATATCAGCTGAGTAATCTTTAAGCATATTGGTGTATAAATGATAAATGGAGAACGGGCTATTGATCAACCCTAACTACAGAAAGTAGAAAATTTGAATTTGGCCAGAAAATTCATTATCTAAATTGAGTTTACAATAGGGCAGGGGGTCTACATTCATCCGCTTAGAGTACTTACCTATGTTATGAGGTTAATTATTCATAGCCGAATTGAGCTATACCATACCCCTATGAATCTTTTAACGCGATTGTTAGATGTGCCACGCACAAGTTTATTACGGGACATTACTTTTTAACGCGATTCAACCTTACCTTTATCCGAACTTTGCTGTAACTTCGAATTAGTATCGTGTATTTTAATCGATGTTGTAGGTTCGAATATAGCGATTTTAATGCTCCAAAATCTTATTGACTTATTATTTATACTGTACAACTTATCTGGTGGTAGCGGAGGAAGGGACACGAATTCAATATCCGTTGCGGAACAATTTAAGGTCAAAGGATATAATTAAATTCGAATACAAATGCATTAGTTCTTGTCATAATTTGAATTTTTGACACTAAGTATGAACTGTGATATGTTCTTCCGCAATTGGTGGATATTTTTTATTGATTTCCTGATTAATATGTACCTATATTTAATATTCTGCTGTGGTATGTTAAGCCATCGTGGCTAGAAAGTGCGATTCACAATCCTTGTTCTAATTTCACCTATAGGTAGGTAGGTACATCTGAGTATTTTTTCAAAAGCACTTGTACAACGGCGAAGAAAAACATAGTAAGGAGACCGGCATGTTCCAAGAACCTTTAAAGGTAATGCGTCATCCGCCATTTAAGCATTTAACCCGCAGGTCTACTTCCTACATCCTGCTTTCTGCTAGGTATGCTTTGATTTGTGATATCATCGGCCAATTTGGTAAGGCCGATGAAAGTAGACACCTGCCTACATCTGCTTTCCGTATGCAGTGAAAAGGAACGGAACAGAGATACCTCTACACAAGAAGTTAAACTTCTTTAATTTTTAACTCTTACTTTATTTGAGTCCAACTACCATAGGTCCCTAAAAAACCGAAAAAACTTCAAAGGGTCGAATTGGAGTGTCGATATGTGCGCGAATTTAAAAAAATCGCTCTGAAGAAACATTTGTCAGCCAACTTCATTATGGCGTTTTTTGGCTGTCGGTGTGCGCGCGCATCGTTAAAACGAAATCGTATCGGTAGTTTTAAAAAAATTGCACAAAGTGTATAATTTAATGACCACTCATTCGTATTTACAAGCAAACTGCCACTCTACTTAGTCTGTGCAAACCGCCAATTAAGACAGCTAAGAAGTAACCCTTTGACCTCCGAAACAATAATCGACGGTTTGTTAGAACTAATGTTGTTCACATTATTAACAGCAGTTCAAGAACGAGGTAACTGAGCTTAAACGAGGAGTTTAAACGCGTGCGAACATACTTGCTGCTACCATTATAGGGCTGCCAAACTCGTAAAATACTGCAAGCAAAGTGCGCATAGTGAACAGTAGCATCTCCGTAACCGTAAACATCGTGTAAATACTAGCGAATATATACATAGAAAACTATTAGCACGGTAATATTAACTACCAGTATTTCGACTTCATACAAACGGACGATACGCGGGCTGTACCTACGCGCCTAGATCTCAGGGCGCGCTCGGTACGTGTTCCCAATGCAATCTCATAAGGTAGCCGAGTCGTGTAAGTCGCATAAGCCTTATTGTTTGTTTACGTGCTCGCAGCTGTAGGTATGAATTTCAAAGAAACGGCTCACTTAAATTACTGATAGATAATATTACCGTGCTATTAGTATAGTTATATTATGGTCTTTTAAGAATGACCACAATGGTTGTTCTTAATTTCTATACCTACATTTCCAATAACGCGACGTTACAGACTTAAAAAAATTCTAAAACTCGCTCAAAATATGCATTTCTCCTTCGGATGTGTTCTAAATTTCCAAAGATTTTCTAGCGTCACTGTGAAGTTATACAGACGCCGGTAGGTACTGCTTACTGCTGGTACCAAACACATATTCCCAAAATCTCGGACATTCGCTTAAAACTTGCATATTTTTTCTGTTACGCCGTTGTTGTTAATATTGTAAACACACATTATTTTAAATTTTATATTCGTTCATTTTTCCGGGATTTACTAAGACGCTATTGAAAAACTCAGATGGCGCTTTCCAAATTGTCCTTTCGACTTTTGCCACCCTTTTTTATTTTCACCATGTTGCATCTAACGTAGTTATAAGTACCTAATATGATACGTTTCTAAGTGAAAAGCTACATAATTTTCATAATAAAAAATAAATAGTTCGGTTTATATTTTGAAGGTCTAATTGCAAATTACTATTATTAAAAGCTATGCGATAACTGATACTATTTTCGCGCCTTTCCCCGTTTTAAAAAAGGTTCTACTCACAATTGAATAAACAATAGCCGCGGAGGTTGAACGTTTCCAGTAAATCACAAACACAGGTGGTACGATATAGACGGAGATGCGCTCTGCCTGAGTACGCATACGCCCGAACCTTTATAAACCGTGGGAGTTTTTGTCTTATAATTGACAATGGTCACTGGGGAGGTAATGAGTCCGTTTGTAGTCGAAGCGTCCTTCTGTCAAGACTCTATGACGCATGCTCGTAAGCGATGCAATAGTTCCAATGTTCTCATCTAGCAAATAATGGTGAGTCTATTCTCTGAGGACTGTTATTGTGCACGCATGTTCGTTATTTCCGGGGATATCAATGACAAAGCGAATATAGGAGGTTAATTGATTGGTATTGCTTCTGGATTTTGGAGTCTGACTCAATGTATTGTTTTGATTTCGGATAGTACGCCACCAATGTTGTAATATTAGTAACAGAATACGGGACATAGTCGACTTCAAGTCGAGATTACCACATAGTCCTGGATATATATGCTATAATAGTTAGTGGTTCACCTAGGTACTGGATCCAGCCCAGGTCATGACCTCATGAATCCCTCTCTGGATCCGCGCTTGGGTAGGCCTTATAAGTAGATAGAACCAACAGCGCTTAGCTTGCATTACCAAAAAATACACGGAATTCGTGTATTTTTGCGAAGCCTTTCATATCTGTAGCCTCTATACCCGGGCTTAGGCGCCCTTAGAGAAAATCCGCAACTGCTCCTAGGATATAACAATAACAATATTACTTACCTAATTTCGAGTCAATCATAACAAAGTGGCTAGAAGAACTTGGGTACTTATATTGAGAAGATATAAGAGATACCTATGGTTTATTAAGTCTCAATACAAAATAATTATTCAACTAAAAGTTACTTCAACATCATACACCAAATATTATTTTACATTTCAATAGGCGGCATTATAGCGTAGAGCAATCTGTTCCTTGCACAAATCAAGTAAGATATATATTGTTAGTTATATATGTACCTACTTTGTGTCGTCTATTAGACCTAATTAAAATTTGGTTATTTTTGTTATATTACTAGACTAGTTGTTATAACTGCTGCCACCAAGCTGGCCCAGTAGGTATGTGTGGGCGGATGATGCATGGCTACGAAAGATTTTTGGAAAATTCCGGTTTCCTCCAGAAGTTATCCTTTACCCTTAAATCCAGTGGTGAGAACAAAATGAAAAATACTCAGAGATAAGAGGTAGGGTACGAACCCACGACCTCATGATTGTTAATCGCACGTTCTAAGTTATCATGGCTTCTCTATTAAATTAAATTTCAATTGAAATTGTAAACAAAATACGTAAATAATTCCTCACGTCGCGGGCCCTGCCTAAAATATTCATGAGAGAACACAATAATGTAACTGCTTTGCAGAACACACCACTAATATCTATAATAAATGTTTATATAAGTATATGTGTATAAATATATTTATAAATATCACAATAATAGTTGTAGAACTATTTTTCCCCTAAAAGGGAATAAAAAACGGACCATGGTAATATCATGGCGTCGTTCATCTGTTATCACAAATTGTTTGATTATTATAAGCGGATAGTAACCAAACATGGAATACCATTTTGTTAAATAAGTTAGGTGCATGTCATGTACATCATAACATAGGAAATAATAATGGTATATAATAGTATATATAATAACACGTGCATAACTTAGAAGATGTAGAGATGATATTTGATGATTTGTTTTATTTCATGGTATTTAGTAGGTATTTTTTTGCTGGGGCCTTCTCATAAACAGCCCCCTAAATGTTCCCATTGCTGGGACTCGGGGCCTTCTCTCGCAATGAGAGAGTCTAGGCCTAGGTCATAATCCACCACGCTGGCCCAGTGCGGGTTAGTGGACGACACATGACTTTCAAAGAATCTAGGCACATGTCGGCTTCCTCACGATGTTTTTCTTCACCGTTTTTAAGTTAGCGGCTGGGGTCTTCACTTATGACATATTAATTCCTAGAACTTGTCCTAGAACTATAACTGCAAAAGGGTGGCAAATGCAATAAGTAAATTTTTTTTCTAGCTAGGTAACTAAGCACACGTGTTTTCGTTTTATCCAAACAAGGAAGAGGAAGCAAGTGGCGTATGGATAATTTTGGCGAAATTAGTGTATGTGACGTTTTAAAAGTTATACGCTTGGCTGGTCAGGTTAGAGGCCATCTTCACAAGGTCGCCTCTTCCCTGTTTTGTCGTTTTCTTGGACTTTCAAGTCCGGGTCTGATACATCGGGTGTATTACTAAATAGTGTAAGGTTTCATTTTTTTATCATCGATTCTTTAACACGGTTTCCTAACCTTTGCTCAATACTTTTGTTAGTGAGATATCTGTAAAATTTTAAATTTTTGATCGAAGTCACATTGTGATTAATTTAGCTTCATGAGGCATTTTTAGAATACTAAAAGAATTAAAAAAAATGGATGAAAATATTACGCTACCACGCACGGTTACAGTTTTCTTTTTTTTAGAGAAATCTGATAAACATAATAAATACACAATAAATTAGGCTTTTTTCACCCACGCAGTCAATGTTCATCGATAATTATTGTATTATTGTTGCTTCACAAACAGCGCTTTCGCCAAAAATTTTTTAGAATTAACGTTTCAGATAAAATACATGAATTACCATTTTGTTATTAAACTACGAGCCTGGATTTTTTTTGAACGTACTTATGTTAAGGGATAGCTCCGCTAATTGTGACTCGACTTCCGTGATTCTTGTTTAGTGGATCATACTCGTACTTTAGGTGGTTCCGTATAAATTGTATCGAACTTGGTTTTCGGTTTTTGAAAAATCAAGAAATATCTAAAATTTGCATACCGACATCGATATTATTTTTGTTTACTCTGAAACCTCGTTTTCGCAATGGAACAGTGTGTTTTGTTGGTTTCAACTCAAAATTTACGGAATTTAGTCGAGTTTAATTTTGAATTGAAAGTGTTTGTTTTTTTTGGAGTAAATTAAATTATGTTATCTAATTGTGAAAAGTTTTGTCAAGTTGATATAATGGTACAGGTGACTTCAAACATTTAACCAATTATAAAATCTGCGCTCCCTTTTATAAGTATGTTTCTAATACTTCTACGAAACTAACAATCTAAAACAATATGAACATAGCATCGATATAAACAATGCTAAAATTTAGTAAATGTGGACTGTAGTTGAAGATGGAGCGTCGCTAATAGTTTGGGTAATCTATCTTGGTTGAATCTTAAGGAGAGCGGAATTATTGTACTCGGGGGATGGTTTACAGCTAATTTGTATTCACAACCAAATTTAGACTATGAGTGCGGGGCGTCTTATTCACGAATGCTAATAGACTCAATACATAATACGAGTACTTCTATTGCGTTGGTATATTCTAAATAATATAAAAGTGTACTTAAAAAAAAATTACAAAACATGTTTGTTCCGTTTTCAAGCAAGAAAATTCCGGTTTGGCATAATTGCTCTAGTTTTCGGGGAGCATTTATATTGACTGGTGTCATTATTAGTGTATGACAATGAAGATAAACAGTGCGACAAAGTAAACAAAATGTCCAAAGAAGGACAAAGCTAGATGCTAAGAAACAGGGTTGTTACGGATGCGAAAATTTAGACATCCGATGCAGATGCGGATGCAGATTATTTGAAATTCACATCCGCGGATGCGGATGCAGATGCGGATTATGGGACTTTAAAAGAATAATCATTAACATTTTAAGTGCATAAATAACTGAAAATCGATTTAATTTTAACTTTTTATTTATTCAATCATATTTTTAGAAAATTACACAACTTTTTAGTTTTACTTATGACACAACAACTTCGAGTTTCATAATAAACAATCTTTGTTTAATACTTAAACTGACAAATTGGTAAATTATATGCAACTAGCAGCCCGCCCCTGCTTTGCACGGGTATTATGGAAAATAAGTATAAAACAAAATTATTAGACTTACAAATTTTAACACACACTCTTGGCAGAATTGCCATGCTTAGGACATAAGACAAAACAAACAATCCCAATCATCTGTTTATCATTTAAAACGCATGTTTTTTGCCTATTTTACTTTATTAAAAAAATGCGGGAGAAGCTCAAGGTAGGTCCTGAGAGGAGCGAGCTAAGCGAGGTCGTCGCCATAGCGAGAGGTTACACTCAAGGACATAGAGCTTCTGGCTCCAGGAGCTTACCCGGAGTCGTACCTCAGTGATAAACCATAATAGGACCAATTGTTATGTTTAGGTATTGTTATGCTTCTCTCAATATGTGCCTTTAAACATTATGCTAAGTTATGTTTATGCTATATACGGTAGCAAAAATTATGCGAAAACTGTTATGCGTTAGTTGTTATGGTATATTATCATTAGTCCTAAAAACTTTAGGCGTGTCTGGCGTCGTTGTTATTCCCCTTTACTTTTACGCATCAAATCAAAATTAAATCAGTAAATATTTAATTGTTGTAATTTAGTGTTAAAAATCTGCTAATGCCACCTACGACGTAGTTTATGGTTGTGCAATGTTTTATGTAGGTACTAAAGTCTATTAGTTCTAAATACGTACTAAATAGTTACGGCTGGTCTAGTCGGGAGAACGGCGGCGGCCGATCTGGAGCCCCGGTTTTAAATCCCACGTGCACCAGGCACCACTGTCTTTTCGGAGTAATATGCGTAATACCGCTAACTTAAAACGGTGAAGAAAAACATCGTGAAGAAATCGCCATGTACTTAGAATCTTTTGAGGTTTTGTGTCATCCACCAACCCGCACTGGGCCAGCGTGGTGGATTATGGACTTGACTCTCTCCTTGCGAGAGAGGGCCCCGAGTCCCAGTAGTAGGAATATTTAGTGGGCTGCTTATTGAATTTATTGACACAGCTAGATTTCTGATCGTCTCATCATCGTAGTCCTTAATGCTCCGTTTTATTCTACTTTAGTAGGTAGAATAAAGGGGACCTTTGGGGATGACCTATATCGTATCCTATCCCCCCAGCTCAAATTACACGCGCATCACTATTTTTTCGAAGGCATGTCCGTAATGCCTCCAATTTAAAACGGTAAAAGAAAACATCGTGAGGAAACCGAAATGGAATAAATTTAATGTAATACCTACTGTGTAGAAAGTGCGAGAAAACTTGAACAATAACAGTAAAGGTAGAATAAACTTATACAAAAGTAGTTCTGAAATGAACATTTTGATAGGAACATAAAAAAGTGTTACGAAAAAAAAGTTTAATATTTAATATCATTTGCGTCCACTACCTACGTAGCGAGGCGACCACGCGAATTAGTAGACGCGCGCGCGGCAACTCGTACTTACCTATTTCATAGCTGCGAACACCTCTCCCCCGTGCCTCGGTGTCCCCTCTATCGGTGTTGCGCCGCGCGGCGCCGCATTTTGATAGGATTGATATTTTTAATTTCGTTAAATATTTTGAATGGAATGTCCGACTTCAATAATTCAAAAAGTTATCAATGGGTATTAAAAGAGTCTTGAATAAGAAATAATTTATTTGGATAAGAATTAATACAAATGTGTTGATAACATGGTCTGAATTTGATAGGCATTTTTACTTACTTTTAAAATGTAAAAAAGTAGTTGTTGCGAGGTAATTACTGAAGTTAGATATATGGTCTCGCGAGGTTTTTTGTAGATTTTAATACGCTCTATAATATTGTAGAACATTGTTTTGGTCTATCATTGATACTTTCCGCAGCGTATGCGATGAAAGCCATTTTATGACTGTTTTTTTTATACCTTGCGTTGGTTTTAGTAAAAATTTACGTAGATATCTCATTTTTTTCGTGATAAACATAGCCTATGTTACTCAGTGATAATGTAACTTTCTATTGGAAAAAGAATTTTTGAAATCGGTCCAGTAGTTTTTGAGTTTATTCGTGCCATACAAAAATACAAAAATACAAATCTTTCCTCTTTATAATATTAGTATAGATAAATAGCAATATTGCAGCCTTCTCAGCTTCCAACCTGTTTCTTAGTGCATTATATATTAATCCAGCTCCACTAAATAATTGGACGCTAGGAATACTAGCTGGCGGAGGTGATAAATATCTGCAAGCTAATTTGGAGAAAATTTTAAATTCACAACCGTTAAATCTCCACCAATTTCACTAATTCGTCAATTTCCGAATGAAGTTAGCAATTACCAAAACAAACACGAAGCACGTGCTTACATGTAGTTACTTGTTGAAGTGAATCTGCATCCGTAAAAAGCTCCGCATTAACTGATGCGGATGTGAATGCGGATGCAGATGTCTTAATTAATGCGAATATTCCGCATTTGCGGATGCGGATGCGAATATTCGTAACACCCCTGCTAAGAAAGATCACTGTATGTTAGTACTGTGTGTTAGATGATAGTACTGTGAGGACTCAAGTAACTTTAATTTACGCAAAGCAATCATAAGCAGCTAAACGTTCTCACTCCTGGGACATGGGACCTTCTCTCGCAAGGAGAGACAAGGCCATAATCCATCACGTTGACCCAGTGCAGGTTGGTGGCCGATACATGATCTGGAAAGACTCTGGGAACATGTCAGTCACCGTTCTCCCGACTAACCAACCAAACTAAAACAGCCGTAACTTGCTCTAGCCGTAACTCTAAGCGTGTCCAATTCAATCTGAAATATTTAATCATCATTTATTACGTTTATACACAAGGGGGATTATTCTAAAATGTGTATTATGACAATTGATGAACTACATTCATTGAGTACGAGAGATGATGTAACATTTTGTTTGTAGCCACCATAAAAGTTTCGCCTCCCAATAAGTAGTGTTGTGCAATTAAACTTACTTAACGTTAACCACTTAAACATTTTATTGTTTGAGTCACTTCTGTGTTGGAATTACCTGGAATGTTACACAGGTGGGTTCATCGAAACCCGTGTCAACGCTAGAGGTAAATTATTACATCTGCATAATATTGAATCTGATCTGTCGCAGTCAGAAGAAAATGTAGAGTACCTAAAGGAGAATACTTATAGGTAATAAATAATAGAGGTATAAAAAAATGAGGTAAATATTACAAGTAAGTTGTTGGAACTAAATGGCATTAAGCTTCGACTCTGAACCTGACATCGGCATTTTAGATTAATCAATTAGTAGATAATAATATTATTATATCGTGTTATTAATTATATGTATAGTCTTACGTTGGCGCGAGTGAGTAAATAGGAATTATTAATTGCTGGATGTTTGCCGTGGTCTTATGCTATTTACTCACTCGCGCCAACGTAAGACTATACATATAATTAATAACACGATATAATATTATTATCTACTAATTGATTAATCTAAAATGCCGATGTCTGGTTCAGAGTCGAAGCTTCGTAACATCCCTGATATATACTACATAAGTGATCTTTTTTTTTAACTTTTAAAGGTTTACGTTTGAACGCATTCTCGCCTGATGGTAAACGTCGATGAGGTCTACGATGAAGTGTGTTTACATAGAAAAAATGTAGATATAGATAAATAATTTATATGAACTATATTTACATATAAATTATTAAATCAAATGGAACGCACCCTTAGATAATGTACTGGTAAACTATTTGAATGCACCCAAAACACATACGTACATATTTATTTGTTCTTCTAGTAGTTGGTTAGTTCTTCTATAGTATGAAAATAGTTGTTTTGGTAGCTGAAAAACATGATAATACGTATGCATAATGAGATACACACAATACATATCAACGCTACAGATCTGATGTCTAGCATTGCATTAACCCAAAGTAGTTGAAAAATAAAACATTAATCTGTAAAAACGATTTGACGTTTCAGAGTAAATTTGGTCATTTGATTGTGTACGGTATTGGTTCCATACAGTTACAATAGAGGAGGTTGGCCCAAAACGGGTAAGCTAAGGTAGGATGCATAAAAAACTACTTTTTTGTAATTTTAGGGGCTTTCATTTTAGTTACAGCTTATTTTTCTTTATTAAACATCAACAAATCAGTCTCAAACAGAAAAAAATGTCTTCTTTACTTGACAAAAAAACAAAAAACTGAACCTCTCATAAAACCCATTTTGCCCTGAGGGGGTGCCTAAAGCGGGTAAGGCTTTTGGGCAAAACGGGTAGTGATTACAAAACTGATATCAAACACCTAAAATTGACTTAATTATTTATCTTTTTAGTCTTATACCCGGGCATATAACACTTTTAATCATTCTTTAGTACAAAACTCAATTTAATTTAACGTAATCGGAATCAAATTGAAATTATAAAGCATTTCTGGCACATATCACGATAGTATGAACCTATGGTTGCATATTTCATGGGCCCAACACTCATAATCATCACATTTTATCTATGTCATATCATTTTATAATTTTGAATTATTAGCTCGCTATCTTCAGTTGGCTCTTGTGTTTCAGAGATCCAATTTTCTACAGTGTCAGTCATGTCAGTGTTTTCATAGTGCTTTGATAGTTCACTTTTCCTCAAGATCCTTTGAAATAGGGCAAATTGGGTTTGGGCAAGACGGGTACCCATTTTACCCCAACATGATTTGCCCAAAGACATACTTTTCTTTGATCATTAATAGCCTCGAAACCAAAGCAACATGTAACAAAACACTACTCTGAAACGAAAGTCAAAACATAAGATGATAATATAATCTGACTAATAAAAACGCTCAAGAAACTAGAATCGACTAAACAGCAAATAGTAAACGTCATAAATTTTACCAAAAACAGAAAATATTTAATGCAAAATTACCATGGGACCGCTTGGTTCAGATTCGTGAATTGACTGTCTGTGATTAGATGACGCGTACGCCATCCTTTCTCATGCACACACGAAATCCATAAGAGCGAAATTTAAACGGCTTACCCGTTTTGGGCGGGCTACCCGTTTTGGGCAGACCTCCCCTACCTCTTCTAAGCCATTATTCCGCAATACCGTACAAAAATCATGTGACAAGGAGAAATAATCGAGAGTTGCAACCCCCTATCTTCACCTGCACTCAGTTGGACAGCTTTCAAGTGACACCATAGTGCTGAATCTTATTATTTTATTTAAACTCTTCATCATCCATGTAGGATGATAGGAGGTCGCCTGGTGGTTCATATGACCTGTAGTCTATATGCTATTTCAAATGAACGCTGAAAAATAGTATTCTGATAACAGTAGTAACATTATAAAGAGAGAACGCTGAATTGGTCAATTGTGTTTATACGTGTAAAGGTACAAAATCTTCGGAACCGCGGCAAAAATATCAAAAAGTGGTCAAGTGCGAGTCGGACTCGCCCATGAAGGCTTCCGTAGCAGCAAGTAACATAATATAAAAGTTCTTGTAGTTCGTTGTTACTTAAATCAATGTTTTAAAAATAGTCAATTTATGACATATTAAAATAAAACTACTTACTAGCTCTCATTCAAACCAAGTTAATAGTTTACATGGTAATGTACATCATACACTTTTTTATTTTTGTCATTCCTTTATTTTAGAAGTTAGAGGGGACACACACACACACACTTTTTACCACTTTGGAAGAGGCCCGCAAACTATTCAGTTTAGATAAAAAATATGTTTGGAAAATCAATAGTATCATTTTTGATGACCTATCCATAGACCACACGTAGATATGGGTTTGATCAAAAAAAAAATTGTTAAGTTTCAGTTCTAAGTATGGGACACCCCTAATATTAATTTGTTTTTTTGTATCAAAATCTTAAGGCCAGGTATTTCTGTCAAAGTAGGCATATAACGCTGTCTTGTTCACTCGACCGTCACCAACCGCGGAATCGGTGCCACAGTGCAGAAATAACATTAAAATATTGGACTATGTAATTTAAACTCATTTTTTTGTTTATGTTTGTTTGTTTATGATAAGAGTTTTGTTGCTATATAAACGAAGAAATATTAAATTTATCTATACTCGTAGGTATACAAAACTCAACCTTTTCTTTTTTGGTCACATTATAAGTTGAGAACGGCTTTTCCAATTTCATGCATCTTTTTAAAATGTTTCCTAATAATTCACAAGTTCGTCAAAAATTTTAAAAAATGTGCTGAAACGTAATGAAAGGCCAGTAAAAATATAAGGTTTTTGGTCAACTTTGCACTAAATTTCTAAACCAATTTTTTTCTATGAGGTAAAGATAACTTACTGAGCATAAATAATGCAGCACTGGACTAGTTTGCATGTTGGGCATTCTGGACTCAAACCAAATCGTTTTTGAGATGTGTGATTGGTGCAGTTTTTGAGGCACATCTAAAATTACTTTTAATTACTAATAATTTTAATTTTGATTTGATTTTTATTGGAATTTTTTGTGTATTTTGCTGCTAAATGTGTTTAATTGTTAACTATGTTTTATTTAAGTTTTGACAGTGTAAATTATCAACAATATGGATTGAAATATCTGAAATAAATGAAATGTATGTGTGTATAAAATTACAAAATGCTTACAGATCCAGGTAGAGCTTCATACGCCAATTGAAAAAAAAAAAACTGTTTTAGCCGATATTTTGGAAACTATATATGTTGACAATAATTGTAGAAAATAAAATTTTGCATCTTTTGTTGCTAGTAAACTTTTTTTGTAAAACTTACCGTTTACGATTTATAACCCATTAAATGATACGGTTGCGATGATGCCGATAATAGTGGATGAAAATGATGTGGTCTACGATGGAACTTTTTTTTTTTTTTTTTTTTTTAAATAAAGAGTGACGAGACGATCTGGACATGTGCCTGATGGTAAGCACCAAGCCTGACACATAACAGCACAGTGACACGCAGCTATTGGAACATGAAGAGTCCAAATCATTACCTAGCACTGCACTGCGCTCGTCACCCAGAGATCTAAGATCTTATATCTCTAAGCCCTGTAATTTCTCTGAACATTGCCCTTCAAACCGGAACACAGTAATGTTCCGGTTTGAAGGGCAACTTGCTCTCTAATAGAAACAAACACAGTGTACCTCGTAACCCCAAGGTTCAAACCTTCGACAAAAACCCACTCTGGCAATGCGTTTCACAGCTTAGTTGTTCTTATTACAAAAGTGGAGACCAAACTCTTCGTTCAGCTCTTCAATCATGATGATGAACGTAGCTGTTTATTCGAGCAACGAGCAATATGATAGAATAACTTTAATTTAAAAAACCCGACTACAAAAAAAAACTACACGTAAAAAAATATTACCTACTATCTAAGGACACTTTGGCGAATAAGACTAGTCTTAGAATGTCTTAGTTACCAAAATCCGTCCAGCCGTTTGGAAGATATGTGGTAATAAAAGTTTTACAAACATAAAGATACGCGCGAAAAACATAACCCTTCTTCCATTCCGGTAAAAAGAGACATGTTTATACTACTGGGAACAGAATTCACATCTTATTTTTTTACATTGTTATCGTTAAATTGGACATAATAAATCGTAACCGGTAAGTTCGAAAAAAAAGTTTACTGGCAACAAAAGATGGGAAATTATACTCGGCTTCGTCCTCGAGATTAGAATGATAAACACTTGTAGTAACGCACAGCGGTCACCGTTATCGCACTATTTTGAGGGTATATTTTTGTTTAAATTCCCTTAAAAAAAATTTTTTTTTTTTGAAGGTAGGTTTACATCCACTTGGTCAATACCTGCTCTAGTGTCGTCATTCGCGATTCAGTGCTCCGCCGTTTCGCACACATACGTTTTACGAAGTGAAAATATCTTAAATATTTTTTAATTCAACTAAACCTTTAATTCAGAATGTCAAAAAAGAAAACGTAGTGATGATTATGAAGATTTATATAACCAAATAAAGAAAATCGAACAAAAATTACGTGATAAAACTAAGAGACGTCGCCGTGTACGTGTTATATCATCGTCATCCACGGACAGCTCGCCGCCGCCGGAACGACGGTCGGAACAAAGAGGTTAGTATTTAACTACACTATATGAGTAATACTACCGCTATATTATATTAAAATAATTGTAAAGTAATGTTCCACTCGGTATTGTGGGCAGCTTCAGAGGCTGTCTCGTGCCACTTGTGTAACATTGAACAAGGTATTGCGGGTAGCTTTAGGGGCTATCTCGTACCGCGTTTTATTATAATTTTATTTTGCTATTGACATGCAAAGAATAAGATCGCTTAGTGTACGGTATTGCGGGCAGTTTAAGGGACTGCCTCGTACCATATAGTGTGGCGGCTCGCCCTCGGGCTATCTCTGCTCCACAAGTACCAGGGCCGCGCTATCTTATAAAATTTAATGACGCGGTAGTGAAACACTAACTGAAATATTTACGCAATTTATTTATCAGTGTTGCGGGTGGCTTGTGGGGCCACTCCTTCACGTGGATATTGCATTAATCACACCCCGTATCATTTCATAACGCCAAATGGTGATATAAATGAAATAAAAGTTGCGTCTTATTACAGACCGCATAACTCTGAGCCCGGAGCCTGCATCGTGCCATGCAGAGCCGCCGCCGCCACACGCGCACGAGGCAACCGATGACTGCGTCACGCCCGTCGAGGAAGAGACACCTCTCATTACGAGTTAGACGCAGATCTACTGGAAATCCTCGGCATTGATCCGACAAAAACAGTTAACCTTGGCAAAGAAATTCAAAAAGACGTGGCGGTGCGATTTGAACATTCTGCAACTGCAGGGCTATCAAAAGATGATCGCAAAGAGCTTACTAGCAAATATTTAATACCTAGTAATTGCAAACTTATTGGTGCTCCGGCTTTAAATCCCGAGATCAAAGCTGCCTTATCTGAGACTGTCCTTAAACGAGATAAGGTTATCGAGTCAAAGCAGAAGCTTCTGGCTTCCGCTGTTTCAAGTCTCGGAGAGGCCATTACCAAGGTTCTTTCTTCCAAAGATAGGAATACCGATTTATTACGTCTTCTCGTTGATACTGGACGAATGTTATGTGACTGTCAACACAATGATACTGTCGCCAGACGAAACTTTATCATTTTCTCTGTTAAAAAGGAAATGAAAGAATCGCTTCAAAATACCAAAATAGAAGATTGTTTATTTGGCAATAACCTATCAGACACATTAAAAACCGCTAAGGCTATTAACAAGTCTGGTTCAGAGTTAAAAATTGTTTCCGCCCCAAAACCGACTAATATTAAAAAGAATTTACCAAGCACCTCAAAAAACTGGAAGAGCTCCAACCCTCCTCGCGTGCACCCACCGTCGACGACATTGAAGACCAGGGACAGGCCAGCGACGTCATCTGCGACAAAGGGTCCCCGCACGAGCTCCTCCAGACCGTCGCAGAGTCAGCGTGGCGCGCACAGCCGCCGCTGACGCCCCCGCCGGTAAACTATGCCGGCAGGCTTGCCGATTTTTACGAACAATGGACACTTGTTACTCACGATCCGATTATCCTATCATATATCCAAGGTTATACTATCCCATTTTCGCGGCCTGTGTATCAACAGCACATACCTCATACTAGAAGCTACTCTAGTCAAGAAAAAATGCAATATAAAGAAGCCATGACTAGTTTATTATCAATTGGTGCCATTTCAAAATGCCAACCATGTGAAGGACAGTTTCTATCTAGTACTTTTTTAGTACCAAAACCGAAAGGCAAAATGAGATTTATACTAAACTTAAAACAGTTAAACAAGTTCATTGACACGAAGCATTTTAAAATTGAAGATTTTCGTACAGCGCTTAAACTAGTCGAAAAAGACAACTTCATGGCAAAAATTGATCTTAAGGATGCTTACTTTTTGATAAAGATCCATCCAGATTATAAAAATATTTGCGTTTTGAATTCAACAAACAGCTTTATGAATTTAACGTTTTGCCGTTCGGGCTCAACACCGCACCATATGTATTCACTAAGATACTGAAACCAGTTGCTAAGCTCCTTCGTTCTGCTGGTCACTTATCTACAGTGTATTTAGATGATTGGTTTTTAATAGCACATACCTATAAAAACTGTTTAGATAATGTTACACAGACCACAAAGCTTTTGTCGTCTTTAGGGTTCATTATAAATGAGGATAAGAGTATTCTAACTCCGAGCAAGTGCTGTTTGTTTCTTGGGTTTAACTTCGACTCAGAAAACCTCCATGTCAGTCTGCCATCAGAAAAAAATTGTCTCATAAAAAAGGAAATACAAAAATTCATTTCCATAAAGAGGTGCAAGATAAGAGAACTTGCACGTTTTGTAGGCCTTTTAGTTTCAGCCTGTCCGGGCATCGATTATGGCCGGTTGTACACGAAATCACTCGAACGTGTAAAATATCTTAGCCTACTTAATAATAATGATAATTATGACAAATACACGAATATTCCAAATAATGTTTTGCCTGACATTTTATGGTGGGACCATGCAATTTCACATTCGGTAAATAAAATTAAGCATGACTCTTATGACTTGGAGATTTTCTCAGATGCTTCAACTACGGGGTGGGGGGCTGCTTGTGGCGAGGATAGTGCTAGTGGTCAGTGGGGCGAAGACGAACGTGCTATGCACATCAATTATCTAGAAATATTAGCTGCATTTTTTAGTCTGAAAATATTTGCTAAGTCATTATCTAATTGCTATATACTTTTGCGGATTGATAACACGACCGCTATATCATACATCAACCGGATGGGCGGCATCCAATACCCACACCTTACAGAGGTAACTAAGAATCTGTGGCAGTGGTGCGAGTTACGACAAATACACGTTTATGCTTCCTATATTAGATCTGTCGATAACACAATAGCCGATGCTGAATCTAGGCGCATCCATCCCGATATCGAGTGGGAATTATCATTAACAGCTTTTAATGAAATTGTAAAAAATTCGGATTTCCGAGATAGACCTTTTGCAAGTAGGGTAAACAACAAATGCGATACCTACATTTCATGGCACCGTGACCCAGACGCCTTTGCTGTTAACGCTTTTACTGTCAGCTGGGCGCAGTTTTATTTTTACGCCTTTCCACCATTTTCTGTCATTTTAAAACCTTACGTAAGATAAATTCTGATGGAGCTAAAGGGATTGTGGTAGTGCCGTGGTGGCCTACCCAACCCTGGTTTCCTCTTTTTAAGAATATGGTATCATCTGAAATAGTTTTCTTTAGTCCTAATGAAAACGTGATTATTTCTTCTTATTCCAGCAATCGCAACATGCACACCAAGATTACCCTGGCTGCCGCAGTTTTATCCAATCGGCGTTTATAAAACGAAATGTTCCCCTTTCTGCTATAAATATAATGTTAGCTTCCTTGTCGGAAAATTCTATTAAACAATACGATGTTTATTTAAAGAAATGGCACGCCTACTGCCTTCAAAATAAAGTTGATTTTTACAAAGCGCCAATTGCAAACGTAATTAATTTTCTCACAATATTGTACAATGATGGTGCTCGATATGGAACTCTCAACACTTGTCGTTCCGCTGTATCGTTGATCGTGGGTGATCACATCGGACAAGACGAGAGCATAAAACGTTTCTTCAAGGGAATTTTTCGACTACGGCCTCCTGTCCCCAAATATGATACAACCTGGGACACTTCGATTGTTTTAAATTATTTACAAAAACAACATCCTTGTGAAAATTTATCTTTAGAGATCTTGTCTAAAAAATTGGTTACCTTACTCGCCTTAGTCACGGCTCATAGGATGCAAACCTTGTCAAAATTAATATTGACAATATATCGATTACAGAATCCCGTATATGTATTAAAATTACGGAGCTGATTAAAACCAGTCGAATTGGGTCTTGCCAACCCATATTAGTTCTTCCTTTTTTCAACGAAAAACCGGAAATATGTCCTGCAAGAACGTTGCAGTGTTATTTAGATAGGAGTGCACCCTTGCGGAAAAATGTCAAACATTTATTTATTGGTTTAAAGCGACCACACACCGCCGTCTCCAGCCAGACGTTGAGCCGCTGGGTGCACGGCGCGCTCAGCGCTAGCGGCGTGCCGGCGGCGGCGTACAGCGCGCACAGCGCGCGGCACGCCGCCGCCTCGCGCGCGCACCGCCTCGGTGTCAGCCTCGACGTCATTAGGAGGACCGCTGGCTGGAGCGGTACTTCTAACACGTTCTTCAAATACTATAATCGGCCTCTAATTACAAACAATACGGATTGTGAAACATTTGGGCGTGCCATAATTGATGGAAATGTTTCTTAAATCAATAATTAGAATACCTTGGTTTGATTATTAAATAAAACTTTTTCTTTTTCAAACTGCTTATTATTGTATTGTATTCGATTAAACATTTGAATATTTTACGTTTGTCTCTAAAAGTCTACAAGTGTTTATCATTCTAATCTCGAGGACGAAGCCGAGTATAATTAGTAATTAAACGAACTTACCAGTAAGTGAAGTTCGATTGTAATTATACGAAGGCTTCGTCCGAAGAGATTAGAAACCCACCCTACTTGCTACACTCTACTACACATAGTATAGCTTCCATCAAACAAGACTGTTCTACCCAACCCTAGTCGTAAAATATTCACCAATTGCCTCTAAACTAAATGACGACACTAGAGCAGGTATTGACCAAGTGGATGTAAACCTACCTTCAAAAAAAAAAAATTTTTTTTAAGGGAATTTAAACAAAAATATACCCTCAAAATAGTGCGATAACGGTGACCGCTGTGCGTTACTACAAGTGTTTATCATTCTAATCTCTTCGGACGAAGCCTTCGTATAATTACAATCGAACTTCACTTACTGGTAAGTTCGTTTAATTACTAATTATATTTTCTACAATAATAATAGGCTTTATAACTTTTTCGGAATATCGGCCAAAAACGTTTTTTCGAGCTGGCGCTTGAAGCTCCACCTGGATTTGTTATTATTTTGTAATTTTATGCTTAGGAAATGATTCTAAACCTTATATAAAAAATACAAATCGGAAATTTAGTACAGAGTTAAATTCTACGAGTAATTTTACTGCCTAAAAGGCTTCTTATCAAATTTGGTCGAGTGTCTAAATTTCATTTTAAATAAGTTTTAAATGAACGAAGTTGGGTTTTTTAGGGCTTCGTAGACACATTTTAAAATAAACGTTATGTCTGTCCATCCGTATGTGACAGCCATTTTTCTCCGAAACTATAAGAAGTATACTATTAAAACTTGTACATGTACTCACATGTATTCTATGAACAATATTAACATTTTCATACAAAACAAGAAAAAACAATAAATTTTGGTGGTGTCACAAACTAGGAAAAGAAGAAAAAAAAATTCTATCATAACCATACATGTATCTATGGATAGGTGTTCAAAAATTGTATTGAAGTTCCTAACATTTTTTTTCTAAACTGAATAGTTTGCGCAAGAGTCTCTTCCAAAGTGGTATAATCTATATGTGAGGACTTTTCTTCCAAGTACTAAGTACCTTACTACCAAAGAATTTACCTAAATGGCATAAATCTAAAAATATAAATGCAAGTTAGGTATCATAAATGATACCTAACTTGCATTTATATTAGGAGATTTACGCAGGGGATTTCTCCCCTTCTCATTATTTCCTTATCCCGATCTCTGATTTGACGGACGAGTATTTTACCGATACTTATCTATTTTCCATTGCATTGCATTGAATTTACTGATGTGTTATCGACGTCAGTTTTTTGAGACTCCCCCAATTGGTCTACAACATAAAGTAAACAGCGTACTAATTAGTATCAGCGTCTATTTGCAATTCCAATGATACGGTATCAAAAATCAAGATCATAGCGTGCTTCACTATTAATACCTACTGATAATGTTATACTGTGGCACTATGATCGTAATATTTAAAATTTATTGGTTGTCAAAATTGCAAAATCAAGCACAGGCCCGTCGTCCGTGAGCGCCGAAACGCGACTGATCAGACCTGCCGAACGGCGCGCTATATACATGGTAGATATTAAAACATAGTGAATAACTGATACTTTTTATCAAGTCAAACTCTGCGAATGCATCTATAACTTTTTAGTGGCTTTCGTTGAGTACAAAAATTTAGTAAAAAATCATTAGTTTAGTCATAAACTTAAAAAAACCTTTTGAAAAGGGGTAACTTTGGGATTTTTTTTCTATCAAGTAAAATTCATTAAATCGTGTTATTGACTGCGAATTGCACTAGATTAGATCCTTAACTAATACTTTGTTTTTTCAGAGTTTAAAACACTATTTTAAAGGTCTTAAAGTTGTTTTAAAAATTCAAAATTACGGCCCACACGCCCTTAATGCGGTTTACAGATTACATCTACTTACCAAGTTTCAATAGTTTAGTTTCCTATAGTTTCGGAGAAAAGTGGCTGTGACATACGGATGGACAGACAAACAGACAGACAGACATGACAAAAGTCTATATTTTATGAGTATAAATACAATTTGATAATCTTGTGACCATTTTTTGTGGATTTGATGATCTCGAGACGGAGTAATTGTTTCATCATCATCAGCCGCAAGACGTCCACTGCTGAACATAGGCCTCCCCCCTAGATTTCCACAACGAACGGTCCTGCGCAACCTGCAACCAGCGGTTTCCAGCGACCTTTATGAGGTCATCTGTCCATCTAGTGGGAGGCCGTCCAACACTGCGTCTTCCGGTACGTGGTCGCCACTCGAGAACCTTTCTTCCCTATCGGTTGTCGGTTCTGCGAGCGATGTGGCCTGCCCATTGCCACTTCAGCTTGCTTACTCTTTGAGCTATGTCGGCCATTTTCTTTTTTTTTTTAGTAATTGTTTAGGGTGGATTAATTCGGAATGGGTCTCTAGCTCTCTAGATTTGATAAGAATGTGATATGTTCAGTGATTTCACACACTTGTTAAGTACCATCTAGGTAGTTAGGTGGTAGGTAGAGATTTAACATTTTTATTTCTAGGAAATATATTTTTATTAGATAAGTACCTATTTTAGACTCTAGGTAGCTACCTACATTGGTCCAGAGCAGAGGGCGCAGGGTCCTACTAACCTGAACTAATTAAGTAACTGTAATGATTTTTATTGGCAAACAATGGAGGAGGCTCTTACCCATACAGGGGGCCACATAACGAGCATAGATAAGAAAACTGTGCGCTTAAATGTGTGCGCTTAAGACCGCACGGCAGAAGTGAAAACTAAAATAAGAAATACTTAACTATTTAAAGACTACTATATCATTCTAATAATTAAAATTGAAAACAATTTATAAATTGAAATTGAATATACCTCAGCAACACGAGAATAACATGTGGGGAAATAAATGAAAAGTAGCTATGGCCAAGTTAAATTGAAAAAAAAAATACGCGGTTCGGAAATAGCGTTTGACTAGCAAATTTTTTAGTATTTGCTATTTATTTATTTTGTGGGTATTTCCCTTAAAATGCATAAATATGTTGTGTTTAAAGTGTATGTGTAAGTGCTGTGATGAAAATAGGTATCATTTTGTGTATTTACGTAGTGTAAGTGCTGTGATAAAACAGTAATACCAGTATATTATAACAAAAACTTTTTTGCAATGAATGTTAAATGAATGCAAATTTAATATTTCGTGATAAGTTCAATTAATGACATTAATGTGGTAAGTACCTAGAAGTTAATGTCGCTATAAAAAGAAGTACACAGGGACTATATTATCTTTCTTGCTCTGACGCGCTTGTTCACTGTATTTTGTTTCTCGCTCTAACATCCCGAGTTTACCCGAAAAGCTATTATCATACCCTTGATGATGATTACAAATTTTCAATTCACAGCCCACGAAAATTCTATGTAGGCGAACCCAAAGAAGTTTTCACTTCAAAAAAAAATACTATACTTATAAGTTTATTGTAATGAAATGTTAAGTGGAAAATATCGCTATAATAATAATGATTTTTAACCTACTTCAAAAAAGGAGGTTTCTCAAGTCGACCGTATGTACTCGTATGTTTTTTTTTTTTTTATGTGTGTTCGCGGATAACTTCGTCGTTTATGAACCGATTTTGATGATTCTTTTTTTGTTGTAAAGGAGATATTCCAAGGGTGGTACCATGATAAGGAAACCAGGATCTGATGATTGTATCCTAGAGAAAACGAGGATAACTTTCGAAAATTGTAAAGTTGACTAGTGCGTTAGTTAAGTTTTTGCTTGAGCATTTTAAAGCAGTATAGTTTAAAGATGGTCTGGAGTCGATCTGATGAGGAACGGGAAGACGGTCGAGGAACTCCTCGACGGTACATAGTAGTTACCTTGTGTTTGGGCTCGATGAATTTGTATTGATGAGAACTTTTTACATAGATGGGTTGTGACTGTCATTAGTGGTCTGATGATGAAGATAAAGGACAGTCAAGGGAATTTCTTAACGGTTTACAGGAACTACCCAGTGTTTGGGTTTAATTCATGTATTGAGATTTCAACACGAAATCGTGTAAATGCATTAGTGAAAACTTGTTTAGCACTAAAAAGGGTAAAATAAACTATTTTTTACAAAAAATTAAACCGACTTCAACACCACAAATAGGCACTCAAAAGCGAAAAATAATTTAATATAGGTAATTATTATAACCTCTACTCACTCATCTATATGAAGTCGGTGCCAGCCAAATCTAACAGGTAGTAGATAGATACTACTTACCTATGCCTACTTACTTACTACCTCGTACATAGTATATCTACTAACTTTTTAACTAGCCTGGCACCGACTTCATATGGATGAGTGAGTAGAGGTTATAATAATTACCTATATTAAATTATTTTTCGCTTTTGAGTGCCTATTTGTGGTGTTGAAGTCGGTTTAATTTTTTGTAAAAAATAGTTTATTATAAATTTTATTGTTACATTCATTTATGTATTTAACTTTTATATTATGTATGTATGTATTAGGCTATATGTAGATATATTTTTATTGAATTACACCACCCACAGCACTTACACGATTTCCATAACTATTAGTCCATCCATAGGTTGCTTGAAAGAAATCGCTTTAAGCGATTAGGCCATCCTTTACTCTGCGTAATTTATGGTCATTATTCTTTAGTTCTAAGATTTATTGTGTAAATTTGTGGATGTAATGAAGAATTATATTATTATTATGATACTTGCATACGTAACTACATATAACATATTATACGAATCACTTAAAATAAATATATTTTAAAGTTGAACACCTGAAAGCATTCCGTGTCCTTACCAAAATCGTAGATAACGAGAATTACATTTCGTACACAGTATTAAAGTATTCGCAGAATGAACTTTGCTTTTGTGGTGTGCAGATAATGAGCATTGTTTGGTAACTACTTAGTGGACAATTGCTCAAATACATCCTAAAATTGCTGTTTTTATCTTAACATTTGAATAAAGCGAGCAAAGAAGCGAGTACCTAGATATAAACCAAATGTATACTCCTACCGCTCAATTGAAGTGTACATTTATTTAATAAGTACTTAAATAATAAATAAATAAATGTTTTATTTTCTCTCACACGGAAGGTTTACATTTTTTAATGTTTTATTCAAAGTAGGTATACTTATATAGATTATATACATATATGTATATGAGAGAATGAGTGAGAGAAATCATGGTGGACAATTCACACACAACATCATCTGGCCCCAAACTAAGCAAACCTTGTACCACAGATTTCTAAAACAAAAGGCCTTGTACTATGGCAACCAGAAAGTTGATATAATAGAATAGAATATTCTATTCTATAATTCTATTATATTCTATTCAAACCTTGTACTATGGCACCCAGGTAGCTGATATAATACTTCTAGTACCTGGTTGACCGAGCTTTGCTCGGTTTTTTTTAAATGATATTTAGGCAGGTACGAATTACGAAGTGATGACTTACTTAGACCTACTAAAAGGCGCTAAGTATAAGATTTTCTCAGAAAAAAAAGAACAAAAAGAAAAGGACCACCAGGAATCGAACCGGAGCCTATTTGACTCCGAGGGCGAGCATATTCCGTCTGAGCCATTTAGACTTTAAGAACAGTGGCGAAATAAGTTATCGTATTCTAATGATGTTTTAAAATAAATAAAACCTAGCTAGATCGATTTATCGTCCCCGAAACCCCCCTGTATACATAATTTCATGAAAATCGTTCGAGCCGTTTCCGAGATTCAGATTCTATATATATATATATATATAGATATATACAAGAATTGCTCGTTTAAAGGTATAAGATAGTTGTAAATACATATAATATACATAGGAACACTCAGGCACAGTACAAATATTTGGATTCATCACACAAATACTTACACTGGGTGGGAATTGAACCCACGACCCTCGGCTTCGGAGACAGAGTTACCAGAGAGACCCACTAAACAAGCAAGAAGCGTGTTTGTCGAGAGGCCTAAGGAACCGACAATGTATAGGATTCACACTTGTAAAGTAGTCGTACTGTATTCAGATGCGTCGTCGAATCAAAATGACGCGACATTTTAGCATGGTGTCTTGAGACAAGGTCGGAATTCATAACGTCCCATGGCATCATGAGTCATGGTCATGGTGTGTGGTTCCTATGTATTCAATTATATGTATAAGTCTATATATTTATATTACATTGTAATATAGTGCTTGTCCGTGTAGAAAATAACCATTCCCTACGAATTATTGCATTTTTATGGGATATAATGCTTAGGTATGCTGTATACGTACTATTCCGGAATCAAATCTACCACGTTCTGAATTTCGGCATAAAATAACTGAGAAAGAAACATTCCAGCTTTCACATTTATTATATTAGAAGGAACGATAAACATAATTTTTTATCTTTGTATATTATACTGGTATTTTTTTCATGTACCTATTTAATAAAATAACAAATATTTCTAGTTACAAAAGCTACCTTAAAATCTAGTTGATTTAGAGAAAAAAATTGAGCCGAAAATTTTTCCAACTACTTAGATGATAATTACTATAAATATTATAAAGGTGAATGTTTGGATATTTGTGACTCAATCACGTCGTATAGACTAAATGGATTAGGCTTGACTTTGGTATTCTTATATCTAATAGATTATTATAGCTTAGATAAAAAGTTGCCAATATCGTAAAGGTTAATTTATGTCCAAATTTATATTAGTAGTTAGTAGTAATGTATAGTAGAAAGGAAAACTTATTTCTCTAAACATATCTGCAAGTACGCAACCTTACTCTAATCAGGAGAGTCGGTATCCACTTGTCTATTCAAGTGTCTCTATAACAAGTACCTAATATTGGATCCCTTTTTGTTGAATTAGCTCAGGGGACGGTCTTTTGAAGAACCCGTCAACAAAATAAGTGCTTACCGTACCTACATTATACCCGTTCTTATAAATATGTATTTAGGTACTGAAAACTACGTCAAATACGTCCTCAATTCTGTTTTATCCATACCTATAAAATAATATACATCTGAAGAGTTTGTATATTTGAACGCTAGGATCTCGGGAACTACTGGTACGAATTGAGAGATTCTTTTAAAGGTTAAGATATTAATCATATTAATTAATATCTTAATAATAAAATTAATTATATTAATATCTTAATATTCTAAATATTCTAAATATTAATATATTAATTATATAAGTTAAGATTAGTATGAAAGTTAGATAGTCCATTTATCGAGGAAGGTTATATAGCATTACGCTACTATCAATAGGAGCGGAGCATGAATGAAGAATGTAACTTGTTACATTCTTCCTAGGGAAAAATAATATTCCTTTTTGAGAGCTTTCGTACCGTGCGTTGACGTGATAGCATGTGTCTAAAATTGCGTCATTATAAACCTTTACTAATATATATAATTTTTTTAATATATTTTTAATATAATATATAATTTTTTTAAATCTGAGCTGGTACGGCCAATTTTCGACAGCTGGCGTAGCAGGTAGGTGAAGAGGTTTTTTGTTTGAACGCGATATTCTCAGGAATTACTGAACCGATTTCAAAAATTCTTTCACCGTTATCCCTGAGTGTTATAGGCTGTATATATTGAAGTCTGTCGGGTCCGCTAGTTGGACATAATATATGTAAATATGCATCACGGGCGAAGCCGGGGTGGACTGCTAGTTAGGGTTACGTAGCAAAATACGGGACCCTTGTAGATTCGTCATGTCTGTCTGTCTGACTGTCCGTCCGTATGTCACAGCCACTTTTCTCCGGAACTATAAGAGCTATACTATTGAAACTTGGTAAGTAGATGTAATCTGTGAACCGCATTAAGATTTTGATACAAAACTCGAAAAAAACAAAAATGTTTAGGGGGTTTTCATCAAAAAATATATAGAGGTTTCTAATATTTTTTTTCTAAATTGAATAGTTTGCGCGAGGGACTCTTCCAAAGTGGTAAAAAGTGTCCCCCCCTGTAACTTCTAATATAAGAGAATGACGAAAATAAAAAAAAATGTAGTATGTGCGTTACCATGTAAACTATCAACAAAAATTGGTTTGAATGAGATGTAGTAAGTAGTTTAATTTTAATACGTCATAAATTGACTGTTGTTAAAACACTGAAACAAATTATATTGTTAAAGTAATAACGAACTACAAGAACTTTTGTATTATGTTACTTGCTGCTAGGGAGGCCTTCATGGGCGAGTCCGACTCGCACTTGACCACTTTTACTTTTTAATATATATTGAAGACGTCGTACATGTTATATACACTCTCATGTTTTTTTTTAATAGTCAAAATTAAATAATGTTTCAGTTCTTTGATGTATAAATTGATTGCAAACGGAATGTTTTTTTTAAGAAAAATGAATTAAAATGACGACTAAAGTTCATAAACAAATAGTTGGGCCTTGTTGAAGTTATGCTCTTCAATTATATAAACTATTTTTCAATAAAACCTTTGGAACAAAAACAAAATCTATGCTAGGAAAACGGACTTCTATTCTGGGGATATTTATTATTTATTGTTCAAGTTTATAAGTCTTTGCGTTAGCCAACGTTAAGTAGGTAGTAGTTCGTAAGGTCAACTGTCATAGGACACAGTCATCATATCATAGGATGAAAAACACAATCAAATGATATCGTCTTTCAATCCTACTATAATATTGTAAATATCAATATTTGGATGTTAAGATGTTTTTTTTTTCAATCACGTCTTAACGGCTGAACGGCTGAAATTTAGGAACACACTTAGATTAATATAGTGTGGAAGAACACATAGGCTACTTTTATTCCGGGAAAATAACGGGAACGGGAACTACGCGGGTCAAACCGCGGGGCACTGCTAGTAGGTACTTAAGTTGAATTGCGATGAGGTAATACATACCTCCAGAGGTATAACGCGTCGCTGTTTGTGGAAATCACTTATTTTATAAAGGTATATATATGTACATATATTCATAATTGTACATTGAATCGTATTTCTTGTTTTACAAGAAAATAATAATTGCAATTTTACAAAAGGATAGGCTCGCAGTGACCCGTGAAGCTGCATTGAACTCACGGTCATGCATGGTGAGTCCACGACATATTATGTAGATACCTACTCGTACCAGCGACGCACACGCATGTTGTGGTTTAAATACGTACTTTATAGGTAGGTACTTGGGGCAATGCGTTATTTTGAATGCTTTCCCATATAAATATTAAACTTTACGGTTAAACGGATTTTCACTCTGATCCGAGGAAAAAAATTCCAAAGAATTGGAGCAATCAAAAACTTTATAGTGAACCAAACTACGTACTTATATACTACTTAAAAAAAAACAATTAGGTTGGCTGTAGAATAATGGATCCCGACTGTTCAGTTGTTATGAAATGAAATCTGGAATAAATTACTTTTAAATGAAAAAAAAAGAGATCAGATTAAACATCCATAGTAGGTACATTAAATTGAATAAAACAATAATAATTACATTAAAATGAATTGAATTGATAAATTAAAATTAATAAAATTTTGAAAAATTAAAATTATAAGATGAAAATCAATAATAGTCCATAAAATTATGCTCCTTTATTAGAATATATTTCATTTTCTACAATAGTATTAATTCAATAACATAGTATAGAAAATTTTAGACTACCAGAAACCGAAGTGCTTGTTCTATTCTTTTCAGTTTTTTTTAGTATGTAACTACGTAGTTTGGTTAACTTTTTATGCAGTCGGGTTTTTGAGTTTTTACGTTATATATTTTTTATTTTATACTTTTTAGTTATGAACAATGCTATGAATGTTATTATGCTCAATATAGTATGCATCCTTTGGTTTTCGACTTTCAAATGTCTTCGTTTCTACTGATATGATATGTAGGTTTTTCTACTTCATGTGATTTGTATAGTTTTGTGTAAGTACCTTTTTTAATCGGATATACATAGATAAGTGTAAAAATGTATTTTTGCTATGATTGCTTTACTATTTAGGATTAGTTGTTTTGTTTCTCTCTTTTGTTTCATTGTTGTTATTTAATTTCTGTGTATAAATTAAGGGCCATTTTGGTATGCCATCTCCTATCCGTGCACGGTTGCCTGGTAGAGATCGCTCTAAGCGATAAGGCCGCCAACTAAATCGCTAAATGTAATATTATTATTTTTTAGTTTTGTATATTTATTTTGTTGTGGCTTTTTAATAAAAAGTTTTTGTATTGAATTGTATTGTACCTATATAATCATAGATTTTCGATCGAAGTTGAGTACTAAATCGTTTGAAGTTGGAAATGGGCGACCGAGGCGGAGTAATCCAAAAGCAATTCCGTGTTCCCACCATCAGCGTCAGAGTTGAAACCCCATGGAGGTTTTAGTAGATAGAGGCACCATATCCATACATGGTATGGAGTGCAACATAACCTCGCCGTTTCCCCCGGGCGGTTGGGTATGCGTAAATGCATTTCCTCTAAGTACGAAAAAAAGGTAGTCCAATATATCTACTTATACTTTAGATACTTTAGTATATATTATGTCCATCCACATTCACAGGTACAGGTGTTATAAGAAGTTTTCTGCTACCTCAAAACCTATAAATGTGAGATTGGTTGTTACTCAACTTTAAATCGATACACATCCTAAACGGTCAGCCGAATCGAAAAACGTTCAGAGAAAGCTAAAATACATATTTAAATACCTATTCAACGATACCCCTCTTGATATAGTTTGTTGAGTTTATTTTTTATATAGTGCTTCAAAGGATCATACGTACATACAGATGTATACAACGTGTGGCGGAAAGGTCTAACAATGTTTATTGTAGTTCATCTATACTAGGTATCGAATCACATATGTGAATATTAGACACGAAAGCACAATTTTTTTCCCATACAAAGTTAAAATGCGTTGTTTATTATTTTATTTGACAACCCTAATCCCGGCGGCGCGGCGCGGTCACTGACCGCCGGCCGCCGCGCGCCTCTCCGTCGACGCACGCCGCGCCGGCGCCGCCGCGCATCTCGATACGATCTCAATACAAAGATGTGCCCTCCCAGACTTCAGGGCGCACGGAATCATGTCAACGATGGGAAGAGTGAGCTCACTCTTTCCGTTCTAGTCGGTTGTAGGAAGCGGTGGACGCCGGACGTTTTTAACTATCACTATTCGTAGTCAACAACCAAAATTAGTAGAACCACAGCATATCTTGCCGCTAGCGATTCTAGGGGTCAAGTAGATTGGTTGTTTGTAAACCTCTTACGATATACACAGAGACGCAGTTTATGACCAATTTTGAAGGTGCTCAGGGCGCATCCATTCGTTTATATAGATGGGTTGAAGCTGGTCAAATTTACATCAAACTTTAACTCGTATTATCTCGCGATCTAAAGTGCTGAGGGGAAAGAGACCTTCGGAGATGAAGTCCACATCAGTGTTGGAATGACCTATTCAAATATTGTTGGACCTTTCCGCCACACGTTGTATAGAGTGATAAACAATCCTAGGCGTCGCGCAGTCGGGTAAAAATATGCCTAAGTGTCTTACTATGTTTATCACTACTGCCTGGCTCACTTCGTTGGGCGTTAAATTTAACTATTAATATTTAATATGCTGTAAGTACCAGAGAGTGGCGGGAAGCGGATGGATGCGGAGAGCCGAGGACCGGATTTGGTGGCACAATATTGGAAAGGCTTATGTCCAGCAGTGGACGAACATGGGCTGACAATGATGATGATGATGATGATGAAGTACCAGACTATTTTGAATGCATTATCAAGCCTTAATGTTCCAAAAACCCGCTATATAACGACCTTCACCCAGCTGTTTACTTGATGAAAAGTATTTTATATTCAATTTAATATGTCAAAAAATTCATTGCAAATGGGTTGTCTAAAAAAATTTCAGTGCAAAATAGTATTAACATATATAATACAGAATATGATGTAGAATAGATAGAAGAATAGACCAGTGGCCGATCACTCGCCCTTGGTGCAATGCACTAAGTGCTTAGGCTTTGGTCATACAAAGGCGATCTGTCGGGAGAGGGACGAGTACTGCAGTCACTGCGGAAAGGCTCACTCCTGGAATCAATGCAAGGCAAGGAAAGAAGACCTGCCACCTAAATGCAAGAACTGCGCGATTGCTCATCCCAACAGCCCCAACAGGGAACTCGCTCACAATGCCTTTAATAGTGAGTGTCCTGAAAGGGTAAAGTGGGATGGCATAGCGCGGTCCCGAATATCGTATTGCTAAGGGCACTCATGAGGTATGTGGCTCAATCTTCCGAAGAGTAGACGAACCAGGTATGCGTTTCATCCAAGCAAACCTGCAGCGCTCCCAGAATGCAACGGTCGAACTCTTGAAGGTCGCGAGAGAGAGGGGAGTTTCAGTCGCCCTTGTCCAAGAACCCTATGTGGGAAACAAAGGCGAAATGAAACAATATCCTGGAACTCGCGTTATTCAGTGTAGTTTAAATAGGCAAAAACCAGTTAAGGCAGCCATAATAGTCTTCGGTGATAAACTGAGGTAATTCATGACCCCAGCTTGTTACCGAAACAGAAGCATCTGTCTTACTCGTCGGCACAGGCCTAAAACTGGGAGTGATTTCTGTCTATTTAGAAGGAGACCAAAAAGTCGACCCATACCTTAACAGGATCAAGGCATTCCGCGAAAAACTAGCGACAAAAGACCTGATTGTCGCCGGTGATATAAATGCATGGTCCCACTGGTGGGGAAGCACTTCTCAAAACGAGAGAGGAGAAGCCGTGAACTCATTCTTCAACGAAATGGACTTGCATATTCTCAACTCCGGCGATACACCGACTTTCGAGATCGTCAGGAAGGTAAACTCTGCACGAGCGTAGTAGACGTTACAACGTGCAGCGAGTCTCTCCTGGGAGAATCGAGGATGGGAGGTAGACAAGAACATCACAACGTCAGACCACAACGCAATTTCCTTCACTTTGCGTCTTGCTAAAGCTCTCGAACAACAGAGAGCGATAACAACACGTAAATACAACACCAAAAGGGCAAGATGGTCAGACTTTGTGTCATAGCTAAAATCCTGCCTGGAAGAAAGAAACATCTCGCCGGAGTCTGTGGAAGGATGCGAAGGTACATTTGAACTGGAATCGATGATTACGAGCTACACAGCAAGTATACACGAAGCCTGCGAACATACCATTCCACTGGTAAGATCGCTAAAGGGAAATCCAACTCCCCCATGGTATACGAAAACGCTCGATAATCTGAAGAAGGAAGTTCTCAGAAGAAAGAGACGGATCAGGAATGCCGCCCCTGACAGAGTTGAACTTGTAGTCGAACAGTACCAAATTGCTCGGCAAGACTACAAGGAAAAAGCCAAACAAGCTCGGACTGAAAGCTGGAAGAAGTTCTGCACGAATCAGGAGAGAGAAAGCATGTGGGATAAGATCTACAGAGTGATGAGGAAAACTTCGGCTAGGCAAGAAGACATGCTTCTAAGAGATTCCGAAGGGAACACTCTATCCCCACAGTTATCTGCAGAACTACTAGCCAAAACTTTCTATCCCGACGACTCTGAGAGCACAGACCAACCTTGCCATACAGAGTTACGGGTGCGGACAGCGGAAACACCTATGGATCTACCGGAAAATGATCCACCATTCACATCAGCCGAACTGGAATCAGTATTACGAACCCTGAATCCGAAAAAAGCCCCCGGTACAGACGGGCTAACCGCTGATATCTGTGCAGCAGCCATACAGTGCGAACGGGATGTTTTCTTGGCGATAGCAAATAAATGCCTGTCGCTAAAATACTTCCCCAAGCAATGAAAAGAAGCGCACGTGGTCACATTACGCAAACCCGGTAAGGTAGATTACACACACCCAAAATCTTACCGCCCCATAGGCAGAGATGTATAAGATACCCTATACAAAGTATCTGAAATACAAGATGCAAGATACTTAAGAAAAAAGGATTTCAGATACCAGATACAAATACTTTTCTAAAAAGGTATCTGAAATACTAGATACAAAATACGTATCTTACAAATACTTTTTAAAGATAAAATACTTTTGTAAGAAAACAACATATAATTGAACTTAAGTTTATTCATCTGAGAAAACAATTTTCGAATAAATATATCGCGTTGATAACAAGGATCAGGTAAATGAGAATATAGTTAGTGTTTAGTGTATAAATCAAGGAAAAACAAAACTTCGTAACTAATTTTTCAATAATTATTCGGTCAAGTTTTCCAGATGCATTAAAGTAGGGACTGACCAAATTAATAATAATTGACTTGGTAATACATGGATCTCAGAACTTTTTTACGTTAGAACAACTGGCGAGACTTGTTTTTAACCCCCGACAAAAAAAAGGGGTGTTATAAGTTTGACGTCGATGTCTGTCTGTCTGTCTGTCTGTCTGTCGGTCTGTCTTTCTGTCTGTCTGTCTGTCTGTCTGTCTGTCTGTGTGTGTGTGTGTGTCTGTCTGTGGCACCGTAGAGCTCAAACGGATGGGCCGATTTCGATGCGGTTTTTTTTATTTGAAAGTTAATATCCGTGCGGGTGTTCTTAGCTATGTTTGGTTAATATCGATTCAAAATGGCCGCCTCCACAAAATGGCGGACAAAATATTTCTTCACATCCTCCCTCAATATGGGTATCAAATGAAAGGGCTTGACTAGTAGAGTACTATACGCTATGACAAATTTCAAATCCAAGATGGCCGCTACCACAAAATGGCGAATTACATTTCCTTTTTCACAATTCCCTTAATATGGGTATCAAATGAAAGGGCTTGACTAGTAGAATGTTGTACAGATAACAAATCTAAGGTAGTCGGGGGGTTAATCAAAATTTTTAATTTTGTTCTTGTTTTTCACGAAGATTGTTGTTTTTAACCCCCGACCAAAAAAAGGGGTATAACGGGAACTACACGGGTAATACCGCGGGGTACTGATAGTTAATATCATAAAAAGAAAAGATTTTATTCTTTAGTGCGAGAGATTAAATATATTTTTTCTTATTTTGCACACAACATAACTTGGATTAATATATTTATCTGAGTATATCACTTTTACTGACTCACCTTATTTACTATATTTATTATTTAAAATATCGATGTTAATGGATTTTTAAAATTAACGTTATATCGGTGTTATTCAATGAATTGTAAGAAAACATCGATATATGTATATATGGTCCATTCCTACTCCTGTGCCAGTTTAAATTAAAATAACAGTAAACAAATTTCGTAATTTTTTTGTACAGAAAATATCCATGTTTTTAGATATCGATGTTTTTTGCACATCGATGTTTTATGTTCGATGTTAACATCGATGTTTTTCTAATATCGATCATCTCTATTCGAAACACCATATAACACGTGCATACGAAAAAAAATACGGAATGAGTGACAGTGACATGAATAGACAGGACATCTTAGTCGGTGACATTTGTAGAACGATAGTGTCGCCATCTGTCATTTGCAGAGATGTGACGTATCTTAGATAAAAGTATCTAAAATACAGATACAAGATACAAAATACGTATCTACATCTTGTATTTCAAATACTTTTTAATTTTTCTATTTTGTATCTTGTATTTAGATACATTTTCCGGTTATCTTAGTATTTTGAAGATACTTTTTCCGTAAGATACTTTTACTAAAATAAACTTTAAAAAAAGCAGTTTTTCTTTCCGAAAGCAACTGAACGATGCGCGTCGTTTAAAACAAAGTCGCGGATATGGTCAGGAACCAAATGACAGATGGCGACACTATCGTTCTACAAATGTCATCGACTAAGATGCCCCATCTTCATTCCTGTCACTGTCACTCATTCCGTATTTTTTTCGTATGCACGTGTTGTATGGTGTTTCAAATAGAGATGATCGATATTAGAAAAACATCGATGTTAACATCGAACGTAAAACATCGATGTGCAAAAAACATCGATATCTAAAGGGGTGTTATAAGTTTGACGTCGATGTCTGTCTGTCTGTCTGTGTGTGTGTGTCTGTCTGTGGCACCGTAGAGCTCAAACGGATAGGCCGATTTCGATGCGGTTTTTTTTTTATTTTAAGGTTAATACCCGTGCGGATGTTCTTAGCTATGTTTGGTTAATATCGATTCAAAATGGCCGCCTCCACAAAATGGCGGACAAAATATTTCTTCACGACCTACCTCAATATGGGTATCAAATGAAAGGGCTTGACAAGTAGAACACTATTCACTGTAACAAATTTAAAATCCAAGATGGCCGCCACCACAAAAAGGCGAATTAAATTATTTTTTTCATTACTACCACAATATGGGTATCAAACGAAAGGGCTTGGCTAGTAGAATACTTTGCACTATGACAAATTTCAAATCCAAGATGGCCGTTCCCATAAAATGTCGAAATACATTTTTTTTTCTAAACTTCCTTAATATGGGTATCAAATGAAAGGGCTTGACTAGTATGAATGTTGTAATGATATCAAATCCGAGGTAGTCGGGGGTTAGTCAAAATTTTTAATTTTGTTCTTGTAATTTAAACTGGCACAGGAGTAGGAATGGACCATATATACGTATATCGATGTTTTTAAAACACTCAATGTTTTCTTACGATGCATCGAATCAAACCGATGTATTGTTAATTTTAAAATATCGATTATACATCGATATTTTAAATAATAAATATAGTAAATAAGGTGAGTCAGTAAAAGTGATATACTTAGATAAATATATTAATCCAAGTTATGTTCTGTGCAAAATAAGAAAAAATATATTTAATCTCTCGCACTAAAGAATAAAATCTTTTCTTTTTATGATATTAACTAGCAGTACCCCGCGGTATTACCCGTGTAGTTCCCGTTATTTTTAACCCCCGACCAAAAAAAGGGGTGTTATAAGTTTGACGTCGATGTCTGTCTGTCTGTCTGTGTGTGTGTCTGTCTGTGGCACCGTAGAGCTCAAACGGATGGGCCGATTTCGATGCGGTTTTTTTATTTGAAGGTTAATTTCCGTGCGGATGTTTTTGACTATGTTTGGATAATATCGATTCAAGATGGCCGCCTCCACAAAATGGCGGCCAAAATATTTGTTCACAGCCTACTTCAATATGGGTGTCAAATGAAAGGGATTGACTAGTAAAATACTATACACTATAAAAAAAATTAATCCAAGATGGCCGCTACCATAAAATGGCGAAATACATATTTTTTCACTACTACCTCAATATGGGTATCAAACGAAAGGACTTAACGAGTAGAATACTTTGCACTATGACAAATTTTAAATCCAAGATGTCCGCTACTAGAAAATTGCAAAATACATTTATTTTTTTCCCAACTACCTTAATATAGGTATCAAATGAAAGGGCTTGACTAGTAAAATGTTTTAAAGATAACAAATCTGAGGTAGTCGGGGGCTAAACAAAATTTTTAATTTTGTTCTTGTTTGGGATAAAAATGTCTTCCAGACTGGGGTTGAAAGTGTTCCAAAGTTACGACGTGATTGAGCGACAAACATCCATACAACGATATTTATAATATTAGTAGGACTAGCAGGATATATCGATGTGATAATCGTATGTTACATCGGAAAAAACATCGATGTTTTATTTCCATGTCGATTACTACGACGTAATTGAGCAACAAACATCCAATATATCTAATGTTAAAAAAAATAAAAATCTAATAGAGAGGATAGCGGCAGCACTGGACACGAAGAAGACTGGAGCAAGGGTTGACCGAGTGCGAAAAGGTCGAAACAGGAAAGTTATCCTGAGTTGCAGCACAGAGGAAGACCTTGGTCTGGTTAGAAATCGTGTGCAGCAGGACAAGTCTCTGAAGGTGGAGACCGCAAAAGCGGGTAATCCACTAATCATCATCCGAGACGTTCTGTCTTACCACAAAGACAACGAGATTGTGGAAAACCTTTTGGCGCAGAATAAACATCTGCTTCAGGGGGTTGATTTGCAAGAGAGCACGACGAGAGTGCGGTACAGGAAAAAAGCGCGTAACCAGCATGAGTGCCATCCAGTGATCGAGGTCTCACCTCGCATTCACAGAGCGTTTTGGACGCCGAAAAGGTCTACATTGGGCTCCAGAGGAGACCAGTGGCAGACCACTCGCCTTTGGTGCAGTGCACCAAGTGCTTAGGTTTCGGTCACACAAAAGCGATCTGCCGGGAAAGGGATGAATTCTGCAGTCATTGCGGAAAACCCCACTCCTGGACCCAATGCAAGGCAAGAAAAGAAGATCTGCCACCCAAATGCAAAAACTGCGCGAATGCTCATCCAAACAGCCCCAACAGAGAACTCGCTCACAACGCTTTTAGTCGCGAGTGCCCTGAAAGGGTAAATGGGATGGCATAGCGCGGTCCCGAATATCTTATTGCTAAGGGCACTCATGAGGAAAATGGCTCAATCTCCCAAAGAGTAGGCAAACTAGGTTTGCGTTTCATCCAAGCAAACCTGCAGCGCTCCCAGAATGCAACGACAGAACTCCTGAAGGTCGCGAGAGAAAGGGAGTTTCAGTTGCCCTTGTACAAGAACCCTATGTGGGAAACAAAGGCGTGATGAAACAATATCCTGGAACTCGCATTATTCAGTGCAGTTTGAATAGGCAAAAACCAGTTAAGGCAGCCATAATAGTCTTCGGCGACATGATGGAGGTAATCCATGACCCCAGATTGTTACCGAAACGGAAGTGGCTGTCCTATTGGTCGGTACAGGCCTAAAATTGGGAGTGATTTCTGTCTACTTAGAAGGAGACCAAAAAGTCGACCCCTACCTCAGCAGGATTAAATCATTCAGCGAAAAACTAGCTACAAAAGACCTTATTGTTGCTGGTGACGTGAATGCATGGTCCCACTGGTGGGGAAGCACGTCTCAAAATGAGAGAGGAGAAGCCGTAAGCTCTTTCTTCAACGAAATGGACTTGTACATTCTCAACTCCGGCGATACACCAACCTTTGAGATCGTCAGGAAGGCAAACTCTGCACAAGTGTAGTAGATGTAACAACGTGCAGTGTGTCTCTCCTGGGAAAAATCGAGGGATGGGAGGTTGACAAAAGTATCACAACATCGGACCACAACGCAATCACCTTCACTTTGCGTCTAGTTAAGGCTCTCGAACAACAGAGGCCAATAACAACACGCAAATACAACACCAAGAAGGCAAAGTGGCCAAACTTTATGTCACGACTAAAATCTTCCCTTAAAGAAAGAAACATCACGCCGGAGTCAGTGGGGAAATGTGAAAGTCCTCTAGAACTCGAGTCGATGATTACGAGCTACACATCTAGTATACATGAAGCCTGCGAACACACTATTCCATTAGTAAGCTCGCCGAAGGGAAATCCAACCCCCCCATGGTATACCAAAACGCTCGAAAATCTGAAGAAAGAAGTTCTCAGAAGAAAGAGAAGGATCAGGAATGCCGCCCCTGACAGAGTTGAACTTGTAGTCGAAGAGTACCAAATTGCTCGGCAAGACTACAAGGAAAAAGTCAAACAAGCTCAGACGGAAAGTTGGAAGGAACTCTGCACGAATCAGGAGAAAGAAAGTATGTGGGACAAGATCTACAGAGTGATGAGAAAAACTTCGACGAGACAGGAAGAAATACTCCTAAGAGATACCGAAGGTAACACTCTATCCCCGCAAC
This sequence comes from Ectropis grisescens, assembly GCA_017562165.1. Classification (NCBI taxonomy): domain Eukaryota; kingdom Metazoa; phylum Arthropoda; class Insecta; order Lepidoptera; family Geometridae; genus Ectropis; species Ectropis grisescens. The sequence goes on along the minus strand of CM029788.1, from coordinate 15,184,526 downwards.
TATCAGCAGAACTACTTGCCAAAACTTTCTATCCCGACGACTCTGAGAGCACAGACCAACCGTGTCATGCAGAGCTACGGGAGCAAACGATGGAAACGCCTATGGGCTTACCGGAAAATGATCCACCATTCACATCAGCGGAACTGGAATCAGTATTGAGAACTCTGAAACCAAAAAAAGCCCCCGGTACAGACGGGCTAACCGCTGATATTTGCGCAGCAGCCATACGTTGCGAATGGGAGGTTTTCTTGGCGATAGCAAACAAATGCTTGTCACTGAAACACTTCCCCAAGCAATGGAAAGAGGCGCACGTGGTCATATTACGAAAACCCGGTAAGACAGATTACACACATCCAAAATCTTACCGCCCCATAGGTCTTTTGTCCGTTCCCGGAAAAATCGTGGAAAAGCTTCTGGCAAACCGACTCCAATGGCATCTCCTCCCAACCATCAGTAGGAAACAGTACGGCTTCATGCCCCAAAGAGGCACCGAAGACGCCCTCTATGATCTGGTAGAGCACATCAAAAAAGGAGTAGACAGTAAAGACACCGTACTCCTAATCTCCTGGATATAGAAGGCGCTTTCGACAATGCATGGTGGCCCGCCCTCAAAAATCAATTAGCGAAGAAGAGGTGCCCAACAAACCTCTACGACATGGTAAACTCATACCTCAGCGGCCGTAAAATCAAGGTCAACTATGCAAGAGCAGTCTATGAGAAGGAAACAACCAAGGGATGCGTCCAAGGGTCCATCTGTGGACCAACCTTTTGGAATGTGATCCTAGACTCGTTACTGCGAATGCTAGAAGCAGAGGGAGTATACTGTCAAGCATTCGCGGACGACGTCGTTCTCGTATTTACAGGCAGTCCAAACATCATCGAACAGCAAGCGGGCAGGGCGCTGAGCATGACAGTGGAATGGGGTAAAATCAACAAACTCAACTTTGCAGCGCATAAAACCAACGCGATGCTTTTCACAAAAAAGTTGAAGTACGAACCTCCAAACATAGTCATGTCTGGCGTCCGGCTCAACCTGGTCGAGGAAGTCAAACTGCTAGGCCTACTGATCGACCGACGGCTCAACTTTAAAGCACATGTGACCGCCCAATGTAAAAAAGTGGCGAGCATTTATAAACAGCTAGCATGTGCAGCGAAGGTGACCTGGGGATTAAATGGCGAAATCACGAGAACTATCTACGTCGCTGTGGTGGAACCTATCATCATGTATGCCTCAAGTGTATGGGCGCAAGCGGCAGACTTCGAGGAAAACAAGTCTCAGTTGAACGCTATCCAAAGAGGTTTTGCCCAAAAAATCTGTAAGTCTTACCGTACTGTTTCTCTGAAAGCAGCACTTGCTCTTTCCGGACTGCTGCCCCTGGATCTGAGAATACAGGAAGCGGCAAATTTGTACAGAGTAAAAAAAAACCTCTCCCAAGACTACCTCCCACCAGAAGTGGAACTCGAACGGAATGTTAACTGCCTGGACCAACCTCATCCGTCAACGCAGTTTTCCGTAGAGTACGAGCTCCTAGAAGACACCTCCAATCTTCCACAAGGGCCTCAAATTTATACTGATGGCAGTAAAATTGAAGGTAAAGTCGGAGCTGCTCTAACATGGTGGGAGAATGGCAGAGAGGTCAAGAACTCGACCTTCAAGCTCCACTCCGAATGCACAGTCTTTCAATCGGAACTTTATGCTCTTTACCGGGCAACTCAAATGGCGTTAAAGAGCAAAGACCCGGAAGTCAATGTCCTGAGTGACTCCCGATCTTCACTCGAACTGCTAAGTAACCCAAAAACGAGCCACCCCTTGGTTAAGTGCGTAAAGGAAAACATTGGACAGATAAATGCTGAAGGGAGATCTCTTCGTCTTTTCTGGGTGAGAGCGCATGTTGGCACCGTCGGCAACGAAAGAGCCGACGAACTGGCCAAATCGGCGGCACTCACGGAGTCACCAGGGACTACGAGGGGATCCCCTTGTCCTACGTCAAAAGGAAAATCCGTGAAGAATCGGTCAAGAAATGGCAGGATCGATATGAGACCTCGGACACCGGAAAAGTCACCCAGACGTTCCTCCCCGATATAGCAAACGCATATCGGGTGATGAGAACCACGAAACTGACTCCCTTCCAGGTACAAGCGTTGACGGGACACGGAGGAATAGCAGATTACCTGTACAGATTTAAGCTCAAGAACAGTCCGGCATGCGAGTGTGACCCCGACCAACCCGAAACGGTCTGGCACGTGCTAGTCGATTGTCCCCGATTCATGGTCGCAAGACATGAGCTCGAATCTATGATCGACAGAAGGCTGGTTGTCTCGGATCTCCACAACATCTTAGTAGATCCAGACAACAGAACACGGCTCCTGTCCTTCATGGAGAGCTCATTCCGCATAGCGGCCATGAGAAACTCCACTAACTCAAATACGCGCCCTCCATCGCCATCACACCCTGCCCCTCTGTCTGTGGACGCCACGTGGCATGCGGTTTCCGCCCAACATAACTCCTCGAAGAGCATCTCCGTCAAACAACTACTGGAGAACGCAGACCGAGGAGAAGCAGGTATCCGTATCCGCGGAGTGGCTCTCTTCATGGACAGCAACAAAGAAAGATTCGGAATAAGCTTTTGCTTCGCCTGGGAACGGAAACGAGCCCGTTTGTCACCTGGATTGTCTTGCCTGCTCAATGGGAGTACCGCAAAAGTCACAATGAAGCGGAAAACCTACGACGCCATGCCGGTGTGCGAGGTAGACGGCCACCGATTTCGGTTGGTGCGATCGAAAAACAAAACGATTGCACTAATAGAGTACTCGGAAGGTCGGACGCCTTTCACACAGGCAAGTGCGCTGCTCGCACATCTGAGCAGAAATGCAGGTGAAGCACCCCGGGTGATAAGCGTGGATGCGATGGCAATCGAATATTCAAGAGCAAGAGTCGCAGACCGGCTGGGTTGCATTGAGGCCTCTAAACATCATGAGATTGTCGTATACGAAGACAGGGGAGAAAATCTGAGCTTCCTCAGAGCCCCTTCGCACGACCAAACAAATGCAACCGATAGCTGGGGACATCCTGTTCCTAGTTCGACCATCCAAACCGGCTCCGAAAGAGCACAGCAGAAGGCAGCCGCGAAAAAGCCTCAGCCAATCTAACTGGCAGCCGAGGCACCAACACAGCGTTCGTGACTGCCTTCAACGCAGCAGCAAGGAGCGTACTCCGAATCACATCCCATTCATCACCCCCTTGACGTCAAAGACCCCAAAGCAGCTTCACAGCAACAAATGAGCCGAACGAGAGCCGACATGGGACAGGTGGAACCGCCCCGCTATGTCACGGCTTCGGAGCCGCGGAGCCATGCACGCAACGCCTTCATCGAATTCATAGCCACACTGAGCGCGACACGACAAGTCAACCTCAAGACCTGCGAAAACATCATGCAGTCCTATAGGCTAGGAAGTGAAAGCCTTTTAAAGGCGAAACTCGAGGAGGCCGAAGCAGCCATTTACAATAATGTCACTTCCCGGGTCATCAAGGGAACCATGACAGGACAGTATATGGCAGCTTACAGTGCAGAAAATGGCTTCGTGACACTGAACGAGAGAGAGACAGAGCGCGGGAGTGCCTGTTTATGCGACACCACCAAACGACCCAATTGTAGTTACTGCCCGATGCACCAAGATTATGCTGGATGATAAGATCCTAGAGATGGCCAAGACCATCGAAGGGAACGGAAACGTCAAAGCAGGTTGGGAAAATTGGGAGGTACCGAGAATACAGTGGGTCAACGGAGTTCCAGGATGTGGAAAAACAACATGGGTGATTAGACACTTCGACGTGGACAAGGACGCCATCATCACTACAACAACTGAGGCAGCAAAAGATCTAAGAGAAAAGCTATCGCACTGAATCGGGAACCTGGTCAAAACCAGAGTGCGAACCATGGCTTCTGCTCTGGTAAATGGTTTCGGTAGAGAAAGTTTCAGTCGCCTCATGGTGGACGAAGCTCTCATGAACCATTTTGGAGCCATTGTGATGGCTTCAAGGCTGTCTGGTGTTGGTGAAATTGTCCTCATTGGAGACGTCAATCAGTTGCCTTATATCGACAGGGAAAATCTCTTCGAAATGAGGTATCATCGCCCGAACCTGGTAACAAAGATCAGCCAGGAGTTGCTCTGCACACATCGAAATCCAATGGACGTCGCATATGCGCTGAGGGAAATATACTCCGGTATGTACTCCTCAGCGCCCCGTATAAAGTCCCTAGAGCAGAGAAGATATAAGGGAGCGCAAATACCCAACAACCTACCAAACACCCTCTTCTTAGTTCACACTCAAGAGGAGAAGGAGACCCTGACAAACCAGGGTTATGGGTCAGGCACCGGGTCACGCATCCTTACCATCCATGAAGCTCAGGGACCAACATACGAGTCGGTAATCGCAATCAAAACCAAGGCAAACATGAAGCTGCACGAGAGCGTACCCCATGCGGTTGTTGCAATCTCACGGCACACGGGGACCTTCACATACTACGCTGACGACACCGACGACGCCATCGGTCGGTTCGTGCGGCGAGCGTGGGCTGCATCATCAAAGACCATCCGAGATTTCAACCTACAGATGGCCATCAGGGACAGAAATGCGGCCGTTGTGGAGGCTCTGGGCCGGGAGGAGGCAGCTTAGGCAAATGGCAAAAGGCAATTAGGCAAACACTCGATGTCGAGTCGATTACTAGCGGAATCCCAGCCGGTAGTGATCGGCTCTACAGACGAGCACTAGAATTAGATTTTAAATGTACCCAACTCCCTCCTATTTTCCTCTTCTTCTCCTTATCCAAAATATGTGTAAAAAATAATAATATATAATTTTAATGACAAAGATCACGGACCCCGGAGTCTGTGGAGTGGCTAATTTAAAAAAAAAAAAAAAAAAAATGTTAAAACAAAATAATTTAATAAACAAAAACAAAATTTAAAATTTGGTTAACCCCCGACTACCTCAGATTTGTTATATTTACAACATTCTACTAGTCAAGCCCTTTCATTTGACACCATATTGAGGTAGTTGTGAAAAAAGAAATGTATTTCGCCATTTTGTAGTGGTGGCCATCTTGGATTTGAAATTTGTCATAGTGCAAAGTATTCCATTAGTAAAGCCCTTTCGTTTAATACCCATATTGAGGTAGTAGTGAAAAAAATAATGTAATTCGCCATTTTGTGGTGGCGGCCATGTTGGATTGGAAATTTGTTATAGTATATAGTGTTTTACTAGTCAAGCCATTTCATTTGATACCCATATTAAGGTAGGTTGTGAAGAAATACCTTGTCCGCCATTTTGTGGAGACGGCCATTTTGAATCGATATTAACCAAACATAGCTAAAAACATCCGCACGGATATTAACGTTTAAATAAAAAAACCGCATCGAAATCGGCCCATCCGTTTGAGCTCTACGGTGCCTCAGACAGACACACACACACAGACAGACAGACCGATAGACAGACAGACAGGCAGACAGACAGACATCGACGTCAAACTTATAACACCCCTTTTTTGTTCGGGGGTTGAAAAAAAAATCCTCGTAAAAAAGACAGTCTCGCCAGTTGTTCTAACGTAAAAAGTTCTGAGATCCATGTAATACCAAGTCAATTATTATTAATTTGGTCAGTTCCTACATAAGGGACCATCTGTTTTAAAAGGTCTAATAGTAGTCATTTCAGTACAAAAAAATCTTTAACATTTAAATAGATATATTGACTTGGCCATCGCATGAAAACACAAACACAAGTTCACTTATTAATTAACTGCATATGAAATAATAACTTTGCAGTATTATACATTTATACATGGGATTACAAAGTTAGTTATTTATTTAGTTAGTTAATGTATCTGGAAAACTGGACCGAATAATTATTGAAAAATTAGTTTAGAAGTTTAGTTTTTCCTTGATTTATACACTAAACACTAACTATATTCTCATTTACCTGATCCTTGTTATCAACGCGATATATTTATTCGAAAATTGTTTTCTCGGATTAATAAACTTAAGTTCGTTGTTTTCTTACAAAAGTATTTTATCTTTAAAAAGTATTTGTAAGATACGTATTTTGTATCTAGTATTTCAGATACCTTTTTAGAAAAGTATTTGTATCTGGTATCTGAAATCCTTTTTTTCTTAAGTATCTTGCATCTTGTATTTCAGATACTTTGTATAGGGTATCTTATACATCTCTGGTCATTTGGTTCCCGACCATATCCGCGAATTTTTTTAAACGACGCGCATCTTTCAGTTGCTTTCGGAGAGAAAAACTGCTTTTTTAAAAGTTTATTTTAGTAAAAGTATCTTACGGAAAAAAGTATCTTCAAAATACTAAGATAACCGGAAAATGTATCTAAATAAAAGATACAAAATAGAAAAAATAAAAAGTATTTGAAATACAAGATGTAAATACGTATTTTGTATCTTGTATCTGTATTTTAGATACTTTTATCTAAGATACTTCACATCTCTGCCCATAGGTCTTCTGTCCGTTCCCGGAAAAGCTTCTGGTAAACCGACTCCAATGGCATCTCCTCCCAACCATTAGTAGGAGACAGTACGGCTTCATGCCTCAAAGAGGCACCGAAGACGCCCTCTATGACCTGGTAGAACACATCAAGAAGGGAGTAGACAGTAAAGATACGGTACTCTTAATCTCCCTGGATATAGAGGGCGCATTCGACAATGCATGGTGGCCCGCCCTTAAAAACCAACTAGCGAAGAAGAGGTGCCCAACAAACCTCTACGACATGGTAAACTCATACCTCAGCGACCGCAAAATCAAGGTCAACTATGCAAGAGCAGTCTATGAGAAGGAAACAACCAAAGGATGCGTTCAACGGTCCATCGGCGGACCAACCTTTTGGAATGTAATCCTAGACTCATTATTGCGAATACTAGAAGCAGAGGGAGTATATTGTCAAGCGTTCGCAGACGACGTCGCTCTCGTGTTTACAGGCAGTCCGAAGATCATCGAACAGCAAGCGAGCAGGGCGCTGAGCATGACAGTGGAATGGGGAACCACTAACAAACTCAACTTTGCAGCGCAGAAAACAAACGCGATGTTTTTCACAAAAAAGTTGAAGTATGAACCTCCAAACATAGTCATGTCTGGCGTCCGGCTTGATCTGGTCGAGGAAGTCAAACTGCTAGGCTTATTGATCGACCGACGGCTCAACTTTAAAGCACATGTGACCGCCCAATGCAAAAAGGTGGCGAACATTTATAAACAGCTCGCATGTGCAGCGAAGGTGACCTGGGGATTAAATGGCGAAATCACGAGAACCATCTACGTCGCGGTAGTGGTATGTATGCCTCAAGTGTATGGGCGCAAGCGGCAGACCTCGAGGAAAACAAGTCTCACTTAAACGCTATCCAAAGAGGTTTTGCTCAGAAAATCTGTAAGTCGTACCGTACTGTTTCCTTAAAGTCAGCACTCGTCCTTTCTGGACTGCTTCCCCCTGGATCTGAGGATACAGGAAGCGGCAAATTTGTACAGAGTGAAAAAGAACTTCTCCCAAGACTATCTCCCACCAGAAGTGGAACTCGAACGGAACGTCAACTACCTGGACCAACCCCATCCGTCCACACAGGCTTCTGTAGAGTACGAGCTTCTGGAAGACACCTCCAATTTACCAGAAGGGCCTCAGATTTATACTGATGGCAGTAAGATCGAGGGTAAAGTTGGAGCTGCTCTAACATGGGGGGGAGGGAGGCAGGGAAGTCAAGAACTCGACCTTCAAGCTTCACTCCGAATGCACGGTCTTTCAATCGGAACTTTACGCTCTTTGCCGGGCAACTCAAATGGCGTTAACAAGCAAGGACCCAGAAGTCAATGTCCTGAGTGACTCCCGATCTTCACTCGAATTGCTAAGTAACCCAAAAACGAGTCAAATAGGTAGGTTAGAGGGTTTCTAAAGGTACAAGTTCGCGCTGAGACCGCGGCACGAGACCGCGACATGCACTTGACTCTATAGAATTGTATGGGTGCCAGGTACAATTCTATAGAGTCAAGTGCATGTCGCGGTCTCCGGTCGCGGTCTCGCGTCGCGGTCTCGTGTCGCGGTCTCAGCGCGAACTTGTACCTCTGAGTATGTTTCCAAGTGCCATGTACGAGTTTGACATTAAAGAGCAAACCGGCGTGTTCCAAGAAAACATTGTTTCGAGAACGTGCTTCATCCGCCAACCTGCACTAAGCTGGTGTGGTCGATTGTGGTCTTGATTATCTTCTTGTGAGAGAAAACTCTGAGGTTCAGGAACATAAAAAGGAACAAGAAAATAATAGCAGAATATAATTAATATCATTATTTTATTTGCAAATTTTACACTTTCTTAACATGATGGCGATGCGCTTCTTGGGTTTAAAGCTGTGACTATACAAAGTGACTGATAAACCTATGATGGCCAAGGCGCTCTAGACAATATATACTTAAAATATACAATATAATTTAAACTTATGACGTAATGAGTAATAAATATTAAAAAATACGTCATTCGTTAAATTTTGAGATCGTCCAAGAATTTATATCAGACAGTCTCAAAATCGTATTCTACTCTAAACGTCGACTTGTTCTTATTTAAAATCTCACTCATGGCATTTATTTTCTAGTTTCTTTTTTACACTCCCACAAGTCCACATATCTCGTCTTTATTATCATTAATTAGTCAGATACGTTAGAGTCGCGGCCTTTCCTTGCACTTCCGGCACTGACGCTTCCCGATCTATTCATCGGGCGGGACAACCGACGAATTACTTTCTTTGTAGGTCTCACGGCCTGTTTCAGGAAGCTTTCCAGCTCCGATGGCGACTTCAGTTCCTTTAAATTCAAATCTTCTATAGCTACCTCTAAGCTGCGGCTGAGGTTGCCTCTACCGTTGAAGTTGTAGAACTCTCTGCTTTGCTGGCACTTAGCACAGTTGTATGGGACTGATACAGCGTTAGGGAAGTTTTGCTGAGCGGAAACCATCCCAGTAGCGTTCCCAGGACAGTACGGGACGAACACTACAGGTATGAAACCAATGATGCCGTAGGGTTGATAGTACTGTTGTTGGCTGTGGGGTCCTTGCTGGTACTGCCCCTGTCCGGGATACCCTTGCTGTCCGGGTTGTCCTTGTTGGCTAGGGTGTCCTGTATTACCTTGCGTGGAATTGTTTCCAGGGTTCAAAAGGTAGCACGGACAAGAGCCTGGGCTGGGTACGATCGGTAGAGGGTACGGAATAACGTAGATCGGGAACGGCGGCATAAGTCCTGAAGACGGGTAGTATGCAGGAGGCTGTACACCAGTACCAGTAGGCTCACCAACTGAATCTGGAACAAAATACAAAAAGGTAAATAAAAGTAATTGAGTACTGAAATATCTCAATTAACAATTTAAGAAGCAAAGTAACGTTAGGGCCTTTCCTGATATCTGAATGTACTGACGTAACTTTAGATTATTTGTTTGTGATAGGTGTATTACATGTATAATGTGTGCAAACACAATGAGACCAAGATAACAGGTACCAGTTACGGGTTTGATTAACATCTCGCCTCACCCAAATGGATGAGGGGCACTTGCCCATAATTAACTTCTTTATCGCAAGACACCCATTAGATCTCTAGAGATTTTTTATGTGGATTTCGATCCGATCGCGATCATAAAATAAGAACAAAATTAAAAATTTTGATTTACCCCCGACTACCTCGGATATGTAATTTGTACAACATTCTATTAGTCAAGCCCTTTTATTTGAAACCCATATTGAGGGTATTCTGAAAAAAGAAATGTATTTCGCCATTTTGTGGTAGCAGCCGTCTTGAAATTTGTCATAGTGCATAGTATTCTACTAGTCAATTTAATTTGATCTCTCAATATGGGATTGAGATAGGTTGTGAAGAAATATTTTGTCCGGCATTTTGTGGAGGCGACCATCTTGAATGGATATTTACCAAACATACCTAAGAATATCCGCACAAAAATTAACCTTCAAATAAAAAAAACCTCATCGAAATCGGGACATCCGTATGAGCTCTACCATGCATAGACAGACAGACAGATAGATAGACAGACATCGACGTCAAATTTTTGGTCGGGAGTCAAAAACAATGAAGTTTTATGTAAAATACATCAACATACTAATACATCATTAGGGTTGTTTCGACATAATTATCTACACAACTTTCCAAACTACGAATTTCACCAACGAATTGAATAAATAACAAAAAGCAATAGGATGTATTACCTGGGTATCCAGGTTTTCCGGGTTGACCAGGGGCACCAGGCTGTCCAGGTTGTCCAGGGGCGCCAGGTTGTCCAGGAGCACCGGGTTGTCCAGGAGCACCAGGTTGTCCAGGGGCACCGGGTTGTCCAGGACCATCAGGCTGTCCAGGTTGAGAAGGACCTCCAGGTTGCCCTGGCTGTCCAGATGTGCCGGGCTGTCCGGGTTGTCCTGGCTGACCTGGGTAACCAGGTTGTCCAGGTTGTCCAGGTTGACCTGAAGTTCCAGGCTGTCCAGGTTGTCCAGGCGTACCTGGTTGTCCAGATTGACCTGGAGTTCCAGGTTGTCCAGGCTGTCCAGGTTGTCCAGGCTGTCCAGGTTGTCCAGGCTGTCCAAGTTGACCAGGGGTGCCTGGTTGTCCAGGTTGACCTGAAGTTCCAGGCTGTCCAGGTTGTCCAGGCGTACCTGGTTGTCCAGATTGGCCAGCAGTTCCAGGTTGTCCAGGCTGTCCAGGTTGTCCAGGGGAGCCTGGTTGTCCAGACTGGCCTGGTTGCCCAGTTTGAGATGAGCTTCCAGGTTGTTGGTTAGGGTACTGTCCGGGCTGCTGTCCAGGTTGCTGACTAGGCTGCTGTCCGGGTTGTTGTCCAGGGTGCTGGCCAGGATAGTATCCTGGTTGTTCAGAAGTGCCAGGTTTGCCAGGCTGTCCGGGTTGTTGTCCAGGATATTGTCCAGGCTGCCCTGGCTGTCCAGACTGGCCTGGTTGCCCAGTTTGAGATGAGCTTCCAGGTTGTTGGTTAGGGTACTGTCCGGGCTGCTGTCCAGGTTGCTGACTAGGCTGCTGTCCGGGTTGTTGTCCAGGGTGCTGGCCAGGATAGTATCCTGGTTGTTCAGAAGTGCCAGGTTTGCCAGGCTGTCCGGGTTGTTGTCCAGGATATTGTCCAGGCTGCCCTGGCTGTCCAGGAGTGCCAGGTTTTTCAGGTGTGCCAGGTTGTACAGGTTGAGATGGCCCGCCAGGTTGTTGTCCAGGATAATATCCAGGTTGTCCAGGCTGGCCAGAGGCGCCTGGTTTTCCAGGTTGACCAGGCTGGCCAGGGGTGCCTGGTTTACCCGGTTGATCGGGCTGTCCAGGTTGTCCAGGATATTCTGGTTGTCCAGGTTGAGATGGGCCACCAGGTTGTTGTCCAGGATAATATCCAGGTTGGCCTGGCTGCCCAGGCTGTCCAGGTTGCCCAGGCTGGCCAGGGGAACCTGGTTTACCAGGTTGACCCGGCTGACCAGATTGTCCGGGTTGTCCAGGTTGTCCAGGGTGACCAGGTTGGCCGGGTTGACCAGGAGCACCCGGCTGTCCTGGCTGCCCTGGATAGCCGGGTTGTCCAGGTTTAATTGGTTGACCTGTAATAAAATTAAAAGGTGTTTTATAACTCAGCTTCTACACCGATAAATTCCGTAACAACTTTCTGGTATGAATAAAAATTACCAAATGAACAATAACAGAGGGTTTTCAGATAATATTTTGTAACGGTGATTTTTATTGGTGATGTATTCGTCATATTATATCGTCTCACAACTCGACTGTTGGTGTTGATAGTAAAATAAAACATATCAACCAAGATTTTTTTTGATCTGCATGAATCAGTCATGATTTAAATTTAATACATAATAGGCAATCACTTATGGCAGTAACAGAGCGATACGTAAAATTCCCAGCGTACACTTGTACATAAATTAAAATATTGAGATATGGCCACTAAACTAGTTTATTTTAAGCAAATTGCCGTACTTTTTTATTTTAATTGATTGTTCAGCTCAGTAACACTCGTGTCGGATGCCACATTGATAATTCAAGCGTCAACAACATTAGTTACGCACAAGACAAGGTTTTGCTGAGTCCTTCGGTAGCTGGTTTGAGAAAGCTTGTAAAAATGTTTGAGACGGACGCCGATGCACATGGTCTACGATATAAAACATACTGGTATTGTATAAAGTGAAATATTATTTTTTGAAGCTAAAAAATAAATTTCTTAATTTTGTTCCACCTATTTATCTAAATGGATCTGTATTAAACAGAGTCGACAAATTTAAGTACCTAGGTCATATAGTTACAGATGATTTGAAAGACGATCATGGTATTGAAAGAGAACGCAGAGCGCTGGGAGAAAGATACAATATGATTGCACGTAGGTTTACTCGATGCACAACCACACCCCGGACACTCCACTAAAACTCCATACAAGCGCCGCTGTTCAGTTACCTACTCTTCACATAACTACGCAGATGTCGTTCGTACACACGCGTGAATGTGTGCGTTAGCGCTAGGGCTACTGACTTATTTTATTGAATAGTTGTGCCCCTTGAGTTCACCTGGTGACGTAAAGTAGTTTATAAACTTGCTATAATATTGCGTTACATAAATAGAATGGAGCCAAATTATACTATTCTAATTAAAAGGGTGTATGTATTGCCGCGTAAAATCAAACGAAACCGATGATAGATAGGTACCTACATATCTATTTCTGTTAGTAGGTACACATTCGCATATTATTTATACTTACCCTAGAAGTAAACTTTATTCTGTCACTATAATTATTCCTCCAGGCATTATCAATCCGTGCCCAAAACTGGCTGTGTAAGTTACGGTTTGAGGTAAAAATTACTACGTTATTATAAAGCAACGTTATTTAAAAGTTTCTAATCTTACGTTATTTTATGCTTAGGAAATTAAATAAAACTTTTAATCTTGTCCCGTTTAGTTGACGGACAGCCGTAAACAGCACAACACCCCACCATGATGATATCTCGTTAGGAATTAGATGTTCTAGTTCTAGGAAACGGCCTGAGGGGTGAGGAAGCTTGAAATTGGCGCAGTGTGGGGAGTGTCCGTTCTATCTATATTATGTATTCTATGGCGCAACTGAAGTGAAAATTACTTTGTTTAAGGTTTCTACTCAAGCAGCCTATGGGTTTCATTTACACAAAAAAAAACTTTCAGGGTTACTACGTGTTCAATACAACAATGGCTGTTGTTGGTAAAATTGGGATGTTGTTGGGGTTACTACGCTTCTACAGTGCTTCCGAAACGTTTGCTCAAACGAGAACAGATGGGTTTCACGCCCTGATGAGAAAAAGAGCTTATTCAGGGTATGGTCCCATCTGGCCCGGTGCCTTGGCCCGGTGCCGGGCCAAATGGGAAGAAAAAGTTTCAACTGGCCCGGTAATATATTTACCGGGCCAGATGATACAAATGAAGTGCCATCGTCCCCGGTAACGGGAGAAATGAGGATACGCCTCGTATTTTGTGAAATACTAACTACATGCTTCTATAAAAGGGATGGAACTTATAAATCAAACTACTTAGGAAACAATAATCAGTGTTTATTGTGAATGACGCGATATCAACTTCTGTCATAAAACTTAACCTGAAATAGACTTCTTGTAAGTGGATCATTTTGAATTGAACATAATAATAATATTTTTATAGTAAGTAATAATAATAATCACCAAATCCAAAATACTACGAATCAAACATAATTAAAGTAGGTAGGTACGTGTCATAATACACAAACAGTCTCCAATGTGTTTTATTATAACTTTCTTTTATCAATATGTTTTATTATAATCACAGATTCGAACATAAATAATCTTAAATAAATCAATAATCACTAAATATTGAATAAAATTTTAGAATTTAGTTACTACTCGAACTATCGCATTTTTTCTAAATTTACCACGGTTATTTGACCGGTCACCAGCTCCGTAGTAGCCTCCTGAATAAAATCTTTTCGAAGCATGGCCTCCTTTGTCGGATGGGGTTTTATAATAATTGGTTTATTATTTTGAATTTGAAGTAATCTTGTGTTGTACTAAGAGGCGTCAGTATAAAGCACTCTTAAGATCTCGATTATATTGGGCTGATTTTATTAAATTGTCTTGTTAAGCTTGCTGTGCCACGCTTCAAGTGCATTTGTCGTACGGTGGCGTTGCCCAAAAACGCACCACACCTTAATAAACTCGTCACGCAACCAGTGGTTTAACAAGTAATCACAAAATATCTTGCTATTTTTATCATCAGGACTTTGAGCAGCTACATAACACCACCCATTAAAATTTTTGAATAAATACACTCGTTTAGCAGCTCGTTTAGCTCTGTTAAATGGCTAAACGAGCTGCGAACACGCGCGCGCAATTTCCTTAAAAAAGATCGCCGGACGCGATCAAAATTTGAGTCGGACTGGACTGAGACGATCTTCTTAGCTTTCCATGGATTTACCGTGCGGTTCCATCGTATGTATGTACTGTTCATTCTGTTATCAAACGTAAGTGACCCGTGTTTTTATTTAAAATGTGTAATAACCACGTTAGTTTTATACTAAAAAATAGCGATACTAGCTAAATTATGAAATTATTGATTATATTGTTCGAAGCCTACCTACTTAATTTTGTTTGGCTCGTAGCGTTTTGGCTTTATTGATTATTGTTACTATTATAAAAATATTATTGTTATGTTCAATTCAAAATGATCCACTTATAAGAAGTCTATTTCAGGTTAAGTTTTATTACAGAAGTTGATATCGCGTCATTCACAATAAACGCTGATTATTGTTTACTAAGTAGTTTGATTTATAAGTTCCATCCCTTTTATAGATGCATATAGTTAGTATTTCACAAAACACGAGGCGTATCCTCATTTCTCCCGTTACCGGGGACGATGGCACTTCATTTGTATCATCTGGCCCGGTAAATATATCACCGGGCCATTTGAAACTTTTTTTTCCCATTTGGCCCGGTACCGGGCCAAGGCACCGGGCCAGATGGGACCATACCTTATTCAGTGTTACAAAAGCTACGTGGCAGCAACAATAACATTCTGAGCACTATAGCGGATAGAATTGAGTGTCCAATACAGAGGTATTAGTCGAAAATATTGACAGGGATAAAACTACTAATAAGTAACTGAACAGTCTTTTATTCCTTTAATGTTTTTACAATTTTGAAATTTTCTTTGTGTGCTTGTCTATGGATTTTAATAGTCTGAAATAAAGTTTTATTATTATTTAATATTTGTATAATTTAGTTTTATTATTAACGTTTAGTTATGAAACATGCCACTTTTAAAAGAAAGTTACCTTGGCCAGTTTCTCCTGGGTAGTATCCTGGGTAGCTGCCATCTGGCCCTCCTAAGGTTATACATGAGTTTGTTAGTTACAATGCACATGAATCATAAATGTTAAAGGATTAACTGAGATGAAATATTCGCTTGAAATTTATAACAATTGTGTAATTTACTAGTAAAATTTGTAACCGTATTCATTGTATGACGTAAGTACGTGATCGTATCATGATTTTAGTTTAGTAAAACATATGGAACTATTGTCGCTACTAATGATGGCTTACCTTGTTGTCCAGTTTGACCAGGAGTGCCAGGTTGGCCTGGTTGTCCTGGATTTCCAGGTTGAGATGGGCCGCCAGGTTGTTGTCCAGGATAATATCCAGGTTGACCAGGAGTGCCAGGTTGGCCAGACGTGCCTGGTTGTCCAGGTTGTCCTGGATAGCCAGGTTGGCCCGGTTGTCCTGGGTAACCTGGTTGGTCAGGTTTCGGTGATTGACCTATAAAGAAACAAATATTTTGTTAAATAAAATATCAGGTATATTAAAATATCAGAGTCCGCCTGGGGAAGTACCACATCTTTGCCAGTTATTCTACCGCCAAGGAGTAATGTGCCAAACATTACTGTGTTCCGGTTTGAAGGGCAATGTTTCCAGAGAAATTACAGAGCTCAGAGCTATAACATCTTAGATCTCTGGGTGACGAGCGCAGTGCAGTGCTAGGTAATGATTTTGACTATTCATATTCCAACAGCTGCATGTCAATGTGCTGTTATGTGGCATGCATGTTGCTTACCATCAGGCACATGTCCTGCTCGTCTCGTCACTCTTTAAAAATTTTTTTTTAATTATAAACAGCTTTTGCTCTATACGTCCGTCTAATATTAATCTTTGTTTTATAGATTATTGAAAAGTTAGACTGATTTGTAAAGAATAAATATTACACATATGTTTATACGCACTGTGTTCAAAACATTAATGTTTTAGTGTGACGAGATATGAAGGTACACGAGAGTTATTAATTTCACCTTTTTTAAATTTATTTACATTTCAGCCAGCCATTTCTAAATCAATTTAGTTTAAGACTTAATAAAATATTTTTGATTATATTATTCTTATCCGACTGCGTAAGAAGCTAGTTCTATGTTTATCTGCTTTGCATGTATTTTTTAATTCCCTTGACTTTGTAGAATTTTTCTAAATAACTCATGTCTTTTGGATAAAAACTATGTCTTAGTCGAGACAACAATCTATGTAAGTTCTAAATTTCAGCCTGATCCATTCAGCTCTAACTACGCGACTGATCAACAATACAACAATCGTCCTAACATGTAAACTGTCTAATTTCATATTTTAAATATTACGAAAAATTAGGACTATAATGAGAACATATGCAATGATTTTACCTTGATCTGTACCTCCTGGGTAGTAGCCTGGATAGTAACTGCCATCAGGAGCTCCTAGGATGAGATATGAAGATGTGTGGGTTAAAATGTAAAGCGTTAAATAATGCTGTGAATCGGATTGTTTGTGATTCGATTGTAATGTTAGGTTTAGTTTGTAATAATTTTATTGAGTTTTAGATTATACTCTTTTAATAGTAATAATTATGTTAATTCAAATGAAAAAAATAGTAAATAATAACAATAATTTGATTTACCTGGCTGTCCAGGTTGACCAGGTGTGCCAGGTTGGCCAGGTTTCCCAGGTTGTCCAGGCTGACCAGGTGTTCCAGGTTGTCCTGGATATCCAGGCTGTCCAGGCTGTGATGGGCCTCCCGGCTGCTGTCCAGGGTAGTATCCAGGTTGACCAGGAGTACCTGGCTGACCAGGCTGACCAGGAGTTCCAGGCTGACCAGGAGCTCCGGGCTGGCCAGGTTGTCCTGGTTGTGTCGAGCCTCCGGGTTGTTGTCCAGGGTAGTACCCAGGTTGACCTGGAGTGCCGGGCTGACCAGGATGACCGGGTGTTCCAGGTTGACCAGGTTTTCCAGGTTGGCCAGGTGATCCGGGCTGACCAGGTTGTCCTGGATATCCAGCTTGTCCGGGTTGCGATGGACCTCCAGGCTGTTGTCCAGGGTAGTTTCCAGGTTGTCCAGGAGTGCCGGGCTGACCGGGTTGACCAGGAGTGCCGGGCTGGCCAGGTTTTCCAGGTTGACCTGGTGTTCCAGGCTGGCCAGGCTGTCCTGGATATCCAGGTTGTCCAGGTTGTGATGGGCCTCCGGGCTGTTGTCCGGGGTAGTATCCAGGTTGTCCAGGTGCGCTGGGCTGGCCAGGTTGACCAGGAGTGCCAGGTTGACCAGGAGTGCCAGGCTGACCAGGTGTTCCAGGCTGACCAGGGGTTCCGGGCTGACCAGGTTGTCCAGGTTGTGACGGTCCTCCAGCCTGTTGTCCAGGGTAGTATCCAGGTTGTCCAGGAGTGCCCGGCTGGCCAGGTTGACCAGGAGTGCCAGGCTGGCCAGGTGTTCCAGGCTGGCCAGGATTTCCAGGTTGACCTGGTGTTCCGGGTTGGCCAGGCTGTCCTGGTTGTGACGGGGCTCCGGGCTGTTGTCCAGGGTAGTATACAGGTTGTCCAGGTTGACCAGGAATGCCGGGCTGACCAGGCTGACCAGGCTGTCCAGGTGTTCCAGGATGGCCGGGGGTTCCGGGCTGTCCAGGTTGTCCTGGATATCCTGGCTGTCCAGGTTGCGACGGTCCTCCAGGCTGTTGACCAGGGTAGTATCCAGATTGACCAGGAGTTCCAGGCTGTCCTGGTGTTCCAGGTTGACCAGGAGTTCCAGGTTGTCCAGGTTGGCCTGGTCTTCCGGGCTGGCCAGGCTGCCCAGGTTGTGGCGGTACTCCGGGCTGTTGTCCAGGGTAGTATCCAGGTTGTCCAGGAGTGCCCGGCTGGCCAGGTTGACCAGGAGTGCCAGGCTGGCCAGGTGTGCCGGGCTGGCCAGGTTTTCCAGGTTGACCTGGTGTTCCAGGCTGGCCAGGCTGTCCTGGATATCCAGGTTGTCCAGGTTGTGACGGGCCTCCGGGCTGTTGTCCAGGGTAGTATCCAGGTTGGCCAGGTACGCCGGGCTGGCCAGGTTGACCAGGTGTGCCGGGCTGGCCGGGTTTTCCAGGTTGACCTGGTGATCCAGGCTGGCCAGGTTGTCCTGGATATCCAGGTTGTCCAGGTTGTGCCGGGCCTCCGGGCTGTTGTCCGGGGTAGTATCCAGGTTGTCCAGGAGTGCCGGGCTGACCGGGTTGACCAGGAGTGCCGGGCTGGCCAGGTTTTCCAGGTTGACCTGGTGTTCCAGGCTGGCCAGGCTGTCCTGGATATCCAGGTTGTCCAGGTTGTGACGGGCCTCCGGGCTGTTGTCCAGGGTAGTATCCAGGTTGGCCAGGTACGCCGGGCTGGCCAGGTTGACCAGGTGTGCCGGGCTGGCCGGGTTTTCCAGGTTGACCTGGTGATCCAGGCTGGCCAGGTTGTCCTGGATATCCAGGTTGTCCAGGTTGTGACGGGCCTCCGGGCTGTTGTCCGGGGTAGTATCCAGGTTGTCCAGGTGCGCCGGGCTGGCCAGGTTGACCAGGAGTGCCAGCCTGACCAGGTGTTCCAGGCTGACCAGGTGTTCCAGGCTGACCAGGGGTTCCGGGCTGACCAGGTTGTCCTGGATATCCAGGTTGTGACGGCCCTCCGGGCTGTTGTTCAGGGTAGTGTCCAGGTTGTCCAGGTGTGCCGGGCTGGCCAGGTTGACCAGGAGTGCCAGGCTGACCAGGTGTTCCAGGCTGACCAGGGGTTCCGGGCTGACCAGGTTGTCCTGGATATCCGGGTTGTCCAGGTTGTGACGATCCTCCGGGTTGTTGTCCAGGGTAGTATCCAGGTTGTCCAGGGGTGCCCGGCTGGCCAGGTTGACCAGGAGTGCCGGGCTGGCCAGGTGTGCCAGGCTGGCCAGGTGTACCAGGTTGACCAGGGGTTCCGGGCTGACCAGGTTGTCCTGGATATCCAGGTTGTCCAGGTTGTGATGGGCCTCCGGGCTGTTGTCCAGGGTAGTATCCAGGTTGCCCAGGTGCGCCGGGCTGGCCAGGTTGACCAGAAGTGCCAGGCTGACCAGGTGTTCCAGGCTGACCAGGGGTTCCGGGCTGACCAGGTTGTCCTGGATACCCAGGTTGTGACGGGCCGCCAGGCTGTTGTCCAGGGTAATATCCAGGTTGACCAGGAGTACCAGGCTGTCCAGGTGTTCCAGGTTGACCTGGTGTCCCAGGCTGGCCAGGCTGACCAGGTGTTCCAGGCTGACCGGGGGTTCCAGGCTGGCCAGGTTGTCCTGGATATCCAGGTTGTGACGGGCCGCCAGGCTGTTGTCCAGGGTAATATCCAGGTTGACCAGGAGTACCAGGTTGTCCAGGTGTTCCAGGTCGACCTGGTGTCCCAGGCTGGCCAGGCTGACCAGGAGTTCCAGGTTGACCAGGGGTTCCGGGCTGACCAGGTTGTCCTGGATATCCAGGTTGTCCAGGTTTTGATGGGCCTCCGGGCTGTTGTCCAGGGTAGTATCCAGGTTGTCCAGGTGCGCCGGGCTGGCCAGGTTGACCAGGAGTACCAGGCTGTCCAGGTGTTCCAGGTTGACCTGGTGTCCCAGGCTGGCCAGGCTGACCAGGTGTTCCAGGCTGACCGGGGGTTCCAGGCTGGCCAGTTTGTCCTGGATATCCAGGTTGTCCAGGTTGTGACGGGCCTCCAGGCTGTTGTCCAGGGTAGTATCCTTGTTGTCCAGGAGTGCCGGGCTGGCCAGGTGTTCCAGGCTGGCCAGGTTTTCCAGGTTGACCTGGTGTTCCGGGCTGGCCAGGCTGTCCTGGATGTCCAGGTTGTCCAGGTTGTGACGGTTCTCCGGGCTGTTGTCCAGGGTAGTATCCTGGTTGTCCAGGAGTGCCGGGCTGGCCAGGTTGACCAGGAGTGCCAGGCTGGCCAGGTGTTCCAGGCTGGCCAGGTTGACCTGGTGTTCCGGGTTGGCCAGGCTGTCCTGGATATCCAGGTTGTCCAGGTTGTGACGGGCCTCCGGGCTGTTGTCCAGGGTAGTATCCAGGTTGACCAGGACTGCCGGGTTGACCAGGTGTGCCAGGTTGGCCAGGGGTGCCAGGTGTACCAGGGCTACCAGGCTGACCAGGGGTTCCTGGTTGACCGGGTTGTCCTGGATAGCCTGGTTGTCCGGGTTTAGGTGATTGACCTGAAAATAAAACAAGTGAATGTAAATTATATGTACATTTCTTTCTGATGGTTAAATAATTATAATAAAAAGTAACAATATTTTGTTTCGTAGAAACAATTTAAAACTTAGAAAAATCTGTGAAGAGATTTTGTAAATTGAAAACCGGATAAAAGCCGAAGAGCCGCAAAAACAGTGGACCTCTCATTAATTAACTTGTCTTCAACAAACTTTTCTGCAAGTGAAAATGAATCATTTTAATGATTTTACCTTGGTCGGTACTTCCGGGGTAGTAGCCGGGGTAATAACTGCCGTCAGGACCTCCTAAGGTTTGATAAAATATGAATGTTTGTTAGTCACAATGTCATTTATGATAAAGCATTAACAGTCATAATGCAAACTGTTATTTATCTGCTTCATGAGTCGTTATATTTGAAGTTATGGAATACAAGATTTAGGGTAGAAGGTGAATGTGTTAATGTAAAATATTAAATCTATACTAATATTATAAAGCTGAAGAATTTGTTTGTTTGTTTGCACGCTAGGATCTCGGGAAGTACTGATCCGAATTGAATGATTCTTTTTCTATTGGATAGTACATTTATCGAGGAAGGCTATAGGCTATAGAACATAAAGCTACTATCAATAATAGAAGCGGAGCATGAATCAAGAATGTAACAAAAACAGGAAAAAATATTCCTTTGTTTGTATTGGGTTGACCAGTTTTCGTACTGTGCTTTGACATGACAGTATGTGTCCAAGATGGCGTCATTGAATATCACAGATTAAACATCTCTTGAATATAAACCTTTGCTAATCAAATTTGTTTCTTAATCTGAGTTGGTACGACCAATTTCCGACAGGTGGCGTAGCAGGTAGCTGAAGAGGTTTTTTGTTTGAAAGCGATATTCTCAGGAATGATTGAACCGATTTCAGTCATTCTTTCACGTTGGATATGTACGGGATCCCGCTGAGTGCTATATACGTACCATGGGCGAAGCCGGGGCGGGCATCTAGTAGTACAATATAGACCTTAGATTCAAACTACGTTTAGAAATTTATATAGAATGATTGCTGTTGCGCCGTGTGATAAATATACTAACAGCGTCCCGCAGATTTACCGATGTAGTTCCCGTTTCCGTAAATGTTCCGTAATAAAAAGTATCCTATATCCTATTACGGACTAATGTTTTCCATCCATCCGATCCGTTCAACCGTTCCGACGTTATTAAGCAACAAACATCCAAATTTTCATAAAAAATTAAAAGTATTTCTAGGCTAATAGGATTCAAAACACTAATTGATGTAATATAACTATTTTTGACTGCCCTAGTGGCTTAGTTGGTAGTAGCTCTGCCTGCGAAGGCGAGGGTCGTGGGTTCGATCAATATTTGTGTGATGAATTCAAATGTTTGCACTGTGTCTGGGTGTTTCTATGTATAATAAGTATGTATTTAAAACTATACAAGTATTATATCAGCTATCTGGCTGCCATCACACAAGCTTTGCTTGGTTTGGGGTCAGAGGGTGTTGTGTGTGAATTGTCCACCAATATTTATTTATTTTGGCAATTGTAAAATCCGTGTTGATATGTGAAACTGATGAATTAGTCATTTTAATCAAATGTTATCAAATTGTTATTGGGGATGTAATGTAAAAAATTACCTTGGCTCGACCCTCCTGGGTAGTATCCTGGATAATAACCTCCATCAGGGCCTCCTAAGGTTAGATATGAAGGTTAGTTAATTATTACATTGTGCTCGATTATGGTATTCCGTAAATATTCCGTAAATGTAGTATAAACTAGCTGAAGTGATTGATTAGTGTATTTAATATGTTTTTAAGTTAATAAGCGGATAATCACATTTAGGTATTAACGTTCAATTTAAAGCCAGATGATATTTATTTACCTTGCTGTCCGGGTTGACCAGGTTGTCCAGGGGTGCCAGGTTGTCCAGGGGCGCCAGGTTGTCCAGGGGTGCCGGGTTGTCCAGGGGTGCCAGGTTGTCCAGGTGTACCAGGTTGTTCCGGATATCCTGGTTGTCCAGGCTGTCCTGGGTATCCAGATTGTCCAGGATTTGGTGATTGACCTAAGATTTGATGAAAGTTTGAAACATACAAAACAGAAAAGACAAAGTAGTTATTTGTTATAGAAGAGTGCAAATTTGATTTTTGACCACGTGCAAAATTTTGATGACCAAGCAAACGAAAAATTCTAAAATTGAATCGAGCGCAGCGAGTGATTAAAAACTTAGAATCCTGAGCTTTAGTGAGGGAATTAATGGAGCACGATGTGAAAAACCTTTGCATTCCAGTGCAACACGTAACTTTTAATTCTACCTCAGCGAGGAAATGACTAAAAGATTTGCGTGTTATTAACAGTTTCAGTCAATTTTGTTGTCGTCAAATAAACTTTTTCGTGGCTAGATTGACTCATTTTAGGTTTTTGGCATTTTTTCAAGTTTCCTGTTTTAACAACAACAATATGACATGAAAATATGGAGGGTTGAGGGTCCTCTAGGAGAAAATAAAATTGCGCGCAAAGCAATTAAAAAAAAAGTACACCAAAGAGGTTGCGAGATTGAGATTTTAACAAATTGTGTAATAAATTCGGCACCAAGGAGGTAGAAATAAATAGGTTTAATTATGTTTTGAATTCACAAATTCAAATTTACTTTACTCTTTGGTAAAAACGCCTTTTGCACACTGATATCGAAAAGCAAAACGTCTCTTTCTGAGGTGGTAAGTCGACTTTGATGATGCCTTAAAAAATATTGAATTATTGTTACCTTGGTCTGTGCCTCCTGGATAATATCCAGGGTAATAACCGCTGTCAGGGCCTCCTAAGGTTAGATAATTATGAATGTTAATAGGATGATATGTTTCTATGTTGTGAAGTAATTTTTAAATGGTTATATGATTGTTATTTATGAAAATACGAATCAGAAATGCTTGGACTCATTGAGGTTAATAGACTGATGTTATAACTGTAACCCGAAAAAGTTAAAGTTCAGTTATCCGCCGTCAGGGCTTCCTAAGGTAAGATAATTATGAATCTTAATAAAACGATATATTTCTACGCTGTGAATTAATTTTTAAATTATTATACTTATGGTTGTTATTTACGAAAATGCAAATAAGAAATGTTTGAATTCATTGAGGTCAATACACTGATGTTATAATGTAACGCTATTTAAATGATCAAGTTTTAATTCTGTAAACCATATGCTTACCAGGTTGTCCAGGGGTGCCAGGTTGTCCGGGCGTTCCAGGATGTCCAGGTGTGCCAGGCTGACCAGGTTGTCCTGGGTATCCCGGTTGTCCTGGTTGTGGTGATTGTCCTAAAATGTTATATAATTATTAAAAATAAACATTATCAATGATACTCGTAGTAACATTACTAAATTGATTTTGAGAATGATATTATGAAAGCGTTGTGCTTGATTTTTACCTTGATCTGTGCCTCCGGGATAATAGCCTGGATAATAACCGCTGTCAGGACCTCCTAAGGTTAGATATTTATGAATGTTAATAAAGTGACATATTTCTACGTTGTGAAGTAATTTTTAATGGCTATATGATTGTTATTTATGAAAATACGAATCAATGATGCTTGGATTCATTGAGGTTAATACACTGATGTTATAACTGTAACATGAAAAAGTTATAGTACAGTTATCCGCTGTCAGGGTTTCTTAGGGTAAGACAATTATGAATGTTAATAGAACGATATATTTTTACGCTGTGAATTAATTTTTAAATGGTTATACTTGTGATTGTTATTTATGAAATTGCAAATCAGAAATGCTTGAATTAAATGATATTATAATGTAACGTGTCACTGTTATTTTAGTAGGAGATCCCGCTATACAACCACCTTCACCGAGCTGTTTATTGGATGAAAAGTATTTTATATGTAATTTAATATGTCAACAAATATATAGCAAATGGGTTGCCTAAAAAAATTTAGTCCAGAATATGATTAATTAACATTTAAAAAATATATTTTTTTTAAATATTACCGAAGAATTTATTAAATTTTAGAAAAAACTGTATTACATTACTTATTATTTTGGCTTTATTACTCAATGCTTACGAAATCTCATTACAAAATTCAACCCCTAAGGGTGTAAAAAACGGGATGGAAGTTTGTATGAAACATTTTATTCCTTAATCGTATTCGCATACAATTTTGCACGAATTGAGCATGATCAAAATAGTGAATTATGTATTACAGTATTTTTCAAAACTCAACCTCCAAAGGGGTGAAATAAGGGATGAAAGTTTGTTTGAAACTTTTTATTATTTGAAAATATTTGCATGAGATTTCCTAAGAACTGAATAAAGCCAAAATAATAAGTTATGTTATATAGCTTTTTCTAAAATTCAATCAATTTAAGTGAAATGTTAAAAAAAATAATTTAATTGTTAATTAATCAAATTCTGGACTGAATTTTTTTAGGCAACCCATTTGCAATATATTTGTTGACATATTAAATCTATACTAATATTATGAAGTTGAAGAGTTTGTTTGTTTGTTTGAACGCTAGGATCTCGGGAAGTACTGGTCCGAATTGTAAGATTCTTTTTCTATTATTATCATTTTCTATTAGCCCATTTATCGAGAAAGGCTATAAGCTATCGAACATAACGCTACTATCAATAGAAGCGGAGCATGAATCAAGAATGTAACATAAACGGGGGAAAATATTCCTTTTTGAGAGTTTTCGTAGCGTGCTTTGACATGACAGCATGTGTCTAAGATTGCGTCAACTTCAACTTCAACTTTTTCTTTTGGCTTCCATTCGGTAATGTCACCATAATTTCGGGGTCAAACTGAAAGTTCTTAGAACTGGCCACTTTTAAACAATATAATAAAAAATAATTCTATAATTTGAAAATAGAACTCTTTGCCAATATTACTGAGTATATACTTCATTCATTTGTCATTTGTTTTACGATTTGGCGGCAAATTGAAAATTGTCTGTGTCACGTCAACATGAATTTAACACGAGAAAATTTTCGTGCAATGATTTTTATGACTTTCGATGTCATTTAAGTCAACAAGAAAGTTATGATAGACTACGATTGGCCTTTCACGATGAAGCCCCATCTCGTGCGACTGTTTACAACTGGTTTAATGAGTTTAAACGTGGTCGCACTAATCTCACTGATGATTTACGTGAGGGACGGCCTTCTACGGCGACGACTGAAGATAACATCTGTGTTGTGCGGCGTATGATAGAGATTGACAAAAGAGTGACCTATCAGCAGATTCGGACAAGCTTAGGCATCGGTATGGGTCAAGTGCACAAAATCCTACACGAACATTTAGCGGTCAGGAAGCTTTGCGCCCGGTGGATACCTCATAATTTGACTGAGGCTCAAAACTCCATCGTGTGGATTGGTGCCGTAAAATGATTGAAAGATTTAACGGAGGTGACTCAAATGCTGTGTTCGACATACTAACAGGTGACGAAAGCTGGATTTACTGTTATGATCCTGAAACCAAAAGACAATCTGCTCAGTGGGTGTTTCCTTTCGAGGAGTTGCCAACTAAATTGAAGAGAGATCGAAGTGCGGGGAAAAAATGGTGGCCTCGTTCTTTGGAAGGATAGGTCATTTCGCAACAATTGTGTTAGAGGATCAAAAACAGTTTCTGCAGAATGGTACACTACCAATTGTTTGCCACTTGTCTTGGAAAAAGTTCGAGAGAAACGACCTCGCAGTAGGATCCTCCTTCACCACGACAACGCCTCATCGCACACCGCCAAGCGAACGATCGACTATTTGGCGACATCAAACGTTGAATTACTGGGTCACCCGCCGTATAGCCCCGACCTCGCGCCTTGTGATTTTTATTTATTTTCAAAAATTAAAGAAAAACTGAAAGGAAAGCGGTTTATGAATGCTGAAGAAGCGGTGGCTGCGTATCGCGATGCCATTGAAGAGACTAAGGACGAGTGGGCAAAGTGCTTTTCCCAGTGGTTCCATCGCATGCAGCGGTGTATTGACGTGAATGGACAATATTTTGAAAATATATAATAAAACTAATAACTGGCTAATGTAATCAGTTTTTGATTTTCTAAGAACTTTCAGTTTGACCCTCGAAGTTCAGCTGTGAATTTGCTTACCGGGTTGACCGGGGGTGCCAGGTTGACCAGGTGTGCCAGGTTGACCAGGTGTGCCAGGTTGTCCAGGTGTGCCAGGTTGACCAGGTGTGCCAGGTTGGCCAGGTGTGCCAGGTTGTCCAGGTTTAGGAGGTTGACCTGAAGTAAAAGTCACAGATGTAAGATAATTAGTTACATAATTTGTTCTCCATTCTTAATATATATCAAGTTCTATTTTGAACCTGGTCAAATTATTTTTACCTTGATCAGGGCTGGGGTAGTATCCTGGGTAGTAGCCACCTGGTACGTTGGAGCCTAAAATGAGTGAACGAAACAAGCATGATTAATGGTTTGATCACTTTGTCTTGTAACAGTGATCAATTGAACAGTTTTGTTATAAAACAGAAACAATGACATGAGTATCTTTATTAATTTATCATTAGTATGATTTGTTATTACTAGTACAGAATGCTATGGATAAAAAAGTTTTGTGGATGTAACAAAATACATACCTTGTCCTTGATCGCCGCCGGGGTAGTATCCTGGACCGCCTGGACCTCCTAGTGATGATACGTGAATAATTGGGTTAATTAATGGAGATGGAAGTTAAAACATATAAAAAAAGTATGGAGACGTATTTAATTTTAAATAATTTAATTACCCATTAGGGGTTCAAACGTTATACACACAATAATTAAATAACTATAAATTAAATGGTACCTATAATCTTTTTGGTGTTAGTTAAAAAATGTGTCAATTAGAAACAAAATGACAATAATGCAATGGAGAATGGAAATGGAGTGGTACATCGGAGTAAACTTTATTTTGCAGGTTTCCTTACCGCAGTAAGGATCTGTATAAATGCGTTGCAGAAACTATAATTGACGCACACGGAACAAACACACGTTAACTAAGTGTCTAACTTAACAAAGTTTTATTTTACTCATTTAGCTATTTCTTTCTATAAATTTCGTTATTAAAATTTGCTAATTTAGGTACACATAACCAAAGCACGCTTAGGTTGTTGGTGCTATAAATTTCATACATACAAGTACCAATTTCTTCAACGGTTGGATAAGTTTTAGGTTAGTTAGTTTAAGGTGGGGCGCGCGTTAAGGCGCGCAGTTTTATCCACTCATATCACATTCCCGTATTTTCCCGGAATACAAAGCAGCCTATGTGTTATTTCTGACTGTAATATGTGTTCAAAATTTCAACCTGCTCCATGTATACGTTCTGACTTGAACAAATATCTAATCATCCAAATTTTCACATTTATAATATTAGAAGAATTTACCTGGTCCACCAGGTCCTCCTGGGCCACCAGGGCCGCCTGGACCACCGGGTGAGCCTGGGGTTCCGGGTGAACCGGGAGTGCCGGGGTAGTATCCGCCTGAACCTCCGGGGCCGTAGGGACCATTGGGACCATTGGGACCGTTGGGACCATTTGGCCCACCTGGACCTAATGGAGGCCCGCCTGGTCCTCCTGGGCCACCAGGGCCGCCTGGACCACCGGGTGAGCCTGGGGTTCCGGGTGAACCGGGAGTGCCGGGGTAGTATCCGCCTGAGCCTCCGGGGCCGTAGGGACCATTGGGACCGTTGGGACCATTTGGTCCACCTGGACCTAATGGAGGCCCGCCTGGTCCTCCTGGTCCGCCAGGGCCGCCCGGACCACCTGGTGAAATAAAATCACCCTGTAGTTTTTTTAGTATCATAAAATTTGCACCATCTACAGACGTGGACCGGAAGAGCAAAGGTTCTAACAAAAAATTTCCTCGTAAAATCAGTGTCGAAAATTCATACGACATACGCAAAACTTTACTAGTCAATAATATAAGCATTTGTTAATTCACGGACACCGGATTCTGTGGGGTGGCTAATTTAAGAAGAGCATTTCTTAATTCAATTATTGCACTCACTGTTCTGTTATGGGCAGGCGTTTCACTAACAAACTATCAACAGTCTTAATTGTCTTAAAAAAAGTGGTTAGGATTAATTAAAGTTTTCATTTACCAGGTCCTCCAGGGCTACCGGGTGTACCAGGGGTACCAGGAGTGCCAGGGGTGCCAGGCTGACCGGGGTAGTACCCACCCGAGCCAGAGCCAGGAGGGCCGCTAGGACCACCTGAAATACACAAAAATCATTGTACAATTTTTATAATATATAATACTATCTTATCATTAATCTATCAAAGGGAACTTAATTATCTGTCTAAACACATTTTACCATGTCCTTAATTTTCGGGACATGATTGCATGATTGCTATAAAAGTTATTTATGGGAAAATTGGCTATGACTGCGGCTAGCTGTGCTGTTACGGCCAGGCGTGTTGTTTAAGTATGGTGATCAATGAACTCGTCTCGTTATTGTAATGATTTTTTTATTGATAATTACCAGGGTATGATCCGGGGGTGCCAGGGTATCCAGGAGAACCAGGTGTACCGGGAGTGCCCGGGGAACCTGGGGTACCGGGGGATCCAGGTGTGCCTGGTGTGCCAGGGCTTCCAGGAGTGCCAGAGGTGCCAGGGTAATATCCACTTCCACTTCCAGGGCTTCCAGGGCTGCCCGGGGTGCCAGGGTAATATCCACTTCCACTGCCAGGATACGAGCCTGATGGTCCACCTGGACCACCTGGACCGCCGGGGCCACCTATTAACGGAACGGCTTATCAGTTTTGTGTTAGACTATGCAAAATTGTAGATATCTTTATAAAAAAATAATTTTTTAGCTAACTTTTAGAAATTGACGACCATGTTATAAATACGAGTAGACTCAATTTTGTTTCGTTGAGTTCGTTTCACTTCACAAACCTCGCGAATTTCTATACCTACTGATATTATTTAAAAATTGATTTTGTTTCAAAAGTTTTTGGCTTCCGTAAGAAAATTAATGCCATATTCCAATAATTTACTAAAAAATAAGTAAATAAAGCTAAATAGGCTCTAGTTATTGTAAAACGAGCTTCACTAACGAGTTTCGATGAAAATTATGTTACATTATATTATTTGATAGAAATGATCAAAAATTAGATGTTAAATGTGTAAACCATTACCGTGGTTTCACATGTAAAACTACACTATAATTTCATAACATCAATACTGACCTGGTCCACCGGGAGAGCCTGGAGTGCCAGGGGTTCCGGGAGTTCCGGGTGAGCCTGGGTAGCCAGGGTAGTATCCACCACTGCCGTTAGGGCCGTTGGGACCGTTAGGACCGTTCGGTCCGCCTGGACCATAAGAACCGTTGGGGCCGTTGGGTCCATTCGGGCCATTAGGTCCATTCGGACCGCTTGGATATTGGCCATTGGATCCACCAGGACCACCAGGACCTATTAATGAAATAAATCATAGTAAGTAATTTAAAAAGATTGCATACATTTTAAAGAGGGTTTCCAATCGAAAAGTATAGGTATGCAATTGATAACATCTATAAATTTAAACTCACAAATTCTAAGTAAAGAATCTGAACAAAGTTAGCTGAAATAAATTTAAGTAACTGTTTAAAAAAACTAAACCTTTGGTTGTAATTGCCGCATGCACTCTATAGGCGTTAATACATCTCATTCGCTACGAAGCTACTCCTCTATATGTTACCTCAGAAATCAAGCCGGTTTTGTTATTTTACTGTTGGTTTATTGTTTATTATTATTATTTGTTTGTTTATGTTAAAAACATAAACGTATGTGACGTGACGTATCCTCATTGTATTCATATTGACATCTTTTCCTGCTGTTAATGGTTGCTTGGAAGAGATCGTTTTTAGCGATAAGGCCGCCATTTATGGCACTAGATATTAGTTATTGTTTTTTACTGTGTATGTGTTTGTAATTTTCTGGTGTGCATAATAAAGAGTTTCTGTCTGTCTGAATTAAATTGAAAAAATAAAACAACTCGACTTTCACTGAAAAAGTGTGTGTGCTCACATAGATATTTTTTTTGGTTGATTGTGTAAAATTGCTGATAAAATAGTTTACCTGCTCCAGGGTAAACTACTCCAGGGCTTGGGTTACTGGTCTGTCCAGAGCTGTCGACGGGCTTCGATGGAGGCTTCGGTTTTGGTGGAATGGGCCTCGTGGGAACTCCTCCAGGGGTTCTACCGCATCCCATCGGGAAGAACAGTTTCGCCCACGGAACCATTTGACCGGGCTTCGGCGATGTAGCTTCAGAGCTGGAACAAATATTTTATTTTTAACCGACGTAAAAAAGGTGGCGGTTTCTACATTTGATCGTATATTTCTTTCCTTACAGTGGAATACTACGGTATGACAAATTTCAAATCCAAGAAGTAACTCAAAATTTTTAATTTTGTTGTTGTACATCTATTTATATATTGTTCCTCAATAATACCTATATGTACCACAGGATCATGAGAGCGAAACATTATTATTATAAATACAAAGGTGTTTGTTTATTAGCTTGGCGCTATATATGTTCCGGTTTTTTGATCTAAAAATAAATATATCAAATACTTAGTTACATATACTTTTCGTTTTTTCGTTCTGATCAAATTTACCAATACTTATAGGACAGAAATAAAATAAAATAAATGAACATTTTTATTTGAAGTTGCAACTGTGTTGAAAGTTTGTAAGATCTAAATTTTGTATGGTCGTTATCTAACTGAATTAGTACCATCGCTAACGAACCGACTTATGTTGAATGAGAAAATAACAGTGCGACTGATGTGGTGTGTAATTTAATTTTTTATTCTGTTTCTTGGAACTGCATACAAAATATTTCACAAAAACTTTTTCTAGAGCAAATAAAATGATTACAGTATATTTTCAGACTACTTCTCCTAACGAATGTAGAATGTTCCGTAGCTGTCGATATCGTAGCGTAGTCGTAGCTATCAGGAATTACAGGATAGACGTAGCACTGAGATGTCGAATATTTTGCAGAAATAAATATCACTTGTCGTACCTAAAGCTTTTATTAAGGTTTGCATGCTTCTGGAATTGTTGAATGTATAGATCTTACTTTAAGATACAATTTTTAAGACTTGCTGTGCACGATTTCTGCTTGAAAGTAGTTAGCAATAATTTAAATTAAAAAAAAAATTATGGTCCCAACTTCACGCACAAAACTAGATTCATTCAATTCCACAAAAAAGTGTAAAAAATATCAATTTAGTTCTAACTTCACGCACAAAACGAGGTTCATTCAATTACAGAAAAAAGTGTGCAAATTATCAATTTACAGATAGAAGTTTACACTATTTTAAAGTTTTCATTGTTTTTGCGAAAATACCTGATCGAATAAAGCGAATAACAATACAATATATTACCTATCTACCTAAATTCTACGATTAGTAACACATTGTTAGCAAAATTCGAACAGAGTTCCGTAAATTGTTCTGATAACGTTGGCTCTATATCTACTTTATAGACTAAATGTCGAAGTTATCCACATGGAGATGGCTCGAACTACTAGCGTTATTGTGCGTTGTTTGATTGTATAGGGGATTCGGGTAAACAATGGAAGCCCGTCTTTGACAATTTCCTTTAGCTTTACTTCCTCGAAGCGGCTTCATTCAAACTGTGCATAGTCGTTAGATCGTACGTCATTGTTATGACAAGTTTAATTTATGCATCCGGGACCCGGATTCGACGAACGTTACCCGAATATTCGAATTGGGGTAAACAAAGAAATGCAATTACACCGTATAGTTCCAGAGCAGCGTAAATTATCGAAGTTAGAAGGGGTGAATTGGCGTATTTAGGATTGTCCGGACCATCTGTACTTTTAGTGTAAAGCTTGGTAATATATTTAAACTTGTTTTGTTTCAAATACAACGACCTTGTAGGAAGTATTAGATATTTGGATTAGACATTTTGTTTTTTTTTATTTTTACATTTATCTAAAAAATATATTTTTCTACATAAATATAGCTATATGCATATTTTTTATCCGGATAGACTTCGACCGGTTTATCGGTTTTTGAGATGCGGTACTTATTGTTTTTAATTACCTAATAAATAGCTTAATAACTCGTCTGGGTCGTCGTACCCGTAACCTCTTTGTTCAAAATGCTACGTTGTACTGCGATATGTTATTGTTTGAATCTAACTAAGTTTTGACTGCATTTGACGAACTTTTCTAGAGGTCATGCTTACCTCACTTTTGTGATCGGCTTACAAATTCAAAATGTGTGACTACCACGTTTGTGTTTACGGTACTGTGAAATTTTTACCACAAAGAACACAATTCTGACGTTTCTATTGTGTAACAAAGTTATTGTAAATAAAAGTTACTTACTTTTCATCATACTCGTATTTCTCATCCGGGTAGACTTCGACCGGTTTCTCGGGTTCGACAACGCGGTACCCGTGGCTATCCGCTACGTAGTGCGTAGCGCGCAGGTACCCGTCGGGGTCCACGTAACCGTAGCAGCCGTAGGTCACACCGTCTGGACCGCGGTTTTCGTGATGGAATTGACCATTTGGGCCGACGTCGTATCCAAAACCATATGCACCTGAACACAAAAGGCATAAAATATCAGAAACACAATAAACGACATAAAAATGTACATTTTCACAGAAAAACAAATCCTTTATGACTTCATGCGTTACGTTTATAGCTATTAAACTACAGAACATATAAAAATACAGAACCGTATCTGAAACTACTTATATTTTTATTATTCCCGATGTCCATAGAATAAAGAAAAACCATCAAAATCGTAAATTGGACTGGCGTAAATATTGATACATACAGACTGGCGTAAATCAATAAATATAATTTTAAATTAGGTAGCATTGAGTACCTTTGCTTTTAAAAAAATATTTTTACCTATTTAGTATTTATTATTTTAATTATCACGTTGACAATCCTATACATTTTATATTGCAAGTAGTAGCACAAACTGTGATTTTGTGTAAATGTATTAATTTAATCGTGGTTAGCTATCCAATTAATGGCAATTTAGTCACAAATCAAAGCTTTGCCCCGCCCCGTAAACCTCTGACATGACCTCGCGTGTCATGTAACTACGTATTTGTGTTGCCTACAGGAAACTTATTGCTTAGCTTGTAAAACAAGTAGATATTTTGGGAACATACATTTATTTATTCAAATTAATGTATGGCTCCTGTGGTGTTTAAAAAAATCCATTATATTTCATGAAATTTCTGCATCAATATTAGTTACGTACCTATTGCAGAACATTTAAATGGAAACGTAAAAACAGATTTTTTAAATGAAGTTATAGTTTAAAAATTAAATGTATCTAAACTCACATTTATTCTTCCAGTTTCACACATAGATACACATATTTCAATAGTCGTACACACAGCCAAACAATAATGATATTTCGTTCTTAGAGTTGTAATTTAACTTTAGTTAGAATATTGGTATTTTTAATGCGTTTTATTTTCAATTATTTATCACTTCATTTCAAATTTAATTAATTTCGTTTCGATTCGTTTTCAAATAAGTTGCTACGTGCTCTTGCCTGTTTAAATATACATACTCGTTGAACCAATGCTACTTGCTATTAGCTTTACTACAAACTTGAACTCTTAAATGTACCTTTTTATTTCGTAATTTGTTTTTGAATATACAATAGATGTTGTTGAAAGCATTGTTTTAAAATATCACGGGTGTTCACGATTACTAGATATAATTAAATACGGGATACAGTATTATGATTAAATACGGGATTTATGTTGTGGCTATCTATATACCTAGTGAATTAAATACCGATGCATCTTAAGTACTACTGTGTTTACGGGTAAACTAATGAACGTAGGCTCCAAAATGTAACTATGGTGTACATGCCTTAAATAGATTTAGACTTCAACTATTTGTGGTAGTAAAAGTGTAACACAGTCTTTACTAAAAAAAATATATTTTAATATTGAATTTCCTAATCAATGAACAGATAAACTTAATAGATTAATTTTCTTAATATGTGAAAATATAATGTTTAAAAGTTACTTTTCTTGAACAATAAGTGCACAACACGCACAAAGCGTTAAAGGACACGGACGTCCATAATTCAGCGAGAGTAATATACCTGTTTTGGAAGCATTAATATAAAGAAACAGCTGCTACTAGCAGGACAATTAAACTCATAAAAATGTTATTGTTATTTTTTCTTTGCTTGTGATCTGTGGGATCAGCAATCATCTTTGTGACGAGATATAGCAATCGCTTCCTATTTCATTAACTATCCGTTTCTATTCAAATAACTATCAGTTCCCATTCATTTCGGATTTTGAACCTATACTTTATATCTCGTCCATGTTGACATAGGGCCAGGGACAAACTGTTATAAAGATTTGAAGGGACATGTATGCTTAGGTTCAGACCCAATACGCTCAATTAGAATAAAACTTGCTATAACAGTTTCTAACTTCTACCAAATTATGTAGTACATAGGTACGTGACTGTTCAATAAACTTGTAAAGTATGCGACCAATTAAATTTGTAATTTTAAGTATGTTATTTATTTGTATACAGGCATGCTTGGCATGTAGTCTGGGTTTATTTGGTAAATTAGATTTGTCTTCTAGACTAGAAAATAAACTATTTTTTACAAAAAATTAAACCGACTTCAACACCACAAATAGGCACTCAAAAGCGAAAAATAATTTAATATAGGTAATTATTATAACCGCTACTCACTCATCCATATGAAGTCGGTGCCAGGCTAGTTAAAAAGTTAGTAGATATACTATGTACGAGGTAGTAAGTAAGTAGGCATAGGTAAGTAGTATCTATCTACTACCTGTTAGATTTGGCTGGCACCGACTTCATATAGATGAGCGAGTAGCGGTTATAATAATTACCTATATTAAATTATTTTTCGCTTTTGAGTGCCTATTTGTGGTGTTGAAGTCGGTTTAATTTTTGTAAAAATAGTTTATTTTACCCTTTTTAGTGCTAAACAAGTTTTCACTAATGCATTTACACGATTTCGTGTTGAGATCTCAATACATGAATTAAACCCAAACACTGGGTAGTTCCTGTAAGCCGTTAAGAAATTCCGTTGACTGTCCTTTATCTTCATCATCAGACCACTAATGACAGTCACAACCCATCTATGTAAAAAAGTTCTCATCATTACAAATTCATCGAGCCTAAACACAAGGTAACTACTATGTACCGTCGAGGAGTTCCCTCGGCCGTCTTCCCGCTCCCTCATCAGATCGACTCCAGACCATCTTTAAACTATACTGCTTTAAAATGCTCAAGCAAAAACTTAAGTAACGCACTAGTCATCTTTCCAATTTTCGAAAGTTATCCTCGATTTCTCTAGGATACCATCATCAGATCCTGGTTTCCTTATCATGGTACCACCCTTGGAATATCTTCTTTACAACAAAAAAAGAATCATCAAAATCGGTTCATAAACGACGAAGATATCCGCGAACACACATAAAAAAAGGAACATACATACGGTCGAATTGAGAAACCTCCTTTTTTGAAGTCGGTTAATAAAAATCGTTGTTTTTTAATCGATTTGTTTTGGAGAAAAGGCATTGAGCAATATTGTAAAAAATAATTGATGAATCGGTGCGGGTTTTAACCCCCGACCAAAAAAGGAGTGTTATAAGTTTGACGTCGATGTCTGTCTTCCTGTGGGTCTGTCTGTGGCACCGTAGAGCTCAAACGGGTGAGCCGATTTCGATGCAGGGTTTTATTTGAATGGTAATATCCGTGCGGATGTTCTTAGCTATATTTGATGAATATCGATTCAAAATGACCGCCTCCACAAAATGTCGGACAAAATATTTCTTCACAACCTACCTTAATATGGGTATCAAATGAAAGGGCTTGACTAGTAGAATACTATATACTATAACAAATTTCAAATCCAAGATGGCCCCACTACAAAATGGCGAATTACATTTTTTTTTCTCTACTACCCCAATATGGGTGTCAAACTAAAGGGCTCGATTTGTAGAATACTTTGCACCATGAGAAATTTCAAATCCAAGATTTCCGCTACCATAAAATAACGAAATACATTTCTTTTTCACAACTCCCTCAACATGAGTATCAAATGAAAGAACTTGACTAGTAGAATCTTGTATAGATAACAAATAGGTAGTCGTAGGTAGTCGGGGGTCAATTAAATTATTCAATTTTGTTCATGTATTAATAATCTGGTTACTACTTACTTGTGTCATAGTTGGTTTCGTAGTACTGTTTCTTTTCCCCATCTTCAATGTCTACAACAACGTCGTTGCTATCGTATCCATCGTAGTTGTGCAGCTGACGACTTTCCCGGTCTTCTAGGTTAGGTTTGAAAGGCTGGGCAATAGCAGCGATATCTGCACTGTCCGGCTTGCCTTTGAGGGTCAGTATTGAATCATCAGAGACTTGTGTTGTGGCTTTTGCGTTTAATTTCGCTTTTGGAATAACATCGCCTAATTTTGTTAGTGTATTAACCTTTAAATCATTCTTTGATTTATCTTCGCTAGCTTGTGCTATCACTAGCGCAGCCTGTAAAGAAAGAGACATGGGCTTAGTATTTCAAAAATCAATACGTATGTGATATATAAAAGAAATAATACATTTGAATGGATGCGTGCTTTCGTGCGTGTGTGTGTGTGTGGTGTGTATGAAACAGAGATCACTTATTTACTTTTTTTGAATATGTGTGTACGTTTGCGTATCGGAAAATCGTAGAGTAGGTAAACTCACTCTAAAACTAGATAAAGTAACGATATAAATAATGCAAACGGTAGTAGCTGAAGAGGAAAAGGCGAGTATAGGCCTTAACAGTGTGTTATGGGAGAAGCCTACGTCCAGCAGTGGAATAGGATAGGTTGATGATGATATGCTTGTAAGACAACCATGACGTGAGGCGTTTGTTAGGAATGATTGAAATTGGAATGCAGAGAACGATTATTAAATAAGCTTATGATGAAGATGATGATATTCGTTAGCGGACTAACTTTAGTTTAATAAATGGAATTAGTTGAGATTAGTCCTACCTACTGCGAAGTACTGATGAAACTGATTTCGAATAAGTCACGATCAAGTTTGCAACATTCATTAACTACGACATATTTGATCTCATCCATCAAATCGCTGTTGACTAATAATTTAAAAGTGTCATAAATTAATTATTCCTCGTTTTAACAGTATTCGAGACTAGGAGTGTTCCGAGAGGACAGATTGCTCAATGAGTGCATTGGTTAGCGGTTTTACACAACCGCAGGTTAACATAACTAAATGATATTATTGCTTAGGCACGGCCATATGATGTCATTTTCACGTTCAACTTTGCTATTTACTCTTATCAAAAAAAAAAAACAATTCTGTAGACGTAGAAAATCAATTCTGCGTGCGCTTGTAGCAATCGAAGTATGGTAGGTATTTAATTTGACGTGTATAATATATCTTCCGTATAAATATTGTCTGGCGGCTTTCAAGAACATCTTCAACGGCTTTGCATATAAAAAAACTAATAAACTATTTAAATGTTCGAATGCCTCGATTTTAAATATTATCGAAGAACAAAGTTGTACTATAAAATTCGGTAAGTATGTGAACAAAAAAAAAAAGGACCGGGATAACTATAAAATGTTTAAAATTAGGTACTTAGTCGTTTGTATTTTCAAATACCTAAATATGTACATATCAAAGGTGCTAATGGCATCTTGTTTATTTACACCACGTTTTAAGCAACGAGATGATAATTGTGATCTATTGCTTAACTTTCAAGGTAATGAGCTGTTTTGTATGAAAGGGCAAAAGTTAAGTTATTTTAATCAGTTTTGAAATTACATTATTCCTAAATAATTCAGCAAGCACCTGATCGTGGCACTTCACTTGTGATAAAAGCTTTTGAACATTCAATAAATATCATTGACACTTCAGGTGTCATATTACACAACGCTTAGTTACTCAGTCTATCTGTAGCTTTATTCTATGAAGGCTGTTTTGCGAAATTCTTTGAATGAAATCTATGAAAGTCCGTTGGCCATTGTATATAAATTCGACAATGCTTGAAATATTCTTATTTCCATCTCTACAAGACATGTCTGGTTTGATAACTATTTGCCAAATGTCCATGTTAAATTTAATTTCCCCTAATTTTACGGTGAAAAAATGGATTTCTCAAAGTTGGTCCCTTTCGCTGTGCTATTGAACGTTAAAATGACTTTGTTTTGAACGGATCGAAAGTCTGTAAAACAAGAGTAGGTGAATAAAGTATGTAGGTTTAATCTGCATCAAGAGAGATTAAGATCATGTTGGTCAAAGTAAAAAGTAGGGATATGCAGTGGATGTTGTGGTTTAGTCCAAATTCGCACAAATTGAAATGCGACACGCGTGGAGTTCAAACTTTTGGCAGAACCACTACGTCCGTGACCGTAACCCGGTCCATCGTAACGGCGGCTTGCTTTACAATCTCACGTACCGCAGACAACCATCAAAAGTAAATTGTATTTTGATCTGGGACATAAACGTGTAGGTATTAATAAGCAGACTGGCGAAAATTCGCGAGACAATGGCACGCGCTGGCATAGAAACCCAAACACCTTGATCCTCTGTTTTCTTGTCGGACATGGCTCTGAATAACTTAATTTTCAACTGGCAAAGTTAAGTTCCATTTCATATAAACTACTCTCTTAACTACAGAAAGTTTTGGCCCACCTCGAACTAGATAAACCTAGGAGTTACGCTTCGGGGCAATAACTTTCGCTCAAACCAACGTGATAGTTTTTCCAATGTTCTGCGCTGTTCTTTATTTTTATAAAATCATGTTGAATGTTTCGTGGGTGACGAATGATTCTATTTTTATCGGAATTCTCATCACGTGTATGAACGAGTAGAACCGATATTTTGGTTATTTATGATATTCTTATTTATATATTAGCTTAAGTGAACATTCAATTTTTATTATTGCAATAATAAACTCAGTTCAACGATCAAAACCGAGATGTGATATATGATCACAAATACTCAAGAATTTGTCGTGTGTGGTATCCAATGACTTCCTTTCAAGGTCCAAGCCATAAGTGACCTTTATAATCATCGGCACATTTTAGAAAATCAACCATTAATATTAAAGAAGTAATCTATGAACAAGCTCTATAAAACTGTTGTTTTGACCAAGTTACGATACTCGTATTTCTCATTCGCATAATTTTAGCAAATATTCCACTTTAACGTCTAATAAAATCAGTTGGTGCGGCAGGCCATTGGCTTTTGCATAAGTCATGCGAGCTTTTGTTTTGATGATGGTAACATTTTATAGAGGTTCAGGATGGAACACTTGAATAATGTGTATTCATGAAACGGTGCAAGCTGGTACTATCAGGTCCATCTTTATGGCTCATCTCATCACCTTACTCATCGCTGTCGTTTTTCCAAGCGGATCTTACCTCTATATTACCGACATGCCCTTGCTTGCAAACGTTAAATATTTATATAATTGCAACTTGAAACTCCATAAATACATGTCTTAATGACTAAGTTCTTAGTGACATTTAACTATGAGGTCACTATATTATAATTTTTCACATTTCTTGTTTGATTTAACTAAAAACGTTACGTGTTCACAAGGTTCGATCGCAGATAAGATATAAATGATGACAAATTTGTAAGTTCGTGCTTCGTATCACTGACCTAAATGTGACATAAGTCGCAACGTAATAGAACGATTTTCTTCTGTTATTGACACTAGCAATATGACACTCATTTTTCATGAAAGGTAGGCCGGTGTGCAGACGAATGGTCACAATGAGAAGTAATCTTTCTCGTAATAAATTTTATTGTGTCCGACGTCAATAGCGGGCAGTGTCAACCCCAAAGATTTGCGTAATTTACCTATTGTACCCAGAGATAAGGGCGAAAAGATACGAGTCGTGGAATGCGAGGCGTAACCACGGGGCATAAAAAAATTTAAATGGAATATTTTCCGGAATACGTTGTCGTAAACGGAAATGCCTAGATTATTTTCAAATGGTGGTACTGGTCGATTTCATGACAGGTATTAGCTGTCTTCATTTTGATTTTTTCACGTTGATTAACTACGTTTTATGAGTTAATTACGTTGAGCGTTATTAGGGACCAAAATAGATCGGCTTTTAGTTCAGCTACAATTTAATTAAGAAGATATATTTTAAAACGTTACTTTTTTTAATCTTAACTTTCTGAGAATACTGATTCTCAACTATGTTCGTAGGTAAGCAGAATACGCGTAAGTACTCGTGATAGCGGCTAATAAAAGCTGGTTCCGAGCTACTCGTACACTAGAAAATATGGGTTTAAGAGTGTGTATCTCCTGGACCACAGATTTAATGCGAGCGAGTGACACGACAATTCAAAACTTTAGCATAGCCTGGCTAATAAACATTCAATTTGATAACCGAACCGAAAATAAGACCATAAGGCGAGTACTATCATATAAATACCTGTTTAATATTATACTGACGTAGTGTCTCAGCGTATACGAATCAAAATAATATGATCTTATAACGATCAGAATGTACCACTGGCGCGTTTATCATTGGCTTACCTGTTTGACAAACCATACATGCACAGAACCAGTTTAGCATGATAATGTTCATCGATTCAATTTCCATTCGCAATAAGTTTAGATTTAACCAATTCCTGTCTGAGAATACAGCGAAAAAATGATCCCTGCTATTCGTCGTACATATTTAATTTTACAAACTCACGCTTGTAAATTGAATTCGATAAGTATTTCTTTGAAAATCAGGTGTACCTAATTCACTAAGCGGAATATAGCTTCAAGTAATTTAAGGAAAGCTTTAACACAAAAAAATCGATTTGTTTCACTATTTTAAACAATCATTACTATATTCTATTCCTTGTTAGAACTCTGTTAATTTTCCTGTTTTCCATTCATGAAACATGTAAAGATAAATGTCATACGTGAATTGGGTGCACTAAGTAGGTAAAATATTATTTCTTTAAAGTTACGCAGAAAAAAATGTTTTAAGCCGAAAGAAACACATTGCATTGCAGCATTTTCCATTGTGAACGAGAATCAAAAAGTCAAAATTCACTCAGGCTTAGTAAAATATATGTAGAATTTGAATCGTGAGAGCTTTTCTAGATTCTTGGGATTGAATAAGTTCCAAACATATTCACCCGATTTATATTCACTATAGTAAGTGCAGCATGTTCCATTCACTACAACTCTTTTACGTAAATCAGTACAAAATTATGTTGACTGATGTGCAGTAAAATTATTTACTTATTAATACAAATAGGTATCTGTTTTAGGTATGTCAAGGTGCGGTGGGTGACGCCAGCGGGTTATGTCACACTCTCCGCTGTTTTGTCCAGCCTAGACGATAAGTAGTAGCGTCAACTTTACTGCCGAAGGTCGAATGCATCTGGCGGCGCCGCTACTCATACTTCGATAGATAGCGAAAGTGATTGAGAAAAAGTTATGGGGTCTTTACTGATTATATCAGTAAGCCTAGAATATGATTATGTTATCTAAACAGCACAATTCAAACTGATGCTACATAAAATATGTGAACGTTTGTTCGAAATTGTTGAACTTAACTTCACGGCCTCAATTTAAAGCCAATTTAATGGTTCAAAATCGTTTGATAAATTTCAGATATGTCAAAATTTCGAACGTAAAAATATAGTTAGCATAGGTGCACTTCAACTGTAAAAACTAACGTAGTTGTCGCGTAAGTACATTGTTTTAACAAAAAAAAACAATGCTTGAGTTAAGGTTTAGGGTTTAGAGTAGGAGCTTAGGTTACAAAATACCTGAGCGAATGAGCTTCACTTGGCATTCTCTTTTGTATTTTTCATTGCGTTTTTCAATAAGGAGGAGGAGAAGCAGGAGTATGAATAATTCAAATGTATACAATACATAAATCTGAAGATTTGAAGATCCGGTTTAGTGTATACAAAGCTAAACCAACAAATTATTTTTTAATTCATTCATTTATTGTATAAAATTTGTTCTTTGAAAGTTTTACGTCCGCAAACTTAATTAAAGTGGATGAAAATATGTTTCATTATTTATAAAAAAAATAATTGAAAAAAAAACTTGAAACATTTTGGAAAAGAGTTAAAGTTAAAAGTGGACGACAGTATTAATGATGTTTAAACAAATTAATATGAGCTTAAATTAAAAGTTAAGAAATAATATAGATGTACATCTATGTAAAGATAGCTTACGTGTGCCCAAAAAGTTTACAATATAGAGTGCCACTTAAGATCGTAGATTGTAGAAGAATGGTCCCCATTTGCCTTTAAAGTTTGTGTGGTGCTGTCCGTGCCACATTTGAAATATATGAACCAAAGGGTCAAGTAATTAAGAAGAGAACTTGGTCGTTTAAAAAATTCAACTTAGAACAATTTCCAAAATTGTTGTGTAATAAAATATATCTTATTCACAACTTAAAGTAGTTACGTACTAAAACCTGACTCCTATTTACATCAAAGGTCAAATGTTTATC
This sequence comes from Ectropis grisescens, assembly GCA_017562165.1. Lineage (NCBI taxonomy): Eukaryota > Metazoa > Arthropoda > Insecta > Lepidoptera > Geometridae > Ectropis > Ectropis grisescens. The sequence goes on along the minus strand of CM029788.1, from coordinate 15,141,511 downwards.
AATATTTCGATGTACACTTTTGTTCGGTGAGGTCAGCATTGCATTACTCGGAGTGTTTGCTTTTTTAAAACTGCACGTTGATGCTTCTGAAGGGTCTTTTATTTACGACGGCAACTTTGACATTTCGATTATGAAGTCATTTCTTTGTCGACTTGTGCAGCCGTAAATGAGTCTAGCAAATACTATTGACAGCACGTTTTAATGTCGTTGTTGTATTTATTCGATTGTTTATGCAATAACTATAAAAATTTCAATTGATAACAAAATAGAGCTAGTTGAAATATACGGTATAATAAAAAGAAATAACATAACAAAACTGTTTAAATTTTGTAAATATGATTAAAGTTTAAGATTTCACTTTGTTGTTCTTCCTATAAAGTGTAAGTACCGAATTTGTATGGATTGAAATGTGCACTGAGAGCTATGCGTAAAAAAACTAAGGTATTTTCTACGTCTTAAGTTGTATCTTTCAAATTTATCAAGCGTGCCTTCCGTATATCGTCAAGTATACGTCAAGTTTGGGAGTTCGTAATCTACTCTTAAGGCCAGGTAGTTCTGTCATATTAGGCATTTACCGCTGTCTTGTTCTCGCGACCGTCACCGACCGCGGAATCGGTGCCACAGTGCAAAAATAACATTAAAATATTTGACTATGTAATTTAAACTCATTTTTTGTTCAAGATTTGTTTATACTAGTGATAACAATTTTGTGAATAGTGATAAGAGTTTTTTTGATATATGAACGAAGAAATATTAAATTTATCTATACTCGTAGATATACAAAACTCAACCTTTTCTTTTTGGTCACACTATAAGTTGAGAAAGGCTTTTCCCAATTTATGCATCTTTTTAAAATGTTTCCTAATAATTCACAAGTTCGTCAAACATTAAAAAAATGTGCTGAAACGTAATGAAAGGCCAGTAAAAATAGAAGGTTTTTTGTTCAACTTTGCACTAAATTTCTAATCCAATTTTTTTCTATGAGGTAAAGATCACTTACTGAGCATAAAATTACAAAATGCTCACAGATCCAGGTAGAGCTTCAAACGCCAATTGAAAAAAACTGTTTTAGCCGATATTTTGGAAACTATATATTTTGCCAATAATTGTAGAAAATAAAATGTTGCATCTTTTGTTGCTAGTAAACTTTTTTTGTAAAACTTACCGTTTACGATTTATAACCCATTCAATGATACGATTGCTATGATGCCGATAATAGTGGATGAAAATGATGTTGTCTACGATGGAACTTGTTTCTCTAATAGAAACAAGCACAGTGTACCTCGTAACCCCAAGGTTCGAACCTTCGACAAAAACCCACTCTGGCAATGCGTTTCACAGCTTAGTTGTTCTTATTACAAAAGTGGAGACCAAACTCTTCGTTCAACTTCAATCATGATGATGAACGGTGCTGTTTATTCGAGCAACGAGCAATATGATAGAATAACTTTAATTTAAAACCCCGACTAAAAAAATTTACACGTAAAAAATATTACCTACTATCTAAGGACACTTTGGCGAGTCAGACTAGTCTTAGAATATCTTAGTTACCAAAATCCATCCAGCCGTTTGGAAGATATGTGGAAATAAAAGATTTACAAACATAAAAGATACGCGCGAAAAACATAACCCTTCTTCAATTCCGGTAAAAAGGGACATGTTTATGCTACTGGGAACAGAATTCACATCTTATTATTTTTACATTGTTATCATCAAATTTGACATAATAAATCGTAATCGGTAAGTTCGAAAAAAAGTTTACTGGCAACAAAAGATGGGAAATTTTATTTTCTACAATAATAATAGGCTTTATAACTTTTTCAGAATATCAGCCAAAAACGTTTTTTCGAGCTGGCGCTTGAAGCTCCACCTGGATTTGTTATTATTTTGTGATTTTATGCTCAGGAAATGATTCTAAACCTTATATAAAAATACGAATCGGAAATTTAGTGCAGAGTTAAATTCTACGAGTCATTTTACTGCCTAAAAGGCTTCTTACCAAATGTGGTCGAGTGTCTAAATTTCTATGAACAATATTAACATTTTCATACAAAACAAAAAAGAAAAACCAATAAATTTTGGTGGTGTCACAAACTTGGAAAAGAAATAAAAAAATAAAAATTCTAACAAAACCATACGTGTATCTATGGAAAGGTGTTCAAAATTGTATTGAAGTTCCTAACATTTTTTTTCTAAACTGAATAGTTTGCGCGAAAGTCTCTTCCAAAAGGGTAAAATCTGTATGTGAGGACTTTTCTTCCAAGTACTAAGTACCTTACTACCAAAGAATTTACCTAAATGGCAGATAAATGCAAGTTAGGTATCATTTATGATACCTTACTTGCATTTATATTAGGGATTTACGCAGGGGATTTCTCCCCTCTCATTATTTCCTTATCCCGATCTCTGATTTAACAGACGAATATTTTACCGATACTTATCTATTTTTCATTGCATCCGCATTGAATTTTTTACTGATGTGGTATCGACGTCAGTTTTTTGAGACTCCCTTATTGGTCTACAACATAAAGTAAACAGCGTACTAATTAGTATCAGCGTCTATTTGCAATTCAATGAAAACGGTATCAAAAATCAAGATCATAGCGTGCTTCACTAGTAATACCTACTGATATTGTTATACTGTGGCACTATGATCGTAATATTTAAAATTTATCGGTTGTCAAAATTGCAAAATCAAGCACAGGCCCGTCGTCCGTGAGCGCCGAAACGCGACTGATCAGGCTGGCCGAACGGCGCGCTATATATATGGTAGATATTAAAACATAGTGAATAACTGATACTTTTATCAAGTCGAACTCTGCGAATGCATCTATAACTTTTAGTGGCTTTCGTTGAGTACAAAAATTTAGTAAAAAAAATCATTAGTTTAGTCATAAACTTGAAACAACTTTTTGAAAAGGGGTAACTTTGGGATTTTTTTCTATCAAGTAAAATTCATTAAATCGTGTTACTGACTGCGAATTGCACTAGATTAGATCCTTAACTAATACATATATTTTTTTCAGAGTTTAAAACACTATTTTAAAGGTCTTAAAGTTGTTTTAAAAATTCAAAATTACGGCCCACACGCCCTTAATAGTAAATACATATATCTGTCCATTGGTTATTTGTCTATGCTACAAGTCACTCATTCAATAATTGAAACGAAACCACAAGCTCAAGCAAATCAAATCACTTTCGCTTTCATAGTATTTACATGGGGGTTACTCTTTGATAGTTGGTCTGGGGGGCTACTAGACGACGACCTACCGATCAACGTGCGTAGTCATTGGTAGAATCTTACCGATTTTTGTCACGTTCGACTGTTCGATTGATAAGTCGATCGTCTAGAAACTCGTCTAGCCTTTTCTTGATTTTTTTTGATGACAACAAAACTTGGTTTACTTAATTCATCGAAAATTGTGTGTCAAATACGATTATGTATATCAGCAGACGTTGCATATTTCGTTAGTCATTCTGTTATATCAGCTATGTAAAATAATGAATTTCATAATAGAGAAATATTGTAGACTAAGAGATGCGTAAAAACCGGTGTCGTGAGAAATAGTCGATTGCTACATCTGACGAATCAGCCATGATGTACCGCGAGTCGACTTGATATCAGAGGCCAATGGTCACTATTTGTTACATTGTTTGCTTAATTTAGGGTCACATCTATTTAGAAAACGAATTCTATAAAACTTTATGAAATCCAAAGTAGATCCAAAATGGATTAGATAAAAACCTGGATTTTGGCAAAGACCTACCTAATCTATTAGGCATTTGTTGCAATATTTTTGTTTTTTTTTGTTTTTGTGTAATTACACTAAAGCGTTACGAAAAACATTTTCTTGTCTAAATTAACACGTAATTATTTTGTATTTGTTTCGAAGTAAACTCTCAAATTTGAGCTATACTAACAGATACTCTGTTCATGAGATGATTTTTGCTGTTTTCTCCCGAAATTAAAACTTGTGAGGAGATAAAAAGTAGTTCATGCCAACCCTAATTACGATCCAGTAATAGGTGAATGGGGCAAAGATATCGACAAGCTGACTTTCCGTGGGAATTAGAACGAATGCTCTAGCTGTTAACTATTTATAAGTATGTTTTTGTAACCTAATAACACTGGCTCTTTAACTTAGGTATACACTGAGACTTTTAGATATTCTTTAGAGGTCAAAAATCGAAACGCTTGAAGCGCGATATGCATATCAAGTGAGTATTTACGACTTATTATGTATTTTATATGATATCGCTAAAAAGCGCTAATGAGTTGAGCTTATGTCGCTGAAAAATTATGCACGTATATGCATAAAGGTATTATTTTATCTTACCGTTTTACGTGATTATATTTAATACCATTAGTGCTCAGGTAATTACTGCGGACAAGCTTACAAGTGTATAGAGTTACCGTGTCATCACTTGAAGTTCTTTTGTGTATCTAGTACATTCGAAGAACGCGATAACTAGTATAATCTCGTCTAAACTAAACTACTAAATCCATTTTGAACTTAATAATGATATGTTATTGTTTTACTGTATAGACTTTGTGAGGTGCTTGATAGCTACGTGTAAGCAGACCGCATAACAGAAAATTATATTGCAAGTAACAAAGAAAAGAACTTCCAAAACACTACACTACGCTCTCACTCAGAATAAGAAAATTACCTATTACCAATAGGTATCCTCAGTCAATTGCGTTTCAGTTGTTAACTTCATCAATTTCTTGTACCTACTTAATTATATATTGATCTACAAAGTTTTGAATTCGGATCCAAAAGACACAAGATTCTTGATTCCTTTCAAAGTTTACGTCGGTATTTGTTTATGAAACCAGCGAATCTGTTCAAATACTAAAATCTTCCAAATTGTTCATCGCAATTTGAAGAGAAATTCAACTACAAATTAGGGCCTAAACAAATACCGCTAACGATAAACTTCAAAAGTTTTAATCGTCAAAACCAGAGCAGCGGCTTCGGACAGGTCTGGATTAACGTGCAAATCAAGGATTCAATCAAATTCAAAGGATTAATTTATTTACTAAATAGATGAACGATGAAACGATTAGCATGTTTGCTCAGTAAATTAGATTTCTAGGTAAGAATTAAACACAAGGAAATAAGGCCGTAACTCGTAGCATCGCGTGAAGAGAGTTGAGTCGTGACTAAATACTCGTACAGTACCTAAGTCCTCGGAGGACTAACATTTATACCTTTGTTTATTTTATTCATTACACCACATCCTGTTTTTGTTATTTGCGCAACAGTAACTTGGTGTTTGCTAACTTCTTGCGCCTGACAAAAAAGTCTTGAGTTCAAATTCTTCGCGACTCCCGTATCGTTATCGTCCCATATCGTGACTAAAAAAATGGTGGCTATTAATTAGACTTCCTAAACCTTCACACGAGTGTTTGAAAGGCTGTCGTCGCATTAGATGATCATTACGTCATACCGTGACCCACGACCCGGCTCGTGAGGTGAACCAGTGCTCATCCTCAACCTTTAAACTATTCAACTTTTAGCTACGACATCATCAAACTCGGTTAGATAGAGTGTGAACATAAAGTCACCTTATCGCAATAAGCCCATTGTTAATAAATATGTCTATTATTGATGTTTTGTTCTATGTAAATGATATGACAGAGTATTAAAATTGCGCGTTAGCCTCTAGAATGGTACCGATTGGTATCTTTGAGTTCTCGACTAAGATGTTATAAAAGTAGTGATGACTCATTCATTACGTATTCCTAAGAAGGTAATTTTATTCGAATTTGAACTTCTTTTATTAATGTTCCTCGCTGCGAAACCAAGTTTTTGTCCCGATTTATTGAGGCTTAAGAAATGATAAAAAGGCATTTCGTAATACCCTTTTTTAAATTCCATGGCCCGATCAGGATTTTAGATTAAAATAAAGTGAAAGATAAACTTGTCATCCAATAATAATTAAATTTACTTCGATGACGTTTACTTACTTAATTGGGTTGTTTTAATATTGTCGTTGCTATTTGAAATTCAATGTATGATATACAAGAAGAGGGTTGTCAAATAATGTTATAATATTGACGATTGATTGACAACACAATGATTAAACCAAGTCTCTGACCGATCCACCACGCCTGTTCAGGGTTACTTGCGATTTTAGCAAAGTCAGTGACCTATCGCACATGTGTTACACATACCTACGGGGAAAACCAGTTGTATTAATTAGGTGATTTGATTTCTCCTATAAAAACAAAAAGGTTGTGTTTTTTTTGTCTAATATAGGTGCCTAATATTATATATTTGAAACTTGCTGAAAGAGGTATTATTTTAATTACTAGACCCTATTAGTCAATGGTTTGTACGGACAAAAATAAAAATTTTTTCGTGTTAAAAATAAACTTTTTTAACCGACTTCCAAAAAAAGGAGGAGGTTATCAATTCGACCCCTGTTTTTTTTTTTTTTATGTTTAACCGATTCCAAAAAAAGGAGGAGGTTATCAATTCGACCCCTATTTTTTTTTTTTTTTTTTTTTATGTATGTTACCTGATTTCTCGAGAACCTCTGAACCGATTTTAAAATTTCTTTTTGTGTTCGGATGGGTATGCTTCCCGAATGGTCCCATATAAATCTTTTTGAAATCGGTCAAGTAGTTTTTGGAATATGAACCAAAAACTGAAAAATTGCGTATCTGGATGACGTAGATTTCACAAAAGTTATGAATCTCGACCCTGTCAATACAAAATTGTGTAAATGCTTTAATAAACTTGTTTTTAACCCCCGACCAAAAAAAGGGGTGTTATAAGTGACGTCGATGTCTGTCTGTGTGTCTGTCTATCTGCTGTGGCACCGTAGTAGAACTCAAACAGATGGGCCGATTTCGATGCGGTTTCTTTTATTTCAAGGTTAATACCATAGCAGATGTTCTTAGCTATGTCTGGTTAATGTCGATTCAAGATGGCCGCCTCCACAAAATGGCGGACAAAATATTTTCACAACCTACCTCAATTTGGGTATCAAATGAAAGGGCTTGACTAGTAGAGTACTATGTACTATAACAAATTTCAAATCCAAAATGGCCACCACGACAAAATGGCGAATTATATTATATTTTTCATTACTATCTCAATTTGGGTATCAAACGAAAGAGCTTGACTAGTAGAATACTTTTCACTATGAAAAATTCAAATCCAAGATGGCCGCTTCCACAAAATGCCGAAATACATTTGTTTTTTCACAACTCCCTTTATATGGGTATCAAATGAAAGGGCTTGACTAGTAGAATGTTGTACAGATAACAAATCCAAGGTAGTCGGGGTTTAATCAAAATTTTTAATTTTGTTCTTGTACACTAAAAAGAGTAAAATAAACAATTTTCGTACAAAAAATTTAACCGACTTCAAAACCACAAATAGGCACTCAAAAGCGAAAAATAAACTAAAATCATTGTTATAAGCGCTACTCACTCATCTATTTGAAGTCGGTGCCAGTCAGGTCAAAAAGTTAGTAGATTGATGCTATGTAGGCACAGGTAAGTAGTATCTATCCTATACCTGTTAGATTTAGCTGGCACCGACTTCAAATAGATGAGTGAGTAGCGCTTATAACAATGATTTTAGTTTATTTTTCGCTTTTGAGTGCCTATTTGTGGTTTTGAAGTCGGTTTAATTTTTTGTACGAAAATTGTTTTGTTCTTCAAATGTATTACGCAGAAAAGTCATCTTTATTCAACAGAATATTTAAGGTTTTCAATTTCAATTGAAGCCTCCAGGATAAATTGAGAATTAATTTCTGAGGATTCATTTCACTCAAATTTAGAAGCGTTTCGTTAATAATAACCGTACCGAATTAATTCATATGAGATTTTTATATTTCCATATGTATTTCATAGTATTCTCAATAATGTAAACATAGTTCGTAGTTCATGGCTTTCCTTCTGCATGTTGGGGATGTTACAGAATTACTACGTAGTATAAAACAAAGTCCCGCGTCTGTCTGTCCCTATATACGCTTAGATCTTTAAAACCACCAAACAGTTTTTGGTGCGGGGTTTTTAATAGATAGAGAGAAAAGGAAAGGAAAGAAAGAGATCAAGAGGAAGGTTTATGTCTATAATACGTGCATAAAATAGCAGATAATTTATTTTATAATGGATAATTTTAAAGGTTTGCAATGTAATGGCATAAATAAATACATTTTGCGCCTACACTGCAAACGCTGGCTGAACTGTATGAGCTAGATTCAAATAATGTAGAGCAATATTGTACCCTTTCAAAAGGTCTACAAAAAAAGTTTGCCATAGTATATGTTTATTTCTTAGGAATACGCCACAATAACTATTTTAGTAGTACTTATATTTAGTATCAGCATTGCACCCGTGCGAAGCTGGGGCGGGTGGCTAGTAGGAACAATCTCAATAGATACTTTATTGTTGTTTTTTAATCTATGCGAAATCAACTCTAATACCTGTTCGACATTAATTATATACAGGTAAACAACTGATTGAAAATTCATGGAAAAAAAAGTTGTATTTAGCAGCGTCTTAGCAACTGATGATTGAACCGACACCATAAACTGAGTCACTGCGAGTAAATAACTACAAAGGCTCTTTGAAGTAGCCTTTGTAGACTCCCCGACTCGCCGCCGCGCCGGCTCGTTCCACTATCCATTCATTTGTCATACGAGTATTAAACCCACAAAGCAGAAGGCTTATAGTAATACTTTTAACCGACCTACCCACGACTACTGCTTTTGTCTTAAAATTTGTGAATGACTTAGTTCTACGGGTCGACCTATCGAAAATAAAGATTAACTGCCGTACTGTCTAGACGAAATACAAGGCATCAAAACGTTTTGTTAAAATGACACTTGCAATATGTAACAAACAAATTAGAATAGCTAACTTTATTGGCTAATTATGTCAAATGGAAAGCGACCCCGATGGTGAAATCCTCTTACGACATTATTAATTTGAGTAGAGAATTGTGGGTGTTTTTGAGGTCAGCCTCTCCCGACCAAAATATACCGGACCTCGAAACCAGGCGCGATAATTAAGGAACAAATCCGGTTTAAGCAAGAACCGGGACTCGGATTGTGAAAAAACGTCGCATTCACATTTCCACAGCAGGCTTCCGCGAGCTTTTTATAAGAGGTTGTATTGTGTTTGCTAAACGTCGAGGAAAATATTTAAAAATACGCGCAGAACCTGCAGTTTCGTTATTCTTGAAATGCTATTTTAATAAACATGTCTGTTGTGTACTTGTTTCGACATAAAGGGAAAAAGTAGCCAATTTGGTAGCTTTGTAGATTTATCATCTCGTGTAGGTAGTAGGTACTTAAATAATTAATTGGAGCGATGACGTCATCGATTGAAGTTATGCGACATCAGAGGGCACTCAACTTTATGCTTTTGATATTTTAATAAGTGTTGGTTGTGTGATCGATTATGATACAGTTTTAATAGCAAAGAATTGTAAGGATACATTAAGATCTTTGATACAATTCACTTGCTAGAACCACTGTCACAACAATTTATCAATGATACCATCCGTTAGTGGGAGTTTAGGAATTGCGCGACAGATTTTGATAGTTTTATCAGATTGTTGCTAGTGCTTAGCTCTGTGATTTAAGTTTTTACAGCAGCTAAAACTAGACGAATGAACATATAAAAATAGCTTTGATTAATGAATTTTCTAAAATAAAAGTCTCTGAAGCGTATGATAAATTAATAGCCAAAATATCTCGAGTATATATTTTTATTTTGCGTTTTGACGTGACAACGTCTTATAAATTGGTTTGCCGGGTGACACTTCAAGAAACTACGCTCCGCTCACGTTATGCGCTCACAACGAGAGCGAGTGAGAGGCACGCGTCCCTTCCACTCGGGCATGGTTAGCCCGCCTAAGAGCGAGAGAGACAGACATAAAAAGTGAAAGGCACGCGTCCCTTCCGTAAAATTATTTTACCACTCAAAGTCGTTGTCACGTAAAACTTTCGCCCGTATACCGACTTTACAGGCAACCAATTTTTTAATTTGAAATTCAATTAAATCAATCAATACACGCCTATTAAATCATACTCCTTAAAAGTACTGAAATAAAATTTGCTAAGCAAATAGTGTAGAATATTCTATGAAACTCTACTTTAAACTGTCGTTGTTAGTAAGTATAAATACCTCTACATATGTTACATCGTAAATGATCATCATTGAAAAGTTGTTATTTTAATTCATAGGATGAACGATAGCGAGAGCGTGTTATCTTGCAAACTCATGATTTTGGAACTCGTAGTGACCTTCAGCTCCTATTACGGACAGTTTTCTATTAGTACCGGTTATTGGCTCACGACTAGTTATAACAGACACCAAACTCGGTAGAGTTCTAGTTTTTTTTACTTTATTTATTGACTCCCAAAACGTGTAGTTATTGATACTTCTTCTAACTTTCAAGGATTTTTATAATGCCTCGGATACAATTAGGATCCTTCAGAAGTATTTCTGACTGCTGTGGTTCATAGTGTCTATCAACAAAGTGTCGTGGCGCCAACCTTTAAGAATTTTTATTTTAAATATGTACTTACCTACTCAATTTTGACTAATTACTGACCTCAAAGAGTTCACATACTGACCCCAATTAATTCAAAATTATATATAGGTTATTTTCATTTAGTTTATATGTTTCTAGTTTTTTTTTAACTTTTATAGGTTTACATTTGACCGCCATCTCGCCTGATGTTAAGCGACGATGCGGTCTACGATGGAGCGTGTTTACCTAGAAGAAACCGATTCACTCTCGATTTGAAGACACCAAGATTATAACTATCGGGGAAAACCCACTCAGGCAACTCATTCCACAGCCTAGATGTTCTTATCACAAACGTAGAGTCAAACCTCTTCGTCCGTGTCTTTGGAATATCCACCATGAAACGGTGCCGCTTCTTTGAGTTACGAGAAGAACGATAGAAAAAAAGGGCAAGCAGGTATTAGATCATGCAGATTGATAATTTTCGGAGAGTGTGCAACTGCACACTCTCCGAAAATCACTCTAGTCAATGAAACAAGGTTCTTTGAATGCTGTCTGGTAAGTTGTAACTTACTTTGTCTACTGACTAATTGGGAATATCCCATCAGATATCGTGTTTATGAAAATTTTAAATAAATGGGATTTGCAATGACGATCTTCGAAACTTGTTTGTAATAAGTTGAAATTCTACAGGAATCCAAGTAAATAAAATTTACTCGTTATTGGTCACCAGTAAAGAAAAAATACTTGAAATTTTGAGCTGACGTAATTATATTGTTATACAATTATTAAACGTTAATGTATAACTTTGCATACTGTAGAAGAAACAGCAATGCACTTTATTAAACAAGTTATATTATAACACGATGAATATCCGCATTGCTTGATTCCTCTGTTTGGTAAAATAGAGCGATACGAATGATTTCAGAATTAGTTGTGTAAATTTAAAAAAGTCACACAATGCAAATTAAATCATAATAGCACCACACCAATATTTTATCGCGCATAAAACTGTTCCAACATATTTTATATGCAAAAGCACGTACTTGTACATATTTATATAATGTTAATATTAGCTAAAGTTCACGGACATGAAGATGGTACTTATAAAAAAATTGGCGACTGCATTATTGATCAAATATTATCAACAAATGGTTTGTACTCAATTATCTATGAGTACAACTACTAGTAGATACACTGATAATATAGACAATAGACAGTCTTTTGATGTTCCACTGATAGAATCCAGTGTTTACGCCCTTAAGGATACAATTATAACCTATCAAGTTAGCCAAGTGGGCTTTGACAGGATAACGTATATTGCATACCTCGGAAATTGTATGACATGAAATATTTATATTTAGGATAAGTTTTTATTACTCGTAAAAGCCAGTGGTGGTGCCAAATTTGTACATCTATTTATTTAGAAAAATATTCATAGATCGAAATACTTGTTGATCGAAATAGTTGCTTGGAAATCAGGCGATGCCACGGATATTTTTTTCAGTTCTACATTCAATTAAATTAAAAAAAAATCTTGCCCTCTGACAAAAATAATATCAGACCTTGCTTTGACGTACTTGCGTAATGACGTCAAGCACTAGAGCCATACTTCCCACTAGCTCCTACCATACCTTAAATGAAACTGGAAAACATGTAAACTTCGTGAATAAGAACAAGTAAACACGGTTAGATATTCTTTAGCTTGTGGGTTGGTTTTCTCATTAGCCAGTGGTGTAAAAAAGATACGGAAGTGCGATGAGTTAAGGGTCTGCTGACCGAGTGCCAAAGCCTACCGCCTAACGCTATTCTCACATTCTAAACACAAGCTCACGTTTTTCAAATTCTAATAATATTATTAATGCGAAACTTGGATGTCTCTTACTCTTTCACGCAAAAACGAATAAAGGGATCTGGATTAAATTTGGCACATAGATAAATAATAGTCTGGAATAACATATAGAGCTACTTTTTATTTCGAAAAATAACGGGATCGGGAACTATGCTGGTGAACCGCAAAGTGTAGATAGTGCTTCCTATTTTAAATAATTCCTAAACTTAGAATTTTATCATGACTGATCTGCCTTTCCTTTTCCTCAAAATAAAATTGAAACCAAATAATATTAAGCATTTTCTAATTTCTAGTTTTGTCCACACCAGAACATATTTTATTTTTAGCTTGCAAGAAAAGTAAAATTAAACATGTCGTCATTTATTTTTTTCAAACATTTTACGTGGGTCTTGGATAGGTTTTGAAGGTTTACTACCATTTTCATAGAAACAACCAAATCAAAAATAGCCTTTAATTTGTTTTGTAAAACTTTCATTTAGATTCTTTAATTGTCGATTTGGCTAATATCCCTGGTGCCGGTGACGTCATATATTCACAAATTTGATTATGTACCATATTTATACAAAATATTATAGGTTCCCATTACCGAGATGCTAACGGAAGCGGAGTAGCGGGGCGGGAAGAATGCGTTAGACGCTCATCTTGTGAGATTTTTAAATTTACGACAAATTTTTGTAGTGTTTACCAGTTATTCTACCGCTAAGCAGTAATGTGCAAACATTTCTGTGTTCCGGTTTGACGGGCAATGATTCCAGAGAAATTACAGGGCTTAGAGATATAACATCTTAGATCTCTGGATGACGAGCGCAGTGCAGGTAATGACTTGTACTCTTCATGTTTCAATAGCTGCGTGTAACTGTGCTGTTATGTGGCAGGCATGTTGCTTACTATCAGGCACATGTCCTGCTCGTCTTTACCATTATTTAAAAAAAAGAGATCGCGTCACCAACATGCATGATAGGGTCATATCTATAGTTATGCAAGTAACGTATTGTGCATTATTAATGCTAAAATTCTAAGCTTCTATTAGCAGTTCCATTGTCCATTTGTCATCCATTGACTGAAAATGTGTTTTTTTTAATCCCTTAATTATTTAGGGTAGGTATATATGAGCGTGAAGGATGTATAAATGTGTGTATTAATCTGCGAGATGTATTACTTCTGCGACGGAGGTCGTATATCACCCGTGTACATGTGTACATTACTGGGAACGATGCGGATGCAAGCTAAATGATACGAGCAAACCGCCGGCGTAACGGACAACCGCCCACTCTTCTCCAAAAGCTTTCAAAGCTCATTACCTACGTTTTAGGCGCTCAGCATAATAAGCATTTTTCACGAAAAACACGCATATGCTATAATTTTTTTCATGGGTTTTGATAATTTTATCTCATTAGTTTAACTTACGTAACACTTAAATTCGTATTTCAACCGCAACCCAAAACTATGACAAAAAATTACGACTAAATGGACAGCAAAAATAATAATTTAATTTCGTTAAACTTAATACTCGTATCTATCCCACTAATATAAACGCGTTTAATAATTAGTAGTAAAAGCTACTGAATGGATGTTGATGAAGTTTCGTACAGAGATAGATTATACTCCTGAATAATACGTAAGCTATTATTATTACTATCAGGAAAAACGCAGGTAAAACCACCGGCGTTAAAACTACTTTAAAAACGTTATTTCACAAAAAAAATTTTTTTATACCTATTAAAATTATTAATCTATCTCTATACAGTGAAAATATACAAGAAATTAAAGATAAAGAAAGTTGTTAGTTTCCAGTGTTTCAGCAGTAGGTACTCGTTTCAGAAAATCTGAAAAATTCTCACTCACCAGAAAATAAAACAGTATTCCCGGCGCCATGGCACGGGAGGCCTCCAGGCCGTGTGACCCGTTCTCTGCACTCGCCAATCAAACACAAAGCCTCTACGAAGCCCGATTGTCTAAACTCCGCCTAAATTCGCTAACATCACCCGCCGGCTCGACCGGCTTTACAAACTAAAATGTGCAAACTCGAAGATGCGCCTTTATATTACTTCTTACGTTAACGACGGATACCGCAACGTATTTGGCATATACGAGACTCCTGCGCATGTGTGAGTCAATTTTGGCGAAGACGCGGTTCTTGGTCTTGGCAGTATGGGTACTCTCGCAAATTGCGTAAAGATTTTGTTAAATCTTACTTCGATGTTCAAATAACACGCTTCATTGTAAACCGCATCGTAACTTAACATCAGGCGAGATGGCGGTCAAATGTAAACCTATAAAAGTTAAAGAAAAAAAACAACAATTAGTAAAGACATTTAGGTGGATTAATGATCTCAAAGGACATGTAGTTAAAATTTGAGATTATTTAAATTGTAATTACGTAAGCCTTTGTAGTTTTTACATATTTTAGTCTAGGAGCCGGCCAGACCTTAGTCATGCCACTAATATTATAACTTTGAAAATTTGAATGTTTAGATGTTTGTTGCTCAGTCACATCGGAATAAATACATAGGGTTGAAATTAAACACATATTTATAGCAATGTTCCTTGTATTTTTTTATAAAGCAATATTAACAGCAGGAATAGCACGTAGGCTATTTTTTATTAAGGTAAAATGACGGGAACAGATTTTAGGCCAATAAAATCGCGGTACGTTGCTTGTCATTTCCAAGTTTAAGGTTTCTTAGTGTACGCTTCCATCCACAAGTAGGAGCGATGTGTTACTATTAAGTTTGACTCGTCGCTGCTTCAGTACATACATACTTACAAACTTATAAAGTCCCGTGACCAAAAGTAAAACAAACAATTTTAATATGTAATGTATTACTTAACGTAAGACAGCGACACTTTTCAGTGAGCAAGTTAACGTTGTACTATGGAAAAGGTGATCAATGATTGGATTGTCTGGTAAAATGTTACTTGATTACTGTTCAGAATAATATTTATTGTATCAAAATTTCTTGTAATTAAATGAAATGATTTTTTTTATTGTACATTTAAAACAACATTTTTTGTGAAACCTTAATTATTAAAGGGTTAGTAAAGAGTGTGTAGGAGTGAGATAGTGAATACACTTTTGTTAACTCTGTAATTAGGTATTGAACACTAGGTAATTAAATCTATCGTAGGATGCAGTGCCGTCCATTATGAAGTTGGCGTTGTGATAATATTTGTGATGCTTTTGTTGAGTTGTGTTGATGTGTGTGATTGGGTGACTGCATGTATGTCATTGTATAGTTGTTGATGCAATGTGATGTTATGTGAAAGCAAGCGTAAGTGTGTAGTGTATGATGGAGTAAGGTGTGTAGCAGTTTGTTTTGTGAAAGTGAGAATAGTGCATGTGTGAGGGTGTGTACGCGTATGTGTATGATCGGGCTTCAATAAGAGACCTACTTGTACAACCAAACTATTTAAACAGCCTTCAGTTTTACATTTTAAATCATAGATGGGAGACCATTAATTTTTCTGTATCGGTGTAGTTTAGAGTTAGAAGGTAAGTTGTTATCAAATGATTACATTGAAATTTTATTTTGTTGTCGAATTTTAAGATTTTATTGAGTTTGTTGTACAATACCGGTCCTAGAAACTGTAAGCTTCTTGTTCCAGAGTTATCTTCAAAGGAACTTTAAACATTTGATCCTTTCTTCTTTTTGTTGACCTTTCCTACCAAAGTTCTGCTGTGACAAAGCCGTGTTGCTTGGTGATTGCTGACCGGATGAATAGTTGTCTAACAGATAGCACTGAACATACCTTGAATAATTCATGGGTCGGTAATAATCTTGGTTTGAAAGCCATCACCTTTAGTAGTGCTCTTTGAGATATGTCCAACCTTACTAAATGCGTTTTAGCTGCAGTACCCCATGCCTGAATGCAATAAGACAATATTGACTGAGACCATTGATTGAGCCAAATCAATATTTCAATCTATTTAATAATTTAAAATACAAATTTGGCTTGTCAAATGAAAATCAACCTTATCAGAAAGGATTTTTTCTAGTAAGACATATTTTTTGAACTCGAATACTTTTCAGGCTTACGGTTCAGGTTTAATAGCGCTTTTGCTTCAAATTACTGTACTGTAGTATCTGTGCCCGTAGATATTTCTAAAACTCGAGAAGTACCCATACTGTTGCCGCGTTGTATCGCAGGTTAAACGCGAGTCAGTACGAGATTTAAGCCTCCCTTTGCTAGTGTGCGTGTAGCGACACACTGATAACGACACACCCTGTGTGTGCGGGAATGCTACATACCATAATTCAGACCCTGGACTCTAAATTTTTAATCGGATTGATTAATATTTAATTAGAACCCATTACATTAAGTTTTACAAACCATTAGGGGCCAATTTATTGCAAATGATTCGCTCAACCGAGTTTCCGAAAAATTATTTCCTTATTTGCTTGAAACACTTTTCATTTTGTGGATGCAGTTACTGTTGGGAACCAACTTCGTATATTTTCCAGGAAATTTGTTTTCTCTAACGGTATTTTTCGAGTAAATTAAGGAAACTTTGCACGGTGATCACCAGGTTACCTTACAATCGGTAGTAAGTGTTTCATAAAACTGACAGTAAGTACCATAAATATATAGCATATAATTTGCAAAACATCACGACATGGTTTTTTAAATTTATTATATGAGTATCTGCCTACGACGTTGCGTAGAATTTTGAAAAAATCTTAAAATAGTGACATTTACTACTTTATTTCAGACTAAACCCTGAGTTCTAAATAGTTTAATATGTTTGGTTCTTAAAACGTGATAGATGCTACAAATGCCATGATGCCACAAACATCTAAACATACTAAACTTTTCAGATTAATATTATCAAGGGACCGACAGCCCGCCCAGACTTCGGGGTAGAACAAGTAATTTGTTAAATCTCGTATTTTGTGTATAAATTGAGTATTTATCAAATTATGTTTTTTTTTTTATAATTTAGAGTGACAAGACGAGCTGTATATGTGCCTGATGGTAAGCAAAATGCCAGCCACAAACAACACAGTGACATGCAGTCATTGGAACATGAAGAGTCCAAATAATTACCTAGAACTGCACTGCGCTCGTCACCCAGAGATCGAAGATATTATATCTCCAAGCCCTGTAATTTCTCTGGTAACATTGCCTTTCAAACCGGAACACAGTAATGTTTGCACATTAATGCTTGGCGGTAGAATAACTGGCAAAGGTGTGGTACTTCCCCAGGCGGACTCTGCTAAGAGTCCTACCACTACAATGTTAACTTTTTTGAAGGTACAGGGTACGGAAGATTGTCTCAAAGTATCAATCGAGGTGTCGTTTTTTGTAATTAGTAATAAGTTAAGTTAAAAAGAGTTTTTTTTTGTTTGATCACGCTAATCTCGGAACTACCTGTCGGATTTGAAAAAAAGTACTTTGGAATACAGATGAAACTATAACACCCAAATAGAATACATAAGTTGTAATTTACATTTAAAGGACCTACACATTTACACAAAGATTTAGGTCAATATTTACCGCTTATTGTAAAACCTGACTTAAGTAAAATTTGATATAAAAAATATTTTTGAGTTCATTTGACGTCACAAACATCGAAAATTTCTACACTGACGTTAATTTAATGAAACGTTTTAAAAGTTTTGGCTTGAGTAAGGTTTGAAAAAATGTATGGAATACGTTAGTTTACAATTTTTTTTGCATAACAATCCTCATATAGACAATATTACACAGGCAAAAAATAGTCGCTTTCTTGCATTTTACTGTATAATATTCATAAACTTTACTCGAATCATATCTCTTCCCACATTATTGATTATCTTTAGGGTACCATCATTGTCGGTTTGTTAGAATAACATGTTTAACATTCAAAAAGCATAGCACGGATCATGTTTGTGTGACATCAAGATATAAATAAGGATTTACAGTGAAGTGACCGTGTTAAAGCATAGAAAGATGGCAATTAAATTTTCCAAGGATATTTTAGGCACCTTTTAGAAAACGTTTCGACTATGATTAATAAGAGATATTATAATAGTATATGTCTGAGTATGATAATAATGAGATTAATATGTTTTTAGATGCCTACGTGTGTGTAAATAATTTGATCGCTTTGATTAGTAGGACTCTACACATTCTGCGCCAGTGTAAATTTAAATAACAGTTAAGGCCACCTGAGTACTGCTGGTTTTAGAACTATCAGCGCCCTGGGTGAGATTTCTACGGCGCCCCCTAACTGCAAACCTAACCTGAATCTCGGATGTAAAGGGGCATCTTCGCTTAGGGCGCGGCACCTCTTCACAGCCTGGCGCCTTGGGCAGTCGCAATCCTGCGTCCTACCCTAACGCCGGCACTGCATCAGAGTCCAACTGCCATAGTTACCTGAAAAAAATCTAAAATATAGAGCAAAAAACTGAGAACATAAAGTCTTGTGATCATTTGTGTCCGTTTCGGGAAAAAAGTTTTCTTTAATTCTTTCTTGTCTTTGTGATGACTCTCCACGTGTGGAAACCCTTAAACCCCATTTCGACAAATGTGCGCCCTCGTTGCTTACAACCGGCAGCAGACGACACGGATATCGACGTACCGCAATACTTCTCATTCCCTACAGCGTCATCAAGCTTTCCATCTGACTGTCTGACGGTAGCAAACTTGTCAAGGTCATGGGGGCAATAAAGAGCCGGCACACATGATTATTTCACAGCCACGATGTCAAACATCGACGTCGCCACCGGTCTCAACTGCACCGGTTACACCAATTCCCCGTTAAACTCATCTTTCGTAGGGTTGTTGCTCGAAATCTCTAACGAGCGATCCCACCTCGGGACCCACTTTAGGAAAAGTTAGGACTGATACTTGGCCAAATAGAAATATTAATTAACTTCTCTACGCGCGCTCCTCGTCCTTCGGATTAACCGATTTTAAAGTAGTCGGGAGTTTTCTTATCTGTGTTTCATCAAAATCGGTACAGTACAAAATTGCTACTATAGCAGTAGCAATCTTAGACGCATAATGGGTATTTTCCTTCTTATTTTATATTTTCCTTGCAAACATACGTGTGACTTAAAATTAGAACCAATTGAGTTGTTTTTTTTTTAATTTATAATGTAATGTAGGCTTACTTTACTTTTATTCAATATGGAAGTTGACGAAGATCGTTTAAACTAAGATAGACCTACTAAACGTTTGTGAATAAGGCTTTCTCAGAGAAACGACTAAATTCAATGCTACAATAATAAAGCGCTTTCAATTAAAGTCCTTAGAGACAGAAAACAATACAACTATGTAGGTGTATGTTTTCTGAATTGATCCTAATAATTATTAAAACTGACCTCAATCCTATATTTCGTATCCTTACATTTACGCTGGTGGTGCTCTGGAAAAAAACAGTTTTATTACAGTAATTAAAGGGACACTGTCACGAATTCCGTACGACCTAACTATACCTACATTTTTATGGTGTACTAAAGTTACTTCATTAACATTAACTGACAAAACTTAACACAATCTCAATACAGACAGCATTAAGTTAATTTTACGTCACAAAAGTTGATAATTTCTATACTAATTTGGTCACAAAATTTAGACCTTTCATTACCCTAAAGCAAATTTTGAAATACGATAGTTCTTTGATAAATACGAGCGAAAGTAGCTAGCCTACATTTTAGGTTTTTCAACGAATCTGTTTCGTTGCAAAAAAAACATCAATTACTGGAACGTAATCGGATACGCGGAGGTACAAAGCCTTTGTTTATTAATTAGAAACTTTCCTAAAAAGGTTATTTATGTATGACAACAACGCCCATAAATTCATTGAAAAGGGGAAAACAAAGTTAGAATCTATAAATATTCAAATTTCGGATACTTAGAGTTTAGAAATACAGGGATACGGAACGGGTATACTGAGCCTAATGGGTCAGACTACATTCATCACTACGAACTACTTTTATTATGAGGAAAACTCATAATAAAAGAAAATAGTTGGCCTTGTGGCGAGATAGTCCGATATGACGACCGTTTGAGGCATAAGCAAGAATGTTCCCACTGCTGAGACTCGAGGCCCTCAGTCAAGAGACAGTTAAGAACGGAATCCATCACGCTGGCCCAGTGCGGGTTGGTGGACGAAGCATGCTATGAATGACATCAGATGAAGAGGTTATTCTTCTTCTCCCGGTGCGCGTAGGATTAGAACAAGGGCTCCGGATCGTCAGTTGCCTTTCTCCCGAATAGACCAGCCGTAACTTCTTAGACCAGTTGTTAACCGTGATGCTGTGGGTTCTAACTCCGCCAGCTCCCGAGCATTTTTCCAAGTGCAGATGTAGAACTTTATCATCGTAACTGGCAAGGGAAATATTATGAGATGTGGCGTGAAACTCACGTCCCGCTTTGGAGTGCGGTACATGCAAAGTCACGCTCCACATTGGGTCATTTTTATAGCTGGGCTATTGAGGCAGTAACGAAGCGTTTTCACAGTGGCAGCTAATAATAATATAATTTATAGATTAGTGAAAAAATATCAAATTATTGACAATGCTTATCATAAATTTCTAACAAAAGGTTTGCTAAAAAACCCAATTCAACTGAACCTTGAATATAAAAAAAGCAATATTGGTTCATAATAAACTAATAAGTGAACATAAGTAGACCAATTACAGGTAGATTGTATGAGTAATTGCTCTACTTATATTCGCTACTTAAATCTCAATTAAGTATGCTCGAGCTTGATGAAGCTGTAAAAACTTCTAAAACACTTCAATGAACTACAACTGGTTTACTGACTGTCTAAAGCCAATAAAATCGCAATTACTTCCTAACCACACATAAAATTGCATTAGGAGGTACATAAGGATGTATCAAGCTCAAAACATAATATAAAACTCGTCCACTAATGGCGTTTTTTAATTTATTTGTGGTCCGGCGGTACGAGTTCGTTCTTAACTATGTGTTTCCGTTAATCTAAGTTCAATATACCTATCAATTTCAATAAAATTATTCATTGGACCATGTGATTGAGTCACCCTCGGTCACAAGATTCGAATTTTACTGAAACAGTTTTGTCTATTCAAATATGTGATAAAACCCCGTTAAATACATTAATTCATTTACTATTTAATATGTGTTTTAATTCGATGGTCAACATGTTTTAAATTTATTGAAACAACATTGTTTTTTCTGTGTTTTGAGAACTACGGTTTTTTAAATAAATTTAAAACAAATATTATAAAAATAAAAGTAAAACGTTGAGATCGCCATAGTGCAATCTGCAGAATGCAGGCAACGTTGCTTTGAATGGGGGGCTTGGCTCGGGAGCTTCTTCGGGAATCCATTCTAGCGATCAGCCGACAACTTCTACATCCCTGATGGGCTCTTGTTGACCGATTGGAAATCCCGGTCGTAATGGGAAAATCTTTACACACTCCTTCTTCTTCGAGCAGCGGCTGTGGCGGTTCGTGATGAACCTGGGATTATGAATAGGTACTTGGGAACGTGACTTAGGTATTGCTATCTGGCCATGTGGCAGCTGCATTCAGTTTTTTTCTGCAGTTCAGTTTGCAATTTTAAGTCTTTCCAGGATTCCGTTGGGTATATAGGTATGTGAATAATAGGCGTTGAGCGTGGGCGTTTGGACCCCAGATGGGACCGCTTGCCAAGGCTACAAGTCAAACTGTGATGTGACAGGGAGGGCAGCTGCGGCGGGTCAGCGGTAAAAGTGGTATCTAGTGGAGGGTTTAGCTGGTAATGGCACTATTCGTGATGTCGAGTTAGTAATACACGATCATCACCTTAGGCGGAAGGGTATGCGTAATTGTATAAACGTAAAACCTCCACGTAAAAAAAGCTTTCCTCTAGGTTGATTACAGGAATAAATAAATTGTATTTATAACTAATAGACTACAGGCCCGTGAATGGGTCATACAATACAGCAGGAAACCTATGTAGGATGATAGAAGGGTATAAAATAATAGGATTCCGCACTATGCCGGCATTTGAAAGCTGTCCAACCAATGCCGTACATAATCAAATGACCAAATTTACGTAAATGTCATGAAAATCATGAATTTTTCCAACAAAACTACTTATTAAAAAAAACATTAAATTTTTATAGTTTCAATACCTGTTCTAATCCATTATTTCGCAATGCCGTACAAAAATCATACGACAAAAAGGAAAGAGCTAGGGTTGGAACCTCTTCAATTTGCACTCAGTTGGACAGCTTTCAATAGTGCTGAATATTATTATTTTAAGCCCTTCTACCATCCCACATAGGTCTCCTGCTGTATCATATGACCGATAAATTTTGTTCACGAGCCTGTGCTCTCTAACTATTATTTTTTTAAGCGTCCTACACTAGAGATTATTGTAATGAGAACTGAAAATTACTGCGAAAAAATATAAATTATTGAAAAAATCCCTTACCTTAAAATTTCTATGAAAATATTGCATTTAAAAGCAAAATAATAATGTAGTAAGTAATGTTTGGTTGGCGGTAGCATAACTGACATATAATCTCTGACAATAAAAACTCTATATAAATAAAAATGGTATGATGGTTTGTGTACGCTTCAAAAACTCAAAAAGTTCTTCACCAATCGAGCTGGAATTTTAGAATGATATATAATGCGCATCAAGGATTGTTTTTATCTATTTTTTGCATCACAATGTGCCACAGTGAAGCGTGGCAGGGTACATCTAGTATATAATAAATAAATGACAATGATGTCACAATGGTCACATTTCCTGAGACAAATTCTCTAAATGGTATTAGTATCGCCGCATAGTGGCAAAGTTAATGGATTTTAAAGGGATCTATATTTGGGTGAATGTGCAACTGATCTGTATGATCTAATGCTACTTTGTGCTTTTTTCTATCGGACTAGTCGTAATTTGATAAAGCGGTATCGATTTATGGTTGGTGTTCCAAGGCCTTGAACTAAGAAGTTTAATAATAAAAACGTCTTGGCTATAGGAAGTCTCGCTTAGGTTCTCACCCAATCAATTCCGATCCGATTTCCCGATCAATCTTGGCGTCTTTAAGTCCAGTGAATCACATTCTTTGGATCGGAACTCGCTCTATAATACAAAGAATGGCCGCTAAAACCAGGCGATCAAATGTAAAACTATTAAAAAATAATTATTGGTAAAAATACGAAATAAATTGTTTCGTAAAAACGTGGGTTTGGACATAATTATTTTTCAGCAGTCATATTTAACCGCAATGTTGCCAATGAATGCTATTTTTACGATAAAATTTAATCTTCTCTACGAAAAAACCGATTAACTTCAATCCATCCTTTGCAATAAAATATTTGATGAAAATTTAAATTAGATTTTATTTTAGAAAATTTCTTTCTGCCTGGAATACAGGAATTTAGGTTATTTTTATTTATTTTTTATTTTTAAATCAGTATTGGAATAAAGCTCACTTACATAGCTTAGTAATAAACAAAAATATCACCTATTATTGTGTAACTAAGTTCGTTCAGATTTGACAGAGCTTTGTACTCAGAATTCTTATCTTTAAAGCTCCATTACTCCAATCAAAATGTGCATTGGTAACATTAAGGTGGTAATAGATCAGAAAAATCCAAAGTAAATTTATTGTTTTTTTATTTTATAAAGGGGCCTAAAGCAAATCGCCTCAGATGACCTCTACTAACTGTGCTAACTCTGGGATAGCGCACGAGGTACAAGGCCCAGCTAACCTAAGCTACCTTACTAATAGTTACAACTAACTATACCTACGAGTTACCTAGTTTTTTATATGGAGCGTGTGTAAAACTTATAATTAGTTTACTTCGTTTAGTAGAGGCTTTAAAATGGTTTCTAAAATTCATCCACATATTACCTGAGAGTTATTGCATGGCAATTAAAAGTCTTTGTTAAATTTTTATACCAACAGCATATAAGGATTTCCTGCTCCTGAGAGGTGGATGACCACTTATGACATTTTGGACGTAGTTTATGAAATATAACTAGAATACTATAGTTTTTCATGTGTGGCAGGTGCAGATTAATACATGATGGATCACTACTGACTGTGACGCTAATCGATATACAATACTATAGAATCTATACATACTATACATCTTTGAATTTCTATAATCTATAGTGTAGATTATAGAAGTGCAAAGATGTTCTTATTGCTGTTAACTTGCTGTGTTCTCATGCTTATTTTATGTTCTCAGAGTTGGGACACTTCTATCACAAGGCGACAAATCTACTACGTTAGGTGCGGGTTAGCAAGTGACACATGTCCTCGAAAGGTGTATTTCTTGGAACGTAGCTTTTCACTTACAATGTCTTCTTTCACCTTAAGAAACAGCGGTAATTTCAAAATTCTCTAGCAGGTTGTAAAGTAGTCAAAGGAACGGGTGAGACTCGAACCTACGATCTTATGAATTCAGACGCTCTCTCGCCACTGGACCATAACGACTCTATTGGAATTCTTGTGATATATCAGAAGAATTGTAATTAGTTGGTATTCTAATGTAAACATCCTGTTTTGTGCATCATAAATAAATGAAGCAAACGAACCTCCGGGTTAATTATGAACGCAATTTTTTACCCGTGTGGGCGTGAACGCCATCAAACGTGCGTGTATAACTTACAGGGATTACGTCTGTGTGACTCGTGTGATACCGCTAGCTTGTTTATGTGGCGGACGTTTCAAACAAGTGTGTGACTGGCAATGGGATTCGGTGGGTTTACGAATGTTAGCTTACCGTATAATGTAGCCTCCTAAATTTTCCGAATGCTGGGGACTCGGTGCTTTCTTTCACATGGAGAGAGAGTCAAGGCTGTATCACGCTTGACCAGTCCAGGTTGGCGAATGACGCAAGTCCTCGGAAGGTTCTAGTAATTGTGTGGATTTCTTCACGATGTTTTCCTTCACCGTAGAAGCCAGTGGTGAAAATAAAATTGTATACGTGCAAAAATACCCAGATGTCCAGGCGGGATTTAAACCTTCATGATTGTGAATCACGTTTGAGCCACTCTACCACGGATTTTTACTGTAATTGGCTTCAACGTATGCGTGGAATGGGCTTCTGAGTATAGGTACTTGCTTGTCGCAATTTTTGACCAACTTCAAAAAAGGAGGTTTCTCAATTCGACCGTAAATATATTTTTAATGTGTGTTTTCGGATAACTTCGTCGTTTATGAACCGATTTTGATGATTTTTTTTTGTTGTAAAGAAGATATTCCAAGGGTGGTACCATGATAAGGAAACCAGGATCTGATGATGACATCCTAGATAAATCGAGGATATTTTTTCTTTATAAGTTTTCTGTTGAAAGTCGGTTCTTTTTTGGTAAAATTATTTATAACTAAAAGTAGCGGTCCGTCCCGGCTTCGCCCGTGGTACGTAATATGTAGGGCAATAGCACTCAGGGATCACGTAAATATTCATCGGTGAAAGAATTTCTGAAATCGGTCTAGTAGTTTCTGAGATTAGGGCGTTCAAGCAAGAAACCTCTTCAGCTTAATAATAAACTGGAATGGAATGGAATAGAATAGAATAGAATAATTTAGTATTAATCTTAGCAGGTAGGTATCGATTACAACATAAAAATTTAATTCAATCTAATAATAGTGTAATTAATTTAGAGCGAAGTATATTTAAATTAGCAGTGCGCCGCGGTTTTCCCCGGATAATTCTCGTTCCTGTTGTTTTCCCGTGTTAAAAGTAGCGTATGTGTTCCTCCTAACTATGATAATCTAACATGAATCTCCCTAAATTAATTTATACTTTTATGATATGGCTTAATAGTTTTATTTTGTTTCTTATATATTTGTAAATACTTATATCCAAATTAATAAATAAATCTAACTGTGATCCAAATCTGTCCATACGTTACGAGGTGATTGCTCAACAAACAACCAAATATACAAACATTGACATATGTATTTAATACTTAAAAAATAGTAAAATAGGAGAATTAACAATACATCTGCCTAATTATTATGTATCAAACCCTAGATATTTCTGCTTTTGTCTATAATATCTTTTGTAACGCTACATTTTATGAACCGAAAATGTAATTTTCTTCATGTTTAAATTAAGAATTGAAATTTTGAAATGTTGAAGAAAACCACGAGTGTGTTAATTTTATACATTAGCAAGTCACATCAAAGGCCTTCCGGCAAAAACTTCCTCAGAAATCATGATACGTTGGAGAGCTTTGGTATGCATGACAAGTTTGTTCTTTATAAATAAAATCCCTTTATAAAGTAGTACGTAATGTAACGTAATATTTATTTTTGGCCGACGATGTAGCGGTACCTGAGTGAAAAACTGGAGGCTAATATGGGTCTTCGTTCGTTCTACGAAGGTAGACACTGCGTGCGAAATGCAGGTTTCGATATAGAGTCTGCACCAACTTTCATGGCCTTCGACTAGAAGTGCCACTATCGAAACTTAAAAGCAGTTTCTTGAATGAAATGTAGTTACACTTTTTCTTCGTGACGTTTTGGTCTTGATGCGGACTACAAGTTTTTCGTCTTGATAAGGGTCAACGACCTGCTTAATATCCTTTACATTTTAGCGGTCGTATAAAGTAAAACAAAAGCTTATCTCGCTTTCTTCGGAATCGAGAAATGGATGCAGATAAGTGCAATAAGTCGTTACCTTCATCTTGATGATGAAGGCCCTGGCCTTGTGAGTTGTGATATTACATAATATTTTTATGGCTTCTGTGTTTGATTTTTTAAGGAACAGTACCTATCTACGCACGTATGTTGTGTAGTATTTATTATCTATACATCAACAGCCCACAAAATGATCCTACTACTGGGATTCCAAGCAAAGGCGCCGATCTTGCGCTCGCAAGGAGAGAGCTATGGCCTAATTCATCTCGCCTGGCCCAGTGCAGGTCAGCGGAGTTTGCATGACCTCGAAAGATTTCTGGAACTTGCCAGTTTCTTCATGATGTTTTCTTTCAAGAGTGTGGTGACAAGAAACTTGTGTCTACACTTGGAAAAATACAGAGATGCAGGCGGGGTTCGAACCTATGATCTCAAGATTGTTAATCGGACATTCTAGCTACTAGGCCACATTATTTGTATCCTATACGTCCGTTGAATAATATTATGTTATATGTAAAACATATGAAATACATAGACTCTTATTTTAGGCAAACTTATTATTTAAACGTCCAAATAATCAACAGTAAGTTAAAATAAATCATGTTAAAATTGACTAAGAAATCCTTCCAATTTACAAGTACAACCATACCTCTCATACCTCTGCTGAAAATAAATGACAAGTTCTATATTTTTTGATAACAAATGATAAATAATATATAGTTAGTCAATTATTCATCATGGTTCTTTATGTAGTAATTAAAACTTTACTGAAATCCAAATTTTCATTCTTTGAATTTTGTTGACGTCACAATTTATAAATTTACATTTTTGATTTTAATTTAATAAAATCTGCTTTTTGCCTTGTGTAAGTCACTTTCTTGAATGAATAAAAAACAAACTGATCAATAACGGTTCAAACTTTAAAGAGGGACAAAGACTTAGACAGACATAGCCTGATAGTAACTTTTGAATTTCCAATACAAAAAGAATAAAAAATAAATAAAGGCTAACAATCACGTTAAGTGAGATATAATTACATATTTTTGGCATTATTTCCTGGTACCGTAATTTTGTCCTTAATTATGGGAGCACTGTTTGTCCATAAAACACAGCAGTATAAAACATAATTGGAACGCCGAAAAAATATTCAAATGTACAGGAAAAAGTATTTATTTAAATTCATAAATCTGAAAGTTTGGATGTTGATTGCTCCATCACGCTGTAAAAACGAACGGATTAGTCTGGAATTTGGAACTCAAAGGCTTTTTATCCCAATAACGTCCTATCCTGTAATGTCATAAGAATAGCATTTATCTAATCTTATTAAATGCTGACAAAATCACAGCTAAATACTAGTTTAGATGTAATTCAGCATACATACATAGGTCCTGTAATTATCATTAATTGTTATTTGAACATGTTTCATCTCTCTAAGACGGTTTCTTGAGATTCGCGGAAATCAAATTCACACAAGGAAGATGAGAAAGTAGGTACGACGATATATGTACAATACTCAAACTTTAAGCTGTTTTCAAAACATTGATAAACAAACAGCGTTTTAAGGACAACGTTTTGTCCACAATGTAGGCAGTTGCGAGTAGGTTGAATATGTAGACATATTTATACACACGTTTCCGTAATATGTTATCACGAGGTGAAGGAGGAATGTGCAAAAATTACCGTTAGTGTGATACGTTATTCTCTTATACTTTGAGACGAGTTTTTTTGCAGGAAAATGTAGTAAAATTATTTTAGCATAAATATTTGTTTAATAATTCCGTATTTGGATGGGTAAATAATAGTTTTTGTTGCAATCAAAACGGTATAAAACTGAGGCTAATGAAAATGATAATAATTATAAAACTATGTCAATAAAAAACGTTTTTTTTTCCATTAGTAGGTTGAAATAATTTGCTTACTTATATATAGACATAGGAGTATGTAGTAGATCCATCAAACCTCAACAGAACTGCCTTTCAAGGAATGTGTCTTTTTTTTGGACTGTATAACCAAATTAGCATAAATTCTAATTACCAAACTATTAAGTATTTTTAAATAAAACAAATCAAGATCCCTCGCTTATCATTAGGCGAGTAGCCAATCAAGTCCTAATGACTATGAGAATCATTCGTGGGTATTAACACACTATTTTTCTTTATACTGTGGTATTACTGTGTAGACAAGCACAAAATTAAAAATTTTGATTAACCCTCAACTACCTCAGATTTGTTATCTGTACAACATTCTACTAGTCAAGCCCTTTCATTTGATACCCATATTGAGGTAGGTTGTCAAGAAATATTTTGTCCGCCATTTTGTGGCGGCGGCCATCTTGAATCGATATTAATCAAACATAGCTAAGAACATCCGCACGGATATTAAATTTCAAATAAAAAAACCGCATCGAAATCGGCTCATCCGTTTGAGCTCTACGATGCCACAGACAGACACGCACACAGACAGACAGACAGACAGACAGACATCGACGTCAAACTTATAACACCCCTTTTTTTGGTCGGGGGTTAAAAATATGGCATTAGACTTCATAAACATACATACATTTACCATACATTGACCTATTTTAGACGTACATTTTTTTTTATAATAACCCAATTTAAACATAATACTTTTGCTTGATATGTTATATATTAGCTCAAGTTGAAGGTGCATTGAGAATGACTTTCGCTGTTCCTTACAATTGAGTATATTTATATTGCATAAATTCATGTTAGGGTTGGAAAAATGTCTCTTTAAATATGTTTGTCAGTACTTTTCGAGTTGTAAATTGTCTGTTGAGTTTCCCCAAAATATGATTCCATAACTTAAATAGCAAAGAAACAGTATCCGTCATTGCATATTATTTTTGTTGAATAATTTAATTTTTACGTATCTTTTTTACGGCGTAATGTTAAACGTTAAAAGTTTCCCTTTATATGTATACATTTTGTGGCCTAAATATGGCTTAAAATACAGCTTATGTTCTCAGAAATTACCCGCTTGGTTCTACCCAATAAACTCTCAAACTACTGACCCGAAACTACTACAACGAAAAAGTCTATCTTTGTATCTAATTTTTCCGTAAAATGTTATTGTAATTTTACTTCATAGTATGGCCCTACTCTTAATCAACAATATAATTAATATAAAAGTATATTTCATCTAATGGGAAGAGAGCTTTAAAAATATTTGTTTAAAATTTCTGAATAATCCTAATTTACTGTATCTACCTCAGTATGATATAGCGATTTCGTTTTGGTTCAAAAATTGTCTTTTTCGCTTCACGAAATCCTTTGATATTCCAGCCAGAACGTATTTGGGCATCTCTGCTGTTTTATCCTCAATGTATTTAGAATAAACGACAACTTCCGAAGAAATGGCACGGATTCGATGAGCAGTCAACCAACTGCAGTACTCGCCGTTAATATTTATGTAATGGTTATACTCCAGAAACACACATTAAATATTGTTTTACGCTGTTGTGAGATCAGTACGACCCGTTACACGAAAATCCGTTTGCTAAAGTTCTTGTAAATATTGAACTTTGTAACCACAACTTCTATGCTACTTTTGAACTACAAGCTATAGGATTCCTTTTTGGGTGTAGATTAGAGAAATGTTGAAAACAAAATATCCAACAACATAATCGATTCATTTAACAAAATGTATAGTATAGCTAAATGTCTCTATGCTCTATAATGTCACTGGAAATATTGCTATTCAAGCCGGAACACAGTGATGTTTACACATTACTGCTTTGCGGTAGAATAACTAGTAAATGTGAGATGCTGCCTAGGCAGACTCTGCAAAAAGACCTACCGCTACTAAACTACTATATTTAATAATCACATACCAAAAGTTAATTTTTATTCTGTTCTTATAATTAACATTAGACAACGTCAGGGATACTCATTTTCTCTAACTTCACAGTAGTCAAATAATAAACACTTCATTTATTCACCGAATTAAATCGTGAAATCGATTCGATACGGCAATTGCTAAAAGTTATCTTTGAAACTAACCAGTTCTGTAGGTGGATACGTTAAATGTTCTACAGCGTTCGTATAACTGTGCTTTTTATGCTAATGTAGCTAATACGACACGAGACTATCTAACAGTTTGTTCATATGCTAATTAATGTAATAGCTTTTACTTAGCAAATTAGCGGCAAAATATTATGTCACATTATTTTTTGTAATGTTAATTGTACATGACAGTCAAGCGATAATTAAAGTGAGGATGAATTAATTTAGCTTCTGAAATGTGATATAATTTGTATTATGATAAATTGGTACGCAGTGCTTTTTTGGTCACATTTTTAATGAATAGCATTAGGTTATCTCTACCTAATTGTCGATTTAGTACTAATTGTTTTTACTGACAAACAGTGTGAAAACGGAATCAAAAAAACTCGTGATCGTCCAATCGCCCATAAGTGCGATTCAGACAAGAGACGTTCGCGCGCTTTATTGGTAGGAAAATGTTTAAAACCAAGTAGAATGCTATGCCTACTCTAAGATTACCTAAAAGTCTTCACCACAGAACCATAGAGTTTTTATGTCTCCACTGCGAACATGACGAATTCGTAGGCAAAGCAGATTATTGCTACCACTTTTTTTAACGGTGTAGAACGGAACTACTTGTTGTACTATCTTCCATGGTAGGTCCGTAATACGATAAATCTATTCGAATTTTGAAACAAAGCTTAAATTTCAGAAATTCTTATTTCCCAAATGTAAGCATTAAAATGTGGCTTTGCAGAAATTCTAATTATTTATTTGTGGTTTGATTCTGCCTAACAAATTGAACGTATGGATAAGTTTATACCAAATTGACAATTCGAATTGATAATTCGAATTGATATACAGTTCGTGACCACGTAAAACGACTCTCTAATTGATAAATTAATTCTTTAGTTACATTCAGTTCTTACAGTGTTCTCTAAAACTCTTGATTCTGTTCTTTTAACTTAGACCAATTATGTATTTGGTATTTGTTACGCAAACTTAGACTAAGACTAATTATTAAGCTTAATTATATAAACAGGTATATTCTTAAATAGGTGTTATAAGATTAAGTTAAATAATACTTATTTTTGTATAACAAACATTTATTAAAGGCTTACGCGCTTATAAAGTTTTCGAGGCTTGTGACGTCAATGAAACTCAAACAGATAGATAACATAATTAAGCATAAGTCAGGTTTCCTAACACGGCGGTTAACGATTCCTTGCGATCAGATTATCATCATGTTTATCTACTCTTACAAACAATCCAATAAATTTATGTTGATAAATTATTTTCTGCATCAATACCAAGAACGAAGTAATTTAGCATTCGTTAATCAAAACAGTTATTCTGAGGAAAAAAAGGCTTAAGTAACCTGAGATAATTTAAATTAATCTGCCATACACTTTAAATGAATGTTATCTAAAAATGATTTGTTGATTCACGTTTACTTCTGAGTCGTAGCCCGACATCTTTTCGCATACATT
This sequence comes from Ectropis grisescens, assembly GCA_017562165.1. NCBI lineage: Eukaryota > Metazoa > Arthropoda > Insecta > Lepidoptera > Geometridae > Ectropis > Ectropis grisescens. The sequence goes on along the minus strand of CM029788.1, from coordinate 15,109,106 downwards.
TCAAAGAACACGTAAGTACATTAATATGCATTTTTTTGTATTGGGAATGAATAATTTTATGTCAATTTATATCAATTGAAGTCAGAGTATGAAAAGGGTTCGGTGACTCAACAAGTTGCGTATTCGGATATGGGCTTTGTAAACTTTTATTTTATTTTTCCGCACTGGCGTATATTATTACTTAGAGAAACATAGAGCGGCCACACCAAGTTTTTAATTCAACAAAATTATTAAAAACTCTTCCCAGCTTACGTTAATTAAATAGTAAAGAAAGTTTCTGACTAAAAGGTAAAACCAAAAACCTCACCGATACGATTTTTAAAGGTACATTTGGCTGAAGTTCTTGGGGTGTAAGTTTTAGGTAAGATACATACATACCTGCTAAAATAATAAAGCTGAAGAGGTTTTTTGTTTGAACGCCCTTATTTGAGGAACTACTGGACCGAATTCCAAAGTTCTTTCACCGTTGGATATGTACTTACTATTAATATGTACTTATAATTGACTGCTATAGGGTATACATTATGGACCACGGACAAAGCCGGGGCGGACCGTTAGCAAGAAACAATAGTGATGATGTGGTGACTAGAACGTTCGATTTCACAATAAAAAGGTCGTAACTAAGTTAACCTCAAAAGTTACAAATTTATAGTATTAGTTGATTTATTATTATTTTAGTAGGATGTTGTTGGAGCCTCTTTAAAGCAATATTTAGTTGTTGTAGAGAAGGATGCACATATCAAATAATATTCTACAAATTCTTGCTAATGGCGGTCAACAACTTGTCACAACGGTATAATCACAGCTGTCATAGCAAACCAACGTTACGACATAATAAAAAAAACAACCTTCATAATAAAAACATTTTATTGAGTAACACCCATTCTATATCACTTATATTATTAGGTACCAAAGCTTTACTTAACCTAATGAAAGATAAGATAGGTTAAACGCAATTTTTTGACAATTTCGACAAGATAGAAAATACACCGTATAATTTTATTTTTAAAACACGTAGGGTAAAAGCCGGATAGTTGCCACACTTTTTAAAAAGCTCGTTTAAAAATGTGTACCAATACATTTTTTATTCAAAGTGTATTCTCAAACATAGTTCATTAATCTTCTAACATACCCCCTACATATAAAAAAATTAAAAATATTATAAATTTTAAGTAAATCCAGTTTAATATGACCTCTAAAAAGGAGGATAGTTGCCAACTATAGCGGAGCCTAACGTTAAAAATGGTTGAGGGGGATACTTGCCCAATGTGAAGATAGATAGATGCCTGTCTGTTTTTTTTTCAAATAAAAATGAACTTATATTAATTTAAATAATCAGCTAACCTAACCTAAAATACCCAATTATTTGTTGGTCAATAACGCGTTCTTAGCATTAAATGTGAACTTAACACTGCCGAGTTACGTTCGTTCACAACGATAACATAACATAATGATAACTATATAATGACAGTTTTTTAAAACCTGATACCTCATTCAAAAGTTAACTTTCAACTGTAACGATAAATAAAGAAAATCCGATATTTCTTATAGGTAACGTTGGGTATCATCGAAGTTAAATTATAAGTAAAAAAACATTGTAACTGATTAGTTTGTGTGAAAAATGTTCCTAATGTTTATTAATATTATTAAAATTATACACAGGAGAAATGACAAATAGTATGTCTTTCATTACATTTATTTTCTGTCAAAACAGAGAACAAGTTTTAACTTTTCATCTGTATTTAACACTATGACATAACATAAATCTGCTAAAACGTTTATATGAAGACTGTGAGGTTGAAGACAGATTGCTTGTGATATTAAATTGTGATATAAAGTTACGGGTCATTAACATCGTTTAAATAAGCTTACTGTAAACTATTGCTGTCTGTCATGCAATGGTGGCTTTTGATTGATGTGTAGAATATACACGTAGTATATGTATACTTATTACTTATCCCGTGTAATTGCAGCGTAGGTGGGATTGCTGGTGTTCTAAGCTGTTGGTGACGTAAGAATCTATTCTATTCTTCATGATTGTAATGCTTTTATTTTCACACGATTCATTTATGACGCGTATCGTATTGATAGCGGGACGCCCCGGCTTCGACCGTGGGGCACACAATATAATATTATATTATATAATATTATAGCACTATTATAGCACTCAGGGATCTTACATATCCAGCGGTGAAAGATTTTTTTATGATGATACGATGATATTGAAAAATAAAAACGTATTGGTGTCCAATTCACACACAACACCATCGGACTCCAAACTAAGCAAAGCTTGTGAAATGGCGGCCAGATAGTACTTATATAGTCACTTATGTACTTATATAGTTGTAAATATATACTTATTATACATGGAAACACCTACTACACACACACACACACACACACACAGTACAAATATATTTGAATTCATCACACAAATACTTGCACTGGGTGGGAATCGAATCCACGACCCTCGGCTTCGCAAGCAGAGTTACGACCCACTAAGCCAGTTCTACTGAGATCAACGCGTTAAAACAAAAAAATCTTCAGTTTTATAATATTAGTAAAGATTGATCACGGAATATTTATCGTGGCAATATGATGGAGCGAGGCTCCAGTGTTTTACTGCAGTTCCATGAACCATATTCATGGGTACATTGACGGGGCTAATCAAAGACACTCATGTTTATCTACCTTCTTATTCAATTTTTAGTACGATTACTACTTGAATCGATCTCGAACATAAATTTCGAAAAACATGACGCATGACTGTGTATTGAAATATCGAGGGCTCGCACCACTATATATAACCATTAAATATCCCGTAGCTAATGATATGTAGGTAGTAAACAACGATGATGGTCCAATAATATTGTCTATCATGCTTAATTCTTGTTACCCTGTGTCCCGATAGACTTGGATTCGTGGACTTTGTACCCAGCACTGAAGATTTGTAGTTACCGGGCGGTGTTTGCACGACCCAGTAGCGAGCAACTTATCCTGCTTTCATGATTAATTTAATTTCTGTAATCAGTAACGTTTTTATATAAATCGATAATCATGCTCTTTCATGGACTTAAAAATATAATTCCTTCACGAAGGTGCTAGGTAGAATTTATTCTGAGTATTTTCAGAATAAATACTAGGTATCTATGAGCATGTATAATGTAATTGGGATTCCATATAAAACAAATACAATTTTAAATCACTATTAATAGAAAATATTTATTTATCCTACATTGCTTATTAGTATTACATTTTAGTCAATAATCTTTTTGATCAACTTTTGTTTGATGCGAATTACGTATCTGGAATTAAAAAGGTACAAACAACACTTTGCACCTAATAAAAATACCTATTTGTTTAATAGTCAAAACAAAATTGAAGGATTTTTTGAAATCATTAGCAAAATAATAACAAAAAATAATTTTGGATCGAGGTTATTCAAGAATACTAGTTAAGGTGGAGGTGAATGAACCATGATATGTTTGGTGACACCACAGCTACCTACAAACATAACATTTTGTGTTATTTTTTCCTTTAAACCGTACGATTTCTTGATACCTTTGTTTATGACCTGCTGTGCCTCAAAGTTTGACTCGTACTACCGTTGAATGGGGCAAATTTTTCGAGCTAAAAAGTAGCTTTTTGGTTTTTTGGGTGTTATAAGTTACATTACTATTTTTTCCATTTATAATCTGCGGGTTTTAGCGCAGATCAGTAATAAATTTAGAGCTATATTCACCATGGTGATATGGTGCTTTGGAATATCGACTTAATATACCGTTTAACTCAGATACATTTAAATATTGCCCTTCAGCGTGTTATAACTGTGAATATGCTGGCAACGCTTTCAACTGGATTCCCACTTAGTGTAAATATTTATTTGCACTGGGTGGGAATCGAACCGAAAGTCTTCCAATGAACCAATGAGACCAGTCAAATTGAGATGTACAACTTAGTGTAAGGTTAGGTATATAGTATAGTGTATTCTCCGTCCCTCCGCACGCCACCACAGCCTGTGACCTGTTCTGCATGAGACCCACCAAAAGCGAGTGGGCTTTGCCTCTCACACCATAATGAGTCAGCTTTTCAGCTAGCACGGTGTGATCGGCGACGTCGAACGCCCTTGATAGATCGCAACACAGAACATTACATTCATTGTAGTTTAGTTTGTTAACAAAGGCACTGTATGTATAAAAATATCCCATAATTAAGGACACTAGTACAATATTACGACTATAAAGGCAAACTAAGTCAAATTTGTAACAAATAACTTACGAATTCGTGCTTTAATCTTTTAGGTTTCCGGGATGCAGTGTCATCAATTGTAGAGATTGTGATCTGAAGAGGAAAACTTAACTTCAGCTTGAATTTTGGTTTTTTTGCGGTTAGTTCCTTTACAGGTCAACATTTAGGGTTAATGTCTGTTTCATGGTGTAGTAACGGATCTGCGCGGCCATTGTTATGTCTTTTTTAACATGAAACTAAGATTGAACTGAACACAACTAAATTACATAAAAAAGCGGCCAAATGCGAGTCGGACTCGTCCACGAAGGGTTCCGTAGCAGCAAGTAACATTACATAATAACTTTTTGTAGTTTGGTGTAACTTTAATTGATGTTTTATTAATAGTGACTTTATGACGTACTAAAAAAACTACTCACTAGATCGAGTTCAAACCAATTTTCGTTGGAAGTTTGTATGGTAATGAACATCATATATTTTTTTGTTTTATAATAAAATAAAGTTACAGGGAACACATTTTACCATTTGTCGGAATTTACGGAAGTGTCTCTCGCGCAAATCATTCAGTGTAGAAAAAAAATACATTAGAAACCTCAACATAATTTTTGATAACCTATCCATAGATACCCCTCATGTATAATATTGATGAAAAAAAATTGAGTTTCAGTCCCCCAAAAAATTATTGTTTTTTTTGCTACTTACCAAGTTTCAACAGTGTAGTACTCATAGTTTCGGCAAAAAAGTGTCTGTGACATAGACATGACGAATCTATAAGGGTTTCCGATTTTACGTTTTACGGAACTCTAAAAAGCTCGTAAAAGGCACTCTCAATGAGTATTTTGTCAACAAATCATTGACACAATTATCAATTGTGGAATGAAATGATAAAATGTTTACGTGTTTTATGCTACATGTTATATTTTTGAAGTGAAAACTTTTTTTGGCGCGCCACAGACAGATTTTTTCGTGGGCTGTGAATTGAATTCTAGCGTCACGCACGGGAATGATAAAAAATCTTCGGGTAAACTCCGAACCATGGTCATTGGCTATCTAGAAATGCGTCCGCCAATGGGAAATGCTGAAAGGGCGTGGCCTGGTCTTCACTGCATGGCCATCTAGAAATGCGTCAGCTAATGGGAAATGCTGAAGCATTTCTAGATGACCATGCCATGATGGCCAGGCCACGCCCTCCGTTTAATATGCGTAGTTTCCAAAGTAAGCTATCAAATTCAGAGTTATACGAGTAACTTTTCACTTCTATCGGCATTTCCTGTGACTGCCATTTTTGTTTTTGTGTTTTTTTACAAAGGGGCTTATCGGACCTTTGTTACCTTAGGTGGCCTCTACTGCTTATAGAACTTCTGGCTAGCGCAGACGAGGATAACACGAGGTCTTCTTAGACGGCATGACTCGTCATGAAGTGCCGCAGGTAGGAAAAATCAAGGTTCGACCTGGGATCTCCGAAAGGGGCACCCTATGCCCCAGAGAGGATCTAGTACCTGTGGACTTGTAGCCCGTATGAAAAGCTAATATCCTATTATTTCATCTATTATTTCATTATCGGATGTAGTCTGACTTATGTTTGTGCGTCGCGTTGCGAAAAATTGTTTTTTGATTCGTATGACTCTTCGCGTTGCGAAAAATGTTTTTTGATTCGTATGACTCTTCGCGTTGCGAAAAATGTTTTTTGATTCTTTGGTTTTGTCGACGGACTTATTATTAGGACAAACCTACCAAACTTTTTTTATAGTACAGTGTGACGAGACGAGCAGGACATGTGCCTTATGTTAAGCAATAATTATATTCTATATTAGATTGTTCTAGACATTAGTATTGTAGTTCCTTTTTTAATTTTATTAAATAATTAATATATTATTAGACTTGTAAATGCTTTTAACCAATAATTTATCTATATCTGTATTTAAATAAAACTTTTAATTAATTATATTGTAGTTTGCATCTAATTGCTGAATATTTTGTTCCCTAATTTTAAACGCTAATCGATCGGTGGATTATATACCATTTCACATTTAATTGTTATCGGAGCAGTGGCTGAGTCATATGAATACGCCAAGAGACGCAAAAATATGCAGTGCATTCTAACAAATACATATTTATGCTTCTTGGCGTAAAAAAAATTTGTGAACTATTTAAAAAACTGGCTCATAAATCGATTGATATCGTTGGTGACTAGAGGGCTGTCTCATTCTTTGCGCACAGAATATCATTAGGTAGGTATTGAACACAGACATACAGCCAACCTTAACCCTTGCCATATGGTCTCCAACAGTTAAATTTGTGTAAATGTTTATAAATACTTGTTTATAATTAGTAAATGTTTTAACCGACTTCAAACAAAGAGGAGGTTCTTAATTCGGTTGTATGTTTTTTTACATTTTGATATAAAGCGGGTGACGAGCGCAGTGGGGTACTGGCAAATGATTTGGATTCTTCATGTTCCAATAGCTGCGGGTCACTGTACTGTTATAGGTAGGAGTGTTGCTTACCATCAGGCACATGCCCTGCTCGTCTTGTCACTCTTGACTGATTCAGGCAAACAAGGGAAGTTAATTATATCCAAAAAAAACTGGATTCAACGCCTTGACTCAAACATTTACTCAAAGCTTATGCTAGCCAAAACTTCTAAAATTTCTGAAAAATCGATCCGTTTATAAGTTTTTGACGTAGGTACTTATGTCGATGTCAAGGGTATTCAAAGAGACAACGGCAACTTGGTTAGTTGGATACGGTTTCGGAATCAGCTACCAGTGTTTACGACTGTACCCACAGATTTCTAAACAGATGAAACCTTCGTGAACGATACTGTGAGGCCAGTAATTAGTTATGTATGCGTGACAGCTCTCACCGACGTTGTCAAATTACTCACGTTGGTGTGCGTGTAATGTTCCCAGTCTTAAGAAAAAAATCCCACTATTGTTGTCTTAGCTTCGGAAATCTTCGCGTATAATAAACACATATATTATAATGTTGAAATAATTTATTATTACACCGATTAAATGTTATGCAAGGATTTCTTGTTATTACTATTTCCATCCTATGAAGTTAAGAATTTTGATTTAGCATGCAACTAAGAATTCGAAAATTCGTACAGAAAATTCGGAATAAAAAGACAACGCCGAATAATAGTAAAAGTCATGTGTGTGTTTATTTTGAGTATTCTATCGGAGCTTCTTGTGAAATTTTGAATATTATGCTTGACAAAAGGTGGCAACTACCTACTCATTTAATATCGGTGAACACAGGACGTGCAGACAATTTTTGTCAACTGATTTGATGTTGGGGCCAGATCATTCAATTTGTTTATTATCCAATCTTTGTCTGGACGCGTGTCGCAAACGAAAAGTTCACCTTTTCAAAAATGTTGATACAAACCAACGAAAACGTCTAAGAGTTTATGTAAATCAGTTGAACATTATTCAAATCGCCACCCAAAGTTACGTCGTCCAAATACCTAACGTTTACATTGGACTAGAGACGTTAAATGATAGAGCGAATGGCCAGGGCGAAGGTCGCATGGCCGAAGATTCACCAAGTTGATAGCCAACGGAAGATAGCATAGGATTGTTTTGATAATTTTGTGGGTCTGCCATAACATTGCCAAAGAAAATTGTAGAAGTCAAGAATTTTATTCTTCACTTCGGACAACGGGGCTCCACGATCAACCAAATTAAAGCGTTTTTGACGTACACATTTAACAGCCCTCTCCCAATTTTGGACAAAGAAAGTCAGGACAGAATGAACAGCAGCCTCACGTCCACTCAGAGAACCAAAATCAAGTTTGTGGGACAGGGAGCTCGAAAGTGCAACGCTTTATACCTACAACCCACCTTGGCAGCAAGGCCAGTATATGTGGTGCCAACAGCGATTGACCTGATCCCAACATCTTTTTTGGGTACAAATTAGCACAAATTAGCACCGTATAAAACTTCGACAATGTCACTACTGACTCGACCAGATAACATGAGGTTGATTAAAACCATTAGATATCTCAAAAGAACTCGCCTACTTTTTTAAGCTCCACTATACCTACTTACAAGAATTAAAACTTGCTTCATAACTATAGTTTTCATCAACACTATTAGTATTTTTATAAACACTAGTAATGACGTGGATTTGTGCTAGGCATCGATTGACATTAAATTAAAAATTACGATTATAAAAATAGGGTTTAAAATAGAATAATACAATCTACTTAAGTACATAAATAATTTGGTCTACGAGTCTTCAAAAAAATCATAATCTAAATTTTACCTTAACTTTAGGGAAAATAATTTCAGTTTAGTACAGGAACACTAACCAATTTTCGTTGAGGTGTTGTGTTTCTATTCATCAATCGAAATGAAATCGCCTAAATTATACAAAAAGCAGTAAAAATATTCAGACTTTCCTATGAAAGGATATTTTTCTTTCCTTTTCTTATTTTTGGGAACAATGTTTGCAATGTTTGAAGCCACAAGACGGCATAATCTTGTACAAAACTTAAAATCACACGGGACTCCCGTACGAGACGGAAGTCAGTTTCGTACTGACTGGCGTTTGTATTTGCTTTGGCGTTTGATATTTGCTTTCTGGACCTAAGGATCTGTGTTCTGCACGTTCCATCTGCCTTTTGTTTTAGAAATCTGTGACTGTACCGTTCAATGTGTGCAATATATACTCAACGTACTAATGATAGAAGCATGAATCAAGCGCCAGTAGCCTATAAATAAACATTTTTTTATTGCTAAAATTGTAGCAGGCTATTAAGCACTCATCGCATCGCCATTAAAGTAACGGTCCTATACCGTTGCCTATTAAGTTTTATGACCTGAAAAAATACATTTATTTGCAGATCGCTTTAAATATACTTTCTAAATTAATGACAATAGAGCCTTATTTAGTCTGGCATTTACATTTTTGTCAATAAAAAAAACCTGTTAGAAATAATATGCAACTTGTCTCTTGCAACTCTACTTTTTTATTCGTGTTAATTTTTAAGGATTTGTATCCGGCTTCTGATGTGCAAATCTAAATCTTGAAAATCAAAACAAAATAAAAATTTACAAGTCCGTTACAAATCAGTAGTATTTTATAAAATTAACATCAGAAGAAGAAGCTTATTTTACGACTTTTATCACATCAACAATCGCGCAGCACCAACTTTAAGGTCAACTTTAACGTATTAGTGTTGTAGGTAATGCTAACTATTTTGTTATGTCGTTTCTTGATCTTCCCTATCGGCGGCAGCCTAAACTGAGATTGTATCGTCTGAAGTGCCCGTGCTAGTCGTCATACGAGATATAGTAGGTACTTGTTGAGTCCGTACTCAACAAGATGATCTAACCGTAGATCATTTTAGTAGGATCTTGCCCTTTTTGATCTAGCTAAAGTTCGGTAGGCAGTAGAAGCCCCTTCAAGTCAACTTCCATTGGCACTTTTTAAAAGAGCTAACGCATTTTCTTCTACTTAAAAGTGGTTATGTTTTTCCTACAGAATTAACCATAATTCCATTTCACATTTTTACAATAACCACTTCAGTAAGTAAGTAAAGACATGTAATAACGCTCGTCCGAAAGACGTACATAAGTAGCTTTTAATAGCTATCGTTAAATGGTTTTCCGTGTTGGCGACGTGCCAGCGGTAGTCCTAGTTGTGCAACCCTTGGGTATTATTTACTGTCAGATGTACAGACTGTTTAATTTTCCTTCTTGTACAACAAAAGTATGAAATTAAAAATGAATGGTCTTACGTCTGACCTCGCCTTACCAAGTAACATAAGTAAGCCGCAAAACTTTGAGGTATGCGCATGGGAGATGGAACCGAGGATATCCTTGGTCTCGGTCGTGGAGGCAAACCTGTTACTGCAGGCTATCTTAGCCAAGATGCTCAACAGTGAGAGGACGTGGTAGGCGGTGGTATCTTTGTGTGAAACAGTCATCTTGAAGCGTGACCCTCTGGCTTCTCTGTGGAGGAGGAACCAGACACTTAGAGTGCGAGCCAGAGTTGCTCGCCTCCAGTCTTCAGCCGGAGAGTCTGGGGCGTCGGTTGTTTAGCGACGTCCCACACGCTACCTAGAGATAAGCTCTCCCAAAGAGGTGACGTATTACTGGTTTCCGGAGCGTCATTGAAACTAAACACAGGGATTCTGTTTCCTGTGAGGCAGCCCCGCAAGGGCACTGTGGCTATGTGGTCTACAACCAACCAAACTAAATGAAAGATTACGACAAACCCCGCCGTGTTGTACGCCGTGCACGGCGTACAAGCGTAAATCCATGACGCCCACAGAAAAAAATCTATGTGTTCTTCTTCTAAAAAATTCCTAGATTATGAAAACATTGGTGCTAGTAGAACATTCCACATTTTTGCTGTTTGTGTTTTGTGAGAACTTTCAGAGTACTTTGTGCGAAGAGAAGATGTGGAACATTAACCACAAAAGAATAGAAAATCTTGCTTATCTTCGAAATATCTCTAATTTAATCAACAAACTACTTTTCTAAATTTATACCAAAAACTAGCCACACAAGCCAACTATAATATAAATCACATTTGACAAATCTGGAACTCATAGAAACAACAACATTCACAGAAAAAAATGAAATCACATGAATAATTTGAAAGTAGATATTATCGTGGATTTTACAAAAAATAATAACAAATGGCATTCCTTGCTATATATTTGCCTGATCTTGTCTAGTTTCGAGGCTAATGGCCATTATTATAATGTATAACGTAGCGACACCGTTATCACAGCTGAGGTTGCAACCTCAGCCGGCCATAAAGAGACATCATCCGATCTGATACTAGTTCCTGTTTAGGTTTTTACCACAAAACAGTTAGAACAAAACAAGCAAAAACACGTATTTCCTTTTCTCTTCCATCAATTCCAACTTATTGAGATCAAGCTATCTTTTTAGTGGTAGGATTGTTTGTAGAGTTTGCTTGGGGATGTATCAAATTAGCCAGTTATTCTACTGTCTAACAGTAATATCTGTTTTTTGGTAATGTTCCCAGAGAGATTACGGAGGAATGTGATAATTTCGTCTTATAGGTCCAGGGTGACCAATGCAGTGCTAGGTAGTGATTTGAGAGCTTAATGTTCAAATAATTGCGTGACACTGCGCTGTTATGGACAAACATTGTCATTATCATTGCCTTACCATGAGGCGCATGTCTTGCTTGTCTAGTCCTCTGTATAAAATTTAAAAAAATGTGACATAATAAAAAATTTAGGGTAGCTAATTTCCCACAACTCGTTGTTGTCATTTTTTTCCTATAAAATATTTTTGGAATGAACGGCTCTGTAAAATTAAATAAAAGTTGGCTAAGCGGAATTCCATACAAAACTGCTCCGTCGCGTGTCTTTGCTCGCGCTTTTTTGTATGGAACCGCGCGGGCGACAGCGTATCGCAGTTTCAAGCCAGAGAAAAATACATATGTTATTTGTTATGCTTGTTCATGTTTTTTAAACAAACGCATTGCCAATAAATCGTTAAAAAGCTGCTCAAACTTCATCCCATAGGGTCACCTACTACCATGATTATATAAGCACAATGAACACTCAGATTCCCTGCAAATACACATTCAAATTCATAAACGAAATGTCAGCCAGGTAAACACTAAATCATACATTTACTTATACTCTTTCATTATACTCAGCCTACATGTTAAAAATTTGAACACAGAACTACGCAATATTCGAATAAGTTTTTATAAAAACATCTCTGGGTCACTGGTTCCTTATAAAAAGTAAATGAGTTCTATTTTTAAAAACTCATCCCTAACACATCCATATTAAATGGGGGGCTGAAAATTTAATCAGTGCAAGGCCCCGTGTACGGTACAAGATTACTTCTATGGTCTTGCGCGCGTATTATTGTATTATTGCAGAGCTGTCTAGCTCTGCAATAATAATAACACAGGCATTTAAAAAAAAATGTGTGTAGGTACTTTGGACCGGACCAACTTACGGACATATATTTTGACCCGCAGAATCCAAATTTCAAGTCTGTGTCTGTCAGACAAAGTACAATTTGAAAAAAAGAATGCGAAAAACTGCAGTCATCCCTGGAGAGTGACCGGGCGAAATGGACTTCAAATTCGGGTTCAGCGGATCGAAATATATGCCTGTAGGTGGGTCCGGCCCAAAGTACAAACTACTTTTTTTGTGCCGGTGTATTTTTAAATAACGGTCCATGCTCATGTATTACTTTTGTATATATATATATTTGAGGTCGTGGTGGTCTAATGGCGAGAACATCTGAATCATAATTGTGAGGGCGTATAGGGCGTTCGACTGCACATCTGAGTATTTAACCCAGAGCAGATGTAATAGTACGTGATCTCAACTGAATTCAACAACGTTAGCTTATGATTTCCTATAGACCAAAGTAACGCCATCCAGTTCCAAATTTTAACTTTTACGTCTAGAAGTGTACCTATAGGTACTTTACATAGTCTATCACAGACGACAAAAACTTTGTGAACATAAGAGATTATTTTTGCTGGTAAGATTGGGACAGGCAGAGACATTTGACATAACAGAGAGATTCAATTACTTTCCCAAAGTCAGATGCTTTTGGTATATTTTCAATTATGTTAATTGTATTCTTACGTCAATTCAAAGTTATGGCTCAATTTTTAACGTAATCTTAAAGTATATCTACTACCTATTTTATTGTTGTGAAAAGATACAACACTTTGCTAATAAATTTACACAGTTCTATATTCACAAGTACGCTGACATATGCTTTCCAGGAAATCACAACGTCTGATTTAATTGATAATTTGAAACATAAACACAATTAAAGTTTCCATATAAGACATCCGCCTGTGTAACTTACCTAGTTAAAAATAAAATTGTATTTCCCCAAAGAATAACAAAACGGAACTCGTATTAGGTAATATTTGGGTACTTGTTTAATATACCTTAGCCTTGGTCGCTCAAGATGTGGCAATTCAATTATCATGATTTTGTCGTTTTCACGGTAAAAAATTCGTACATGTTTGTTTGGGCTGCATCACGGATACTCACACTATTTAAATAGGATATAGCTAGGTATACCTTTTAACTCTAGTATTGTGTACAGAGCATTTTACGTATCATTGATGTATGCACAAAGTATACCTTTCAAAAACAATCATTTTTCATAATGGCTGTAGCAACCAACGGCGTTGATATCTAAAGACACCAACCAAAGAAAGTGTGTTATTTATGATGTTACCTGTATTTCGAACAAAATAATAGATATCTACACTCATACCCAATATTGATTGATGTAAGTATTAATAGTCAGTTAAGAGTACAGGCATTTTGCTTGAAGTGTTTTCTTCATTTACCTATATCAACCATTTATATGAGCCCGAATAATTTGTCTGAGTATGCACCAGGCTAAAAACTGGATTGAGGCCCCATACTAAGCAAGCCTATTTTTATCGATGTCAAAAATAAAGTCATAAATAAGAATCATAAGTCATCTGAGAGCACACCAACCACGGTAAATGTAATGAAAATAAAACAGAAGCAGTCGCCGTAGCCGAAATAGGCTGGAAGACATCATCATCATCATCATTTTTATCACTAAAGCTTCTAAAAGCTTCAACCAACAAATGTAACTGTTTCACGTTTTCCAACTTGAACGGAATATAGACAGAACAAAAAATAGACAAAAGTTGAAACAATGAATACAAATAGAATTATAACGATTGACTACAATAAAGCGGCCATTAATATTTGCCTTAGATAATATTACTTTCAAAACAAAGTTATTTTTTTACTTTTTGTCTTCCCCTTGTCTTTTTTATCCGCATATGTATTATCTTTATAACAGAAAGACGCAGCATTGAAATAAAATAAATCTCACAAACACGATGCATTCTAAGCTTATACAGGGTTCCATCGGATCCACACTCAAATCACGTTTGCTACCGGCTTGCTTTCATTTATGCTTCGGATTTCTTTGCTTTGTTTGCGAGACCGTATATCAACTGGAGAATGGATTTTGAATTATAATGAAAAACTGTCTCAACACCTACATTATTTTCTAGTAACCGTATTTGTAACAGAATCGACCTCTCTAGTTCTATTTCTAGTTTGCCAACAGAATCGAAACGAGTCAGTTACTTTTTTTTAGAAATGAATATCTGTACTTGTCATTTAGGTTTATTCTCTTTATTGGGGAAAACAACACTTCCCTATATTGTTTCTATACTTTCGCGATTTGAACACAATATAATGTTTATAATGTACGGGGCTTAATCAATTATTATGTAATTAAACAATGAATCATATCGTGATTAAGTCCTGTACATTATAAACATTAAGCGCTTCCCTAGCACAAAACTTTATCAGAATTTTACTTTCTATATATTACTCACGTCGAAGATGTTCAAACCACCTTGCCCTTCCCATAGTACACTTCATCTTCTTATTGCTCGTAGCTCGAAAAACCGATATCGTTTTATGGTGATGTTCCAATAACTGGAACACAGAAGTTTGATTCTACTTTCTTAGTAAGAATTTAAGCTGAGGAATATATTGCCTGAGTGATTTAAAGTAAGCGGGGTCGCGCGTTGCCCGCATTATCGCTTTATATCAGGCGATGTGGTGGCCAACTGCAACTTTATTTTAATTATTTGTTATTTGGAGCCTATACTGTCCCAATATAGAGAATGGGCAAAGGCCTTTATACCCTCCCTCCATTTGGTTCATACGGCAGGCCAAAAAAATGATTGGGACGATCTTGATAGCTATTCAAAAGACTGGGAGACATTAACTCAAGGCAGAACCAAATTTATTATCGTATAAAAAAAACAAAAATACTGCTTTGCTCAGAAATTTGCTAGCGTTATGGTTCGCGTAAAGCTTGAAGAAATATTTCGAATACAATGATCATGGTCACCACTAAAAAGCCCTGTATTTAGATGAATCAAACTTGCAAAAGCAAAAGGCCAACAAATGTTGGCCTTTTTGCCAGGAAGGAGAGTAGAACGTAACAGACTAAATTTTCGAATACCCAATACCTGTAAGTAATCCTGTCACTTATCCTTTGGTCTACGGTAAAATTTTGTGTACTTAAACGATATCCTGCCTCGTAAACACCCTTGTTTAGAAAAATCCAATGAGATCATTTTAGGTATGACGATTAGCTTAGACAACTTAAAGCGCCGAGATTTTTACTAAGAAAAACGTTTCAGTGGATTGTAAAATTACACAGCTGTCACAGCTCTAATCGTAAGCCCACCGACGGCGGGCTCGTCTCTTCCTGTTGATTTAAATCTAAGTTCTAATAACATTATGTCTATATTAGCTTAACTGTTTTTCGCCTCTTTTGACTTTTAACTTCGCGTTAAGCGAACAAAACAAGGCCAAAGGCACTATCTGGTAGGGAAATCTTATGGGTTCGCAATACCGACATGCTAAGTAGTGGCTTAGTCTTGTAGCTTTGGAGCGGTGACGAATTACCGAAGCGGTACGAAACAACTTTATCCAGTTACCATTATCTACTTTCTGGAATTTCCATTAGGTAATTAAAATAAAAATTAAATCTATTTTTCATGCTATCAAGCGAACATATAATATTGCTATAGTTTTGTGTCTTTATCAGTATTGTTTTATATCAATTTTAAAAATACTAATACAGTATTGTTTAATTATGCGTTGAGTTACGAGATGTTTTACCACGCAATAAAATAATCCAGCTCCAGTCTCCGACTGAATTCTCTCTTAACATTACTGTCATTAATGGGTTATTTTGAGTTCTTATATCAACATAAACACATCAATATATGGTAATTAACAACCACGGTAAATAAATAAAGAATATCCTAAAATGAAAGAAAATTGTGTAAAAAATCCACGATAGCGAATAAAACCTTTCTTTAAGTATTTAGTTTGAAACAATACTTTCTTTAATGCTTATTCTTTTTTTGGTAAACATTAATCTGAATACTTGCTAATAATACTGACAAATACATGGGTCGTACATGTCCTATGGAAAATGATACCTACTGTATTCAGTCATACATTACCTAAGCGGGGCTTTCCCACGTGAAGTGTATACGAAGAAGGAGCAACAGTTATCTGTTGAATGGAAAAATACAACTTGGTGAATAAAGTCCTGTAACAAATACCTCAAGCATTACACATTGAAAACTGTTTATCTGACAAATCTTAGTTTATTGTAAAAAACAAGTTGTAAAATTTTATTGGTAGTATGTAATGCAATTTAAAATTCCGTCGTTGATCTGCTAGGTGTGTCATTGTGTCGCACTACTTTTTGCAAAATAGACATTGTGACAATGGTTCTAAATACATTACAAGCAGTTCCAAGTTATCTTGACGTCCTGCATCTAAGACCGTGGCTTGATAAAATGTAAACTGGCATGGTAAAATGTAAACTAATCCTGAATGAAAATTTTACTCTAATCACCATTTGAATCACTGAGCAGAGACCCATGTATGTGTTCCTTTTCCAATGATGTCCGGTTTTAAAGTACCATTATGTCCAAAAATAGAAATAAACAATGATATAAAATAAATGCGTATAATAATATAAAATAATAAGCATTTTTTTTTCATTTGTTTATCTATGTACAAAATGTTTGTTGAGAGATTTAGCAGGGGTGTTATGTTTTGAAACGCTTATTTATAGATCAGGACCTAAGGTTACTTTGAATATGTCGTCATATTGACAATAACACTCTTCTGTTAAAAGACTATAAATTATGTCAGTAGTTGCCACTTCCAAGTACGAATGAAGAATTACTTCATATACACAATTAGATAACTCTTGATAGATTTATTTCCTATGTTCTGTAATCTACCGGTATAAGTCATACTTTAAGGACTGTAGTTACTTAGGTATGTTTATTTGACAAATAAATACCAAATATAGGCTCATAATTCTATTTGTAAGAGAGGCCTTGTGTCTGTTGTTAGTTTCTAATTAGAGTTTCGAGTTAATTTAGTCCAGAATAACCAGTAAATTCAATTGATAACGGTGACCTTAGCGAGAACACATCAATATTGTCAGCTATGAATGCCAGGATCGTAATACACGAGACATTAATTACACCATAGGAGTCTTTTGGCGTTATTATACTCAATAAATTTAGATCTCAAATATCTCTGATCCGCCCAAGTGTATCGAAGCGCCATTTCCATAGAATGATATTATAAAGCGCTTGACGAAAGATAACTGTACATACAAGTTTAGCCAAAATATTGTTTGTGACAGTTAGCGTTGGTGGACCGCTAAGGTGCTGGTAGGTAAAGGAAAAATTTCGGAATGCGGACTTTATCTAATTTATGTGCCTACCTTAAAAATCCGTTTTTATGGGACGTGAGACTCCAAACCACAAGATACTTGTGACGTCAGGTTTAATGCAGTTATATCGATATCGACAAATTACATGTATTTTGTAACAAGCTACAGTTATAATTAGATATCCATTTCATTGCTAAATAAATTACCCCTTTTCCGGAGAAAATTCTTTGTAAATTTCACTAGCCCCGGGAGGACCACGTTGGATATGTCGACCTGCCGCCTTAATGGCAACCTATTTACCAAAAGGTATTATACCTTTTCCTAACGGCCGGCCTCCCGTTACAAACCTTGCGATGGTTTATTCGTGTGCCTATGTGTTGGACGGGACGGCAACTAGCAACGGGAACACTTTCGCACTGAGATCGGAACCTACTAATGGGACTGTCATATTAGGCGTAGAGTTGATTATTTAACGTTTTAATACAAATGTATGAATTTCAGTACGGATGTCAACTTGTTTCATATTGTTTTAATCAGAATTTCAGAATAGAGCGGCATTACTTTTTTTAACATTTAAAAAGTTGATAATTATTGTGCCTTTGTGCCTTTGTCACGATTAGTTCATTAGTTCGAGAATAAAGGCGTTGTGGATAATTCCTCATGAGTTCTTCTTGGAGAGCCTGTAAAACGTAGTTGTTTCACTGCATCCTGACTTACCTGACACTCATCGCGTGCAATATTGATGTGAGGTCACGGTTATCAATTGAATTTCCTAGTTTTTTATTTTTGAATAAAGTGTGACGAGACGATCAGGACATGTGCCTGATGGTAAGCAACATGCCTGACACATAACACCACAGTGACACGCAGCTATTGGAACATGAAGAGTTGGATCACTGCACTGCGCTCGTCACCCAGAGATCTAAGATTTTATATCTCTAAGCCCTGTAATTTCTCTGGAAACATTGCCCTTCAAACCGGAACACAGTAATTGCACATTACTGCTAGGCAGTAGAATAACTGGCAAAGGTGTGGTACTTCCTCAGGCGGACTCTGCCAAGACTCCTACCACTACTAGTTATTCTAGACTAAATGAACTCGAAACTCTAATTATAAAAAAAACATAGGGGTCAAACAAAGTCAAAAAAATAACAGCGGTCATGAAGCCTCGGTTACATATTGAGTTTTAAATTGATTTGTCCAATAAACAAAATAAACCTCTCTACAGTTCTTAAAGTATGGCATATACCTGTAGACCATTTAGTTAAAACATAGGAAATAAATCTATCAAGAGTTATCTAATTGTAGGTGCATGAAGTAATTTTTCATCCGTAGTTGGAAGTGGCAAATTTTCAACTGACATAATTTATAGTCTATTAACAAAATGGTGTTATTGTCAATATGACTTATATAGCACTAGAATATTTCTGAATTAGATGTATGTGAAAATGTCCTAACACGTCATAAAACATAATTTTTGAAGACAATCTCCTGGCTGAATTAAAGCTTTTCGAATGTTCACAGTCCGAATGTCCTGAGTTAGTGACACGCCATATAATTTATTGCAGACGTCTGAAATCATCTAAGGGAAAGTCCGCCCATAAAGTGTGTAATCTCTTCTCTAAATGTAATTCGAGTGTTATAGTCATGGACGTATAAAAAAGGTTGAACAGAGTCTCGCTAAAACAAAAACTGTGTCCATCGGCCACATAATATGCACGTGTACGCTATCACATACAGGCTGACACGCACACATCAGTGGCTCATTACACGCGCTACTTGTGTAAAGGTGTGCGTGTCAGCCTATCAGTGACAACCTGACAACGCACACGTGCAAATGTGGCCGACTCTAGTGACACAGTCATTGTTTTAGCGACACTACGTCCGACTTTTTTACACGCCCATGATTATAGTTAATTATTCGTTCAGATATATATTTTGTTACTTATGCATAGTGCTCAAAAAATATAACATTTTTATAATAATTATTTATTACTTGCTTGTATGAGTATCATTATTTTTACAACATCAGTGGCTAAACATTGAATCGTAACAAAATATAGCTTCAGCCTCAAAAATGTGCCACGATAACGTTGCTATCATATTATATATTATAATTATGTTTTAATATTGCTTTGACTGAAGACTTGGAACTAAAGCTTATAAACTTCATAGTCCGGACCTCCACTAAGGTCTTCTGGATCAGGAGTATCTTCTACGTGTATAATTTTTTCAACATTTTCATTGAACGTGACCACAGATTTTCTTCTTGGAGTTTTAATTTCACCAAACTCGTCGTCTGAAGATTCATCAGCCGCGTCTTTGAGCTTGTCTATGGATTGAATGACGATCGGTGCCATCGGTTCGGGCAGTTTTAAGGCTTCATTTCGTAAAACTGGCGGAGTCATTTCGGGCATATTCAAAATGGCATCATTTCTGGAACTTGTTGGTTCTACAGTTACCGCTTGTATAGGTGCATCTAACATTTCTTGTAACCTTCTTTCACTCTTCTTTAGTTCAGCTATATCTAATCTCGGTTTCGGCAACACTTCTGGTTTGGGGAATTTATCTTCAGACGCCTTCCCAGACGCTATACTATTATCGTCGCTAAACTGGTCGTAATTTCTATTCTTTCTCCTGCAAATAAAGTGCCGTTTTAGTACGTGATTTTGGTCAAACAGTGATAAATAAATGGAATGTAACTAGGCAACGGTATTCTTACCATCTAAGGAAAAACCACACGCCTATCAGCACTAGAACAACGAAGAGGAGGACACTTAGGACTATCGTGGCGACCAACAAGCCTGTATCACGTCCCGCGATGACGCATATCTCTTGACCTTCTAGATGATCTTGTAGTGATACTGAGCTAGCAACGATGACCTGAGCAGTTGCTATGTTACTTATGCTCCTGAAAAGAGAATAAAATTAGTTTAGTTATTTGCATGCACATAAGTTGAAGAACATGATGTTATTTATTGAAGTTCTTACGCCGTTAGTTGTTCGACGGCAACCGGTTCCGTTGCAATCAATCCATAAACATACATCTGCAATGACGCACCCGATGCATTTCTTACATCCCGTTTCCTTCTTGATGGCTCTTCAATATCAACATTATCAGAAATGACCACTGATCTTAAAACCTTGATTTCATGGCCAATAGCTTCAGATAAAGAAGTCATTATAGTTGGTTCGTCTTCTAAAAATGCATCTCTGACTGTTACCACAGCAATATAGCTCTCGTCTAGCAGTCGTACCTAGAAACAAAATATTATGGGTTAGAATTATGAGCCATAAAAGAGCGACAGGTTAATGCTCCGTTTGTGTAGGTATTATGTTAATGTTATGACGATATGCAAAGACGCAAGTATACTATATAACTTTATGGAAAATGATAATACTATTATTGGTCATTTAATGAAATACTCGAGTAAAGTTGTTATTGTTAAGAAAAAATGAAAGTACTGTGGTAATTACTAAAGTGTTTTTTCGTCCTCTATTTAATTGAGTACTCAGGTATAACTTAACTTCATTTTATTTTCTAATTGACTAATAATTAAGTAAGTTTGTTTAGTGTTTGCCCAACTGAACCAATGTTAATATATATTTTTTGGAAATATTTAGTTTTAACATAAATAATCGTGTATTAGCGTGTGAGTTAGTATTTTTGGGTGCTCACAAAAAGTGTGCGTGTGTGGTACCTCAATAATATTAAAACCGCGTTAATACATTTGGCATGTTACAGTTATTAAGCAAACTGTTAATGTTCGTGCTTTGGATAAATTAGTCGAGCAACATGCACAAGTTTTTATTAGCAAGACATTATTGCACGGCTAATAAATAATTGTTTATTCTCTGTGTTCAAACATGTTTGACTCTGGCATATTAAAGTGGGCTAAAACAACTTTTAAAATAAATGTGTCAAAGAAACAAAGCGTAATGTAATACAAAATATCTAATTGCCGACAAAATAAATAAATATACTTAATTGGTAATTTGGTATTTGATTTGTACCAAACAAATCATATGCACAATACGAAATAGCCCATAAATAATACAATATGTAAATACTATGCGAGCCACATACCCAGCTATTATAATTGTAAATACATAGAAATAATTGTTGAGACCTAAAATTAGCCAGCCTCAAAATTACAATCCAAATTCATCACAGTATTGTTGGGCATTCCCAACAATTGGCTTGGCTTGGGAGTGGGATCTACTACCTAGTTAGCAGATTCAAAATGAGTCACGAAACTAGTTCAATCACTATATTAATATGATGCAAGGCAATTGTAGAAAATATGTTTTTTCTGAACCAAAATAATAACAGTTTTAAATAGAACGAAAGAAACAGGTAGATTTTATATGCAGTACCTAGATCTAGAATTGATATAAGTATCAGATTAAATGTAGATGTTAAGAGCGTTACAGCACGTTGTTTGTTTGACAGATTAGTATTATTCTGTTCCCCATTCCAAGCGTTTATTCAAGTCAAACATTTTTCTGGAGTTTTTTACAGTAGAATGATTGGCCGTGCACATGACAACATGGCTTTGATAGCACAGTGTCATGCAGCTTTTTCAGCAAAACGGGTTTAAATTACTGTAGGTGCTATTATCGTCCCTC
Organism: Ectropis grisescens; assembly: GCA_017562165.1. NCBI lineage: Eukaryota > Metazoa > Arthropoda > Insecta > Lepidoptera > Geometridae > Ectropis > Ectropis grisescens. Next base: position 15,086,967 of record CM029788.1, on the reverse strand, counting down.
GAATATTTGAGATGATTTATTTCTTCACTTTGTAATTTATTTGAAGAATTCAAACTAAAACACAATAATGGGGTAGTTTTCTAGTTCCAAAAGTCCTAGAAGTCACTATATGTCCAAAGTTCATATTTTAATATAGGTACCATAGAGCAGAAATGCCGATTAAATTACGTTGAACGGGCGCGACCCATCGGTTAGTGACCTTCTTCTACGAACTGATTCTGTTCACTAAGGTTCAAGAAATTTTATTGAATATCTTTCGAGTCCTAACAACTAAAAAACCTTTCAGAGTACTGGCGAGAACGGAGACATTAATTTTTGCTTATGACTTCCAACTTTATGATTCAGTGCATCGGTTCGTCATAATTTACACAGCTAACAAAAAATGAAACTTGTAGGAAATCTTTGATTTACAGATTAAGAGAGTTTTAATCTGAAAATAATTTAGAAAAATTAGATTTTTGATTTTTATGTCACCTCAATATAAGTTAAATTAAGTTTTGCCATGTAAAAGTAAACTATTGTATCAGTCTACCTACGGAAATCATAATTCTAAATTTTATAAAATTGAGTTAATATTGAAAAGCATTATTTTTAAAATTCTTTGGAATAGTTACCATAGTTTACTGAAATCCGTAACGGTTTTAAAAAAACTTATATAAATCTCAATTTTGTCTCTTTGTGTGGGTACATTGCAAGTCACAAATTTCGAACATTTTTATAAATCGATTTGAGATTCTTGTCCCACGTGACCGTAAATGTTTGGAATTGGTACTGCAGATAAATATAGTCATAGAAAAAATATTTAACGACTGCATTTCACAGAATTCTTAAAAATCTTGGTAGTTATGTAATATTAGTTATATTAAATAATATATTGGTATTGGGTAATTATCTATTTGATATATTTTTATAGTAAATTATTAGTCGTAGTTTTCAGGTAGTAATTATTATAAATATGTCATTTAACTTAACCGAACACTAAGATGTACTACAAAAATAGCAATAGCACCATGTTCTTGGAAAACATTTGACAAAATGCTCGAGTATTTTACAAAAATTAAAGAGTAGGTACAACTATAATGACAGCCAAACCATATCATACAAGGTGGGTAATGTAGCCATAAAAGTTGCTCCTTAACATTTTTGTTGCGCCATAAACACCTTTTTGGAGTGTCTAAAGCCACCAAACCTTGAAAACTGTCCGTGAGTCAGAGATGGATGACCGAAGCTTGTATTTTTAACATCAGTTAAATATCCTAAAGCTAAGTGTTTTTAAATTGCTTTATCAACAATGTTAATGAAGGTGGGAAAGAATTATTTTACAATCTGTGAAAAATTTACAGGTGCTATTTTATTCAAATTCCTGTAATTTCAACGTTTCAGGTGTATAGGTATACCTATGTAGAGGTGTACATATATTGAAATCTATTTTAGAAAAGTTTAACTTTCAACCGAAACGATATCGCGAATCCTCATGTGCAATTAACATCTAACTTAAGATGTTTTCTTATCTTTATCTTGTTTACTATTAGTAAAATTAGTAAAACAAAATTTAAAAAAATTGTTGAACCCCCGACTACCTCGGATTTGTTATCTGTACAACATATAAGCCACGAGGAAAAATGTATCCCATATAGGTACACCTATATCTAAGCTATTCGTGTAATGAATTTCAAACAAATGTGTCACTTAATGTAACACGAATAAATTGCCAATTATTTGATACAAGTACTTCCGTAGTAAACTGCCTAGTAAAGTTCGCAAATTTCTGATAAAGCAATTAGCACTCAGTTGTTAATCGTCTCGTTTAACACGGTCTTCGTTTCATTAGGTATGAATTAATTAATAATTCAGAACCGACATGATCTCACATAGGCTTTAGGTAACCGGCGCTCAAGTTTATTAAGGCTCTGTGACACAGAGATAAGTGGGATCCTCATATCGGTTTACTTACACTTAGCAAATATCTTGCCCCTGCCGCTTTCTCCGAATCGTCTCATCGTATGAAGATTGAACGCTTTGTGTAAAAGGATGGTACAGAGTATGAGACTATATTGAAATTATTTTTAGGATCAATCGATCACGGGTTTTTTTATATCAAGGCATATTCGCGGGTCCCAATTTTTGTCTGGTTATCCAATTTCTCGTAGATATATTCTGACAGGATATTACAAGAGACTATGAGGTGTACCGATTAATCAGCACTGATACTCATTTTTTTTATGACAATACAATTACAAATAGAGATTGATATATTTTACTTATCTATGCATGCTTATCATCACTCGTAGTGAACAGTATTTAGTTATTAGTATAGAAATAGAATATTCTAAATTTTAAAAGAATGTAATAAATAAATAATATAGTAAATATAATAATAATAATTTAACCATCACATTTTATGAGAAGCCAATCAAGTGGAAACGTACTAGTAAATAGGTTTTAAAAAATCTGTGTGGATCAAACATGAATTTTACGTGAGACTCGAATGGACAGAGACCCATTAATTACATCGTCACATATAAACTTACAGTATCCTGTACTAATTATTTAACACTACGTGTTTATTTTAGAAACTAATTTCTATCTGAGTCAAGATCACCTAAATAACTTATCATTAAGATTCCTATTAGCTGTGTTTTAGGTACTCATGTGTATATGAAATATGTCAGCTTTTGTCATAACTAATAAGTTTTTATTTGAAGTTTTATTTTTAAATACTCGTGTAATTTCCGGATCGAGCCGTTAAAAGCCTCGAGCGGATAAATCAGTCAAGATTTTATAAATACGTATACCCCGATATCCGCGCGTATACCCCTGCTTAGTCACATAAAATAAAATAATGATCAAGATTATCGTAAGCAAAAGTAATAAACGATTGTGACTTTTCCGTCCAATACCGACTTAAAGACGTTTTGTTGATTTACTTGGAACTATGTTTTTTAACCCCCGACCAAAAAAAGGGGTGTTATAATATAAGTTTGATGTCGATGTCTGTCTGTCTGTCTGTGTGTGTGTCTGTCTGTGGCACCGTAGAGCTCAAACAGATGGGCCGATTTCGATGCGGTTTTTTTATTTGAAGGTTAATATCCGTTCGGATGTTCTTAGCTATGTTTAATTAATATCAATTCAAGATGGCCGCCTCCACAAAATGGCGGACAAAATATTTCTTCACAACCTACTTCAATATGGGTATCATATGAAAAGGCTTGACTAGTAAAATACTATACACTATAAAAAATTCAAATCCAAGATGGCCGCCATTACAAAATGGCTAATTATATTATTTTTTCACTATTACCATAATATGGGTATCAAACGAAAGGGCTTGACTAGTAGAATTCTTTGCACTATCTAAATTTTCAAATCCAAGATGGCCGCTACCACAAAATGGCTAAATACATTTATTTTTTCACAACTCCCTTAATATGGGTATCAAATGAAAGGGCTTGACTAGTAGAATGTTCTACAGATAACACATCTGAGGTAATCAATTTTTTTAATTTTGTTCTTGTATGTAGAAACATACACCACGTCTGACCTTGCCTTGAAAATTAATTTAGAGTAGGTAAGTACTTGTTAATAAAATTATCATATTTTAAATGTTACAGGGCACACACACACACATTTTATAACTTTGGAAGTGTCTCTTGTGCAAACTTTTCAGTTTAGAAAAAAAAAATGTCTGAAACCTCAATATCATTTTTGAAGTGCCCCATACGGGGCACGTATGGGTTATGTATGGGTTGGGTATGGGTTTGATGAAAATAAAGAGTTTCAGTTCTAAGCATGGAGAACCCCCCAAAAAGTCAATACTTTTACATAATACATAACACAAAAACAATTTTTTGTATATTTTTGTGTGAAAATCTTAATGCGGTTCACAGAATACATCTACATACTTACCAAGTTTCAACAGTATAGTTCTTTTACTCGTAGTTTTGGAAAAAAGTACCTGTGACATACGGACGGACATACAGACAGACATGACGAATCCATACGGGTTCCGTTTTTTTTTGGTTACGTAACCCTAAAAATTACATTAGGTACTTTTGTACCGTCATTATTATTGTGAGCACACAAGCACATGCAAAGCATTCTTGTGGAATAAACTCTTTCGACTAAGACTTTAGAAAAACTTTGTTCAAGTGGATAAAACTTGATAGAGTTTGAGTACTAAAAGATTACAACACAAAAGAGTACAATTTACCGAAATGTCAATAGATCCAGTGAGACCGTCCGAGGCTCCGTTTCTATCAGTGGCGCTGACCGTCAGCCGAGCCCTGTCCTCCAAGGTGCTACCGTCCCGGAGATGCACGAATCCACTGGTAGGAGATACTGCCAGTTCGGGGGGCATTGCTCCAGTATAGTAACGCTGCATTTTCTCCTATATCTGCATCAGTGGCCTGGAAATATTTTATCAAATTAGCATAAGTTACTTTATGTTCTCATTATTATATTATATTGCTGGGGCTAAGGAACTTTCCTCTTACAAAAAGAGGACCAAGGCCAAAAATCGACCACACTGGCCAAATACAAATGTTGCTAAGGCCAAGTCGAATGTTCTAGAAAGATGATTTTCGAGAATTTGCAGCGTACCAATGTCAGTTTTCTCAAGATAATCTTCCAGTGGCTCTAAAGCCAATGGTAATGACATATCATGTCATGACATACATGCAGAGTCCGCCTGGGGATATATATATACCACACCTATGCCAGTTGATCTATCGCCAATCAGGAATGTGTCAAAGTCACTGTGTTCCGTGAAAGAAAGATTACGTACATACACACTATTTAGATATATTATACACACATACATTCACCGTTCCCATTCCCATTCTTTTACAATATATATGAATCATGCAAATACATTCCCAATTTTTACGATATAAATGAATCATGCAAAAAAACTCAAAGATGATCTAAATTCATAGTAAATTCAAAAAACATAAACATAATCACGGTGTTTACTATCACAAAGATCAAATCATGTCATCGGTCAGGATAATACGAGTACATAATTCTAAAAGAGTAGGTATAAGATGAGATACCGAGAAAATCTCATATTAGGACTACATTTTGCAGCGTGGCAGGCAAGATTGATTACGTAACATGACGCACATACGCAGTGAAAAGAATCCCTTTCATCTTATATTGAAAAATACTAGGTTACACAGAACGAATACATGAAGCCGAAAAAAATACGTTTTTCTAAAATTCAATCGTAAATACGTTTTAATAAAATCATCATTAACTCATTACTACAAGATTCGCGAACCCCGATCATAACTGAAATCTCGAAAATAAATCACTTGTTTTATATTTTATCCGATTAAAAACCGCTTTGTTGATCACATTAGATGTTTTTAAGGATTTTAGTGTCGGCTCCCCTCTTTCCGATGTCATAGGAGTGAGTCATAATTATGTACCTTTTAGGTTAGTACAGGCAATTTGCTTAACCCTATGTTGGGATATATTTACGTTAGCAAATATTGTTAGATATTTGTCATGGTGCGGAAATTAAATTCGGAGTCCATCGTTCCTTCTCATCTTTCACGGGGACTCTGACCCATGACATGCTATTATTATTATCGAGGGTAAAAAGGGTTTGATGTATGTGACGGTGCGATACAGTGTAACAACTTTACTTACAGGAAATTATGTTATGCAAGTTAATGTTTTGTACGCTACGAAATTAGTTCGCAAACAAACTGTTCGTAGTGCGGATGTTAATCAATTGATCGCTTCGTTTAAGAACACGCATATCTCTTTCGTAGTATTGGACGTGTTTTAAAATTAATGCATAGCATATAAACAACTTATCATATAAGTTACGGCTGGTCTAGCCGGGAGAACGGTGACTGTCGATCCGGAAGCCCCGGGTTCAAAAGTTCAAATCCCACGCGCATCACTGTATTTTCGAAGTCACGTACGTAATGCTGCTAACTTAAAACGGCGAAGGAAAACATCATGAAACCGATATGTACTTTGAATCTTTCGAGGTCACGTGTCATCCACCAACGCGCACTGGGCCAGCGTGGATTATAGCCTTGACTCTCTCCTTGCGAGAGAAGGCCCCGAGTTCCAGCAATGAGAATATTATTTAGTGGGCTGTTTATACCGTTTTTATGCTGATATAAACAAGCCAATGTACGAGTATGTTCCCATGGCTGGGACGGAGGGAGGTGAGAAAGAGGTGAAGAGAATCTAGGTTATGATTAGACTATGGCTAGACTACGTTGGCCAAGTGCGGGATTGGGAATAAAACACACCATCGTCGTAAGATATCGTCTAGGGATGGTCTTGGAGCATAGGGGTTTCCTCACGATATTTCTTTCCTATATCACCGTTAAAGCCACGATAACCTTGTACTTAGAAAATACTCATAGGTGCAGATAGGGTCCGAACCAATAACATTACGATGGTGAAATCGGACGTTATCACATCTCGGCTTAAACAAATTAAACTAAAAAATAAACCTTAAACACAGCTTAAATAAAGTTTATTTTTATTATTTAAAAATACCTAAAAAACCGCCTGCATTACACATCGAGTTTCTTGTACAAAAAAAAAACAATTTTGGTCTTCTAAAATGGGTTAAACTTTTGTTAAGTTAAAAAGTAAAATGTTTAATTTTTATCGTAAAGTTTTGTATTATTAACTAATAAACTATTTTCAATGAAGGGATGGAAAACATAATACTTTCATCAAAAATAAACCCGTCATAGTTTGTAAATGGTAACCACATATTACTAATTATTTCTGTAATCTGTGATGGTAACATTCCATTTCAAAAATAAATCTACACACTTACGAGGACCTTACCGTTTTTGAACACCAAATTGGTTAATGGTAAGCGGTGGCTTGGCCAAAGGTGTGGTACGCTGATTTAGTTCGTGGTTGTTTTTTTTTAAATTAAAAACAATCTTTGAAGTACTTACATGTAGCTCGGCCAAGGATCTAGGGAGAACTCGTTCTGCCAACTCTGGAACTGGGTACCCAACTACAATCGGTTCGTTTTCTTTACCCACAAATATCGGTGCATTATCGTTAATATCATTGACGATAATGTTTACTAGACCTCTTCTAGAGTTGAACTGTATTGTATCTGCGAGAACCCATTTGCTTGAGCCGTAATCGTAAAGATTTTCTAAGTCTGTAGACCGTTTTTTCCGAGTGGAATCGCCTTCACAGTGCAAGATTACTTCGACTTGTATTTGTGACAATGTCATGAAAGCAATAGATTCGTGTTCTCTATCAATCGACGTCGTATGTAATCCGTCTTCATCTACGTAAACCCAGGTGTGGTCGACAGGCCAGCGATTGGTTAGGGAGTAACGACAGTGGTCGTACTGCGTCCCGTTTATCAGGTCCCGATGAGGTTCTTCTTCGTCAACGTCTACCACCATTAATGGAGGCATCACGAATTCATCTGCACAGACAGTTACCGCCTCTGCTGTTAAATGCACCTGTAAGAGATAAATCAATATTGAAACATCACCAAAAACATGAAATCACAGATGTTTTAGTAATAAATAATTTACAGTAACGAGACGAGCAAGATGTTCACCTAATGGTAAGAAACAGGATTGCTCATTAGAATATACAAATTATTTGAACACGAAGAGTTCTAGAGTACCTACTGCGCTTGTCTCTCGGAGTCATATCATTTGATTTATCCAGATCAATTGAGTAAACAGACCACTAAGAAACGTCCTGGCGAAGTTTTCTTTCCATGACCATGCACTGTGGGAATTGTACTAGCATATTATCTATTTAATTTATGAATAGATGTAAGATATTCCAATACATAACTTAGCTTGTAAGATTCGTCTCAACAATACTATAGGTAAAGTTACATAAAAGCTAATAAATATAAAAAGCATAATCTTTATAAAAAATGTTTTAACGTGAAAAGTTGGCTCGGTAAATAAAAGTTACTGAATTCCTAACAATGTTTTGAAACTTTGAAAGGCCACGTGTCAATTTCCTACCTCTAACCCTAAGGTAGGTATTTCCCTTATTTGATTCCGATTTAGGGTTGCTTTTTATAGAAAGGTTGAAGTGAAAATAAGTGAGCTTTCACGTTTTGCTCGTTTTTACCTTTTCCGTTTTATTTGGCGGTATTTATTATGGTATTTATTATGGTATGTGATTTTTGCTGATCAAACATAGATTTTATTTGAACCTATAATTAAGGAATTGAGTGTTTTCAAATATTTATTTTAAACAATCTAAGTAAATTAGCTGAGCGCGGATTCATTAATTAAGACATTTAGGTACCTACCCACTCGAAGTGCATTCACCTTAGTAGATTTGACAAGAAATAATGGAAATTTATTTATGGCTTAGGAATTTGATAGCTAGGTCGTTTATTGCAAAAGGTGTGAATTGTGTAAGGATACGCAGTAAAGGTGTTTAAAGCTGGCAGGTATAAGTTAGACACAGAATAATAAGTTCGTCGAAAATGTATGTCATCGGATCTTAAAAACATGGATCCAATTTTTTTGTTAAGAGCTTTTTCAAAGTAAAAATTGCTTACAATCTTAAGCGAAGTACGTCCTTATCGGTGTGGAAAACCCATTCTGGGTAGACATTTTGTTATATTGCATAGGCAAACACTTTTGTATTTTTAGTGTTGTATTATAAGTAAATGTCAGTCGGATTACTCAAGCCTATAAAGCTGGAAAGAGACTCAATTAGCGACGAATTACGTGACATTTTAAACATGTAAGATCGCACAAAGAAAAGTTATGTCGACAGACTGGGGACAATTTATACTGATCTGGTTGAAGGTTAATTTTAGACAGATTATTATTATATTATTATACCTGGCAAAAATATGACAAACATGGTGTACGTAACTAATCGATAAAAAATATTTTTCCGTTTTTTGTGTAAGTTTTGTTTAGTTTAAGAATTTAAAATTTTTCAAGCTCATAAAGTGGCTTTAATGTCACCGTAATCAGGCATATAATGACACATATAATCAAATTGAGACTTTTCATTAGGTACTAGTAAGATATAGAGTATTTTTTTATTGATTGAATATCTTTGTTCTTTAAAAAGTTTCGATGCAAAAAGGTCGTGTTCCATAGAACAAATGAATTAATTTGCTTATTGCTCGCTCACGTCATGCAACTTCGTATTTAAATAGATCAATTCAACTTATATGTATCTTCTACCTGTTTAAAAATAAAACTTTGAGTGAAAGTTTAGATATTATTTTCTTTTATTTTAATTGTAATAAATTTTAAATAAAATTTAAATTCCACATTTTACACGTGGCTAGAACTCTATCCGCAAAAAGCAAACAAAAAGGAACCTCATTTCATCATTTGTTTAGTTATTCTGTGGGTGATCGCCATTATTAGTTGCGCGCGCATAACATGAAAACTGATTTTATTTTTTCCCGCCATAATGAAAAAATTTAACTCTTTTTCACTGCTGAAATTTCATTTTTATTATTATTTTATTCACAAGTATGTTGAAAAAGTTGTATGATATACGTGTGTATTGATGATTACCGCCATCGGCTACCTTAAGACCGTCGCCAAGGCTCAGGTCTCAGTAGCACCTCAGCGGTAATCACAAACTTTACGTACAATAATGTACTATTTTGAAATTGTTAAAGGATCTATTTCATTTCGTTTTCACAGACACATTCGAATCCGCTGCACTACTTGGCCAACTCTTCTTGTAATTGGGCAGTCAGTATATATTATTCGCCCATTCAACAACTGTATGTCAAGGTACACTCCGCGAGGCATAAGGTGAGCTTTGCATTTGTGTGAGTGTACATGGATAGTGTAGGTGTGACAACCGGCCTTAGGCGCGGCGCCATTCTGTCTCGCCGCGCTCCTGCCTGATTGGTGATCACTCACACTAATGCAAAGCTCAGCCTATATACCTCGCGGACAAAATTTCAAGCTCCTGCCTGATTGGTGATCACTCACACTAATGCAAAGCTCAGCTTATACCTCGCGGAGTGTACTGTCATTTAGCTAATTCTTTGAAGAAAAAATATCCTCACAATATTTTCCGTCACCACTAAATCAAGCGATAAAGAAAGTAATAATCGCCTTACCGTAGCAGTTCCTTGAATTTGTGTGAAGACCGTTGTTGCAACTGCTGCAAAATTGTAGTCTCCCGTGTTTACTGGAGCCGATAGGTGCAGTTCTCCGTCGCTGTTTATGCTCAATCTTTCCTGAAGATGTGCTGAAATAATAATGAGTATTTATATTTATTTCTGTATTTTTTTACATTTATTTGTCCGCAAATCACATAGTAAACAGTTTCACGTAGAATACATGCCTTGTCGTTAAATACGTATAAATAAAATTGAAAGATACATTATACTCATTATTTGGAACAACTTTTACATAATACCAGTAAGATTTTATACATGTTCATATTTTTGTAGTTTTTATTAACATGAAATATTACTAAATGATCGATTATACGTGTGTGACAGATTTGACAGGTAATTAAGATTTATTGAAATCTATGGAGCCGACGCTGAAATATGAATTAAATCAACTGTTCAGTAAATTTTGTGAGATCTGTATGTTTTTTTTAATGATATAGTTATTTGATTTCTTTACTATTTTCGGCTTATTCCCGAGTTAGAAGTTGTTTGTAATGAAAAGTAGTGCTTGTCTTTTTTGACTTATTATTATAGGCGAAATATTGTTTTAAGCTATGAGGTGTTGGTATTACGTTTCGTTAGAAAGTAATATACATACTTATTATGTTATTAATAAAATAGGTGTATTGTGTATCTTTGTACGTCCTAATAGAGTGTGTTTGTGTTTCAGAGTTAATTAACTGTACCTATGTAAATTTTGAGGATGATAAAAAAATATTGTATGAAATTACGTAAAACATTATTGTATGTTCGCGAGGACAAAACTGTTGAAACCATTATTGTATCCACCTACCATCTATGTACACAGTTTATACAATAAAGATATTCTTATTCTTATTCTTAGACTGCAGGCCCGTGAACAAAATTTATGGGTCATATGATACAGCAGGAGACCTATGTAGAATGATAGAAGGGTATAAAGTAATAAGATTGAGCACTATGCCGTCACTTGTAAGCTGTCCAACTGAGTGCAGTTGAAGATGGGGGGTTCTAAACCTCGATCATTTTTCCTTGTCGCATGATTTTTGTACGGCATTGAGAAATAATGTATTAGAAGAGGTATTGAAACTGTATGGAACCAAAGCCGAACACAATCAAATGACCAAACTTACTCTGTAAATCGTCGGAAAATCATATTTTTTTTCACAAACTAACCATTAGAACTTTGAAATTTATATTTTTTTATAGTTTCAATACCTTTTCTAATCTATTATTCCGCAACGCCGTACAAAAATCATGCGACAAGGAGAAATGATCGAGGTTTAGAACCCCCCCTCTTCAACAACACTCAGTTGGACAGCTTACAAGTGACGGCATAGTGCTCAATCTTATTACTTTATACCCTTCTATCATCCTACATAGGTCTCCTGCTGTATCAGATGACCCATAAATTTTGTTCACGGGCCTGCAGTCTATAAGGGAGTTACATTTTATTGAAGATAAAAAGGTTAAATATGTGTACAAACTATACAATACAATACAATACAAAACACTTTATTGGCACCACAAACAAAGTTGACAATAAGTAACATATAAAATAACAAAAACATAATGGGCACAAAAGGCTAAAAACTATGTGGGTACTTATCATCTTTCTAGGTTATAAATTACAACTAGGTCTGTTCCATACATTCAAAGTTTCACATTAACAATATATAGGATATTATAGACACTAGATAATCGATAGGATTATTTTATTAGCAAAATATAAAACTACCAAATACGACAAAGTTTGTCAACAGAGCCTAAGGGAAAAAAACTACATTGAGCGATACGTAAATTTGCTCACAGAGGCTCTTAGGCGTGGGTACGAGTATTAAGGCGTTAGGTGTTTTATCTTTTGTTTGGACAAGCAAATATGAGTAAAATGCCGTAGAACAAACAGCGGCGTGGCTGTTGGTGGGAATTATGACCAGTCGAACTTGCTGCTGATGTAACAGGCTCCACTTATAGGCAAACGTTGGAACACGTGCTTATATTTGACAAAATTTGTTCGATAATGTATTATTTTACAGGTTAAAGTAACTTTAGTCGTCGTATTCCAACCTCAAGGCATACGAGAACCAAAAACCTGTAATAATTTCCATTACCAATTACATTTCCGAATTAAACCTATAGATAAGTTTCGACATATGTTTTGACGAATTGATGAATTTTGAATCATTGTTTGATAGACCAGACGCTGGATGGAATTGAGTGTGTAAAATATGAGGACCGCATTCAGTGTACGGTTTTGAACTCAGAAAAGCATACAAATTATGATTCTGGATGTTGCCGGGATGTGTAGGTACCTATTGGTCCATTTTTTTACATCCCACCTCCTTTTGATCTCAAGTAAAGAGACTGAACTCGTGCTTTATATGTATATGTAGGTATTATACGTACAAACCATCCTCTTGAATCCACTCTATTTATTAAAAACCGCAAATATGTGCGTAAATAATATTGTAATATTAGTAAGAATGCCGCATAATAAAGATTATTTTTTTGGGGGTAAAATAAATTTATGTAATTTCAGATTTTACATACGAGTATCCTGGCTTAATATTGTATAAAAAATTTGGAGCCGTAAAAGAGTTTTTTTTTCTTAATTAAGTAGTGTTTCAATCAAACAAACATTCTTAGTAATAAATTAATCAATCCAAACACCTAGCGGTGTGTAGACACAGTGTTCTCCTAGAGAGCAAATTCCTGTTTCTGGTTAAGGGGTCTTACAATCTTCAATTTTACCTCACTAAACTTTAAAATAAACCAGGGTATTCAAACCCTTACTCAATTTATTTATAACGTAATGAATGAAAGGTGCCAACTAGCGAATCTAACGAAATTCTGGGAAACTTTGATTCAAATAAAATTCCATGAAAGGTAACTAACAATTTGGTCTCAATTTAGAGACTAAATGCCTTCCTAATTTTAGCTTTCTGGGCAACAACTTAGCCTTTTGAAATTCAGCAAGTTTCTGGGATACAGCAAAGTTTTGGATATTGGGCTCTAACTTTGATATTAATTTCTGAAACCTTAGGTGCTACGTTTTCGAGATTATATTCTTGGAATAAGTCTGTTTAGTGTTTATTTATTGTTATATTGTTTATGTAATACTAACAACGCCCCTCAATTTTACCCGTGTAGTATCCGTTTTCATTATTTTCCCGCAATATAAAGTAGTACATATACACCGTTATTTTACCAAATTTTATAAAATCTTATGTAAAAATAAACACGGAAATTGTGTAATTTATGGTCAATAACATCATTTACGCATGAGTTTTGTAGTGTACGTATCAGTGTTATTTGTTTACATGTAAATTCATTGTCAAGGTCAGCAGATCGCCCAAGCGTGGCACCCGCCCGCCTACCCTCAAATTGAATCATCAGTTACGTGTCGATCACAGTCAAGAGGCTCTACCGCCTTACTAAAACTGGCTTAGCTTTGATATCGCTCTCTCTTTTTTTTCGCTTGAAATGACAGGAACAGCAATAACAACGCCAAAGCAGATCTAGTTAGGCGGTGTAGAAGGGCTGGTCAGTTGATGATAGTTTGTGTGTGGTAAAAATACTAGTGAAACGTTACAGGTGTAGTGATATTTTTTGGGAGTGAACAATACCGTGTTTATTTTGATGAATCGGACACTGCACAAGTTTTAAAACGAAATAAGGTGCAAGAGCAGTGTGCTGCACTCGCTAAAATCCAATGAGAATAAAAGGGCGTGTTTGTATAGATAATAGACTTACTCTCTGCCCGTAAAAAACTCTCAAGGATGTAATTTATTTTCCAAACAGACTCGACTAAGATTTCCTGAACAAAACAACATTTCATAAATTTGATTGCTTAATGTTTTCGTCTTTAGAAATACCCTTTTCATCATGACACGAGTTAGGCAATTTCCTCGATAATCTTTGTGTCACTGATTACACGTAGCTTCAAATACGCTTAACAAATGTCTGCGTAATTTTCCCAATTTACTGGAGGCACTGGAGGCAATCATCAGTCGATTACGGACCAAATTCCGGGTACATTCGTTAGTAAGCTATCGTTTCGTTGAAAAACTTTTATTACCGGGTATGAGATCTTTTCCATTTCCTGTTAAATAATCTCTTTTCAATCTACTCGAGCGGAATTTAATCATTTCCCTATGTTATAAAGCAAACAATATATTTGTTAAATGAATGTTTTTTTTTTTTGCAGAAATAGGACACGCGTAGCACACGTGTACGAGCGTTTAAGCTTCGTCATCATATTACAAAACATAACACTAATATTATACGGGCGAAAGTTTGTTTGTGTGTAGCGTATGAGTATGTTTCTTTCCACATATCTCTGCAACGGATAAACGGATTTAAGTGAAATTAAATGCTTAGTTTACCCGATATATTTTAAGATTACCTGAATTAATAAACGATCTACTTTGTATGCCTTTGTTATATCGCTCGTCTAAAAAAAAAGATGGAACAAAAAAATGATACGAGTTTTGACATTTTATAATACAACGCGTATTCATTGCGTAAATAATATTATAGTGGTAGTCAAGTGTCAAGCCACGGAATACACCGCGAACTGCAATAGTTAACAATACATTCCAAATTTTTGTTAGTGTGTTTTGCCCGTTATGATGTATAGTGAAGAAGCATAGACAAAGTTTTAAGTTCAAATCCTATAGAGTTTAATGGGCATAGCTAAGAGACATGGGTATTTTTTTTATAGGAACTGGATTTGCAATAACGTAATTCGTCAGAAAATTGATGGTATGTAATTTGACCGCCAATGCCGAGAACCTGGTAAAGTAGCGACACACGAAAAGTGATCTGTAGTCCTTTGCTTAGTTTGGGGCTAGATGTTATGTGTTTGATGCTTGGTGTTGTGTGTGAAATGTCTACTGATATACCTACATATATTGAAGTCAAAACTTCTTTCGGCGAGGCACAGACAGATTTTTCGTGGGCTATGAATTGAATTGAATTTTAGCGCTCGGGAATGATAAGAAAGCCCCGGGTAATATTGGGACCATAGCCATTGCCCATCTAGAAATTAGTTAGGATTTCACATTGGCTGTCGCATTTCTAGATGGCCATGCTCTCACGCCCTCCGGTTTCAACCGCGTAGTTTCCAACAAAGTGAACTATCAAATTCTGAATTATAAGATTTCACTTCTATCAGCAGTTCCTGTGACTACCATTTTATTTAAATTTAGTAATTGAAAGTGAAATACTAGGTATCGAGTTACACTCAACTCTTATCAAGATAACGGCACCTCGAATCTTGATAAGATCTAAGAATTTCAAGTTCTACTTTCGCTAATAAAGTTGATTGCCGCCAACTATGTGTATGTGTTCTAATAGTTATTTATTTGTGAGCTTACCATTATCCAGACGCAAGGAATAGGTGACGGCTTCGCCATTATCAGCCGAGGCTTGCACTTGTCCGATTAGACCGGAGTGAGCGACATCGACTCGGACGGCGTAAGATGATGATGAGAACGTCACGGTCGGTGTTGGCGGACCATCTGAGGATAATAAGACGATTTAAAGAATGAATTTAGATCCTACGAATAAATTAATACCTATAGCTCTCAAACTCGCATGTCAGTATCATATTATTAGTTACCTGGCTCCCATAATACAGGCTTAATACTTAGCTCCTCAAGCTTATACTATGAGCTCCCATAGTACAAGGGTTGAGGCTAGCAATAAACTAAATAAGGTTATAGGACGTGTTGTATGAAAAATGTCAATCAATGTTTAGTAAACTTGCGGTCATATTAATTTACGTTCATTCAAAGTCAAATTAACAATTTTTTTTTGTGAAGAAAACCATCGAAATAGATCAGCTGTGCCCTGAGCATCTTGAAATTAGTAACAAACTGCATGTCTCTGTGTAGCGTAAATGGTTTACACACCATCAATTTACTTGAACCCTAGAATCGCTAGCGGCGAGGTATGCTGTGGTTCTACTTATTTTGGTTGTTGACACGAATACTGATAGGTAAAAACGTTGGGCATTCACCGATTCCTGCAACCGACTAGAACGGAAAGAGTGAGCTCACTCTTCCCAACGAAGACATAATTCCGTGCACCTGAAGTTTAGGAGAGCACATCTTATGGTTTATATCGATAGAGCATGGTACAGCTAGTTATCGCAAAAAAATGGAAAACGCTTATGATTAAGTTTTTCATACATTATAAGTACCTATACTACAATAATATTATAAGTGAGCAACTTTGGGCGCTTGTTTATTAATAAAAAGTTCCATACTCATTTTCTAAAAAAGATAATCATATTTTGTAAGACCTCTTGTCTAGAATTAATTACGGAATAATTCAATAATGGTAATGGTCGGAATAATGGTAACTGAAACAAAGAGCAGAGGCTGTATTGTCTCGAAAACTTCAGCTAATTTGCCACCGCATGGATGCCAAAAATAGTCCGGAAAATTAACAATTGAAACTCAAAATTCGATTTGGTAAAATAAATAACGGCTGTTATTTTACAGTTTTTTTGTAATACTGAGGGACGAGACGAACAAGACGCGCCTGACGATAAGCAACACGCATGCGCATACCAGCACAGTACCGAATCAGTGAACGGCGGAAAATCCAAACTACTGCCTGGCACTGCGCTGCGATTGTCCCCCCGTAGATATAACATATTTTATCACGTTGCCCCGTAATTTTTCTGAAATGTTGCTCTTCAAAGCGGAACATACTATATATTAGTTTGCACATCCCGGCTTGGCGGTAGAACAGTTAACAATATATTATAAAGATTATCGAAATGATAGTAGAATGCAATAGACTCAAAAGTATTTTCACTATCTCTGTAGTATTATTGCTGACCTGTTTGTACGACGTTGAGGACAAGGACTGCCGATGCAGGTCCCGCACGCAGTTCCAAAACAACGTGACTGAGATCTTGTGGTAAACTAAGAGTAGCTGAAGCGGATACAATAACTTTATCATCCAACAACACTGCAGCAAATAAAGTAGAGTATTCTGGAAATAAATGGAAAATAATTTAAAAAAATTGGTTGTCTGTAAAGTCGGTTGGTTTACAGAAGGTAGTTTGACAAAACGGGACACTTTTTTGTGCATGCAGCCGGCGCGGGGTTCATCGATTTATTAGACGTTGTCACGTCAACAAGAACAAAATTAAAATTTTTGATTAACCCCCGACTACCTCGGATTTGTAATTTGTAGAACATTCTACTAGTCAAGCCCTTTCATTTGATACCCATATTGAGGGAGTTGTGAAAAAAGAAATGTATTTCGCCATTTTGTGACAGCGGCCATCTTGGATTTGAAATTTGTCATAGTGAATAGTATTTTACTAGTCACGCCCTTTCATTTGATTTCCATATTGAGGTAGGTTGTGAAGAAATATTTTGTCCGCCATTTTGTGGAGGCGGCCATCTTGAATCGATATTTACCAAATATAGCTAAGAAAATCAGGACGGAAATTAACCTTCAAATTAAAAAAACCGCATCAAAATCGACCCATCCGTTTGAGCTCTACGGTGCCGCAGACGGACAGACACACACAAACAGACAGACAGACAGACATCGACGTAAAACTTATTTATAACACCCCTTTTTTGGTCGGGGGTTAAAAAAGAAACTGACACACTAAGATCAAAATAAATTCCAAAAATCTAATCAAAAATACAATTGCACTAGATTATGCTTAAAACCGAAATATTGCATTGTGGCAACTCTTCAGGTTACTTTTTCGGTATTTGGATACCGAATATTTTTGGATACCGGATATTTCTTTACTGCGCCGACGTGACTTCAATAATACTGAAATCAAATCGACTATATTTGAATGTTTAACAAATCTGTAACTATGTCCTCAAGTAGATAGACATTTGAATCACTAACTTTACTATTCATCATAGTGAAGGAAACTGTAGCATTCACAAGTTAAAAACAAAACTGAGCAAAAATTTCAAATTAGTGTCAAAATAGTTCTAAAACATTTAGGGTTTCTGTTACTTATCTAAAAATATTTTTATTTTAACTCCTATTATACACATTTGTACAAAGCAAAGTCAAAAATACCTGTAAAATTTATGAGTAAAGTCAAATCAACAACTAACTTGTCGATGTTTGTGACGTCAACAAAATCAGTGACACAAAAATGAGCTAATTAATGGTTTTGTAATTCGGCAGTAAATCCCTTTAACAAGTTCTGAAGTAAACATTTTTACACAACTCACCTCCATATAGTTCGACAGTCGAACCGGAGAATCCAGAGACGGTAATAATTTCGTGATTAACAACGCCATTTTGAAGAATTCCTTCATAGAGAACTTTATCGAATTCAACGTTCGGCTCTGGTTGCAAATCTAAAATATTCAAACTAATTCATTGCAGTTATAAGGTCAAAATTATGCAAAATATTAATACGTCTTAATTCTAAATTCTAACAATGAAAACCACAGTCAAACAAATTTTCTAAATCCTAACAAAAGCTGAAAACCTGAAAACTAAAAATTAAGACAGTTAATTATAGTGAACCACTTACCAAAAACAAGCTAGACAAACAACGTGATCCACAATACATAAAAGCTATCTAATCACACATTATGATGATAGTTAGAACTACTACTACCTATTCTTATTTATAATTAAATTCTTCTTTTTCAACATAAAAAATGAAACCACAATACGTGAAATCAATATCAATGAAATCAAATCTGGGATAGATTTGATTGTCGTTCATTCTTGCTGTTCTTTTGACTACAAATTTGTAGTCAAAAGAACAGCAGGCACAAAAATTACAAAAAAACAATTAAAGCAAATTGTACTCAACTATGCAAAAGACGGCAAAGAGTTCTATGCAATTACACAAGTTAAATGTTTCACTTTAAAAACAACACATAGTAAATTGAGCTTATACTATTTTTTTTTACATATTCTTACAGTCTGTGAGAGTTATTACAACAGTAGCCCGTGCCGTGGCGCTGGTGGGGCTTTGCGCCGTGACGACAAAGACGAGTTGTTGGTTGTTTGCTATGATAGCTGCCGGAATCGGATTAACCAGTGTCACTACCACTGAGTTACCATTGGGAACCAAACCAAACCAAGCGGCATCATCTGTAATGGAAATAATAACAATGCGTAGTGATAAAGAGACTGAATTTGCAATGTGTTTTTTTTTCCTCTTCATAATGGAATACTTACCACCTTCCAAATCAAACTCGACAGTAGAATCATAGCCTTGCGTGAGTGATATTGGCGTCGGAAACAAAAGACCAGTCGCTGTGGCGTATGATCCGCTGTAGAACGTTTGGGCGAAGATGAGTTCTACGATTGGACGAACATCGTCTTCCATGACGTACTCGATCACGATTGTGGCATATGCAGTCACTGCTTGTGGCGCTAACGCTTGTATCTCTAGTATTATAATGCGGTTGGCTGGTATCGATTCTTCAGGGATGATGCCTTGAAGTGTTACTACCGCGATGGATCCATGTGGCGTCACAGTGAAGTAATTTTCCAATTCTGAAATTTAAAAAGAAACGTCGGCACAGTGAAATACTGTAGATGATTTACAGAAAACGCACGTTGAGTGAGGAGCAGTGAAACATGTTCAAAACCGGAACTGGTTATGAAATAATTATCTCACCTCCGTGAAGACTGAATACGACGCCTTGCGGGGAGTCGCCACTGAGAGCGATTGTGGGAATGGTCAATTGGTTGTTTTCGATGGAGCCTTGGTAAGTGACACGGTCAAATCCGAGCATAGGTGACCCATCTTCGAATGCTGTAAAACGTGTATTGCTATTAGTTTCACCACATTAGACATTGCCACGGAAAAAAATTGAGATATTATGAACACTTACAGTCTGTGAGAGTTATCACAACAGTGGCACGAGCCGTGGCGCTGTTGGGGCTTTGCGCCGTAACAACAAATACGAGTTGTTGGTTGTTTGCTATGACAGCTGCCGGAATCGCATTGACCAGAGTCACTATTACTGAATTGCCATTCGGCACCAAACCAAACCAAGCAGCGTGGTCTGTAATTGAAACAATAATAATGCGCTGTCATATTGAGTATGAACATGCGAAGGTACTTTTCACTTTCGGAAAAGGAATACTTACCACCTTCCAAATCAAACACCACTGTGGAGTCATAGCCTTGCGTGAGTGATATTGGCGTCGGGAACAAAAGACCAGTCGCTGTGGCGTACGATCCACTGTAGAACGTTTGGGCGAAGATGAGTTCCACGATTGGACGAACATCGTCCTCCACGACATACTCGATCACGATTGTGGCATATGCAGTCACTGCTTGTGGCGCTGATGCTTGTATCTCTAGTACTATAATGCGGTTGGCTGGTATCGATTGTTCAGGGATGATGCCTTGAAGCGTTACTACCGCAATGGATCCCTGTGGCGTCACACTGAAGTAATTTTCCAATTCTGAAATTTAAAAGAAACGTCGACACAGTGAAATACTGTAGATGATTTACAGAAAACGCATGTTGAGTGAGAAGCAGTGAAACATGTTCAAAACCGGAACTGGTTACGAAATAATTATCTCACCTCCGTGAAGACTGAACACGACGCCTTGCGGGGAGTCGCCACTGAGAGCGATTGTGGGAACGGTCAATTGGTTGTTTTCGATGGAGCCTTGGTAAGTGACACGGTCAAATCCGAGCATAGGCGACCCCTCTTCGAATGCTGTAAAATGTTTATTGCTATTAGTTTCATCACATTAGACATTGCCACGGAAAAAAATTGAGATATTATGAACACTTACAGTCTGTGAGAGTTATCACGACAGTGGCACGAGCCGTGGCGCTGTTGGGGCTTTGCGCCGTGACAACAAATACGAGTTGTTGGTTGTTTGCTATGACAGCTGCCGGAATCGCATTGACCAGAGTCACTATTACTGAATTGCCATTGGGCACCAAACCAAACCAAGCAGCGTGGTCTGTAATTGAAACAATAATAATGCGCTGTCATATTGAGTATGAACATGCAAAGGTATTTTTCACTTTCGGAAAAGGAATACTTACCACCTTCCAAATCAAACACCACTGTGGAGTCATAGCCTTGCGTGAGTGATATTGGCGTCGGGAACAAAAGACCAGTCGCTGTGGCGTATGATCCACTGTAGAACGTTTGGGCGAAGATGAGTTCCACGATTGGACGAACATCGTCCTCCACGACATACTCGATCACGATTGTGGCATATGTAGTCACTGCTTGTGGCGCTGATGCTTGTATCTCTAGTACTATAATGCGGTTGGCTGGTATCGATTGTTCAGGGATGATGCCTTGAAGCGTTACTACCGCGATGGATCCCTGTGGCGTCACACTGAAGTAATTTTCCAATTCTGAAATTTAAAAGAAACGTCGACACAGTGAAATACTGTAGATGATTTACAGAAAACGCATGTTGAGTGAGAAGCAGTGAAACATGTTCAAAACCGGAACTGGTTACGAAATAATTATCTCACCTCCGTGAAGACTGAACACGACGCCTTGCGGGGAGTCGCCACTGAGAGCGATTGTGGGAACGGTCAATTGGTTGTTTTCGATGGAGCCTTGGTAAGTGACACGGTCAAATCCGAGCATAGGCGACCCCTCTTCGAATGCTGTAAAATGTTTATTGCTATTAGTTTCATCACATTAGACATTGCCACGGAAAAAAATTGAGATATTATGAACACTTACAGTCTGTGAGAGATATCACGACAGTGGCACGAGCCGTGGCGCTGTTGGGGCTTTGCGCCGTGACAACAAATACGAGTTGTTGGTTGTTTGCTATGACAGCTGCCGGAATCGCATTGACCAGAGTCACTATTACTGAATTGCCATTGGGCACCAAACCAAACCAAGCAGCGTGGTCTGTAATTGAAACAATAATAATGCGCTGTCATATTGAGTATGAACATGCGAAGGTATTTTCACTTTCGGAAAAGGAATACTTACCACCTTCCAAATCAAACACCACTGTGGAGTCATAGCCTTGCGTGAGTGATATTGGCGTCGGGAACAAAAGACCAGTCGCTGTGGCGTATGATCCACTGTAGAACGTTTGGGCGAAGATGAGTTCCACGATTGGACGAACATCGTCCTCCACGACATACTCGATCACGATTGTGGCATATGCAGTCACTGCTTGTGGCGCTGATGCTTGTATCTCTAGTACTATAATGCGGTTGGCTGGTATCGATTGTTCAGGGATGATGCCTTGAAGCGTTACTACCGCGATGGATCCCTGTGGCGTCACACTGAAGTAATTTTCCAATTCTGAAATTTAAAAAGAAATGTCGACACAGTGAAATACTGTAGATGATTTACAGAAAACGCATGTTGAGTGAGAAGCAGTGAAACATGTTCAAAACCGGAACTGGTTACGAAATAATTATCTCACCTCCGTGAAGACTGAACACGACGCCTTGCGGGGAGTCGCCACTGAGAGCGATTGTGGGAACGGTCAATTGGTTGTTTTCGATGGAGCCTTGGTAAGTGACACGGTCAAATCCGAGCATAGGCGACCCTCTTCGAATGCTGTAAAACGTTTATTGCTATTAGTTTCATCACATTAGACATTGCCACGGAAAAAAATTGAGATATTATGAACACTTACAGTCTGTGAGAGATATCACGACAGTGGCACGAGCCGTGGCGCTGTTGGGGCTTTGCGCCGTGACAACAAATACGAGTTGTTGGTTGTTTGCTATGACAGCTGCCGGAATCGCATTGACCAGAGTCACTATTACTGAATTGCCATTGGGCACCAAACCAAACCAAGCAGCGTGGTCTGTAATTGAAACAATAATAATGCGCTGTCATATTGAGTATGAACATGCGAAGGTATTTTTCACTTTCGGAAAAGGAATACTTACCACCTTCCAAATCAAACACCACTGTGGAGTCATAGCCTTGCGTGAGTGATATTGGCGTCGGGAACAAAAGACCAGTCGCTGTGGCGTATGATCCACTGTAGAACGTTTGGGCGAAGATGAGTTCCACGATTGGACGAACATCGTCCTCCACGACATACTCGATCACGATTGTGGCATATGCAGTCACTGCTTGTGGCGCTGATGCTTGTATCTCTAGTACTATAATGCGGTTGGCTGGTATCGATTGTTCAGGGATGATGCCTTGAAGCGTTACTACCGCGATGGATCCCTGTGGCGTCACACTGAAGTAATTTTCCAATTCTGAAATTTAAAAGAAACGTCGACACAGTGAAATACTGTAGATGATTTACAGAAAACGCATGTTGAGTGAGAAGCAGTGAAACATGTTCAAAACCGGAACTGGTTACGAAATAATTATCTCACCTCCGTGAAGACTGAACACGACGCCTTGCGGGGAGTCGCCACTGAGAGCGATTGTGGGAACGGTCAATTGGTTGTTTTCGATGGAGCCTTGGTAAGTGACACGGTCAAATCCGAGCATAGGCGACCCCTCTTCGAATGCTGTAAAACGTTTATTGCTATTAGTTTCATCACATTAGACATTGCCACGGAAAAAAATTGAGATATTATGAACACTTACAGTCTGTGAGAGATATCACGACAGTGGCACGAGCCGTGGCGCTGTTGGGGCTTTGCGCCGTGACAACAAATACGAGTTGTTGGTTGTTTGCTATGACAGCTGCCGGAATCGCATTGACCAGAGTCACTATTACTGAATTGCCATTGGGCACCAAACCAAACCAAGCAGCGTGGTCTGTAATTGAAACAATAATAATGCGCTGTCATATTGAGTATGAACATGCGAAGGTATTTTTCACTTTCGGAAAAGGAATACTTACCACCTTCCAAATCAAACACCACTGTGGAGTCATAGCCTTGCGTGAGTGATATTGGCGTCGGGAACAAAAGACCAGTCGCTGTGGCGTATGATCCACTGTAGAACGTTTGGGCGAAGATGAGTTCCACGATTGGACGAACATCGTCCTCCACGACATACTCGATCACGATTGTGGCATATGCAGTCACTGCTTGTGGCGCTGATGCTTGTATCTCTAGTACTATAATGCGGTTGGCTGGTATCGATTGTTCAGGGATGATGCCTTGAAGCGTTACTACCGCGATGGATCCCTGTGGCGTCACACTGAAGTAATTTTCCAATTCTGAAATTTAAAAAGAAACGTCGACACAGTGAAATACTGTAGATGATTTACAGAAAACGCATGTTGAGTGAGAAGCAGTGAAACATGTTCAAAACCGGAACTGGTTACGAAATAATTATCTCACCTCCGTGAAGACTGAACACGACGCCTTGCGGGGAGTCGCCACTGAGAGCGATTGTGGGAACGGTCAATTGGTTGTTTTCGATGGAGCCTTGGTAAGTGACACGGTCAAATCCGAGCATAGGCGACCCCTCTTCGAATGCTGTAAAATGTTTATTGCTATTAGTTTCATCACATTAGACATTGCCACGGAAAAAAATTGAGATATTATGAACACTTACAGTCTGTGAGAGTTATCACGACAGTGGCACGAGCCGTGGCGCTGTTGGGGCTTTGCGCCGTGACAACAAATACGAGTTGTTGGTTGTTTGCTATGACAGCTGCCGGAATCGGATTGACCAGAGTCACTATTACTGAATTGCCATTGGGCACCAAACCAAACCAAGCAGCGTGGTCTGTAATTAAAACAATAATAATGCGCTGTCATATTGAGTATGAACATGCGAAGGTATTTTTCACTTTCGGAAAAGGAATACTTACCACCTTCCAAATCAAACACCACTGTGGAGTCATAGCCTTGCGTGAGTGATATTGGCGTCGGGAACAAAATACCAGTCGCTGTGGCGTATGATCCACTGTAGAACGTTTGGGCGAAGATGAGTTCCACGATTGGACGAACATCGTCCTCCACGACATACTCGATCACGATTGTGGCATATGCAGTCACTGCTTGTGGCGCTGATGCTTGTATCTCTAGTACTATAATGCGGTTGGCTGGTATCGATTGTTCAGGGATGATGCCTTGAAGCGTTACTACCGCGATGGATCCCTGTGGCGTCACACTGAAGTAATTTTCCAATTCTGAAATTTAAAAGAAACGTCGACACAGTGAAATACTGTAGATGATTTACAGAAAACGCATGTTGAGTGAGAAGCAGTGAAACATGTTCAAAACCGGAACTGGTTACGAAATAATTATCTCACCTCCGTGAAGACTGAACACGACGCCTTGCGGGGAGTCGCCACTGAGAGCGATTGTGGGAACGGTCAATTGGTTGTTTTCGATGGAGCCTTGGTAAGTGACACGGTCAAATCCGAGCATAGGCGACCCCTCTTCAAATGCTGTAAAACGTTTATTGCTATTAGTTTCATCACATTAGACATTGCCACGGAAAAAAATTTAGATATTATGAACACTTACAGTCTGTGAGAGTTATCACGACAGTGGCACGAGCCGTGGCGCTGTTGGGGCTTTGCGCCGTGACAACAAATACGAGTTGTTGGTTGTTTGCTATGACAGCTGCCGGAATCGGATTGACC
Organism: Ectropis grisescens; assembly: GCA_017562165.1. Taxonomy (NCBI): domain Eukaryota; kingdom Metazoa; phylum Arthropoda; class Insecta; order Lepidoptera; family Geometridae; genus Ectropis; species Ectropis grisescens. The sequence continues at coordinate 15,061,342 of CM029788.1, read as the reverse complement.
AGAGTCACTATTACTGAATTGCCATTGGGCACCAAACCAAACCAAGCAGCGTGGTCTGTAATTAAAACAATAATAATGCGCTGTCATATTGAGTATGAACATGCGAAGGTATTTTTCACTTTCGGAAAAGGAATACTTACCACCTTCCAAATCAAACACCACTGTGGAGTCATAGCCTTGCGTGAGTGATATTGGCGTCGGGAACAAAAGACCAGTCGCTGTGGCGTATGATCCACTGTAGAACGTTTGGGCGAAGATGAGTTCCACGATTGGACGAACATCGTCCTCCACGACATACTCGATCACGATTGTGGCATATGCAGTCACTGCTTGTGGCGCTGATGCTTGTATCTCTAGTACTATAATGCGGTTGGCTGGTATCGATTGTTCAGGGATGATGCCTTGAAGCGTTACTACCGCGATGGATCCCTGTGGCGTCACACTGAAGTAATTTTCCAATTCTGAAATTTAAAAAGAAACGTCGACACAGTGAAATACTGTAGATGATTTACAGAAAACGCATGTTGAGTGAGAAGCAGTGAAACATGTTCAAACCCGGAACTGGTTACGAAATAATTATCTCACCTCCGTGAAGACTGAACACGACGCCTTGCGGGGAGTCGCCGCTGAGAGCGATTGTGGGAACGGTCAATTGGTTGTTTTCGATGGAGCCTTGGTAAGTGACACGGTCAAATCCGAGCATAGGCGACCCCTCTTCGAATGCTGGAAAACGTTTATTGTTATTAGTTTCATCACATTATACATTGCCACGGAACATTTTTGAGATATTATGAATACTTACAGTCTGTGAGAGTTATCACTATAGTAGCTCGTGCCGTGGCGCTGTTGGGGCTTTGTGCTGTGACGACAAACACGAGTTGTTGGTTGTTTGCTATCACAGCTGTTGGTATCTGACTATTCAACGTTAATGTTGCTGTATTCCCGTAAGGCTCCAAACTGAACCAGGTAGAATGTTCTGAAATTATATATTTGGCCTGTTGAAGATTTTCTCATGAAATCGGTGATTTTATGAGAAAATCTTATGAATTTTATAAATTTTTATTTATTTTGTATGTGTTTAGAAGGTCTTGGAAAACTGAGTTTTGTGATTGATTTAAAGAGAATTAAGTTTGTACATTAGCAAATAGATATCCTTCTAATATTATTAATGAGTATTTTTTTGACTGCTAAACCTATCGGGTTAAATGTATGGGATAATATGAAATAAATGGGGACAATATGGAATGATGTGATAATATGGAACATAAATAGATTATGATCTGGAGTAAACAAGGATACTTATTACTACGGAAACAACACACTAAACCCGCGGGCGCTGCTAGTTTTTAATAAAAAATAGTGGTCAAGTGCGAGTCGGGCTCGCCCATGAAGGCTTCCGTAGCACCAAGTAACATAATACAAAAGTTCTTGTACTTCGTAGTTACTTTAATTAGTTTTAACAATGGTCAATTTATGACGGATTAAAATCAAACTACTTACTAGATATCATTCAAACCAATTGTCGTTGATAGTTTACATGGTAACGTACATTATACACTTTTATTTTATTTTTGTCATTCTCTTATTTTAGAAGTTACAGGGAACCGACAGACAGACATACAGACAGGGAAACAGGACGAATCTATAAGGGTCCCATATTTTGCCATTTGGCTACGGAACCCTAAAAAGTCAATTTCCTCTATATAGACATTCTGTTTTCTTACTTTTTAGAACTATGTAATATAATACCTCAAATCAGTAGAAATAACCATAGTAAGTTTTTCGAAAATAACTAGCTAATTAGAATCCAGTTTTTATTTATGCAACTTGTGCAAAAAACATAAAAGTATGTTTTGATAAGATAGAGAAATATTGTTGCTATTGTGTTACAATCAAATCCTCCATCCGTAATAGATTTTTTTCAAAAATTCGGTTTATCAAATTGTCATACGGCGTAATTATATACAAAACAGACTCAGTGTTTATGTTGATTATATTTATAAAAACAATAATTGTGTCATAATTGTAGGAATAGGTATACGATTGTCGTACCTCCGTCCAAATCGAATCTTACAATTTCACTTGTTTCCGTTGCCAATCTTATTACAGAGTCAAATTGAAGGTTATCTGTTGTGGAGTACGCCCCGATGTAATATGGTTCAGCAAATTCTAGCAGGTAGTTGTCTGTTCTTTCCCTTATGTTTTCAACAATGATTACTGTGTGGGTTCTAATTATCGCGTTCAGTGCTTCTAACGTCAAAACGAAAACATCGTTCTCTGCTATTACTTGGGCAGGTAAAGGCGTTTCAAGTCGAATTGCAAATGTTCCATCTTCTTGATTTGTCAGCTGGAAGTAATGCACGTAGTCTGAAAGATACTAAATCACTTATTTACGTAATAAACTTTTGAATGCATTTATTTTCTCAATCTTTTTTAAAAGTACATACCGCCCGAGAACGTAAAATTTACATCAGTAGTATAATCTCCTAGGGTGATTTGATTCAAATCGAGGACGCCGTTCTCTAGGTAGCCTTTATAAAAGTCTTGTTGGAATCTAAACGAGCTCTCTGTGAAATCTGAAAGAGTTTGTTTAAAAATACTGATTACATTATAAATATAGTTGAGTTCATTCACTTTGAATATATTAAATAGTTCTGTATTTCTATCTAAACCATGGATAATGGTTTTACGTCGTTAATTTCTATATCATGTGCACAATTTTTTTTGACATGTTTTTTTTGTTATTGTCGTTATAATATAGAATGACATCATTTTTGGAATCGAGCATCCAATGTTATAGTAGTAAGTACTCGTAGTAAGTCATTTTTGGAATTGATGTTACCTTTGGGCAAGTCGAGAGAAATGACTGCATATCCATTTCTCGCGTTGGGCTTTCTAGCGACAATAGTGAACAAGAGTTGATTGTTATTTTCTAGTACCTCTGTTGGCACGGGAATACGTGACACCAACGTTAAACCACTACTGCCTTCCGATATTGTGAACCATGCTTCAGGTTCTGAAAAAAATATGGTATGTTTAGGTTACCGAATTATTGACTCACTGAACGGAAAAATCCACGCCATTATGCATACAGTGTACGTACCCCCGGTCAATGTAAATGTGACCGTTTCGTCGAATCCTTCTGAAAGATTTATGGTTTCCTCGAACGTTAACCCAGTCGCGTAAGTGTAAGAGCCTGTATAATACGTCTGATCGAACACAGGGGCAATAACTTCTTGTTTAACGAGATGAATGACCACGCTCGTCCACACAGATACAGCCCTTGGTCTCCTAGCTTCAATCTCCAGGATAATAAAATCGTTATTTTCAATCACCTCACCCGGTAATGTACCTAAGCTTGATATTTGCACAACATTAGTTGTGTCCGATAAAGCGAAATGCTCTTCGTAATCTGCGAACGAAATTGTATTTGAATGAATAAATTCTTTTATTACCTCTTAGTAACAATAAAAAGATTCTTCCTTACTTCCTGATTTTATGAATACTGTGCCGGTTGCAAATCCAGTATCGAGAACGATATTCTCGAGGCGAATTTCATTATCTTCCATTGAGCCAACGTAGGTATGCTGAGAAAACCTCATGATAGCTGATTCGGTGAGTTCTGAAAGTGTTTTAAAGGTGAAGATTGTTTTAATGCCCACGCACAATTCGGGCATAAATTCTACACCATTTCCGTCTGTAAAGTTTGGCTCTCCCTTAAAACGGCATTTAAGTTTTACGGCGCTTTAAGAGAGCAATATAAATGCTGGGAGCTTAATGAAATAGTCTATTTAATCTAAAGAAACCTGTTTTGAAATCAGAATATTTGATACATCTAAGTTTAGCTAATGTCCTTAAATACCTTCGACAATATGGTCAATAGTACGAATTCCAAAGACTAAAATAATATTTCAAGAACTTAGACGTAGTTATTGTCGAAAATTCTCCTTACTTTTGTAAAACTATCAATACAGACATGTAGAAACTATAGGTAAGTATTGATTAAAATTCTCATTAAAAACCGCTTACCTGAGGGGAATCTAATTAAAACGGCAGCGTTTGCTCCCACAGTTAACGCTTTGTCAGCTAATATATTAAACAACAAAACTTTTTCACTGAAAATCACTTCCTCTGGAATTGCTGTCTGCAACGTAATTACGGGATTGTTCTCATTATTGTCATCGACGGAGAAATATTGAGCATGAGCTAAAAAATAAATATAAATTAAATAATTATCTTAGCTGTAACACCAAAGTAAAGCGTAATTTAAAAGTAAAATCAAATGTTGTTTATAATTAGAAATATTGCGAGTGTTAATATTAAATTGACAAGACAAAAATAGCGCAACGTTGTTCAAGGAAAAGTTGAATAGAAAATAAAATATTTTTCTTTCGTCTAATCATTATTTGCGTTGACAGATCACGAAAAGGGATTTCCTTTAAGAACCCGACGGATCACGGTCCATTGTCTCATACGCATATTTCTCTTTCAAATAGATACTAAATGAATGGATATCCAAAATTACGTTCAATAAACTCTAAGTCAAAAATACAATGTATACCGTCCATAAACAAATATTCTCTCTCTTCTAGTTTTTTAAGGTTATTTTCACAGTTTTTAGTTTTGTTAAATAAAAAATATAAACCTGTTTTTTAATTAAATAAAATATTCCAAATTGCGATAATTTAATTCCCATAACCCCCATACAATATCATTATCATCAGCCTGCATTCATCCACTGCTAGACATAGCCTGGCCTGGATAACGCCACTCAGCCCCATCTTCGGTCCTAACTTATATTGAATATGCAAAACGATAAACCAATAAGTAATACAAGCAAAATAAATACCTCCTTCAATTCTGAAGGACACGCCGCCGTCGAATCCCTGTGCCAAATTAATGGGTTCTATTTGAACCGTTCCCCCGGTATACGTTCCGTAGTAGATCGGTTTGCTGAACACGGGGGTCGTTAGATCCTCTTTTATTACGTCCAGGAGGATGCTCGTGGTGGTCGTTATGGCGTTGAGACCAGATGCGGTTAAGGTCAACGCTATTATATTGTTATCTGCTATAACTGTATTGGGCAGAGGAGTCAATAGTGCTACGGTCACTAGGTTTCGGTCGTTTGTAGTCGTAAAAAATGATGAGTATTCTGAAATTGGTAACAGAGTTAGTGAAAAGGCAGAAACGTTAATATGCACATGTTGTTATCGGTCAAGCATAAGGTCGTAGGTTCAAATCCCGCTTGTACCTCTAAGTGTTGTTACAAGCGCAGAAAGCATTTATGTAATTTGTTATTACTATTCGCTTTAATGAAGAAAAGCGTCGTGATAAACCAGCATGTTTCGTTAATCTTTTGAGATTATGTGTCACGTTTCAACTCACATGCGCCAGCATGTTGAATTATGAATATTTCCTTGCGAAAAAAGGGCCCGATTCCAATAGTGGGAAACGTTTAGTCGACTGCTTATGCCTACATGTTATCAACAACAAATTTTTTATATTGTCAAAACGACACAAATATAGTATTTGTCAATTTATCTTCTAAAACATATTAGCAGATTAAACAACTTCACATGATAAATTTGCTTGAAATTGTACTTCGACGAACTTACAGAAATGTTTGGATTGAATTAGAAGTTTCTGTTTGATTAAATCTACATTCTAGCGACCCGACTCAACGTCGTGCGGGTCAAAAAACCTTTCAAATAATGTAAGATTCATTGATATTGGTGCAGTGGTTCCGAATATTACGTAAAAACAACCAGCAAAGTCGGCTTTCTCTCTTTATAATATTAGAACACACATGTAGCGTAATAGCAGCGGTAGGTAAAGTAAGATAAAAAGCATTTCAGTGATGCAAATATTAATAAGTATAGATTTACATCTAAATTATATGACATATAAACTTCCTTCTATTTTTTTGTATTTAGTGAAGGGCCGAGCAAGACATGTCTCTCATGGTAAGCAACACGTTTGCCCATAACAGCACAGTGTCACGTAGCTATTTTAACTGTATGGGTCTACTAAAATTATCTACTACCTAGCACAGCACTGCACTTGTCATCCAGCTTAAAGATAATATATCTCCTTTTCAAAAAATTGTCCGGAAGTTTTCTCTCTTTTCTACTAAGGGCCATGTTTTATTTTCTATTCCATTTCCTTACGCTTATGTAGTCACTAGTATTTGTACTTAGCCTAAAGTTTTAGAAGTACCTACAGATGTAAAAGTTGTTAGTCGTCGGTGATGACCAACAACTCATATCCGTTGTTTTTAACGGCTTAGGAAAACATCGTGGAGAAATAGGCGTGTTTCAACAAAGATGTTTTGCTAGGGCATGTTTGTGTCTTCCGCCAAACCGCACTGGCTTGGTGGACTATGGCGTGACTTGACTTTCACCTTGTGAGAAAAAGATCCAACTCCCAGTAGTAGGAATATAAGGTTGGCTGCTTATACCGAATGACAATAATCCTAAAGTAGTCCTTACATTTAGGTAATTACGAGATGAATAACTAAAAGGAATTGTAAATTAACTTACCGCCAGATACATTAAAACTCACGCCTTCCTCATAGCCCTGGTGCAACAGGATAGTTTCCAGCGATAACGAGCTACTCTCTATAGATCCTCTGTAAGTAGATTCTTCAAACTCCAATTCTCTAGCTGTAAGCGAGTGTTGAACAAGAAAGTGAAGAATAGATAGCCCCATAAGTTGCTCTAACGGCCGCGGGCAGGAAAAAAGGATAGCAGAAGATTTATTGCAGCGAAGGAATATAAATAAGAATGAAACATAAGATTTTAAGCATTATAAAAGATAAAAAAATGCATATTCATAAAACACATTTCTCTCGAGATAAAATACAAAGAGAAATTCTAGCCATTGCGGGATGGTTTGAAATATATGAAGCATTTTTTGTGTGTAATTTAAGGTCACGTACGTTCTAGATTCCATTTACCAGCAAAGATTTGTATCAAAACGTAGAAGGTATTCGTATTTTTATCCATGTTTGTACGTACCTGCACCTAAAACGTGTAGATCTGAGAAATGATGTTTTATAATGCAGAAAATTTGTTTTTCCACCTTTGTAGAAATACCATAGTAAGGAGTGTCTTTATTATACTTCTTCTAAGTAGATTAGTAATAACTATTTTTATAATCGCGTATCAGTTTACGCAGTAATTGACTTTAGTAGTAGTTTTATGAAAGTTGACTGTGGTTTTCATTCTTACCTATTGAGTGGTTCAATAGACGCCAGACATTGGAAGTTATTAATGATTTTCATCATCATGATATCAAACAAACATTAGTAGTAAACAAATTACATATGCAAAAAAACGATGTTCTCAGAAGTTAATACTTGGTTTTCAATGTCTAGTACTGTCTGTTGTCTAATTGAATATAAAGTCCGCGCCACCACTAAATTCCTGTGATGAGATTGCTGAACTGCGCTAATTTTATACAATTACTTTCATTTATCATTGTAGAGTTCGGCAGCAGCATCAATCATCATTGATCATGAATGGTGGTGCGGAATATAGAATAGCGTGTAAAAATATAGCGTCTCCTGTGATATAAAAGGGTAGATAACGATTTATATATTTATGCAGGGTTACGTAGAACTAAAATAATTAATTTCGTACCATCCCTTATTATTTTACTTTAAATTGTAGTTTTTAACTAATAGTTATTATGTACTAAATCGTAAAAAAAGCAATGTAATCATCCTAATCCTGTGGAATACAAAGGTTAATTTTGTACGACGCAATCATTTTTACTAGAAATTTTAGGATAGTTGATACTACGACGAGTATTAATGCGATCGTTTCAACTTAACAGATATTCAAAGTAACCCTGTATAGTTAATCGTAAACATAGTACAAAAGTACCTAATATAATTACTTTTCGTTCTGCTTAAAATATAAATATTTAATACAATTCTTATAACATAAATATTTTCTTCATGTCTAATATGTTGTCCTACCTATACATATTTAAGTAAACACAATATCATAAGAAAGTAACCAACGAATAGAGTACCTATATAATAATAAGTGGTCACGGTTTATGGACATCTGCGATGTCAAAGGCGATTTTACCTTGATTGCATCGCAATGCGTTTCTTTCAGAGGGACAATCTAAAAACCCCATGAGTAAATTATGTCGCGATGACTAAAGTGAAACGACTTTCAAGCAGAAATATAATAAATATTGTACTCGAATTTTCGTGTTGCAATTTTCACTCCAAGCATAATTCACGCGTGCTGCGCTGTAATTTATCTTCACATTCGATATCAAGAAGATAATAATATGCAATTACTCGAAATCATATCACGTCATTACTGGGGATTTACCGTTTAACAGCGTTATTTTATCTACGGGCTTTTCATTTCTTCGATCGTTTCAGTATAATTAGGAAATAACGAATAATTCGCAATTAAGTTGTGTATTCACTGATCAGCTTGTCTTTAGATATTTAAATATTATTACTTATCCAATAATAATACCTGCAGGCAAAGTGACGTGTATGACAGCATTTGCACCAACAGTTCTGGGCTTACTAGCTATTATAGTTATCCAGAGATTCTGTTCACCGAATAGTTCCGGAGGTATTGTTGATGCTGTTATTGTCATCACGGGTCCTATTTCAACAATTTCGAAATAGTCTGCGTAATCTAAAACACATAGGTATAAGTAATAAAGTTAGTATTTACTTCTTGAGATAATAAGGAGTATAAAAATAACACAGCTGCACTTCACTGCAAGTGTTCATCTTATACAAAATATGGTATTACGTTAGCTTCAAACCGTAAAGGGAAATGTACCTATTCATAATTGAATAGGTCTAGAGGGAAGTCATTAACAGTGCCGTCAATTTTATTTTGGGTCCACGCATTTCTAAATGATGGCAAAATAAATAAGTAATCTAAAAATATAACTTATAAAGGCATAAGTTTACCTCCATCTAAGTCCACTGTGACTGTGTCATCGAAACCTTGTACGAAACGGATTTGTTCCAAAGCTAACCCTGTAGTAGAATTATAACTCCCACTGTATATCGGCTTGTCAAAGACTGGGGTATTTCTATCGTCTTTTATTATCTCAAGGTTGAGTACTGTACTCGCTGTGCTTCGATCACTTGTAGCCACCAATTGCATCGAGAGAAAACTGTTGTTGTCTATAATATCGTCCGATAGTGGAGCCATAGTTAGTGTAACCAGATTCGATTGAACTGTGGCCGCAAAGTAAGATGAGTATTCTGGAAAATAATAAAAATAATAATTTTTTGCTTCCAACTTGCTAGATATAAATTAGAAGAAACATTATGAAAATAAAAAAATGGTCATTACAAATGCGCTTAAAAGTAAATAATAAATAAAAACGTGTTACTTTTTGCATGCATTCAATGTCTCTACATTTTGTAGAGTGACAGTAGATAAACATACTTATGAGTGCGTAATAATGCCGGAATTGAAAATCTCAAATGATAATTGAACAACTTCACAGCGAAAATGTTTGATTGAATGCGTTTGTGAACTTAAATCTAAAGGAAAATTGACCATTGTGAGTTTCTAAGCGGGAGTTTGTGGTTGATGCTACGTTGAAGAGGAAATCTGGCTTTTTCATAAAACTTTCCTGATTTATGGAAATTTTTGAGGTGACTGGAGTTTAAGTAAATGACAGAGGAAGTGTCCTTCAAACTCATAATTAAGATGATTTAGACGTTTTGTTCATAAAACCGAAAATAATTAGGTATAGACCACGCGTTAATTGTAGAATAAATCATGATAATTCTGTTTTAATATCAGTTATATAATTATTTCATTTCCTTGGTTTTATGTCACATAGCTACATAGAACTGCTCTGGATTTTATTGCATAACAGGTTTTTTTTTTTAAATAAAATAAATAAATAAATATTGGTGGACAATTCGCACACAACACGACTTGACCCCAAACTAAGCAAAGCTTGTAATATGGTGGCCAGATAGCTGATATAATACTTATATAATTCTAAATACATACTTATTATACATAGAAACACCCAGACACAGTGCAAACATTTGAATTTATCACACAAATACTTGCACTGGGTGGGAATCGAACCCTCGGCTTCGCAGGCAGAGTTACTATCCACTAAGCCACGAGGCCAGTATTTTAAAAATAAAGATCTGAAAGTGCAGCCATAATATGCATTAGAATTTTGGAACATCTATTTTACTACACCCCCCGTTATAGCGTAGAATTGAGTGAAAAAGCTTTTTTTTTTCAAGATTTATTTTGCTAGTTTATCGTTGTAATGAATGTGTAAATATGCTTTCAAGAACAAAAAGTGGTATACCTATGTTTTAATGTTTATGTAAATATTATAAGTTTTCTTATTCATATTGTTCTATTTATTATAGATACTATTTGTTCGTTTACATTTTATTTTATTATAACTCGTTTTACATATTATTGCTTAGTTAGGTTTTCAAAATTTCAAACACAGTTGAAAGCTAGTAGGAAATGCATCATAACATTAGGTTTTCCGTTTAAGCATTACATATGTTATTATATTTATAATGGATATCAAATAAATAATAGTCCCCACGGGTGTACATTTGAATAAGTAAATAATTACGACTTTACCTCCGGTAACTTCAGCAGACACCGTAACACCTTCGTAACCCTGGCTTAGCACCAAAGTTGTTTCTTCCAGAATATTATTCGTAATTACTCCTTCGTAGAAAACTCTCTCGAATTGCAGCTCTGTTTCTAGAAGCAGAACCATAAGCACGTTTTATGTTATGAATTTTGAACCATATGATGAATGTTTTGCCTTGTATATTTACTCTGAGTGCGTAGGCTACATTTTGATATTAGAATACGGACGATCCGACTTATGTTCTTACGTTAAAGTTTTGCATTTATCTATTTTACATAGTTACTTCCTTAATATTATTTTATTTTAAATAAGAAAAAAGCATGGCACAAAAAGGCAATAAACAAGTTTTTAAATAAATTCGGGAAGATTTATTTTCAATCATAGTGTTAAGTACCTGGTTGACCGAGCTTTGCTCGGTTTAAATGCGTTTATAAAGGGCTCTAAGTAAAATATTTTCTCAGAAAAAAAAGAATAAAAAGAAGATGACCCGAGTGTAACCATCAGGATTCGAACCGGGGCCTGTTGACTCCGAGGGCGAGCATATTCCGACTGAGCCATTTAGACTTAAAAAACAGTGGCGAAATAAGTTATCGTATTCTAATGACATTGTAGGAGTTTTTCATTGTCCAAACACGCGCATGAAATGATGTTTTAAAAAAATAAAACCTAGCTAGATCGATTTATCGTCCCCGAAACCCCCTGTATACATAATTTCATGAAAATCGTTCAAGCCGTGTCCGAGATTCAGATTCTATATATATATACCTACAAGAATTGGTCGTTTAAAGGTATAAAATATAGTGAACATTATAAACAACACCAACAAGTTAAATTGCGCCAGGTAAAAGTAGACTGTGTCAGTATGGAAATAGATTAATAATTATTTTTTTATTTTATTCGGACAGCAAAGATCACTGTTCCAAAGATAAGCCTAAACATAAATAGGTCTTTATTGCAAATCATGCAATCAGAAATCTTCGAAACGGTTTATTCTAGGTATATTTAAATAAAAAAGTTTTGTAACACTAACAATTTCTCTGTTAAAAACTCAGGTGGACCTTTACTGTATACTTTTGGTGTAGTTATTTAAGTTTTACCGTGTAAGCTTTATATGATAAAATAATTACAGTAAATTTACAGCGTCCATAAATTAAAGTGGTCGAAAATAAATTTACCTTCTGGTAATTGAAGTACTATGGTAGCTGAGGCCCCGGATGTAAAGTTCCTTTCTGCCGTTACTATGAGGAAAATCTGTCTCCGCGACCACACTTCTCGTGGTAGAGGATTTACCACCACAAGTGATACTTCGTTTTCGTCATTTGGTAGCAAATCAAAATATTCTTCTCTATATTCTGTAAAACAAACGCAAAATATTATGTACTCAACTTTTCTCTTTGGAATCGCTCAGCGTAAGCTGCAAAAAAGCAATCGAGCTTCATAGCAAAATTAAAGAGGCAATCTTTATTATTATCTCTATATATTTATTCTACAAATGGGGGCGTACCAAACCATGGGGATGTTAACACTAACCACAAATTAATGTTAATTTTATGTCAACATCCATATTGGAAGTTACTCGGTTCTGTATTAGAGGTTTTAGAGAATTATAGGAAAAGGAGATACTTCAAGGTGACAAGCGTAATGCAGAGAGATGCCTAGGACTATGCATTTATGGGCGTACTGCGATCAAGTCCTATTTAAAAATTACAATATGATACAAAATATCAATAAATAAATATATAGGATCGTAATTTATTTTTTAAGCTTGGTATGGAATGAACAGAATATATTCAAATCTCTTTTCTTTGTAATTTTTTTTGTAGTTTAAAGTATCGAAAGAATTAAGGGAAGTTCCAATCCTATGTAATACATGCAAATTTAGTAGTGGTAGGATTCTTTGCAGAGTCCGACTGGGGAAGTACCACACCATTCCCAGTTATTCTACCGCCAAGCAGTAATGTGCAAATATGACTGTGCTCCGGGTTGAAAGGCAATATTTCCAGTGTAATTACAGGGCATAGCGATAAACAATTTATATCTTAGGGTGACGAGCGCAGTGCAGTGCTTGGTACTTTTGGACTCTTCATGTTCCAATAGCTGTATGTCACTGTGCTGTTATGGGCAGGCTTGTTGCTTACTATCAGGCACATGGCCTGCTTATCTCGATTAATTTATAAAAAAAATTGAAATATTGAGTGTAAGTGTTAGTATAATATACACAATTAGTTCTTACCTAAACAATTCTACTTAGTTATTTTGGTAAGAACTAATTGTGTAAACTCATGATAATAATATCAACCATCATTTTTGTATGCCCGCAATATATAAAACTGTTGATTCTACAATCCCACAGAACTTCTTTGTATAGGTATAGTTTATGGAATAAAGAATTCTGATTTGTGAAAATAGATTACGTACATGGGATGTCTGGTAAGTTTGTTGTAAACTAATTTGAATTTAAATGTGTGATCAGCGTTACCTCCTTCTAATGCGAAGTTAACATATTCATCGAATCCCTGCCGCAGTGATATAGTTTCGAACAAATTTAATTGATGATCGTCGGTGTAGTTCGCCAAGTAGAATGTTTGACTGAAAACCAGCTCCTCGGGAAATTGAAATTCTGAGTCAGCCACAATACGAACCACGCCGGTTGTGCTCAAGGGCGGGTCGGTCGTATCATCGACATCCTATAACGTGGAAAATTTGGTAGTTTCTTACAACAAATTAATAGAGTAATGTAAAATTATTACAGATTTGTGCCATTTTCGTAAATATGGAAACAGAGTGTTCTAAAAATGATTCTATTTCACACTTTACAATTTCTATCGGAAAATAATCAGCAAATGAACTAAAGATATAAGTATAGCTACAAGGAATGAACTAAAATAATACAAAGGAAGAAGACATGCCTACTACAAGTAACAAACTCATTTTTTGGAATGATAAACAACGTAGAGCTCTGTAAAACATTAATTTAACCGCCTCCTTCCTCACTTTCACCCTGGTACAATTTTTGCAATTGATTACTATTTGCGTGCATAGCTTCATTCATACTTAGCTAATGTTAATATAATTTAATAGTCATATCGCCCTACAAATTGCGTGGTATATTATTCCGGTCCTACGTTCAGAAATATTTTATCCTAGCTATCTCTGATAGCTACCATAATTTAGAATTTCTTACAGGAAATTGTAGGGCGTATCATCAAATTAAAGCTATTCACGCAAAATTAGCTTGATAGTAATTGCTTTTTTAAAATTTAATTGATAAAATAGCTATTGTAATCAATTACAAACATTGCACCAAAGATCTTGGACTATTTACGTTATTTTACAAATTTCTGTATCATTTGACTTTTCTGTTTTCTCAAGGCTCACGTTTCCAGCTTTCCCAATGTAAATGTTCAAGTTGGTTATCGCCATCACTAGATTTGACTGTGATGAAAAATATCATAAGGGAACCGGCACGGCCCACGAAAACCATCTTACAAAGGTATATTGTTGCATTTCTGGAAACTCACGCATGGTTGGTTATGGCTCAGATTCTATCTTTGTGAGAGAAGGCCCCGAATCACACCAGTGAACAAAAAGGGGTTTAGCTTGTAGAGGTACTCGTAGTTAACATTTACAGTAATGTTTGTAATGTGGAGATAAGATTAAAAATTGACAATTATATTCCGTACTCAGTATGTTAAGAATATTAAAGATTGCGCAGTGTTATTTTAAACTGAAATTAATTAAGCGCATTAAAGAAATAATCTTCAATTAGGTATATGTACTAAAACCAATTATTAAAATCTGTGGCTTTGTATTACCTATGTAATTACTCAATACCCGTTGAACGATACTTTATCTTTATAATCTTTCATCTTTCGTTAAAACATTGTGAAATTGAACCCGCCTAAGCGCCTAACTACGTCATTGGATTTAAAATGAAACCACTAAGCGATGGCAAACTTCTAACTTCAATATAAGTTAGCCAATTCAGGAGCAATAGCATTGTTCATAGTTTGCGCTTATTACTCGTATATCAAACGTTAGTGTTACGTGATTTTCTGATAGCTTACCGTCGCTGTTATGGACAAGCTAAGAGGCTCGTTCAAAGATCTAATAAACGTTTTAGTCCGTATCTGAGCCGTAAACTCTTTGGCAACTGTAGAAACGGCTGCATCATATATCTCGAAGTATGGATTATCTTCTATGGTAAAGTCGATTCGATATGTCGTCAAATCTATGTCTTTCACCGTGATGACGTCATTCAAGCAACCGGTGATCAGAAAACCCGGAGGCAAGGGAGGTGTAACAATAAATTGAAATTCATCTGACGGTAAAAACTCTGGAGCATTGTTGTTTGTATCGGTAATATCGATCCAAAGTAACTGAAAAAGAAATAATGTTATTTAGACTACTAGAAAAACGTAGGCCATTGTAGTAAATAAAATGATTTAGCAAAAGAGCAGGTACCATTACCAAGTAGGTAGGTTACTAACTTCAGAAAACTACAGATTTCAGTAAAGTACATAGTTTTCATATTTTGAAATTCAGAAATCAGCTGTAATCAAATGAGAGTGTTTTATTCCATGTTATCTATCTGTCTAGAATTTGAATCGTATAAAAGTGCATTATTATTTAAAAAAAAACTCCAAAAACTATGCTGTAAAGATGTTACATTAGTATTTTTTTTATGAAAAGATAAAAATACTCCCGACTAATTCAATTTTCAACGAAAAAATTCAATCAAAATTGTTTCTTTCTTTCGGGGAAGGAGGATGCCACAGACTACAGACTGACTGAGATACGTCAAACCTATAACACTCCATCCTTTTGCGTGGGGGTTCACAAAGTAGGATTATAAACTTACCAATCCGCTTCTAGTTCCACCTCCGGTACACCTTACTTCGACTGTGATTGCCACCCGTAAAGAGGTTTCTATTTCCTCATACCTTGGATACTGAGCATTCGTGCGCACCACCAACTGAGAGTTTTCGATCGACAAATCGAAGTAAGGGCCGCCTAGTATTGCTTGCCCGTAGTTTGCACTTACTATTCCTGGAAAATTATAAATAGGGGAAATTATAGCACTTAAGTTTTATTAAAGAAAAATCTGCTTTATTGGTTTCTCGGTTGTGTTGATTTTTTTTCATCGTGAACCATTTTTTTGTGTTTCTTAACTAACAACTAAGTTATAGTTTTATCTGTGGATGACACATCCGAAACTCTCCGAAAGATTCTAGGTAAATATTAGTTTCCTCAGAATGTTTTCCTTCACAGCTTTAAGTTAGCATATGACATATATATAACGCACATGACTTCGAAAAGACAGTGGTGCGGGTGGGATTTGAACCTGAGACTCCGGATCGACAGTTGCTTCTAGCTAGCTTCTAGCGGCTAGACCAGCAGTAACTTCTAACATTAGCATAAAGCTAAAATGAAATACCGTCAAAAGCTGCGGAGCCGCAAATACCACCGCGAGGCGCTGATAGTTAAAAATAAAATTGCGTAAAATAAAAACCGCAGCCAAGGCCTCAAAAAATGTACATTTCAACGGACTACTTAGCTTATACTCCATATCGACAAGATACATTTTTTATAACAATCTTTAGATAAGGAATGCAAAATCAAAGAAACCTGACCTTTAATTGGCAGTACTAAGAATCGATGTTCAATTGGTGTCCGTAATTGAAAACCATTTGCAGTTAAAGGGTTCTTTAACTTTCTAGAGAAATTAATCTTAATTGATTGCTAACCTTTAGACCGATATTGCGCAGTTAAATATAAATGAAATTATGTCCCAATCTCTGTCCTACTAACGATTGCAAGGACAATTAATAAGCAATAAAAATTCATAATTATTGGCATATAATTAGTTTTTGATTAAATATTGTACTTAATCGATATCCATTGAGGGTTTATAGTGTTAGTTGACAGCATAATAAAATCAACGTAAGCAAGAAGTGTAATACAAAACGTGATGAACATTATTTTATTTGTTTGTGCTATTTACTAGAAGTCGTGAAGGCTTACAAAAAACGTGGTGGCCTAGTAAAAGCCATGCCCTAGTCAAAAGCCGTGGCCTAGTGAAAAGCCGATGCCTAGAAGAAGCCGTGGTCTAATCAAGAGTCATGACCTAGTCAAAAGCAGTGGCCTATTATTGTGCTCTATTGTGGTACTCATACTGTATTCGTATAGTCTTTATTGCGCACCACGTTTTTAATTTTCCTATACTTTTCTCCACCCCAAGGTTGCCTGGAAGAAATCGCTTTCAGCGATAAGGCCGCCAGCTGTTTCACTAGTTATACTGTTTTCCTATATCTTATGTGTTATTTTAAGTTGTGAACAATAAAGAGTTTTCATTCATTCATTCATTCATACTCAGGCTACCATGGTAAATATGTATATCATCATTAATAACACTAATATAGAGTCTAGTGATAGATTATGACAATGTCATATTAGTCCTTAGTGAGACTATTATGTGGGGCTAAAGTATAAGTACCCTATATAAAACTTATCACTGTACCTACTAGAAATATTTTATGTAACGTTATCAACAAACCTTCAATATCAGTGGTGTCTCTGCTGATAACTATTCCTCCTACTTCAAATGTGTCCAGAATGGTTGTTGCAATCGGTATCATCCATTGATGATTCACTATTTCACATCCTGGAAATTGAACATCTTATTAAAATATACCATAATGTAATTAGAAGCATTAGCTGGTAGTTTTGTTTTTATCATTGAAGTAAAATGTAAAAAACTGGCAAAGTCAAAGATGTCTCGCTATTAATATCTAACTGTGCAAAGTAACACAAAACAGTGGTTGTCTTGGAGTATAGGTGTTAGAGTAGGCATCACAAATAACCGACCTATTTTACCTTTTATAATTGTAATACAAAAAATGACAGTTCGTAGAGACCGAATGTAAAAAACTTTCATTTTTTACATTTAAACTTAATCTTGAACCTTAAAATCCTAAAAACTAATTGTCAAAAAGGCAAAAGAATCAAGGTATAAAATTACAAATATGACATCATTAATTACATGATTGTTACCACTGTTCTATCCTGCTACAGTGAACAAAAGCCTTTGTATACAATTGACGTAGTAGAATAATAATATTATCAAAAGACTTCAGTCATCGAGGGAATTCATACTTTACCTCATATTTTACTGGTTATAACAAAAGAGTCACTCACCATAACTGACATGAATCAAGGTGGTAATGAACACCACACTTATACTTAAGAGTATCCGTTCCCTCATTGTGTGTTTTTGGTATTAAGTAGGCAATGACATACCTAAAATAAGGATCACTTTTTATTTTCGTTCACTTCAATCTATTTGATTAGTATAAAATCACAAAAATGTTTTATCTGCACAATAAAATTGTATATCAAGTGATCAAATATATATTTTTTACAAGCCACTTACCGAATGCTTACACGTTCACCAATAATATACTAAAATTAGCACGAACACTCACAATCATTTGATGGCACACTATTCAATAATAAACTTCGAAATAACACGACCAAATTTTCAAAATATGTACACAAAACTGAACTGAGATAAATAAGGTAATGACGACTACGTTTTATCTATTGATTCTTATCTTTGCGAGGAAATGATCCGATAGCAGCAATAATCGGACGATAAGACGCAAAATAAACTAATTATAATACATGATTAAATTAAGTAGATATTTTAATGGAGGGAAATTTCTGATTGCGTTCCGTCTTAATCTAAGCGATGAATTAGAAAAGTGGTCACAGATCCCTCACCCGGGAGAATATAAATTTTTCGATTACTTCTATTCTGATCCTCACCCTTCCGTTTCAGTATTTATCATTGAAATATGGAACGAATTTGTAATCTGAATAACGACGTCGTTAAAACGAAGTAGGGTACTTGGTAATTTTTTTTAAGTATTTTATTATTTTGCCTTCTTTTATTCCATAAAAATAAAATGTTTGCATGTCAAAAAATTAAGTAGATAAAAGTGAAAATATTTCACCTTATTTAATTATTATCAATTGGGAATTGGTGCTATCTTGAAGAAAACTGTTACAACTAGTATATTTTTAAATACTCCTAGCGGCCCGATCCGGCTTCGCTCGGATGTTGTCATATAAAGACAAATAATTGGAATAAAAACTATCCAATCTTTCAAGTTGGATCAAACTGCACTCGGTGTGTAAGTTTTATTGAAATCGGTTGAGTAGCTTAGAAGCCCATCGCGGAAAACAACGTGACGCGTAATTTATATACATATATTAAGATTTAGTTTGTTAGTAGTGAGTACTCAAGTACGCAGAAAATACATGGTAATGTGATAAATATCTTATACCTCGAGACAACGAGCTCAGTACAGCACTAGGTAGTGTCTTGAAGTCTCCATGTTCAAATACTTAATTGAGTGTCTCTGTGCTATATGTTGCTTACCTTCAAGCACATACTTACTTTGAAGAAACAGAATTATCCCAAGACTTGAAGATACCCAAATAATATCCATCAGGGAAAACGTTACCTAAGTGCGTAGACAGGTAACTTATTCAACAGTTTGGATGTTCTTATTACATAAGAGGAGTCAAACCTCTTCGTGTTCTTCGAGTCTTTAAGAACCATTCAAATAAAGTAACAAAAACAGGGCCTTAAAAAAAACCTTTTTCTACAAGCCGAAAATAGTATACTATAAAAAACCCTTATTTTTTATATATCGTTAAACAACATACAGGCATAAATTTACGAGTATGATATGATTAAAAGTTATGTCCAAATTTAGTGGGCCCTCAAAGATGAGTTTGTAAGCGCTTTCCGCAACCGCTCATTCTTCTGAGATTGCTCTACGTTATGATGCATGGAACGATGTAATTAACTGAAAATAGATATTTGAGTAGGAGCTGCGGGACTTCCGATATGACTTAATTGCTGTAAGGATGTCAATTATAATGTCAGGATACTTAGAAGAGTCCGCCCTGTAAAAGTACCTTTGCCAAATTTCGTAATTACCCCTCATGTTATATCACCACATGCAATGTCTGCACATTACTATGTTGAGGTTTTAACGCAACGAACAAAGGAAGAATTTCAAAAATTCTTTCACCGTTGGATATTTTTGTAATGATTCCTGAGTGCTATATTTTATGTACCATGGGCTAAGCTGGGGTAGATCGTGAAATTAAAGTGGTTGAAACTAGCCAAAAAAACAGCTTTACGTGAATATTTCTAGCAAAACTAACGCGTGTTTTGTGTATACCGACATTATGAAGTAAGCGTCCGCAGTACCTAAATAATTTGTTTTTACTAATGACTTTCCAAGATACTTTTGACCAATAATATGTGGAAAACTTATAAACGCAAAAGTTTTTGTACATGGATGCATGTTTAGATGGATGTTTACGACTGTTTTCAAAACCCTACTAAATACATTCGGATAAAATCTGGTATACCTACCTAGAGATTGATTTTAATCTGTAATACTACAAAGGTTACTTGTGATTGCCGAAATATTATAGAAACGGGAACTGCGCAAGTAAAACCGCAAAGTGCTGCTAGTGCGTTATATGATTGTGTCTATTAAAATGGATACACAATATTAATGTTAAAAAAGTGATTTAAAAATATGAAATGAAGAACATTTTAATTTAAAGATAAATGTACCATAAGGTTGGGAGGCCTAGGGGTCCGCCAAATTTCAAGTGTAGCTCTACCGGCTTTCTTGTTCTTAGTTCATAGTACTCAAAATCTAATCGAAAAAAATCTCGCACCCTCATTAGGTCATTAGGATGTAGTAGTAGCTAATTTGTGCGAGGCTAAGAATGCTTGGAGGCTGGTTTGTCCAAACAACGATTTCCCCAGATGTCTGTCATCTCAGAGACAGTAGGATCGACCGATCTGCGATCTAGCACGGAACTCTCTTCTCGATACGTGTCCTAGTATCGCGGATCGTGCTCGTATCCTTGCGGTGTCTGTGTGGGAATAGGGCCTTTGGTTGGTTATATCATACGCCGACGACGACATCATACGCCGGACTTTTTCCACCGCCAATGTCCCAGCCATACTCGAACCGTCTGGTCTTGCGCGTGACGATGGCAAAAGACCTGACAGCATGACTGTTGTGCCTTGGAAGTTGGGTCGGCCCCTAGTGTGTGACGCAACTTGCGTCGATACTCTGGCACCATTACATCTTCCAGACACACATAGTAGGGCCGGTGCAGCGGATAATTCAGCTGAGGGATTGAAACGGCGCAAATATGAAACCCTCGGAAATGGTTACATATTTGAGCCCTTTGGGGTTGAGACATTGGGCCCGTGGGAGCCGGGAGCTTACCTCATCTTCAAAAGCCTTTCCGAGCGCTTGGTCGACGCGACGCGTGACCAAAATGCTGGCGTTTATTCGGCCCAACGCATAAGCATTGCCATTCAGCGTGGTAATGCCGCCAGCATGCTGGGTACGCTTGTTAGTGGGCTTGAACATCTTGATTATCTGTAGACCTACAGTGGTCTATGGATAATTCAGGTGTGCTTAGTGTAAGTAGTTAGGTAGGTTTGTAGTTTTTTTTTTACTTTTATAGGTTTACACTTGACCGTCATCTCGCCTGATGTTAAGCGACGATGCGTTCTACGATGGAGCGTGTGCACCTAGAAGAAACCGATTTGAAGACACAAAGATTGTAACCATCGGGGAAAACCCACTCAGGCAACGTATTTCACAGCCTAGACGTTCTTATCACAAAAGTAGAGTCAAATCTCTTCGTTCGTGTCTTTGGAACATTAACCATGAAACGATGTCGCTTTTTCGAGCTACGAGCATTCAAATAAAAAAAAGGGCAAGGTGGTATCAGATCATGCAAATCAGTGGCACACTCTCCAAAGTGTATCCGATAAAAAACCGATAGGATGGCAATTTTGCGGCAGATTAATTTAATTAATTTCAGTAGTGTAGTGTAGTTCTCATTGTATTTTAGTTTTGTTAATAAAGGTTCTGCCCCCTCAAAAAAGGTAAATGTTAGATTAAATTCTATTGCACAATGAAGTACATGACTTCATTCATGATTCAGGATGTAAATATTCCA
Source organism: Ectropis grisescens (assembly GCA_017562165.1). Classification (NCBI taxonomy): domain Eukaryota; kingdom Metazoa; phylum Arthropoda; class Insecta; order Lepidoptera; family Geometridae; genus Ectropis; species Ectropis grisescens. The sequence goes on along the minus strand of CM029788.1, from coordinate 15,039,622 downwards.
AATACTTCGATTTATCGCTATTTTTAAAATTATGTTGGTCATTAATTATTTATCAGATAATAGTCTTATCATCGATAAATACTTGTTTCGTTCTTTTAGTAAGACCGCTTCATTACATGTTTGTAAAAGACTAAAGGTACCAGAAAACTGATATTCAAGTAGCTAGAAAACAACAATCTTATCGAAGTAATCATATACTTGTTTAGTTAATTACAAAAAATATTAAAATGCTTTATGTATTATCAACAACAGAAATAATTACATTGTTACGCACCGTTTTTTATTAATGGGTCGTAAAAAGACATAATAATCAGGCTACGTAGAATGTCTATCCTTAACTGAAACTAAACTTTTTTACGAACTACTGATGATATAAATCATGGGCAATTTTGAACCGTGGAAAAAAAATCTTAACAAACAGCAGTTTTCTTTTGCAAATGATGGGTTATTACCATAATAAAAAATATTCATTATGATGAATGCAATTCATCTCTCTCGACTTAGGACAGGCTCTCTGCATAATCCTGTTTAATATTTCATATTTTACTAATAGACCGATTAAATATAAAGAGTTAAAATTGAATTCAAAGTGCGTATCTTTGTATTAATACCCAGAGCTTCGATCCATATTCAGTACATTAACAGAAGGGACTCTAATAATGTGCTGAATTTATAACAAACTCAAAATATCGACCCAATCAGCGATTCAGCTCCCTTTTATTATAGTTCTTTGTTCTCAAACGTCTGCATTAAATAAAAGCCCCTTTGTTTATTAATTTTGGCTGGTCATTGTCCGTCTGTGAGTGAACCGTCAGTCAATCAGAAAAAACCTTTTGTAATAACGGGCTTAGGGCTTTCACCTTAACTGATTTTGTTCAGATTTATACATGCATAGAGCATACCTAGTCATCATAACTACTACTAAGTAATAACCTGGTGGAAACAATGTAGCAGGTAGTGTATTTCAAATTTCAAGCCATAGCTGTACAGAAAATGAACGATCTTTCACACCGTTTCATAAGAAAGCGAGGTATCTCAACTGAAAATTTTATGAATTACTTTCCAATTCTCAGGTTTCGGTAAAAAAGGAGGTGGTTCAAAATGTAACAACGGTAGATGTTTGGATCACACATTTAGAGTTGCCACTAGGTTAATACATACTTGGAACTTTCAAGTTCCGTATTCATAATATTACATTTAACCACATGAATATTATAATTCCATATCTTCTACTTTTGATTAATTTAAATTAGACTCTGAAATATTATTTAGATTTTCAATTTTAGCTGTAGATTGAAGACTGAAAACATATGTTACATTTTCAGTCACATTTTATAAATCCCTAGAGTAACACATTTTTATAAGGTCAAAGCTCTTTTTTATTTAACTTGACGATTACGAGTAAATAGAAGACACCTAGTTGGAAAAATCAAGTTCATTTCTACAATTAAGCACAGTTGTTACAACAGAAAAAAATAATAAAGAAACATTTTCAATATCATAGATTTATTGCTTAATGGCGATGAGTTGAACAGTGCAGAATACGGTGACTGGTTCAAAAAACGTACCCTTCTAATTAGTCCGTTAGGTAGGCTATGGAGAAACATGAGGCACGTATTTATTGTTTTGTGAAATTATAAAAAATCGACAAAGATTTAAATTATCAAACTTCCTGAGTGGGGTAAAATCATTCAAGTACATAAACGTATCGATCCTGGAAACTTCTAATAGACTGCAGGCCAGAGAACAAAATTTATGGGTCAAATGAACCACCAGTATTTCAGGATAAATTTGGTCATTTGATTATGTACGGCATTGGTTCCATGCAGTTTCAATACCTCTTCTAATCCATTATTCCGCAATGCCGTACAAACTTCATTTGTACATCTTAACCTGCACTCAGTTGGACAGCTTTCAAGTGACGGCACAGTGGTATATCTTATCATTTTATACCCTTCTATCATCCTACATAGGTTTTCTGGTGGTTCATTTGACCCATACGTTTTGTTCACGGGCCTGTAGTCTATAAACGCTTTATCTTTATCGTTTTTTGTTTGTGAAACAAAAGAAAAAATGTGTGAACAATGTAATCTTACTGACGGACTAATTAGTTATTGTTATTTTTATTTGTAAGTTTAATGCCAGGAATCAATAGTTGTAACATCATGATTTTGCTCCATGCTATCTTGAGGTTTTCTATTCACAGATACGTTTAGCGCCAAAAGTTGTTGAATCGGCAACCTTGGCGATAAGTTGACCATGCTGGCCCACTGCCCAGAACACAGTTCGGGAAATTTCAGCTTCTTCAAGAAATGCCCTTCCAAAAACCAAGGCGACACACATGTGGGCGAATAATCCCAGATCTTCATTTCGTTCAAGCGAACCCATCTGAAATACAATCACAACCCTCGTTGAGGTTTTGATTTAATCAAGAAAGTAATTGGATATCTCTTGGCTACGCAATTAACTGTAATTTTGTAATCGACGTAATTAAAACGGTAAGCTTCCTTGGACTGAGACATTGTGCCATTGTACGTTATTCATGTAGTATTTTGAAAGTTTTCAATCTACTTACGTGATATTAAGTTTAACAGTTCCCTAACTAGACTTAGGGCATAGTTGAAAGTTTAATGTACCAATATTGAGTCAACATCTACGTAATTACCCGCTCGCTTGCCCGTCGCTGCAAACCGCGCGACGCACTATGCCCCGCCCCCTGTAGCGTTGCTAGTCAAAATGCCCGGCAAAAAATACTTGCGCACCTCGCTATGCCCCGCGGATTTTACGCTTGCGGCGCGCGAGTCGAGATTCACGTAATCGTTCCTTGTGGATCAATTTGTTTTGAAAGATTATAAAGTGTTATATTTTTTATATTTAATATGAAACTATACAATGTTATCTTTTGTTTCTCCGTTTAGGATTCTGGTGAAGAGTTATGGTATGTTGAAATTGAGATAGTGCGTTTTAAAGCTCGTCTTTTTAAAAACTCATAAGTACCTCTAAAATTGAAGCGATGACATATGGGTTTTAATCTTTGATTACGTGTATTATCTGCCACTTGTTTGTTGAAACTAAATTTAATAGTAAAATCAGAAAAACTAACATACACAGCCCGCACTGAATCAACACTCAATGACAAGATTGACAAGGAACGTTTTTTTTTAATTTCTTTTCTTTTTTCTATGGCTTAGATACTCTACTGGAATTAATATGACGGGAACTTTAACATAGAACGAGATAAATAATACAAACTAAACCCTAGAGGAATAAAGACGAGTAAATTAAACTTTTTCGACCGCGGGAGCCATGTTAACTACAGGTTGACACGGGCATTTTGGAGTGCGACGCCATGTCAACTACTAGTTAACACGGGCATTTTAGACTGAATCGCGATGTTAACTACTAGTTGACACGGGCATTTTAGCATTTGAGATTTGTTAACTACTAGTTGACACGGGCAAGCAAGCGGTTACGACACATTAGAGAAATGAGAAGTTTTCATCAATAAATTACCTAGTTGTGTTTCTTTTTAAACCACGTCCAAAAATAGGGGTGTTATAAGTTTGACGTCAATGCCTGTCTGTCTGTGTGTCTGTATTTGACTCCGTAGAGCTCAAACGGATCGACCGATTCCAACGCGTTTTTTTATTTAAAAGCTAGTTTCCGTGCGGTGGTTCTTAGCTATGCTTAGTTAATATCGATTGCGGCCACCACAAAATGGCCACAACCTCCCTCAATATATGTAGGTATCAAATGAAAGGGCTTGACTAGTGAAATACTATATACACTAAATATAAATATAAATATAAATATTGGTGGTGGACAATTCACACACAACACCATCTGACCCCAAACTAAGCAAAGCTTGTGTGATGGCAGCCAGATAGCTGATATACTCGTAATACTTATATAGTTTTAAATACATACTTATTATGCATAGAAACACCCAGACACAGTGCAAACATTTGAATTCATCACACAAATATTTGCACTGGGTGGGGGATCGAACCCACGACCCTCGGCTTCGCAGGCAGAGTTACTACCAACTAAGCCACTAGGGCAGTCGAATGAATGATACGAGTAAATGTAATTTTTTTCCTGTTTAATATGTTTTTTGTTGATTTATTTAGATATTTAAATATGCGTTATAAATGTAATTTAAATAAAAAACTTACTCTTACAAAAACTCCGTTAATTCAATGTGCATTATCCATTAACCTAACAAATTCAACATTTTTTTTTTCTAATATTTGATTGTTGGGAGAAATGTTACAGATATGTTTAATATTGGTTTAAAATTAAAAATACACAAGACCTTCTAAAGTTGGTTGGTAAATGTGTTACTGTTTCTTAATATTTGTAATCTAAATGAAACATAATCACACAATCACATCCCTGGACTTAGTCTGGGTTATCATTGTCAACGTATAATAATAGTAGAGTTATAATAAAAATAATAATTATGTATAACAGTATTATAACTTAATTTGAATTTAATTGAATTCCTGAATTGGAGCAGTGGAATTGATTCGAAAGTTGTAATTTGTAGCATAGACTTTTTTACGAACATTAGTCTCGGCTTTGGAAATCTCATTGAACGCCAGATGGTGTTTTACCTAATAGTGCCTTAGACTGATGTTTTGTGCTCACAAATTACTCACTACAGTAGCTAGCAGATTACCAGCTGGAGAAACGGATATTAAGCCACATTCTTAATAGTAGATTATTCAACAATGTAAGAGGTAGCTATTTTAAAAGACGATTAGTTCATTAATTAAATTGATCTAAATATTATATTAACAAAAAACGAATAATTATTTCTTTAAATAATAGAATCACGAATATGTTCTGTTTCATACTTTCTAGCAAAAATACCAAGAACAACGTTGTTACACCACTATAAAAACATGGTAAAAAGTTCGCTAAGTTTTATTAACTGAGTCCAAATGCCTCAATTTGGGATATTTTTTCATAAGTTTTGAAAATTCGTTGGTTCATAAAGTGGAAGCTCTATAATTTAATGCCACCTGAGAAATATACCTATACCTTCAATGTTTTCGTAAAATGGCGATGAGATCTAAGTTTATTTAAAATAAAAAGTGACACAACTCACCGATTCGTTTAATAGAATAATTGTCACGACACCAATGTTATCTCTTATTTACAAACGATTAATAGCGATATTTTAATTAAGAAATGCTAATTCAGTTTTCATGCATTGTAATTCAGGTTATAAAGAAATCATGACTAAATATTTTTTACAGAAAGTTATAAAAAACCTTTCTACTACTGCTTAAGGTTTACTTTGGTGTATCTATAAATGTAACAAAAAACCTAGATACTAATGCTGTTCTTGCTGAAATGTAAATGCGAGCCAATCGATTCTAATCAAGCGAGCATTGTATGTGTACTTAAATTAATATAATTATTATTACTTACACCATCATTTGTTTGAAAATATGTGACGCTAGCAGCGGCTCGTGGACCCGCTTTGTTACAGTTCTTGTAATTTCCCGCGTAAAAAGTCCATGTGCTATTTCAGACATTATTTAACTGTATTCCAAATTCAAATTCCATCTGTTTATGCATTTTGACGTGATTGATTTGACAACAAATAACTAAACTTAAATCATATTACTACAAAAAGTAATATTATGATTTAGCCACATAATTGACGTTTTCTGATCTCTCGAAGAACCCGTGAATTAATTTTCTATACTCTCTCTTATAACATACATATTGTATACCTACATCAATACTAATATTATAAAGCTGAAGAGTTTGTTTGTTTGTTTGAACGCTAGGATCTCGGGAAGTACTGGTCCGGATTGAAAGATTATTTTTCTATATTGGATAGTCCATTTATCGAGGAAGGCTATAAGGCTATAGAAAATAACGCTACTATTAATAGAAGCGGAACATGAATCAAGAATGTAACAAAATCGGGAAAAAATATTCCATTTTGAGAGTTTTCGTACGTTTCGTGCTTTGACATGACACATGACAGCATGTGTCTAAGATTACGTCATTGAATATCACAGATTACATACCTCTTGAATATAAAATCTTTGCCAATCAATTTTTTTTTCTAAATCTGTGTTGGTACAACCAATTTCCGACAGGTGGCGTAGCAGGTAGCTGAAGAGGTGTTTTGTTTGAAAGCGATATTCTCAGGAATGGCTGAACCGATTTCAGTCATTCTTTCACCGTTGTATATGTACGGGATCCTGATGAGTACTATATAATGTACCACGGGCAACGCCGGGGCGGGCATCTAGTAATATTTACATGTAACTGTTAGTTGGTCTATTTGGTCGGAACCGCTGAACGGATCGAATTGAAATTCGAATTAAACTCGAAATTAAATTCGAAACCCAAATTATAGCCTAGAATAGCACATAGGCTATTTTTAATTCCAGGAATATTACGGGAACGGGAACAACGCAAGTAAAACCGCGGTCCGCTGCTAATCATATTTCAATGTTTGGATAATTTGGAACACAGGTAAGTAGATTATAGTCTGAAAGAACACATATTTATCCGAAAAAAAAATTACGGAAACGGTAACAAAGCAGGTGAAACCGCGCGGTACTTCTAGTAAATGTTATTAATGGCAATGCATGGATGTTTGTTGCTCAATCACATCGCAACGTATAGAATAACACATAAGCTACATTTTATCCCGGGAAAGTAACGAGAACTGGAACCCTGCGGGTAAAACCGCGATGCGTTTAAAAACGGGTAAAAACTCGTTTTAACTTAAATGTTTAAAAACCATTAATTACACGCATTTATATTATGCCAAAATAGTCATCGTAATAGCTAAATCCGAGTCATATTATTGGATTACAAATCAAATGTTACAAGATATCAAGAAACTTACGCTGATATGTACAGGGCATGACAGTCACAATGCCACGGGTTGCCTGACAGTTTCACGATAGCTAATTTTGGCATGAAGTCGAATGTTCGCGACGGCAGCGAAGGAAACATGTTGCCATCCATATATCTGCGAGCAAATGCGTTTAGAGTTAGGTTTTAGTTTAAACGACAGGCGAGTAATGGTTTTAGTAAAGTTCTAACATCATATTTCAAACAGTTACGTATTCAAAGTTTACGTCAAACGTAAATGTTGAATTTGAGGTGACGTCAAAGGATCTCAAAGATACAAAATAATGTGCGAATATTTATGTTTTTAGTAAAACATAGAGATAGTTAGATTTCATGTCATCACTTACGGCCGTTGATTACTGGTACGAAAAATTATTATTTATAAGTGATGTAATTTAACAATTTTGCCAAAGCACTTCAAAGATTGCACGGACTTTACTAGTCTGAAGGCACTTTTTTCGTTATGTTGATGTGCATATTCAATACAATACAAAGCTTGAAAATTATAAAAGTATGAAAATGTTTATATTGCTATTTGTCAGTCAGTTTATAACAACTAAAACATGTAGAAATAGGATGACTTTAATTTCACCTAGATATATAACGTTTATAGACCAAGGAGCTGCTAGCCTTGATCATGACACTGATTGTGAATTTAAAATGTATTGTTAAATTTTTACACATTCAGAATCAATCAAAAAGTATATTTATCTTGCATGAATGTATGATTTCTAATATAACTATTTCTCTTATTTGCTACAACTAAGCACAACATGCAGTCAGTAGGTATTTATCATCGCATTATTAACATAATCTAATCAAAGCGAAACTTACAGCGTAGTGAGATTCTTCAGAGTCGAAAACGTTTTGAAATGTATTTCATAAAGTTTATTCTCCGACAGCAGCAGTGACGTCAGATTCTCTAATCCATGAAAACTGGTGAAGTTAAGAAAGCGCAGTTTATTTCTAGATAAATCAAGCTTCTCCAAGTTCGTGCAGTTGGAAAATATGAGGTCTGGCAGTTCCGATAACGCATTCTCTTTGAGGTCCAAAGTGCGTAACATTTTTAGCCTCTCAAATTCCACACCTGATAGCTAAAATAGTCGTAAACAATATGCGTCAACGGTTTTATTATTTTAGGTAGCTAATAATAAAATACAAGACAGAACATAAACCTATTTTCTTTTGTTGTCATCCGTTATTTGATTGTAATTTTTGAAGAGTATTTTACCATTACAATCAATGCCCTTTATATGCCAAAAACTGTAAATTATTATTTTTCATTTCATATGACACAATATGTGGGTAACAAAGTAGCTAGCTTTGTTAGCGTTAATACCAGAATAAGTCGGGTAGAACAAAATCGATGTATGTGTGAAGTCATTATTATCTAAATGTTTTTTATGCATATTCACATCATCATCGGAGGTGATTACTATTAAAATAATTTACGCAATAAAAAATATCTCTTTTGCCTTCAATTTTCAGTTAAAATTAAAAAGTGTAAATATACTAAATATACTTACTCTCATCAAGTTGTTGTTGGCCAAATCTAAGAAAGTCAAACACGTTAGACTGTGAAACAATAGATTCGGCACATTCTGTAGTTTATTGTGATCCAATAATAGCGTTTCCAAAGAGACTAGTCTTTCAAAAGCCTTCTCACTTATATTAGAAATCTTATTGTCTGATAGTTTCAATATTTGGAGTGTCTTAAGCATGAACGTACCGTTCTCTATTCTTTGTATCTTATTCTTTGACAAGTCTAGTATTAGGAGAGAGTCAAGGCCGACAAAGCTATCAGAGGGCACATACATCACGTGGTTGTTGGAGATATCGACCGTTTCCAGCAACGAATTGTTAGCGAACAATCTCTCAGGAAGGGTGTACAAAAAGTTGTTAGACAGGTCTACGTGAAAAAGGTTTTTCGTTAGCCTGAACGCTTCGCTATCGATTTCTTCCAAGTAATTTCTTTGAAGGCGCCTGTAATGGATATTGCATAGTGGTCAATGGGACTATATTGGAAAAAGTGGTCATCAATGATACCGCTTTAGCAAAGCTTTGCCATTTAGCTTTTTTACGACAGTTTTGGCTCCATCATTATAATTATTAGCTATGTAGAATATATTAGAGAGGATTTGATGATAAGTTTGGTTACACCTGCGCTCATGACTAAAACAAGTCGATATGGGAGCCACAGGTGTGGCCGCATTTATTATAAGTGAATTGGGATCCACACATTACTGGATTGATTATTGAGACTATATTAGTAATTTGTCATATTTCAAATAAAAGGGATTACGGTAGTGGTGATTAAAAATTTACATAAATACTTAAAGGGGAAAAACATTTCTTGTATAATATAATAATTGATTAAAGTTTGGCTTTTTATGAGAATTACTTAGTTCTCATAAGTATTAATGTATATTTTTAATAACCGCTCATCATATATTATTAGTATTAGAAACCAGCTCAGAAGAAAAATAGTTACCAATACTCGTATGTCATGTACCTACTTTTGTTTTTTCACTTTCGTTAGTTTTCTACAAATTATGTAGTATTTTACGATTCTAACAAATGAAAATGGAATAATTTAAACAAAAACAAATTAGAGTTTCACACCTCCCGAATGTTCGTGTATTCTACGAAGAGTTCCATAGAAACTCCTAGTAATAATATCATCAATTTATCTCATCCTAAGGGATGTCACGGATTACGTAAGGCTTTCTTTACTTTAAATAAAACCAAATCAAATTTAGACACTGAAAGTTAAAATATTGCTCTTGTGACTTAGTTATACATAAAATAAACACAACCTGAAACACTAGGATCAGATTTTTTTACATTAAGTAAATCAAAACTGATTTTTCACCCATTCAATTCAATAAAATAATAAGAACTGAGACGAAGGATTACCGTACCTTACATTTTGCGTATGCCTAATGGAATCAAAATGAGCAAAATTTAAGTAGCAATAATACTCACAAGATCCTTAGATTGACCAATGAATCAAAGATTCCAGCTGGCAAGTACTCAACGTGGTTGTCAAACATATCGAGCTCAGCGAGTGAACGCATGCCTTTGAAAGTAGACTTATGTAATGTTCGTAATTTATTCGTTCCCAGGTCTCTGAAAACCCAAAAATAACTTCGCAATGGTGAAAACTTTACTAGTCTAGAAATAAGGCAAATGCCAGACTTATAATCCTTGAGTGATATTTATAACGGGACACACGATTGATTTGATCAACGTAGGTAAGTGGAAAATGTTTGGAATTATACGAACTGAAGTACGACCCTCGTTCGGAATTAACGTCACAATATGTGTAGGTGAAAAAAGGTCTTTCAAATAAATAAAATATAAGTAAAAATGTGAAGAGTACGAATCAAATCACCCGTAAAATGTAAGCAAGAAATCTTAAAAGTTTCACAATTCCGTCGCAAAACAAAGTTTAGTCAAGCATGTCGTAACGAGGGTAGGGAACTCCTTTTCCATTCACTGCTTCGAAACTTTAACATATTTTTACGCCCCCTAAGTCGCGCGCGGGCGCTTGTCACGGCGGGACGCGTATCGGTCGTCGATAAACCGGTTCCGTATCTAGTTCCGCGCGGCTAACCTAATTCAAGTTTATTTATTCGCTTACAATGCAAATAGTGGAAAATGGATGAAATCAATGCATTGACTTCTGAATTGAAAGATGAATCGCAGGCAGCACGATCAGATGAAGGTAGACAAATAAACGGCGAGACTATGGTGAATCCGGATAATACTGAGACGAATACCCACATTCAAAATGAGAGAATATCACAAAAGAGGAACAGAGCTGTAGACAACGAAGAGATTTGGGCGACAGTTGGAAGAAAAGGTAAACGTTTTGCTCGATCTACCGAAATAGACGAAACTACTAGAATTGCGGAAGAATATATTGAAGTCAGTATTACTGGGACAGAAAAACTACCCAAGCAGTTCAAATTAGCAAAAGCATTAAAAGAGCAAAGAATACAGGATGTAGTGCAAGTTAAATATATAAATGCCTATAAAGCATTGCTACGTCTAAGTAACGAAGAAAGTGCAGAGTTGTTATTGAAGTGCAAACTATTTAATGAGAAAGGATATCGATGTCAAAAACTATGGAAATAAACCAAACATATGGTGTGATCAACGGCATTGACCTAGATCTCTCAGACGAAGTGGTTTTACAAAGTTTATCTTGTCGCACTTTCATTTTGGGTGTAAAAAGACTGAAACGCAGAAATTCCCTTGATGGTCAGTGGATTCCAAGTGAAGCAGTAAGGGTATGTTTCAAGGGAGATGTGTTACCTACACATGTATATATTTTTGATATGAGAGTAACCGTAAATTCCTATATTTACCCAGTAACTCAATGCTCACTATGTTGGAGATACGGCCATTTGGCTAGAACCTGCTCAGCTACAAAACCAGTTTGTCCTAAATGTGGAGGTAATCACAATAACTGTGAAACAACTGCATTTACTTGTAATAATTGTGGGGGTAGACACATGGCACTTGCAAAAATTTGTCCAATTTTCAAAAAAGAAAAAAATATACGCGAGTTGATGGCATATCACAACTGTACATACAAGCAAGCTTTTGCCATTTACAAATCGCAAAATCTACCTCAAACTGAACATAATCTTCCCCCTGTATATTATGACTCAGATCAGCAGAACACTCGCTTGCCTGATTGTGAAACACAGGAACAACCAAGTCGAAGCGCAACTCAAAATACTGGTTCGTATGCAGAAATTACTAAGAAGAAAAATAAGAGAAAAACGAAAAAGGCAAAGAATGTCACACTGGCGCAGAGCAATAACGACGTGGAGACAGATATGGATATCGAAAGCATCGAGGAAGAAAATTCTACACAAGATGAAGATTTGACAGATAAGGATACAAAGAAAAGAAAATCGACTTCGTGGAGCATATTATGGAAGAAACTCAAGGAGAAAATATTGGAGAAAAACGTTTCGTGGGATGTAAAGATCAGGGATTGTTTGAGCATTATTTTTAAGGAGGCTGTAGTTTTTATTCTGCATAATATGCCCGACTGGCCTGTTTTTAACTTACTGAACAATTATGGATAGCAATTCTTCAAATATTTTAAATGTAAATACCGGGTACTCCATTCCAGTAGTTAACCTACTGCAGTGGAATGCGCGTAGTCTTAGACCTAAGAAAGACGAATTTGAGTTATTGTTAAATCAAGAGAAAGTACATATAGCGCTTGTGTGTGAAACGTGGCTTGTTCCAGATAGTTACTTTAAAATCAACGGATACAATGTTTTTAGACTAGACCGTAGCGATGGATACGCTGGAATAGCTATAATAACACACCGTTCATTACAAGTCCAAAAATGTGTATTTAATATGTCTAATCCACAGATACAGGTACTTCACGTTAAATTGTTAAACTGTAAAGATTTAGAGAATATTATATGTATTTATTGTCCACCTACAGTAACACCACGTACAACTTCATCTGACTGGGATCGAATATTCACACAGTTTAACCAAAAATCTCTGATTGCGGGAGACTTAAATGGTCACCATCCTAATTGGTCGTCTAAACGAGATACAAGAGGAGCTCAAATTTTCGACGCGATATCTGATAATAGCTATGTGACTTTAAATGATGGCAGTCATACTGTAATTAAACTTGTTGAGGGTACTTTACAAAAAACTTCTCCTGATATTTCGCTGGCTACCTCGGATGTCGCACTTAGATTTAAGTGGAGGGTATTAAGTGAAAATTTAGGAAGTGACCATTTAATTATTAAGATGAACTTTGAATTGTACACGACTCCGGCACGTCAGACACGTCGAAACTTTAAAAATGCGGATTGGTTGGGATACAGGCAATACATTGAAACTGAACTAACTAATTGTGACATGCCAGTAGGCGTTCAGGACGCATATGATAAATTTATAGAAATATTAAACAAAGCAGCTGATATAAATATACCCAATATTAAAACTTGTAACTGCCCTATTAGACAAAATAAATTTGTATCGAAACCATACTGGTCACAGGACTTATCTAGAATCGTTGCTGAACGTCGCTTGGCATTAGCTAAGTTTAGAAAGAATCCCACCCCAACACAGTTGGCATTTCTAAAAGACAAAATTCGCCAAGCTCAGTTGGCCATACGACGTGCAAAAACAGAATCTTGGCAAAATATGTGCAGCAGCATGGGTAGCGTCACTACTTGTAGTGAAATGTGGGATAAAATGAGATGGATAAAAGGTCTTAGATCAAATAATGTCACGATTGATCGTGAAAAAGCTGAATCCCTTTTGTGTAGTTTAGCTCCTGATTATGTGGTGACGGACATGCCCTGTTTTGTATCTCGAAATAGTCGATTATCAATCCCTATAACGTTAGCAGAACTTAGTAACTGTGTCAAAAAAACAGACACGGCGCCTGGGGATGATAATATTTCTTATTCAATGATTAGAAATTTGCCTAACGAAGGCAAATTAGTATTGATAGCCTTGTATAACAAAGTATTGGAATCGGGTTCTATTCCAGTGCAATGGAAAAATATTAAGGTAGTGCCAATTCCAAAACCAGGAAACAACAATAGTTCTTTTTCTAATGTAAGACCAATAGCACTGCTCTCATGTCCATGTAAGATATTTAACACGATAATTAATCGCAGACTCGAATGGTATTTGGAAAGAAACGATTGCTTCTCTAACGAGACTGTAGGGTTCAGACGAGCAAGATCTTGCCTGGACAATTTATCAAGGTTGGTCGGACGTATACAAATCGGTTTCTCAAATGACCTCCCTACTGCAGCCTGTTTTATAGATTTAGAAAATGCTTATAACAACGTAAATTTAACTAGTTTGATGAAAATTTTAGATGGTCTTGGCATTGGTGATGTAATTTGTAAATATTTGTGGAATTTTCTTCATGAAAGAATATTAAAGATACGGGTTAATGACAGTACTTTTCAAAGGTTAACAAGTATAGGAATCGCGCAAGGAGATCCAATGTCCCCTACTCTATTTAATGCAGCTACTCACAAGATTTGCAAAATTATTAATAATGTTTATATATCACAATACGCAGACGACTTTGTGATATATAGCTGTCATAAAAAAATACCGGATGCTGTAACTGAATTAGAAACTGCTTTAACTACTATTCTAGGGGTCTTGTATGAATTGGGACTAAATATGTCTAAAACAAAGACAAAAGCTATTTTATTTACAAAGGGTAAAACTAGACAAAGTATGAATTTAAGAATAGATAATGAAGATATAGAACAGGTAAATAGCGTGAAGTACTTGGGTATGTGGATTGATAATAACTTAAAATGGGGTTTACACATAAATGAAATTCAGAACAAAACATTAAAATTTTTGAATGTGTTTAAAGCTAGGGATCCAACTGGGGAATACATCCTAAGCATCTTCGCCGTCTTTATATAGCAATCATCCGAAGTAGACTAGACTATGGCAGTTTTTTATATGACACAAGTGCCAAATATCATCTTTTCAAACTAGATAAAGTTCAAAACCAATGCATGAGAATCATAGGAGGGTTTATCAAAACCACGCCGACACATGCAATGGAAGCAGAACTGTGTCTACCGCCACTTCATATTCGCAGACTATACCTTGCAGGTAAATTTTGGTTTAAATCGCGTTCATTTGATGCGAACGTAACCATAAACATCATTAATGAGTTGTGTGACCTTTGTCAAAGCGAGGAATATTGGCGAAGGAAAAAGAACCCATTATTAATAGAAATCCATGCCAAATGGAAAAACCAAAAAGTTCAGTCCTGGCCTAAACTACAGGTCTACAGTATGAATGTTTGGAATAGTTATTTTAGCATTTCACAGAACATAGTTTGTAAAATTGAGGGCATTGATGCTGCAAAAAAGAGCTACAATCCCCGAGAATTACTTACTATGTGCAATAATTATCTTGATTTGACATATAACCAATCCTACACTATTTTTACCGACGGATCTAAAATGGACTCTATCGCTGGAGCAGCGTTCTATGATCCGCAGGCAAACATTAGGGCAAAATTTCGAATAAATGAAAATATTTCTACTATGCACAGCGAATTGATAGCAATCGCGGAATCGCTGTCGTATTTGGCGGACATGAGTTCTGAGCGATTTGTAATAATAACGGATTCCAAAAGTGCACTGCAGCATTTGGCTCGTATAACCTCGACTTTTCGAGGATATCCGATTGCCTACTCTATATTGGACAGTATATATAAACTTACGACTAGTAATAAGTCTATCACTATCCAGTGGGTGCCCTCTCATGTAGGAATCGTCGGTAACGAGGAAGCAGATCGAGCCGCAAAGGAAGCCATTACAGATGGGATTCCACTCAATTGCCTTCCAACACACAGTGAACTTCTTAAAAATGTAAAAGAATTGTGCAGAAGTATATGGAAAGAGCATTTCGACGAGCGATCTCGAGCTGTAGGTATTTGGTATAAGACAATACAAAATGACCTTCCTCGATACCCTTGGTTCGACTCTATGGAGATGGAGAGGCAATGTGTGGTCGCTCTGCTCAGGCTTCGTACCGGTCACATTCCTGGCAATAAGTTTAAATATTTGATGAAAATAGCAGAATCCCCACTTTGCTGTTACTGCGGTGTGGTGGAGGACGTGCAGCACGTGCTGCTGGAGTGTGAGCGGTTCGGAGTCCCGCGCCGCGACAGCCCCGCCGTGGGCGACTGTAACAGTGCGCTGGCGTATCCGGCCTCCACGCAGGCCAGGGCACTGCTGCAAATCTACCTCAAATTTGTTAATTTTAAGTGTCCTTGTGGGACATGTTAAGTTAAAAGAGCTAGTCGGGTGTTAACTAAGGTTTTTTATTATTAGCAATGTAAAATATGTAATTGATTTTACGGGGTGGCATTGTCTATAAAGACAAAACCTCACAATTCAATAAAGATTAAAAAAAAAAAAAATACGTTTAATTTTGTACTTATTTATCTAAATATGTAATATATAATGTAATACATCTCCAAAATGTGTATATGTCTATATGTATGATGTATCAATAGAATATAATGAATGTGTTATATATGCGTTTATTTTAACTTATTAATTATATTACGTTGGTACTTATAGACAGAAAACACAACACTTTATCAGACAAATTAATTAATCGTACGAAACAAAATGAAAGATGAAGAATTTTGTTGGCGTTTTTTCTAGCTAGATGAAACGAAATTGGACACAGATGATTCTCGTTCTCATTAGTTAAGCGTAATAAGTAGAATTGATATCATCGTTAGCCTTACATATTGAGTAGGTCTGCAGGCGCCACCAAGTCAGCGGTTAGAGACGAGAACCCTGATCGCCAGCAGTTGAGGGACCGTCGGGTGGCGTCACATCGACATACGCTCTTAGCACAGTGACGCCAACGAGATTGACTGAAACTAACTGTCCATGCTGAAATGAAAGTAAAATAAAGAGTATCTATTCAAAATTACAGCTAAGCTTATGCATCAACAGCTATGTTATGTTCCACCTTCTGGGACCCGGCGCTTTCTCTGATAAGTAAAGAGTGAAGTTCTCTACGCTGACCAACTGTGACTTGATGACTTGGTATGACACATGTACTATAAAAATGACTTTCATGGAACATGCTGGTTTCCTCGTGATGTTTTCTGTCACCGTTAAGGTCAGTGGTAATTTAATTGATAAATCGATAAGATTTTAAGGCAACTTTTGAGTTAATATTTGTACTATTACATAAATAAATGAAAAAATATATAAAACTGTCATCTACGAGTACACATAGAAAAATCAGTAGCGCAGGCGGGATTCGAACCTACCACTTACTATTGTGAAAGCGGACTTGCCTCTAGGCCACTACGGCTTACCAATCCATTCTTGTTGATTTGGTCACAAAATTACTATCGTTGATTTCGACCATCTACAAATTAATAAAATTACATTACGTAGAATGCATCCAGAGGATATTTAGACAACCCTACTTTAAAATTCCTTGTGTTCAGCGATACCCTCCCTATGAATACCCTTAGCTATCGCATCTAAACTACACATATAGATCGTAGAGTGTTTGTTTGTTTGTTGTTGTTTGCTACCACCATTGTGCTATAATATATCAAAGGTTTAAAAAAAAATCTTAAATACTTATTATTGATACCCTGAACTGATACAAAATTAAACCTTCAAAGCTTATTGAGATTTAGCCAAAAAAATTCAACGTTAATCAAAAAAAATCATGGAGCGCGGTTTGGTTATCACAATCTAAGTAAATGGTGATAATTATTTAGTATTTAATGTTAGTTGTTGATTACAATTTAAACACAAAAGTCTATTCGAGCTCGAATATTTATTGACACTACCTTTAATGATCTACTTCAGAAAATGTATGACCATATTTTACAATTTTTTGTCTAGACAAGTAGTAAACTAGATGCATCAAGAGATCAAATTTCAAGATTGCTTACATTTTCAATATGATGCACAACGTATAAAGGCTAGTCAACATGCAATTTTAGCATTATGACTGTGACCCTTCGCGTTTCAGTTGCACTGAAAAATTCCGCTGTGTATGTCATATGGCTGCATATTTGTATGTCATATATCATTATATTTACGGCGGTCAGCATTATGCGTAAAAATGCAGGGCTGATAAAGAAATGTACTGTATGATTTAGTATGAAAATTATTGACATGTAAGGACGTTTTTCACTAGATAGGTATGCGATTACAGTCCTGTAGGTACGAATTTGATCTTTACGCAATACGACAAAGATTTAGTAACAGATAACAGAAGATAACTACAGTTAGATAATAATGATTGAGTAATACATTTGAAATTGGAAGAATGTTTATCTCTGAAATCGTACCGACGAATCTACATATTGTATTTCTGTATTTTGCTTATCCTATAAAAATTAAACAAGGTCGTTACTTGGTTGTTCAATAGCTCGTAGTCGACGGTCTAACTGTCTCCAATGCAGGGCTGAAACTGATGCACATGGACCTGATGAAGGTGGTTCTTCTTTCCGGTAACCCTGAGTCATCATATCCAAGACTTCACAAGCGTTCAGGCCACATTCTAAATCTGCTTGGGATACTGTAAGAAGCATATGTATTATTTTATTAGATTTCGTTATTTCAAAAGCTCGATCGGGATGATGTGTCACTGGTAAATTATTGAGCGTTTTAATGGTATCTTTAATGATTTACCATTGATGTAATTTATCATTGATTTCTTGTTAACGATTTGTCTAGTTTATTTTGTTTATTTTTGTAGCCTAGATTACAGACTGATGAGACTATCAAATAATGTTTACCCTCTCGAGGTCAGGGGAATTATTGTATTTGGAAACAATCGTATATAATGTAATACATTTAATGAAGTAGAGTATTT
This sequence comes from Ectropis grisescens, assembly GCA_017562165.1. Lineage (NCBI taxonomy): Eukaryota > Metazoa > Arthropoda > Insecta > Lepidoptera > Geometridae > Ectropis > Ectropis grisescens. The sequence continues at coordinate 15,021,313 of CM029788.1, read as the reverse complement.
TATGTGTTCTTTTGAAAAATGTTTTTAAGGAATTAAAAAAAAATGCTCTGTGTTGCATGTTTGAGTCTAATATTTTGTAATTTAAATTACCAACAAAAAAAGAATTTTCTTTCTTATGATTAAAAAAAAAATGCTTAACCTCTTTTTTAGAAAGGTTTATAAAGTTCAATAGTCTCAAATAAAATGTTTTAAAGCCGAAAACAATATTGCTGATAATTTCTAAAATACAGAAACCTAAAAGTCGCAATCGCTACCAATTTGTCACTGTTTCAGTTCTGAAACAAAAAAGTCATAACTTTACAGTATGCATGTACGGAGAGAAACGAAAACATTGGATGCACATGGTCCAAATAAAGTATAGAAATCTGCGTCTAGTGCCAAATTTAGAACATAGATATAAATAAAATTGCATAGAACGAATGTCCCAAGCGTAAATGATGTACTAGTACAAATATATTTTTAAATACGAGTATTTCGTAAATATTGGTGAACATATTTTGGATACCATTAGCTCTAAGGCTAGCTGCTCACACGCAACAACATTGATAGTAAAGAATGTTTTGTCAATAATATTGTGTATAGTGGTATTGTTCCATAATAGTGTTGATATTCAGAAATTCTGATTTTTTTCGTCAATATCGGAGAGAGTTAGGGAAATTCTCAATAATATTGCCGTGTGTATTATTTGAGGTTGTATGTATTATTAGTTGAGGAAAAGATTTTGTAGCCAGCGGATGCTATTTTTTTTTAACTTTTGTTTACACTTGACGCCACATTACCTATACCTACCTACCTTACCTATACTTATAACTATCGGGGAAAAACCACTCAAGCAACTCATTCCACAGTCTAGAGTCTAGACGTTCTTATTACAAATGTAGAGTAAAAACCTCTTCGTTCGTGTATTTGGAACATCAACCATGAAACGATGCCGCTTCTTCAAGCTACGAGAAGTACGATAGAAAAAAGGGCAAGTTGGTATTAGATCATGTAGATCAGTTACACACTCTCCGAAGTGTATCCGATAGTCCTTTTTGTTCAGAATGGAGGACAAAGTATCTATAGCGAAAATAGTGATGATACGATTAATAATAGTACTCTCACGGAAAATATTTGTCAGTATTTATTAAAACATAGGAAACTTATCCAGAATTATGGAATACTTTCTGCGACGCATTTTGCGATGAGATTAGAAAAATATCGCGCTTCATGATTTCCTAGATGTCAAATTGAAGTCAATGGCAACCACTTTTTTATTTCCATCTATAATAATAAACAAAGAAGTTGGAAAAGAAATAATAAACATGCACACGCGAATCTAGCTGCAGAGCGACTGAGTCAGATTTTACTTCGAAAAATTGTCAATAATATTTATATAGGTAAATATTTAATTGTATATTGCTTCATGTGTGGGGAGATGTATAGTATATTGATAAAGATTTTTGACAATCTTGCATTGAAAATAATATTATGTGAGTGCGGCTATAATGAGCAAACTTGTACTATGGGAGTCAAATAGTTTCAATACTCATTAATTGACACTTGTTGTATAGGATGAGAACAATTCTTGCAGTTCTTGTGCATGTATTTGCTACATAGTTATTGTAAATTTATTCAAGGCTTACGAGAGCAAAAAAACCATCAAAGCGATATGGAAATTAGCGACTTTTATGACGTCAAACGAACTTAAAGAGACAATTAAGCTACGATTTATGTTAGGTTAGTCTACGGCCTTCAATAATCTAAAGTCAACTTACTGATTGTTGCGTTAATTTAAGAACAACTGTTGTTAAGCCTAAGCTCAACTTAAGCACTACGAATTTGCTCTCTAGCCACAGCGGGAGTTACAAGATTTTTAATAAGAACACAATGTCTGGTGAAATATGTTTTATTTCACCGTATTCTACTAACTTAGCTTTACTTTGCAAAGTAAAGGTCAAGACTCTGCGAAATTGGAGCACTTATTAAATTTATTGAAAAAAGTGTTTCGGTGTATTGTAACGTTATTCAGGGTTTGATTTTAAGCAGAACTTTCTTTAATTTGTTTTAACGCAATAATTATAAGCGCTATTTAAATTAAATATCGTCTTCACTGTGTTTAATGCTTATTTTTGCGAGAGAGCGTATCTTTACAAACAAATTTATTTGTGAATATTTGTTTTTGAGTTTTAAGGGAAATACCAAGTAACAGTAGTTTAACATTGTAGTTATTGTTGCTGCGGAAAAATGTTTGATTTGAATTAATCAAATTATAGTTTATATTTACAGAACTGAAATATTCCTACCTCCTCCTACTTGATTTTTTAGACTTATTATTCAGGTATTTTGATTTCTTTAAAACTCGTGGACTAAAATTATTTTTTTTGACAAGTAATATAACAACTATCTAAATAGTGATAACTAAATATTACTAGAATATGCGTTACCTCATGAGCTGTTCGAAAGAGGTGCTTTTCTAAATGTATAATTTTAAGCAAAGCGAAAGTTGTGGTTAGCGTTTATTTTAAATTCATGTTAAAGAAATGACTAACCAAATAACGTTGACTTCAGTTTTTTGTAGTCCTAACTTGTCAAAAATCCCATTAGTCTATCTGTTTTCGATAACTCATCATATGAAATATGACCAAATGAGATCCTCCTGCCTTTTGAAGTCGGTGAAAATGATTATCCACTTTATTAAAACGTAACATTACATTAATCAAATAAGAGTAATCACGCTTGCAATTCGAACCAGCAATCATTAATTAAAAGCTGAAAGCAATAATATCGCGAAGAACGTTTCTTTATCTTAGAAATGAGAAAAGCAATTCGCTTTCTAACGAATAATATGAAATAAGCAATTTTAATTGGAAAAATACAGATAGCAACATTTAATTTAATAAGAAATTGAACAATGGAAGTTCAGGATCCGACAGTTGGACCTTGCCCAGGTTGAACATAAAAAAGAAACTCGACGTGTTCAAGGCAAATACTGCTATCGGGACGTGAAATTTTGTGAAATTGCCTGAAGCTGCGCCAATCAACTGTCCAGAGTAGACGTGACACGCACACGAGGAAAGTATGGAAAAGAGAGCAAAAAGTACGATATGGGTGCAATAAATTGTGTGTCCAAAGTCCACGTTCCACGCTTCATTGGTTCAAATCAGTCAAGATTTTTGTTACTATTTTGATATAGGTGAAATGAAAAATCGTCTAGGTTATCCCATTTTGTTCCTTTACTAACATAAGTTCAATCAAAACTTCTGTAATTAAATTTCCTTCCGATGAAAACTTATAATTAATTTTCGACTAAGTTCGAGGACATCTTAAAGTGTGGCGTTTGACAGCTTTGATTTCCTTAGTAATAAATAATTGCGATTTGTTTTGAAAACAATCGATGCGTAAAAAACAAATTAGTTGTACCTTTTGTGTTGATTGCTGCTATGAAGAGCAATGATATGAGGTAGACCATGATGTCCCTGTAAGGTTCGCGGCGATCGTTTGAATGAATGGTTAACGTTTTGCTTTTGTCGTTAGAGCTCAGTTGGGTTTATGCGAAATAACACAATCCATGTTTTGTGACAGGTCACAGACTTCAGATATCCTTTGTCTCAAGTATATTCCGCAGCTAACGCGTAGCTCCTGTCTGATGTCTTTTCATTATATTTTCGGAGTTACAGTAGTTGTATAAAGTAGTGAAGGTGAGTGTTGATGTCCGTCAGAAAGGGGCCCCTTAAACTTACGCCCGAGTCACAAGTCTCAGGATCTACTCGGGTTTTCTCTCTTTGCCACACGATGGACCCGGCACCCGCACGGTGAATCCATGGAATGCTAAGAAGATCGTCTACAATATTTTAGACTATTACCTGTACAGCGCCTATAACTTGCACAGCAACAATAATAATAGTGCTGAGAGGAAAGACCCGAAATCAAAGGAAAATATCTGGCGAATGTTTAAAGATGTCACAATTAATTATGTAATGTAACTATTATACAAGGTGTTGCAGAAAGGTGCAACAATATTTATAGTAGTTCATCTACATTCAGTTTTGAATCATATATGTGAAAATTAGACATGAAACCTCAAAATGATTTTTCCATAAAACTTAACTAAGTTATTTTATTTGATATACCCCTAATAGCCAGATCTCGGCACGGATTTTTGTACGATGTCGCGGCATCGGTGGCATGGTTGTTTGTCAGCTGTATATGCGTTAGGGTTGAAGCTGGTGATTTAGTGGGAATTTTACGTCAAACTTTGGCTCAAATTATCTCGTGCTCTACCGTTTTGAGGGGAAAGATACCTGGGATAACGAAGTCAACATCAGTGTTAGAATGGACTGTTAAAATATTGTTGGGGGTAAATCCTCCACGTTGTAGTTTAGTTATACGCAATTTGGACTTATCTCGTTTAAAATAAGCAGTAAATAAGAATTTACGCAAACAGACTAAAATAAATTCAATTATACCTAGATACTTACAACGCTACGGACGGTACTAATAATACGTTTATTTCAGGCAAATAACTTATAAAACATCAAATGTCAAAGTAGACACAGATAATTATGACAATTATATTCCAGTACCATCCATTCCACTCAAAACATATCTAACCAACGAAAGCATAGGAGTTTTAGCTAAACATTACGTATGTTCCAATGATTGAATTGAATTCCTGCTCACGTTAATGTGTCTTTTGGGGTTAGCATGCTCCATCGTAGACTTCATTCATTAGGCGAAATTGCTTTCAAGTGTAGACCATAACAGCAAAAAAAAAGTTGGAAGCGTGCCTAACGTGCTGGCGGCATACATAAATTTCCAAATACCTTATTTTATTTAAGTAAACTAAATCTGCCTTTGTGACTATTTATAGCGCAATGACTTAAAAGTAATTTCTGAATTCCCAATAACATTTCAGCTCATTAACAGTTAATCTCAAGTTGTTTTGTGTATAGTTGAATGTATATTAGAAGAACAAAGCCAATATGATATTGTTTCAACCCGTCCAATGTTTTACTAAACAAGAGTTATTTACAATTAACCTGTTAACTGAATTGATTGCCCGTGTCCGCTGCCCAGCCCGTGCTCAGAGGATTAAAAGGGCAAGACTTACTTTGGTCATTAATATCGAACAAAGGGCACAATTCGGGAAAATTGGCGACTGCTTAATTTGCGTAAGATAAAAGGAAAGGCTTAGAAAAGGTGTTTTGTACCCTGTTTTGAATTTTAATGTGACTCGCTATATACGTTTATTGAAATTTGAAAGTTCGTAGTTGTTTGTCGTTTCAAAGTTATCCTTACGTTTAACAAAACGTATTGAAGTCTGTTTGTGTTATGATCGGTGATTCTGTATATGTAGAATTCAAAAATAGAATATATGTAATTAAATAATTGTAAAAAAAATAGATGTTATTTAATCGTCATTTTTTCATACAAGACAAGATGGACTGAAACCACGATAGTCTAGCGCTAAAAAACGCTTAACCAGCGTACTTCGGAGTACAACATATTATGTCAAGTTTCATTTGGATTGAACGAGGTGTGTAATCAATGGATTGAACTAATTGTTTCAGCGTCATACGACACAGACATTCAGATAAACAAAGTGACATTAACTAAAACGAAAAATGCTGTTTTGGCATAAATACCAAAGTGTTTTCTGATTTCCATGGATTCAACTATTTTTCACTCCTTGGTGGGATTATCATTTTCATCAGAACTGTGAACGTGACATCTTAGACTGTCTCTGCAAGCGTTTTATAATAAGTATATGTCGGCGGACATAGTCTCGCCATCATCATTATTGATCGCATCCTTCTGCTGTGGGCGTAGCGGCGGGTAATGTTGGATGAAAACTCGCATATAATTTTTTTGCGAAAGAGGTAGTTCTGCGTCTTTGTAGAGGAGGTGAGGTTATATCTCATTTGTTGTACATGGACGACCTCAAACTTTTTGCACCAACACGCCAAGACTTGTTGGAGCTATTAAAAACCACGGAGGTTTTTAGTAACGCCATCAAGATGGAGTTCGGTATAGACAAGTGTGCGGTCATGCATATACAGCGAGGGAGTAAATTCAGAGAATTTACAACTTTCCGAGACTATAACTCTCAGATCTCTCTCCGAAGACGAGACCTACAAATATCTCGGTATGTCACAGTCATTGGGTATATCAGCAGATGACATTAAGAAACCGGTGAAGGAACGCTTCTTTTACCGGCTGACAAAAGTACTTAAAAGTCTTCTGTCAGGCGGTAACAAAGCGCGAGCCTTCAACGGTTGGGTAATGCCCCTGCTGATACATAATTATACTCCTTTGGCATACTGAGATGGACTCAGACTGAGCTCGACGCCCTGGACAGAAAGGTCCGTTAACTGCTCACAACTCATCCCATGCTACTCGTCTGGTATATTCCGCGGAAGTGGGGGGTCAAGGCTTTTAAATGCCAAGAACCTACACAACCGCGAGAAATGCAGTCTCATGGATTATTTTCGCAACCGCGAGTCCGGGATGCATCGCGATGTTGTGGCAGTTGACAGAAGCTTCACGCCTCTTTCATGGGCAAATGAGAACTGGCGCAAACCATTGGTGTTCAGCACTGATGATTGCAAGGAAGTGTGGAAGAGCAAGGAGCTGCATGGGCGATTCTATCGGGCCTTGACGGGACCCGATGTGTCTGCTCGCGTCGGTGAACTGGCTGCGCTTCGGGGACCTCTTTGGAGAAACCGATCGTTTTGCCTGTGCAATTGCAGACGAGGTTATCAAGACGAACAATTACCGGAAATTCATAATGAAGGACGGTACGGTCGACATTTGTCTGGCATGCCGCCGTCCAGGCGAATCTCTTCGTCATGTATTTCCAGTAGTTCGCATCTTGGTAACGGCGACTACTTGCACAGACATAACCTAGTAGCCAGGATCATCCACCAGCAACTTGCTCTTCGACACGGCCTTGTCGAATCCGAGGTGCCGTACTATAAGTACGCACCTCTACCAGTTCTCGAGAATGGTCGTGGGTTGCTCTACTGGGACCGCTCTATCATCACGGACAGGACTATTGTCGCCAATAAGCCTGATATCGTGCTGGTAGACCGGTCTCAGCGTTGGGCTGTGATCGTCGATATCACCATACCACATGACGAGAACTTCGTGAAAGCTGAGAAGGACAAGCTTAGCAAGTACCTTGACTTGGCTCACGAAGTTACCGCCATGTGGAATGTGATTCCACGATCATAGTCCCCATAGTCGTGTCGGCAAACGGCCTTATAGCGAAAAGTCTCGACCAACATCTCAAGAGACTTTCGCTAGTTGGTTGGATTAAGGATCAGATGCAGAAGGCGGTCATCCTCGACACAGCGCGCATCGTCAGGAGGTTCCTCAGTCTGCAGCCCTAACCACCGGTAGCTTGGGCCCTGCCCCGCTGCTGGCGGCACCCTAATTTTTAAGTTTTTTATAATGTTTATATTTTTTATTTGTTTTGTAAAAAACTTGGAAACTAAAAAAGGAAATAAATGAGTGAATAATAATAAGATGGGTCAGATGCAGAAGGCGGCCATCCTTGACACAGAGCGCATCGTCAGGAGGTTCCTCAGTCTGCAGCCCTAACCACCGGTAGCTTGGCCCTGCCTCGCTGCTGGCAGCAAACTAGGTTTAGGGTTTGTATAATGTTTTTATGTTATTTTATATAAATAATGTAAAAATGTAGACTTAAGCAAAATAAAGAGATACGTGAATAATAATAATAATAAAAGCCTTTATTCTCTGACCATCCACCAACCCGCACTGGGCCAGCGTGGTGGATTACGGCCTTAACTCTCTCCTTGCGAGCGAAGGCCCCGAGTTCCAGCAGTGGGAACATTTCGTGGGCTGTTGATGATGATTCTCTGACCATAACAATACATAGATATAAATATTTAACTAAGAGTCTGTATAAACTAGATTGTAATAGAAAATATAATGGTAAAAATATTGTAAACAAGTTTCAAAAAACTACAGTTCAGCAACCCCTTCTATTATAGGTCAGGTTGTCTTTCGACATAGGCCTCTCCTAATATCTTCCACTCGTCCCTGTCCCGAGTTAGTCTTCTCCATCCTTTGGGTAGGTCGTCCTCCCATCTTTTTATTGGTCTTCCTTTTTGTCTTTTGTCAGTCCTAGAATACCAGTTGATTATGTCCTTAGTCCACTTTTCTTTGTTTGTTCTCATAGTGTGACCAGTCCAAATTGATATGTACAGAATATCAAATAATTGTAAACAAATGTTTTTTACTGATTAGTTTACTGGTTTTCCAGTAAATCTTCAGAGATTTTATCATATTGAGACACTACGTGTACCAAAGGTGGTTACTATCATTTGTCGAATGAGATCCATGTCGAATGAGTGCTAACAAAACAACATTTCTGATGGTTTTAGTGTTGTTATTAACATGTAGAAGCAAATTAGAAGTTATTTGCTCATTGCGGTATAAATACATCATTGTTATTTGACCCCAAAATTTGAACTTGTGTAAAAGATTGAATTAACTCAAAGTAAGTACATATATTCTTACAATATTGTTAGGTATGTGTAATACCTCATACCATAACAGCGTTCAACTAAGGAGTTGAATTGTGTTGAACACACAATTTATTTTATTTTGAGAAAAATCTATAAATATGAGTAGGTACACTATAAAATTGTGTTTTTAAGGAACAACAATGTTATAATGGGTGTTTCCATGTATCATAATTACTTACGATACTTATAAGTATATTGTCAGCTAACTTGCTCTCAGAGTACATGCTTGGCTTTAGGTACCTATTGTGTAGTAATTTCGATTAAATTATAATAGTATTTTTTAGCGTTTGTTAGAATTACTTGTTTTTAGTAATTAAAATCTAAGGAACACTGACGCACAACAAAATACGTTTGAGAATGATTTTAAGGAATCTCTACATATATTTGACTGGCCTCGTGGCTTAGTGGGTAGTAACTCTGCCTGCAAAGCCGCGGGTTCGATTCCCACCCATTGCAAAAATTTGTGTGATGAATCCATATATTTGCACTGTGTCTGGGTATTTCTATGTAAAATAAGTATGTATTTACAACTATATAAGTATTATACCAGCTATCTGGCCGCCATATTACAAGCTTTGCTTAGTTTGGGGTCAGATGTGTTGTGTGTGAATTGTCAACCAAAAAAAAAAAATGTATTTTTACATTGTCAAAGATGGATGCAAAAATCTGTCAAAGATGATTTTACGTTACACCGCATGTGGTTTTTTTTAGACAAACATACATATTATCTCGAAGTGTTGGATCAGGTTTCGGTTTGTTGTAACAACCCCCCTTTCTAAAATATATCATTTATTTAATTTATTTTATACATCTTATCCTGGTTCATGGCGTTAAATTGTAACGACCCCCCCCCCCTTTTTAATGATTTAAACTTATTTATTAATTTTATTTTTATTTAGTTGATTTATTTTATTAATTTTAAACTCTGCTCTACCTAAACATTTTTTGATACTTTTTATTGGAGGTAAATAACGTTACACCTATACTCCTTTAACATCTTGTATTATTATGTTTAAGTGAGAATGAACCTAATCTACCTAAAGAGGTGCAGATATGTATGTATGGATTTAAACAAGTAGAGAGAGAGTTAAGAACTGAAGTTCTTTTATATCTATTTAGTATATATTTTGGCCTTGATCATCTAGTAGTAGGACTCTACGTATGTGAACCGTATGTTGTAACTCAGACAAATTTGAGATGAATCCTTGATCTAATACTAACAATAAAAGTTTAACCTACCTAAGATTTTACCTGATTTTTAATGAACCTAAGAATTCTAGTTTGATAAATATTCGAATAAGTATTAGCTTTGTCTGACGCAGTAATGATTTCTAGAGATGTCTTAGTTAAATTTATGTAAGGATTCTCGCCAGCATCATCAGATCTAGGTTTCATTAGCTTACAACGTAATAGTATAGTTAGATTTCTAAGATAGTAATAGAGCAGAGATTGTCATTGAAACTAAGTAATAGTAATGTATTATTGTTATGTAACGCCAGCATTATCAGATCATGGTTTCATTAGCTTATAACGTAATAGTATGGTTAGATTCCTAAGATAGCAAGAGAGATAGAACTTGTCATTGAAACTATGTAATAGTAATGTATTATCGTTATGTAACAAGTTAGAGATTATGATTTGTACATGGTGTCATGGTCTTATATTATGTATTATTATATATATTATGCTATTGATAGTAGATATGGAAGATAAATAGAATATTTCTGTATATTACTGATCGGATCAGTGTATTATTACTTATTTAACTTAACAATATTTTGGTTTTGTGGTAAAAAGAAGGCCCCTGATCCAAATCGCCTTTCTGTGATCGCTGGTATTCCCACAAAAGACAAGAATCCAGCGTCTCCCACAGATTTGCAAGCTCGCGGCTTGCCGAGTTTACTCCCTAACAAATTTTGTAGTTATGCCAAATTAAGCTATCCAAGGGAATTGGAGGGATTATGCAGGGGAGGGATGAGTTTACATACCTATTGTATGTCTTTGTCTTGTATGTTATTGTAAGCTGTTGAAATCCCATAGAACTTTACTGTACCGATCGACAGCAAAGGAATGTGATTTCGGGAATAAACAAAAATGTGTTTACTAGTTTTTCAAGAACTTATCAAATTGTTAGATAAGCTTTAAAGGTTAAGTTTCCAATGTAACTTTGATAATCTAGCTTCTACCGAGCTCTTTAATTTGATGTACTTATGTCAGTCCTTCCTCTGTACAAGCAGAAAGGAACTAACTAGGGTTCAACCGACCCAATCAGATAATTTAATGACATATCTTATAACGTCTTCGACCCCATTTCAGCTAGGCTTCCGACTGCATGACACGTGCATGACTTTAAAAGAATGTCCAAAAATTAGCAGACTTCTGCAAAGGTTGAGTAACATATAACTTTACAAGTTACACTGAAAATCCAAACTCAGTAAAGTCCACCGAACAACATTATGTATAAAACTGCTTGATCAACTTGTGAAAGTACATAGTTGTGTTGTAAATAATGAAACAATATATAGGTTTGTAAATAAATACCTAGATGATAGAATACTAGATAATTCTCAAAATATTAATGTAATCTTTGTAAGTATTAGTATACATTATGTATCAAACTGTTTGATTGAATTTGTAAGTGTGTTTGTTAACCTGTAAATAAGGTTTTATGTCATAGATATGTTGCAAATAATGAAACAATATATAGGTCTGTAAATAAATACCTAGGAAATTGATTATTAGATAGTCTTGCAAGATTTTAATGTAATCTTGTAAATATTGGTATACATTATGTAATAACTGATGGATTGAATTTATAAAGGTATTTATTAACCTGTAAGTAAGGTTTTATACCATCGTTGTGATGTAAATAATGAAACAATATATAGGTCTGTAAATAAATACCTAGGAAATTGTTTATTAGACAGTCTTGCAAGATTTTAATGTAATCTTGTAAATATAGGTATACACTGTGTAATAACTGCTGGATTGAATTTATAAAGGTATTTGTTAACCTGTAGGTAGGTTTTAAACCATAGTTGTGATGTAAATAGATCTGTAAATAATACCTAGATGATTGATTATTAGATGTCTTGCAATATTTTAATGTAATGTTGTAAATATTGGTATACATTATGTAATAAACTGCTGGATTGAATTTAAGATTTTAATGTAATCTTGTAAATATTGGTATACATTATGTAATAAACTGCTGGATTGAATTTATAAAGGTATTTGTTAACCTGTAAGTAGGTTTCATACCATAGTTGTGATGTAAATAATGATACAATATATAGGTCTGTAAATAAATACTTAGGAGATTGTTTATTAAATAGTCTTTAAGATTATAAAGTAATTTTGTAAATATTAGTATTCATGGAACTCTGTAAACACCTGAAATAGTTTTGTACGTCGCAATTCTCTCAATTTGAGCATAGAACTTGTCTATTTAGGAATTTAGTTTTAAAAGTTGTAAATATATTGTGCAAATGAAAGCTGTTATAACACTCAAGTAAAGAATTTAGAAATAACCGTTTATGTTATTCTGCAACTCCTTGCTCGTTCACAATCCAATTATTGAGTTGAAATCACTTAATTCACAAAACACATACACTCACTCGTTTAATAACCACTTAGTTGAAAATCTCTTAAATTCACAAAACAAATACACAGCACACACTCGCGAAATTCCGGGACGCGGACTACGGTACAAAACGGTGGGAACCTACCCGACTATATCCGATCACTGACTCTCCGTTAACTGCCCGGTCACTCACTATCCCGATTTCTGACTCTCGTTGACCATCCTTGGCCGCCCGATTGCTTACTGACTGTCTGTCCGATCGATCACTCACTATCGTTGACTATATCCGATCACTGACTCTCCGTTAACTGCCCGGTCACTCACTATCCCGATTTCTGACTCTCATTGACCATCGTTGGCCGCCCGATCGCTCACTGACTGTCTGTCCGATCGATCACTCACTATCGTTGACTATATCCGATCACTGACTCTCCGTTAACTGCCCGGTCACTCACTATCCCGATTTCTGACTCTCATTGACCATCGTTGGCCGCCCGATCGCTCACTGACTGTCCAAACTCCCCCGCGTTTTCCCCTTTTATGCATTTGAAATGTCGCGCCAATTAAGCCCCGCCCCTTATTTGCTAACCTTGCTAAGTGTCCCAGGAAGATTAGCGTGCTTTATTTGACTACCAACACACAAATAAACCCCGATGGTGGCGCCACTACTAGATCAACATGAATAGTTATTAATAACGGAAAGGATATTTTAGTCCACATTTTTGGCCACATTAAATTTTAAGTTTGTACTCAAATTTTTGAAATTCATCAATCAATGTCATTCGTGACGCGATCTCTGACACGCGCGGAACAAAATATTTTTCATTATTTACAATCCAATATAATGTGTGCAAATACTCCATATTTCTTGTGTATTTCGCCTAATAGGTTTCCGCAAAGATCATTATGTGAATGTGATATGGACAAACTATTCGAAAACATGGATTTTATACAAAATCATCGAAGCAACAGTTCCGAACCGCCAATGATATTAAATGGTGAGTTTCTATGTTTGTAATCGTTTATCTTGTTGGTTTTCTCCAGAAATTATGAGTATTAAATAGTGTTGTGTGTAAATAAGTGTTCGGAGCTAGAAAATATGATAATCATGTACCTAAACGAAGCTACGCAGTATTTTAACTATGTAATATTGGTTGTTTGTCCATCCAAACATGTTTTAAATGCATTTACTTTGTACAAAACAATTATTAATGCCTGTTTCCAGACTTCAAATAGTAATATCTCTAGAATTTCAATCTAAGATCATTTGCATGATGCTATTAGACTCAATTAGCCCCAAACTTGACAAATGGAAATATATCTAGAGTTTTCTTCTAAGATCAACTATAATTGCATAAGTTAACAAGTATTTGTTTCTCTGATTTATACTTGATTAAGAGGTCTCAATTACAGCTATTGTGTTAACCACTACAGTTTTCCTAGACTAGGGTAGGATCCCAACAATATCCAATTCTTGATCTAGAAATGTACCTATGTTGTACCTATGTATCAAACAGATCCACTGGAACTCCATCTGAAACTCACACAATATAGACATCTGAAATAACAAGATAACAAGTAATTTTCCAAGGCATGCATTCCATAATATAAACAGCAGTGGGTGATTAGACTCTCTAGTTCTGTGGGAAGAATAATTCATGAAATTATAATATAACAGTAACAATAAATATTCTCAATCTAGTAAATTATATGATGATAATTGAGAAACACTACTTTCCTAGAAATCTCTCTATGTATTCACAAGCAGTGAGAGATCATAAATGTATTTAGTTCTGAGGGAACAATTCATATAAAATAGTAACAATAAATGTCCTCAATCTGATAATTGAGATGTAAAACTACTTGTCTAGAAATCTCTCTATGTGTTCTTATTACACAAGCAGTGAGAGATCATAAATGTATTTAGTTCTGAGAGAACAATTTATATTATAAAAAATAGTAACAATAAATAATGTTATCAATCGAGTAATTATAAAAGTCACCAATTACATCTCTTTTAAACTATTAATGAACTCCAGCTGTTCTCTTAACAGTGTTAACTATAACTAATCTGCCTTTTCCTTGGTCTAGAACTGTTATGTTCTATAATAAATTTAACTTTGTTGTCTTGTATCTTTTTTCTCAGACTACTACTGATGCTCTATGAAGAAATCAAATGATGGCCTCTGGACTCTGCATTTACTTCAAGAATGGAAAATTATCTAGTGGAATTCTCACCTGAAGCTTACATATAAGTACTCTTAATTATGATGTAAGATGTAATCTTCTAAGGTATGTTCTCTATTTATGGTCTCCATCGAGTAAACCATTTGAAGACTTATTCAACACAACGACTCCATTTCAATTCAATAAATTTGAAGAAATAACTCATTTTAATGCCTGTTACCGGTGTAATAAGCAATAGTGATTCACTTAATTAATAAATACATAGTATCATGGAAGTATTTGAAGATTGTTAACGGTTAGCTCCGCTGAACCGTTACACCGACCCCAAAAAAATTATGTAGATTAAAATTTTAATATAATAAATATACATATATACATATATGTATATATATATAAAATTTTGTAAGCGGAGTAATTTTTTTTCTAAAATTTAAGTAAAGATTCAAATATTTCTATTCTATTGTGCATTAAATCTGTCAAAATTCAATTTCCAACAATAATGGAATGTGTTAAAGTGAAATGTTTCCCTAGTACAATAAGAAAATGTGGTTTTATACCAACTAGAAACAAACATCCTGGAGTACCGGACTTTAAGTTCGTTGATCAATCATCATAAAGTAACACATTCATCGTACAGGTCCAACTTTTATTTGTCGAAACGCGGTTTGTGAGGCCGCGTCAATCTAATATTGCTTGTGAGTCTTCTGCAGTCAAATTAATTGTTATATTTAAAAACAGTAGATCTCACAATTTCTCCCAAGTAAAAGATGAATCTATCGTAGTCAGAGACGTATTACCGTATGTTTCATAACCACCACAAAAAATCAAATGCTCCAATAAGCCTGTTTAAATTTGGAGAATGTAGAGTGTAAACTTTAGAATTGGCTGCATGTAGAGTAAATAATTTCCCAAAGTCGATTTAAAAAATCGAAATCCCGCTGCGATCAGCATTCTAACCTAACACCTGATTTCTTCGGGAATTTATTTTGTATAAGTGTTTTGTTGACCCTTAAATCCTGACAGATATGTCTGATATCGAAGCAGTGTTAACGCCCCAAGCCCCTTTATTTTTTTTTCTATTTTTTTTTTCATTCTTCCTTCGCATTCCCTCCATACATTGAAACACCCGTGACTTGATTCGGAAACACTCTCACAGATATGAGACAATAGAAAGTTTGCACATTTATTATTATTCCTAAGATTGTATACATATAAATATAATTACATATAAAACTGCGCTTCTATTCGTCCCCATTAAAATGAAATGTATAACCTGTTTTACCAGTTTCTAACTAATAAATGAAACTACTTTACCATTTCCAAAATAACCTTTATTGTTAATACCTTTTACCGAATACCTTTTCAAAACCTTTACCATACCAGACCTGTACCTCTGTTACCTCCATTTTTTTTTATTATTTTTTTTGAAACTACTTGGTTTGGTGAAATGAAACAACTACGATTCTTTTTATAGTTCTTTATAACGTCGTTAAAGTGCACAATGATCATTAAGAAAACTTGTTTGTATATTTTTTTTTTATTTTATTTAATATATTTCCCAAAACCAATCATAACAGGAATTTCAAAAGCTATTTAATTCAATAATATAATGTAAAAAAAAGATATTTGTTTGTTAGAAAACTTAATAAAAGAGAATCAATTAGATTTCTAAAACATAACTGCTACCATTATTAAAACCAAAGTAATATATGAACATATCAGGTTGTTGTATCTCCATCACTAATACCGTTTTATTTCCAATGGTTCACCATTCATTCTATTATTTTAACGACTTATTATTTTCTCATTTTCTGGAAGATTCTAAACAAGTCTAAACTGAAAATAGAAATCTGTTAATCACAAATTCTTTAAAATATCATAATACTTCATAATCCCTAGAACAGAAAGAAACTTATAATATATTGTAGATACCTATTGTTGTGACACCATGTACAAATTCTAAGAAATTTAAACCGTAGAAATATTATTTCACGTTCTATTCCATTCACTAGTTCTGTCTTGCACTTGTCATTAATATCAGATATTAGTATTCTAAGGAAATTAAGAATTAATTTATGTCATTAAATTTAAGTATCTGTCTAGTCCTATCGATTTCTCTAATATTCAATAATATGCCTATTTTAATGTGTTTTTTTTTCCAAAATCCAAAAAAAAACTGTTAAAGAATTATACAATCTGAACCCTAAACAATAAATATTTAAGGCTTTATTTATGACTTTTATCTATTATAGTTATACCCAATATGTCTATAAATTATCTCTTAACTCAGTATATGAGATTAGTGTTTTGCCCCTACTTTGCCCGTAATACATAATACATAGCCTACAGCAATCAGTGTTCACGTACTTATTTACCAGTGAAAGAATTTTACAAATCGGTTCAGTGGTTTCCGAAATAATGGCAAATAAATTGTAAACAAATCGCAAAATTATTAGTATAGATTGGTATGTACTATATTATAAGGTTATACATACGTATGATAAAGATGTAGCAATGACATTTCGTTGATTTTCGCAAATCCTGGTTTTGATCGTAAAATGTTACGTCAAAATTTTAAGTTAAGCTTTCATAGCGTGTGTTAAGAGCGTACAACGCCATCTAGTTTCTATTTTCATAATTAGAACTGCATCAATTTGAATTTGATTTCTGTTTCCTAGCTTTTGTATTCCAAATTAAAATCTAAAGCTTTATGAACAGTGATAAATTCGAAATCACATACTTTAATTATTTTGTACATGGTAGAAATAAAGATTATTTTGATTTCCTGACCTATGTATTTGTATTTTAGCAGGAACTACGAACCCAAAGTTGATTGTTTCTTTAAAGTCATGAATGCTCTTATTAATTTTTGCTTTTAATTGTAAGCCTCTGATGGCATAGTGAATTTTTGCTAAATGGTTAATATTCTGAGAATTCTTTTTAAAACTTACAAATACTGAAATAATTCGAATAAACATACCATTTTAATTATTTTATTTGTATTCAGTTTTGAATTGACACAAAGAACTATTGATTCTGTCACTGACATCTCAATTTCCTGTAATTTTTTTTTTTTTTCCAATTTTACACTTTATGCTGGTATTGCCACATTATCAACTATAACCTCTTTTAGCAAAATTTTAATTCGAAATTGTAATTCAAAGCTACGCGTTCTTTCTACTACAAGTAAAAGTGTATGAAAGATTTGAATAATTGACTTATTACAATTTCTTAAAATTATGTCAAATTATTATATGTTTAATCCCCGTGTCTATATGAGAGATATATTATGTTATGTTTTAGTAGATATAGTAATTATGCATATGTGTAATTGTGTTTGTTTTAGTGAAATTAATTGTGTCGTAATGATTCTATATAAGTTAACCAGTTTTAGATTAAGAATGTCTATCTTTCTTGTTTGTAACGTGCTTATTTTACTAATAATGTTGTTTTACTTTGTACGATTTTACATTTAATGTTATGTATGTGATGAAAACTATTTACATAATTATGTATCTATTCTATTCTTTTTATGTAATAACATATTCATTCACAGAAAATAGCACTTATTTTTGAAAACTTTTGAAAATTCGTCAGAGTAGATAATTTTAAAAATCAATTACTGGTATCATCGATTCCTTACGTCACTAGCAAATAGAAGATTTATTTTTCTCACCGGTTCGAAATTTGAAATGCGTATTCTAAATTTACTTATTTTACAGTGTTTTACTTATTTACTTTTTTAAAAACCTGCAATAATTAATAGAAAATAGAAGTTGTGTGTGTTTACGTCACCTTAAATTTCCATGTCGATGTTTTCGTAAACAATTCAAATTACAAGAATAAAAGTGATAACGGCTGCTTGTATGCATGCCTTGTGGCGAATTACAACGAAATTCTAATTAAGATGACAACGTAATTATCTAAAAAGGTAAGCCAATACATTGTATTACACTATCCTATGCTTAACAGTTTGATGATAACCTAAATTTACAGCCCGAAGTAATTATTGTTTCGTATTCAGTCAGCCATTTTGTGATCATGTATTAAATATCGTTCGATTTATTTGTTCGACAATCGTTCGCCTGCCAGTTCTGCATTCTATTCCAATAAATTCTAACAAGACGTTGATATATATTATAATTTGACTAATGACTCGACGACGATTGGATCGTTTAGGATGTTACGAGGTTTCAGCTCTTGTAAAGTGAAGTAACCCTTGTAATAGTATATAACAATTATTCTAAATGTAAATATTAATCTTACAGATTTTGCTATATTAACGAATGCACTACTCTGGAGACAAACCGTGGATAAACTTAAACCAAGGAACTCGCCAAGAAATGATTACCTAGTCAGCTTAAAGTGAGATACTAACCTGCCAGCTTGCTGACTGAGCCGAGCTGTCACAAAAGTAAGTGATTCTATTCAAGGTAACTAAACTCATATTGATTTTGTTGAGACTTTTCTAAAAATGGGCTACTATTTACAGTGATAGTATCTACTACTATAAATCACTTGACCTACAATGTGACCTTTCTAAATCTAATTCACTATCTCATATCATTCATATCTTTTGTTTCCCATGGCTAATTATGGATTAATTATCTAATCTGTTACGGTCACCGTTGTAAACTTGGTTAAACTAATATTTGTGTTTATCACCATGTGTAATATGTTCATATATATTGCAAAGTGAACACAATCACAATAATGTGTATTACCAACTTATACTGAAGTTAATTTTGCCTCTCCACTGTCAAACTGTCCTGACGTTTAAGTTAGTTTATAATATTCTACAACGGCTAAAATAAGTTGACAATAGGTTGAATAGTAGGTACTATAGTGTATCTGAGTATGTATGTATGTCAAAATAGATAGGTATGTATTGTTGTTGGTTAATTTATGTATAATTTATCACAACATTGGATGTACTTGAACTAATATAAATTTAAGTTTATTTGTACATAAAATGTAAGCGAGTATTTGTTTACAATTGAACAGTAATGAGTATAAGTGATAGACCCTAATTTGAAAGGTTCATAGGCTACCATGTATTCCAGAGACTTGTAAATTATGAGTATGTTAACCATAGCCATGTTTACTATAGTCTGTAAATATTAATTAAATTGAACCTATTATCAAGTAAAATGTAGGAAAATTCTTATTTTATAACTGTATATAATTAAATTCCTATTATTTTCAGAGTATGCGAGCTACATCATGATGGAAATGAAAAGCCAGAGATACAACAGTGGTTGTTCCTGCCTGTTCCTAGATTTATGTCAACCTTGTTCTATCATCAAGATAACGGTAATTAAAAAATCTTATTCTCATATCTAAATTTAACAATACATAAATCTGGTTATAAACAATGCGCTTGCCTATAATAGTGTCATACAGCTATGAAGAGTCAAGTTTGTTACCTAGCACTGCACTACACTTGTCACCTGCGACAGGTATTTCTATTCACTGAAAACATTGCCCTATCATCTGAAAATTGTATGTTTTCATTTACTACTTTGTAGTAGAATAACTGGCAAAGGTGTGATACTCCACTAAGATAACTCTGCATTGTATCGTAACAGTACTAGTGATTGTACTACCATTCTGTAAGAATACATTGTGGTTTATTTATGATGTAATGTTTGAGAGTGTGTGTTATAACTTATGTGCTATGAACTAATTCCAAACTTTTACTATGTCTATGCTCACTGTAGCTGGCAGTTTGATTTTCCTAATGGCTGAGTTGTTAAAAGTTTGCCTATGAGTTTAAGATTATGGGTTCTGTTCCCATGCATGACAATTATTATGAATTTATTTATTTGAGTAATTGCTTGTTCTGAGACAGTTTAATTGACCTAATGGCACAGCTAATAATGAGCTTGTTCATGAATCCTAGATTGTGAGTTTGATTCCCATGCATGACAATCATTATGAGATTATTTATTTGAGTAATTGCTTGGTCTAAAACAGTTTAATTGACCTAATGGCACAGCTGATAATAAGTTTGCTCATGAATCCTAAATTGTGAGTTTGATTCCCGTGCATGACAATGAATTTATTTTTTCGAATAATTGCTTGATCTAATACAGTTTAATTAACCTAATGGCACAGCTGTTAACAAGTTTGCTTATGAATCTTAGATTAAGAGTTTGATTCCCATGCATGACAATTTTTATGAATTTATTTATTCGAATAATTGTTTGGTCTAAGATAGTTTCATTGACCTAATGGCACAGTTGATAATAAGTTTGCTCAAGAATCCTATATTGTGAGTTTGATTCCCGTAAAGGACAAACATTATGAATTTATTTTAAATAACTTTTAGAGTAGCATCTTACCTCCTAATGTTGAAACCAATTAATGATAATAACTCAAACTATAATTCTAATATGGCATGACCATTGAATCTACCTATGTCAGATAATAACTCTAATATGGCATGACTATTGAATCTACACAGTTCATTTTTTTTTTTTTTTTCACTATTGAATCTCATTGTAAATCAGTAACTAATCCTTAATTTCACGCATTTTTCAGATATGGACAACAAGCAACAGATGGACATCGTGCAATCTCCAGACAGAATCTCAAACATGAAGACAGAATTTACTATAATTTAAACTAATGTAGTTTTAAGTTTCCTGTATATCAGTTAGCATAATTCCTACATGACAACTTGATTTCAGTCAAGAAAGTATAGTATAAATTGAGCTTAGTTTAAAAAGATGTTTCTAATTGACAGTTTTAAGTTTATTATTTTTAAAGCTAGATAGGCGTCTTCAAACTAATCACAATTAACGACCCCGTATTTCTAATTTTCTTATTCTATAACGTAAACTCTTCTAAACCAACGACCCCCAGACTTTACTTTACTTAGACAATGATTCATCCCAAATCTTATTCGATCCTTTTTTCACGCCAACAAATTGTCCATTGACATGGACATCGTGACTTATATACCTACATAAAAATTAGTAGTTAAAAGCTAAAATCTAAGGTTCGATTTTAATCCTGGTCACGGCACCAAATTGTAACAACCCCCCTTTCTAAAATATATCATTTATTTAATTTATTTTATACATCTTATCCTGGTTCATGGCGTTAAATTGTAACGACCCCCCCCCCTTTTTAATGATTTAAACTTATTTATTAATTTTATTTTTTATTTAGTTGATTATTTTTATTAATTTTAAACTCTGCTCTACCTAAACATTTTTTGATACTTTTTATTGGAGGTAAATAACGTTACACCTATACTCCTTTAACATCTTGTATTATTATGTTTAAGTGAGAATGAACCTAATCTACCTAAAGAGGTGCAGATATGTATGTATGGATTTAAACAAGTAGAGAGAGAGAGTTAAGAACTGAAGTTCTTTTATATCTATTTAGTATATATTTTGGCCTTGATCATCTAGTAGTAGGACTCTACGTATGTGAACCGTATGTTGTAACTCAGACAAATTTGAGATGAATCCTTGATCTAATACTAACAATAAAAGTTTAACCTACCTAAGATTTTACCTGATTTTTAATGAACCTAAGAATTCTAGTTTGATAAATATTCGAATAAGTATTAGCTTTGTCTGACGCAGTAATGATTTCTAGAGATGTCTTAGTTAAATTTATGTAAGGATTCTCGCCAGCATCATCAGATCTAGGTTTCATTAGCTTACAACGTAATAGTATAGTTAGATTTCTAAGATAGTAATAGAGCAGAGATTGTCATTGAAACTAAGTAATAGTAATGTATTATTGTTATGTAACGCCAGCATTATCAGATCATGGTTTCATTAGCTTATAACGTAATAGTATGGTTAGATTCCTAAGATAGCAAGAGAGATAGAACTTGTCATTGAAACTATGTAATAGTAATGTATTATCGTTATGTAACAAGTTAGAGATTATGATTTGTACATGGTGTCATGGTCTTATATTATGTATTATTATATATATTATGCTATTGATAGTAGATATGGAAGATAAATAGAATATTTCTGTATATTACTGATCGGATCAGTGTATTATTACTTATTTAACTTAACAATATTTTGGTTTTTGTGGTAAAAAGGAGGCCCCTGAACCAAATCGCCTTTCCTTGATCGCTGGCTACCCACAAAAGACAAGAATCCAGCGTCTCCCACAGATTTGCAAGCTCGCGGCTTGAGTTTACTCCCTAACAAATTTTGTAGTTATGCCAAATTAAGCTATCCAAGGGAATTGGAGGGATTATGCAGGGAGGGATGAGTTTACATACCTATTGTATGTCTTTGTCTTGTATGTTATTGTAAGCTGTTGAAATCCCATAGAACTTTACTGTACCGATCGACAGCAAAGGAATGTGATTTCGGGAATAAACAAAAATGTGTTTACTAGTTTTTCAAGAACTTATCAAATTGTTAGATAAGCTTTAAAGGTTAAGTTTCCAATGTAACTTTGATAATCTAGCTTCTACCGAGCTCTTTAATTTGATGTACTTATGTCAGTCCTTCCTCTGTACAAGCAGAAAGGAACTAACTAGGGTTCAACCGACCCAATCAGATAATTTAATGACATATCTTATAACGTCTTCGACCCCATTTCAGCTAGGCTTCCGACTGCATGACACGTGCATGACTTTAAAAGAATGTCCAAAATTAGCAGACTTCTGCAAAGGTTGAGTAACATATAACTTTACAAGTTACACTGAAAATCCAAACTCAGTAAAGTCCACCGAACAACATTATGTATAAAACTGCTTGATCAACTTGTGAAAGTACATAGTTGTGTTGTAAATAATGAAACAATATATAGGTTTGTAAATAAATACCTAGATGATAGAATACTAGATAATTCTCAAAATATTAATGTAATCTTTGTAAGTATTAGTATACATTATGTATCAAACTGTTTGATTGAATTTGTAAGTGTGTTTGTTAACCTGTAAATAAGGTTTTATGTCATAGATATGTTGCAAATAATGAAACAATATATAGGTCTGTAAATAAATACCTAGGAAATTGATTATTAGATAGTCTTGCAAGATTTTAATGTAATCTTGTAAATATTGGTATACATTATGTAATAACTGATGGATTGAATTTATAAAGGTATTTATTAACCTGTAAGTAAGGTTTTATACCATCGTTGTGATGTAAATAATGAAACAATATATAGGTCTGTAAATAAATACCTAGGAAATTGTTTATTAGACAGTCTTGCAAGATTTTAATGTAATCTTGTAAATATAGGTATACACTGTGTAATAACTGCTGGATTGAATTTATAAAGGTATTTGTTAACCTGTAGGTAGGTTTTAAACCATAGTTGTGATGTAAATAGATCTGTAAATAATACCTAGATGATTGATTATTAGATGTCTTGCAATATTTTAATGTAATGTTGTAAATATTGGTATACATTATGTAATAAACTGCTGGATTGAATTTAAGATTTTAATGTAATCTTGTAAATATTGGTATACATTATGTAATAAACTGCTGGATTGAATTTATAAAGGTATTTGTTAACCTGTAAGTAGGTTTCATACCATAGTTGTGATGTAAATAATGATACAATATATAGGTCTGTAAATAAATACTTAGGAGATTGTTTATTAAATAGTCTTTAAGATTATAAAGTAATTTTGTAAATATTAGTATTCATGGAACTCTGTAAACACCTGAAATAGTTTTGTACGTCGCAATTCTCTCAATTTGAGCATAGAACTTGTCTATTTAGGAATTTAGTTTTAAAAGTTGTAAATATATTGTGCAAATGAAAGCTGTTATAACACTCAAATAAAGAATTTAGAACTAACCGTTTATGTTATTCTGCAACTCCTTGCTCGTTCACAATCCAATTATTGAGTTGAAATCACTTAATTCACAAAACACATACACTCACTCGTTTAATAACCACTTAGTTGAAAATCTCTTAAATTCACAAAACAAATACACAGCACACACTCGCGAAATTCCGGGACGCGGACTACGGTACAAAACGGTGGGAACCTACCCGACTATATCCGATCACTGACTCTCCGTTAACTGCCCGGTCACTCACTATCCCGATTTCTGACTCTCGTTGACCATCCTTGGCCGCCCGATTGCTTACTGACTGTCTGTCCGATCGATCACTCACTATCGTTGACTATATCCGATCACTGACTCTCCGTTAACTGCCCGGTCACTCACTATCCCGATTTCTGACTCTCATTGACCATCGTTGGCCGCCCGATCGCTCACTGACTGTCTGTCCGATCGATCACTCACTATCGTTGACTATATCCGATCACTGACTCTCCGTTAACTGCCCGGTCACTCACTATCCCGATTTCTGACTCTCATTGACCATCGTTGGCCGCCCGATCGCTCACTGACTGTCCAAACTCCCCGCGTTTTCCCTTTTATGCATTTGAAATGTCGCGCCAATTAAGCCCGCCCCTTATTTGCTAACCTTGCTAAGTGTCCCAGGAAGATTAGCGTGCTTTATTTGACTACCAACACACAAATAAACCCCGATGGTGGCGCCACTACTAGATCAACATGAATAGTTATTAATAACGGAAAGGATATTTTAGTCCACATTTTTGGCCACATTAAATTTTAAGTTTGTACTCAAATTTTGAAATTCATCAATCAATGTCATTCGTGACGCGATCTCTGACACGCGCGGAACAAAATATTTTCATTATTTACAATCCAATATAATGTGTGCAAATACTCCATATTTCTTGTGTATTTCGCCTAATAGGTTTCCGCAAAGATCATTATGTGAATGTGATATGGACAAACTATTCGAAAACATGGATTTTATACAAAATCATCGAAGCAACAGTTCCGAACCGCCAATGATATTAAATGGTGAGTTTCTATGTTTGTAATCGTTTATCTTGTTGGTTTTCTCCAGAAATTATGAGTATTAAATAGTGTTGTGTGTAAATAAGTGTTCGGAGCTAGAAAAATATGATAATCATGTACCTAAACGAAGCTACGCAGTATTTTAACTATGTAATATTGGTTGTTTGTCCATCCAAACATGTTTTAAATGCATTTACTTTGTACAAAACAATTATTAATGCCTGTTTCCAGACTTCAAATAGTAATATCTCTAGAATTTCAATCTAAGATCATTTGCATGATGCTATTAGACTCAATTAGCCCCAAACTTGACAAATGGAAATATATCTAGAGTTTTCTTCTAAGATCAACTATAATTGCATAAGTTAACAAGTATTTGTTTCTCTGATTTATACTTGATTAAGAGGTCTCAATTACAGCTATTGTGTTAACCACTACAGTTTTCCTAGACTAGGGTAGGATCCCAACAATATCCAATTCTTGATCTAGATATGTACCTATGTTGTACCTATGTATCAAACAGATCCACTGGAACTCCATCTGAAACTCACACAATATAGACATCTGAAATAACAAGATAACAAGTAATTTTCAAGGCATGCATTCCATAATATAAACAGCAGTGGGTGATTAGACTCTCTAGTTCTGTGGGAAGAATAATTCATGAAATTATAATATAACAGTAACAATAAATATTCTCAATCTAGTAAATTATATGATGATAATTGAGAAACACTACTTTCCTAGAAATCTCTCTATGTATTCACAAGCAGTGAGAGATCATAAATGTATTTAGTTCTGAGGGAACAATTCATATAAAATAGTAACAATAAATGTCCTCAATCTGATAATTGAGATGTAAAACTACTTGTCTAGAAATCTCTCTATGTGTTCTTATTACACAAGCAGTGAGAGATCATAAATGTATTTAGTTCTGAGAGAACAATTTATATTATAAAAATAGTAACAATAAATAATGTTATCAATCGAGTAATTATAAAAGTCACCAATTACATCTCTTTTAAACTATTAATGAACTCCAGCTGTTCTCTTAACAGTGTTAACTATAACTAATCTGCCTTTTCCTTGGTCTAGAACTGTTATGTTCTATAATAAATTTAACTTTGTTGTCTTGTATCTTTTTCTCAGACTACTACTGATGCTCTATGAAGAAATCAAATGATGGCCTCTGGACTCTGCATTTACTTCAAGAATGGAAAATTATCTAGTGGAATTCTCACCTGAAGCTTACATATAAGTACTCTTAATTATGATGTAAGATGTAATCTTCTAAGGTATGTTCTCTATTTATGGTCTCCATCGAGTAAACCATTTGAAGACTTATTCAACACAACGACTCCATTTCAATTCAATAAATTTGAAGAAATAACTCATTTTAATGCCTGTTACCGGTGTAATAAGCAATAGTGATTCACTTAATTAATAAATACATAGTATCATGGAAGTATTTGAAGATTGTTAACGGTTAGCTCCGCTGAACCGTTACATTGTGACGAACACAACATTGTCGTTTTTCTTCCGGTAGCTATTGTATCATAGCTGCGTAAACGGCAATTACTAAACAACATTAAACAAACCTAACAAGACCTCATTCAAAAGTTGCAGTCCATCTAAAGAAAATTATTGTTAATGTCTTCGATATTTCTTCTTATGGAAAGATGTCCATAAACGCAACGTTTTTCTTAAACTTAATCGGTAGTTCCGTAGCTTGAGTTTTGGCGCGAAAGTATGTTACTAAAATTGGCGGGAAAACGGGTGTCGGGTTACGTAAGTGCGTTGTTTACCTTCGGCTTACGAAGTGTAATTGTACTTCATCATCAACAGCCCACTAAATGGTCCCACTACTGGGACTCGGGACTTCTCTCGCAGGGAGAGAGTTAAGGCCATTTTCCACCACGCTGGCCCAGTGCGGGTTGGTAGAGGACACATGACTTCGAATGATTCTAGGTACATGTCGGTTTCCACACGATGTTTTCCTTCACCGTTTTAAGTTAGCGGCATTACGCACATGACTTCGAAAAGACAGTGGTGCGTGTGGGGTTTGAACTCGGGGTCTCCGGATCGGCAGGCGCCGTTCTCCCGACTAGACCAGCCGTAACTGTACTTGAACCCATTTAAATCCATTACTTTCAAAGGGCTTTCGAGACGAGTTTTCGAATTAGTTGAGATTTCATAATTTACATATTGTCTGAAACGTAGTAACTATTTCTTGTTAGCTGAAATCATATACAAAGGTTAAAATGTTCCAAAAAAAGAGCGGTAGTTTCCTGATCTACCTTTCTTATCTTAACTTTAAATATTTCAAATTAATGAGTCGTTTTTGTAAACTAGCCTCACAGATTTTTTCCGCATTTTACTTTTTTAATGCTCAGAGTATTTCATTAAGTTCAATTCCAATTTTACAGTAGAAATACTGTTGGGGTTCTCGTACATTTTCTAAATTTCATTCTATATCAGACAATGACCGAGCAGCTTCGCTGTTATTGCCAACAATATCAGTAAATATAAAAAGATCTTGAAGCCTTTAAATTGCGATTCAACACCAGACGACAGTGACATTACAGCTAATGGGGATTTGGTTCAGAACGCCCACAACTGGCACGAATCACTGACTTTTTAGCAAATGCTATTATTTCGTCGCGATGAAGCCAATTTTGCGCGAAAACTAATGTAGTATATAATAGTTATTTACACGCACCTAAACCATCAAGCAACAAAATAGAAGGCGATTAAGGTTTTGGCATGGTTCCCAAATATATTATTATTGTTCATCGTCGAACCTCTCTCTACAATTATTATTACTTAGTTATTTATTGTTATTATATCTTTATTTTTATGGTCAGTTAGAAATAGTGATATTCTGGTAAAAGGAATCATTAAAATTTAGTAGTCCAAATTCCTGATTCACGTTCACCAAATACTTACCTACCTATCTACCTACCTACCTACCTACTTATTAAAAAACAAACAAATAAACGAACAATCAACTCTTTCCTCTTTATATCCTCTACATTAGTGTAGAAAAGCTAATAACTATGAAATATTTTAAGTCAGAAATACAAATATCCAGAAATGGATACTAGTAATATGTCTACATAGATAGAGAATAGATTGGCGGAAACTGAATTCTGAATAAAATGCTATTTAGAACCCTAAAAATGCTGAAATATGATAAAATTCGGCACATATAATTTATTACTGGTGACATTAAGCCGAACGCATTACGTGCCAATATTGAGCCCATCATTTAGCCTAACATTGACCGCGGGAGAGGATAATACCGCTATTTATGTAAACTAAGCTTAACCGTATTAGGCATAAAGATAAGAGAGTAGATAATATTCCCCCGGATCATAGGGTGGGTTAACAATGGTTTTATCTTCTCAACAACACATATCAGCTCTGAATATTATACTTGCCATAGGACGTATGCATGCAATGCTATTAGTGTGTTTTCCTGTTTATAATAATTATATTTTTGAAGTGCTCCGCAGTTTTATTTGCGTACCTCCCGATCCCACTACTTGTTCGTGATAGAAAAAGCCAATGTACATATTGTTCCATACTATTATTATTTACATGTGTTAACATTGAAACATCGGAACAGACAGGCTTACCCATTTATAATATTTTCGTCATGTTTTCATTAACCGACTTCAAATAGGAGGTTTTCAATTCGGTTGTATGTTTTTTTTGTATTAATGTTACGCGATAGCTCCGCCAATTGTGAATCAATTTTGATGGTACTTTTTTGTTTGGTAGATCATAGTTCAGAGGTGGTTCCATATAAGTCTTATCGAAATCTCTGTGGCGGTTTTTTAAATATGGACCAAAAAATAAAATTTACTCTCATTTATCTTGATGACATAGTGATGGATTGAGTGTTATATCAGCTATCTGGCCGCCACAGTACAAGCTTTGCTTAGTTTGGCGTCAGATAGTGTTGTGTGTGAATTGTCCACCGTGAATTGTGAATTGTCGATATTTATTTATTTATTCTTATGAAATAAGGTCGAGTGTCGTAATTTAATTTGAAAAAAGATTTTATTATTTACCGTCATTTATTTTTTCGAAGAAAATAAATTACTACTCAATTCCAACACTGCAAAGTATCACTCAAGCCCTCTCTTGCTAAAAGACACAATAAGAAAAGGTCATGAAAAATGACGATCAAACAAAATATTCTTGAGTACCTACTCATAATCTTGTAAGGGTTCAGGAAGCCCAGACATTCTAGAATTAATCTAACAATTCTAACAAGCATATCTAGAAAAGTACCCCGGGTTAAATCAATCCACGTGTCGTAACGCGACACGTGTAAATACGTAGGTTAACATGTTTTTTTTTTAACTTGAATAGGTTTACTTGCCATTTTGCTTGATGCTAAGCGATGATGGGGCCTACGATGAAGCGCGCTTACCTAGAAGAAACCGATTCACTCTCGACTTGAACACATCAAGATTATAACTATAGGGGAAAATCCACTCAGGTAGCTCTTTCCACAGCCTCGACGTTCTTATCACAAAAGTCGAGTCAAACCTCTTTGTTCGTGTCTTTGGAACATCTACCATGAAACGATGTCGCTTTCTCGTGCAGTCCGTTAGAATTGTATTCCATTAAAATGTTCAGAAAATATTAAAATTTACTAAAACAGTAGCCATCTGTTGGCAGAGGAGTGTTTATGCTCATCTTGGGGCCTTTTCTGTCAAGTTTGTATTTCGAGAGTCTAGTGCGGGTTGGCAGATGAACCATGCCCTCGAAAGATATCTTTCTATGAATATGCATGTTACATCTGTACTTGGAAAGTACTCAGATACAGACGGGATTCGAACCTGCGACGTCACGATTGTTAAATCATTCTAGCCACTAGACCTCTACGGCTTTGCCAATAAAGTTAAAACAGCTTGACGATTGCATTAAAGTGAATCAATCGAGTTTTATCTAATGATGAAAAATTTTCTCAGTGGGCAAAATGTACACAACTGTTGATTATTTTTTGGCAAAACCAGGGTTGAGCAAGAAAAATTTGTTCATGATAAGTAGGAAGCGGCTTTTTAGGGTTCCGTAGCAAAATACGGGACCCTTATAGTTTCGTTATGTATGTCTGTCTGTCGGTCCGTATGTCACAGCCACTTTTCTCCGAAACTATAAGAGCTATACTATTGAAACTTGGCAAGTAGATGTAATCTGTAAACCGCATTAAGATTTTGATACAAAAATTTAAAAAAACAAATAAATTTAGGGGTGTCCCATACTTAGAACTGAAACTCAAAATTTTTATGTTTATTTTTTAATCAAAACCATACGTATGGGGTATATTTGGATAGGTCATCAAAAATGATATTGAGGTTCCAAACATATTTTTTTTCTAAACTGAATAGTTTGCGCGAGGGACTTCAAAGACTTCC
This sequence comes from Ectropis grisescens, assembly GCA_017562165.1. NCBI lineage: Eukaryota > Metazoa > Arthropoda > Insecta > Lepidoptera > Geometridae > Ectropis > Ectropis grisescens. The sequence goes on along the minus strand of CM029788.1, from coordinate 14,990,733 downwards.
AAAGTGGTAAAAAGTGTCCCCCCTCCCTCCTCTAACTTTTAAAATAAGAAAATGACAAAATAAAAAAGTGTATGATGTACATTATCATGTAAGCTATCCAAGAAAATTGGTTTGAATGAGATCTAGTAAGTAGTTTTATTTTAATACGTCATAAATTGACTATTGTTAAAACACTGATTAAAGTAACAGCGAACTACAAGAACTTATTATATTATGTTACTTGCTGCTACGAAAGCCTTCATGGGCGAGTCCGAGTCGCACTTGAACACTTTTATTATGCTTAGTACAGATGTTTCACGTAGTCCTTAATATACATGTAATTTCACATAAAAACCATTCACAAAAATAGTGAAAAAAATCCGTAGTACATTCTCTTTTAAAAAATTAAAGCTTTGATAAGTTAACACATTTTTTTTAAATAACGTTACAGCTTGTGCTCTTGGAAATAGTTTTTGAGAAGATCATCGGAAGTGGGGTAGGTATGCTACACAGTAATCCTGAGCATATACCTACCATTTTACGAGGTATTAAAAAAAATAGTAAACAGTTTTCTTCATGTCTTCGCTATTTAACATTCAGTGACATTAAGGTCATAAATTAAACATAAGTAGACTAAATTTAAAGCACCGTAATAGATCAGTATTTCGTTTTTTATTTACTTATTTCTGACTTTCTAACTTCTGACTGATGAATATTTCCCATAAAATAGTTTACCACTAGACAATTTTCCACTACCTATAGATCAAAGAACGTTTAAAAAAAAGAATCTTTTAAAAAACATTTGTTTAGTTTAGCACAATATCATTATTTTTGATATTTCCGATGTTCATAAGCCGCGGATGTCATTTACTTACCATCAGATGAGACGTCTGCTTCTATGTCACTCTGTAAGAAAAATCATTCGCAAACTTTAACCTCTAGGTTGTCTACGTTCCATAATGTGATTCATATTTATTATCTTTTACAGCAAATCAAATAACAATAAAATTTTATAACGTTTCATGCAATGAATGTTTTCATTCAACGTCAACATAAATCATTTATTTGAAATGAAACGATCAAAATTACTTCAAAACATTTTTATGCTATATGTATTTAGCATGATCATATAAAATGAGAATATGTTGAACACGCAGTAATGTGCAAACATTACTGTGTTCAGGTTTGAAGGGCAATGTTTCCAGAGAAATTGCAGGGCTTAGAGACATCTTAGATCTCTGGGTGACGAGCGCAGTGCAGTGCTAGGTAATGGTTTGGAGTCTTCATGTTCCAATAGCTGCGTGTCACTGTGCTGTTATGTCGCAGGCATGTTGCTTACCATCAGGCACTTGGCCAACGCGACGCTGTATCCATATTATGGTAGTATTTATTTAAACCACCCTAGTAAGCATTCCGCAATAAAGAATTCTGTTCAATACATTTACTGGCGTCGTACGCAAGCCTGTTTTAGCCCGATTTAAATCAAAATGGAAAATAGATTTGAACTTTCATAAAAATTAGCGTGATGAAACAATGCCGGAACACAGATATGTTTGTACATATAACTACTGCTTTGCAGTAGAATCAGTGGGAAAGGTGTGGTACTTCCCCAGATAAACTGTGCAAGGAGTCCTACTACTACAAGTCCTCTGAAGACATTTTGATATAAAAATCGGGTTTGAGACAATTTATTCCTCATAAAAAAAAACATTTTCACTTACATGAGGAATAACTATTTAAAAAAAGTATAATATTTTATTTTGACATCGTACGTGTGAATTCTATCTGCTACAAAATCAGAGGGTAGTTAGAAATAAGTAATTTTATGACGAAGCCGGCGCGGGCGCCGATCGCCGGCCACCAGCGGAACAAAAAACTCGGAGCAGGTAAAATAACCTAAAATAAAATAAAATAACGGATATATGTGCTATAAAAATGTTATATTTAATCCTACATTTGATATAAAAATATAGCATAGCATAATAAGCCCGCTATATCTTTCCAGAAGTGGGAAGGCCTTATCTCGCATGGAGAGAGTCAAGGCCATCATCCACCACGCTGGCCTAGTGAGGGTTGATGGATGATATATGATATATGTTTTCCTTCACCGTTTTAAGTTAGCGGCATTACGCATAAAACTTTTGAAAATACAGTGATGCGCGTGGGATTTGAGCCCTGGTCTCCGGATCGGCAGTCCCCGTTCTGCCGACTAGGCCAGCCGTAACTTATTCACATGTAAGAACATTGTTTACAAAATAACTGTTTTATTAAACGTGCAGAATTGTTACGTTGGTGTCCTTACCTCTATAGTGCTGTTTTGATAGATTAGTTCAAATTGATTATTTTTAGTAAATCTTTTCTTGTCCGTCAAGAACGTCAATCAATGACACAAAAACTTGAGCAAATATAATTCAAAGAAGAAAAAAACTTAACAATGTCTACGATAATCTAATTATCCACTTTTAACTTCTTCAACATTTTCATTGTTGACTATGAAGATACCGACAACAAACAGAGCGTGTACACATTGTCAACAGTCTTTTACAATCGTAAGTTAAATATTTTTATTTGAATATTCATTCATTATCTGCTGTACAAACTTCTTGGTCATTATGAACGTTGTTAGGTATTTATTAGCACGAGCTGATTAGTCTATCCACAGTGGCAACTTTACAAATAGTGTTATCACGAAATCCGATTTTTTTTACGCGTAGATTTTTATTTTAGAAAATCGAATTGTTCTTAGAGTGTTTAGAGTATTTTTAATACATTATGCATCTTTTTTTAGCTTTACAGGAGCTTAATTTAAGTCATCGATGCAGTTAGAGTCGAAGGTGTAACACGTTTGTCGAGTACAAACCTATTTTCAATATTACTTAACCTACAGTCTTTCGTCTTAAAGTGTGACTAATACTTACAAACTAAAGTAATCTAGTGAAACAAAAAGATTTTTAATTTTATTTCATTTTGTTCAAGGATTATTTACGGAATCATACTCCAGAAATTGGCGATGAACAGAAATTGCATGCGTTAGGGCCGTTCTTTCAAAACTCTTGTGTGGTAGGATTTTAGTGTCTAGGCTTTATATTTATATACGGCTCGATAGAAAATATATTCAGAAATTTTATAAAAATAATATTAGAACCGATAATTAAAAAAATCTATACCCAATGAGGCAAAATGTCAGGAATGACAGAATTTTCGTGATAAAATCCGTCGATTTTGATTCTACAATTATTGACATGATAAACAATGTTTTCTGGCATAAAAATATATCTTTCAAAAAAACAAAACAATATGCTTTTCGGTAATCTAAAAAACGTGGATACCATAAAACAAAAAACTCGGAAAATACTCTGACAAAAATACCTAAAAAAACACTTCGCGGCGATAAAATTCCGTGACGTCATAGAATGTTTACATAGCCGTATGCAGCTTGTAGTTGGCTAGATAGCCTAGACACGCACACATTCGAGCGCTCCCGGCGTGTCTGTGTGTGTGAGTTCTGGACGGTCCCGTACTTTTCATGAATTTTAGACAAAAATAAGGAATATCAGGCCAAGGTAACGAATAAAATGGATTTTACGATATTTTTTACAACTAAAACCTTATTTTCAAATATTTGCACCTTGTAGTACAAGCCATGTTATTTAATATATTGTGAATGGAATATCTGAATTATTCAGTTTCATAGTCAGGATGACAAGTAGTAGTATCCTACTAATTTTATATGCTACTATAGTTGCCGGCAAACAAGTTGACCCAATGAAGTTAGCTGCGCGTGGCTGCGCAGAAAGGTTTTTAAGGTCTCTTTGGTGGAAGTGCACATGCGCGAACTTTCCCCTTCCACGTCACTTTTGGGTCAACTTGTTTGCCGGCCACTATAGTATACTAATACGAAAGTTTGACGAAATGTTTTAATGTTTGTTGCTCAATCACATCGGTACGTCTGAACGGATCGAGGTGAAATTTATTTTTTTAACACGGGTAGATTATAGTCTACTTTAAACAGGCTACTTTCTTTCACGGAGACAAGAACTATGCGGTTAAACCCGCAGGGTGCTGCTAGGTTGCTATAAATACTCAAAAAATTATAAATTTTATCATAAGAAAGTTTTTACGGCCAGTCAGCACTGAAAAACAAAGTTTTTTACGGCTTTGACTTTCAAAACTAACTTCAACTTTCAAAATGAACTTTCGATCACTCAAAAACAATTATTGTTACAAAAAGAGTAATGCTGTAGACTACCTGATTTTGTAGCGAATTTTTGTAGTGTAAATATCTATTTTTATGGAAATTAATCGAGCATTTCGTTGATCTTTTGAAAATCATGGTCATCAAGACATCGACTTCATTATTCATAATAGAGTCAGTCGAAGAAACAAATAATAATTATCGTTAAACAATTGTATCACATCGTTAATCAAATGATTAATAATTATGATTTGGGAAATGGTTATTAATAGTTTTTAGTTCAGCGAGGATAGCCTTACTTATTGATCGTAGCATTCTTGTGAATATTTAAATCAATAAAGAAAAACAAGTTGAAAGCATTATTGTTACTCTTTACAAGTAAAAGTAGATAATCAAGCTGAATCAAGAAATTTTAATTGTAAATCCCTGTGCAAACACTTTCTTTTCAATTAACTTGAACAAACTTTGTAAAATTAAATTTAGAAAACTAAAGTCAGTCCCCATTTTGTGCCAAATTTTATCTTCTACTCAGTAGAATCAAAATATAATCGCCATTAGCACACAAGAACTCACTAAAATACCACTGAATATTGTACTCGAAATTCAGTTTTTGTGGGAGAATGTATCCCTTACTGACCTTTAAATTCAATGTATAGTTAGAAAGTTAGAAAGGTCTGCAGCTTTTGTTGTGATATAGAGATTTACGACCACATAGCCCTACGTCAAAAGTCGCCGTGGAGGCCGCTTCGTCGCCGCTCGCTTCATTCGCCAGCCATATCGCGTAGCGGCGCGCCGCCCCGGTGCTCTACGCCTGAAAGTTTTCCCCGCGAGATTATCCAAACAGAAGCGCATTTCAAATAATCCCACTACTTTCTTAACTAGTTCAAATTAGTGTTTAAAATAAATAAGTTAAATTTAAACCTACTATCAACTTTGTACAGAATAATATTTCCTTAGCTAAGCGTCAAAACTAAAATATGTCGTGTCATAGAAAAATTAAAGCATCGATGTTTTTATAAATAACTAAAATAAATAAATTGTAATGTAAGTAGTTGATTTTTCAAATTTTAAAATTACCAGTAATAATTAAGTAAATGTAGTGTTGTGCGGTGCGTACTAACAAGTTGATTCGCGCAAGCATCATCGACATTGTAAGGTGTTTCACGACCAAAAAGACATTTAGTGTGATGTGATATGTACAAAAATACTTGCTGAAGTTTACAAATGTAATTTCTATGTGAAGGTTAAAAAATCGCTGGCTACTAAGTGCGCAATGTCAACTTTAGGAGCGGGGACAAGCGTGCTAATCGTTTTGCAAACAGTCTGTAAGTCGGAGAGGTGTTTTGTGCTCGCTGTGTGCTGTGTGTGTTAGCACAAGCCAAGAAGGCCTCGTTGTACAGAGAACAAAGGATACTGTTATCAACCGGCATCACCCTGCTGCGCGCCACGGCTTTCTTCACCATGGACACCAGGCAAGTGCTCGTAAAAACGCTCATAAACGAAAAGACCTTAGATAAGCTAATTCGTCGATCGTTAATCCACTTCCATAAATCGAATTCTTCAATGAACATTGGAAGTCAATTTCGTTTCAGGGCCGTAAATTTGAGAATTTAAAAATTTCGCTCCTAATAAAATTCTTATTTAACGTCTTGTTTTAAAAAAAACATACTTTTACATTAACATAGAAACAATGGCCTATTTTGGGCGTCATCAGACTAAAAATAGGTGTAATTTAATCACTACCGGGTATCAAAGGCCGATGAAAATGTTAACTACATAACTCTACTCAAATTTTAACCTGTCTACAAGAGACAAAGCTACAAATGCTTAAAGGGAAGTGGCTCCATATTTAAATACCTACTGTTTGCAATAAAATCGCTCCTCGGAGATCAGTTCTGTGAGAGAGTGTCTTCTATATTACCGCAAGGTGTATATAAATACTGGTATCTCTCGCAACGGCGCCTTTAAGACAGGTGTAACGGAACTCTTGGCCAGACTTCAAGGTCCTGATAAGAAGTTAAATAGACTTTCAGTCTATCCTCCGTGCAAATTTCAAGGAAGTTTGAGAATACGCGAAATGCTTGTTTACAGCACTTTAACATTTACCTTTTGTGAATATTTTGATAAATATATGCGAATACATCATGGTCGCAAGTCATCACGTGCTTGTTAGTACAATAAAAAGTAATTTGATTTAGTTATCTTATTTATTTTATCCATGTGTTCCGCATATGCAATGGAAACTGCTAAACACAAACGTCGTTACTGGGTATAGGAAGGAAAGTGTTATACTCAAATTTATATATTACCTACTCATTCCTTTACAATGCAGCTAACCTGGAAATCGGGAGATCTGACAGACATGTAACGGCAAAAAATCTGCTATTTTTCTAAATTTAACGAATTAGACTGTGATTTTTGGACGAACTAGCTAACAAATCAGCAGGTCAATAATTGTTTTTAATTAAATCTTTATAGTGGAATCGTAATGAAAGAACAGTTTCTTTGACGGGACAATCAAGATATTCTCCTGGTGGAAAGCAACAGCTTGCTCATAACAGCACAATGCCACGCAAACTTGAACATCAAGATTTCAAATCCCTACCTATCACTGCACAGTGCTTGACACTCGCAGATAAATAAGATTTTGTATTGGTGGGATTCTTTGCCGATTCTGCCTGTGGAAGTACTATATTTTTGCTAGTTATTTTAATTCCAAGCAGTTATGTGTAAGCATCACTGTGTACCGGTTTGAAGGGCAATGTTTTCAGATAAATTACAGGGCATAGAGATAAAGCATCTTACAGACATCAATACTACAATTTAAACAATATAAGTTGTAATACCTAATAGTGTGCCGATGGATACTAGTTCATTTAATAACTTTCTACCATATTATGACCACCCATCTTCCCGACTGAGCTAATATACTGTCGCACGACGTCGCGAAATTTACTGTCGCATTCTAATTTTTATGAAACAATTTTTCATTGTCTAAAAACGCACATAAAACGGCGGTTTTTTAATCAAACCTGCCTAGATCGATTTATCGTCCCCGAAACCTGTATACATAATTTCGTGAAAATCGTTCGAGCCGTTTCCGAGATTCAGATCCTATATATAAGTACTAGCTGTAATCCTGCCACGCTTCGCTGTGGTACATTGTGATGTAAAAATAGATAAAAACAATCCTTGATGCGGATTATATATCATTCTAAAATTTCAGCTCGATCGGTGCAGAACTTTTTGTGTTTTTGAAGCGTACACAAACCAACATAACGTTTTTATATATAGAGAAGATATACCTGCAAAAATTGCTCGTTTAAAGGTATAAGATCATAGAGTTCTTTTTTCAGTATCATAAGAAACTGGATCGTTTCTGGGATAAAAGTATTAACCTAATCTGTTATTCTTAAATGTACTTTTCGGGGTTTGCTAACTTTGGACCATTTCATATTAATCCTTTGCTCGGTTTTAACTTGAAAAAATTAAACTCTCAAAATTCCACATAAATAATTCTAACTTCATCAAGTATTGCTAGTAAAATTACAGGGCAAAGAAGTTTTTAAATAAAGATGATGAAAACAATGTATGTAATACCTATTTAGTGGTGATTATATTGCGTTATAACCATCTGCCTATTTAGAGATCGGGGACTGTTAGATGTAGGCCTTATTTATAGACCGCCACATGTCACGTTCTTCTGCTTCTAAAATAAGACTTGCCTCTGCAAGTACTATTTTAACATATTTTTTTTTATATTGATGGACATTTCACACGCAACATCAGTGACCCCAAACTAAGAAAAGCTTGTACTATTGCACCCAGATAGCTGATATGAAAACTTAAGTATATAGTTGTAAATACATGCTTGTGATACATAGAAACACACAGACACAGAACAAATATTTGTATTCATCACATAACTAGGTGGCACATGACCCTCCCTTTCGCAGGCAGAGTTACTACCAGCTAAACCAGGGCTTGTCTAGTCGCAAAAACGGCAACTGCCAATCCTGGTTCGAATCCCACCGCTGTCTTTTAGAAGTCATGTGTGTGTAGTCCTGCAAACTTAAAAACGGCGAAGGAAAACATCGCGAGGAAAGATCTTCTTAGAATCTGTAGAGGTCATTAGTCTTTCACCAACCCGTAATGAACAACGTAGTGGATTAAATAGCCATAGGATATATTATATAGCCTTGACTATCTCGTTGCGAGAAGTCGTGAGTCCCAGCTGTGGGCACATTTAGTGGGCTGCTTATGCTGTGGACATTTAGTAGGCTTACTATCATAGGTCTCTTACGATTAGACATGTGATCTGTCTCTGTCAGTCAGTCAAGTTTATGTCCATATAAAAGTAAACCATAAAAAACACATTCCATAAACATAGCAAAATTGTTTTTATTACAAATACCTATGAATGTCACGGAGTCAATCATATCTAAATAACTTGCTAAATGAAGCACTAGTTTTGTTTACATGTCTGGGATTCCCAATTAGTAATGTGCTAAAATGTCTAAATATAGCACAATCTGTTTGTGATTAGTATTTCAAACGGAAATTTATTTGAAGTAATAATTCTCATTATCTCATCTTTACTCCACTCATATGCTTTGATCAGGATAGGTGTGTTCTACTGCTTGAAAGCTCAGAGGTCCAATTTATGACAATAGTCATGACGACTGATCGTGGAATTATTTGGTATTATGTCAGTATTTAAATAGAGTAAAATATGTACCAACTTTAATTTTGATACCTTTTTGTTTAACTTACTTTATGATCATTCAAAGCTGGATGGGCAAGTTAAAAGTACGAAACTATTAAAAAATGAACTTACCATTGTATAACCCATTCAATTTAAAGTGACTTTTGTTATGAAACCAGTTTTCTAAACGAAATATTTAATATAGCTAACATACAAACATTACGCGCGACGCATAGAAAATACCAGACAGTGACGTCACGCTTTAGTATGAAGAGTTTTTAGGATTTTTTTAGGAAAATCGTGATATTACGATTAGTTTTTAAGATAACAAAGTAATTCTTTCACGTATGTTTCAGTTATTGAGTAGCCTTTTTATGGCACATTAAATAAAAAATGAGTCGACATGCCTATTGGTGTTAAGTGATAAGTGGTGTCAGGACAGTCAGGACGTCACAGATTCCGCCTTTGATATTCCGGCAGATTATTCTACCGCAAAGTAGTAATGTGCAAACATCACTCTGTTGAAGTATGAACAGTATTTTTTCTGAGAAATTGCAAGTCATTAGCCATTGAGACAAATCTTATTTCTCTAGATGACGAGCGCCGTGCAGTGCTAGATAATGATTTGAAATCTTCATGTTCCAATATTTACGTGACACTGTGCTGTTATTGGCAGCCGTGTTGTACCATCAGGCATATTATGTCCTGCTCAATCCGGCACTCTACACCATAAAAAAACAAATATGCAATCAACAATCCCTCTATCATAAGTGTGAAGTCATATGTTCGAATCCGGCTTGTTTATCAGATTTTTTTCTATTTTGCATTTAATATGTAAATGTACAACTAAGTCATTATTACTACTTGCTCTAACAGTGTAGGAAAACATAATGCGTTTTGTTTTTACGATTTCGAGTGACAGCACGAACAAGACATGCGCCTGATGATAATCAACATACCACCTGTCTATAAAAGCACAGAGTTATAACTATTTGAGCATGAAGGGTCCAAATCCTTGATTAACAATACTAGTTAGTACCTATACATATAATGAGAACTACACTACACTACATTCCTAACTACGCACACTAAGCACGTCTGAATTATTCATAGACCAATGAAGATCTAAAGATAATCAAGATGCTCAAGCCCACTACTAGTCGAAGGTGTGCCAAGCATACTGTTGGCATTACCACGCTGGAAAGGCAATGCAACATTGGGCCAAATAAACGGCCGCATTTTCGTCATGCGTCGCGTCAATCAAGCGCTCGGAAAGGATATTGAAAATGAGATGAGCTCCCAGTCCCCATGAGCCCAATGTTTAAACACCAAAAGAGTCCAAATTGACATGGAGAAAACATATTATATCTAGGGCGTGTGCGATCTTACAAACTACACTTGGCCAGCTTGGTGGATAACGGCCTCTGGGATTTGTTAAACGAAAAGTGAACAGATATTTTTTTGGGCAGGCATCTTGTACCTTAATTCTTGTCTATACCCTGTGTTACTGGGTAAGGTGAAATAAAACGTAAGGGCAATTATAGCTATATTTATAAACTCACTCCCAGAGTCCCCCAGAGTCTCAGAGAGAGAGCGAGAGTTGAGAAAGCAGTCCCCGGGTCTCGAGTCTTATACCACAATATAAAGATAGAATGTGCTCACACTGTATGTAGGCTGTTTGTATGTGTATTTGCTGGTCTTAATTTGATACCAGCTGACTGATATAATAAGAGTATAACAGAATATGTATGTACATAGAGTTTTATATGCATGCTTGCGCAGATCCAGTTGTGGGGGAGGGGGGGTCATGGGGGTCATGACTGCCACCCTGAATTCAGTATCTAGGTGGACCACTGATTAAAATGCATGTACTTTTCGCACAGTTTGTGACTTGACCACGACTATGTGACTCCTTGAGCCTAGAGATGGCTGGATCCGCCCTTGAAGTTGACATTGTCAAGTTAACATTGAACACAAGAAATGAAATAGCTGAAATAGGTGTTGTAACTGCTACCAAAAGGGATTTTCATATTGGGGCAATATGTACAAATTATGTTTAGAAACTAATCCGCAAGGATTAAATAAAGATCCCATCGGATTAAATCGACCTGAATTGACAGTATGTAAATATCAGTATGTAAATATTTTTTTATTGTACTTAACTGAAAAATTAATTAACGATGGAATTTATTTAATCATTATTATAACTGATATATGATAGATCACATCGACGCTTGATATTAGACGAGATGGCGGTTAAGTGTAAACCTATTTTATCGGTAAAATTGAGTATACCTACACAATATTAATGTTTCAGTTAAAAAAATCTTTGATTGTATAACGATATCCCCGTGTATTTAGTACTTCTTCCTTGAAACGTATTTTAATGTATCAACACATTTCAACTTATAACTTTTAAAGTTATTTTAAAACATTAAGTATAGATTTGTGTTCAATATTTACTTCAAAGTCATTTTGTTACAGCCTGCTGCTATAAATTCGAGTATTTCAGCTCGCAGTTAAGCGGCAAGCAAGGACTTTTCTCCGAAAACTCTATAGGTTTTACTACCAAGGGCTATTTAAAGCAAAATCTATTGGAAATGAGTTGCTTAAAGTACTCGTATATAATATACGAGTACTTTAAGATAATACACCTATTCCCAATAAGAGAATTTCCCAATTACGTAAATCGACTGAATAATTTTGTAATGTTTATCCAAAATTTCTGCACCAAATGACATCGATTTACAAGATTATTTGTCCGAGCTAGCAAATGTGTTCGTATAAAAATCCCATCGACATAAGCTGAGAGCTTTATAAAGATCTATTTTGTTCGGATATGGAAAATTGGCGCGAAAATCAATGTATTTCGTGACGTTATCAATTATTATTTTCACCGGATATTTGATTGGCTTCGGAGCTCTTATCGTAAAGCTGCCCACACGACTCACGGCTCAGTCGTGGGTTCGATTACCACCTAATACAAATATTTGTTTTATGAATTTGTGTTTATATTTATCATAAGTAGGTATGCCTTTACAAATGTAAAGGTACTAGCAGTACCACGGATATCGGAGCATTAAGTACCCTATGATCCATTCAGCTGTTCCAACGTGATTGAGCAACAAACATACAAATTTGGACATTTGTAATATTAGTAGGCGTATATCAGCAGTCTGGATTCCATAATGGTTTTCATTTGCTTTGGCTAGATTGTGTTATGTGAGAAATGATTAACAATATTTATTTAGTTTTGGGTTTTGTCGGTCGTACTTGTAAATGGATTTTATAAAATTATAGAAGCGTAGATTTATGTGTATTGAATCTGTGTGGAATCGGTATATAAATAAAAATAGCATATTTAAAAATAAAATTAAGTCCAAACTCATCGAAAAAGGTTACTACAGCATACAAGAATTTATGGAAGATAGATGGTAGGTCCCATAAATTTATAAAAGTGTAAATAGTACTTTTTTTTTTAATTCTACAGCTTCCTGTAACATTTTCTTAAATCTTATATAAATGTCATGTTTAATTTCATATAAATGTTTAATTCATTTTATAATTACACTTCTCAGACGAAACTGTGTTGTCGTCCTGTTGTGCAACACCCTAACAGGGTCTTTGTACACATAGTTATAGATTTTAGCTGTAAGATCTATTTAATAAATGTATGTACACTGTGCAAATAAATAAATAAATAAAAAAATAAATATTGTTTTTTTCTCTAACAATATGATCTCTTCAAATTACTTACTCAATTTTCCCTGTGTTTTCGATAGTATCAATTTCCTAAACGAGTGTTTTGGTTGAATGTAATGTCACTCATTTAGTACGTTTTTACTTCGTTTTCCTTGTCCCTGGAAAATTAAGTAAATCTACAAATCCTTCAACTGCTTGTATTTTTTCTTATATACTATCTGAAGAGAGCAAATAAAAAAAGGTGCTATTGCAGGTCAATTATCATAAAAATAGTTCCACATAATAATAATAATAATAATAATAATAAAAATTTATTTGAAACAAAAACAATTACATTTGAAAAAAAATACATGAATCTTATCAATCAAACCAAATAATAATACATACCTATGAAATACAATTATAAACTTATGACTATTTGGATAGATGTTTAATCTATTAAATTCCATGGACATTCTTCGACATTCAGACACTAGTCATCGCTGTAGGATACCCTGTGTTGCAATGACTAGTGCTCTTCCAATGCAATTATTATAGTTGGTTGTTTATACTAATATTTGGACTGCTACGAACCAGAATCAAGTACCCACTCAAAGATATAAAAGATAAGAGACAACTAGTACAACTGCATGGTTGTGTGTGGTAGTAGGATGTGATTGTGCTTGAATGTGTTGTGTGTGGATATGATTGTGGGAAGTTGTCGAGTTGTGTCTATGTGTGTGTGCGTTTGTGTTTGTGTGTGTATGTGTGTGATGTGTTTGTATGTGTAAGTGCGCACTTCTAAGGAGTGTTTATTTGAATGATTGCGTAAATGTGAACTAAAAGTTTAGTTTTGTCTAATTGTGCAATGTTGAATTATTATTAGTGGAAATCTCTATCGAAAAATAGGCATTCAAAATGCAAACTAGCTAACAATTCTTATTATATCCTCTGTATCTTTATATTCAAGACCATTAAGGTAAGTTTTTAATTTATTTCTGCAGATGTGCTTGGAGTTGTTGATTATACTAAGTTTTTTTATTTAGTTTTGTGTAGATAAGACAACCGCGAAAGCTGTAGCTTCTTTGACCTACTAATGTTTTTGTTCTCGGAACTGGCCAACGATTGATTCGTCTGCTTCCAGAAGCTTCCGATCCACCAATCTGCGAAGTGAGGGCGGCAACGTATTAATACGAATCATAATATTCAGACTCTTATGAGTGTAAAACAGAAACATATTTATTCACAAACATAGAATTTTCAATCTTAAGTATATAGCTTTATTCTGTTATCAAGTTCGATAATGTCTGTTAGACTCGATTTTTTAAATAGAACAAAACGCTGAATTTATGAAACAAGACACTGAATCTATGGAACAAGACAAGTACTCAAATCTCGATATAAAAGATAAACAGCCTACTTTATGATCCCATTACTGTCACTTGCGGCCTAGTCTTCCATTCCAGACAGAATCCTATTACATAAATATATTCTACCAAATTATGATTTCAAGAAGGAGCAAGCAATTATTTTTTTCAAAATTTACCTACGTCTAATCTACTAATCTTTACAAATATTTACGCAAACGTGAATTTATTTTGAACTAAGTCAAATCGGTATAAAATTTCTTAACGTTGTGACGTCAATCGTTCATACTCAAACCTTAGAACTTAATCCGATTTTGTAATACAGACATTATTATTAACACATATCAACTTTATTAGTAAGTTCTGAAGTTTTCAAATACTTTAGTATTTACCTTCCATTTGCGATGTACCAGGTAAATTGTATGCTATTTCCCGTGAGTTTCTAGGTTTCTCGTCGTCTAAGGAGTCTATAGATAAATGCTTTTGAGCAGTATATGAAATCGACGACTAGAAGTTAGCTAAGAATTTATTATTAGGTAGTCAAATGTCACTCGGTCGTATTAATTATTTTTTTAATATTTCTAGTTTCGTAAATTGGCGATTGTGAAACCTTACCAGAATGTTATGCGGCGTAAATCTTCGGCTAGTTGACCAACACAATTGAATATTATGACAATAAATTTATCGAAATCAATACTGTTAGATGATAAATCAGGCATAGTAGATCAATTTCACTGCCCTAGTGGCTTAGTTGGTAGTAGCTCTGCCTGCGAAGCCGAGGGTCGTGGATTCGATCCCCACCCAGTGCAAATATTTGTGTGATGAATTCAAATGTTTGCACTGTGTCTGGGTGTTTCTATGTATAATAAGTATGTATTTAAAACTATATAAGTATTATATCAGCTATCTGGCTGCCATCACACAAGCTTTGCTTAGTTTGGGGTCAGATGGTGTTGTGTGTGAATAGTCCACCAAAATTTATTTATTATTATTATTTATTAATGTGTTACTATTGTAGAGGACCATCGTAGCTTGAGCACTTACCTATTATTCAAATATCTCGGGTTCGACATTCTGGAAAGGTGAATTGGTTAATCTTTTAGTATGTCCCTTTGCAAAAGTCGTATACTAAAGTAACCATATCAGTATTCCTGCTCTATTTTCCACCAATACCTTGGTATTAATCTGCACGGTTGCACTTAAACCAGTCCTTTTCCGGTCCCGAGTGACGTCATGAATACTTAAAAGCAGGGCCTCGGTTCCCGAATAGTTTGATGCCTAATCGAAGAGCAAATACACGATCAAGTTTTAATAGGTTCCGTGCATGAATATTGAGAGGTATGTTTAACTTATTACGTATCCTGGTGGATGGATAAGATGTAGCCAGTAAGTTTACATACGAGTAAGTAGAAAAAGATAATCATATAATTACTAAATAGTTTGGTTGCTTAGATTTTTGGATGTTTGCATGTTTGTTGCTCAATTCCGCCGTAACGTTTGACAAGATCGGGCTCATAGATTATAGGCTAGAGGAACACATCGGCTAGTATACTTTTTATTCCGGGAAAACAACGGGTACGGTTAAAAAAGCGGGCGCTGCTAGTTTAGAATATTAATTACTTACTACCTACTAAAACAAATTACACAATTCAATTCAGATTCTTATAATTTACTTTGTCATTATAACACGTTAGTCATTCGAGACACTTCATCAATATACTTAGGTGATAAACGTCATACCCATAATAATCAATAACACAAAACAGAGACACCACACAAAATATATTGAAATTCAAGAAACGAAATAAGCTTGTTACAATACTTTTCTCAATTATACAAACAAATCTAAATAATATAGATGTATCAAAAATTTACAAACTAGAAACAATATGTAACTAGAATTACAAAAATCGTTTGAACGGCGCCTGCCGATCCGGAGACCCCGGGTTCAAACCCCAGACGCACTACTGTCTTTTCGAAGTCATGTGCGTAATGCCGCTAACTTAAAAACGGGGAAGAAAAACATCTTGGGGAAACCGACATGGACCTAGAATCTTTCGAAGTCATGTGTCATCCACCAACCCGCACTGGGCCAGCGTGGTGGATTATGGCCTTAACTCTCTCCTTCTGAGAGAAGGCCCCGAGTCCCAGCAGTGGGCACATTTAGTGGGCTGTTGATGATGATGATGATCACATCAGTTTCTATGAAATGTGTAGGGAACAATTCTAAAGTAAATTCTAAGACCACTTCTACTAATAAAAAAATAATCGTCAGCATCGATTCACATTTGGCGGAACTATCACCTAACCTACCTACTAATATACTACATTTAAAAAAAACCGAATTGAGAACGCCCTCATTTTTGAAGATGGATAAAAATAAAATATCAATATCAATATAAAACAATAGCCTAGAACAAAATACTACTTAGCATTGCACTTGTAGAAGATAAACATTTTTAGCTTGCACTTTTATTTTGCCTCTTGCCATTATATTGCTAAAAATATTACCATTTTAGAAGCTAGAATCAAAAGCAAATTAAAAGGAAGTTGGTTAAAAATACAATATCACAGAAGCATTTTCAAAACAATAAATAGCCTAGAACAAAATACTACTTAGTATTTCACTTCTAGAAGTTTTTTTTTTAACATGCTCTTTTATTTTTCCTATTGCTATTATTTATTATATTGCTAAAAATATTATCATTTTCGAAGCTAGATTCAAAGGCAAGGCCGGAACACATTTATCATGAAAGGATATTAAACACCCCTAAATAATCGTACAATTTCCGGAATAAAAATCCTACGCCCGTCTTTGGTTCACTAATTTTATAAGATTAAGGTTTTTGGTCCGTTGATTTATCGCTACGTTGGTACAAAAATCCATGTTATGTAGATATCTAACCGCTGTGTTACAAAACCTGCCTTAAACTCAATTTTGTCTGTTTGACCCAAAAAAATGATAGTTCTATATCATTTGGTTTTACTCGAAATTTATACAAGTTTTTGAATTGTGTAAGCGTGGCGTAAATGTGTAGTGGTACCTACACATTGGTTAGTGTTTTAATGCTAAAATTTTTGGTTTTTATTTGGATCATTCGTAAATCTTTGGTAAACAAAAGATTTTAAAAAGTGAAGCCAGTGAATAAAAAAAAATCTTATCTAGAAAGTAAATTATTGTATAATTATGAATAGACCATTATTATTTTATATTTCAGACAGAAGATGCGTTAAACATTAATATCATAGACACTATAGATAAATAATTATTTGTGGAATTTTTTTTTACGTACATCTGCAGTACGAAACATCCAAATGTATGTTTTGAGCTCTTTTGAGCAGAATGAAAATATCTACTCGTTCTAAGGTACTTGTAACTTAATTATGAAGGTACAAGTAGTTCAACTTGTAGTTATAGGAATATGAAACCTCAGTGGCGCTACGTTTTTGCCACAAAATTTATGATCCTTTGTTATTTTCTGTGTTTTGGTGTTACCGCCACTTTCCTGTGCTTAATCATAAGTTCAAATCCGACCTGCACCTTTCAGTAATTTTTCAAGTGCAGATGTACTAGTTTGTAGTAACAAATCACTTTAATAGTAAAGAAAAAAAATCGTGAGGAAATAGTTTATTCCAAAAAATACATCTTTCCAAGACAGACGTCATCCGACAATCCGCACTCACGCGTCGAGTCCCAGCATTGGGAACTTATGGTTAAAAACAAAGTAGATAGAAGAATAATAAAAGAAGACGTGAAAACTTATGCCTCAGAATTTGATAGCTCACTTTGGAATTCGCGCCAAAATAAGTTTTCACTTCAATAAAAAATAGTGTAAGAACTTTGTCTTCAGAATAAATAAAAATATAAAAAGCCTGTATAAAACAGCCACGTGTAAATCACGTACTTTTAGCTAACAAAGTTATTTGAAGTGAAAATAAGGCTAGGCGTTCCATCAACGTCCCTTTTGTCTAAAGATTAATTACACGAGTAATGAAGTTTAGATGACCCGCACTACGCGACTTGGCTAGACGAGAGTGCCCATGGGAAGTGACCCTGGCATGTTTGTTTCATTAGATTTAAATGATGAGTTTTGGCGGGAAAATTAAGGAAATTGCAAGGCTTTGCAATGCTTTACACACCTGGTGTTAATTTTTAGGGTTCTGTAGCCAAATGGCAAAATACGGGACTCTTATAGATTTGTCATGTCTGTCTGTCTGTCCGTCCGTATGTCACATCCACTTTTCTCCGAAACTATAAGAACTAAATACCATTGAAACTTTGTAAGTAGATGTATTCTGTAAACCGCATTAAGATCTTCATACAAAAAATAGAAAAAAAAAAAACGATACATTTTAGGGGTGTCCCATACATAAAACTGAAACTCAATTATTTTTTTCCACCAAAGCCATACATGTGTGTTATCTGTATGGATAGGTCTTCAAAAATGATATTGCGGTTTCTAACATATTTTTTTTTCTAAACTTATTTTGATAGATTAGTTTGCGCGATGGCTTTCAAAGTGGTAAAATGTGTGTTTACGACAAGTTTTTCTTTCTATCAAAATAAATTTTAAAATTTCATAAAATGATGGGTTTGATTGCAAAATTTACTTTCTTTGGTTTAGAGCATTTACATAAAAGCTTGTTTTTAAAAACATTTTTTTAATTTATATTTTATTTTCACAGTGGGTGTCACACATCTGTATACGGCCATTTCATTTATGTATCATTGTACCGCTGCATTCAATTATAAGATTTACTCCATGTCAAACAAACTGAAACAAAATTAACTAAATAAAATATTGGTCGACACTACCACGGTAATAATATATATACAGTAATTTCACTGAGCCGTATTTTTGAAATTTATACCTAGAGCTGCGGAGAACGTAAACAAGCGATAGCTGCCTGCTGCCCGCCTCCTGCATTATAATTTTACATTTGCCTAGGTACTTTGTGTTTCCATTTAGTTTTGTGATTGTAAATTTTTTAATACGAACAAACAAAATACTTTGTGAATTGAATACCTGGGAAGACTTCAATAAAAATGCGTGTTGTTTTTGATTGGTAGATTTAATTAAAAAACAAAGTGTATGTTTGAATAATACATCTGCCTTATAAATTTGCGACCGAAAAATATTTGCGCCTCGAGATAAAAGGAAATACTCATCCATTTAAAAGACACACATTATGTACCTACCTACTAGTAAGTAAAATTATTTTATAGTCTTAACTTTCAGAGTTTCCAGGTAATTTGAAAAAACTTATGTCTGGATGCGTTATTGACGAATTCATACAACCAAAAACGGCACAATATTTCCTACTCGTCATATTAACTGAATTTTAGAGAAAAAATCGCGCGGTTATTGTTAAAAAAAACATCACACCGTCCGTTCGACACTGCGGTACAGCCGTGACTGTCTGCGCCGCGAGCCGCGAGCGCACCGCGAGATCGAGGCGGGTAGCTCACGTTTCGTCCGTTTGTATGAAGTTGGAGTACTGTATTATAATATTACCGTGATACTACTGCCTACAATACCGTCTAGCTCCAAAATAAGCAAAGCTTGTTGAATCATAAGTCAAGTTTTGTGGTGTTTAGTCATGGTCTTATTTTAAAACTAGATGTGCGCCTCGGCATCACCCGTGGTACATTATATAGCACTTATCGAGATCACGAACATATCCAACGATGAAACATTGACTGAAATCGGTTCAGTCATTCCTCAGAATATAGCTTTCAAACAAAAAAACCTCTTCAGCTACCTGCTACGCCACCTGTCGGAATTTGGTCGTACCAACTCAGATTTAGAAACAAATTTGATTAGCAAAAGTTTATATTAAATGACGCAATTTTAGACACATGCTGTCATGTCAAAGCACGCTACGAAAACTCTCAAAAAGGTTACTGTTACATTCTTGATTCATGCTCCGCTTCTATTGATAGTAGCGTTATGTTCTATAGCCTTATAGCCTTTCTCGATAAATGGACTATCCAATAGAAAAATATTTTTTCAATTTGGACCAATACTTTCCGAGATCCTAGCGTTCAAACAAACAAACAAACAAACTCTTCAGCTTTATAATATTAGTATAGATTAAAAAACAATAAGATAGCATTATGTAACATGTTCAAATGTACTTTCTTTACATTGTTAGTCGGAAAGAAAGAAGTCTTTGTCTGTCACCATTACTTTATCAATGATTGTGATCACAATGTCACTTTTATTTGGGCCTATTGTACGACACATTTCTATTTTGCGTCAATAGTCGAATTGTTAAGTGAAACAACATGCCCATTATATACGTATAATAGATTTGTAATTGTAACGTAAATCTGGGTCAGATTATTATTTATTTTACAATTGTTGAGAACAAATTACCCACATACGGGAACATTCCTTCATATAGATATACATGGGATTTATCGTGGGTTTTTGCGTATCTATGGTATTTGTTTTGAAATCCTAAATGCCAAAGTGTGTGAGTACTAAAGGATATTTGTTACTGTTTGACGCAAAAACCACTCAAAAGATCTGTATGAAATTTGCTACTCGTGGATAGAAAATAGTTTGGAATGAAACGCTAATTATTAAACGGGATTGGGAATTCCGGGGATAAAACCGCGGAATACGACTTTCATAATATTAAAGCTGTTGAGTCAATTCAAAGACACACGCAAAGTCACATTTACTTTGTTAGTGTTTTCGTCTTTTTTGTTTGTATTTGGAACGAAGTTCATGGAACTTCGCGCGTTACACGCTCTGAGCGCATGGGTGACACTTTTTTAAACCCCGACCAAAAAGAGGGGTGTTATAAGTTTGACGTCTATCTGTCTGTCTGCCTGTCACTTTGTGTGTATGTCTGCCTGTCTGTAGCACCATATATCGGCTCAAAAGTATCGACCGATTTCAATGTGTTTTTTTTATTTGAAAGCTACTTCCCATGCGGTGGATTTTAGTCATGTTTGATTAATATTGATTCAAGATGGCGACCTCCGCTTATTATGTATTGTATGCCTCCACAAAATGGCGAATAAAATATTTTTTCACAACCTCCCTCAATATAAAAGTGCTTGACTAGTAGAATACCACACACGATAACAAATTTCATATCCAAGATGACCGCCACTACAAAATGGCAAATTACATTTTTTTCACTAATTATAGTGACTGTGACACACATCTACCAAATAGGGAAAGTACTTCGTTCCGAACGGGCGACCAAAGACCCATAAAACTCTTTTACCTTTCGTTTATTGTGGATTTGTAACGTTCAACCTAAACTGATTCATAACTTTTCACTAGTAGTATTAGTGCCCAAATGAATCTTCAGTAATATGGTGAAGTTTACTCTTGACTGTGACTCCTTATATTTTACTACTATACAGAGTATTGAAACGAGAAGGTGCCTGATGGTAAACAATATTAGAGTAAGATCCCAGGGCCGCCAGACGTCACGTATTTTCTGATGGATGAAATGTGGACGATTGAGTAGAGTTAGTACGTACTAAGAACACTTGATTACCCACTAGCTTGCTTAGACGGCCAATTTTGAGATATGGGGTCCAGAAGCTACATTACTTACTTCACGTATTTTCTGATAACTGATTTTCACGTATGCTATAGGCAATATCTTTACAAATAAGGCCAAAATACTCCCAGACACTTTCCGTCGGCCGTTTTGCTTAACTGACGCCTTAAGAATAGAGTTTTAAAGCGTCTGTTAAGGAAGTTTTCAGAAAATACGTGAAGTAAGTAATGTAGCTTCTGGACCCCATATCTCAAAATTGGCCGTCTAAGCAAGTTAGCGGGTAATCATTTGTTCTTAGTACGTACTAACTCTACTCAATCGTCCACATTTCATCCATCAGAAAATACGTGCCGTCTGGCGGCTTTGGGATCTTGGACTATATCCACCAGCCCAAAACCACCACGCACACTTTTGAATACGAAAAGCTCAAATCACTATTCAGCATAGCATTGTGCTCATCTCCTGAACGCATTAAATGTTTTGATGATGATGAATGAAAGTATTCTAATTTCTCTAAATATATTTTTCTTCAAACCGGACCATAGTACCTTCTATTGCCGTCCTGATGGCAAAAAACTGCAGAAGTTGTGACACTTTAATCAGACTGCAAATGAGACCTATTCATATGAATGTTAAGCATTTATAAGCATTTATAGTTATATTTATAAGCATATAACAGTTAAGCATTTATAGTAGTAGTGTATAAAAATGAAGAAAATACATATCAATTACTGTTTTGGACAAATTTCTGCATCGCGTGTGGTCGTTATGGTAAATTCTGAATCGCAAATCGTTGAATATTTTTGCAACAGTTGTCCGTAAACAAAACATTAACTTGCAACCAAAGATATAAAGCCGTTATACAAACACCATTAGTTGTTAATAGCCGTATTAAACCAGCTGACTAATAGTAACATAAAAACACACCTACATCTATTTCGATTTTGTACTGCTATCACGATATGCGGAAATAGAAAGGGAAATTGGATATTATTTTGTAAATGATGAAAGTTTTTGCGAATAGCGATACACACGACAAAAATGATTAGGTATAACCTCCAGCCGAGGTGGTCGAATGTAGATGTAAATGTGGTTGGTAAAACACAAATCGAAAGTACTAGAAGTTTGTAAATTTAATTAATCAGGTTATCCAGATCCAGATTCACTTATTTGAAACATTAGGTATAACATATACCTACCTATAAAACACTGGCAGCGCCCCGCGGTTTTACCCGCAAAGTCACTGTTCCCAATATTTTCCCGGGATCAAAAAAAGTCTATGTGCTCCAGAATCTTCTGTGTTCTAAATTTCAAATCGATCCGTTCAGATGTTCCGAAGTGACTGAGCAACAAACGTTCAAACTTTCGCATTTATAGTATTAATACGATCAAATAAAATGAAAAGATAGCGAACGTAAAATGGCTTTTTTTTTCGATGCAGCTGTAATGGGGTGTTGTCAGAAAGGCTCATTCCCAAAATGTCAGATTCTCGAAATATGTGATTCTTGAAATATTAGAATAACGAAATAGCAGATTCTCAATATAGCCGAAGTACAATCAAGAAAAAAATCATTAAATTATTTTGCAAATATTATTTCTAGATTTGTTTACGGTGTGTCGGTTTTTGAGATTTGAACTAAAATTACTTTCACGCTATGATCAGATGACTTAGTTTTTTTAAATTGGTCGAGTGTCTCATTTCATATTCAATTAGTTATAAAAAGGTTCTTGCTACTGTTTTTTTGAAGAAAATAAATTTGTTTTAATCAATGTATTTAAAAAAAAAACACAAATTTATTTTATTCGAAAAACCAAAACCAACTTTATAACTAATTAATAATCTTTAAAAAAAATGTGTGCGTGTACTAGTGTACATACGTAAGAAGTGAAACTTCTTTATGGCCTTATTTTTCGAAAAATGATCTACATGCAACTTTCTAGAAATTGGTTAAATAAAGTTAAATTAGATAAAGTTTAAACAAAAGGATTTTATTATCATAGACATGAATACAAATAATACAATTATTTCACTTTACCTTTTTGCTACTAAGATTATTACAGCATTTCTACAATAAATTACATTTAAACTACATTTTTTCATTTTTGTTATTTCGCTTAAGCGACATGCTATCCCTACTCCGTTGGAGAAAGTGAAAGTACTCTTCGTCTGAACCAACCGTGGTAGGGGCAAGAAAAAGATGGCGCGTAACGGAAAAATGTGACGCGTAACCGAAAAATGTGACGGTAAATTTTTTTCCAACGCCGATAAAGAAGTTTCACTTCAAAAACTGTGAATGGTACGCCAAAAGAATTGAATGATATATTACTCAAGTCGTAGAAAAATGTGTGAACATTTTTCTAACAGTACTGAAGTACTACGGCAAAGTACTCTTTTAGACATTCACCATGTATCTTATATACTTCATTAGAGACTACCACTAATGGAGCGTCAGTCCAGGGGAACTACGGTTAGGGATTTTATTTAGCTCTGGGGAATTTGCGTACATGTCGTCGCAACTCATGAATGTCTTGCCATAAAACTACTTCTGTCGTTAATTTTGGAAAGAAGATGTTTTTGTAGCTTTAACAAGACTGCCCGTAATATTTAGAAGTACTGCATACAAAAATGTTTTGGCAATGATGCTCGACTGCATGTAGGAATAAAACAGATTCATCAAATAAATTGAAATAAGTTGGAGAAATAGTTTATATAGGAAATCGTCTATTTTCAAAGTCGTAGCTTACAATCTAACCTTTATCTCTTCTTTAGTACATGTTTATCATCGTAAGGGACCAGAAATGACATTGAAAAGAATACCTTTTAAAATTCTCTACCTATAAATCAGATATTTTTTTTGTAGTTTTGCCATATCCATTTGCATTCTTTATGTTTATGTTTCACATTTATCTTTCTCCTTTGCACTCGCTTAAGCTTAAGCTTATAATCTGTGGCTTAAGCATTATTTGCTTATTATTATTGTTTGTACCAGAAAATTGTAATTTAACTTCACAGAAAGCCAGTTCGTTTGACGTCAAAAACGTCAAAAATATTCGTACTGAAAATTGACAATTCAATTTGATCAGTTTTAGCTCTCTAAAGCCTTGAGGAAATGCTCAATATTTGTACGTACAGAGCAAACAAATTTATTTGATTTCTCAAAATATCGTGGTTAGGTACCTATCAACGGAAACAGTTGATTTTTATTCGTGCTCTGACGTGTAAACATAAACATGTTATAAAAAATATTCGATACGGATTACGGGAATGTTTTCTTTGTAAAAATAAACTAAACAGTCGGTTGAAAGCTTCTGTGATTACACGAAATGAGTGTGGCGAACTTTAAGCGACGCACAGCAACAAGTATCTTTAATTTTTTTGCGATTTCAGTGTTGCCCATATTATAAAAGGCATTCATATTGATTTGGATTCGTAGAATGCGATACTTTACCATCAGGCAAACTGCGTAAGCCCGTATTAACAAACACTACAAATTTTTACAATTTTCAATTTTACATACACTATGAAACTATTGCTTTACGCTACCTATTGCTTCTTAGGTAGCCGCGGTTACTCGAACCGTTGCCTATGTGAAATCGTTAACTGTTTATAGCCACCTTTAAAGGATTTAGTAGAAAATATAAAGAGTCCATCCATTAGTCCGAGATAGAACGTGAAACTAAAAATAATGATTCCGCTTTTTATTCGTGTGTCATGTGTACTGTGTATTAGCTATGTCGACTGTTTCTTTGTGAGAACCGTAATTGACGTCGCTATATTTAGACAAGGTGATGATGATGATCTTATCATCACCATCAGCCGACATTCGTCCACTGCTGAAAAAAGGCCTCTCCAATAAATAAGACGCCATTCAGCCCGATCCTCGGTTTTATGTTTTCAACCGCCACAAGTTTTGAGTTATCTCTCATTTATCTTACCTAACTCTAAGAATCTCATCCTAACCCATAGAATTGTTAAAACGCGAACTACTAAATCCTGCAACAACAAAGTTTTGGGTGCTAGTTAAATATTCCATGTGAGTATGTTTTTGCCTTTTTCCCCATTCTGATTTTAAATAGCTGACATATTTAGACTAAATCTGATCTGATCTGACAATAATTGTGGTAGAACGCTATTTTGTCAAGATTTTAAAAACTTTTCGTATTTGAGCGTAATAAAAACTTACATTGTTCATCTGTGGCATATTCCCTGATCGTTGTTAATTTAAACATACTTATCTATTCAGTTTTATATTTGTACTAGCGGCCCTTTCCGGCTATGCTCGCATATTGTTATAACGTATATTAATTGAAATAGAAACAATACTACTTCTCAAATTGGATCAAACTACAAATTTGATTAAAATCGGTTAAGTTTAGAAGTCCATCGCGGACAAATAAAGACAAAGAGATGGCGGTCAAGTGTAAACCTATAAAAGTTAAAAAAAAAACAAAAAAAAAAAACAATGTGACACATAACTTATTTATTAAGATATTTACTCTACCTACGTGCCGCGGTGTAACTCACGGTTTTCCACTTCTTGTCGATAATTTCGACAAACACGAGGTTCAAAGGTATCCCTGTATCCAACGCACTAACTTTTATGGGATACAAACTTTTATTTCCTATTTTTATTTTACCCCTGAAGTAAAAACATTACAAACTTTAAATATTATGTTTTTATAGGGATATCTAATCAAACGCCTAATTATTAATAGACTGCAGGCCCGTGAACAAAATTTATGGGTCATCTGATACAGCAGGAGACCTATGTAGGATGATAGAAGGGTATAAAATAATAAGATTGAGCACTATGCCGTCACTTGTAAGCTGTCCAACTGAGTGCTGTTGAAGAGGGGGGGGGGGAAGGGGGTTCTAAACCTCGATCATTTCTCCTTGCCGCATGATTTTTGTACGGCGTTGCGGAATAATAGATTAGAAGAGGTATTGAAACTATAAAAATTATAAATATTAAAATTCTAATTGTTAGTTTGTGAAAAAAATTCATGATTTTCCGACGATTTACAGAGTAAGTTTGGTCATTTGATTGTGTTCGGCTTTGGTTCCATACAGTTTCAGTTCAATTCAATTCAATTCAATTTATTTATTCGAACCATTATTTCAAAAGAACACTTGGTAACGTCACTTACATTAAAATTATATAGTACATAAATAATCTGTGTACATAATAAAATAATACTAAAGAATTAAAAAATAATCAGCTGTAAAGGGGCCTTGTCATTTAAGTGCAGCTGTAAAAAAGGCTTTGTCATGGTGAAAAACAAATTATCCAAATAATGAATACATACAGTACCTAAACAAATTTACATTAATGTTTAGTATTATTCTACTTTACTCGATAGTTCTAATCCATACTAATATTATAAATGCGAAAGTAACTCTGTCTGTCTGTCTGTCTGTCTGTCTGTCTGTCTGTCTGTCTGTCCGTCTTTACCGCCTAAACCAACCAACAGATTTTGATGAAATTTGATACATAGATAAAATAGATCCCGAGAAAGGACATAGGCTACTTTTTGTTCCGAAAAAAGGGTTGAAAGGGTTAAAATAAGGGATGAAAGTTTATATGGAAAACTTCGTCATTGTTGAAGAACTATGAAACTTTACGTCTAGATATTTAACACGAAGCCATAAAATGTATGTTTTAGCAGTTTTGTAGTTTCGAACTGTACCTACGGGGGTGGAATTGGGGTTTTCTCTTTTTTATTATTTATTCTTGGGTCAAATTTAGTAATTCAAATTTCACCCTCTTCCTGTCAACCGATTAATCTGAAATTTTGTGTACACTTTGTATTTTGGTGACAATACAATTATGTTTATTCATAATCATTATAAATTCAAGATGGCCGCCGCTACAAAATGGCGGATAATTTATGTTTTATTAATCCCATCAATATGGGTATCAAATGAAAGGGCTCAACAAGCAGAATACAATATACTATAAAAAATTGAAATCCCAGATGGCGGCCGCTACAAAATGGTGGATAACGTAGGTTTTATCAATCCCATCAACATGGGTATCGAATGAAAGGGTTCAACAAGCAGAATACAATATACTATAAAAAATGTAAATCCAAGATGGCGGCCGCTACACAATGGCGGATAACGTAGGTTTTATCAATCCCATCAATATGGGTATCAAATGAAAGTGCTCAACCAGTAGAATACAATGTATTATATAAAATTAAAATCCAAGATGGCGGCCTCTACACAATGGCGGATAACTTAGGTTTTATGAACCCCATCAACATGGGTATCAAATAAAAAGGCTTGACTAGAAGAATACAGTGCACTATACAACCTCAATACTTAAGATGGGCGCAGCCACTAAATGGCGTATCAGACCATCAGACAGAATTTTTGATAGTCGACGAGATTTCCATGGTGTCTTATCAAATGTTATGCATGATGGACGCTCGATTAAGGCAAATTAAGAACTGTGAAAATGAGTTTTTTGGAAGAGTAAGCGTATTACTTTTCGGTAATCTTTTACAACTGCCTACTATAAAATGATCAGGAACACCTGTTTTCAATTCTAATATGAAATTATATATATGAAAGTAACTCTCTCTGTCCGTTACCGTCTAACGCCTTAGCCACTTAAAGAGTTTGTTACAATTTGGTGCACAGATAGACTAGACTTAGGAAAGGACAACGGCGTCTTTTTATCACAGAAAAAGAGTTGAAAAGAGTGGAAATGAGGAGTAAAAGTGTGCATGGAAGGATCTTTGCACTCTTTGTATGCTATTTTAACCGACTTCAAAAAAGGAGGAGGTTATCAATCCAGTTGTATTTCCAATTGTGAATCAATTTAGATGGTTATTTTTTTGGTTGGTAGATTATAGTTCAGAGGTGGTCATATAAATTTTATCGAAATCAGTGCGGCGGTTTTTGAAATATGAACAACAAACTAAAATTTGCGTTCATGTAATCAGACGATATATCTACTAATATCTACCAATAGACTCTAATAAAATTTGGTGGACCGTCCCAATATGATTTTAAATTAAAGTCTGTTTTTGATAATTTTTTTGAGATCATAGTTTTTTTGTAATTTGTCGTGTTAATTGTACATTTATTAAATATAAAACTTTGACTTAGACCGATTTTGATTACGAAACGTGAATTTGTACGGTAGTAGACATACGAGTAGGTACTGCCTCAATTACTTTAATAAATATGTGGCGCGGACGAAGTCGCGGGTAAAAGCTAGTTTTGACATATTCCTTTTCCAAATATTGCTGTCCTTTACAAAATCATCTACAGTGTAATATGCTTTGCTCATTAGGTAGTTTTTTTATTTCGGTTTTAAACCTAGTTTAATTGAGACCTTCCACTTGTGCAGGTATTAGATTATAGAAGCGAATACCATTACATTTGAAAGAGTTAATGGTTTTTGGTTTTTCGTACAAAAATCATGCGACAAGGAGAAATGATCGAGGTTTAGAACCCCCCTCCCCCCCCCTCTTCAACAGCACTCAGTTGGACAGCTTACAAGTGACGGCATAGTGCTCAATCTTATTACTATATAACCTTCTATCATCCTACATAGGTCTCCTGCTGTATCAGATGACCCATAAATTTTGTTCACGGGCCTGCAGTCTATAAGTGTCAAGTTTAGCTTTCAAAACGACAAAATTTCCATACAAAAGTTGATCGTTTAAATCTACCTATTTCAACCCTTTCTTTGCATTAAAAATTTGCTTGTCTTTTTTTCTAGCTCTTTGTACCAAATTTTATTTAAATATACAACATTTATGGTCCTGTAGTTTAGGCGTGAAAGTGAAATAGAGGGACAAACGCAGTAACTTCCGTAGTTCTTTACAATATTAGTAGGGATGGTAGATATTGACCTTGTTTCCGCGATCTTAGAATACGGCTTCGGTATCCTCTCCTTATCGTAAAAGAGTATTAAGAAGAGGGCGATTGATCTCACGGGTGGTTAAATTTGAAGACCTCTTAAGCTCTCAGATTAAGCTGAACAGATAAGATTCCTTTCAGTTAAAGTTTTCCAGAAAAACAGAATGAATTCTTTT
Organism: Ectropis grisescens; assembly: GCA_017562165.1. Classification (NCBI taxonomy): domain Eukaryota; kingdom Metazoa; phylum Arthropoda; class Insecta; order Lepidoptera; family Geometridae; genus Ectropis; species Ectropis grisescens. The sequence goes on along the minus strand of CM029788.1, from coordinate 14,961,224 downwards.
GCGTTTCGAGTATGAAAAAGTTATGACATAAATATGACACTGTCAAAAGTAAAGTGAAAAAACTGTGCAGTAAAAAACTGTCAACAATATAGAAATATAGTACATATATTTAGTTAGTACGAGTAAAATTATGAAAATTTTGTAACTTTTAATTTGTGTTGTAATTAATTACCTATTAAAGTTAGGTGTACCACGTGTATTTTTTGGTATTACAACCCCATCCACCACATTGGCCTTTACCCTTGACCGCTTTTCCACTGTCATAGCACTTGTCGTTGGCGATACAAACTGCGAAAATTTTACTCAATTAATTCATTATTTTAAAAACAATGTTTTAGATTTTATCCATGTTTCAGACATTACGCTGCTAGTCGCGATACTAGTCATCTTGTGCATTTAAACAATTAAGTACCATACCTTCATAGATATCTATTAATATTTGTTATCTTAAATTTGTCACAGACACCACAGTAACATAATAAATAAATTTAAATGAATATCTAGAATGAAAAAACGGGAGGTTCGTTTCAATAGGAGTAAATGAAAAAACGTAAAAAGAAACGTTAGGGTAAAACTAGGTAATACGCCCCACTTGACAAAACGCCCCACCTCAACACACGCACACTAACACAACGTACGAAGCTCTCGCAGCGCACAAGCACAGGCGACGGTGACCGCGTGTCATGACCGATACTCGCAAGTGTTTCTCTGCGGTCAATAAGAAAAAAAAAAAATTCGAAGATTTTTTGCCTCAGATCAATTTCTGGTAAGTGTCAGCTTTTTTTAAATACTATTTTTCTTTGCTTCTTCTTTAAAATGTTTTGATACTACCGTAAAATACAATAAACAACCCTTCTTTTTCGACTGTTTGGAGAGTTATAACCTTAAAAGCGTCGTCTTGTCCTTGGTGGGGCGTTTTGTATACCCAAATTTACAATATGCCTTACATGTCGTTTTACAAAACGCCCCAGCATTGAACATAATTTTTATTACGTGTAAGTATTAGACACAAAGTATTTTTAACCCCCGACTAAAAAAAGGGGTGTTATAAGTTTCACTTCGATGTCTGTCTGTCTCTGTATGTGGCAGTCTGTGGAACCGTAGAGCCCAAATGGATGGACGGATTTCAATGCGGTTTTTTATTGAATGGTTTCCGTGCGGAAGTTTTAGCTATGTTTGGTTAATATCGATTCAAGATGGCCGCCTCCACAAAATGGCGGACAAAATATTTCTTCTCAACATCTCTCAATATGGGTATCAAATGAAAGGGTTAGAGTGTTTGACAAATTACAAACCTGAGGTAGTTGGGGGTAAATCAACATTTTTAATTTTTTTCTTGTTATAGTCGTAATCAAATTGGTTTAAAATAGGGCACGGGTACCTACAAAATCCCATTAACTCATGTCATGAAGAATTTTATAATATTATTATTGCAGACAATGTCCCGACAACGAACAAGCTTCTTGGACTGCAGAAAACCTTGAAGAGGCCAGAGAGAAAGTCAAGAACAAAAAACAATTAAATTTTAAATAGGCAGTAAATCTGTCGATAAATATTATAGATTACTCATTATTATTTCTACATAGTTACATGTTATTCAATGAGAAACTGATTTTGTGCCATTAACTCTAGTTTGTGTCTTAATTATTTAATTGTTTTCGCTACAATGTTTTGTTATTGGTGTGGGGCATTTTGAAACTCTAGTGAGGCGTATTAGCCGACACTCCTATTTCAAAACGCCCCACATTCTTTTTTTTTAAAGTTACGATAAATAATAATTATTCGTTGCGTAAGGCAGTAAGTTGATTATAAAGTGTTCCCTATAATACCAAATAAAGTCCTGAAATAAAAAGTCTGATTATATTTCAAGTGTAATTCGTTTTATTGGATTTAAAAAAAAAGTGGGGCGTATTACCTAGTTTTACCCTACTACTTTTCATTTAGATACTAAAGTTTACGCGACGTTGACGGAGACTATACTTATATTATGTATACTACTACATCTACAAAAGCATTTGTTACAGTAAAATATTTATATTTACGTTTAAATGACGTAGAATTGTAAATAGTAGCAGGTAGTTAATTGTTATGTGCGCGTAGACTTCTTGTAATTTGATTACGATCGAATTCTTACGCGGTTGCCAGTTTTATGTGTTTCTTTGCAACTACGAGTAGGTATATTTAAAAGTCTAGCTCGATATTTTCTTCTTTATTTCTCATCTATTTAAATAATAGTAAGTTAGCTGTTAGCATAACTAATATGAGTATATTTCATTTCAAACTATCGGAAAATTATTTGATAGCGAATGTAATGACAGGCTTGCGACAATTGCTTAGTTAGGGCATTGCTAATAAGATAAATCTGTAATAAAAGTGGAATAATGAAAGATCAGAAACACATAAAAATCGTATTAAGGCGTGGCACAGAAAATGAAGCATTCTAAGAGGGATATTTTCACGAACAAAGCTCGACCTACTTTCTATTACAAAAAGTCAGCCTAAGGAAAGCCTAAAGTAACTTCTATAATGAGACAGTCTTGAGCATCTTTTTCATCATTAAAATATGTATTAAGAAGATTTAAGTCAGTCGAAAGGTAATATTTGACATACACAATGTCCAACGGCATTATTTATTCAAAGATTATTGTTTTTTGCTTGTTAAACCTTAAAAACAAATAAAAATGCCGAAGAAAAGAACAACTAACATTTTATATTACTTGTTCTTTATAGATGTTTTTAGTATCTAAATATGTATGAATGTGTGCGTGTGCTTATGAGTGTGTGTGTGAAAGGTGCGTGAATTGTTAAAGATATGGTAAAGATCATGGATACTATGAATCTTTGCGTCACGCACCATAAAATTGTTTGTAGGCTATAATAATATCCTCAAAGGTTTAGAAGCCTTATAAATAAATACGTAACAAGGTGCTCGGCAGAACTTCCTTTAAACTTAGCTCCACTCCTTTATTATTCATTAGCTTTATCTTTTTCAATCTGTGTCTTCGTTAAGAGACAATTTATTCTCGACTTATTGTCTTCATTATGCTACAAAGAAATACCTCTATTTAAAGTTTTGTTTATAGTATTTATATATTGTATTGAATCACCTTTTTTACTTTTATAGGATTACACTTGTTAAGCGACGATGCAATCTACATAGGAGCGTGCTTACTTAGAAAACAAATAAAAAACGATTCACTCTCGATTTAAAGACACCAGGATTGTTACCATCGGGAAAATCCCACTCCGGCAACGGATTGCATTTCTCATCACAAAAGTAGAGTCAAAACTCTTCGAGTCTTACTTACGTATGGATTTCAATAAGTGCGTCTGTATGCTACAGAACCAGCTAATAAAGCGCAGAGACTGAAATTCGTATGCTTTTAGTTTATCAAAATGGACACTCAAAATGACGACCAGTCATATTTCAAAACGCCTAAGTTAAGACATAATAAAGGCATTACTTTTTATGGCTGTTGAAAATCAGTCAGTGAAACAATTTAACACGTCAAAATTATCTAATAAATCGAGAAACGCCGGCTGCAGGCACGAAAAAGTGTTCCGTTATGTCCCGTTACGTTCATTGTACCCTTGCGTCGTATCTATCAATTTTTTGTTATGACGTTGTCACGTTAAACTGCTGTCCGTCCAACCAACCGTCTTTACAGATAACCAATTTTTTTTCAATGAACTTCAACAAAGAAAAGTTTACAAATGGTAGCTATAAGCATCTCTCTGTGCTACCAAAATGTAGTCAGTAACACGACAGGCGTGTTGCTTACTATCAGACACATGTCCTACTCGTCCCGTCACTCTTTATTATAAAAAAATATGTTTGTTTGTACTGTTGGTGTTAATTGAAATATATACGAATTTATAAATATTGAACAGTAAACAAACTAGCGCCGATGAAGCTGCGGGCCTCCTTTTGTTTTTTTAGTACAATAACATTGCATTAATATTCTTGAGATATTAAACGACGAATTTCAAAAGGTATGATTATGATATTCCTTCGACCTGAAACAACGACTAATAGCAAAGCTCAACAGATCCAACATTTTAACACTAGATTTTTGACTGAAACAAATTTAAAGCAAAGGTTTATTTAGTTCCTTCGTTATAAAATCCAAATTAGAATCCGAATGGATAAAAGGTTTTAAGGTATTAAACTTCAAAAAGAAAGCTTAGTAATCATAGACTTTAATAAACCTGGTGGAAATTAATGGGATGAAGAGAATAAAGGAGTTCGTACATTACATCAATTTGGTTAATGACTTACCATCGCTTCCTTCTCATACTTTATTTCTAAAATACCTAATATAAGCTGTTTTAAAGATTTTTGAGTGATGGTATTTCTTTAAATCCCATCAAACATACCAATAATATACATGACTCAAGGAGATTCACCACGAATACTCTTTCAAACCTGATAATGACGAATATTCTATCAATATTGTATGTATGTGTATGCGAAAATTTTATGTTGTTGCTCAATCACGTCGGGATTCCTGAACGGATTGGGTTGAAATTTGAAACATTTAAAAATTTTGGACTAAAATAACACATAATATAATAACATCTATGTTTATTCAATGCCTTTTTCAACACGAAAACTGCGTTTACTCGTAACGATACCCATATGTATTTATAATTAATTTAAATGTTGATCGTTTGTTTTTTTTTTACACGTTTTTATCTTTATTTTAGATATAATAATCTATTTCCATAAGTTTCAAAAGTAGTAGAAGTATATGTATATTTTTTTATCAACTCGCAATGGGGTGAAAAATCTATTCAGACAATTAAAAAACAAAATTTAAACAAAAAATTTACATGTTATAAAAATATTAAAAGCAAAAAATGTACGAATATTTAGTATGAAAACAGAATTTTACTTTGGGTGGCGCATTCCCAGTCATTTTACAAATAACATGTAAGCTAAATATAGTCTGATGTCGGCTTACTGTAGTAAACGAACTTCTTAAAGGATCCCTTCCAGACCGGCGTCGAGTGCTTTCATTATTCAGATTTATGTTTATACCTAGCGGCGCACCTGCCTCCGTCTACGGATCTACGTCATAGCTCCACACGTTGAAGGTGTTTACTTATGGAGCTAGAAATCTCCCTCGATTCTTTACTGGATTTATAAACTCATTTAGAGGACGTTGACACGATCACATGAGGCTTTAGGGATTTAGTATAGAGTTACAAAGATTGCGACTAGACAGATTATTTCTAAGATAAATACGCAAGGTCAGTGACAAAACACGTTAAAGTAACATGATATACAAATTTTACATTGTGATAGTTCCATGATATTAACGCCAATTGGAAAATCTTCAATCAGTGTGTTTTTCTTGTTTTTCATGACCTACAGAGCCGAAACGTGGCGCTGCCCACGTTTCTAAGCAGTTCGAAAGTTCAAAGTCGCACATGGAGCTATGAAAAAAGCTATGCTTGCAGTTTGATCTGAGAGTTTTGGGAGATCGTGTTTGTAGCGAAACAAGTGTTCCATCAGAGAACCAAGATTACCTACATAACTCAACATATAGCAAACTGAAATGGCAATGGGGTGGGCAAATCTATCGCAGAACCGTTAACCATTAGGGTGTCTAGACGTGTTCTTGAACGAAAACCGCGAACCGCCAAACATACAATTTTAGGATAGTCTGTGACTAAACTTAAATAACTATATAGAGTGACGAAATACGTAAAGCAGCAGGCAGTGAGTGTGGACGTGAAGCTGTATGGGAGAGTGCTCTGTCCACCAGTAAGTAGACTAGAATAGGCTGATAATGATTGTTGAAAGTCTTCCAATTACGTGTACAACAATTCTCATTCAGCAAAATGTATTCGGAGAGTAAATGGTTAAGAGGATTATTTTATTAGTGGATTAATTATTACAAAATTTTACATTGTCTTACTAATTCTATTGTTTCCTCAACATTTGTGACATAATTATGTTATTCCTCTTACAACTCGTGCTGATTATCCGACTCAATCTATTAAGGCCAGGTAGTTCTGTCAAATTCGGCATTTAACGCTGTCTTGTTCTCGCGACCGTCACCGACCGCGGAATCGGTGCCACAGTGCAGAAATAACATTAAAATAATGGACTATGTAATTTAAACTCATTTTTTGTTCATGATTTGTTTATACTGTTTATACTAGTGATAACAATTTTGTGAATTGTGAAGTGAAACGAAGAAATATTAAATTTATCTATACTCGTAGATATACAAAACTCAACCTTTTCTTTTTGGTCACACTATAAGTTGAGAACGGCTTTTCCAATTTCATGCATCTTTTTAAAATATTTCCTAATAATTCACAAGTTCGTCAAAAATTTTAAAAAATGTGCTGAAACGCAATGAAAGGCCTATAAAAATAGAAGGTTTTTTGGTCAACTTTGCACTAACTAATCCAATTTTTTTCTATGAGGTAAAAGATCACTTACTGAGCATAAAATTACAAAATGCTCACAGATCCAGGTAGAGCTTCAAACGCCAATTGAAAAAAGAACTGTTTTAGCCGATATTTTGGAAACTATATATTTTGACAATAATTGTAGAAAATAAAATTTTGCATCTTTTGTTGCTCGTAAACTTTTTTTGTAAAACTTACCGTTTACGATTTATAACCCATTTAATGATACGATTGCGATGATGCCGATAATAGTGGATGTAAATGATGTGGTCTACGATGGAACTTGTTTCTCTAATAGAAACAAGCACAGTGTACCTCGTAACCCCAAGGTTCGAACCTTCGACAAAAACCCACTCTGGCAATGCGTTTCACAGCTTAGTTGTTCTTATTACAAAAGTGGAGACCAAACTCTTCGTTCAACTCTTCAATCATGATGATGAACGGTGCTGTTTATTCGAGCAACGAGCAATTTGATAGAATAACTTTAATTTAAAAACCCCAACTACAAAAAAATCTACACGTTAAAAAATATTACCTACTATCTAAGGACACTTTGGCGAGTCAGACTAGTCTTAGAATATCTTTGTTACCAAAATCCATCCAGCCATTTGGAAGATACGAGGGTCAAACTGAAAGTTCTTAGAAAATCAAAAACCGATTACATTAGCCAGTTATTAGTTTTATTATATCTTTTCAAAATATTGTCCATTCACGTCAATACACCGCTGCATGCGATGGAACCACTGGGAAAAGCACTTTGCCCACTCGTCCTTAGGGGTCTCTTCAATGGCATCGCGATACGCAGCCACCGCTTCTTCAGCATTCATAAACCGCTTTCCTTTAAGTTTTTCTTTAATTTTTGAAAATAAATAAAAATCACAAGGCGCGAGGTCGGGGCTATACGGCGGGTGACCCAGTGATTCAACGTTTGATGTCGCCAAATAGTCGATCGTTCGCTTGGCGGTGTGCGATGAGGCGTTGTCGTGGTGAAGGAGGATCCTACTGCGAGGTCGTTTCTCTCGAACTTTTTCCAAGACAAGTGGCAAACAATTGGTAGTGTACCATTCTGCAGAAACTGTTTTTGATCCTCTAACACAATTGTTGCGAAATGACCTATCCTTCCAAAGAACGAGGCCACCATTTTTTCCCCGCACTTCGATCTCTCTTCACTTTAGTTGGCAACTCCTCGAAAGGAAACACCCACTGAGCAGATTGTCTTTTGGTTTCAGGATCATAACAGTAAATCCAGCTTTCGTCACCTGTTAGTATGTCGAACACAGCATTTGAGTCACCTCCGTTAAATCTTTCAATCATTTTACGGCACCAATCCACACGATGGAGTTTTTGAGCCTCAGTCAAATTATGAGGTATCCACCGGGCGCAAAGCTTCCTGACCGCTAAATGTTCGTGTAGGATTTTGTGCACTTGACTCATACCGATGCCTAAGCTTGTCCGAATCTGCTGATAGGTCACTCTTTTGTCAGTCTCTATCATACGCCGCACAACACAGATGTTATCTTCAGTCGTCGCCGTAAAAGGCCGTCCCTCACGTAAATCATCAGTGAGATTAGTGCGACCACGTTTAAACTCATTAAACCAGTTGTAAACAGTCGCACGAGATGGGGCTTCATCGTGAAAGGCCAATCGTAGTCTATCATAACTTTCTTGTTGACTTAAATGACATCGAAAGTTATAAAAAATCATTGCACGAAAATTTTCTCGTGTTAAATTCATGTTGACGTGACACAGACAATTTTCAATTTGCCGCCAAATCGTAAAACAAATGACAAATGAATGAAGTATATACTCAGTAATATTGGCAATGAGTTCTATTTTTAAATTATAGAATTATTTTTTTATGATATTGTTTATAAGTGGCCAGTTCTAAGAACTTTCAGTTTGACCCTCGTATGTGGAAATAAAAGATTTACAAACATAAAAGATACGCGCGAAAAACATAACCCTTCTTCCATTCCGGTAAAAAGGGACATGTTTATGCTACTGGGAACAGAATTTACATCTTATTATTTTTACATTGTTATCATCAAATTTGACATAATAAATCGTAATCGGTAAGTTCGAAAATAAAGTTTACTGGCAACACTAGATGGGAAATTTTATTTTCTACAATAATGATAGGCTTTATAACTTTTTCAGAATATCAGCCAAAAACGTTTTTTCGAGCTGGCGCTTGAAGCTCCACCTGGATTTGTTATTATTTTGTGATTTTATGCTCAGGAAATGATTCTAAACCTTACCTATATAAAAAAATACGAATCGGAAATTTAGTGCAGAGTAAATTCTACGAGTAATTTTACTGCCTAAAAGGCTTCTTATCAAATTTAGTCGAGTGTTTAAATTTCTATGAACAATATTAACATTTTCATACAAAAAAATAGAAAAAACAATAAATTTTGGTGGTGTCACAAACTTGGAAAAGAAATAAAAAAATAAAAATTCTAACAAAACCATACGTGTATCTATGGAAAGTGTTCAAAATTGTATTGAAGTTCCTAACATTTTTTTCTAAACTGAATAGTTTGCGCGAAAGTTTCTAATTTTGCTAATAAAGTTGATTATTTCCAAATAAAATAGTATTTTATTGTTTTTCTTTACAGCATTTGAACGCCTTAACACATTTTAGCTGATATTTAACATACAACCTGGGGGATTTTTATTTTATCCTGCTAAAACCTTAAAGTCACGGTACTATAGGACTCTCCCCTATATAAAAAATACGAATCGGAAATTTAGTGCAGAGTTAAATTCTACGAGTAATTTTACTGTCTAAAAGGCTTCTTATCAAATTTAGTCGAGTGCTTAAATTTCTAAGAACAATATTAACATTTTCATACAAAAAAAAAAGAAAAAACAATACATCTTGGTGGTGTCACAAACTTGGAAAAGAAATAAAAAAATAAAAATTCTAACAAAACCATACGTGTATCTATGGAAAGGTGTTCAAAATTGTATAGAAGTTCCTAACATTTTTTTTCTAAACTGAATAGTTTGCGCGAAAGTCTCTTCCAAAGTGGTAATATCTTTATGTGAGGACTTTTCTTCCAAGTACTAAGTACCTTACTACCAAAGAATTTACCTAAATGGCATATAAATGCAAGTTAGGTATCATATATTATGGTATATTAGGGGATTTACGCAGGGGATTTCTCCCCTATCATTATTTCCTTATCCCGATCTCTGATTTAACGGACGAATATTTTACCGATACTTATCTATTTTCCATGGCATCCGCATTGAATTTTTTACTGATGTGGTATCGAAGTCAGTTTTTTGAGACTCCCCTTTTGGTCTACAACATAATGTATACAGCGTACTAATTAGTATCAGCGTCTATTTGCAATTCCAATGAAAACGGTATCAAAAATCAAGATCATAGCGTGCTTCACTAGTAATACCTACTGATATTGTTATACTGTGGCACTATGATCGTAATATTTTAAATTTATCGGTTGTCAAAATTGCAAAATCAAGCACAGGCCCGTCGTCCGTGAGCGCCGAAACGCGACTGATCAGGCTTGCCGAACGGCGCGCTATATATATGGTAGATATTAAAACATAGTAAATAACTGATACTTTTTATCAAGTCAAACTCTGCGAATGCATCTATAACTTTTTAGTGGCTTTCGTTGAGTACAAAATTTAGTAAAAAATTGATTAGCTTAGTCATAAACTTGAAAAAGGTTTTGAAAAGGGGTAACTTTGGGATTTTTTTTCTATCAAGTAAAATTCATTAAATCATGTTACTGACTGCGAATTGCACTAGATTAGATCCTTAACTATTACATATATTTTTTCAGAGTTTAATACACTATTTTAAAGGTCTTAAAGTTGTTTTAAAAATTCAAAATTACGGCCCACACGCCCTTAAGTTAAATTTATTAAAGTCGATGTCGCATGATAAAATTTAATGCTCTTGAAAGATTTTTCAATTTGTTAAAGTTCATTTTCATTTAAAGTCTATCCCAAATTTAACAAAATGAACGCATTTACAAAAACGTAATAAAATATATAAATATATATGATTAAATATGAATTATTATTGTCTTTTATTATTAAAAATAATGTGTCGCTACTAAACTACACTTTAAAAAAATTAAGCATAGGTTAAAGAATAAATATAGAATATTGTAAGTACCTGGATTTTTTTTAATGGATTAGAATAGGATTTGAAATAAAATAGATACTTACTGGAATAGGACTTATTGTCAATAAATAAAAGTATGCACATTTATGTGTTATTTAACGTGGCAGCTCGGGAATGAAATATATGTATATTAAGCCACGTCCCCGAGTAAAATAAGTTTTTTGTTTAGTTTTCAGAGCTATCTACTCTTTATCCAAAACAAATATAATTTTTTTTTCTATCGGGCAGATCCTTTAATAGGAAAACTAAAATACAATTAGAACTACATACACTACACTACAAACTTACCTAACTACTTACACTAAGCACACCTGAATTATCCATAGACCACTGTAGGTCTACAGATAATCAATTGCATTAAACTTCTGCAAAATCTCAGCTTTAAAATGGTAGTTTTCTTTTTTTACTGAATACATTGTTTAATTGATCTGCTCACAACGAAACCATAAAACACATCTACTCGAAAGCCACCTATATTTAGATTTCGTACTTACACCAACAAATAGGCAATTTGATTACAAATATTATGTGTAGAAATATTTTTTTTTATGTTCCAAAAAATCAGAAACTTATTTTATCAAGAGTTTATTCAAAAATCTGAGCGTAAAATAGTGACAAAGCTTACTATTTATTTTTTCCTCTTGCGGTGTGCGATGAGGTAAGACATACTCAAGGTAATTTGCTCAGGATAGGCCCTTAATAAGTATAAATCACTTCAAGAGCTAATTTTTTTATAAAATATAATTTAATAATGATTATTAGGTCTGTACCATTCTGTAATGAATCTACCAATACCACATTTACTTAATGTATTCATCTCATTCAAAAGTTTCATTTTCTCAGCGAAAGATACTAAAAATCAATTGAAATTGGGTCAGTATCATAAGTAGAGTGTTAAAATTAGGGTTGTAACGGAACTTCGCCTCCGCCTCCGTTACTGCGGAAGTTCCGCAAGCAATTGTACCTCCGCATCCGCTTCCGCCTCCGCAACCGTGTAATTTTTGCGGAGTCATAACGGAAGTTTATTTACTAATCATACGCAAGCTTGTGACGACTCAACCATCCGGCCGTGCCCGGCAAATGAACAAGAATCAAAGCGTGCGCGGAGGGAACACGGGCGGGGGGCGTGCAAATGTCACTTGTCAAATGAATGATATGCGACAGGAATCAATCTGTCGAAAATTGCCTGTCCTTAATTTTAATGGGGCGTTTTCAAGATGCAAAAAGATCTGTCAAAGACAGTTTCCAATTTCGCCGTAGGTGGCGCCAATGTTTTATTTAGAGAAATTTTAGAAAAACCAACAGTGGTGCCGCACTTGGCAATATTTAGAACTATGTTTGACAAGTCTTTTTGCGTCTGGAAAACGCCTCATTACTAGAAGGAAATTTTTTTTATATGTTAATTTTAGTGTGCTATGAGTCTTTGAATATACAAACATACGTATTTGATACAATATTTTTTTTTCAATAAATATTTTGTACTATTTTTCGGAGTTTGTCAACGAGCAATGGAACGTAGTATTTTAGGTATCAAAAGACAAGACCATGTTCACAACACCATACTACGTTCCATTACAGGTGTAACAGACGTACGGTATGGGTCTGCCAAGCTGAAATGGGCGGGTCATGTGGCCAGAATGCACCCCGATCGGTGGGCCACAGTTTCTGCGGAGTGGACGCCATCGGTCAGTCGACCCCAAGGTCGTCCTCCAACGCGATGGAAGGTCGAGCTCGGAGCGTTTAAAAATGATTGGACGATGGTAGCTCAGGACCGGATAAAGTGGAGGGAATTGGGGGAGACCTTTGCCCAGCAGTGGGACAGTTGAGGTTAAATAAAAAAAAAAATTATAGTTTTAATAAACCATACACTACAATTTTTTCTACATCCACTTTCACATCCGCCTCCGCATCCGCGGAGGTACAACCCGTCACCTCCGCATCCGCCTCCGCCTTCGCTAAGAAGGCCTCCGTTACAACCCTAGTTAAAATATCACCGTAAAATTGTAAACACCGTCAGATTATAATCTTATGCGTGAGATTGTAATCACACGGTTAGGTTAGGTTAATTTGTAAGCTGACGTTGTTGGCAACTTAATGGTGACATATTAATATATTATTTAAATAAGTTTTTTGTAAACATTTAATTTTTTTCAATTAAACCATTTTTTTTCTATAAACTGCAGCACTATTCAAGCCTTTATTTGGAGTAAGGAATCTCTGTTAAATCTTATTCGTGATTTGAACTGTGACCGTACTTAAATAATTATTCACGGTTCCAACGTTCGGGTATATTTGTAAGAAAATGTAGTATGATGAAGATTAGAATAGAAATAAATATATTTCAAACTAGCTGTACCCTGCCACGCTTCGCTGTGGCACATTGTGATGCAAAAATTAGATAAAAACAATCCTTGATGCGGATAATATATCATTGTAAAATTTCAGCTCGATCGGTGCAGAACTTTTTGAGTTTTTGAAGCGTACACAAACCAACATAACATTTTTTATAAATAGAGATATTCAGTTAAGCTTAATTTTTTAAGTTTTCTTTGTATAAGAAACCACCAATTTGTTATTTCCAAACTTATAATTACGTATAAAAAAAAAATTACAATCCTATAATACTTTCTCATCTTATTTTGATTTTGTCACACTTATTGGTCTGGCCAACTATTATAACAACATATTATACATACAACTTACTGGTCCATACAGCGTCTGTTATTACCCGATAAAAAGCTAGTCAACATTTTTGTTACGCTATTACTGTATTGCATCAAATACTTCAGTCTCGAACCTTTAAGCATCGCTCCGGAACACTCAACTATCACATGACACAAACAAACCCTCGACTATCCTATACTCAAAGCAGTTTGACGAATCGACTATACCCGTCAGATGCAGAAAGTTATCGAGTGAAAGTGCTCGCCACAAAGCCTCATGTTACAATTGCGTCAGGATACTACACCTAAGAGAATAACATAGAAAAATTAGGCTATGTGACACATATTATGTATTATATTATACAAAATGTGTCGTAATATGTCGTGTGTACAATTTAGTATGTAGTAATAGGTCTCCGTGATTTTCTTCATGATAAGGTTCATTTAACAGATTAGCGCATGTAAGAGTAAACCATAAATATGTTCTTCCATACAAAATTTTCGTAATTATCGTCATCCATCATCATCTGGCTGTATTCGTCCACTGCTGGACATAGGCCTCTCCTCCTATAATACGCCACTCAACTCGATCCTCGGTCTTACGTCACCAATTATCACCCGTTACCTTTCGTGTATCGTCACTCCATCTAGTATCAAGGCGTCTTCCATTACATTTATCGACTTGGTACAGATATCTCCACCCATCTCCACCGTAATAATACTATTGCTATATTTATTCTTATTATGTTTTTTTTTTCAATAAAGAATGACGAGACGAGCAGTACATGTGCCTGATAGTAAGCAACATGCCTTCCACATAACAACACAGTGACACGCAGCTATTGGAACATGAATAGTCCAAATCATTACCTAGTACTGCACTGCGGTCGTCTATCGGAGATCTAAGATGTTATATCTCTAAGCCCCGTAATTTCTCTGGAAACATTGCCCTTCAAACCGGAACACCACCAAGTAGTAAAGTTTGCTGTAGAATAACTGGCCATATAATTTCAGGTACCACGCTTGCATAACATTAGTAGAGCCATTTTTTAAAGAATTAATTATTAATTTCAACTACATTCACGTGTCTGATAGTATTTGATTAATATAAACCCAAAACTGTTACGAATATTGTAATGAAAACGGCAGTTGAGTTATTGACTGACCACAACCAAGCGTTTGCTATGTAAACACTTCAAACGCAGAAAACCGCAGATTTACCTCTTTTCTAGAATAACACGATCCGTGTTGTAATTATTTTTTTTTTTTTAATTACCACATCAAGAACATTTTACACTGCGGTATTGTAGATCTAATGAAACCGTTAATAGCGAATGTTGGTAAAGAAAAAAACTTTATTATGTTCTTTTAAATATTATCCCAGCTTTTCTTTCATTTTGGTTACATACATTTTTATGTCAAACCCAATATTGACGTAGCAGGTACAAATTATATTAGTTTGCTTCTTAGTAACAATATCTGGACCGGCCAGTTAGTAATAGATGCAAAGTTCCGTTTTTGGTTGCCGAATGTTAATCACCATAGAGTAGTCACGTTAAATAGAAGGTCACAGTTGTTTATTACAATAACATAAACTGCACCGGCATGTCGCAGGTCTACTACTACTATGGTCAATGAAACAAGTTTGACAATAAGGTTGGTAATTTAACCTTTTAAGGTTAAAAATGATCCCATAAAACTCCAACCATAAATGACGATATAGGGATCTGCTAAGGCTACCTGCCTTAGATTCATTTATATTCAAAACAAACATGGTAGTGCCATGATGGTGATGCTTAAAAAGAGACTCCACTATGCGCGTTTCGTATAAGTAAGAAATAAATATGTTGCTTTTTATGATTGTGTGGATGAGTCCTACACAAAATTATAAACTTTTTTATTCACTTATACGTTAAACATTAACGCGACTACATCATGTAGATTCTATATATTACGATATCTGACATAAACATGACCATGTATGTAATGTTTATAGTTGGAAAAAATAACTCATGTAAACATTGCGCCACGTCACATAGTATAAAGCTGAGCATACACTCGAGATTTGCGATGAAGCAAATCCTTTCATGGTTGACTTTCCAAAGACTGTAGTGAAGAGGTTTGACTTAAATTTAGTAGAAGTGACATCTATTTAGCTGTGGAAATTCCACAGCTAAATAGATGTTAAAAAATCTGGAAATACTTCCACTTATTCCACTGTGGAATGCTTTACTGAGTGAGTATTTCCAGATGAAAATAAGCTTAACATTCAAATGGAGATCCTCGTTTTTTTAAATAAAATACAACCGCTATCGTCGGCTACTTCGTCACTTAACGTCAAATGAGATGACTGTCAATTGCTAATCAATAAAAAAGTTGCGCCGTGTGTGCGTAAACGGGCGACATTTTTACAACCGATTGTCATAAAATAATGGTCTAGTCATAGATTGTTCTACTATGTATTTTCCTAGTGTGCCACTTAGTTGCCTCGAATATTCCTAGTGGACACTAAGCCTAAGGTGATATGACAATTATCTAGAGGTAAATGCCACATCCTATTGGCAATTAGCGTCACATCTTGCCGTTAAGTGTCTAAATTATGTCTGTCGTAAACGGCTAAACATGTGTATTTGGTAGAAATTAATCAAAAACTGTTATATGGAATAAGTTCCATGCACGTAAATGAATCTCTTTTTATAACACCAAACAAAGCAAAATCTGCCTCAAAAATGTACTTGTGAAATTGTTATTGAGTGGAGACCGCGAATCGGTAAACGTAGTATAGGATATCCTACGTTTACTTCTACGTTTCTTCTTACTACTACGTTTGCCGGTAGATTATGAAGTGACGATATACGGAAGACGGCAGGCAGTGGATGGCAACGTAAACCTGAGGCTCGGCCTGAGTGGCGAACCATGGGAAGGGCCTATGTCTAGCAATAGACTAATATAGGCTGATTATGATGACAGAAGAAACAAAAAAGCAAGCAATGTAAATCAGTTCTGTGATCAATACTTATAGTAATTGTAAATTGTGCAATAAATAAAATCGGGGTAATAGGTCGATAACAAATAATTATAGAGCTGCGTTACTTAGTAAGTACAACAATAACTAAATTTAACTGAAACTGGTATTTCGCGCCACTATTAATCGTCATGTCACTAGTTGACGTATCAACAACAGGTCCAAAACATGTATTTATCTCGCACGTGCATGCAGCGCGAGTCAGCAACATCTAAATATGTAGTGAACAATACCGCATTTCTATCATTATTCATTTCCAGTCATAGGCGTGGATCAGATCCGTATTAATTATCTCTGGAACAAAATCAATTATTTTTGTTGGCTCCCGCTCGACAGGGCTTTATTCCCCAATATTGATATTGTTTACGAAGAGATCGAGTCATTTGTCGGGAAATAGGCCGTGGATTCGATGAACTGGTATTCCAAACTTTATCGTAATCAAAATTTATGAGGTTTTCCTTTGTCCATCCAATTTTAAGGTTCGAAATTAATCTAACCGTTTAAAATTTTTATTTTTGTTGCTGTTAGGTGTGGTATATTCAAATAATGTTTGTATAGTACAGGACTTAATCACGAATAATTCATTGTTTAAATAGGCTAAATACCTGGTATCGCCAGCGTTACAACCGCCGTGGTCACGAAAATACTACAGTCTTGAAGACTGTAGTCTTCTCGTCACGAAAAGTATTTAAACAATGAATTATTCGTGATTAGCCCCTGTACTAAACACTATGTGTTCAAATCGCGAAAGTTTAAAAACAATATTGGTATTTTCAAGTTATTAATATTTAGTCTAAACGTATAACTAAACAAACAAGTAAAAATACTGTGCGGCGTGTCACCATGTGGTTATCACCTTTTTTCTTCAAAAGGTTCAAGATATTTATTGTCGCATAGGAAAAACATTTAGACTTTTAGTGTAGAATTAGTTCTTTACGTTCCTAACCAATGATTTTCTTAGCCCGAAATGTTGTTAGCCCGAAGTGAGTCTGAATATTTTTAAAAGTACTTAACTTTTTGCCATTCTAATAGCAACTTTCTTTCTCTTACAGCGCCACAAGCTCAGCACAAGATGACGACGCGGATTGGTCGGGCAATACCACCGCTACTACCATTGAATACCTCTCACAAAATGTCACAAATGACACATTTAATTTTAATGGTAAGAATGCAACTTTTCACTTTACAAACTTACGTAAAAAGTATGAGCTGAAAAGGACGATTATATATCTATATTAATAATTTCGTCAAGGGGTACGGTATACTTGATCGAAACCTTATATGACAAATAGAACATAAAAAAATGTTGACTTTGAGTCGACAACATATGTCCACAAAATTCGGATTATGGAGAATTTCGTGAAATTCTGATGGCACTGACAAACAAACCGCTGTCGCTATCTTTGGTGTGAAGCACGTTTCGTTCCATCAATCAACACATTGCGTGGTCCGTCGCGCCGAAAAAGTATTCATCATAAAAAACTGTGACTTATGTGACTACGACTAGTGACATTGCCTGAGAGGGTTTTTCCTGATAGTTACAATCTTTGTGTCTTCAAATCGAGAGTGAATCGGTTTTTTAGGTAAACACGCTCCATCGTAGACCGCATCATCGTTTAACATCAGGCGAAATGGCAGTCAAGTGTAAACCTATATAAGTAAAAAAAAACTACGTAAAACGAAACGTCTTGCCGCCGGACAGGAATTTTATTAGTACGAGTAGCTACTTATATTTAGTATCAGCATTGCACCCGTGCGATGCCGTAGCGGGTCGCAAGTTTGTGCAGAGTTGACATACATTTCAGAAATTCTTTTGCAAAAGTTATCTTTTTTAGGGAGTAGGTATCCAACAATGTCCTTTTCGGTTTTGTACTCGTACATCCATGCGTTCTTGTTTAATCTTGCTTGTAGTCGTAGGAATCATCAGAATCTACCGGGAGAAGTACCAAACCTTCATGAGTTATTCTACGAACAAAAATTGGTTGCCTGTAAAGTCGGTATACGGGCGAAAGTTTTACGTGACAACGACTTTGAGTGGTAAAATAATTTTACGGAAGGGACGCGTGCCTTTCACTTTTTATGTCTGTCTCTCTCGCTCTTAGGCGGGCTAACCATGTCCGAGTGGAAGGGACGCGTGCCTCTCACTCGCTCTCGTTGTGAGCGCATAACGTGAGCGGAGCGTAACGCAGTTTCTTGAAGTGTCACCCGGCAAACCAATTTATAAGACGTTGTCACGTCAAAAAACTAATGTGCAAATATTATTACGTTCCAGTTTGAAGGACAATGTTTACAGAAAAATTACAGGACAAAGGGGCTTATATTTCTGGGTGTCATGCACAGTGTAGTGCCAGACAGTAGTTTGGTTCATAGATGCGTGGTACTTTGCTATAATAAGAAGGCATATTGCTTACCATCATAAAAAGATCGTTAAACTCTATACAAGCAAGATATCAAACCTAGAGAAGAAACCTACGATAAAAGTAACACTTTTTTTTGTACTTCATACAAACGTATTTAAAGTTACATACAGTTAGTTACCTACAAAAAAATGTTCCTTTTTTGTGTTTAACCTTTTGTTTTTAACATCCCAGAGATGTTATAAGTTTAAAGTGCCATGTATCTGTTGTTCAGTTGCTATTCAACGATTCGTCCGTTCATTTGTTGCTGAAGTTGAAAGCATTGTTCAAAAGCTAATGTGATGAAGATTATTTGTAGCTAAAACTATGCTATTGTTGTTTATTTCTCTCATATTTCTAAATACTTTTTTGTATCATTTAATTATTTTTTTGTTCGTGTGGTTAAAGTGTTATACCTATATAATTACAAACATATTTCATTTCAGCTAGACTGTTAGTGACAGGTAGCTAAGAATAAATAAATAATTTCTTTCGGGCAAATTAAAATTTTAATCTATGTCTTCGTAGGTATAAAAACATTAAGTTGCTAAGTTTATGTACATTCCAAAATAGTTAGTAAATTTGCTAAGCGATCTGTAATTAAGTCTAAATTAGAATTTGAAAGTTTTTAAAGTGAGTTTAATCACGCAACTTTATCCAGCTAGATTTCGCAATGCATATTTTACAAAAAAATGGAAAGCTCCAAGAAAAAATAATTTCTTATACAATGAACCATTACAGAAATTTAAACATCCCATTCTGCTGGGATTTCCACTCCAATTACTTTTTTCCAAATTGACATAAAACAGTTAACAATTTTAGAAGTGCTTTAAATGATTGTCTCAGGGGAATATTTATAAATTCTTGAAACATAGCTTTTACATTAAAAAAAATCTTGCTTTTAGAGTTCAAAATTTCTTGCTTTGTAGCGTTAAGTTACGCGTCGATATATTTATGAATCCTACTAATATTATTAATGGGAAAGTTTGGATGTTTGTTGCTTAATCACGTCGAAACGGCTGAACGGATCATATAGAAATTTAGAAAAAAGTTAGATGATTGTGTGGAATATCACATAAGCTACTTTTTATTGCGGTCAAGTTACGGGAACAAGAACTACACGGATAACACGCAGAGGGAAGGGGGCTGCTAGTAATAAAATAACTATGGTAGCATTTTGTCTCTGATTGACCTCGTGCGACTCAATCGGCAGGGAGTCTGCTCACTGAGCGTCGGCTGTGGGTTCGATACACGGAGCTAATACATAGAGGAGGTGTAGTAATTAAATTTCCATATGAAACGACGCGTGATAGTTTGCGGGATGAGGGGGCACTGAGGGGGTATTAAGCTCCGCCCACTTCTCAATATTCCATCTATCGGCTAATAGCAAAACTACTAGCTTAGGTTGAAGTTGATGTTACTACATAGTTCCGGTACCTTACACTAGATGTCAAAAGTTGTAATGAGATAAGACGTACTTATAAAGGCCGTCGCAGACGTAGGTATAATATATATTTTCATATTTTATAGCTGGACATAGTTCCGTATATTTTCTAAACAAATCCTCGAGTGTCCACACACGCAGCTCGAATATATATTTTTGTGACGTCACCAAAATATACCGTAATATAATATATTAAGGCATATTCATATAAATTATGGTATATAGCAAGACATATTTTGAATGTACAGCGTGTTTCATCATTGTTCGAGCACACATCACGAGTTGTTTCCCGATATTAACCAAGGTCTGTTGATGGATCTGGAAGTGGGTCATAGGAACTCTGTAATGAAACGACGAAACCCCATCAAATCTGGGATCGTTTTAGTTGTCTTGGTGCTAGATGGAAACCATGGTCTGATGATGAAGCTGGAAAATAGCCATAGGAATCTTAGTTATCTTAGTTACAAGTAACTAAACGACATAACACCATCGAGATTGAGCTCGTTTTGTTCGGACGAGTACTTTGGTGCTTGATAGTAATCAGGGTCTGATAATGAAACTGGAAGATGGCCATATGAATTTGGTAATTTAACGATATTACCCCATCGAGTTCATCCAACCCAAAAACAAAACAGAATCGATTGGTGTGTACCCATCACGAAAAACAAAATTGGTTTATCCGTTTGGGAGCTACGATGCTACAAACACGTACAGTTATGTCAAACTTATAACACCCCGTCGTTATTGCGTCGGGGGTTAAAAAGATCAGAAGACTCGTGACGTGCGCTCAGACTATGTTGATACATGCTGTACACTCAAAATATGTCTGGCCATGTTAATATGCCATAATATGAATATATTACGGTATATTTTGCTGACGTCACTAAAATATGAAAATATATATTCATTATAGCTACGTCTGCGACGGCCTTAATGCGAGTCTCCTCACATGTGCTCCTGACGAACGCTGATAGCATACTAACTTAGGCCCCGCCCACCATGATGACGTCAGGACCTAGTTGAATATCACAGTGCACAGTTGCTTAGGGCAGCTCCTCTTTGTATTAGCTCCGTGGTTCGATACGTAACCAGAACAAACAGTTATGAGATGAAGACGAAAATGTATATTTGTTCGTATATGAGTGTTTATATGTATCATATGCATGTGTGTATTTAATAAAAATACATTATAATATTTCGGCTATATCTAGCTTGCATTGCAAAAAATTGGCTTAATTAGCCAGTAACTGCGAGTAGGTACTGTGTGTCGAGTAATGTTAATTAATTTATTCTATGGCACTGAGGGACAAAACTAATGTGGCACACGGGATGACACGGGCCCGTTCTTTAGTAGGACGTTTACCCATAACAATAGTTACAGTGTCACTGAATTTATGAATACTTTCCCTTCTATTTCCATTTGTCACGCTATAACCTGCAGACGACTTAAAAAAATTCGCATTTCTAGGTTTCTTATAAAACTAAAAATAGAAAATGATCGCAATAATACGGGATATTAATAACGGACGACATCTGTCTAGACAGTATCTAATATACTTAAACAAATTGTAACCCAGTACGCTCGTTGCCCGAAGATATCATTTTAGAAATCGAGGCCTAGTTATATATAAATGAAATCGAAGTAGACGCAATAGAATTATGAACAAAATCTATACTTATAATAAAAGTGTAACGGGTCGAATTCTGTTACATTGAAGATATTTTGAAAAAACATTTTTGGAGCACTCCATATATTAATGTCGAAACTGCATTTTTTTTCTTTCATGTCTGTCTGTCGTTCTGTATAGGGATCACGAATCACGCCGAAACTACTGGTTCAATTCAGCTAAAACTTGGCATGACTTTAGTTTACACTAAGGAGATTGCTGTAGGCTACTTTTGATCCCCAACTTCTGAACGGCTTTCTTGCAGGAGGGGGTGAAAGTCAGAATGTGTATTTGGTTGGAACTCATGTTTGCGTTGTCAAATTTCATTATTTCTTTTTTTTTGTTACAAAGAACACATTTTAATATTGTCCCGTCAAAATTTGAACGTTATTGGTCCGGTGGTTCGGAAATTACACAAACATTAAATAATAACGAAAAGCGCGGCGCATCCGGTACATACCATCTTCTAAGTATTCTGTGTATCACAGACGATCCACAGAATATCTAGATTCGAGAACGTGCCCACGTGATCGCGTCGCGTCGTCTTGATTGAAAAAAAAATATATTTTTGTGTGAAAAAACAAACATCATTTGGCTATAACCGACTTCAAAAAAGGAGGATGTTGTCAATCGGGTTGCATGTTTTTTTATTTGCGTTTATTTTACGCGATAACTCCGCTAATTGTGAATTGATTTTGATAATTCCTTTTTTGTTTGGTAGCAAATACTTCAGAGGTGATCTTATATATCGAAAACAGGGAGGTCGTTTTAAAAATATCAACAAAAAAATAAAATCAGCTTAGATTTATCTGTACGACATAGTCATAGCTTCTTATAAAATTTAGTCGAATGACAGAATTAAATTACCTGTCATTGAAGTAGATTTTTGTTCTTTAGGAGTAAACATATTAGCATAATAAACAGCAGCATAAACAATCCATTAAATGTTTCCACTGCTGGGCTTCGGTCGGGGCCTTCTCGCGCAAGGAGAGAGTCAAGGCTATAATCAACCTCGCTGGCCCAGTGTCAGTTGGTGGATGACACATGACTTAGAACTTAGATTCTAGGTACATTTCGATTTCGTCACGATAATTTGATAATTGCCGATAATTATAACGGTGAAGGAAAACCCTTCACCGTTATAATTATCGGCATTACGAACATGACTCTGAAAAGATGGTGCGCGTGGTTTTGAACCCTGGGTCTCCGGATCGACAGTCGGCGTTCTCCCGACTAGGTCAGCTGTAACTTACCAGACAAGCCGTTACTTATTTAAAAACGTAAATATTATTTCAATCCAAATACTGTTTAAAATTCAAAGGTAGTGTTCAACAACCTGTCTGGTTGCTGCTGACAAAGATATCTCAGTGGTCCTAAGCAATATTCAAGCTGGCTTTATGCAAATGGTCACATGACTCCGGGCTAGTACTAAACTCGGAAAAGACGAAATGTATGGTGTATGTACACTCTGATTACAATTGGAAAACTTGCAAAGAAGGAATTGATATTATAGCCCATAACCACGACTGTCTGCATAGTAGCTTGACACATTGTATTGGATCGTGCCGAAAAATTGATCAAGTCAAGGAGTTTACTTATCTAGGCTTAGTAATCGACAACAGATTAAATTGGGCGAAGCACATCGACAAACAAGCTTCGGTGACCGAAGCAGACCGTTCTTAGGGTTCCGTACCCAAAGGGTAAAAACGGGACCCCATTACTGAGACTTCACTATCCATCCGTCCGTCCGTCTGTCACCAGGCTGTAGGTATCTCAAGAACGGTGATAGCTAGACAGTTGAAATTTTCACAGATTATGTATTTCTATTGCTGCTTTAACAAAAAATACTAAAACTAAAATAAATATTTAAGAGGAGCTTATTTCCATACAACAAACTTGACTCTTTTTCCGTTTCTTGCCGATACTAATAACGTACCTGTTACAGGTAGACGCTTTAACTATTCACATAATATTTAGTTTCATTTTCTCTTTAAATGTAATTAATTAAAATAAAATAAATTATTAAGGGGGCTCCCAAATAACAATTTGCTAATGGTTCGAAACCCTTCGCGCGCGAGTCCCATTGGCATTAGGCCGGTTTTATTTTTTCTAATTTTTTGTAAAATTCTATCCTTTCCTAATATTATACATCAATGTTTAAATTTTTGCTGCTCAATTACGTAGGAACGGCTCAATGTATCGAGTTAAAATTTAAAACACATTCTTGGTTTACCTTAAGTAGCACATAGGGTAATTACTACACATAGGCAATGTTCAGCCTATGTATTCTGGAAGAATCTATAGGACTATAATCTAATTTTTACTTATAGATTACTGTGACGTCGGAAAGACAAATGAAAGCAAAATGGGTAGAAAATTAAAACAGCGATAACTTATAGTCTGAAATACCACATATATGTACTACCTATCAACCCGAAAAGAAACATGGGCCCTAAGGAAACAAATATTAACTATCACGTCAAACAGGATTGATTTGACATATAAAACACAAATAGTTTAGAGTCTAAAATTTCACATGGGCTAATAAATCTATATTTTCATTTAACTCAATATTAATCTAAATAGGTATATGTTTTCGTAAGGAACTTGGATTGAGTTGTTTGAGAAGCGGATAGTTTATAGTTCGAAATAACTCACAGGCTACTTATTGTCCCGGGAAAATACATAGTTTCCATGGAATTCAAAAGTTAACTAATTCCCTAAGTAACTTGCTTTAAATACCGGATTTGACCCCATTGTAAAAGTTGATCATGCTGATGCTGATGTGATGGTAAGGTAAAAGCCAAAAATGAAAAATATATGCACCCGTTTTGGCGTAGATAATACAGGTGCTTTGCGCGCACAATCAAAATAATAATGCAAGCAATATTATATTTTCATTAGATGGCGCTAATGTCAGTTTAAATCTCAAAGCACTAAAGTCCATTTAAATCAATGTTTTGCTATGTGGTATGTATTTTTTCTTTCATCACTAGGTGAAGTTACTGGTTATCTAAATTGTACTAATGAGTTTTTTGCTGCTAAAAGAATTTTGATGCCGAATTAACATTTCACTAAGATTTAGCTTAAATTTACGGGTTCAACTTGCTTGAGTAACATACTTATAACTGACATAACAGACTTTTCATAATGTATCCCATAAAAATCCTACAAACTTGACACTTGCGGCTACTTGTTCGATACTACGAAACCTTACTAAGTATGTTTGATTTTGTTTAAAAAAGGATAAATAAAGATGATAAAATTAAATAAGTTTTTATGTGAAAAAAACAAATTCACTCGACTACACTCACAATGACTACTTATCCAAATATTTTGACGTACGATACTTACAACTAATTTATAAGTCCATAACATCTGCTTATGCAAACGAAGTAGCAGGTTCAGCTAGTAGTACTTCTGTGTATTATATATCGTCATATATGTCTATAAAACAAAAAATACAAATTATTCATCTAAATTTATT
Source organism: Ectropis grisescens (assembly GCA_017562165.1). Taxonomy (NCBI): domain Eukaryota; kingdom Metazoa; phylum Arthropoda; class Insecta; order Lepidoptera; family Geometridae; genus Ectropis; species Ectropis grisescens. Next base: position 14,935,951 of record CM029788.1, on the reverse strand, counting down.
TTATCGCCTTCAAAGTAGGTCCCGTCGCTTGCAATACAACATCTCCAACGCTTCACCCAGTCTTCCATACATTTTTCATAGGCTATTTGCGGTATGCCTTTAGCTCATTCAGCGAATTTTCTTTTATGGCTTCTATCGACTCAAAACGTTTTCCTCGAAGTGGTAATTTTAACTTGGGAAATAAAAAAAAATCTGACGGAGCCATATCAGGTGGATACGGTGCTTGGTGAAGAACTTTTGTTGAATTTTTCGCTAAAAACTCTTTCACTATAATGGAGCCATTATAGTGAAAGAGTTTTTAGCGAAAGAGTTTTTGTGTGATGGTGCATTATCATGGTGCAGCATCCATGAGTTGTGTTGCCACAAATCTGAACGTTTTCGGCGGATACTCTCACGCAAACGCTTCATGACGCCTTAATAATATTTTTTATTCACTGTTTCTCCCTCTGGAATGAATTCGGAGTGAACCACATCTCGGTAGTAAAAAAAAAAACTATTAGCATCTTGATTTTTGGAGCGACTTTGCCGCGGTTTTTTGGGTTGCGGCTCGTGTTCGAGACGCCATTCTGAAGACTGTTGGCTTGTGTGCATGTCGTACTCATAAGCCCATGTCTCGTCGCCAGTTATTATATGTTTCATAAAGGTCGGATCCGTAGAAGCTCGGGAAACCATGTCTTCAGCGACATGCTTTCGCTGCGCTTTTTAAACAAAATTGTTGAGCTCTTTTGGAACTAGTCGAGCGGCGACGCGTTTCATGCCTAAAATGTCAATGAGAATGTTGTGGACGGACTTAAAAGATATGTTCACCTCACTAGCCAACTATCTCAGACTCATTCGTCGATTTTCGAGCACTAGCTTCTTGATTCTGTCGATGTTTCCTTTGGTCGTAGCGGTTGAAGGTCTACCAGAACGAGGCAAGTCTACTACTACTTCTCGGCCTTCTTTAAAAGCCTTATACCATTCATAAGCCCTTGTTTTCGATATACACGATTTGCCGTAGATATTTCGCAACATTTTTAGTGATTCACCACATGAAATATCATTCGAAACACAAAATTTAAGGCACACTATTTGTTCAACAATATTTTCCATTGTAAAAATCGCCGAGAACTCAAAACTATGACCAACAAAAAGTGTAGTTTAAAACAAATTAAATGGCAGATCCCGCTCAAACTTTGCGCGCTAAATCAGTACAGTGTTACCAACATGCAGTAAAAAAATTAGAACGACGTCTTTTACACGGGTCTTTTTACTGACATATTCCTGATACTTTTTGCATAGAGTAGTATAATAATTTTGAATTTCAACTGCTAAATGCAAAATCTCAAATGATTACTTTAATATTAGTCGAATTTCATTCCAACCATAACCACAAAGATAACCACTAGGAGACTTATAAAGAAAGGTAGAGGGGTTTATCAATAAGATTCATTCAACACTACGCCGTCACTTGTAAGCTGTCCAATTGAGTGTAGTACAGTGAACATAATATGATGGCGTAGTGTTGAATCTTATTATTTTCTACCCTTCTATCTTCTTACATAGGTCTCCTGGTGCTGGTGGTTTAAATGACCCATCAATTTTTTATACGGGCCTGTAGTCTATTATGGATAGCCTGCATAAATAAATGGGTCGATAAAATAGCTATTGAAATAAATGTGGAATTTTTGTTATTAAACTAGACAGACGATTCTCTAATGCATCATTACTTTAAATTATCTTTTTTAGATCCGAGACGAGGTCAATTCGTGCACACACGCTATGTCTTAGAATGGATAATAAAAACTACGTACCATGCAAGCTTCTACAACAGCTGGTGTAAGGGGAATTTCGTCTCTCCAAAATAAAAAGATGGTATAGACACAATTGCTTTTGTTGTTTTACTGATGATATTTACGATATACGGATGTGCGGATTTCAAACAAACCTCATAGCCTCCACCTGAGAATATGCGTATGCTTCAAAGAGTGCGTACGTTTGCTACATTAAATACATATATCTCTCGGCACGGTCAACTTTAGCACAAGGTAGTGACTCTCAGAGACATACCTGCGATTTCTAAAACGTTGATACAAAGAGTTTTGTCAAGAACCATATTATTTAACTACGTAGCTACTTGTATCAATTACACGCTTAAATTAATTTAAAATTTGTTCTCACATTTACAGAAGGAAAATATGTGGGCAAATATTTTAGTTCTGTCTGGTAAAACTTGTTTAGTGTAGTCAGAAATAATCTATCACAGAGTTAAACGCTACTCAGAATTATTAGCTAAAGTTGTACTTTAACCTGAATCTATAAGCATTTATGGCAATTATAGCAATAAGTGGTAAAAAATCCGTATGAAGCAAAAAGGACCAAATGATTTAACGCTCTAACCTACTCATCGTACAAAAAAGACGATATTGAAATGTAAAAGTAGTCACATTGAATATGAATATTTATGTCATCCGTATGTATAGAATATATTTACTGAGGTATACCTAACGTATTGATATAACCCAGATTTTTGTAATTAAGGACGAATAGCATGACATCATAATTATTTAGAACATGAATAGAATGAGCAGAGTATGAACTAGAAGTGATTCGAACCTATAATTTTACCGAAAATCAATAGTTATTACTTAGTGTAGATGTTTGTTTTGTCAAGGTATTGATGAATTTATTGGATTCCGTGGCTCAAATGAAGCATAAACAATGTTACTGACAGGTACATATTGCATGTTTTATATTTAATTGATATTCATTACTTGTATGTATATTTAAATGACATTGTTTGAAGTAGGTAATCACTCTATCGTAGATGGCATCATCGTTTAAAATGTCACGTGAAATGGAGACCAAGTTCAAATTACTGGCGTTAAAAACTCTGTTTTTAAGAATTTATCTAAATTTGAATGTTTGGTTGTGTAGATGTTTGAATGATTCTCAATTACATCATAATAACAGTACGAATCTAGTTAAAATTTGAAATGTAGATTGATTATTTAGAGTCCCAAATTGAATGGAACGTACGAGTTTGTCGTCACGGCTTTTAACGGCGAGGGCAGAAGATCGTGAGGATGCGTTTTTCCAAAAAGACATGACCATTGTCTTGACTTTGTCCTTGTGAGAGATAACCCGATTCCCATCAGAGGGAATAAAAAGTGGGCTGCGTATGCTGAAACGCTGTTTGACTTCAAGTTGCTGTTCAAACCTGTTGAAATCTGTCTTAGTGTGCGATCCTAAGCTAATAAGCAAATTCATCAAAAATTTTATCAAAAACTGTACAAACGTTAATATTATTTGTAAAGCGCTACATTTATCAAATAGAAATATTAACATATCTTCTATAGACACGCTTAGGTATCTAACGTAGGGGTGTGGGGCCAGGTAACCTCCACGCGGTGCACCCTGGGGACCTGTCAACAATTACTCTTGGTGAGTCTTTGTTGATAGATTGCTAATACCTGGTTGAGGAGGGCTCTCCTTGTCCCTCTGAATAGCAGATGGCACAGATGATAAGCGATTAGAGAAAGACGTGCCTAGTACGTGTTAACCCCACTGCTGGGCTGGCAAATAAAGGATTTTATTTGCTGTCAGCGTCGTTTTCGTAATCCTACTTAGCTATCGTGGTCATGTTTTACGTGATGCTACAGGACCGAAGTCCTTGGCTTAATCGCCCGGGTCGCGAGGAAGAAAACCTCTCTAAAAAATTACCCCGAATCTCAAGCGGCGGCGCACCGTGAGGAGATGCATGGCTAACGGGTAGTCGGCATCTCATAGGGAACACCACCGCTTAGATTTTATTATCTAACTGCGTTGCTGTTGCCTATGGGGTGCCTAGCCATTAGTGCGTACCTCCGCCAGGGTACCAGCCGACCCCCGTGGCGGGTTAAACTAAAGGCTTGCCCGGGTACAGGGGTCTCTGCCCGGGTGGACAACTTAATTCCCCCATACTCGTGGGAACAAAATGTCTCAATTAAGTTTAAAAAAAAAATGATGTGGAAGGAGAAAATAGAAACGAAGAGAGGCCAAAGGGCCTCAATGAAGAAGTTAGCGATCCTAGCATAACTACACAAACTCAGGGTGAACGTTTTATGCACCTTCAATCCGTCACGGCTAGGGAAAGTGATGCACAAGAGTCGGATGGGTCAATGTCCCTTTGTTCTCTTACATTGGTGGCATCCGAGCAAAACAGAAAAAGGAAAGGAAAATCCAGCACTGGACCAATTCCAAAGCGTGCATTATTTATAAGGAAGAAAAAATCAGACGAAGAAAACGATGAAGAAGACGGACACTCGCATAGTGACTCATCATCTAAAACAAGGAACAGCATAGCTCCATCTATAGATAGCCTAGCTACAGGTATGCAGGAAAAATCGACGGCTTCTTTGACTACTACCATTAAAAAGCAGCTGAGTGAGGTAGAAAAATTGCTGATCGTACTCGTAACATGAAAGGCAGTTTTGTATACAGTCTGAGAGTAGCGGCTAATACTATTGCAGCTGCTACAGCCGAGATCTCGCAACGGACCTCAACTGATGCTAATGTGAAACGGCTAGAAAATGAAAACTCGCAAATGAGAAAGAAGATGTCAGAGTTGACATCAAAAATGGAAAAGCTCGTGAAAGAACTAGCCCAGATTCGCCTTCAACATTCTCGAACCGGATCTAAGCAGGTTGCACAGCCTATGATAGGAGGCGCGGATTGGGAAAACCAGTTCATGCAACGAATTGGGCTCTAATGGACAGAAAGCTTTAAACTTTTAAACAAGCCATGCCTTTTAAAGGTGTTACCGGAACAGTTGGGCTGGAGAAATCCACAACAAAGCCAAATAAAAAGAATCGAAAGAAAGCCAAACGTCAAACGATGGCTTCTGTTGAAGCTACTCAACTGCAGGAAGTACCTAAAGATATACCAGGTCCCGAGGATAATATGATAGGACTGGCCAACCACTGGAATACAGTAGTAAATAAAAAAATTGCTCGGTCCAAAAGGCAGGAAACGTCGCTTCAATCTAAAGAGAAAGGTAAAGGTAGAAAGGTAAAACTTCCTCGAGTGCCGAAAACCGCTGCTATCACTGTAACTGTTCCCGTAGGTTCAGAAACAACATATGCTGCCGTGATGCAGGCTGCTAAAGAAAGAATTAAACTAAATGACTGCGGCGTAGAATCAGTTCGTCCAAAAAGAGCAGTTACTGGTGGATTGATCCTGGAAGTTTCTGGGCCAGACTGCACTACTAAAGCTGATAAGCTTGCGAGTCAGATGCGAGAGAACCTTGCTGATTTAAGCGTCCATATAGGACGACCAAACAAAACAGGTGAAGTAAGGATCCTCGATTTAGACGAAGCAATCACATCAGAAGAGGTCAGCTCAGCTGTGGCAAAGATAGGAGACTGTACACCTGCTGAGATAAAAGTAGGCGTTATCCGTCATCAGAAAAATACTCTGGGCACAGTTTGGGTACGATGTCCGTTGGCAGTGGTCAAAAAATTAATCACAGCTAAACGCTTAGTTATTGGATGGGTATCGGCGCGGATTGAAATTCTGAGTTCACGGCCTTTGCAGTGCTTCCGTTGCCTCGAAACTGGACACGTGCGAAGTACGTGCTCCAGCGAGACTGATCGTAGCAGGAGATGCTACTCATGTGGTGAACTTGACCATCGGGCAAACCAGTGCACACGTCCACTAAATTGCCCCCTGTGCTCAGATCTTGGCTTACCTGCTGACCATCGCATGGGAAGCAAGAGATGTTCGCCACCTAAGAATAAACGACAGAGAAGCACTAGAGCTTCCACAGCTCTTTCTGAAGTTGATAAAAACCCGACTACCAGTAAATTGTCGATTCAGCCGGACTCTGCGCTGGCCGAGGATGTAATGGAGACCTTGTAACGGATAAATACAGTATTCTTCAAAGCAATCTAAATCACTGCCGAGTAGCACAGGACCTATTCCTACAAACTCTGGCAGAAAAATCGATTGCTGTGGCAGTTGTAGCGGAGAGCCTACAAAATCCCAACCCATCCTCGATGGTTTGGTGATATTTCATCAACCGTCGCTATTAATTGGAACGATGACCATCCTTGTTCTTCTTTAGAAGCAGGACATGGTTTTGTCGCAATCGAATGGCAACATATAGCCCTAGTGGGGTGCTATGTATCCCCTAACATTGAAATTGCCATGTACAGATCTTATCTGGATGCATTAGGTGAATGTATCCGCAGATGTCTGCCACGTCCAGTTATTGTACTAGGCGATTTCAACGCTCATTCATTGGAATGGGGAAGTATGCGTAACAACCCAAGGGGAATCGCATTAACGGAGTGGGCTGCATCTATTGACCTCCGACTAATAAATACTGGTACTGTTAGTACGTGTGTAAGGTGGCAGGGGGAGTCCATAGTAGATTTAACATGGGCAACACCATCAGCCGTACCTCTTATTTCAGGCTGGAGAGTGGCAGAGGATATTGTTACACTGTCGGATCATCGTCACATTGTCTTTCAATTAACTTTTCAACGGCGGAATCAACTGCGGGATCACAATCACAACAATGACCTACCACGACGGTGGTCTATTAAAAAACTTGATCGTGATTTGCTCGAAGCAGCAGCTATTGCTATCTCCTGGGCAAACAACGAAGACCCGAGATCCGAGACACGAGACCCTGAATCTGAAACCATATGGTTTCGTGACAAGATGACAATGATTTGTGACATGTCTATGCCTCGTGCTAAAACATTTAGACGCAAATCAGCTTATTGGTGGTCTGAAGATATCGCACGCTTACGAGAATACTGCCTGCGCTGCAGACGAACGTTCACTAGACTTCGGAGACGCATAGGAGTGACAGCTGAAGAGATCGATCAAAAATATCAGGCTTACAGAAGAGCTACTAAGTCTCTCCAATCCGCAATCAACAGTGCTCGATCACAATCTTGGACTGAACTATTAGAAGGTCTAGACAGAGACCCGTGGGGGGCGCCCTTACAAGATGGTATTGGGAAAGCTACGTCCATGGGTGGGGACCCCCCTAACAGAATCATTGGATACTGGATTCGTTAGAACTGTGACCGAAACACTTTTCCCAAGAGCCCAAAGTGGTCCCACTCTTCTACCACAGATTGATGATTCAACCACATGGTCCAATGATTATGACATATCGGAGACGGAGTTAAATACAGCAATTCAACGCCTCAGAACCCGTAATAGAACACCAGGGCCTGACGGAATACCAGGTCGAGCATTGGTTCTTGCTCTTTCAGTAGCACTGGAGGACAGGTTTAGGACTTTATTGAATAACTGTCTCCGCCTTGAGTTTTCCTACAGCTTGGAAAAGAGCCAAACTGGTTTTATTGAAAAAAGAGGGTAGACCAGCTGATTCTCCGTCCGCTTACCGACCTATATGCTTACTAGATGAAGCCGGCAAGTTATTCGAAAGAATAATTGCCGTTCGCCTTACTAGGCATTTGTGGGAGGTTGGACCAGATCTGTCTGACCACCAATTCGGTTTTAGACGCGGCCGGTCTACAGTTGACGCAATTCTTCGTGTCCGTACTCTGACAGAACAAGCCGCTTCACGTGGCAACATGTCCTTGGCTGTCAGCTTGGATATTGTGAACGCGTTTAACTCATTGCCGTGGGATGCGATTGGAAACGCCCTGGTATATCACAATGTGCCCACGTACCTTCAGCGCATGATCCGATCGTATTTTCAAAACAGAAGCGTAGACTATATTGGCAAAGACGGTGTACTGCATTCGACAGATATGTGTTGTGGGGTTCCACAGGGGTCTGTTGTGGGCCCCATTTTATGGAACTTTGCTTACCATGGTGTTGTGTGTGAATTGTCCACCAATATTTATTATTATTATATTATTATTATTATTAATACAGTCTTGACCTCGGATTACCCTGCAGGCATAAATGTGGTATGTTACGCGGACGACACTCTTATCATATCAGAGGGAACTACGTTTGAGGAAGCAAGCCAATTAGCAGAACGAGGGATAGCGATAATCATCTCCAAAATTCAAGAATTGGGTCTTAGTATTGCACCTCATAAGACTGAAGCTTTATGGTTTCACAACCTACCAAGAGGAAGGGAACCCCCTCGTTCTTCTATATGCGTTGGCAGTGTAGAAATAGAAGTGGGACAATTTTTAAAATACCTAGGGCTCGTCTTGGATGGACGTTGGCGTTTCGACGAACACTTTAGTCGCACTGTACCTCGTGTCGTTAGAGTAGTAGGTGCTCTGCATAGACTGCTACCGAATCTTGGGGGTCCAAGTGAAGAGGTTCGTCGCCTGTATGCGGGAGTAATTCGCTCGATGGCACTCTATGGAGCACCCGTGTGGTTTGAGAGGCTGTCAAGCGTAAAGCGCAATAAATCCAAGTTCAATAGTCTTCAAAGAACATTGGCTATATGTATTGCGAGGGGCTATCGTACCATATCGTTTGAGGCGGCGACCTTGATTTCACGATTTCCTCCGCTAGACATTCTGGCTGAAATGGATGCTCGGATCTATCGTCGCTTGCATCATGATACTCCATTGAATGATCCAGGGTTGAGGAAACGGGAACACTACTTTGCGTTAGAGAAGTGGCACCAGCGACTCCTTGAACCGCAAAACGTACGTCAACGTGCGGTCGAAGGAATTTTACCTAGTTTTAAAGAGTGGGTAACAAGAAAGGATCGTGTAACCTTTCGACTGACACAGGTTTTGACAGGGCACGGTTGCTTTGGTGCTTACCTTAATAGGATAGGTCGGGAACCAACGGCGCAGTGTCACCACTGTGGGATGCCCGAAGACTCAGCGCAGCATACGCTCGAGGAGTGTACGGCGTGGATCTCGGAACGTCAGGGCTTAACAGCTAAAATAGGTCAGGACCTGTGTCTGCCAAAAAGTGATATCAGCCATTCTGGCGGATACAACAGCGTGGAAAGCAGTAGTTGACTTTTGCGAAATGGTAATTTCGCAGAAGGAAGACGCCGAGCGACAGCGCGAAAGGGCTGATCCTACACGGAGACGTCAACGGCGTAGAGGCGGTAGAGGCGGTGGCTCTTAGCCCCCTTGACCCTGGAGCCGGGGTCTTAACAAGAATTCGGCTTCGGTATACCCTGCCTATCGTACGAGGCGATTAAAAGGGTATCTATGGGCTCGTAGACGGATAGGCTTGGGGGCCTAACGTCCTATGAATAGCGAACCCATCAAAGGAAAGGCTACGGCATGGTGCGGCCCATGTCGTTTAGTCTATCACCCAAGGAAGGTGCCTTAGGCAAAGTGTCAAGAGGACGCCGGTGCGTTCCAACGGAGATCCCGGCGTCCTCCTCCTAGGCACAGATATAGGCCACCGAGGGGGTTTTAGTGAGTAAGATCTCACATAACTCGGCCGCACCCCAATGCAAAGCCGGGTATCCGCAAAGGATTTCCCCCGCGTCAAAAAAAAAAAAAAAAAGGTATCTAACGTAACTAAATTAATATTGAACAAGGCGCCACATAGTAACGTTGTTTGATTTTGCCATAAAACTTATTTACCACATTACACTAGTCTTTGTAATCCTAACTCGGAGATATATAGGTAGATGTCATCGTAAAATTGTCAACACTGTCAGATTATAATCTAACGCGTTAGATTATAATCTTTTGGTAGGTTAGGTTAATTCGTAAACTGACGTCGTTAGATTATAGATTAATATGGGTTTACAAATTTACGGTGATATTTATAAGTTGATTAGTCGCCATGTCCTGTGATTTCTCTGAAAATATTGTCTTTCATACCGGATAACTGTGATACTTGCACATGCACATGGTGGTAAAATAACTGGCAAAGGTATGGTACTTCCCCAGGCGGATTTTGCAAAATGTGCTACCACTACAAATTCAAATTTAATAATAATTAATTGATGTTTTTTTATAAATATGAAATAGAGAGTGACGAGACGATCATATTGTCCAATGATAAGTCTACATCTCTACCTATAACTTTACTACAAAAAATTAAAGATCAAATGATCAAAGACAAGTGAATATTTTCCAAACGGTATTGGGTTGCTCAACTTACGCTTCCTATGAAAGGGATACCGAACCCGGAAGCGGAATATACGAGTATAAAGCTTGATGCAAACTAATAAACAAACCAACTCTTCACAAAACTTTCTAACAATGGTACCCTAATATGGGGAGATCACAGCTGAAACGGAACGGAAACTTTACGACCTGTCAAGCTAATGTCAGAACTTTTTCAGCCACTCAACTTATAACTCTTAATGACACTCACGATTGTTTCTGGAATCACAAAATGGTTCCCATTTTTTTACTTGTTATTTGAAGACCTAGTAAGATGATGTGTTACGAGTACTATTAACTTTCTTGAATAATTGGGATAACGACAGAGTCAAAAATATATTTATTATCTTTCTAGTTAGTTCGTATGGTAGATTAGGAAAAAAAATATTGGACACATATTTTTTGTTTTAGCAAATTATCGAGAATTGACAAAGATATAGATCATCAAACTTCCGGAGTGGGGGGTTGTGACGTCACACTATAGCAAAAATCGTACTATTTCGTGACGTAACTCGAAACTTCTAAGCACTGTATCTTCGTTGTGAAACATAAGAAAAAATACGAATACAATATTTTTTAATACATAACCTAACTGACTGCTGACGAACTAATTACTGTTTTAGTCGTCTCGTCTATTACCACATATTTCAATCTAGTTAATAAGCGTTCAAAATATTCTTTATAATAGTTACTTTTTGGAAATCACGGAAATAATGTAACGTTGAGAATTTTAGTAGTTTATATTGGAATGGAACTGAACGTGACCAAAATTGATTCTTAGAATAAGTCAACCAAGCTGGAGGAGATGACTCATTAGGAGTTGTCTGGATGAGGACATTCTACATTAATGTTAATGGAATCTGTTTGAGTTTTAGCGAGAGAATGGGGAAGATGGATAAGTATTTAATGACCTGTTTGGCTCAAGGTTATAGGGTTGTTATCTATGTCTGTTTTTTTATAGTAACCTATAGAGTTACGAGACGAGCAGGACATGTGCTTGACGGTAAGCAACATGCCTGCCACATAGCAGCACAGTGACACGCAGCTATTGAAACATAACGAGTCATAATCGTTACCTAGCACTGCACTACGCTCGTCACAAAGATATGTAATGAGATATTTTATCTCTATGCCTTGTGATTTTACTGGAAACGTTTCCCTAAAAACCAAAACATAGTAATGTTTGCACATTACTGCTATCTAGCGGTAGAATTACTGTTTTTCCAAAGATGAATTCTTTAGTCCAATTTTTAACCCTGATATAAAAACGATGTGCTATAATATTAACGTTTAAATTTAAGTTTAAGTTAAAATTACGTTTGTGTATCTGTTTTGTGACATCATAGTCCCTTACCGAACGGATCGATTGTGATGTTGATATGATCCTTAGCTATGATCTTTATTGGGAAAGGCTATTAATTTTCTTAATTTTAGCAATGATTATTCAAATTCCAAGTATTAAAAATGTGTAATGCAAAATTAGAAGAATTTTTACTTTAAAACTATTCCACTGAATTTACTGACTCATTCATGTACCTATTAGACCAGCGTGGTGATAATATAGGTATTGGGAAATACACAAACATTGAAGGTTTTCCTAAGCTGAAATCTTTGAGTTGATGTATTTAATTGTTTTTAATTTGTTTCAGATACACTGTACGCCGTGCCTACAGGAATGATAGTACTGCTGTCATTTCTCTATGGCTCGATATCGGTACTCGCTGTGGTCGGAAACTTTCTTGTGATGTGGGTGGTTGCCACTTCGCGACGGATGCAAAGCGTCACCAACTGTTACATAGCAAATTTAGCATTAGCTGACATAGTCATAGGATTATTTGCAATACCATTCCAAGTAAGTGCAATTATTAACTTATGTAAATTAATTGACTGGCCTCGTGGCTTAGTGGGTAGTAATTCTGCCTGCGAAGCCGAGGATCGTGGGTTCGATTCCCACCCAGTGCAAATATTTGTGTGACGAATTCAAATATTTGTACTGTGTCTGGGTGTTTCTATGTATTATAAGTATGTATTTAAAACTATATAAGTATATTATAGCAGCTATCTGGCCAACATAGCAGAAGCTTTGCTTAGTTTGAGGTCAGTTGGCGTGGTGTGTGTGAATTGTCCACCAATACTTATTTATTATTTATAATTTTGTATTGCGCTTCGCGGCTTCTTTAGTTGTTTCTACCAACGATTTCTATTGTCTATAAATTTATGTTAGTCTAAGACAAAAAAGTTATAAAAAATACTTTGAGATTTAAGAAAAATATAAAACCAACAGAATTAGCCGTTAAAATGTAACAAATCATTTTCATCTCCTCTTTAATTTTAGGTTATCAACATAGTTAAATGATATTTTGCACAATATACATTTACCTGCAAATATAAAATGTTATTACGACAAGGTTTTTTTTAATTATTTTTTCTAATAAAGAGTGACGAGACGAGCAGTACATGTGCCTGATAGTAAGCAATATGCCTGCCACATAACAGCATAGTGACACGCAGCTATTGGAACATGAAGAGTCCAAATCATTACCTAGCACTGCACTGCGCTCATCACCCAGAGATCTAAGATGTTATATCTCTAAGCCCTGCAATTTCTCTAGAAACATTGCCCTTCAAACCGGAACACAGTAATGTTTTCCCATTACTGCTTGGCGGTAGAATAACTGGCAAAAGTGTAGTACTTCCCCCAGGCGGACTCCGCTAGCAGTCCTACCACTACAGCTACACTACCCGCTTGATACACTTTGGAAACTATATTACACCGAATGACGAAATTTACAAAATTAACTTTGCGGTTGGGCTTTTGGTGGAAGAATTTTTTGTGGTATTTTTATTTGAGAAGGTATACCCACTAATTTGGTTTTAGTGGCGTCTTTCAATACCTCTTCTTATCCATTATTCCGCAATGCCGTACAAAAATCAAGTGACAAGGAGAAATGATCCAGAATTGCCACCTCCTATCTTCACCTGCACTCCGTTGAACAGCTTTCAAGTGACGGCATAGTGCTAAATCTTATTATTTTATACCCTTCTATCATCCTAGGTCTCCTGATGGTTTATTTGACCCATAAATATTTCGTTCACGGGCCTGTAGTCAATAATTTACGATTTACAAAATCCTTCGAATTTTTTTATTGCGAGTGGTGGATTTGTCATATTATTACGTAAAACAACAATATTTCGACAAACTCATAATCAATAAAGTTAATAAAGTTTTGAATTTATTATAAAACTGCACGCTTTAAGCTGCACGTAATAAGATTTCATTAAGCCTATTATTAGTTCCTTAAAAAAATCATTTTTTTTTAGACAATTTCGTCTCAAAAAGATAAAAACTTTTCCATTGAATCCTATTTACGTACTCATCCCAGCTGAAATCGTTAAACGAAGTATTTGTAGAGATCGCGCCTTTTTGGAAGCTTTGTTTTTTAATGACCGTAAAATGTATTTTTAGTCTGAATAACGTGCTTTCATCTTGTACCAATCATTGTGATTTTTATAACGCGTGGGTATCACTTCTATTTACAGATCCATCGGAAAACGATTTACTTATAATTTTCGTTTTTAATGTATACACAGTATGATTAAATCTTCCAATTCACATTTCAATTCATTTTTAGCGTCTTACATAAATTTTATAGTAATTGGCAAATTATATAAATATCGCACATAAACCCGTTACAACCAAATATTTATTCACTTATTTAAAAAAAATCTTACAATTGTTTAAAATTTTAGGTTGTAAGTGAAGCAAATAGCTATACTACTGCAGCTAACAAAATAGTTTGAAACGGATGTAGTATTTTATGAAACATGACAAAGGTTCGCGACTAATTACCCTTTCTAACAAAAAAAAAAGAAATCAAAATCTCTTTATCTGTCAGACACGTCAAACCTATAATACTCCATCTAACAAAAACTCATCATAAGTTCATTCATTTGTGAGTTGCGATGTCATAAACCAATAGATATACAAATACAAAATTTATACACATCAAACTTATGGAAATCTTTTCCACCGGGGCTTATAAACAGGAAATTCTGTTATCGCTGTTATCCTAACATCGAGTAAATTAATGGAAAAATATATAAAACGAAATCTGAACTACGTCCATTTGGCAAGTAGCTAAACCCCGATAAAGACCCAACCAGTTCATCAATTACAAACCTTATCTGCTCACATTTATTTGTGTTTCACGTTTACAGTAGCTGCTCTGAAATGGTTTTGATTTTAGCGCGAAACTGCTGATAGGAACGTCAAACATAGCCATACAAGCTATTGTACACTTTGAATGAGAACATATAAAGGCGATTATCGTACGCTTATTAGAAAGCTGTATCATTCTATAGCGATTAGTATCTCACACATCGCTTCGTCAGCGGTCTCGTCACGAGGCGAACATGCGAAATCGATTAAATGTGACGGTGTCTGAGAGCAACCCACAAATTAATCAACCTCTGCATTACTCGTGTATCAATCAGTGTAGAGGTGGGGACAAAAGGCAGTGATTACATGTTTCCGAACCAGGGTTCCCAATTTCAGAACAAAGAGGTTTGTAGATAAATGCACAGATTGAACGGTCCAATGTTACTTCATCTAGTACGCAACAAAAGTAATTTGAAACAATGAAACATTTAGAAAGAGATGTATAAGTAAACAGATTTCTTCTCGTTATGCGTGTCATATCCTAGGTCACCTCATTGATTAAGATCAGGCAATACGTGATTGAACACAATCCTATTGTATAAAGTACTAAAATTCAGCAATTCAAATTAATCATTAAATTTATAAAAAATAACGTTAGTTTTATGTAGCGGCAGTTTCAGGTAACTTAAACGTTTGATAATTTAATTATACTTTTTTATTTCCAATCAAATATAATTTACATTATATTTCCATGTGGATCCATTCGAAAACAAGTTCCAACACATATGTTTCAAAAACAAACCCAAAACATAAATAATGTATCATTTCATTTTCGACAGACTATAAATCACGGGCGATCTCATAAATGCCATTTGAAAAAACAAAATACTGAATCTCGAGAAATAAAAGCACGTGATGTTAACCAGACACAAAAATAGTCACTCGTTAACTATTTCAGAGGAAGTTATTGTTTTAAAAACCTATTATTATTAAAACGGCTCAGCTTTGAAGATATAATGTAAATAAAGAAAGGTGAACGTAAAAGTGGTTACTGTAACGTATGCACATTCTAAACGATTTTCCTATTTCTACCTGTTGGAAAATTCCCAAGGATTAAGTACTTTATGTTTCGCTCCCGCTGCCAAAATTCTAGATAGGTTTTATTATCCGAGCTTCTACAAAGAGGTTAAAATTTAAAATTACGCTTATAAATTGTTATTTGTTATCTTTTTAACACGAATTTGTAACAATTAATAAACAAAAATGTATAAAATCATTTCTCACGTTATTTGAATCATATCACTGGTTTTACAAGAATTACTGTACACATTTATAGTCTCTGATTAATACGATTAAGGAAGAAATCGCAAAAAACTGTTCAACGTTTGGGCTCGGCAAAAATGGCTGATTCGCAGCGTGGAAGATTTAAAAATAACCTAATGTTCCCAATAAAAGGAGACCCAAGAGACCCGCAATGTACATACATATCATATATCATATATCGTACAGCCCCTCGGTGCCCTTCGGTTATGCTAGCGAGATTTAAAAAGCGAGTTTTAAATGATTGTTTTATTTCCAGTTTCAAGCTGCACTGCTTCAGAGGTGGCTGCTACCGCACTTCATGTGCCCGTTCTGTCCCTTCGTCCAAGCACTCAGCGTAAACGTTAGCGTTTTTACGCTCACTGCCATAGCGGTGGACAGGCATAGAGCTATTATTACACCACTTAGGTAAGTATCTATTGCGTTTTTATTAATACTTTCTACTAATTTTATGAACGCGAAAGTTTGTATGTATGTAGATATGGATGTTTGTAACTCCTTCAACTAAAATCTGTCGAACGGATCTGGATCAAATTTCATCCACATCTCATAGGATCTGAGATCAGAAATTTTGTACACAGATAGATAATAGTCTGCAGTAATACATAAGCTACTTTTTAGGGTTCCGTAGCCAAATGTCAAAATACGGGACCCTTATAGATTCGTCATGTCTGTCTGTCTGTCTGTCTGTTTGTCCGTCCGTATGTCACAGCCACTTTTCTCCGTAACTATAAGAGGTATACTATTGAAACTTGGTAAGTAGATGTAATCTGTGAACCGCATTAAGGTTTTGAAACAAAAAATAGAAAAAAAAAACCAAAATTTTTAGAGGTGCCCCATACTTAGAACTTTAATTTTTTTTAATCAAAACCTTACGTGTAGGCTATCTATGAATACGTCATCTAAAATGATATTGAGGTTTCTAACATTTATTTTTCTAAACTGAATAGTTTGCGCGAGGCTCTTCCAAAGTGGTAAAAAGTGCCCCCCCCCTGTAACTTCTAAAATAAGAGAATGACAAAAATTAAAAAAAGTTTATGATGTACATTACTATGTAAACTATCAACAAAGATTGGTTTGAATGTGATCTAGTAAGTAGTTTTATTTTAATACGTCATAAATTTACTATGGTTAAACACTCATTAAAGTAACAACGAACTACAAGAACTTTTATATTATGTTACTTGCTGCTACGGAAGCCTTCATGGACGAGTCCGACTCGCACTTGACAACTTTTATTATCCCTAAGAATAATGGAATTGGGAACTATGCTAGTAAAACCGCGAGCTGCCATGCTGTGCATAATTTAATCTGCTAATCTTTTATTTTTTATCTGGTATTTCCAAAAAGATTGAATCAATAATAGGAAGTTAGAGAATAGGAAGTATAGCCAAACCCAACTTTTCTATAGATTGGTAGCTAACAATTCAAAACACACGCAAACTGCTAAAGGTTATGAAATTACTGACACGTCCTTGACCGCCGAAGGAGGGGTATGTTTATTACAATTCTTCAGGGTTATGTGAGATTTTATTGCCCCTGTGGGACACTCCATGCATGTTGTCAAACGTTGTCATAAATCTTAAAGATAGTGTAATAGTGTTATGTTTCTTCCGTACCGGTGTAAAGTAAATCTAAGATTTCTTTCAGTGATTTTATTGAACCTTACATTATACCTTAAATTATATTTTTATCACGTCGCGTCGTTTGGTATGTTTTAATAATGTTTTGGTATTTGCACTGCGGCAATTACAAAATATTTCTTTAGTCCAGTCGTTTTTATTTATCTGATGTCAGTTTTCATCAGAATAAAGTTAGCTCAGCGAAAGTAGTAGGACTTGTATTTGTATAGTAAGCCTAGGGCTTTACAACAATTTTACCAGTTATTCTATACCGCCAAAAATATTAGTGTGTATTAGTTTGAAAATTTGCAGAGAAATTACATGCCGAAGAGACAAATAATTATCATATCTCTGTAGAACTAAGGATTCCTCATGTTCAAACAGCTGCGTGGCACAGTGCTATAACGAGCAAGCGTGTTTCTTACTATCAGGCGAAACTTGTTCTCGTTCCGTTGATCGAAAAATACCCCATTGCGAGAGAAGTACATAACGAGAATTTCATCTTCGCGTCTAAAATTATACAACTACACTTTATAAGACTTTGCTTGGATACTTTGCACCTTGTTTGATTTCCTCACCGGAATATTCTTTATGAATATTTTCTCATTTATACTCCGCCAAAGTCGGTGTTCTAAATTAGATGCTTAATATGTCTGCGTGAATTTACTATCTGTTTGAAACTAAGTTTTGTTAATTTATTTTAACCAAGCAGTTTTATTAGATAGATAGTAACAATTGGATTATTTACTTTGTTTGATAGAAAGACTTTCGTAACGTACAAAAATCTATATCAATAACAGAATTGAAATCATTTTTTATTTCCGCATTCATTATATGGTTTATTTTTAAACAGAAAAAGACGGTTATGCAAAATAAATATGTTCAAAGTCAGTTTTTGTATGAATGTTGCCTAATTAATTTAAGGAAAATAAAACACATTAAAGCAATTTCCGATATCAATCACCTTCAATTTGTGGCCCAGATACGGTGCTCTTCAGGCAATTATTAAAGTTTTGTCATCTTTTAATGAGACTAGAAATCTCGATTTCGAATCGAATTCCGAAAATCTAATCTAAATTTTATCAATCTCTAATAATCTAATGTTGATGAGTTTATATCTAAACAGTTATTAAAAATCATTCCTATGTTTTTTTTGTTTCAAATCTTGTACATTTACGATATTATTCTTACATCTAAGTATATTACTCTAACAATTTTTTTTTTTTACTTTTATAGGTTTACATCTCGCCTGATGTTAAGCGACGATGCGGTCTACGATGGAGCGTGTTTACCTAGAAGAAACCGATTCACTCTCGATTTGAAAACACAAAGATTGATTTGATCTCTACTATTAGTATAGAACTCCGATACGTGTAGAGTTAAATAATAACTCCAATATAATCATAATACAACAAATATTTTTGTGTCAGTTGGCCACTTGTCGGTTAAAATTTTTGATAAACAATAATATTTAACAAGCAATTAACGTAAAACTAACATTGTAAAAAATATGATTATTCCACAGTTAGTTGGATAGTATTTTCAAAAAGAATAAACTTTAGGTTTTTTATGTAATAGAACATGAAAATCTGTCCACGAGATACACGTAGCTTGTAAAGGGTTAAGTAAACATTAATTTGAATACTCGCCATTCTCCCGATTGAAATCTTCACCTCTCAACTGTGATACGCAAGACTACACACAAAGGACACAATTACAGCTTTTTATTAAAATAACACTTGGAACAAAATAAAGCAACAAAGAAAAAGCAGTTATCTTTGAGGAGATTGTTATTGTTTGCGAGTATTCTTTGAATAAGTTACTCGTGCTCTGTATTTTATATCGCACGCTGAGGCCATATTTCTTCTAAATCGACAGCTAAAACATTTGTGTGAGTGAATTTATCTGTATCTTTTAGGCCCCTTTCAGGGTATCGCTTCCCATGTTGTTTCATTTTTACACTGATTGACGTTAATTTATTTATTGGAGGAGCCAGGTAAAGTGATACCATCGTAACCGATGCCTCACCAAAATTACGTTACGTAGATCTGTTTCAGAAGTTGATTTAAATATTCACTCAGTTTTTGTATGCCAAAGAAAAATTCGAATTATAACGTAATCTGAATATTTACTCCAGATTTATTTGTGTCAAAAACCCGACAAAGTTTTAAGTAAAGTCATAACAACATACCTATGTATCACTTCAAATAAATTCAAAAAATTATACTTTAGTTGTTTGTGAATTTAATTGCTTAATAACGTAATAAAATGAGATTAATTATAATAGTAGAGGGAATATGACATGTGTGTATTTTGTGGTCGTAAGTAATTGCTTTTTTATCATAACGGTTATATGAAACAATTGCAGCTCTATAAAAAGCTACCATTGTAAACCATCACATTTTCACATTGTGTTGAACAAAAATGGCAGGAAAACCTTCAATTTGTACGAGAGCCATATTAACTTAAACAGTAAAAGACTCATACGTAAAGATGTGTGTTTTGTATCTGAAAGTTTCTATGTATCATTATCGGGTTTTTACACACTATAATATGAGTGTTAAATCACTTAACAGGCAATTTGTCAATTTATTTTAGAAATATCCCCAAATTTACATTGATTTTAATATCTATATACTAAATTGTATCAACATTATTGGAGGCAATTTTGTAAACTAAATACAGGACTGCCAAGTCCACGTACGAATATGTATGATAGCCGAGCGTTGTACTGACCATTTAAAATATGGGCGAACCATTAAAGCGAGAAGAAATATGGTTATTCCCCAGAATAACGACTTTTGGAATTTAAACTAATACTTGGGTTCCTAAGGGTCTAGCAAAAATAAAAGTAATATGGTCCAGTTTGATTTAAACACGAATTAGTTAAGCACTGCCGAACGAGAAACAGCCGCGCGGGTGCATTCTCCTTCCAAAAATGCTCATGTAAGTAATATGTATGATTGAAAAATGTGTAATAACCACGTTAGTTTCATAATAAAAATCCCTTTGGACTTGATGAAATACACGAAACGCTTGATTACTTATTTCATGTATTAAAGTTGGCCAAATAGTAAAATTTGTTCGTAATGATAAACAGGAGTCAATCCTCTCAATTTAGAAAATTGGTTCTGCGTACCCCTAAATACGAATACATATAAAATATAAGGATCGCTTGTTTAAAATGATGTGATTATTACACAATCGCGTAGTATTCACAAGCTAGGAGCACTTTGGTGAGAATAAAGACGCCTATATTTGGAGATATGAAAAATTGGACCATATTTTAAAGTGACATGTAAATGATCAGTTCGTGAACATGAATCATACTGGCTAGTTTTATAACGGTATCTTTGAGTTATGACAAATTTCCTATCATCATAGAAATATCTGTCATTGTATTCAAATAAATGTATCATTTTAGGTAACTGAGAGTGACTCATTGATCATTGAAAACAATGTTACAATATATGAGATATTTTTGTACTATATGGTACTTGGTCACAGCGTAATGTACTATACCATAATGAGTTATACTATGTTTTTTTATACAAATATAAAGCAAACAAGCGACAACCGACATGACGGCAAGTGGTTGCCGCCGTTTTTGGGCATCTGCACATCTCTCTACTTAGTCTGTGATCTGCACCACCAAAGGCAAAGAGGAATCTAAACATTTTTGTTTAAAGCGACACACATTGACATCTAAACTTCTACATTATTTTTTCATATAATCGTAGATGTATTTTAAACTGTATATTATAACTTGAAACCTATTTTGTCCCTTTAAGTTAGTTTTACCGTTAATTTAATTAGTACCTGGGTGACCGAGCTTTGCTCTGTTTTTTTTAAATGATATTTAGGCAGGTACGAATTACGAAGTGATGGCTTACTTAGACCTACTAAAAGGTGTTACGTATAAGATTTTCTCAGAAAAAAAAGAACAAAAAGAAAAGGACCACCAGGATTCGAACCGGAGCCTGTTGACTCCGAGGGCGAGCAAAAAAAGAACAAAAAGAAAAGTAACCACCAGGATTCGAACCGGGGCCTGTTGTCTCCGAGGGCGAGCATATTCCGTCTGAGCCATTTAGACTTAAAGAACAGTGGTGAAATAAGTTATCGTATTCTAATGACATTGTAGGAGTTTTTCATTGTCTAAAATCGCGCATAAAATTATGTTTTAAAAAAATAAAACCTAGCTAGATCGATTTATCGTCCCCGAAACCCCCTGTATACATAATTTCATGAAAATCGTTCGAGCCGTTTCCGAGATTCAGATTATATATATATATACAAGAATTGCTCGTTTAAAGGTATAAGATTTACCGTTTTGTCAGCACAAAATAGTCCACCATTTTATATTCTAACAAGGAAGTCGTCAAAATTAATCCACCACGCTACCCTTAGACAGGTTAGTGGATGACACGTGTCCTCACATATGTCTTTCTTGGAAGATGCCGGTTTCCCCACGATGTTTTTCTTCGTCATGAAAGTCTATAGTGATGATACACTTGCACGGGGAAAAATACTCAGAATACAGGCGGTATTTGAACATGCGACCTCACGATTGTAAAATCAGACGTTTTAGTCACTACGCCACGACGTTTTTAATTTAGTACTGGTAGGACTCTTGGCATAGTCCACCTGGGAAATTACAACACCTTTGCCAGTTATTCTACCGCCAAGCAGTAATGTGCAAACATTACTGTGTTCCGGTTTGAAGGGCAATGTTTCCAGAGAAATCAGAGGGCTTAGAGATATAATATCTCAGATCTCTGGGTGACGAGCACAGTGCAGTTCTAGGTAAATGATTTTGAGTCTTCATGTTCCAATAGCTGCATGTACTGTGCTGTTATGTGGCAGGCATGTTGCTTACCATCAGGCACATGTAATGCTCGTCCCGTCACTCTTTATTAAAAAAAAAACGGGTTGATCCATAAATGCCTTGAGGAACTGTGTGTAATAAATAGTACAGAGTGTCAAAATAAAATAGGATTATCAAATGAATTTTGTAAAAACGCTTGTTATCAATGAGAGTAACCCAATTAATCAATAACAATTAACACTTTTTCAGTTAAATAAATTAAATTATAACTAGCAGCACCCGCATCAGTTTCACCCGTAGTTCCCGTTCCCGTTGTTTTCCCGGGCTAAAAAGTAGCCTATGAGTTCTTCCAGACTATACTGTAGCTGTGTTCTAAATTTCAGCCAGATCCGTTCATACGTTATGACGTAATCTATACATATAATAAAACTGTAACGGGTCGAATTCTGTACATTGATGATATTTTGAAAAAATTTTTTTTGGAGCACTCCATATTCGATACTGATGGCGAAACTGCATTTTTTTTCTTTCATGTCTGTCTGTCTGTCTGTCTGTCTGTCTTTCTGTATAGGGATCACGCATCACGCCGAAACTACTGATTCAATTCGGCTGAAACTTGGCGTGATTTTAGTTTATACTAAGGAGATTGCTGTAGGCTACTCTTGATCCCCAAATTCTGATCGGTTTTCTTGCGGGAGGGGGTGAAAGTCAGAATGTGTATTTGGTTGTAACTCATGTTTGCGTTGTTTTATTTCATTAATTATTTTTTTTTTGTTAAAAAGAACACATTTTTTATATTATCCCGTCAAAATTTGAACATTATCGGTCTGGTGGTTCGGAAATTACACAAACATTAAATAATAACGACACGCACGGCGCGTTCGGTACATACTAACTTCTAAGTATTCTGTGTATCACAGACGATCCACAGAATATCTAGATTCTAGAAAGTGCCCACGTGATCGCGTCGCGTCGTCTTGAATGACAAAATAATTGTCAAAAATATATTTTTGTGTGGAAAAAGTAGGAGGATGAGAACATCCTTCTTCATACAAGGAGGATGTTCTCAACCGGGTTGCATGTTTTTTTATTTGGTTTTATTTTACAAGATACCTCCGCTGATTGTGAGTTGATTTTGATAATTATTTTTTTGTTTCGTTGAAAATACTTCAGAGGTGATCTTAAATATCGAAAACAGGGAGGTAGTTTTTCAAATATCTACAAAAAACTAAAATCAGCTTAGATTTATCTGTGCGACTTCTCGATCTTTTGGAGAAAACATAATATCAGCATAATAAGTAGCAGCATAAACAACCCATTAAATGTTCCCACTGCTGGGCGTCGGGGACTTCTCTCGCAAGGAGAGAGACAAGGCTATAATCCACCACGCTGGCCCAGTGTCGGTTGGGGGATGACATATGACTTAGAACTTAGATTCTAGGTACATTTCGGTTTCCTCACGATATTTTCCTTCACCGTTTTAGTTACCGGCATTACGAACATGACTCTGAAGAGATAGTGGTGCGCGTGGTTTTGAACCCTGGGTCTCCGGATCGACAGTCGGCGCTCTCCCGACTAGGTCAGCTGTAGCTTACTAGACCAGCCGTAACTTAACGTATTATTTCAATCCAAATACTGTTTAAAATTTAAAGGTAGTGTTCAACAAGCTTCGGTGACCGAAGCAGACCGTTGTTAGGGTTCCATACCCAAAGGGTAAAAACGGGACCCTATTACTGAGACTTCGCTGTCCGTCCATCCCTCCGTCTGTCAACAGACTGTATCTCAAGAACGGTGATAGCTAGACAGTTGAAATTTTCACAAACGATGTATTTATATTGCCGCTTTAACAAAAAATACTAAAACTAAAATAAATATTTAAGAGGGGCTCATTTCCATACAACAAACTTGAATTTTTTACCGTTTCTTGCTCGATACTAATAACGTACCTGTCACAGGTTGACGCTTTCACTATTCACATAACATTTAGTTTTATGTTCTCTTTAAATGTAATTAATTAAAATAAAATATTTTTTTAAGGGGGCTCCCATACAATATAATCTTTTTATTTGCTAATGGTTCAGAACCCTTCGCGCGCGAGTCCCACTGGCATTTGACCGGTTTTATTTTTTCAAAAATTTTGTGATTTCCTATCCTTTCCTAATATTATATAAATATATCAATATTTAAATGTTTGCTGCTCAATTACGTTGAAATGGCTGAATGTATCGAGTTAAAATTTGAAACATTTTCTTGGCTTAGCTTAAGTAACACTTTAGGGACATATAGATAAGTAACTATACACAGGCAATGTTTAGCCTATGTGTTCTTCCAGACTATGATCTAATTGTATTTCAAATTTCAACCCGATCACTTGATACGTTCCGCTATGATTAAGTAACAAACATCCAAACATTGGCATTCATAATATTTACAGGACAACGTTGGAACGGCTGAACATATTTGGAAGGAATTCGAAACACACGTAGTTTGTACTCAGAAATAGCAAATCGGTTACTTATAGGTTACTGTGACGTCGGAAAGCCTAAGAAAATTTGGTAGAAAATTGAAACAGATAACTTATAGTCTGAAATACCACATGTATGTGCTACCTATCAACCTGAAAATAAGCATGGGCCCTAAGGAAACAAATATTAACTATCACGTCAAAACGGCACCACGAATTGGGTTGACATACGAAACACAGATAGTTTAGAGTCAAAAATTTCACATGGGCTAATAAGTCTATATTTTTGTTACCTCCGTATTAATCTAAGTATATATTTTCGTAAGGAAGTTGATGTGATGGTAAGGTAAAAGACAAAAATGAAAAATATACGCACCCGTTTTGGCGTAGATAATACAGGTGATTTGCGTTCACAATCAAAATAACAAGCAACATTATATTCTCATTAGATGGTGCTAATGCCAGTTTAAATCTAAAAGCACTAAATACCATTTAAATCAATGTTTTGCTATTGTGGTATGTATTTTTTCTTTCATTACTAGGTGGCGTTACTGGTATTCTAAATTGTACTAATAAGTTTTTGCTGCTAAAAGGATTTTGATGCCGAATTTGGATTCTTTCGTTCTTGGATTTTTTTTCTGTGTTATTACAGATAATTCATACATTAACATTTCACTAAGACTTGGCTTAGAATTACGGGTTCAACTTGCTTGAGTACCTATCATTAAAACTCAAAATTTTAATCATTTTGATTCCACACAGGCCTCGTTCAAAATTTTACGCGGGCGAAGTCGCGGGTAACAAACAACTAGAAAACAGCTTGCGGATAAAAAGAGATAAGTAGGTAATCAGATCATTTACATCAGCTTCAGACTTTTATTTATTTATTTAAAACATACAGTCGTACTTTTCATAATGTATCCTATAAAAATCCTACAAACTTAATACTTGCGGCTATGTTCGACACTACGAAACCTTAATAAGTATGTTTGATTTTGTTTAAAAAAAGAAAAATAAAGATGACAAAATTAAATAAATTTTTGTGTGGAAAAACAAATTCACTCGGTTTTTCAATGATTACATTATGCAAATGTTTTGACGTACGATACTTCCAACTAATGTACCTATAAGTCAGTAATATATGCTTACGCGAACGAAGTAGCGGGTTCAGCTAGTTGATGAATAAACGTACAAAGATTCAAACATCTAAACATTGCCATTTATAACATTAGTAAGTTAGGTTAGTATATATATATGATATAGGACTTTTGGCAGAGTTCGCCTGGGGAAGTACCACACCTTAGCTAGTTATTCTACCGCCAAGCAGTAATGTGCAAACTTTACTGTGTTCCGGATTGAAGGTCTTAGACAGGGCTTAGATATATAAGTAATATAATAATAATAGATCGCTGGGTGACGAGTGGGAGGTGTTAGGTAATGATTTGGTGGACTCTTCATGTACCAATAGCTGCGTGTCACTGTGCTATGATGTAGCAGACATGTTGCTTGCCATCAGGTACATGTCATGTTAATATCGTCAACCTATTAAAAAAAAATAGGGTAAAAGGACGATTGAGACAAACTGATTGAATTACAAAGAGTATTCAATCGTCACCATCATCTAGACTATCTTAGATCGCTGCTATATGCTGCATATCCCTCCCACAAGAAATCAAGAAACGCTACAACCCTCTGTGTTCCATTTCAAATTACTGACTGCCTCACGTATCCTGCCTCTTTACTTCATTGTTTAACTACACCAAATTTGCCAATTAAGGTCTACTTTCTGCCGGTTATGGGTTCTGTGATTTGGTAAATTATAAGAATAAAGCGAATGGACGCAGAACAACTAAATTAATTATATTATGTATTTGTTGCAGTGCTCACACGTCGAAACGAGTAGCTAAGGTGATAATAGTGTTTATTTGGTTGCTAGCTTTTTCGCTAGCGGGTCCTATGGCCATGTCGTGGGAAGTCATCTTGGTAGAAGAACATGACCCAGGTGAGTTGTTTGTTCTAAGTTCTTACTCCAAATACCTGACATGTGCTCTTTAATTTTAAATTGTTGTGATGCGATGAGATGTGCAGGACATGTGACTGATGGTAAACCTAGTTCTGCTGTTATAACATTGATAAGCTGTGGTTTGTCATTTATTTTTTTCTCTAATTGAATTTTCTGCTTATAGTCTAAGATCCCGCTATACAACGACCTTCACCGAGCTGTTTATTGGATGAAAAGTGTTTTATATGTAATTTAATATGTCAGCAAATATATTGCAAACGGGTTGCCTAAAAAAATTCACTTAAATTGATTGAATTTTAGAAAAAACTATACAACATAACTTATTATTTTGGCTTTCCTCAGTGCTTACGAAACCTCATGCAAACATTTTCGTACAATAAAAAGGTTCAAACAAACTTTCATCCCTTATTTCACCCCTTTGGAGGTTGAGTTTTGAAAAATACTGTAATACATAACTCATTATTTTGGTCATGCTCAATTGGTGCGAAATTTTATGCGAATACGTTTAAGGAATAAAATGTTTCATACAAACTTCCATCCCGGTTTTTACAACCTCAGGGGTTGAATTTCGTAATGATATTTCGTAAGCACTGAGTAAAGCCAAAATAATACGTTATGTTATATAGTTTTTTTTTATAAAACTCAATCAATTTAAGTGAAGGGCTTTAAAAAAAAAATTGTTAATTAATCATATTCTGGATTGAAATTTTTTAGGCAACCCATTTGCAATATATTTGTTGACATATTAAATTACATATAAAACACTTTTCATCCAATAATCAGCTCGGTGAAGGTCGTTTTATAGTGGGATCTCCTACTATTCATTTGTTTGTTTTTTCACCGATTATAAAATTAATTTTATTGTACCTGTGACTTGCACAGTGTAACTATTTGTTATAAGGTCAATAAATAAATCTAATCTAATCTAATAGGCACTTACATTGTCACTCAGCTATAGTGGAACATAAAAAGTCCAAATTGCTAATTCATTGATTTGATGAAAGCAAAAGTTAAAATGTCCGGTGGAGGACTAGTTATGTCATTTAGTTTGTTTTGTTTGACTTATATAAGTTATTAATAGTTCGTACGTGGCGTAACCTACGTACGAACTAATTAACTACGAAATAGTTATTCATAGAAAGTTCATCCACTCAATTTCAAATACAATAACTTATCATCGAAAACGATCACGCAGCCGTACACATCTTATACATTAATTTTGATTAACTCCGAACTATATAGATATAACACAAAATTGTGTATTTCCTTTATGTCATATAAAATTAAGTTTTTTTCTAAGCCTGAAGGGTTTTTCAAATACTGCTCAGTGCTCATATACCTATAACTATAAATTTGAACATTGTAAACTGTTTGGACGCAATACATAAACTCATCAAAGAAAGGTAAATTGTCAAGAATAAATAATACTAAATTAGGATATTATCTCACAACACAAATCTTCTTACGAAACTAGCTCATGTTGCGTGAGTAATTCAGAAAACATCTTCAAATAACAAACGCATGATCTACTTAAAATAGAAAACCACAAAAATAAAGCAATAACTGCCGGATGGAGTATAGATTTTGTTTGTCTTCGCGAAAACACGTAAATTTAGCTTATTCCTTGAAAACAAACTCAGAATTATTTGTACTATTTCAAATGAGCGTGGGCATTTCTTTCATTATTTTCGGATTTTCACGCCCACGCTATCAAAGTTTGTTGAGCGAATATTGAAGATTACGTTTAAGATTATTTTATAATTCTAATAATATAATTTTCATCCCACCAGCTCGGAAAGAGTACTTTTGCTCCTCGATATCAGGGCGCAAAAGTCGTTTTTTACCCTCTAGAGGTTAAAGTAAATTTGAATTTAGAACATCGTGTGTACTGATGTTTTGAATTCAAAACATAATTCAACCTATTTATTTCTACCTCCTTGGTGCCGAATGCATCATCCTTTTTTTTTTAAATGTTAAAAACTCAGACTCGGAACCTCCTTGGTGTACCTACTTACTTTTTTTTAATTTGCTTATCGCGAAAACCTTAAAATGCATTTAGTCATTTCCTCGCTGAGGTGGAATGAAAAGTTACGTGTTGCACTCGAGTGCAAAGATTTTTCACCTTGTGCTCTTTTGATTCCCTTGCTACGCTCAGGATTCTAATTTTGAATCACTTGCTGCGCTCGTGATTCAATTTTAGAATCCTTCGCTTGCTCGGTCATCAAAATTGAGCACGCGGTTAAAAATCAACTTTGCACTCTTGTATAACAAATAACTATTCTCTATTGGCATAAATATAAAAATTTAACAAGAGTTAGTCGATCAGTATTTTAGATTTAAATTATTAAAGTTACAAATTGTACTTAATCTTTATAGGAGAACATACTGCCGCATGCATAAACATTTACTTACTCATGACTTACGTGAGCCATAAATCTGTATTTTTTTGGTTAGTGTCAGAAAAATAAAGACAACCCTCAAATACTTATGTATTTATTTACGAAAACAAAGGGGGTAATTTACGCAAGTTTCTGGTAAATATGTACATTAAAGATTTACACCAACTTTTTTTCGGTGTACATAGGTATCTAGTTCTCGTAAAATTTTATAATCTACAACAGATTCAGACCGGATCGTTATAACAGAAAATGAAATTCAGCATAGCAACAGTAACTTATTTCGAAGTTTACTTATTTCGAAATCGTAGTGATTTAGATGAAATCTATGCAACTTAATTTTTTGCCTTTAAATACCAGGCACTTGTGTTTTACGACACTGGTGTCATTCTGAAGGAACAGCTACATTAAATATGTATTTTGTTCGAAACGATAAAACATTAATTATGGCTCGTAGTTTAGGCACGCCGCAAATGTGGACAGTCATTATGTGTCCTGTGTCAAATTCAACCACCGATAAACATTTGTTTTCCTTAGAACCATTTTGAAGTCATCCATTCCCTGCGTAAACATTTTTGTGTTCGAACTGGACACAAAAGACGATCTAAAAGTGATCGGAGTAACAGTAACAGGAAACTGTCTACGTTTGCTCTTCATCTTACCCACACTAGTATCTAAGGCGATATGTTTCCGTGGTATTTTATTTTGGTTTTATTAGAAGATCGCAACCAAAAAAAAAATAAAGATGTTTCAAGTTAACATCAAAATTTGGATTGGTTGGAATTTATTATATAATTTTAAGTATGTATTGAGTGTGCTTCACGTATGCTTTCAGTTATAGTCTGCATTTGTATAGTTATAAGTTTAGGTTAGTAGGGTCACACGACAGGCTATAACTTAGCAGTTACCTTTATAACAAAAAATGACAGAAGTGAACATCATTTCTCCTTATCAGTAGTGCAGTCATTATTATTTGCCTTAGCATACTAAAACTTATTCAATTTTTTTTTTGCAGTTACCAAGCTGGCTTACAAAAAACCGTTTTGTAATCCTAGCGAATTTGGATTGCACTCCCTGGCCATTTACAGACTGATATTGTACATTTTTCAGGTAAGTTTTCATGAAACAGATCAATCCATTCATTAGTAAGCTTTCGTTTATGTGGGTTTTAGATCATCGATCAAATTTTTCTAATTACTAAAACATTCAAGTATTTATGTGTTTGAGTTAGTAAAGTTCTTTTTAATTACTACAACTATCGATTTTCAATAATTATCGATTTCATAATTATATCTAAAACCCTCTACACCCGAGCCCTAAAATCAGAGGAAACGACGTAAAACTAGTGGGTAGGACCCTACATCGCACCATAAATCACCAATAATATGGTGCGATGTAGGCTCCTCCCCACTACTTTTACGTCATATCCTCTGATTTTAGGACTCGTGTGTGGAACGTTTAACACACTCAAATTCCAGTCATCAAATTTTAAATGTCATGAAAAAAACAAATCAAGTGGTTTAGAAAAAATTTTTAAACACGCAGTATCTACACACGTCAACCCTCAAACATATAGTATACAATACAAACAATACATTATTCAATAGCTATGCCCGCGGTTTTACTCAAATTCCATGAGTTTTCTTTTCTTTTCTTTTTTTCACGGAAACCTAATGTTTATCAATTAAAAGTAGCCTTTTTTATTATCTTGTAACTTATTTAACATTATTTGTTTAAGTTAATATGTTTCATGTTAATATGATAAATTAAATAATACTATTGCGAAAAAATAAGCCTTAGTTATGCATTATAACATCAACTATCTAATAGTGAAAGTGTCATCATAATCGGTCCAGCTATTTTGGAAATTAACCGGAACAAACAGACAGACCAAGTTTTCATGACTATTTTTTAGATATAAGTACCATATGTACATTCAAATTAACTAAGTAAAAGGCTGTTAATTTTACACTAAATATATATACACTCCAAATTTATTAATTTGCATAGAAATACGCAGAAGCACACGTCAACCCTCAAAATAACACTAGATCATATTGTTGATCACCTCTATTACTTATCAGTGTCAAGATAAAGAAAAAAATATCCTCCTGATTTATATATGTATGTCAAAGTATTTGAAGTATTGAATGTTTGTTGCTCAATCAAGTCAGAATGTCTGAATGGATCAGGTTGAAATTTAGAACACAGATTATTTTCTGGAATATACATAGGCTTTTTATCGCCTCAAAATAACGGGAACTACGCGGGGCTATTTTATTTTAATTCTAAATTTATAGCAACATCAAACCCATTCAAAAGCTCATTATACATACAGATAATATATATTACAGATACCATTTTATACTGCCCAAATTGATTATCATAAACATTATTATAATGGCTATTCCCGCAGCTCAGGTAGATAACTGTTACCATAAGCCTGAAAAGATTTTACTTTATATACTCGTAAATTCCGAACCCTATAAGTGATTTTTCCCTATTATCTCGCTTCCCTGTCCCTTTCACATAAACATCTGTGGCCTCGGAAGAGACCCAAGTGTACGTTTTCACGACTACTTTTTTTACCTAAATGTCTTAGTAGCACGCTTGTGCGACCTACCGATTGTTAACCCCTTTCATAATGCCAAAGAAAAAAATAACACAAACTATTTTTAAGCAGAAACCGTTATTCCGGGGCCCAAATAGTAATAGACGTAATTGGTTAGGCACAATCAAACACTTTTACGTTCAATCTTTTGTGATTGTACCCTAGCAACAACAAACGATAAAGTGGATTCGGGCTTGTACTGTAATTATTTTCTAAGAGCTTTGGAAACGAATGATTCGAATTTGAAGTTGTATAATCGAATTACTGGATCTTATTGAATACGACAACTGAAATTAGATAACTTTTATTTAACTTATAGGTTGTTAAAAATGTGAATGTATTATTTCCGGTATCATCAATGAGGGTTAGTTAGTAAAGAGGAATTAAACTTTATGGTTTTAATTCTCTATATTCCATTGTATTTTGTTTGATGTTAGTTATTATTTTCAACTAACAGACCCGACATACGTCCAGTGATGAAGTATTCATCGTACCTTTTCGAAATGATCTCAATTTTTTTGGTGTTATAATCTTCCACATTTATTAACACTGGTGAATAAAATCGCTAGTCCTACTCAAGTTATAGCGTGATGAAGAGAAATGTGAATAGAAAACACTCTCGTTACACTATTAGGTATCATTAACTGTGGCGGATGGTCGGGAATTTGGTCAACCATATAATCAAACATAATGATATGGAAAACAACTGTGACAGCTTAAAAGAAAACTCACATTGTATCTATCGAACACCTACTTATGCATCATCTTTAGTGTAATTGTTTATATCAAGGGAAAAGTTAGCTCGACTTTTTTAGTAAGTATACATGACCACAAACCTCTGTTTAGCAAAAATTTCAAGTACCCTAAAAGTTAAATTAGTTTGTAAATTCTTAGTACTTAACTCAGATCACATTCACACATTGCATAATCTGAGTTGTATCTAATAATATTGTTTTTAAACTTTCGCGATTTGCACAATGTTTATATTGTCCGGGGCTTAATCACGATATAATTCATTTTTAAATTATACCTCGACGTTTCGGCAGCGTTACATCCGCCGTGGTCACGAGAAGACTGACGTCTTATGGACCTAATAATGTTTGACATCAATATTAAGTTGCGTTAAGCAGTTATTTTACCGTTAAAAATCTAATAACGTATTTCTACAGTAACATAGAAATACCTAAATCGGCCCAAATAGTCGTAAAACTCCATTCTATCTTGATCCTATTAGTGTATTTTTACTCGTAAAATAAAAGAAGTATGACCCTTGAAATAACATGCTTACGTCGAAATTATGGCCACTAAGGTTTTAAATTTTGATTTAGTACAGCAAATAACGCGAATAACTCGTTAAGGCTCTATCGTGATCCTACCTTGCTTGTAAGCTTGTAGATAATACTAGTTTGTGGGCATGTCCATGATATGGAAGCATTCGACATTTTTCATTTTCTTTTCTTTTGTGTTATGTAAGTTATTCTGATTCTTTTTGTAATCAATTTCCCAGCTAAATAATTAGTCAGGTTGTGTGGTCTTTTCTAGGATATAAGACGGTGTAGTGGGAGTTTTATTGATAATTTTGCAAGAAATTTCAGATTTGCGATACACAATCCTATAATACCTATTGCTCTATAACTTGACAGAACTTAAAATTTCACAATACATTCCTGTTATCCTGTTGGACCACAAATTTTATTTCATTCATAGGGAAAATAGACATCTGTAGAGATATCATATCATCTCAAATCAAGTAATAAATTAGGACTACTTATTAATTAAGATACATATAAAATTATTCACTTTTTACTTACTAGACTTAACTGAACCTTACAGGTAGTTTATTTTAAAATAAGTTTTTGTTCTAAATCTAACCTTGAATTGAAAAATTCTTTAATAAACAAAATAAATTTACTTACCTTCTTTTTGCTAAAATTATCTAATAGCCGCTCTCCTAAATCTAATCTTAGAAAAATACTCTTACAATTAAAAACTTCTAAAATTTGACGTGTTTGTTGCATTGAACTAGTTAACTTAAGATATTATAAGCAATCCTATATAGCTCTACATTTCATTTCGATATTCCCACTATCAAGAGTGGGTCCAGGGGGGAGAGGTGGGGCTTGTCATGGGGGTCATAACCCTCTCACCCTGGGCTGGGTCCAGTACTTAGGCGAGCCATTAATAATTAAAAAGCATATTTATATGTACTTACTCGTATAGCTCAGTTTCGTATGGAGAAAGTCCCTAGAGTCAAAGCTGGATCCACCCTTGCCTACTATTGCAATCGAAATTTCCTCTTACTATGCAAAATGTTAATCATATGTATTTTTATTAACCTTGTGTTTTATGAATTATTTTTTTATTAATCTTGAATCTGAAAATAACACAATTAATAACACGTATTACGAGTATGTTGAATTTCCGGAAAACTTGAGAAATCATATGGCATTGCGGTTGAAAACGTAGGGTTCAACTTGTTTGAAATATCAAGAAGACGTGCTCTACACGTTGTGTTTCATAACCAATGTTTGGCTGCCCTCGTCCTAGTTAAGTTTCCAATACACTGTGTTTGACGTCGCTCTCCGTTGCAGTATGTAATACCACTGTTCGTGATCACGTTTGCCTATGTCCATATGGCAATGAAGCTATGGGGAGCACGGGCGCCGGGAAATGCTTTGGAGGCGAGAGATGCCAATCATATGAGGAACAAGAAGAAGGTAAGATACTAAAATGATCACTAAACAAGCTTATATAGTTCCCATTGCACAAATGCTTTCCTCTTCTTTTTCCGATCCAGGGAAAATATATAGAATCTTTTTTGGAGTTGTCTAGTTTGATTCGCCATCTTAAGAAAAAGGTTGTAAAACATATTTAGAAATCTAAGAACTAATTAGAAATGTAGAAAAGTGAACTCGTGTAATCAACTTAACCTAGTGCTAAAAAAATCTTAACCTAAACACAATAACAATTTGAAAAATGTTAATCAAGAGTATGAGCTACTGTCTCAAAGAACACTCACACTATTTGTGATAAATGATTTGTGACAATTAATGAACTCTATTCTGAAATTAATTTTGAAATTAGAAGGCTGGTTTGCTAAATAATAATTAATTTATTGCTGCGCCTGTTGAATAGAATTTAGTCGGTTAATATTTCATTTTCATGTTATGCTTTCATAATACAACTATATGTAGATTGTAGATACTGTATTCATATGAATAGTGCAACTTAATCAGCTAATACCACTAATTGTACCAAACTTTAGTGTTGCTTTATGAATACATGTAGGTAGATACTCTATAGGAATAGTTCCATGTTATATGGTGCAGTCAATATTGTTATGTTCTCATAAAATTTCTCATCAACTATAATCGTAAATAGTACGAAATATATGACCTTGATTTATTAAGACGTTTGCACGCGTTTATGGTTTTAGTAACTGTATTATACTGGTGTGATTTACGCCGTTAAGTTTTTACGAAACAAAAGGAATTCTATACGTCATTATAAAGTTTATATTATACGAGTATTTACCTACTGGCATGATTTTTTATTTAGTTCAAAAAGGTTAAAGCTTATTATGTGTTTAAAAACTGCACCAAAGTTGTTCAGTTTAGGTGTAAGGAAAAATACTGACATCAATAGTTTTCAAGGAATTATCAAATTAATTTAAAAGCTGTAGTGGCCTAGTGGCAAGAACGTGCCACAATTGTGAGGCCATAGGTTCGAATCCCACGTCCACCTCTGAATATTTTTCCAAGTGTAAATGTACAAGTTTGACAGCACCACTGGCTTTAACGGTGAAAAGAAAACATCTCAAAAAACAGGTATATTCCAAGAATCTTTCGAAGGCATCATCCACCAACCAAGGACACTGGACCAGCCTGGTGGATTAGTGCACCAACTCTCTCTCTTTGCGACAGCAGACCCTGAAGGCTAGCAGTAAGAGCATTGCTTATGATTATGCTTGTTTAAACTTTAAAATTGTAATTACAAATGTTTGTAATTTTATTCACCGGTCACTGTGGAATGCTATGGGGGATGCCTATATCCAACAGTGAACGTTTGCAGGCTACAGATGATGATGATGATGATGTGTTTTTATATGAGTAAAATCGGTAATTATTATATGAAAATTTTAAAGCACCAACATTTTTGTCGAAGTAGCTTTTCAAACTGGGATTATCGTAGTGGTTAATACTTTTCTAGAAATAGGTACGCGATTTCGTTTCATTCCTTTTTGGTTTCTTGACTTCGTTTGTATTTATTGTTGTCTGTGATCGTTGTTCTGTTTGCTTTTGTTATTGTAAAGTATTTTATTTACAGTAAAGTAAAAATATTACGTTTTTTAAATATACAGTAAAGGCTAGTGTTTGACCAAGACTTTCCTGACTTGCCTGATTACTTAGAAGCCACCCATTTATATTATTAAGATACCAGGATACTAGATAAGATATAAACAGAATTAGAATAAGGTGTGTTACAGTGTACCGTTTCGCATTGCGATTGATAAATATTGGACTCAAAGCGCTTTTTTAGAATTTTGCGGAACTTTCACCATGAACCCGGTGGCTTATTTATCTCTCTGTCCGATAGTAGACGTGAGTAGTATTACTAGTGTTTTGTGTTGAATAACATATCGTTGATCCAAATTCATGATTACTTTCTTCGATTTCTTACGTTATTTCTTCTACCGGTAAACATTTGAAACGAGTACAAATTGTAGGTACTTCTGATTATGAAAAAGTTTTGTCTCTTGACGATAAAATGCTCGACACAATCATGTGAACTGCTTTTACATGTTCTGCATGGTCTACATGTGAAAATTTTGGTATTGTCATTCACAGACTAAGTAGTACACTTTGTCATTTACTTAATGTATTTTTTTTTTTTGTTTATCTTTTTGAACTGCTGCCTGTTATTCACTACAACACAATTATTTGCTAACCCAAAAAATCAACTTTGTATTCAAGGGTCATGTACGTATTTTTTTAAATCATGTTTGGTTTCTTTTGGAGTGTTGTCTATTTAATTATTTTTTAATCGATTCTGGGTCATACTTGTTATAACCTTCACTAGCAACATGCCTGATGTAAAGGGGCGTAGTATATGAGTATAATATGACGAAGCAGATGGAACCGATAGGATTTTGTAAATACCTTTTTTTGTGTGGGGTAAATGCATTGATGCACCGTCCACCGTCTATGGCACGGCAGATGTGTCGAGCTCGACACCACTAAAAGTGGTGCTCTTTTCGACTAAGATTTCTCCACAGGTTTCTCTGGCATGACAGTGGGTCAGAGTCGCGGGGTCACTCATCGCACTCCCTCCGCCATTTTGTAAATACCTGCACTAACTAGACTTAACAGTCCCCTGACTGTTAAGGCTAGTTAGCTCTTATCAATAAAAGCAAAATAACGTAAATATCGTACGTAACGTAATAATCGAGCTTTGCTTGAATCTTTTTGAAAATTGAAAAATGCTTGAATGACAAAAAACCTCTTTTGTTTTGCAACTCCTTTTCGGTTGAACCAATATGGAAATTTCATATTGTTTTAAAAGACATAACTCGGTAATGTTCCATATATTTTTAGTTATTATGACGAGGTATAATCAAAGCAATGCGTGTCAATCTAAGGATCCAAACATACCACACACTCGATTGAAACTCTTCGCTCTTCCCAGAGGGTGAATGAGCAAACTTTGCCTAACTATTTAACCACTTACAAATCAAAATTATATATAATTGAGAAAATACTAAGTCGTAATGAAATTGAATGTTATAAACTAGCATAAATAAAGATTGCTCCGCGATTTAAATTTAAAATATCATGTTTTGGATGTCCAATTCACGAAATTGGAACGCCAGTTTTGATTACCGAACGTCATTCCGTTAAAGCAAGAATTTTACTCAGTTAAATGTACGAATAAACTTAATGAAATATTTTAGTCGGAAATACTTCAATTTTTCGTGGATTTTTACTCCTATTATACATTAATTTGCGCCGTCTGCTGCAAAGGACGGAGTGTTCCAATTGTAGAACATACTATCGAACGACATCGCACACCATCGTGCGTAATTGACATAACATTGCATACATTTTGAAGATTACAATACAATAAAATATAATACAACAACTAATAATAAAAAAAATACAAAACACATCATATAAAATACTAAAAATAGAAGGTTGGAAACATTTTAATTAGCGGCGTTTTTTGCTTTGAGCGATCTCACCGTGAAAAGATAGAAAATGACATACAAAATAAAAGTGGTCAAGTGCGAATCGGACTCGCCCATGAAGGCTTTCGTAGCAGCAAGTAACATAATATAAAACTTCTTGTAGGTACTTCGTTGTTACTTTAATCAGTGTTTTACGTATTAAAATAAAACTACTTAATAGATCTCGTTCAAACCAATTTTCGTTGAAAGTTAAAGTTTATATGGTAATGTACATCATATATTTTTTTTAGTTTTGTCATTATCTTATTTTAGAAGTTAGAGGGGTGGGCACATTTTACCACTTTGGAAGAGTCTCTCGCGCAAACTATTCAGTTTAGAAAAAAAAAATGTTGGATACCTCAATATCATTTTTGAAGACCTATCCATAGATAACCCACACGTATGGTTTGGATGAAAAAAAAATGTTGAGTTTCAGTTCTAGGTATGGGACACCCCTAAAATCAATTTTTATTCTATTTTTTGTATAAAAAGCTTAATGCGGTTTACAGAATACATCTACTTACCAAGTTTCAATAGTATAGTTCTTATAGTTACGGAGAAAAGTGGCTGTGACATACGGACAGACAGACATACAGACAGATAGACATGATGAATCTATAAGGGTCACGTATTTTGCCATTTGGCTACGGAACCCTATAAACGGTCTTTAATTCACACATCTACCTACACTAAACCAAAAGGGATTGTTAAATGAAAAATTTATAAAGAAGAACTTTTTTCAATTGGGAAAACCACAACGTAAACAGCTTATTTATGTTCGCCGAGACTCGGCAGACTCTTTTTCTTACACGAGGAAAATCAAAGCCACAAATAAGTAATCCACCACACCGATCGAGTGTGGGTTTGATGGATAACGGATATCTTCTGAAGACATATTTAGAACATGCCAGTTTCTTCACGGTGTTTTCCTTCACCATTAAAGCCAGTGTTGGTTAAAGACAAAGTTATACATCTGAACTTGGAAATAGTCATGAGATGCACGTGTGATTCGAACCTGCGACCTCCGGAAATCGGACGACGACGATCGATGTATGTAAATGTAGTAATGTTGCTATTTGAGTAAATTTGAAATGTTAGATATAATGTGAGCGACGGGATGCTAAGATTCGTGACAGCCGTACCAGGCCGCTCTCATGCCATAAAAATAGGGGAATTTGTGGTGAATCAGTTCTAGAAGTATCCCGGAATACCACTTACGTATTGCTTGTATTGTCTCAACGACAGGACACTTGACCTTATAACCCATCTCCAGTACAGGAATGGTAACCATTCCTATTTACTTTTTAGATAAATGAGACAAAATTGATCCTAAAGTGTATCAAGAATTTTGCTTATAAACGAACGAACGAACCTGTAAAAAAATTTAAGAAGCGTTA
Organism: Ectropis grisescens; assembly: GCA_017562165.1. Taxonomy (NCBI): domain Eukaryota; kingdom Metazoa; phylum Arthropoda; class Insecta; order Lepidoptera; family Geometridae; genus Ectropis; species Ectropis grisescens. Next base: position 14,896,856 of record CM029788.1, on the reverse strand, counting down.
CTAACATCGTTATTTTTTGCAATCTCTGGTAAATATTCACAGTAAATATTCTGTATACTTACGATGAAAGCGTGGAGTACTTTAAACAAAGCTAGATATAAAATGATTATGTTGGGTAATATTTTCTACGCGAAGCGCTTAGCAGCATCGTATATTTCGAGTGCACTATCAAGCTAATAAGATCATATTTGTCGTGGTAGAATACTTTGCAATATCCTCCTGGGGAAGTAGATATGATATAATTTTTATTGCACTTAACATAAAAAAAAACTCAATATAAATTCTTAAAATGAAACCTTTATACATCTACGAGTATAATCTACCGTCGATCATTGACTTGCATAAACATTATGGTGTATCCTACTAATATTATTATAAATGTCAAAGTTGGATGATTGGACGTTTGTTGCTCAAAATAACATAATAACACATACATATAGGCTACTTTTTATTAAAGTAAAGTGACGGGAACAACGTGGGCAAAACCACGGGCGCTGCTAGAAACAGAAACATTTTGATTACGCAAAAATCTAAATAATTATATTTGTTCTCAACAGAAAGAAAGGGTCTCTTTATAGTAACGTGGTAACGACGACCGTTACTATGAATCCAAATCAGCATATGATATGATGTAATGTTGTACGTATGTTTTGATTTTATTCAGAATTATTAGTCATCATTAAAAATCATTCGTACGTACGTAGTAATACTTATACATGATTCTAATAATGTTGCTGATACTACTTGACTATGTTGATAATAAATGAATAAAAAAATATTGATTAACTTTTTCATTTGTCACAACCCTACAAGCATCAGTAAGTTGTAGGCATTTATTGCAAAACCAAAAGAGTCGTCCTACTGGTAGTTTTTCTTTATACTGTGGCCAAACATACTAGCCCCAAGCGCCACCAGTGCATGGTGTAAATTCTGAAAATTCGAACAAAGGCCTTTGAATCCACATTTATTGTGCGCTCCGTGTACTTTGTACACTCTACCAGAGTGTTTGTTTCCCGATAGCTACAATTTGGGCACATCTAAGTCTAGGGGTAATAATTATCTTCTAGGTATAAAATGCTACATTATTCATGGTTTCGGTATTGCTTAACATCAGGCAATACGCGGTCAAACGTTAGCCTACCCGAAATAAAAGCAAATACTAGTTTAAGCAAATTAATGCGTAAACATTAAATGTGCTAATAATTTCCAGGTGATAAAAATGCTCGTGCTAGTCGTAGCTTTATTCGCGCTCTGCTGGCTCCCGCTACAAAGCTATTTGCTGCTGCAGTCGTTCTTCCCGGTTATAAACGAGTAAGTACAATACAGCACATTATTTACTAATAAATAAGTCTCAATAAATAAATTCAAAACATATCATAGAACAGCACGACCTCGTCAGTCGTTAAGTCTTCTTGTGACCAGTAACATTGCTGAAACGTCAGAAGTTACGTAATAAAATAATGATTAGGACTACAAATATCCTGTATAATTAAAAATGAATTAAATATGAGTTTCATTTTCAATATGAATTTAAATCTCAAAAGTTCAAAAACTATATTCGTTATGGGTACCTGCCTAAAATATTTCACTGAAACAACTGAAACTAACAGAATCTAAAGAGAGTTGCACCAACAGTTATAGTTCCTTTCCTTATAAAGAGAATTTCATTATAAAGGACCCATTTCTTTGCTGGTAACATAAATCAAACATTACTATGTATCAGGTTTCCGGCCTCATGGCTCAGTCAATAGTAAGTCTTCTTATTGTGTTGTGGGTTCGATTCCCACCCAGAAAAACATTTGTGTGATAAATAAGGATGTTTGATTGGGTATTTTTGTGTATCATAATTAGGTATTTAAAGTTATTTGGTCTCTATTATTTCAGCAATCTGGATTCCATGTTAGAAGTACTTAGATTAGGACTAGGAGGTGTTGTGTGAAAAAATAAAATGTAGAGAAATTGACAATTATTTCAAGTCAATATCATAATATCAAACTTCCCGCCCTCCGACCATTCCCTTGAGAATTATGTAAATATTTGGGATGTATTTACATGTACCTAACTAGTAGGGAGAATACAACGTATATAACAACGACCAAAATTGGTATTATAAACGTGCAAAGGCCTTATTGACCTGAGCTAAAAACAAATTCTAACTTTTAATAAACCTAGCACTAGACGAAAGAAGCTTAATGAACCAAATTTTAATTTCAAATAATGACTGGAGACTTTTGTTTAATGCTATATGAAACCTTGTAATTTGATTTAATTTATCTTCAAGGTTTTTCCTCAATCAAAATTTACTGTCTAAAAGTAAATATTAGCTTAGTAAAAAGTTTGTGACATCGTTGTTAATATTACGTTCTTCATTTCCATTTAAGTCCAATTTCTGTGCAGGGATAAGTATTATCTTTTTGAATTTGAATTAAATTTCTTTTTTGAACGAGTCTGGTTTTTGGTTACACTGTTGCATCTGAAGTAGGAACAAAAACAGAATAGATTAATCAGTTATTTTGAGGTAAAGTTAAATATGATCTAAGCGAACAAAACATTGTTTAGAATTGAACCATTAATAGCGCCTTTTTGACACCTGAAATTACGTTTTTTGTTAAAATTTATTGATGTATTTTGAAAGTAGGAATACTTTCATACGTAGTATACGTAGAACTACTTAATATCTTATTGTTTTTAAACTTTCGCGATTTGAACACATAATGCTTATAATATATCTACAGGACTTAATCACGATTTAATTCATTGTTTAAACGTGTAACGTTTGTGTAACGCTGCCGAAACGTCGAGGTATTTAAACAATGAATTAAATCGTGATTAAGTCCTGTAAATACATTATAAGTATTTAATTTATTGTAAAAACATTGGTAGTTGTAACATGTGCACATAAGTTTTTGTTTTTCGATCGATGTTAGTACTCAGACATCTAATCCACTATACGGACAAAAAGTAATCCTAATTTCGTTATATTAACGACCAACATGTTAAGATTAGATATTAACATAGCGCGTAAACGCTACATCGTCGACCTTAGTTTGACATCATGCCAAGCTGGTCACCAAGTGTTAGACTATTGCACAGACTAAGTATAGAGATACACTGACTATTGATTGTCTTAACAATTATGTCAAATGCTTTTTTGGCTTCTTGTGTCGTTTTTAAGGAATCGTACAATGTAAAGGGAGGACTAAAATTTTAATTGCAATAAGGAAAAATATGAAACTGTGAAGAAATTGCTAATAAAATGTAAAATTTTAATCACAGCTACGTTACGTCTCGTGCTTTCAAACATAGTATTTACATAATTGTCCCCACCCTAACCCAACTTACAAATTAGCCCAATTTTCTTTCATAAAAATAAATTACTTTATGAGCTTAGAAGGTAAACAGAACGGCTTAATTGTGAGGTAGGTAAAGTTAATTGAGTCCAAAAGTATCATTGTGTTACGCTTAAGCGATTTATAGTTCTTTCATTAAAGTAAAAAGTTAGGGAGTTTAAAATGATAGGTTTTACTACTATTCATGCAAATTGAGATGTTAATACACAGGGGTTAATTTATATATATTTAATACAATGTTTACAATAAATATAACTATTAAATATCAAATTTGAAGTGTATGGAACACCAGACATATTCGCTTATTTTTTCAAATAATTTTAATTTAGGTAACATTATTTTATGTTATCACTACTCTGTTATAACTAATTAAGGTATATTTGCGGTTATTAAATTAAAATAAAATTGAATATTAATAGCCCGTGATCCTAATATTATATGATAATTTTTATGCGTGGATTGATTTATAGATATTTAGTTACTCTTTTACACAATCGATGCTAAAATGTATTAAATTAATTTTTGTAGGTATAGGATGGACTATAATCTGGAATAATAAATAAATAGGCTACTCATTATAGCAGTCACTTACATACGGGAATGAGAACTAAGCAAATGAAGTCACGGGTCACTACTGGGTTGTCATAATATTCAAGTTTATTTTACTCTTTCCCGACTACCACTGACTTATTTTGTAAACTTACATGTGTGGAGAGGTAAACACGGATTTACAAGAGAAAGTTTCAATGGTATAATCTTTCCAGGTACCGATACATCAATGTAATCTTCTTCTGCTTCGACTGGCTCGCGATGAGTAACTCCTGTTACAATCCTTTTATCTACGCTATTTACAACGTAAGTGTTCATCTTTACTCGATAAATAATAGGCACTTAAAATCTACTGCAAAGAGTTCACAATACCTTGCCTCCATTTTGAAAAACATTCAAACACATCGTTTTTTATGTAAGAGCAATCTGAATTTTGTTGTCTTTCGCTAACAAAATATATTTTTGTATTGAAATATGTATAAGCTATCGGCAGTCTGCATAATTTAGGTGTTGTAAATATAATATAATAACTAGGCAATTTATAGAATACCCGGAGTGTCCGGGCAATGTATGAAATATTATGAATTTTATTGTCAATTACATACTTTACCTAGTTAATGAATACAATTCCTAGGGATTGTATAGAGTATCTGTTGTTCCACCAGGAATGTGTAAAATAAATAGAATCTCTAAAATAAAATCTCGGTTTGTATTTTTTACCAATATTATGTTAACGGAAATGTATTTAATCCGTCATTGTATACAACCTAGGAAATTTATGTAATTCCTAAAATCGTGTAAAATTATACTACACACATTTTCTAGGAAATCTATCCATTGTCTAAATGACAATCGGAAATGTACTAAAATATTTGGCATTTGCAGCTTGCAGACAAATGGTGTGACTTACTTTACATGTGTACTAAGCTACGAGGATGCTTTACAATAATGTCACTTCCCGGGTCATCAAGGGAACCATGACAGGACAGTATATGGCAGCTTACAGTGCTGAAAATGGCTTCGTGACACTGAACGAGAGAGAGACAGAGCGCGCGGGAGTGCCTGTTTATGCGACACCACCAAACGACCCAATTGTAGTTACTGCCCGATGCACCAAGATTATGCTGGACGATAAGATCCTAGAGATGGCCAAGACCATCGAAGGGAACGGAAACGTCAAAGCATATTGGGAAAATTGGGAGGTACCGAGAATACAGTGGGTTAACGGAGTTTCAGGATGTGGAAAAACAACATGGGTGATTAGACACTTTGACGTGGACAAGGACGCCATCATCACTACAACAACTGAGGCAGCAAAAGATCTAAGAGAAAAGCTATCGCACCGAATCGGAAACCAGAGTGCGAACCATGGCTTCTGCTCTGGTAAATGGTTTGGGTAGAGAAAGTTTCAGTCGCCTCATGGTGGACGAAGCTCTCATGAACCATTTTGGAGCCATTATGATGGCTTCAAGGCTGTCTGGTGTTGGTGAAATTGTCCTCATTGGAGACGACAATCAGTTGCCTTATATCGACAGGGAAAATCTCTTCGAAATGAGGTATCATCGCTCGAACCTGGTAACAAAGATCAGCCAGGAGTTGCTCTGCACACATCGAAACCCAATGGGCGACGCATATGCACTGAGGGAAGTATACTCTGGCATGTACTCCTCAGCGTCCCGTATAAAGTCCCTAGAGCAGAGAAGATATAAGGGAGTGCAAATACCCAACACCCTACCAAACACCCTCTTCTTAGTTCACACTCAAGAGGAGAAGGAGACCCTGATAAACCAGGGTTATGGGTCAGGCACCGGGTCACGCATCCTTACCATCCATGAAACTCAGGGACTAACATACGAGTCGGTAACTAAGCTAAAAAAACAACTAAGCTACGTGTACATAATCGTAGTTAGTTTATGTATGAATATTTCTATCTTAAATAATGTTAGTTTCAAAGTCTATAAAGTTTTAGAAACAACATCACGGCTCATGACGCTATCAGTTATAGACTAGGCAGATAAATTATTCATACTCCGTAAGTTTTAAAAGAAACCTCTTAAGAAAGGTACTTAAAAAACGAATATACGTACCGTACCTTTTTTCAAGTAAAATTTACTACACCAATATTGTAAGGATTTCTCTGTAATTCATATGGTTTTTTTATATACCGCAAGGTAAAAATTACGACCCGTTTTACCGCCACAAATTTTGTGCCATAAGTCGTCTCACGTCATTTTATTGTTACAGGAAAAATTCAAGAAGGAATTCAAGCAACGGTTTACTTTTGGACAGAAACCTAGTAGATACGCTAACGACAGTTATGAGGTAATTATTTTAAGGGATTTTGATTTGTTTTTTTGTTTGTTTTATCTGTGATTGCATGGCAATTTGTACAAGAGTCAAACTCACCATTTCAGGACGGGCAGTCGTACCGAACGCGAATACTGTCGTTTCGTTCCACGAACGACCGTGGTCCATACTCGACCAGGAAGTCAATCAACATCACGCCTGTTGACGGCATGAAGATAGGTAACCGTAACTCGTGCCATTGCATGACGCAAAACCGAGAAAATGGTTTCGGCTACGTAAAACCCGACGACACGGACACACGCCACACCAAAAGGTATCTCAACGTAATGATCGACAATAAAAGCAGAAATAAAAGGAAATCCACGCCAAGATACTCGGAAGATGAACTGCCGATAGGGGACGAAAGAGTCAGCGAATTGTATATATTCCCGAATAGTAATATAGTCGAATTTACAGACATATCCTACGACGATAAGGTGTGAATTAAGTATAGTATTAATTAAATTAGGAATTAATTCATTGCGATGTGATAGATAATTTACTGTATAAGTTAAGTAGTTGAGAACGCTATTAAATTATTTATGGATTACTCCAACAGTTTCTATTCTTTGTCGACAGACAATCTCTCCTCTCTAGTAAATTTGGCTCTTAACATGAAATTTCAATCTTAATATCGCAGGATTATTATTTTACGTATGTAGGGTTAATATTGAATTACTTAGATGGATCTAGCAGAGTTTAATGATTCCTAGTGATTTGTAGTGATCAGTGTTTGTTGAAATACATCGGCACGTCATATTCTGATGCAATAGTTAATTAGCAATTAACAACTAAAACTTTCATCATCATCATCATCAGCCTATCTTAGTCCACTGCTGGACATAGGCCTCTTCCATGGCTCGCCACTCAGCCCTATCCTCAGCTATACGTCTCCATCCACTGCCTGCTGTCTTCCGTATATCGTCACTAAAACTTTAACAACAAATATTTTATGAATCCTACTAGTATCATAAATGTTAAGTATTTATTTGTTGCTCAATCACGTCGGAATATCTTAACGGATCGGGTTAAAATTTGAAACACAGATTATAGCAGTCTGGTATAGCACCTAGGCTACTTTTTATCACGAAAAAATAACGAAAATGAGAACTACGCAGGTGAAACCGTGGGACACTGCTAGTAATAAATAAAACTAATGACGTCACATATCATAATGATGACAAATCATTCCGTGTTTCATTTTAAACTTTCCTCATTGCGTGTTGTATAGAAAAGCTCCGAAGATTATTGTAGTTCTAAACATGAGTGTTCAAATACTTAATAAAAATAATTGTAATGTGTTTGAGTGTTCTAAACATAAGCACAAAGGAATAGGTACATATTAGAACATGAAATAAATTTGTGTAAGTAGTTCTACCTACATACAAAAAACTTTTATCACGAGCAAAATAATAACAGACCTTGAAAGTTAACCTTAAAAGTAAATTTAAACTATTTATTCCCTTTGTAAAGAGCTAGTTTTGTTCTGGTTAGGTCTATTTTCATTAGACGGAGTTGACTTTGTGAAAAGCATACAAAATCTGCAACAGGTTTTTAATCTTTTAAGTAGACGCAGCGTAGAGACTAGCTTTTAGTTAGGACTACTGGACTAGCTGTTACAACTCTTTAGGTACTGATTCGTAGATGTAGGTAAATATTACTAAACTAGTTGTTATCACATACAGAAAAAGCAATTATTTCTCTTTTTAGGTTTACGGCAGACATTTATGAAGGCATCAAGAGTATTGGTGAGTTTTAGTCGATAATCAACACAACAAACCAAGACTTTAGATCGGATAACGTAAAAAATCATAAAAGTGTTGTAACAAATACTTCAGTTGACTTTGGGTGTTCTGTCTGTAAAACAAGAGTGGTCATACTTTACGTCTCCTACTAATGTTATAAATGGGAAAGTTTGGATGGTTATTGCTCCATCACATTGATGAAAAATTGAACGGATCGAGTTGCAATATGAACACACAGTTGAGTGATATATACACAGTTAAGATTAAAGTCAATTACATGGCCTACTGGAACGGCGAGGATAAAACCACGGGACGCTACTAGTGTTTGTATTAATCATCTACTCCTACTAATGTTATAAAGCTGAAGTGTTTATTTGTTGGAATGCGCTCATCTAAGGAACTACTAACAACTATACCGATTTCGAAAATTCTTCCACCGTTGGATGTTCACGTAATTCCTGAGGGCTATTTTTTATATGTACCTACCACAGGCGAAGCCGGGGCGCACCACTTGTTAAGATATAAAGATGGCAAAAAGATACATTTTTGAGAGAACCAAATTATCTCCTTCGATTTCCACACAATATGCGAGTAGTACTCTCTTTCACATTACGTTAAAAGTAATAATAGGATAGAAACAAACTACCTCTACAATAACAAAATAGAAAGCTGTAGATAATGAACAAGAAAATATAAACCTCAAACGATAGTTAATCATATACATTTGTAACTTTTACACGTAACCAAGAAACTATTGGAGTTCCCAGTTAACAGTATTAGAAGCTTGCAACAGCTGTTTCCCCCCACGGCTACAATATCAACCAATAGTCGGTTCCGTTAAGAATAATACGGAATAATCCTGAAATAAATTTATGGACGCCGAAGCAGAAAACAATCGTTTTAGATATGAACATAATACTGACGAGAAATTCGTTTCTGCACAAAAATATTTTATATCACGCATTCTTAGGACGATAAACATCTCGTGAAGTGATTTTGGCGTTGAGCCATATTATAGAGACAATTTCCTTCTACTGTAGATTTAGTGTCAATTTAGTAGAGCACAAATTAGATTGAATATGAATTCAGATCAGCGTTATGAATTAGTTGTGAACACAAATTATTAATGCTAATTAAATATTACGTCAAAATTAGTCATTTATCTAAATTGAAACATAATTAATCAAGATTTAATATATAGATTTAATTTGTAGTGGTAGGACTCCTAGCAGAGTCCGCCTGGAGAAGTACCCCTCCTTTGCCAGTTATTCTACTGCCAAGCAGTAATTTGCAAACATTACTGTGTTCCGGTTCGCAGGGCAATGTTTCTAGGGAAATTACAGGGCTTAGAGATACAACATCTTAGATCTCTGCGTGACGAGCGCAGTGCAGTGCTAGGTAATGATTAGGAGTCTTCATGTTCCAATAGCTGGGTGTCACTATGCTATTATGTGGCAAGCATGTAGCTTACCATCAGGCACATGTCTTGCTCGCCTGGTCACTCTTCGTTAAAAAAAAAGGCTTCAATATTTAATTTACATTTAGTGCAATATTTATTGGTCCGCTACGGTAGCGAGTTTTATTTAAAGCACTTATAACATTTCATGCTTTGCGACCTAAAACCTTAATGCAGTGGAATAGAGTGCTCAAGGCAGTACATGACATGAATTGCAAATTCATCGCTACAAGGTCTTACGGGTTCAGCTTCGGTACCTTGAATAGTGGAACTTTTTTAGGAGTCCGATTTTGAAAATTCCACATTTTTTTCTAGTTGTGTATGCCAGTAATGGCAGTGTTTAAAATATAATATGTACCTGGATGACGGAGTTTTGCTCGGTTTGAACACGCAGAAAACAGAAAACGACGTTTACATAACCTAGCTAGATCGATTAATCGTCTTTAAAACCCCATGCATCTCAATGATCTCAATTCAAAGATGTGCCCTAACAAACATCAGGGCGCACGGAATTTTGTTGTCATTGGGAAGAGTGAGCTCGTCTTGTTGAGCATTCTTTGAGATGGGAAAAAATAATTTAATTCACGATACTGTCACATACTTCTGTATGTAACTACTAGTAATGTGTACATTTGAAAATTATATTTTATTTATTGTGTTTTTCTTGCATCCAATGTAGTATTGCTCAAGTTTAAGCAAAAATGATTACTTTCAGATGCTCTAAATTATAACAAATAGAAACAGAGAGTGCTTTTACTGCTTCAGGCAATTTCGAATGTGTATATATCCCTATTGTGACACAAATCCCTGCAGTACCTAAATAATCACATTGTAGATATTTTTTATCTGTTACATATAGGTTTGCACTTAACCTCGCTTGATGTAAAGTGATTATGAAAAAAAGGCGTTAATGTAAAAGAGAATTGGCTGACTCTAAATTTAAAGATTAAAGATAGTTAGATACCTAGAGAGAGTAGATACCTAGTTATATGAGAAAATTAAATTAAATTAAATCAAATCAGTAGTACCTAGGTACACATAAATGAGATAACTGTGACGGGATTTCAAAATTGTGAAAGAAAAAATATTGTTGCTTTCATCCCACGCAACTTCTGTTTCACAACTGAAACCGTTTCAATTTGTTTGTGATGAAAGTTAAATTCAGATAAACTCAAACACTCCCTTCGTCGAACTCAACTAACGTTCAAAAGTAAAACGTTTCGCTCGATCAAACAGCAACGAACGTCGGTTTCGATCGCTAAGTAATTGTAAACAACTGTGCTAATCAAACAAAGCTTTCGATTTGCGTAAATACATGTAATTACTGTGGGTACACACAGAAAACTTGTTAGGTATACAGGGCCAATTACAGACAAAATACGAGATTTACACATGCTGATAAGATTTTTTTAGGATAAACGTTTTCTAACTATAAAACATCGTAAATAAAAGTAAATTTATACTTTTGAGTATTATTTTTGTGATACATTTCTTCTTTAGATGATTATTCGTCAAATATACAGGTACGTAACAGAACGGAGATGACACGGTAAGGGTCGGCGTTGGCAGCTGGGCGGCGATCTTCTAAGTACCCCTTCTTATCTTCAGACACTTGACGAGGAATACGGACGCTGCAGCATCTGTTGGCAACACCTGTTCGAAATATGAAAATTGAGTTATAATACAAGGCAAAATTAAAGCATTAGAATCACAGGTTTATGCGCTACGGTTGTATAGTTATAACCAGTTCTATGGGCAAGTTCCAGTAGCTGTATATTTTTTAAAATAAAATAATTATACAATTAAACCGTAGTGGCCTAGTGGAGAGAATGTTCTATTTCACAAGCCACATAGCTTTGAATCTCAACTGAAATTCTGAATATAGAAGTGACAACTTCTTTTGGCGCACCATACATAGATTTTACGTGAGTTGTGAATTGACCTCAAACCATCACGTTCGTAAATGAACGAACAATGAAGCATGAAATGAATGAATGAAACGAAAAATGATGAAATCTTCGGGTGAACTCGGGATCATGGCCATCTCGCTATTCTATGTATCGCGCTATGTAGAAATGGTGTGTTGCCATGGTTTCCATTATACATTTACACGTCTCACTTCTTACCTCTACTATCTAGTTATGTACAATTGTACAAGATAACGCTTTGAAGATTTATTCCAGACTAGCAGCACCCTCTGGTTTCACCCGCTTAGTTTCCAAAGTGAGCTATCAAATTCTGAGTTATAAGTTTTCACTTCTATCGGCAGTCTCTATCACTGCCAATTTTTTTACCACTGGTTTTAACGATGAAGGAAAACATCGGGAAGATATGGGGATGTAGCAATGAAAGCATCTTAGATCGCACATTTTATCCGCAAATCAATAGGTAGCTAGTATTATATGTAAGTATAACTACTTTTTATGAGAGAAAGCTTCAAGTCTCAGCAGTGGGAACATTTATTATGTGTATGCTATGTTATATTCTATAATGTGTTTTCATTTACGTTATCTAAGCTCTGCAAATTATTTCCCTATTTTGATGTATGAGGTCAATCTTCATATTTTATTTTATGGGCGCGTTTTAACGTTACCTAACCCACTAATGAAAGAACAACAGGTCGCTGTCCGATGCGTTGGTCAGATCAAATTGGCTGTAGCCACATCAATTCATTCTATGACACCCTGCGGCAGCCGGTGTTAGAACGAGAAGGCGTAATTTCATCATGGAAAAGTTGTAGAGACGTGGTGGTCACGACCCTCAGACATGAGGAGTACGATTTGAGGATGTAGCTATGAATAAAAATTACTAATACTTCTTCAAACATCTTTACTCATGTTATAAATAAGTAAAGTTTATGATTTTGTAGAGAGTAATATCTGAATCTATTAAATCGGTATGATTTTTTACCAAAATAAGTAAATTTATCGTTTCAAGTGTTTAAAACATGAATCTCTTCACTGGATAGGTATAATTTGTTAAATAGACAATATGATAATAGGATCAGAGATAAAAAATGTTTAAGCCCCAACGAAGTGGGCACGGGTCAGCTAGTAAAATGAAACACAATGATACGCCATCGGTGACAACCTTCTCTAAATTCGAATTTTGTTTTCCAACTACGAAATATTCTACAGCTGTTCTCTAATTGCAAAGAACCCGTATTTTCGTTCATGTTTGCATAAAATTAACCTTTTGACCCGTCGAGTGATACGAACGATAAGATAGGCTATCCTATGACAACTTAAAATGATGTTTAAAAATATAACGGATATTTTTATAACATAGTTGAGAAGGTTTAATTAAGTAATAAGCTATAAGTGGCTTAATTGGTAGTAAGTTGGCCCCCGGGGCCACATACCTCATAGATTCGATTCTTTCGACTTATAAGTAACTAGATGTCCGCCTCGGCTTCGCCCCTGGTATATTATATAGCACTCATTGGGATCCCGTGCATATCCAACGGTGAAAGAATGACTGAAATCGGTTCAGTAATTCCTGAGAATATCGCTTTCAAACAAAAAACCTCTTCAGCTACCTGCTACGCCTACTACCTGTCGGAAATCGGTCGAACCAACTCAGGTTTAGAAACAAATGTGATTAGCAAAGGTCTAAGGTTTATATTCAATGACGTAATCTTAGACACATGCTGTCATGTCAAAGCACGCTACGAAAACTCTGAAAAAGGAATATTTTTTTCCGTTTTTGTTACATTCTTAATTAATGCTCCGTTCCTATTGATAGTAGCGTTATGTTATATAGCTTTAGCTATAGCCTTCGTCGATAAATGGACTATCCAATAGAAAAATAATCTTTCAATTTAGACCAGTGCTTCCCGAGATCCTAGCGTTCAAACAAATATACAAACAAACTCTTCAGCTTTATAATATTAGTATAGATACGAGTATATCAGCTTACTGACTTCTACAGAATAAGCTTTGCTTAGTTTGGGGCCCTGTTAAGTTTGGTGTAAAGAATGTTCATTCATATTTTTTAACCCCCGACCAAAAAAGGGGGTGTCTGTCTGTCTGTGTGTGTGTCTGTCTGTGGCACCGTAGAGCTCAAACGGATGGCCCGATTTCGATGCAATTTTTTTTATTTGAAAGTTAATATCCGTGCAGATGTTCTTAGCCTTCACAAAATGGCGGACAAATATTTATTTACAACCTACCTCAATATGGGTATCAAATGAAAGGACTTGACTAGTAGAATACTATACACTATAAAAAATCAAATCCAAGATGACCGCTACCACAAAATGGTGAATTATATTTTTTTTTTCACTACTACCTCAATATGGATATCAAACGAAAGGGCTTTACTAGTAGAATGCATTGCACTATGACAAATTTTAAATCCAAGATGGCTGCTTCCACAAAATGGTGAAATACATTTCTTTTTTTCACAACTCCCTTATTATGAGCATCACAGATAACAAATCCGAGGAAGTCGGGGGTTAGTCAAAAATTTTAACTTTATTCTTGTATATATTCACCATAAAATTCACATACTTTAAATCAGATGATGTCTGAATTGCACGATCCGTACCTGTGTAGAATTATCTATACTAATCTATACTAATATTATAAAGCTGAAGAGTTTGTTTGTTTGTTTGAACGCTAGGATCTCGGGAAGTACTGGTCCGAATTGAAAGATTATTTTTCTATTGGATAGTCCATTTATCGAGGAAGGCTTTAGGCTATAGAAAATAACTCTACTATTAATTGAAGCGAATCATGAAACAAGAATGTAACAAAATCGGGAAAAAATATTCCCCTTTTGAGAGTTTTCGTACGTTTCGTGCTTTGACATGACACATGACAGCATGTGTCAAAGATTGCGTCATTGAATTTCAGTAATCTGTGCATTGAATATAAACCTTTGCAATTTTTTTTTTTCTAAATCTGAGTTGGTACGACCAATTTCCGACAGGTGGCGTAGCAGGTAGCTGAAGAGGTTTTTGTTTGAAATCGATATTCTCAGGAACGAGTGAACCGATTTCAGTCATTCTTTCACCGTTGGATATGTACGGGATCCCGATGAGTGCTATTTAATATAACACGGGCGAAGCCGGGGCGGGCATCTAGTGTAGGTATATAGTGTAAGAATACCTGTATATAGGTAAGCGGGTAATAGCGGAGAGCGTCACTGTACCTGTTTTGATTAGATGGAGATAAGTATTTACAATGCTGCAAAGTTACATAGAGCGTTGGTGGCCTAACAAAAACATCCGATTTTTTTGGCTTAAAATAGTCACCACAGATTCTGGGCTTCATGCCTTTTATAATCATGAACATCTGATTTACAACCGTAAGGTCAGGGTGGTACATCACCGAGACCTCTGATTATTTTTCAAGCTTTTTTTTGCTATATGCATATGCAGATATACATATCTGCATATGGATATATAGTTTGTCATCACCACTGGGATTAACGGTGAAAACATTGTGAGGAAAACACATGTTCCAATAAAAACGTTTTCCGAGGACACGTGCCGTCAGTAAATTCATATTTGGTCATCATGGTGGTGTCATGTTGTGAAAAAGGCTGGATTGTCAACAATGGAAATAAAAAATGGGCTGCTTTAAAAAGGAATAAAAAGAGTATATTTAAATTGTATACGATTACAAATAGAAAAGAAACCGTCAGCTTATTTTATTTGTCGCGGGTTCAAAATGCCAATCTTAATACATTTACGTTGAAAATTTTAAAAGTCGGCGCATTCATTGATTGACTCCTTGCGGAATCCACCTGGAGTAATTTTGCTAGTCATTTAACTGCCAAGCAATGTTTCTAGAGAAATTACAGTAAATAGATAAAACATCTTCTATTTATGGGTGACGAGTCCAGTGCAGTGATTTCAAGTGTTCATATTCAAACAGCTGCGTGGCACTGTGTTGTAATGAGCAGGCGTGTACATTCGTGCAGTTTTTGCTCATACCGTTACCTTATATTATACAAAAAAGTTTATAACTTTACTTTACTTAATTTGGATCGAGCAATATTTAAAATTAATACTTTTGTATCTGTATATCAGTAACAGTATTACTAGCTAGTTTTTAAGCTTGTCTTTAGTTCTATTGTTGAAAGGATTTTAAAGAAAATATAATATTAGGTAGATAGCGTACAGTATGGTTAAGCATAATTCCTCTATTCCGAAAATTAAACCGTGGAAGAACGGTTAAACCGCATGGCGAAGCAAGTTTCATGTAAAGGGTGGCGTAAGTAGAATCACTTAGGTCTCTTTATCTAATATCGCCCTTGTGGACCGGACCGGGTTTCCGATACGTGTAACATTAGTGGGCGGACAAGAAATAATTTCAGCAATATTGCCAACAAGATTGACCCAAGTAAATTGTGACCTAACAAAGTGGGTTGCCGATAAAGATAAGCTTAGACAGGGTATACAGATTAGTAGTATCGCCAAGACCTTTTCTATTTATTATTAAATTGTTCACCTCTTAGTATTCCCTGTAGGCAACGAAGTAATGAACGAAAAGAGGATAATTTGACCGTAATCCGTCACGTGGGATCACCGCGGTTTACTCGATATTAAACGTGGCCAAGATTTTCCCCGACGTCTACTACTTAATTTAGCGGTAAGAACGTGTCCTGTCATTGATTACGCGACTCTCTAAAGAAAGAAACTGTTTAAATTGTTTCTATTGGTAGAATATTGGTAACTTTAATAAAGCTCTTTTTTTGGTATATTTAGTCGAAGTGATTTTTTTTATTATTTAAGCATTTGTTTATATCAAATGTGTAATCTACGAGATCTCAATTTATCAAAATGTAATAATTTTAGCAAACAAATCGAAGCCATAATTATTATTTAGAACCGTAGATGCAGATATTAAAAACAAAAAATTGAAATAAATCGATCCGAGTTTATTAGAACTATCCAATGCCGTTTTCCAAATTGTTTTTTTCGAGAGCTTCCATATTAAAATTGGAAAGGAACTGAAACCTCTACAAGAGTTTCCAGTGCGAGAACACAAATCACCAGAACTCGCAGACAAGTCAGTGGCATTGAGTATGCTAAATAAAAACTGTTACAAAGAAAGCGTTGAAAGATTATCTTAATGTCTTCGATACAAATCCCTTTGAATCCACTTTTATCGTTCTCTTTAACCTGTAAAACTGTGGAACTGTGAAAATTAATTACAATGTTTTTGTATCTAAATCTGTGATATCTATGAGAAATGTGCATACAATATTTATTCTAGTAGGTAAATAGCATTTTCGAGGTATAAGAGTAGTATAGTTAACTCCAGGACATATGTGAAACATTCGTAGTTTTTTTATTCGTATTCGTATTTATTGTGTTATTGTTATCAGCAAGATAAGTCCAGTCGTTTATACTATCGGATTGACAAGATAAATTCATAGTTTTCAGTAGGTACATAATGGTTTAATCAATAGCGTTGCTGAACTGTATTTAACTGTCTTTATGCACTAAAATAGAACTGGTAGATGGTCAGTAATAATCTCTTTCTCCCTTGTCAATTTTGTCCACTTAGCACGGACTCGCCGGTGGATAGTTGGGATGGTGAATATACGGCGGGAGTAGCGTTATCACTTCAGTATTGCCGTTATAAGAAAATTAAATAAAAATGGCGTATTAATCATCAGTTTTTCTGTCAACTCGTCAAACCTTCTTTGTTCGTTCTTTTTTGAGGTTTTCAATCTGAATTCTTTTTACTTTTATTTTTTTCTGTGCTGCGTATATTACATTCTCTTTGGTGCTGCGTTTTGAGGTTATATTTATTTTTGTAATCAACTATAAAACATTTTCTCATCTAAATCACATACTTACCTTAGTATAGAGAACGCATTTAGATACAAGAACAAAATTAAAAAAAATTACTAAGCCCAAACTAACTCGGATTTGTTAGCTGTTCAAAATTCTACTAGTCTACTGTACATCGGGAAGCTAGTCATGGAGCGTAGCGGGATCCGAGGCACGGTTGCCGCGACCGACCGCAGATAGTCGTGATAGTCGTGATAGATAGTCTTGGCTCACTAGCCCAAGTAGTGAGCTAGCCACTCATGAAAGGCTGCCCCGCCATTTAGCGAAAAATCCCGGGATGCGCTATCCTGCCGGTTGGCGACCGGATGACAAAGCCAGATAGACATCCCCGGGGGGGCTCGGGCGTCCCCGCAGTCTCCAGGCTAGCTCCCCAATGGTGTATTTGTGTTGTGTGTTGTGACCAATGGTCAGTAGTGTGTGGCCTCGTTCTACTGCCGTTTTTCCCACCGATCCTCTCTCTCAACATCAACATCAAATACAATCTTTGTGTCTTCTAATCGAGAGTGAATCGGTTTCTTCTAGGTAAACACGCTTCATCGTAGACCGCATCATCTTTTAACTTCAGGCGAGATGGCGGTCAAGTGTAAACCTATAAAAGTTAAAAAATAGTCAAGCCCTTGCATTTGATACCCATACATCGAGCAACTCGAACTTTCGCGCAAGCACGGTAAAAAATATAAATAGCTAAAAAATATTGTTCAAATCTTTCTGTCATTTTTTGCGGGATGGGAAAGTTGCACACTAGCGCAAAGCCGCACTATTACATACAAAACATACCTGTAGCGATCCATTGCCGATCATACTCACACAGCCAAATCACTAACACATAAAAAATAAAGCATCATTCACAAATCTAGCCCCGCCCTCACGCCACAGTATATTATCAAACTCCATGGTCCACGTGGACTTGTACTTTGACAGAGGGGAAACGCTGTGTATGCCTACTCCCTTCCGTGTTACTTGCTGTACCCATATTAAGGGAGTTGTGAAATAAGAAATGTACTTTGCCATTTTGTGGTAGAGGCTATCTTGGATTTGAAATTTGTCATAGTGCAAAGTATTCTACTAGTCAAGGCCTTCCGTTTGATACCCATATTGTGGTAGTAGTGAAAAAAAAAATTCGCCATTTTGTGGTGGCGGCCATCTTGGATTTGAAATTTGTTATTGTGTATAGTATTCTACTCGTCAAGCCCTTTCATTTGATCCCATATTGAGGTAGGTTGTGAAGAAATATTTTGTCCGCCATTTTGTGGAGGCGGCCATCTTGGATCTTGAAAACCAAACATAGCTAAGAACATCCGCACGGATATTAACCTTCAAATAAAAAACCGCATCGAAATCGGCCCATCCGTTTGAGCTCTACGGTGCCACAGAAAGACACACGGACAGAGACAGACAGACAGACCGACATCGACGTCATAAGAAGCAACAAAACCCAAATTCGGGTGTTGGTCGACTTTATGTCGAAATACAATGCCATGTTTTTATGCATCCGAAATAATCGTCTAAATTAATTGTCGGGAAACTCAAAGGGATTACTAGCATCTCTTAGTGATCTCCGATGCAATTTTCGGGCCATTGTTTCCATTTGTCCCGTAAAAATATAATTATAATATGCTCGCGACATTATGTTTGAGAGAGATTTACTTATATCTCCACCTCTAAATCAGACGATAGTTTGTCCCTTGTCATATTTCAATTGAAGAGTATTTATCTTCGTTTTCCCCAGTCCGTGCTATACAGCAGAGAGTAGCGAGATATAATGTCCATGACAAACGTCAAGTGGAAACATTTTATCCGTTTCCCCTGTTGCCATGCTATGCAAGGTGGAAATGATAATTATATCCACTGGCAGGTGGATAAAAATGGTGGAAAGACTATAGTCCACTGCCCGTGCTAGTCCCGCAGCTCTACTTTGATCCGTCGTTTCGTTAAAATGTTCAATCGGACGAAACGAAGTAGAACCGGAGTGGAAAAGTCGCGAGTTTATTTCAAAATTACGTTTTTCGTAGAAAGAGCGTAGACGTCCCTAATATAGGCTTAACTCTCGTTTGGTGACAATTAATTAAAGTCTCTATGACTTCACCTTACAATCGAAATCAATACCCACTATTTATACGAATATACCAGAAAGTTAAAACCAAATAGTCCCAGACATTCAACTAATTAACTAAATCCAAATGTGCGCACAATTTCTAGTAATTTAATTTAGGAAACTATTTTCGTATCTTCTAACAAGAGGAATGGATTTAATATGAAAGTGTCTACACAATTTCAGACTAAATCTAATACTACTTTTAACAATGTAAGCTACACTGGTGTTAGTGTTTAACTTTAAAATTTGCCCTCAGAATAAACCCTACTAATGAAAATTACAGTTTAAATTGTAGGTTTTAGATGAAAACGAAAGATTAAAAATCATTCATGTAAGTGGATTCTGTTGTAAGTACATATTGTATACTCAGTAGTTTCTAAGGCGTGCGTCATGGCTTCGATTTCCATCCAGAATAACATTTATTACAATTAATACGAATGTTTGTTCAAATACAAGTACAAAAATTGTAATTGCTGTTTGAAACAGAACATTTTAAAAAGCCTTTAATATCTTAAAATTTCAGTGCCTGGGTGTTCCTATGTTTCTATGTTTTTAAAGACATTATATTCGACACATCTGGTTCAATTCTCTCCATTCGTTAAACTACCCGGGGGATTTCTTGCACAGGACGACGCATGTCCTTGAAATATGTCTCTCCAGCGGGTTTCCTCACGATGTTTCCCTTCACCGCAAAAGCAAGCGAAGATAATAAGCTTGTACCTACAGGCACATTTCTACATATTTTTGTACAAGTTCGTATCCCACATCTGTATATTCTTTATATTTTTTTTTATACTGGCCTCGTGGCTTAGTCGGTAGTAACTCTGCCTGCGAAGCCGAGGGTTCGATTCCCACCCAGTGCAAATATTTGTGAGATGAGTTCAAATATTTGTACTGTGTCTGGGTGTGTTCTAAATATAATAAGTATGTATTTAAAAACTATATAAGTATTATATCAGCTATCTGGCTTCCATAGTACAAGCTTTGCTTAGTTTGGTTATCTCTTATTTTTATTTTATATTCCGTGGGATGCCATGATATCGGTTACACAGATCGGATTGCTTAGTTTGAAAACGCTTGTCGACGACATCGTCGCTATCTTGGGTGAATCTTGTCTTGTCTGGCACAAGACTGAGGTACATGGAATATAGTATAAAAGCCATATTAGCCTAGCAGCATAGCTAAGCAGTTGGACAAAAAAGGAAGCGCATAACGATGATGATAAACGGGCTCATACACAGATCGAAGTATACAATATGAGTTAATTATCGTAATAGAAATGTTTGTAGTATTAAATAAAATGTACTCATATATTGTAAGAATACATTTACATTTTTATTCGTTTAAAATTTTGCTTCTACTGAGATTCTTTATTAATTACTTTTTTCGAGTCTTACTTAGCTGGAATAATCTAATCAATCCAGAGTTGTTTACCAAAAGCTACCTTAATTAATTTAAATGAATAGAGTCACGATCTTCAAAAGAGCAAAAAAGCTAAATTAATTGTTTAGAATAAAATTAATGGCTGTTGGGATTGACGGGAAAGCGTCATCAATTGTGAATAGTGCTGGTCTCCAATACTGGTGAAGTATCAATTAGTTTTCAGAGAACACAGTACGTAGACAAACAGGGTGGGCTTGCTGTTTGTTTTGCAACATGACGTCAACGCTATTCCTAGCTCTCATTACGTCCATAAATTATTCTCCCGTCTTTATTGACACATCGTTTAGTTTCGTTTAGTTTAAAAGAATTTGGAAAAATTTACACACCGCTTTCGTCAAAAACTTTACATGACAAGGATTTATTTTGATTGTTCTAAAAATAGACGATACGGATGGATGGCAGTTATTATTTTGTTTATATACCAGAAATATAAATATTAAATATATGAATCGCTGATTGATTAGGACTGTCTTTCTAATTATAAACCTGTGATTTTACTCCAACTTTTATTAAAGAACCAGTCTAGTTTCTTTGGTTTTTATTGTAATTTCATTGACAAATACTCGATAATCTTATCGATACCTTTGATCGAGCAATTCTTGTATATATGTACCTATATTTAGAATCTGAATCTCGAAAATGACTGGAAAGATTTTCATGAAATTAATAATGTATGCAGGGGGGTTCGGGGATGATAAATCGATCTAATTAAACTAGATGAAAATCGATCTTTCATTAAAAAAAACGCATTTTATGCGTGTTTTTGGACAATGAAACACTTTTGCATTATCATTAGAATACGATCCTAAATTTTGCAACGTTGCGCGACAGTGTTATAGCTCAGGCGGGTTGGCTGGGCATGAAGTAGTAGATACAAAAATATCGAGCAACCCGATCTTCCGCGCAAGGACGGAAGGGAATTAGTAGCCTTAGCTAAAAAATATTGTTCAAATCTTTCTGTCATTTCTTGCGGGAGGGAAAAGGTGCACACTACCGCAAAGCCGCACTATTATATACAAAACATACCTGCACCGATTGCCGATCATACTCACACAGCCAAATCACTCACACTCCCATTCACAAATCTAGCCCCGCGCTCACGCCACAGTATATTATAAAACTCCATGGTCCACGTGGACTTGTACTTTGTCAGAGGGGAAACGCTGCGTATGCCTACTCCCTTCCGTGTTGCTCGCTGTACAAAAAACATCGTATTTGATACATGGATATTTTTTGTCATGCCTACTTATTTTATGGTACATATTTATTATACCTAGGTAACATTCGACAAAACTACGAAAATCGATGGAAATAAATTTTGTGGTGCGCAATGTTCGTCAAATAAATTATTTTGACCGTATCAATGAAATATGAGTGTCATGACATTTATCGTTTTTTTTAACTAGTATGTTTGTATCAATAGAGACATCAGAATGAAAAGACTGAAGACTTCATTTAGCGTTTTATAGTCGCGATACATCTGGTGATTGCAAACTGCTGACGATCCAAGATTGCACCTTGGTGCTGGAAAATTGGAAACGAATTGCAATTCTACTCGTACGGTTTTATCTCGGCTCTCTCTGGAATCTCGTTACTGCAAATGAGTTTCTATATTGTAATGTTCTATCCAGCTTTCTTGATCAGGGTCATTTGATTGGCATTGTCAGTAGAGTAAGACTAAATAGTTCCTGATTCGATGGCTTCTTGGAATCGTGTTGCAAAAGTTTATCGCAACCAAAAAATCCAGTAATTGTGCAATCCATCCGGATTTCCCAGTTTCGGGAGCAAAGTCTCCGACCGATGTATATGTAACAATACAATTCATGGGGATGATCCACCGGCAATTTGTAAAATAAATAGATCTTGGTCTATATTTATCAATGTTATGTATAGCCCGACTCGGATCACCCCAACTCCACCTAGTCATGTCGTTACTACCCCCTAGAGTGTATTAAAAAATGCGGGAGCTAGAAGCTCAAGGAGAAGGTCCTGTGTGGAGCAGGCCATGCGAGGCCAAGCGTAATAAAAGCGGGGGACAGGTGGCAAGCGCAGCGAGCCGGCGACTTCCGTAGTGAAGCGCAGGCCGCATATGGAGAAACAATACTCAGGATTGACCGTAGAGATTTAAGCGGGAGCCCACCCGGAGTCAAAACTCAGTGATAGACCCTTACAGCTTTTACATAAATTACCGGCTGTGCAATCGGTATTGTATAGAATACCTAGGCAATGTATAAAATAAATAATATAGATACTCTTCATTGACACACAAAACAAAAATTGCTAGTTTATCGGGTTTTTTATCGGACACACTTCGGAGAGTGTGCAGCTGATTTGCACGTTGTCCTTTTTTCTATCAGAACGCTCGCAGCTCGATAAAGCGACATCATTTCATGGTGATGTACCAAAGACACGAAGGAAGAGATTTGACTCTACTTTTGTGATACGAACGTCAAGGCTGTGGAATATGTTGCCTAAGTGGGGTTTTCCCAATAGTTACAATCTTTGTGTCTTCAAATCGAGAGTGTAAACCTACAAGAGTTAAAAAACATACACACACAACAAAAAAAGATTCATAGCAAAAATAAACAAGACACAGTAAATTAGTGCGACAGTGGGCGGCCTTATCACTAAAAGCGATCTCTTCCAGTCAACCTTAAGATGGAAAACAATATGTGGACAAGTAAATATTTCATACATTACTTGCATGTTTAAGGTATTCTATACATTTACTAGGTATTGTATTGAATACCGAATAATACAGATTGCCGGTAATATGACAATTATATTTACTTATTTGCTACGATTTCTTGGTATCGATTTACGAATGCACTCATTGATTACATTTTAATGCAAAAATTGTAGATTAATTAGTAAAAAGCTATTTTAATATAATTATGTATATAATTTATTTTGTAAGACAGAATGTATAACAAAGAATACATTGACTTATGAATTTGTATTAATAAAATCTGATAACTGTATCTTTTGCTACAAAACTTCTACGTGCTACGAATAAACCAGTATTTATCCAGTTTCGGAGCATTCAACGCGCTGTTTATTTAAGAAGTGCAAAAAGTTACGTTATTTGTACAACAGAACATACAGCAACTGAGTATTTTGCTTCAAACACGAAACAAGTTTTTCTTGTAATTTTATCGTCCCTAATTCTGAATGAGTAGTATACGGCTAAGTTGCCGTGGTTTTTACGATCGAGAGTTAATAACAGCAGAGTTAGTAAGTGTGATGACAACATATATCAAAAAAGCTTTGGTCAAACCACACCGCTATAAAAAGTCTCGGTTTTCGTGTTATCTTGAAGCGAAAATGAAACGTGTACCTATATCGTTTACGTCCCAGGGCAGGCTGTATTTCCGGGCATAAATGTATAAAATGAGAATATATTTTGGTTTAGCGCTAACCAACTTTTTAATAAAAGCGAAAGCGTTCGTTGAGTGGTCTTATATTAAGTTTCAAGAAATAAAATTCTTATCTCACGATATCCTATACTTACTTAGTAATATTAGTAACAACAGTAGGTAATAAACGACACGCACAACGAAGGGATCTTAATCATATTTGAAAATACCTTTCAAATATGATTAAGTATAATAATAATAGTAAGATATAATTTTGTCGGTATGTAAATAAATAAAATTTGTCATTATAATTATGCTATCTAATAAATAATCGTCCACTGTCGAACGTAGGCTTCACTTATGGAGCGCCACATTGCACGCCTTTCATAAGTCATCGGCTTACCTGATTGCAAGATGCCAAGATCGAGTCAGAATCGATACCAAATCATTTTTTTTCTAAGTAAGCACACTTAATCGCTCGGGGATCGCATCGTTACTTAACGTTAGGCGAGATGGGGTTCAAGTGTAAACCTACAACATTAAAAAATGTACTCTAGATTTCCAAATACTCGGTCTCCACTCTAGATGTAGCATACAGGCGGAGCAAGACCGCTTCTATTACTACTAATTCGGTGATCCACTTCCGTTACTTTACTCGTACGTTAACACGTTTATATAACATAGATCACAGATGCAGATATTTTTATCAACGAGTTAAAAATCAGGTTAAATAGTTATAAATATAACAAGACACGGGCCTATTTTGCCTTAGATGGTATCTGTTACTTAACGGAAGAAACGCAAGGCATATAAACAAACTCTTAGTTCAGTTTTAGTTGCGGGTATTTGTTTTAGTTATCAAAAACTAAGAATAGGATTGTTGAAAGGTCACTAGTGCAATAATTAAACTTTGACTGTGAGTTAAGCTAAATTCTGTCGAACAATAAACCGTGCCGCTTTACTGCGTACATTTACAACTAACCGAATCGGACGGCCGATTACTCATTGCTATTTAGATATGCCATCGATCACCCTAATGTGTTCTCTGTAAACGTTTACGTAAAGGATAAAACCAGCCGAGTTAAGTGCAATCGAATCGCTTATTATTCGAGAATTACTACCGAACACGATAATAACTATAACTTTTATTCGACCCTATTGCAAACGGTTCTAGTACCTGTATACAAATTCGTCCGTTTAGAACTTAAAATAGACATGCAAAAATATTTATTTTTGTGTTATTCTAGGCCTAATAAGTTTTTAATATGAGCAACAAACATTGCAATCAGGCACATGTCCTGCTCGGCTCGTCACAATATAGCTCTACCTATTCTATAAAAAAATGCGTTGACGACGCACAGTGCAGAATGCTAGGCTAGTGATGTGAATTATACTAATATCTACACTATTACTAATATTATACGAGTAGCAAAACAATCAGGAGCTAGCGTACTACTGGCGGCGTTATTACTCGTACTGCGAGCATACTCATGAAGGCAACTAGCATTAGCGTAATTCGCCTACAACCTGAGATGAGGCTTTCTATAATGGTAAAGCTCAGTGTAGAGATCGCCTGACATGGTGGTCTACCTTTGTCTGTTTTTCAATAAATAAATATTGGTGAATAGCCGTTCGTTGTGGAAATCTAGGGGGGAGGCCTATGTTCAGCAGTGGACGTCTTGCGGCTGATGATGATGATGATGAAATATTGGTGGACAATAAATATAAATGGGATGTTAACAATTTTTCGGAATTGCTTTTATTTGGAAGATTGACGCTTGTTTACCATAGCACAAATTATTTACTTTAAAAATATTAGTATTTTCAATGAGTAAATATACAACAATAGAGTAATTTTGAATTTTCCCTTTAAAACACTAACGACTGACATGACGTCACTAACCACAAAACATTAACCGTGATTCATGACTGTATGCCAATTTAATGTCTTTTCTTTATTTTACTTGAATACAAGCAATTAAAATCATTGTCGCTAAGATCACAAACTATCATAAAAATGCAGAGAAGTAAACAGCCTGGCCAGTTTTCGACAGCTTGTTTTGGTTGTTAGTGACGTTATGTCAATCGTTAGTGTATAAATATATATTGGTGTTAGCAGTCACGTGACAACAGATTAAAATAAAACATTTAGAGTCATTTATTATGAATATACTTAAAAATGTGATTTTCAATATGCTATTGCAAACTATCATAAAATTAACACTTAACATAAATTTATGATTAGTATTACTCGTAACATCTTATTCACTACTACAAACTAAGCAAAGCTTGTATTATGGTGGCCACATAGCTGATATAATACTTATATAGTTGTAAATACAAACTTATTATACATAGAAACATCCAGACACAGTACAAATATTTGAATTCATCACACAAATATTTGCACTGGGTGGGAATCAAACACACATATATTCTATCATCTAGCCGTAATATGCAAACAACTGAGTTCCGGTTTGAAATACGCTGTTTATCGTGAAACTACTGGGTAAAAAATAAAATTATTTATACATGTATGTGACGATTGCCATGCAGGTACTACCTAGCAATGCCTAGTAGGTAGTGATTTAGAGTCTTCGTGTAACGAGAACAACATTGAAAAATGTTGATTTACCCTCGACTACCTTGTATTTGTAATCTGTACAACATTCTACTTGTCAAGCCCTTTCATTTGATATCCTTATTGAGGGAGTTGTGAAAAAGTAATTTATTTCGCCCTTTCATTTGATACCCATATTGAGGGAGGTTGTGAAGAAATATTTTGTCCGCCATTTTGTGGAGGTGGCTATTTTAAATTGATATTAACCAAACATAGCTAAGCACATCCACACAAAAATTAATCTTCAAATAAAAAAAAAACGCATTGAAATCGGCTCATCCGTTTGAGCTCTACGGTGCCACAGACAGACACACACACAGAGACAGACACACAGCCAGACAGACATCGACGTCAAACTTATAACACCCCTTTTTTGGTCGGGGGTTAATAATAATAATATAATGCTTTATTACACTACAAATTAACAATAAACCTTAATGCTAATACAACATTTTAAAATAAATTAAATTAATTAATAAGGTTAAATATAGCTGCATCGTACCACCAAACTACCATGCCATGTCATGGCCAGACGTATGTATTGTTTAGCTTCAGGCGCAAGTCTTGCACATCTAGTCACGCTAAATTATAAAATTGTAGATGAACGAAATAATTCTAATTGCATAAACAACACACATATTATTTTATTACTTATTAGAAAAACCTATGATATTTTATGTATCACCACTATTATCATACTAACATCTGTCCAGGACTTTGTCCGCATAGAACTCAGAAACGGGCTATTCCATTAGGAACTAGATTTTTGGTACAAAAAGTCACCTATATACTTTTCCAGACTATATCTATCTAAGTCTGTAATTGCATAATTATCTGTTCAGTTCTAAAAACGTGATGATCAACAAATTTAAATCTTTATTAAAAAAAAACCAAACAATTTTTTTTCAATTATAATATTAGTAGGGCATGATGAGTGTGTAAAAGTATAAGACGAGCTCATTACGAGACTCGTAAAGACTTCTTCTTGCGAATTTGAACGCCTTTATTACGTTAAAACCACTTAAGAATATTAAATTACCGCAAAAAGCTTCCACTCTCCATATCAAGCTTATATTATATGGGGTTTTCTGGCCTAACTCTCTACTGAACGTGTACCAATCGAGTCATTTTTACAACGTAAAATGCGGAATTGTGAGATATTTAAAAGTATAGATTAAAATTTACTGCGTTTACTTTATTTATATCCAATTATATTAGTAAATATAAAAAGGAATCGTTTTGAAATTTGGAGTAGAATAATAAAAAAAATCTAAGGGACAAATTCCTGCTGTATAAGTGGTAATAGAGTCCAAATTCACAAAAGTAAGGTTTGAACCCCATCCGCTACTCTTCAAGAAATTTTCAAAACGCAGATGCAAATTGTGTCATTAGTCATTACCTACTATGGCTCCGGCTTTTCCGATGAAGGCAAATATAGCGAGCAAAGTGACACTTCCTAGAAAGAAATGTTTCGTTGACATGCGTCATCCGCTAACTCGAAACTTGGTTAGCGTGATGGATAGTGTTATGATTGGTGATGGAGGTGGCCCAGTTACTGTTTCTACTCTGGCGAGAGGACCTCCTTGTCCATGCAATGAGAGTATATGGGATACAAGAACAAAATTAAAAATTTTGACTAACCCCCGACTACCTCAGATTTGTTTTCTGTATAACATTCTACTAGTCAAGCCCTTTCATTTGATACCCATATTAAGGGAGTTGTGAAAAAAGACATGTATTTCGCCATTTTGTGGAAGCGGCCATCTTGAATTTGAAATTTGTCATAGTGCAATGTATTCTACTAATCAAGCCCTTTCGTTTGATACATATGTTGAGGTAATAGTAAAAAAAATTATATAATTCGCCATTTTGTGGTAGCGGCCATCTTGGATTTGTTTTTTTTTTTTTATAATTTATAGTATTTTACTAGTCAAGCCCTTTCCTTTGATACCCATATTGAGGTAGGTTGTGAAGAAATATTTTGTCCGCTATTTTGTGGCGGCGGCCATCTCGTTGGCCATGTCGTGAAGGTGAAAGAAAACATCGTGATGAAACCGACATGTACCTAAAATTTTTCGAAGTCATGTATCATCCACCAACCCGCACTGGACCAGCATGGTTCATTATGGCCTTAACTCTCTCCTTGCGAGAGAAGGCTCGCGTCCCAGCAGTGGGAACATTTACAATGGGAGCCAGATAACTGATATTTATACGAAGACTAGCTAGCTATTACCCGCGACTTCGTCCGCGCGAAATTAATATTAAGGGTACTCTAGGGCAGATTGGTTATACAAATACGCTTTTATGCTACGTCACTATTATCTCTCAAGGTTCGTGGGATTTGTAGTTTGCACGAGCAACCTAAACTATTGTTACTTAAGTAGTGCATAAGGTATATGTACTTAGAGGATATTCTTACCTGCAGTAAAGTCCCGTATGTGGGGCATCCCATTCTTCCCGGTGAGGCGCCTGGCATTGTCTGCACCGTTGTTGGCATCGTACTCGTTAATGTGGGCGCCGTGGCGTCGTGACAGCTTATCTATGGCTCGCTCAATCACCCTGGGAAAATCCAGTCTCATTTCACTGCATAAAATTACGGAAATTTTCACCAGAGATAACGGAATTCGGAAGATTAATGAAACGCTTGTCTATAGACGAGCTATAGTCCCAAAATATAAAAGTCACCATTCATATTACGAGAATCGCACAGCTGCCAGCGCATTAGACATATCTAAAGCATAGTTAAACCAGACGGATTGAAGCAAACTTTATAAAATATGTATACAATTACATATGCGCCTCATATAGGCCGTAGGCAGGTTCAAAACTTTGGCAGTCATAAATCTTGATGTGAAGCTGTTAAATCCTTGTTTCGAGCAAAATTACACAAGAAGACAATAAGGGTAAGTAAAGGGGCTGGAAAGTTCCCGCCAGGGAATAGAATGTGTAAGGGTAATGAACCAACTTCAAACCTTATGCAGAGGTATTTTACGATACTGTAGACAATAAACGTAAAACAAAAGGGTGTCAAGCAAATGACGACATCATCCTGCATTCGAACAGTGCTAGTTGCTCATTTTATCTGTCTTTACGATGGATACGCGAATAGAATGTGAAACATCCGATCCCTTACCCCTGCTCTCAATGGCCACCGGAGAAAATACTTTTATTGATGCCACATCTGAATGTAAATATAATTTGTGGTGTTCTCGTGACGTCGCATACTTATGTAACTCAATCGTGTTTGGTAGATTTTTATTGATTTAGAATCCTTTATCCGGTTAGAATTTCATCCTATATTTAAGAGTATCGCGTTGGACATATTTTCATATTTTCTAGATAATATGACTTCTTTATTTCTTGATACTAAGTTAGATGTAAGTGTTCATACGTGTTTAATCTGTAAAAAAGATTGTGTAGAACAAAGTACAGATGAGGAGAATGTTATAAATCTGACTTGTCTGTCTGTATATTAGAGCGTTTGTTTACGTTACTTACCATCGTGGCTTCTAAATAAAATGTTGATGCATTTGCAAGAAGATTCATAGAGTTTATTTCTTTTTGGAGTTACTTAAATTTTAAATTTTAACCTAGTTACGTAGGTACTTAATTTGAACAGGTTGTAATTGTGTTTCACATTCTTTTATTTTGACAAAAAAACTAAACAAATGTATGATTATTACTATCATGGTAAAATGTGTACGTTAACAAACTATGTATATTAATGCTAAGTACGTGAGTTGGTAATTTTTTTAAATACGTTCAGTCATTTAGACGTATTGTTATTTTTCGAAATAACGACTTCAGCGCTTAGTTTTGGGTAAAATTGGTTCTTGAAGGAATACTCAAGAGCCAATTTCCGAAAAATCCCCTTTACAAAGGATCCTCTCTTTGCGCTCATTTACGTTGTAAATGAAACCCTGTACCTACTATATTCATGCTTGTATACGTATTATTTTTATCTCTTGCAAGTCCGTTATTAGTTCAAATACAAATTATTCTATATTATGAGTAGGAGTGCTATTCTCAAATCATTGACGTAATTAATTTTAAGAAATAACCATGTTAGAATTCAAAATGAAGAAATAAAACTCTTAGCAGAGATCATAATATGGAGCAGTACCACGCCTTTGCCAGTTAGTTATCCTACAGTCATAAACATCTAAATCTACAATGCATGATAATGTTTCCAGAAAAAATACAAGGCATTAATTAAGATACAACCTTCAGGGTGACAAAAGCAGTGCAGCGATTTCATTTTTATTATAATACAATTAATTACTGAGTCGCGACCAATCCATAACAGTACAATCCGACGCGTCGCATTATACCTACTGTTGTTATGGTTCGGTGTATTTTTGTGCACCACGTGCCCTGTTTCACTCACAACTCTATGCCAAAAGATAACATAAATATTTATTCACCATATTTATTTGTCGTTTTCAGACAATAGAATAATACAACAACCTATTATAATATATTTATCAAGGAATGTTTCAAGCATGAAAAAATCTCAGTAAACAAGGAAATGTGTGTAAATAAGTGATATACTAACAGGATTCCGTCATCGTCCCTCATATCCTTCGAGGAAAAGTAACAAAACGTTCCATTTCCCGGCCAGTCAGGGACGGGCTGAGGTTCGAACGTGGCGACCGTCCCGTATTCTTCGGCTAAACGGGACAGAATGTAACGCGCCATCCATAGATCGTCCGCGGCTCTTAATCCGGGACTCGGTCCGACCTACGACAAATTGAGTTTCTAATTCTCACGACTTAGAAATAGGAAAATTCGCCCGCTTCCTTGTTTGTAGAGAGTTATTGGTAATTAAAGTTTTCTTAGCGGCTAACTTGTAAGAACTTTCTTAAGGAGTCCTCGGTCCTTAAATTATGTATTTGGAACATGTCAGTTTCTTCCCAACGTTTCCTTCACTTGTTAAGTCCAGTGGTAATGATAAACTTGAGCATCTACATTTAAAGAGACCCAGACGGGTTTTGAACCTATCATATATGACGTTTGTGAAACTTTAAATCGTACTTTCGGGCTCTTAGGTCGCTGTGATTTTCCATCCGGCGATGTTAATTGAACTGATGATCTGATTAGGTACAGAAACGGAGCCATTATCTGATGTAACTTACAAATTTAAATTGCAATGGATTGTGTGATCGTATTGGTATGTGGAAAACTTTTTATTTTATTTAATTGGCTGAATAAATTAATGTTTACAATTTTTCTGTATAATTTTATTGAGTTAAGAGTACTTACTGTTTTGGTTAGCTTGTGGCTCAAGCATGCAACTTTAACTTTGTCGATATTCAACAGATTTAAACTTTGTCACTTAACTTTACATCAAAATGCCATCACTTTCCATATGTAGGTATAACAAGAATTATGCGCTTAATTTTATCTTATTTATTGTACAACTGCATTATCCATAAGCTGATAAGGTACACTGGTATGAGGATAGAAATATCACACTATCAGTTGGAATCGTACCTTACATGATGGCTGCATTACGATAAATGCCAATGCTCAAACATTTAGACAAATATACGCTAGTTTGATCACGCGTCGTGTCTACCTAGTATTTGAAAAGGTTTTTTGAAAATGAGATGAGTTCCCGTCCTCGGCAGGAATCTAATTTTGATTGTGTATTAACGCAGAGCACAATTTTCATAATCGAACAAAAATAAATTAATTTGCGTACATCAATATACTCACGACACCAAGAAAGCGTTTCATTTTACAATACCTACTTTAGGATGTTTTTTCTGGACTTTATCACATTTTAACGACTAACTCGATGTTACGGTCGGTCTTACAACTCGTACAAAAAAGTTAAATGAGATAATATAACTCCATAAATAAATGATTCGACGAATGTTTTCAAATCGTTCCAATAAAAGCGAAGCATTGGAGTTTTAAAAGTAAATAGGTATATGTGTACTTCATTAATTGGGAAACAGAAAATATTATTCACTTTATAACGTCAATGTAGGGAGCGCCTAGAATTAATTAACAGTTTACTTTTTTTAGATAGTATAAATGTGTAATTATTAGATACCAACTAAATTACTTTGTACCTGGAAATTCCACTGTGATGGCGTAGTGCCAGGATTTATTCCATTTATTTGCACTCCAGCATATAAACAGCATCTGCAAAATTAAACTTTTTTTAAAAACAATAAGCTAGCGTTTGACCGGAGATTAGGTACCTGATGTGTAAGGCATATCACGGCGCAAGATGGAGTACGCTTACATCTTCTATATATAAAAATGTTATGTTGGTTTGTGTACGCTTCAAAAACTCAAAAAGTTCTGCACCGATCGAGCTAAAATTTTACAATGATAGGATATATAATCTGCATCAATTATTGTTTTTATCTAATTGCATCACAATATGCCACAGCGAAGCGTACAGTTAGTTCATTATAAAATACCGACACACAGAAACCGGTAGTGTTCCACTTTGCGAATGATGTATAGGGATTCAAAGCGCTTTGTTCGAATTTTCGGAATCCTCACAGTGACACGTGGAGCGATTGGATATACGTTAGGTATAAATGAATGAAGTATATAAGGTATGAATGAAGATTTTTTTATTTATATCTGTTATATGTATAGTAGTGTCATTGTTTATTTAATTTTACTGAAAATACAGAGAAAGACAAATGACAGACAAAGATTAAGACTAAACCCTGAAAAAAACACAACCAAACTAACATATTTTATTTATACTTCTGTCTTCTATGATACATTACATATAGTTGAAATGGTGCAATAAGTAGGCATATTATCAATAAAGATTGAAATTTATTTGATTGACAGATTGAAAAGAAATAATATTATGAAAGCAATAATAGATATGAAGCGCCCTATCCGTTTTTTAGTTTTTATTCAAAGATTATCTTGAAACTGAATATTGACCGAGTATCAGCGAAGATAAATCGTAGTTGAAACATATTTTATGTTTCTTCTGGATTGACACAATGGAAAAAATATTGTAATAAAATTTGTATTTATTAGAAAATACATAGTTATAACAAAAATTCATATTTTGAAATATTTAAAACTACACTTCTTATAAATATCTCATCATCGTAAGAGCGGGTAATGCCCGTATGCCCGCAGTCGCCCCAAAATGACTGCGGGTTGGTGACCGAAGGGACGTTGCTTCTTACACCTTACGCTGTTGACGCTACAGCACGTTATTGACCGCAAAATGTCAATATTGCGACTGTTATTGACTGTCATCTATACTAATATTATAAAGCTGAAGAGTTTGTTTGAACGGCAGGATATCGGGAACTACTGGTCCGAATTGAAAGATTATTTTTCTATTGGTTAGTCCATTTATCGAGGAAGGCTATAGGTCATATAATACTAAAAGAATGTAACAGTTTTTGTTACATTCATACATAAGGATAAAAATATTCTTTTTGAGAGCTTTCGTACCGTGCGTTGACGTGACAGCATGTGTCTAAGATTGTGTCATAACATACCTTTGCCCATCAAATTTGTTTTAAATCTGAGTTGGTACGACCATTTTGCGACAGGTGG
The DNA here is from genome assembly GCA_017562165.1 of Ectropis grisescens. Classification (NCBI taxonomy): domain Eukaryota; kingdom Metazoa; phylum Arthropoda; class Insecta; order Lepidoptera; family Geometridae; genus Ectropis; species Ectropis grisescens. Next base: position 14,862,529 of record CM029788.1, on the reverse strand, counting down.
CTTAGCAGGTAGCTAAAGATGTTTTTGTTTGAATGCGATATTCTCAGGAATTACAGAACCGATTTCATAAATTCTTTCGCCGTTGCATATGTACGGGATCCCTAAGTGCTAAAGGCGTAAAGGCTAAAGTATGTGTATCACGGGCGAAGCCGGGGCGGAGATCTAGTTGTACTATAATTTGGTTGCTGGTTTTTCACAAACTCATGCCACAGATCTAATGCTCCGGAACCAGACCATCTTTCGAATTACGATATGTTTGCTAGATAATTGACGTTCAGTATTTCGCGTATACCGTGAATTTTGTCACCAAGTGATACGATTTATAATTATTGTTCTATGTAAAATGTGTATATCAGAATACAATAAATATCTCAAGAAAAACTCGTGATAAAATACTTCGTCATTCGTTTTCTTTCAAAAGAACAATAAAAATAATGAATTATAAGTTACCTGTAATGAGCTTCCATTAAATCCCTAGCTACGATTTTATTAGCGCCAGTAGCACAGTAGTAGGGGCCCGGCGGGGCGGGGAATCCGCCGACGGGCCAGCCCAGCGGCCGACCTTCAGTCGTCGTTAAGAAGAACTCTTGGTTAAACCCGAACCACGGCTCTTCCACTTCGGCCTTCTCGCATTGCAACACGCATTCCTTGCGAAAATTGGTAGCTGCACAAAAAAAAACGAAATCATATTAAATTTGTACGTACTTATATACATCTTTGATTTTCACTAGGATTATTGTTTACGGTTTATTGTTCTAGTCGGGAGAACGGCGCCTGCCGATCTGGAGACCCCGGGTTCAAACCCTACACGCACCTACTGTCTTTTCGAAGTCATGTGCGTAATGCCGCTAACTTAAAACGGTGAAGGAAAACATCGTGATGAAACCGTCATGTACTTAGAACCTTTCGAAGTCATGTGTCATCCACCAACCCGCACTTGGCCAGCGCGGTGGATATTGGATTATGGCCTTAACTCTCTCTTTGAAGACTCGAGCCCCAGCAGTGGCAACATTTAGTGGGCTGTTGATGATTGATGATTGTTTACGGAATATTTATAGAGAAGTATCCGATATTTTGGTGCAGTTATATGCATCATGTACACAGGTAAACTCCGAATTCTAGAAGAAATACGTAATATGCTACTTGTTTTGGCTTGAAGAGCAATACAAGGCACAATTTTTTATCTTCGAGCGACGAGCGCAGTGCATTGTTAGGCAGTGGGTTAAACTTTTTGTTCAAAATAGTATGTGGTGGTGGTATGAAAAAAAAAGATAATAATCATTTAGTATCCGGCTGGTTCGTTTATAGTAAGTAGGTAAGTGCTTTAACTTTCGTATTTTATTCCTTGGCTATTTAGTACTATCTAAGATTCTTTATAGTCACAAGATAGTTTTTCATTAGTGTCTTAGGTACAATGCAATTCAAAAAGCAAAAACATAATCTAAGTTCGTTACAATCTAAAGTTCGTTTGTGTACACGATTCTTATTTACATTTTCGAAATAGAAATTAGCAACTCATAACTACGGACAAAACTCGAGTTTACACATCCAAGTAAATTCTTCGTCGAGAGTAAATTTTGTAACTTCTTTGGGAATAAAATTTAGGCCTCAAACGGCGCAGACAGCTTAATGAAGCGTCGACACGTTCCTACACTTATCTATATGTATGCATACGAACTTATGGTAATTACAACCCAAGTTATCAGTAAGCAGGATAGACGGTAAATACTTTGAAGATGTTTAAATTCAAGTACGTGGCAAATTGAGATAGAAGTTTCGTTGTTAAGCGTTGGTCTAATTTTAGAGCATTCAGGTAATTCAGTGAAGATCACTGAAACTGCGTGGTTTACGTGACAAATTTGATTTTCAAGTTAGTTTAATGCTAAAGATATATTTCTTAATATTTTAGTTGATTTAATATGTTAAAGCTTTTTGAGTCACTTTTTAAAATTACACAATTTTTGGATCATGCTAGCACTATTCGAAGTGTTAACAGGTGTATAAATTTGTTATTATGGGTGATAATAACAAATTTATCCAAACCTTTGAACTGGTACACAATTACACAATTTTACCGTGACTCAAAAAGCTTTCACAAATTAAATCAACTAAAACGTTAATGTAAATGCTTTAACTGGGAAGGAAAACATTGGAGAGACAAAACCGGAGTGTCCCAAGAAAAATATCTTACGAGGAGACCATGTGTCATCATGACCATCAACGCACACTTAGTCATGGCTGACTGACTTGGCATTATAGATTATGGCCTGGATTATCTTCTTGTGAGAGAAGGCTACAACTGTCAGCAGTATGAATATAAATTGAGTCACAAGTGCTGCTGCTTTCTGCAATCACACTTCAACAGTTCGATAAGTTTTAATGGAATTTTGTTTGAAGTTGGGAGCTTTAAATTTGATGTAAGTGTCATGTAGGTAAAGGGATAGGAATTATACTAAGTTTAGTGCCGTCCAAGAATTATTATCCACAGAAGACATTGCCAACGCCGCGCCGGTGCCCGCTACTTATATGCAGTATTCTCTATAACATCGTCACTAGTGGTTCTTGAATACTGTGGGCATTGTTATGGGTAGGTGCTAGCTTTAAACGAAAATCATCGTAATTTCAACAGTTTTGTATTGTAGTTTCTACAATCAAGTTTCAAGTAAAACAAAATAGCGCATTCATGCGATATTCTAGTAGAAACCTTACCACATCAATTACAATGCTGCAGACCCAACTCGGCCTACAGCATGTAACACTTAAAATCTGGTTCACCATCACTGAACAAAGACAACTGCTCAATTCTCTGTCTATCAGAAATATGTATATCGTGACCACATGACATGACCACGCTTGAGACATAAGGTCTGATTTAACTTGTAAATTGATTTTACATTGTATTCTTTATATAATGTGCAAATTTCAGAAGAAAGGAAGAGCCTACACATTACACCATTACATAAAGGTTATTCACGAAACGCAATTTCATTACGCGTAGTTTTAGTTCACATGTAAATATGGGAGATAGGTACCTACGAGTATATCCCACATTTTTATAATTATTTATATAATCATAAGCAGTCCACTAAATGTTCCCACAGCTGGGGCTCGGCCCCTTCTCTAATAAAGAGAGACTCGAGCCCATAATCTACCGCACTGACCCAGTGCAGGTTGGGGGGTGACGCAGGACCTCGAATGATACCAGGAACATTTCTGTTTCCACCGTATGTTAATAGCAACTTATTCTATTTAAAAAAAAACCTGATCAAATTGTGATAATTTTACTAAAACAGATATCATTAGATAGGTATACACAATTTAAAAAAAATAACGTAATTGTACCCTACATAGTTGAGTAAAAAAATAGTAATAGCTTCATTTGTAACTTGATACGAGGGTCAAACTGAAAGTTCTTAGAACTGGCCACTTATAAACAATATAATAAAAAAAAATTCTATAATTTGAAAATAGAACTCTTTGCCAATATTACTGAGTATATACTTCATTCATTTGTCATTTGTTTTACGATTTGCCGGAAAATTGAAAATTGTCTGTGTCACGTCAACATGAATTTAACACGAGAACATTTTCGTGCAATGATTTTTTATGACTTTCGATGTCATTTAAGTCAACAAGAAAGTTATGATAGACTACGATTGGCCTTTCACGATGAAGCCCCATCTCGTGCGACTGTTTACAACTGGTTTAATGAGTTTAAACGTGGTCGCACTAATCTCACTGATGATTTACGTGAGGGACGGCCTTCTACGGCGACGACTGAAGATAACATCTGTGTTGTGCGGCGTATGATAGAGACTGACAAAAGAGTGACCTATCAGCAGATTCGGACAAGCTTAGGCATCGGTATGAGTCAAGTGCACAAAATCCTACACTAACATTTAGCGGTCAGGAAGCTTTGCGCCCGGTGGATACCTCATAATTTGACTGAGGCTCAAAAACTCTATCGTGTGGATTGGTGCCGTAAAATGATTGAAAGATTTAACGGAGGTGACTCAAATGCTGTGTTCGACATACTAACAGGTGACGAAAGCTGGATTTACTGTTATGATCCTGAAACCAAAAGACAATCTGTTCAGTGGGTGTTTCCTTTCGAGGAGTTGCCAACTAAAGTGAAGAGAGATCGAAGTGCGGGGGAAAAAATGGTGGCCTCGTTCTTTGGAAGGATAGGTCATTTCGCAACAATTGTGTTAGAGGATCAAAAAACAGTTTCTGCAGAATGGTACACTACCAATTGTTTGCCACTTGTCTTGGAAAAAGTTCGAGAGAAATGACCTCGCAGTAGGATCCTCCTTCACCACGACAACGCCTCATCGCACACCGCCAAGCGAACGATCGACTATTTGGCGACATCAAACGTTGAATTACTGGGTCACCCGCCGTATAGCCCCGACCTCGAGCCTTGTGATTTTTATTTATTTTCAAAAATTAACCAAACACATCTAAGAACATCCACACGGATATTAACCTTCAAATAAAAAACCCGCATCGAAATCGGCCCATCCGTTTGAGCTCTACGGTGCCACAGACAGACACACACATAGACAGATAGACATCGACGTCAAACTTATAACACCTCTTTTTTTTGGTCGGGGGTTAAAACAAATATATTTTATTGCCCTAACAAGAAAAATAACTTATATCGCTTCAGTTATGTAGTTAAATAATATTTTTGAAATTAAACTCCAATCTATACTTATAATAAAACTGTAACGGGTCGAATTCTGTACAATGAAGATATTTTGAAAAAAATTTTTTTGGGGCACTCCATAGTCGACACTGATGGCGAAACTGCATTTTTTTTCTTTCATGTCTGTCTGTCTGTCTGTCTGTCTGTCTGTCTGTCTGTCTTTCTGTATAGGGATCACGCATCACGCCGAAACTACTGATTCAATTCAGCTGAAACTTGGCATGACTTTAGTTTATACTAAGGACATTGCTGTAGGCTACTTTTGATCCCCAAATTTTGATCGGTTTTCTTGCGGGAGGGGGTGAAAGTCAGAATGTGTATTTGGTTGTAACTCATGTTTGCGTTGTTTAATTTCATTAATTCTTTTTTTGTTAGAAAGAACACATTTTTCATATTGTCCCGTCAAAATTTGAACAATATCGGTCTGTTGGTACGGAAATTACACAAACATTAAATAATAACGAAACGCGCGGCGCGTTCGGCACATACTAACTTCTAAGTACTCTGTGTATCACCGACTATCCACAGAATATCTAGATTCTAGAAAGTGCCCACGTGATCGCGTCGCGTCGTCTTGGATGACAAAATAATTGTCAAAAATATATTTTTGTGTGGAAAAACAAAAATCATTCGGTTATAATCGACTTCAAACAAGGAGGATGTTCTCAATCGGGTTGCATGTTTTTTATTTGGTTTTATTTTACGCGATAACTCCGCTAATTGTTAGTTGATTTTGATAATTCCTTTTTTGTTTGGTAGAAAATACTTCACGAGGTGATCTTAGATATCGAAAACAGGGAGGTAATTTTTCAAATATCAACAAAAAACTAAAATCAGCTTACATTTATCTGTACGACATAGTTATACCTTCTAATAAAATTTAGTCGAATGACAGAATTAAATTACCTGTCATTGAAGTAGATTTTTGTATTTTGGAGAAAACATATCAGCATAATAAGTAGCAGCATAAACAACCCATTAAATGTTCCCACTGCTGGGCGTCGGGGCCTTCTCTCACAAGGAGAGAGACAAGGCTATAATCCACCACGCTGGCCCAGTGTCGGTTGGTGGATGACATATGACTTAGAACTTAGATTATAGGTAGATTTCGATTTCTTCACGGTATTTTCCTTCACCGTTTTAATTACCGGCATTACGAACATGACTCTGAAAAGATAGTGGTGCGCGTGGTTTTGAACCCTGGGTCTCCGGATCGACAGTCGCCGTTCTCCCGACTAGGTCAGCTGTAACTTACTAGACCAGCCGTAACTTATTAGAAAACGTATTATTTCAATCCAAATACTGTTTAAAATTTAAAGGTAGTGTTCAACAAGCTTCGGTGACCGAAGCAGACCGTTGTTAGGGTTCCGTACACAAAGGGTAAAAACGGGACCCCATTACTGAGACTTCGCTATCCGTCCGTCCGTCCGTCTGTCTGTCACCAGGCTGTATTTCAAGAACGGTGATAGCTAGACAGTTGAAATTTTTGCACATGATGTATTTCTATTGCCGCTTTAATCATGGCGGAGCGTATCAAGTGATCGGGTTGAAATTTGAAATAGAATTAGATTACAGTCTTGAAGAACACATAGGCTAAACATTGCCTATGTATAAGTACTCTATGTATTACGTAACAAACATCCGAACAGTGACATTCATAATATTTACAGGACAACGTTGGAACGGCTGAACATATTTGGATGGAATTCGAAACACACGTAGTTTGAACTCAGAAATAGCAAATCGATTACTTATAGGTTACTGTGACGTAGAAAAAAAACTAAGCAAATTTGGTAGAAAATTGAAACAGAAATAACTCATAGTCTGAAATACCACATTTATGTATTTATTACCTATCAACCTGAAAAGAAGCATGGGCCCTAAGGAAACAAATATTAACTATCACGTCAAAACGGCACAACGATATACGAGTAGGTTGACATACGAAACACATATAGTTTAGACTCTAAAATTTCACATGGGCTAATAAGTCTACATTTTCATTTAACTCCATATTAATATAAGCATATATTTTCGTAAGGAACTTGATGTGATGGTAAGGTAAAAGCCAAAAATGAAAAATATATGCACCCGTTTTGGCGTAGATAATATAGGTGATTTGCGTTCACAATCAAAGTAACAAGCAACATAATATTCAGAACAGTAGACGGCGCTAATGCCAGTTTAAATCTAAAAGCACTAAAGGCTATTTAAATCGATGTTTTGCTATTGTGGTATGTATTTTTTTCTTTCATCACTAGGTGGCGTTACTGGTATTCTAAATTGTACTAATAAGTTTTTGCTGCTAAAAGGATTATGATGCCAAATTTGGATTCTTTCGTTCTTGATTTTTTTCTGCGTTACCTACAATTAAATTCATACATTAACATTTCACTAGGCCTTGGCTTAGATTTACGAGTTCAACTTGCTTGAATATCATTAAAATTCAAAATTTTAATTATTTTGATTCCACACAGGCTTCGTTCAAAATTTTAAGTCGCGGGTAACAGCTAGAAAACAGCTTGCGGATAAAAAGAAATAGGTAAGTAGGTATCAGATCATGCACATTAGCTTTAGACTTTTCATAATGTATCCTATAAAAATCCTACAAACTTAACACTTGCGGCTATGTTCGATACTACGAAACCTTACTAAGTATGTTTGATTTTGTTTAAAAAAAGAAAAATAGAGATGATAAAATTAAAAAAAAAATTGTGTGGAAAAACAAATTCACTCAAACTCAAAGGTTTTTCAATGACTACTTATCCCAATATTTGACGTACGATACTTCCAATTAATGTATAAGTCAGTAACATCTGCTTACGCGAACGAAGTAGCGGGTTCAGCTAGTTCATAATAAAACTTTAGGTCTGTAAAACATTTTTACTATCGTCTTGGGCGTATTTGAATACGACTCGAAGCTAAAGTTAGCCAAATTTAATTTTCTGGTTGACTGAACAACGATCATCGTTGCTATGCCACGATCAAAATATTCGTAAGTTGTGAAGGTTTCTGTATGGTAGGGTTACGTACATTTCCAAAACGATTTGGACCGAAATTTATTTCAAATTAACCATTATTTTGCATTGTTCCTGGTTTTTAAACTAAATCATTTATAGGTAGCAAGTAATATGATGAAAAATACCTACGTAAAGTAATTCGTTTTGTGATACTTATGTAATCATTAGTAACATATTTGTATCGATACTAATATTAAAAATCTGAATGCGTTTTTGTTTCAACGTGCTAATCCCAGGAACTACTGGACCGATTTCAAAAATTCTTTCACCGTTGGATATTTATGTGATTTCTGAGTGCTATAAGGCTATATTTATTTAATACGTACAACGGACGAAGGACGAAGGCAGGACTGACCGCTAGTGACTCATAAATTTCATAGATTTACAATTAGCATTCATAGAATAGCATATTAACACTGATAAAATGTTGTTAAGATTCTTACTTTTTTTAATTATTATTGACTTGGTCACTATCTCAACCTGATGTTAATTGACGTGCGGTCTACGTTGAAGCATGATTACTTAAAATAAACCGATTCACTTAACTTGAAAACACCAGAATTGTAAATATTCGGAAAAAACCCACTCAGGCAACGCGTTTCGATGTCCTTCGAAGACCTTCTTTGGAACGGCAACCATGAAAATATAACATTATTAACAATTTTTATGAATTGTTAATATGATAATGATATCATAATCAATGAATATATCCTTTTCGTATTAATTCTAGTTTGTTCAATAGACCTTCTCTGGAGACGTCTTTCTCCAGTGACATCCACGTGTTGGGATCAATTGATCTTTATGGTGTCGTCGAACCATCGAAATCCTGATATATAGAAAAGTTTGTCCAAACACGGATGAATGTTTGAGCGTTATTTGGTTATTTTGGATAGCTACAGGACTGTGTCGACGCTACGAATAAAATCCCCTTATTTACTCAAGCAATTTAATACAAATCTCCGCCAATGATGAAATCTGACGAGGAAAAAATGCAAAATACGGATCATTTTCCGAATGGGCGCCTGTTAACACGGATTAGGGTGCTTAGCATGAAATACTCCGGCCTCCGTCCTTTTGGTCCAGAATCTTATTACATTGGAGGTTTCGTTTACTTTGTGCCTTAAACATACTTAATTTAACACCAATACGAAAATAAAGAGAAAAAAAGGATTCTGTAAAAATAGTGGTTAAATAACGTAGATTCCGACAGAGTAAAATTTACGCAGAGATGTTGGGTTTACCATTACAAATAAAGTGCCAAAAGTTCTCTTCGATTGCATGTGTGTTTCTTGACTTATTCGGGGTCATCAGTAAAAATTTTAGGTTTTTTCAATTTTTCTCGAAAACGGTTCGATTTTTATCGAAAAAGATTCTGTGACAAAGTTGTGGATCTCTCAATTTTCTATAAAACTGGCCTACATTTTTTCTCTAAGACCCACCATTTCCCAGTTATTTCGCTCGTGTTCGTACTTAGTATTCTACTTATATATATATTTTAGTAATCCTACTTAATACAATATATATCATGAATATGAATATTATGATTAGTTGTTCGAAACATATTATTATTGAGACCCATCGAGCAACTCGATCTTCCGCGCAAGCACGGAAGGGAAGAAGTCTTAGCTAAAAAATATTGTTCAAATCTTTGTCATTTCTTGCGGGATGGGAAAGTTGCACACTAGCGCAAAGCCGCACTATTACATACAAAACATACCTGTACCGATCCATTACCGATCATACTCACACAGCCAAATCACTAACACATACACACTTATTACATTGGAGGTTTCGTTTACTTTGTGTCTTAAACATACTTAATTTAACACCAATACGAAACCAAAGAGAAAAAAAGGATTCTGTAAAAATAGTGGTTAAATAACGTAGATTCCGACAGAGTAAAATTTACGCAGAGATGTTGGGTTTACCATTACAAATAAAGTGCCAAAAGTTCTCTTCGATTGCATGTGTGTTTCTTGACTTATTCGGGGTCATCAGTAAAAATTTTAGGTTTTTTCAATTTTTCTCGAAAACGGTTCGATTTTTATCGAAAAAGATTCTGTGACAAAGTTGTAGATCTCTCAATCTAATATATAAAATTCTCGTGTCACAGTTTTCGTTGCCATACTCCTCCGAAACGGCTTGACCGATTTGGATGAAATTTTTTGTGCTTATCCGGTATCTATGAGAATCGGTCAACATCTATTTTTCATCCCCTAAATGTTAGGGGTAGTCCACCCCTAAATTATTTTTTTTATTTTTTAGACAAAATTTTTATTTTTTATTTTTTTATGATACAATATACAAAAATACATACAATCCTCAATTTTCATCCTTCTACGATCAACCCTTATTTTTTACTAGCCATTTTAGTAATTTAATCATTTTTCCTCTCCGGTCGAAAACTGATCAATCGTCATTTAATTAGTTATCCCCGCCAGATGTCTACAGGTGTCCCTTCTGACCCAGTAAACAGCACGATAATTTGGGGATCAAAAGTAGCCTATAGCATATATATAGTTTGAACACGCTAATCTCGGGAACTACTGGACCGATTTAAAAAAATCGTTCACCGTTCTTTCATACGTTCGTAATCCTTGAACGCTGTAGGTTATGTATATGTACCACGGGCGAAGCCGGGGCGGGCCGCTAGTTTTCTATAAAACTGGCCTACATTTTTTTCTCTAAGACCCACCATTTCCCAGTTATTTCGCTCGTGTTCGTACTTAGTATTCTACTTATATATATATTTTAGTAATCCTACTTAATACAATATATATCATGAATATGAATATTGTGATTAGTTGTTCGAAACATATTATTATTGAGACCCATCGAGCAACTCGATCTTCCGCGCAAGCACGGAAGGGAAGAAGCCTTAGCTAAAAAATATTATTCAAATCTTTGTCATTTCTTGCGGGATGGGAAAGTTGCACACTAGCGCAAAGCCGCACTATTACATACAAAACATACCTGTACCGATCCATTACCGATCATACTCACACAGCCAAATCACTAACACATAAAAAATAAGGCACCATTCTTCACAAATCTAGCCCCGCCCTCAGCCACAGCTTTTATTAAACTCCATGGTCCACGCGGACTTGTACTTTGACAGAGGGGAAACGCTGTGTATGCCTACTCCCTCCCTTCCGTGTTGCTCGCTGTGAGACCACATACATTTAAAGGTATTTATGGTATAAAGAAATTGTGGTGACTTAGTGACGAGAACGGCTGATTTCATAATCGAGAGGTTGTAGGTTTGAATTCAGCATGCACTTCTGAGTACGTTTCCATGTGCAGATGTTCTTTTTTTTTTATCATCACTGACTGGATGAAACAAAACATCGTTATGAAACCAGTGAGTTCCAAGAAAGATATCTTTCGAGAACTGGCAACATCTGCTAACGCGCACTTAGCCAATGTAACGGATTAATTACCTTCATTCTATCCTCGTGAACTAAGGCCTCGAGTCCAGCAGTAGAAACATAAAGTATACTGCCAATGTTTCGCTACGGAACAACTGATTTTTTTCGCAATTTGAAGATTACAAAGCAAAGATATAAATCATCATATATATTTATAAACTAGCTGAACCCGCTACTTCGTTCGCGTAAGCAGATGTTACTAACTTATACATTAGTTGGAAGTATCGTACGTCAAATATTTGGATAAGTAGTCATTGAAAACCCTTTGAGTTTGAGTGAATTTGTTTTTCCACACAAAAATATATTTAATTTTATCATCTTCATTTTTCTTTTTTTAAACAATATCAAATATACTTAGTAATGTTTCATAGTATCGAACATAGCCGCAAGTGTTAAGTTTGTAGGATTTTTTATAGGATACATTATGAAAAGTCTGAAGCGAATGTTCATGATCTGATACCTACTTATCTCTTTTTATCCGCAAGCTGTTTTCTAGCTGTTACCCGCGAATTCGCCCGCGTAAAATTTTGAACGAAGCCTGTGTGGAATATAAATGATTAAGATTTTGAGTTTTAATGATATTCAAGCAAGTTGAACCCGTAAATCTAAGCCAAGTCTTAGTGAAATGTTAATGTATGAATTTAACTGTAGGTAACACAGAAAAAAATCCAAGAACGAAAGAATCCAAATTCGGCATCATAATCCTTTTAGCAGCAAAAACTTATTAGTACAATTTAGAATACCAGTAACGCCACCTAGTGATGAAAGAAAAAACACATACCACAATAGCAAAACATCGATTTAAATGAGGCTTTAGTGCTTTTAGATTTAAACTGGCATTAGCGCCCTCTAATGAGAATATTATGTTGCTTGCTATTTTGATTGTGAACGCAAATCACTTATATTATCTACGCCAAAACGGGTGCATCAATTTTTCATTTTAGGCTTTTACCTTACCATCACATCAAGTTCCTTACGAAAATATATGCTTATATTAATATGGAGTTAAATGAAAATATAGACTTATTAGCCCATGTGAAATTTTAGACTCTAAACTATATGTGTTTCGTATGTCAACCATATGGGTTGACATACGAAACACATATAGTTGTGCCGTTTTGACGTGATAGTTAATATTTGTTTCCTTAGGGCCCATGCTTCTTTTCAGGTTGATAGGTAATACATAAATGTGGTATTTCAGACTATACGTTATCTCTGTTTCAATTTTCTACCAAATTTGCTTAGTCTTTCCGACGTCACAGTAACCTTATAAGTAACCGATTTGCTATTTCTGAGTTCAAACTACGTCTGTTTCGAATTCCTTCAAAATATGTTCAGCCGGTCCAACGTTGTCCTGTAATTATTATGAATGTCACTGTTTGGATGTTTGTTACTTAATCATGGCGGAACGTATCAAGTGATCGGGTTGGAATTTGAAATAGAATTACATTATAGTCTGGCAGAACACATAGGCTAAACATTGCCTATGTATAAGTACCCTATGTATTACTTAAGCTAAACCAAGAACGTGTCTTTAATTTTAACTCGATACATTCAGCCGTTCTAACGTAATTGAGCAGCAAAAATTGAAACATTGACATAATTATATAATATTAGGAAAGCATAGGATTTAACAACAATTTAGAAAAAAAATAAAACGGGTCAAATGCAAATGGTACTCGCGCGCGAAGGGTTCTGAACCATTAGCAAATAAACGGATTTTATTGTATGGGAGCCCCCTGAATAATTTATTTTATTTTAATTAATTACTTTTAAAGAGAACATAAAACTAAATATTATGTGAATAGTTAAAGGGTCTACCTGTGACAGGTACGTTATTATTAGTATCGAGCAAGAAACGGTAAAAAGCATGTTTGTTGTATGGGTGCACCTCTTAAATATTTATTTTATTTTTAGTATTTATTGTTAAAGCGGCAATAGAAATACATCATCTGCGAAAATTTCAACTGTCTAGCTATCACCGTTCTTGAGATACAGCCTGGTGACAGTCGGACGGACGGACGGACGGATAGCGAAGTCTCGGTAATAGGGTCCCGTTTTTACCCTTTGTGTACAGAAACCTAACAACGGTCTGCTTCGGTCACCGAAGCTTGTTGAACACTACCTTTAAATTTTAAACAGTATTTGGATTGAAATAATACGTTTTCTAATAAGTTACGGCTGGTCTAGTAAGTTACAGCTGACCTAGTCGGGAGAACGGCGACTGTCGATCCGGAGACCCAGGGTTCAAACCCACGCGTACCACTATCTTTTCAGAGTCATGTTCGTAATGCCGGTAATTAAAACGGTGAAGAAAACACTGTGAGGAAACCGAAATCTACCTATAATCTAAGTTCTAAGTCATATGTCATCCACCAACCGACACTGGGCCAGCGTGGTGGATTATAACCTGTCTCTCTCCTTGCGAGAGAAGGCCCCGACGCCCAGCAGTGGGAACATTTAATGGGTTGTTTAGGCTGCTACTTATTATGCTGATATGTTTTCTCCAAAATAACAAAAATCTACTTCAGTGATAGGTAATTTAATTCTGTCATTCGACTAAATTTTATAAGAAGCTATGACTATGTCGTAACAGATAGATCTAATTTTATTTTAGCTGATTTTAGCTTTTTGTTGATATTTGAAAACTACCTCCCTGTTTTCGATATCTAAGATCACCTCTGAAGTATTTTCTACCAAACAAAAAGGAATTATCAAAATCAACTAACAATTAGCGGAGTTATCGTGTAAAATAAAACCAAATACAAAACATGCAACCCGATTGAAAACATCCTCCTTGTTTGAAGTCGATTAAAACCGAATGATGTTTGTTTTCCACACAAAAATATATCTTTGACAATTATTTTGTCATCCAAGACGACGCGACGCGATCACGTGGGCACTTTCTAGAATCTAGATATTCTGTGGATAGTCTGATACACAGAATACTTAGAAGTTAGTATGTACCGAACGCGCCGCGCGTGTCGTTATTATTTAATGTTTGTGTAATTTCCGAACCACCAGACCGATACTATTCAAATTTTGACGGGACAATATAAAAAATATGTTCTTTCTAACAAAAAAAGAATTAATGAAATTAAACAACGCAAACATGAGTTACAACCAAATACACATTCTGACTTTCACCCCCTCCCGCAAGAAAACCACTCAGAATTTGGGGATCAAAAGTAGCCTACAGCAATGTCCTTAGTATAAACTAAAATCATGCCAAGTTTCAGCTGAATTGAATCAGTAGTTTCGGCGTGATGCGTGATCTCTATACAGAAAGACAGACAGACAGACAGACAGACAGACAGACAGACAGACATGAAAGAAAAAAAATGCAGTTTCGCCATCAGTATCGACTATGGAGTACCCCAAAAAAAAATTTTTCAAAATATCTTCAGTGTACAGAATTCGACCCGTTACAGTTTTATTATAAGTATAGATATCTGGGTGACAAGCACAGTGCAGTGCTAGGTAATGATTTAGCCTCGTTCATGTTCCAATACCTTCAAGCCAATGTGATGTTATGGGTCACCATACCACCAAGCAAAAGTCCTGCTTGTCTCGTCACTCAATACAATAAAAAAAGCTTTGATACTCTTAAAAAGAAGTTTTGTTAGTGTTTACTCACGTGCCGGCTGATAGTTGTATTGGTAGGTGTCTGCCAATACCATGATGTGGCTGCCGCGTCTGAACGGGTCGTGATAAATCACTTGGGGGAATATAAAGGTGTCAGAGTTGTCTGGATTCGCCTGCGCTGTGTTGCTGCCATCAAAGTACCAGATTGGTAGATCTGGAATGGACGATAAACGAACTGTATATCGCCTTTGAAGAAACGATTAGAAAATAGATGGCTTTTGTGATTGCTCACAATAGACATTCGATACTCGTATAAATACGACACGAATAGCTATCGATGATTCTCAGTTTCTCAACAGAAACAATGAAAACGAAAATACAATCATTCTATAGAAATGTACCCACTGCTATTTTGCTCAGAATTTTACGGCAATGGTAATAAGAATGTAGGTATAAAATGTATTGAAATAGGAGAAAAACATCTTCATCATTAAAAAAAATGTGATAAAAATAATAAGTGGTAAAAATGTAGGTACTTACAAAAAACACATACCTACAACTAAATGCGGAAGTTTATAAGTAACAAAAATATATAAGTATTATATCAGTTATCTGGCTTCCATAGTACAAGCTTTGCTTAGTTTGGGGTCAGATGGTGTTGTGTGTGAAATGTCCACCAATATTTATGTTTGTTACTCACACAAAAACTACTGGAATTTGGTACATTAATAATAAATAAAATAGTCTGGAATAACACTTATGGCCGGTTTACATTATTCCAGTCAAGTGATCCAGCAAGACTCCAGTCCAGTGTTATAAACGTCTACATTACTCCACTTATTTAGAAGCCGTTTAAATGTGAACAGTGGCAATGATGTCAAGAAGAGATCAGCACTAGAGTGGTACTGAATTGCCGTCTACATTATTCCAGTTGCACTGGATTGGTCACACTGGATTCAAATGTAGACTGTCAAACTAGTTACTGGATTAGAATGCTAACTGGATTAATTCATTTCCAGTGCCGGTTTATATTTTTCCAGTAAGCAATCCAACGCTTGATTCGATCACTGGACTGGAATAATGTAAACCGCGCTAATTATAGTAGTTATAAAAGAAAATAACCGAGTTGGGAAGTACGCGAAAGAAGAAAGAAAGGCGGCGCCTGCGCCAGCAATCAGACGCAGGCGAGGCCAGCGACGACACTTAAGTCTTTACGAATAAGGTTGAGTATCTACTTACCTTTGATATTTTTAGGTATAAAGTCAAATGTCCTATCTTTTGACCTCATGTTGATACCAGACCCGTCAATCCAAACATAGCTGCCGAGAATCCTATCGCAAGGTATCTCCAGGTCTTCATACTTGCGCATAGAAGCTTTGTTCAACGCAGTTGGAGTGGAATTCATTGTGAAGCTACGAACATTCAAAATGTATAAATGTTTTGAGATGGGGATTAATTTAAAAACAATTTATATATGATGTATTAAAATATATACATCACAATATCATTTAACGAGCACTAAAATAGTAACAAAAATACCCTTCATTTTCTATGTTTGGGTCTAATTACTATGCGTTCGATTAATAAAATGTTTGTGTTGCTAGGCGTATGGACTACTATTAGGTGCATGTATTGCTCGTCCCTTCTCTCTGTATTATAAACTTTGTCAAGATACGAGATTTCCAACATCTTATTAACAAAATAACAATGATTTATGGTTATTTAATTGGATTAACGGGACACTCACGTTAATCCAATTAAATATATGTAACAACCACGTTAATTTTAATACAATAATGATATATATGGTATTTATGGTGGTTTTTGATTAGGTTTATTTTAATTTTATTTGCATTGTATAATATAGAATTGAATAAAAAAACTTATAGAATAGTGATTATACTCATTATACAGGTACCTTCTGGTTCATACGCCGCCAATGCACTCATAATACTTTAATCTACTAAAACGGTATTAGTGAATTCTTGATTATTTACTATTGATAATTTACATTGATACACAGATAAAATAAACTTTTTCAAACGTTTTGTGTTACTGAAACCGAAAATTTAAGAGAAAATTAAATTTACTAAAAGGCAAATAGATCAACCAGATCAACTGATGAATGAAAAGATATAATAACAAAAAATGTATACAGTAACTTTTTTCTTAATTTTGTGGGAAAAAGTTTGTAAATATATTTTCACAGAGTTCCTATGAAGCTGTCCTGAATTAAAGCCCCTAAGGTCGCATTTTATGTAATCGAAGATTTTGATTATGACTTATCTGTGACGTTTAAACTAAAATGATGTCTGAATGTTTGAAATGTTTAAAATCAAAACATGCCTAAATGTGAAAAGCAAATTGTTCAAAAAGCAATGAATTCTGTTCATGTAAAATCACTGTGTAAGTATTGAAAGATTACAGAGATGTGAGATCAACTCAAACTATAGAAGTGAGAGTTTTGCCGACGTGAATTTTAAAACTAAAATTAGAAAGTTACTAAAGCTTCTGAGCTATTACTTGGTTTCGCAAACAAAACATTTGTTTCTGAATAAATATGAATACTGCATAAAGTATTAAATCATGTGCGCGTTAGGTTTATATTTAGCATTTTTGGTATTGGAAGATTTGTTTATTGGTAACTATTCCAACAATGTAACTCAAAATCAGATAACAACCCCTTATATATTTTTCAATAACAACAAAATTGAAATGAAAAACATTTCAAAACGCAGTATCAGTAAATCAAACCATATATTCTTATCACAAACATCAACTACAAGGAAACCCAGCAAAGTCCGGCTACCGAGAAAAGTTACAAACAAGCTTGAAGCTTCGAAAGTGCGTATACGGAAGACAATGCCATCATTCGTCAACGAAGTTCGCAGGGCTAAACAGTCGTCCACTAAAAACCCTAAAACGTCGTTACGTCAGCGGATACATAGCCCGTTTCCATTTGCTTCTCCTAAATCGACCCAACGAAAAAGAACTTCAAGCAGAATAGAATTTTATTATATGGATGATAACACAAAGCCCGCTCCAACAAAAAAGTGCTTAAAAGGCAAATGTAAATTTAAAAAAAATACTCATGGGACTACAATTGTCCCATTCATAATATTTCATTTAAAAGGACCTGATGTCCGTCCCGTTCCGGTATCCAGTATCCAACGGTTTAATCTTTCACATTTTAAAAACAATCGAATGCCAATTTCTGGTATACGATTACAAGAAGTGAGAGACCGATCACGTATAGTCAGCACTGTACCTATCTCATCAGAAAAAGATATAGTAAAGGCTGCAAGAAAAGAGAAAACGACTTTCCCGTTGGTGTCGAGTCCACGGCAAAGATTGTTACTGGACGGTAATTCATTGATAAAGCGTGCTATACCACCACCGCCAACACTGATCAACTTAAATTATCAGATTGTCTCCAGTATCAGCTACGACACTCCCACTGAAGCTACAACTGTTTACGACAGGATAAAGTTCTTTGAAATCCACGACAAATTTACAGAAACACTAGTTTCTCCAAAAACAACTATTCAAATAGAACAGACTAAGTCCAAAGTTTTGGATAGCAATGAACTGATACTACTCGAGAATATTAATCAGGCAGAGAAGTACATGCCTGTGAAGCACGAAAAAAAACGTATAACAAAGAGTATTTTAAAACTGAATTTTATAAACGATGCTGTTATTAAATCTAGTGCTTATAAAAAGGCCGAAATGTGTGACACAACAGTCAAGTTGAACTTTACAAAACAAACCAATGGAACAATATGTTCTGAAAATGAGACTACGACATCTGAACCAACCAATAGCAAGCCAGCTTTTTCGTTAGCGCATGAAATCGCTCACTGGTCTGATTATCCCTTCACAGCAGTATACATTTATGAGCCTTCTCAGGTACAAACTTTTTGAATAGAAATCTAAATATACCTACACTACGAGTAGAACAAATTACTTAGGCAAAGATAAGATTTCATATTTAATATGTATATTACTACTGCTTCTTTTTAAATGCATTGGGTACTAAGAACCCGATAAGTACTGTGTTTAATGGCAGCCAAAATTTTTCTTAATACTATAATGCAGTGTGTTACCCTAAAATTGTGTTTACATCTACTAGCTAGTTTTTAAAACAGGTTCTTACCCTATTTGCTTGAACAGATACTTATGCTCGCCTTTTGTAATCAAATTCCCTTTATATTTCTGATAAAATTACTCAAAAAATCACACCGTTTCTATAGAGTAGCGACTGGCACTACGGAGTACACTATTAGATGTATACAAATCTTCTAGGTCCACTGCGATGCTGCAGCAGTGAATGCGCATTGGTTGATAGCTTCTGGTTCGTGCCTGTCCCGAGTCAGTAGTAAGGCAAAGTCTTCGTTTGAATTATACGAGGGACAATCTGCATTCGTATCATACTGCGGCAACCATTGGTGGGAACCTGAAAGACTGGCCTACGTGAAGTATACCGTCGTTCACCCGCGCTACCACCCTCGAGACAAGACCAGGCAACATCTGTATAATATCGGTATACATTATTTTAATTTGATTTAATAGTTAAGCGTAACGGGAGCGCTAAGCCTATACGAAAACCAATACGAAAGCGTATAAGTTTGTGTTTTTTTTAACTTTTATAGGTTTACACTTGACCGCCATCTCATCTGATGTTAAGCGACTATGCGGTCTACGATGGAGCGTGTTTACCTACAAGAACAAAATTAAAAATTTTGACTTACCCCCGACTACCTCGGATCTCGGATTATCTGTATAACGTTCTACTAGTCAAGCCCTTTCAGTTGATACCCAGATTAAGGGAGTTGTGAAAAAAGAAATGTATTTCGGTATTTTGTGGTAGCGGCCATCTTGGATTTAAATTTGTCATAGTGCAAAGTATTCTACCAGTCAAGGCCTTTCATTTGATACCCATATTGAGGTAGTAGTAAATAAAATAATTTAATTCAGCATTTTGTGGTGGCCTCCATCTTGGATTTCATTTTTTTATAATGTATAGTATTCTACTGTCAAGTATTTACTGTCAAGTAGTTTTTTATAATGTATAGTTCTGTACGAGTAGTCAAGCTCTTTCATTTGATACCCATATTGAAGTAGGTTGAAAAGAAATATTTTGTCCGCCATTTTGTGGAGGCGGCCATCTTGAATCGATATAAACCAAACATAACTAAGAACATCTGCACGGATATTAACCTTATAATAAAAAAACCGCATCGAAAACGGCCCATCCGTTTGAGCTCTACGGTGCCACAGACAGACACACACACAGACAGACAGACAGACATCGACGTCAAACTTATAACACCCCTTTTTTGGTCGGGGGTTAAAAAGAAACCAATTCACTCTCTATTTGAAGCCACAAATAATGATTGTAATCATCGGGGAAAACCCACTCAGGCAATGTATTCCACAGCCTAGACATTCTTATCACAAAAGTAGAGTCAAATCTCTTCGTTTGTGTCTTTGGAACATCAACAATGAAACGATGTCGCTTTTTCTAGCTACGAGCATTCCGATAAAAAAGGGCAAAGTGGTATCAGATTATGCTAATCAGCCGCACACTCTCCAAAGTGTATCCGATAAAAAACCGATAGGCTGGCAATTTTTCGGCGATGATCAAGGCTTTGTAGTCTTTTTCGCACAAGAGTGTCGTTGCCTATGAGCCTTTTGGCACGTCTCACTATTGATTCCAGGGCCTCCAGCTGATACTCCAGCCGATCCATCCCAAAGGTGCGAACACTACTCCATACAAGAGCGAATTTGTGCTTGATACAATGTGAGCAACTGTTCAGACTTGAAGTACCTTCGCACCTTTGAGAGTTCACACCTTATATGGATGTTTATTAAATTAATGGGAACACAGCACACCATTTTTTTATTTCACAGGTGCTATACAAGTTGTATATTCGATGTTATCGGCGTGCGCTGGTTGGGTGCCGGTGGTACTAATGTCTCACCAGTTCACTGCTAAAGCTAATACTACCAAAGCCACAGCTGTAGGATGGGGCTTGGACAGGTAAAATACTATAAATAAATTGTTTGGGTTAGATTAGCAAAAAAAGACATGTTTAGCATAATAAATAAAAGGGCAAAGAACTAAAATTATCTTATATGGGTAACAAGCACAGTGCAGTGCAACCTATAATTTGAACTCTTCATGTTTAAATAACTGTGGGGCGGCAAGCGTGTTGCAGATTATCACGCGCCTGTTCTTTGTCCCGTCATACTGCATAACCAGCCCACTAAATATTCCCATTGCTGGGACTCTGGGCCTTCTCTTGCAAAGAGAGAGTTAGGGCCATTATCTACTACGCTGGCCTAGTGTGTGATGGTGGGTGACACCTGACCTCGAAAATTCTAGCTACATGTCGGTTTCCTCACGATGTTTTCCGTCGCCGTTTTAAGTTAGCTGCATTACGCACATGACTTCGAAAATACAGTGGTGGGTTTTGAACCCGGGGCTCCGGATTGGCAGTCGCCGTTCTCCCAACTAGACCAGCCGTAACTATACCCGTCACACTGAACTATTAAAATAAAATATTCACAAATATCGCTTTGTTAGTCAAAATCGATAAAATAAATGTCTTGAGTGAACTTTTCACTCTCAAAAATGACTTCGCGATTTATATTTCCAAGAATTTATTTTCACTACGCTAAAAGAAACTGGCCTATACTAGCTTAGATATTTTTTTAATTATTTTATGCATAATATAGAGGTATTTTTATTTGTACCTCTATGATGTATAATGAGCGGTAAAGACTGTAACAGTTGGGAATAAGAATTCATATATTATACAACCCGTAAACAGTTAACGACATAAAGCCGCATATCAGTCAGGTAATATTTCGTCCTTCTTACTACCTAATCTACCTATTCAAATATTTGCTTTTAAGTCCTATCACCTAAACAAAGAGAAAACCGTAAAGGTTACCCACAGAATACAAACAAAGACCTATTAGAAGCTCTTCAAAATTGTTTAAGGAAAAATAAGGTATTTGTTAATGTTCACCGGCTGTACTGACTCCTACAGATTTGACACAAGATACGGAGCGACAAATTTGCCTAAAACACCTTTAATGGCTTATAAGAACGTTGTGTATTTCGATTCCTGCCCAGGGAATGTTGGGTACAGGTATGTCAATCCATATTCTATACAATTAAAAACAAACACGTTTTCCTGTAGCTTAATTATTATTTTTAGTAGTTTTTTAGAGTTTTCACCTTAATTGTTCACATTCTGCAAAATTTTAATGACAAGTATATTCTTATGATACTCTTCTTACCTACGCTTAAAATTCCTACTGGTTTGCGCGAACAGATATTGTTTCAATTAGACGTGCCTGGTGTTTATTTTAATTGGTGCGATAAATAAATTTCTAGCAATGGACAGACCGTAAAATATTGTTACAAATTTGTATTAATTGGACGATCATTTATACAGAAATGCGTACGTTCGGACTTAAACGCACTTTGATCGCCAAATATGTCATTGAGTAGATTTAATTTAAACAATTGCTAGTCAATTGTATCGATGTAACCAAGAAATGTGGACATCAGCTATTCGTTTGGAGTTTTTTTTGTCGACAATATTAAATCTTACTTTACTATCATATGGCCATGCACGCAAATGCTGTCTACGATGGAACATACTTTCCTACTTTTGTTTTGATACCCAAATTTCATCCATCAGGCAATACCTTCGCAGGCAACGTACTTTACATGTATCAATGTTTTACCAACTTTTGAACAGCCCGGCAGTTTTGTTTATTCTTCAAGAAAACAGAAAGAGTCGCGGCTAACCCCTAGTTATGTAAATAAAATGCTTTTCCCCCCTTTCACTCAGCCGAATAAATCAGTCAGAAGCGTCAAGCGTCGGACATATTTTAGGTGCTTCAATTTCAAAGACGGAAACCTTGATATAAAACATTCGCTATTCAAGTCCACTGGCCCTCGCATAATTTATCATTTTTCTTTTCAGTAAAGCAAAACGGCTCGACGAGGGTGGAGGGGTGCAGAATGTTCACTGCTTGTCACTGCCACCTTACTATGGAGAAGACGCAGATCCAGTACATGGGGGCTTGCTCTTAGCTGACGGGAAATTGATTGGCTTGTATTTACAGGTTACATACGGTTTATTGCTTGTTTTTATGTAGTCGTACAAGTTTACACATGGAATCGTAACACCGAGGATCGGGCTGAGTGCCGTATTATGGGAGGGGCATATTTATCTGGTACAAGATTTCACAGGCACATTACTATCTAACATAGTTGTGTGTGACAGTATTCTCCAAAGAGTACTACTATCTATTGTTTTATGTGACAGGATAGTAATCTCTCTACGGTAGAATAGAATAATATACCTTACTACACCGCAAACACCAAGGAAACTCTGGCTTTAGGTATAAATAACATAAAGATTCAGATCTAACTTATTCCATGCAATTTACGCTCAAATATCTAATTTACATAAACATAAATCGTTAAACAGAAGTTTAATTCATAAATAGCCATAAAGTTCTGTTAACAAAAAGTTAAGCTACCAAAATAAAATATTATGTTCTATATTTGAGACATGTCACATTTATTTTTAAAATTTCCAGATACGAATAATACTTTTCATGTAATGTCTGTGATTTAATGATCTGAGTTAGTATACGTGTGTTTGAAAATAAGTAACGAAGTTCAATTCCTATGATATTTGTTGCATTTGTATGTTTTATTTTTGTCCTTATTGAGTTATTCATATGCATGTTAGTGTTACATCGTACAAGTCAAGTCGTACAAAATCCCATCACTTCATCACATCATCTACTTTTGTATTGATAATAATATGATGTAGGTACTGTTGAATCATATTGACTTGTGACAACGTAATTTAACAAATACTTCATGGGAAAGTAAAAAAACGATGTAAATAGATCTTAGATAAAGAATAACTCAATAGATATAAGGTTTTTCCGCACGGTTCCTTTGTACCAATCGTAAGCAGATGAGGTGTAAGTATGTATATTAGCTATGTACGTATGTTAGTGCTGTGCCACGACAAAAGTATGACACTTCCACAACAGCGTCAAGACAAGAGTGATCAGACCCGTTCTTTTTTATCGTCCGTTTGTTCTAACTCTATAAGTAGTATATGTAAACTCTTTGAAATAGATTCGTTTGTATCGTTGGCGGCGTAGCCTACTTCCCTCTCATGTTTCGTGTTCTTGGCACGAAATCTCTTTTGTTTCCACGTCAGTTGATTACTCCAGGAAACTCATTAGCCGGAATCTAACAATATTTTGTTTAATTAATAGTTATAGCAACTTTTGACGTGTTATATTGCTATTAAAATTTGTATGTAAAAAACTCTCGTTCCTACAAGTACTTTTCACTTTCTAAAGTAGTTTCTGCAGCAAAAACAATTATGAAAAAATTGTCGAATGAAAATTTCATTCGTGATTTGGTGATATACCTCTACGGAACTCACTGTGTACTGTGAATTGGAGAACTGGTATTTTTAACAATTTATAATGGAGGATACGCAGGTTTTCTAGTTGTCAAGCGGTATTTATATTATATTGAGATATACTCGTATGTATAACTACTGGAAAACAATCGTTGTCGGGTTAACGTTACATTTATATAATACAACTTGATGAACTTGATGAACGAGTTGTTCTGCAGAAGTAAGGTTACATTTTATTTAGAGATATTGTGATTACATTGTGAGACATTTTTTATGTTTAGATGTTTGTTGCTCAATCACGTCGGAACGACAGCACTAATATTCGGGTTGATATTTGGAACACAGTTCTGTTAGATTATAGTCTGGAATAGCACATAGGCTTATTCGTATCTTTTTAAAGGTTATCTGGAAGAGTGCCAAAAATATTTAAATATTAGATTTAATCACTGTTTTTTGCATGGTTTTGTGCTATAATAAAATGTTTTTGTAATATATTGCATTGTATCGCGAGAAAATAGCGGGAATGGGAATAAATATTTATTTAGCCCCCTTCTAAATAACCCATTCAGATAAAATACACTTGTGCCAATCCTTATTCTAATCCTCAAAACACTTCTGATAAACAGTCTTTTGTATAGCCTTCATTTCATCCAGCTATGCGATGAAGGCTATTCGTTATACCATGTCTTTAAGTAGTCAATTGTTGCAAAACACGTCCTTCATCGTCTTTTCATGGGTTTCCTGAGTAGGTAGGTAAATCTGGGCCGTCGTTGACGTCGTTCAACAGCTCTTGGGCGTCGCTCACGGAGTGGTTTTTTGGCCAAACATTCTGTTAAAATTGCTTGGCACGAACCAAATGAGACGTCGATATCATCAGCAACTTCTCTTATGGTAACTTGTCGATTCGATTTCTGAACACTGTTTTCTTCACTTCTTCGACGTTCTCACTTTGTTTTTTCTTTCTTTGGTTGATTCTCAGCCTTCTTGGAAAAGTCTGTAGCACTTGTAATTATTATTTTTTACTTAAATTACACACACCCTATACCAATGCCAACATTTTAAGAGTTTAAGAGTTTTAGAGGATTTTCTTCTTTTTTTTACAGAAGAGTTTAATCAAACTTTTGACCATATTTTTCAACAGTTATAAATAGCCAAGCACACAAAACACTGTTAACCTAAACCTCTCACAAACAAATAAAAAAAGGTTATAGGTGTACTTGAAACTTTTAATACATGTTCAAGACAAGTGTACTAATAATAAAACAAAAACAAACAAAATAGGTATGTATCGAAAATCAACCGGACATAGCTAGCGCAAATGTAAAATTCACCGAATTTGTTGAACACACCTCGTACATCATCATCGCCAGCCTTCGTGATCTCATTGCCAGGTGTAGGCATCTCTTACTCTGTCTTTTGTCTCGGCCCTGTGACAATGAAGACCAGATTTGACTCGCAATAATGACAATGGCGTCGACTTATTTTACCGTTGGATAACATAAGACTCAGATTATCTTTCCTCGGTGTTTGAAACTAAACTATACGAATTTTCAAATATGTTAGATGTGATAATTTAATTCTTCATTTCATTTCCTGTTTTTTTTTTAAACAGGAAATGAAAACGGGTACGTAAACGGGTATCTTTTGATAATACACACAAATTGTGTTTCAACTTTGAAGCGTAGTTTCCTCATGCCTAAATAAACTAAACTGTAACAAGAGTTCGATAGACATGAGTAGAGAGAACCTTTCAGTTCAGCGTCTACAATTAACAATTTTGCTAACAGAGTATTCCATAGTTAGCAAAATTGACTTGCTTCGCCGATGAGTTTGCCAAACCTTGTGTTCGCTATAGCTACATATTATATTTCAATATCGGGCCATTCAGATAGAGTGTACTAAACTGAAGCTGAAATGATATAAGTGATAAACTTTTAGTATAGGGCTCTCACGGGTTTCACTAAAAAAATGTTCAATAATGCTTAATAAATAAATTTATGTCTTACGCAAGCTAAAAAACTTACCGAATTTTCGCATACAACCAAATCTACAAAGAAACAAACATTTCTGATGATTGTGATGACAAAATTTTCTCAAAAGACACGATTGAGTCCAAGCCAATTTTTTTGAATCCTGTCGGAAAGCAGGCTAGAGAATAAATAACATGCAGCAAAACATGGGATCCTTTTTTACATATGAAAAAAAAATCTACCTCTATAAATAATAAATAAATAAATATTGGTGGACAATTCACACACTACACCATTTGACCCCAAACTAAGCAAATCTTGTACTATGGCGGCCAGATAGCTGATATAATACTTATATAGTTTTAAATAAATACTTATTACAAATAGAAACACCCAGACACAGTGCAAATATTTGAATTCATCACACAAAGCACTGGGTGGGAATCGAACCCACGACCCTCGGCTTCGCAGGCAGAGGTACTACCCACTAAGCCACGAGGCCAGTCACTATAAACAGTAATATTATACGGTTTTAGTGTTAGATAAAAATTGTGCACCTAAATAGAGGTATATGGTAGAAAAGCTCTTAGAAGGAAAGGTACGTCATGTTTAAGTTTACATAGTTCAACGTATCTGTATAACTTTTCATATCAATAATTAATTGCGTAATATTTTTTTAAATACACATACCATTTTTGTAGTGGTAGTTTTGTAGTGGTAGGTAGCAGAGTCCGCCTGGGGAAGTACCACACCTTCATACCAGTTATTCTACCGTCAAGCAGTAATGTATAAACGTTACTGTGTTCCGGTTTGAAGGGCAATGTTTCCAGTGAAATTACAGGGCTTAGAGATATAACATCTTAGATCTCTGGGTGACGAGCGCAGTGTAGAGCTAGGTAATGATTTTGACTCTTCATGTTCCAATAGCTGCGTGTCACTGTGCTGTTATGTAGCAGGCATGTTGCTCTTACCGTCAGACACATGTCCTGCTCGTCTCAGCACTCTTTATTAAAAAACACCTAACATGGAGATGTATAGATAAGACTGATTACTATGGTTATTAAATCTTCGGATAAAAACCGACCAATATTTAAACAGCGAAAAATATCAGTATATACATATAAAATATATAACATATTCAAACTTCTCCTAAACGGCGGCTGTACCGATTATGAAGAATTTTTATGTGTGTGTGTGTGTGTGTGTATTCAAGTGGATTCGAGAATGGTTTAACTAACAATTATTTTTTCAACCGACTTCAAAAAATGAGACGGTTCTAAATTCGTTTGTAGTATGTTTTTTGTATCTTACGCAATAGCTGCAATAGGTACATGTGAATCGATTTTGATGTTTTATTTTAATTTGATAGAAAATATTTCAGAAATGGTTCCATATAAGTTTTATCGAAATCGGTATGGCGGTTTTTGAAATATGATCAAAAAACCAAAATTTACTTCCATTTATCTGGACGACGTAGTCATAGATTTTATGAAATTCAAGATGCATTAAGCTGTAAGTCAATCATTAGTGCGACCAGCAACCCACTCACGACTGTGACTGTAATATAAGTACTAACACTGCGGCTCTACAGAGGTTCTGTAAATAAACACGAACGTACAAAAACATATATACGGTCGAATTGAGAAACCTCCTTGTTTTGAAGTCGGTTAAAAAATTATAAATCTAGCTCTACTTACCGAACCAATAACTTACTTAAAAAAACCAAAAACCTTACTTCAATTTAAAATTAAACTGTTAAACTGTATTACTGTCAAGTATCTGACTTTAAATTTATATTTTTTGTATGTACAACGTGTTAATTTATAGAACCTCTGCTAGTATTAGTATAGGTATCTATTATAGTGACAGTCGTAAATGGGTTGCTGGTCGTACTAATGATGACTTACAGCGTAATGCAGCTTGAAACCTTCGCAGAGCTATAAATATTGCAGTCCTTGATGTCCAAGCTGAATTAAGCAATAATTTAGATCGCGGACTACAAAGCCAGCATGATTGAAGACTAACAATGTACCTGAATAAGCCTCATTAATGCGACCAACATTTGAACAACTGCACAGGCCATGGGTACAATCTTATTGAAACAATACGAGAAATGTATTTATACTAAACCCAGTATAATCTATTAAAAAATAATTTAATTTTATACGAATATAATTTTATATAATATAACTAGTGGCCCGCCCCGGCTTCGCCCGTGGTACATATATATAACCTATAGCATTCAAGGATTACGTACATATGAAAGAACGGTGAATGATTTTTTTAAATCGGTCCGATAGTTCCCGAGATTACTGTGTACTAACTATATATATGCTATAGACTACTTTTGATCCCCAAATTATCGTGCTGTTTACTGGGTCAGAAGTGACACCTGTAGACAACTGGCGGGGATGACTAATTAAATGACGATTGATCAGTTTTCGACCGGAGAGGAAAAATGATTAAATTACTAAAATGGCTATTTAAAAAATAAGGGTTGATCGTAGAATGGTAAAAATTGAGCATTGTATGTATTTTTGTATGTTGTATCATAAAATAATAGAAATTAAAAATTTTGTCTAAAAAATAAAATAAAAAATTTAGGGGTGGACTACCCCTAACATTTAGGGGGATGAAAAATAGATGTTGGCCGATTCTCATAGATACCGGATAAGTACAAAAAAATTCATCAAAATCGGTCAAGCCGTTTCGGAGGAGTATGGCAACAAAAACTGTGACACGAGAATTTTATATATTAGATGAATACTTTTTAGAAATAATAGAAATATGTTGCAAAATTACATATAATTAAAACGTCACGCCCTGCTCGAAATAAAAAATAAAACGCAAAACTGCGAAATACTTGATTTTCTTTCATTTTCACCAAACATTTGCATCCGAATCCAGATAGATTGGATTCGGATTAAACTTTTTTTTATCTGACCAGTGACCATTATTAAAACAAAAAACTTCTGGGTCAATTTTAAATACGGCTATCAGTCGGTATGTGCTTAAATCCTATTAGCATATTACACATTATCGATATTATCAGATTTTTAGGTGTACATATTTCTAACACGAACTCATATTCCGAAAGTTTACAGTAGGAAAGTTTTCTTACATTAATAATCCCATTAAATACATATTATAACTGACATTGAATCCAATAACATTAAATTCTATAAATCTTTAAATAAAATCAATCTTTATTAAAACAGCAGAGGGCACAAAATTAATATTGTAGAAAAATAACTAACTCGATCAAGTAAGTTAAGTAAAACAAAATTGTAATCAATCTTCCATTAATCGAGCCCTCGCAAAGCTTGGTCCAAGCTTAGAATTTAATTTCGATTCTTTTGAAACTTTTATCCTGTTTAAGATATAATTCAAAAAATCTTAATAACGGAATCTAATAAATTACGAATTGCTTTGTTTATTTATTCGATCTTCATTTACTTATTACTATGTTAAATGTAAGGCATTTTAAAACTGGTAATTTTCAATAGCCTTTTGTGTGGGTAAAAGATTTCTAGATGACCAATGGGAAATGCTGACGCATTTCTAGATGGCCAATAGCCATGGTCCCGAGTTTACCTGAAGGTTTCTTATCATTACCGAGCGTAACGCTAGAATTCAATTCACAGCCCACAAAAAAAAACTGTCTGTGGCGCGGCAAAAGAAGTTTTCACTTCAATAAATATGTTTCCAATAAGGAATTTAGAGTATTTTTATTTTGTAGGAAGAACGACGTCCATGGGGTCGACAGTCAGCACAGTACACCGGAGTATGGCGTCTCATCCCTTGGATCATGGACGTGGCCAAGGAACCAGAGCACATAGACACCATCATTTTTGAAGTATAGTTTTATTTACGACTAGTTTTATTTACCATCAAAACCGTCTGAATACTCACACTTCTACCATCTAAGAAACTTAATAATTCTATACTAAAATGAATTAATTTAGAGCGAAATTAAAGAAGGGCTTTATCATTTCTTTAACCAATTTTCTTAAACTGTTGTTTCGCAGTGGTGTTACCGTTTCATAAATTAAAAATAGTTATGATATCTCTTATTTATACCTATAGTTTATAATATACATTTTATAATAAACTATCCAGTACTAAGCCAAAAAGATAGTATTTCGACTATTTCGTACAAATTTTGGATTCTGCAAAATGTATGAGATTTTGCGATTTCACGTTTGCTCCCATAATAGTAATAACTATTATCATGTACCCGTAGTTATGAGTCCAACACGTACTTTTCAGCATAGTACAAGAGTTCTGTATGGCCTACATTAAGTTTGTCAAATTTACAGAATACTCGTATGATTACTTAAACTACAAACTCAATTAAATGACGCGGGTGCAAACTAATCACGCCGACATTTACGTATGCAAACATGCCTGTAATATGCCCGCAGAAAAGAAATTGCACACGTATTAAAGTATACACTAATTGAAAAACAAGATTGCTAACAGGCCAGCTAAGTCTAGTTATGTAGACTAATTTAAAATTGTCTGCAACGTAATTGTAGAGAACCAATTGGCAATTGCCCCCGCTAAATAGGTATGGTTTCCTTCACCTTTACGCAACAATCAGATTTATAACCAATTTCAAAATAGAGTAGTAATAATGTACGTTGCATGTATTTATTTTAAAAATTACGGTGATTTTAATTGTAAATTTGTTTTTGACTGTGGCAAGAAACATTTTAGCCAGGATATCATATGAATCTGTACCTGAATTCTGTTGATATCACCTTTATAAGCTACTGCAGTCCATTGTCGATCGTTTATACAAAGTGGTTGTAATTTTAATTTTGATATTTTTATTTTAGAATGTTTGATTGTTTTATAAGTATTGTGATGATTGTAATAAAACGTATTATGACGTAAATGTTGTATTTCTTCTGATTATTTTGCGTAATAACAAAAAGTAGTCAAGCGTTTTTTTTTTCAAAACTCCTGTTCGTGAAGGCAAAACATAGTTGAAAAAGCTTTGGTAAAAGTAAAATGAAACACAGTTACAAAATTTCCACTAAGAGAGGCTTTAATCACATAACTTAATGTCTGTTATTTCAAGTGATACTTAATTTACAAACTGATAAGTGAATTGTGCTCTATACAATTACATAATCCACACTGCAAATACATAGAATCTTATGAAAATGTGAATGAAGTAAAAATGTGAGTATTAAAAACCGTAGAGTCAGAAATCTTCGCAGAGTTTGTTTTAGGAAACACCATATTTACGTATGTATATTTTAACGCCAATCACAAATAAGTAAACGTTACCGTAGTCCAATTTGAAGATAAATATTTCTAGAATAAGTTACATGGCAAAGTGATACATCTTCTTATTTCTCTTCGTAACAAGCTCAGCCGTCCTAGGCCGTGATTTCGACTCTTCATATTCATATTGGTGCGACCTCTGTGTTGTAATGGCCAGGCGCGTTGCTTACAGGCGTTTGACTTTATCGCACTGTCACTACATAATTGAAAAATATATATATATTAAGCATTTAATGACAACGGATTACCGGCTTACTTCCCTTCTTAGAGGGATTATTAGATATTCCAAACTCTGAATCGTACATAAATACAAGTTAAGTGTTTAGTTCCACATAAACTTCATAATGTATTCCACTACTTTGCCAACCTTCCGTATACAAAGCTCGTATACGAGATAACAGCATCTAAATAGCAACTAATTGACGTCGTCGCTTCCCATAGAAATAGGAAATTTGCGACGGTCTTACTGTTTACATTTATCGTACTGTAACTGCTATTTGTTTTGGCAACGTTTTTTATTATTCCCTAACCATTTCACTAACCATTGCTTGCAAACATTTACTGAAGGTGTAATATATATTTCATAGTCATTTTCGACGTTTCGGCTAACATCAAAAGTACTCAATGACAAAAAAATAGATTAGGTAAAAAACAACATTAGATAATATATAAAATTGGAATTATTAGAAGTGATATAAATTTTTAACCACATTTTTTAGAAAAAAAAAATTGTGTGATTAATTCTTTTGGCAGACCTCCAATACGGCAAATAAACATTATGATTCCATATTTGTTGACTTTTTGTTTAATTCCAAAGGTTAATCTTTCTGTTTAAGACTTTTTTCTACAATTTCAGAGCTGGTAGAAATTTACCTTTATTAGTGCATCATTGAAATGGTAATAAAAATGCTTTTGGATGTTATCCTCAGGAATAACCTAGATTTTTACTGTCTAAAGGTATTTATTTTTAATCGTTACAAAAAAAGAAATATCATAGAGTTATATCACTCGATCACATATCGATCGATATTTAAAATAGTAGGTGCGAATAGGTATTAAAATGCGTTATAGTTGAGTAAAAACGATTTAGAAATTTAAGCTCTATCCACGATGTTGCTATTTATTTCACTTTTTATAATAACTTACGTAATGACGTTGACTTTCTCATTATTATTCCTGACCCCAAGAACTGAACGTAGATACAAAAATTTCAGATGCAAAAAAACTAATAAATAAGACTTATCACTAAATAAACAACTGGGTTTCCAACAAACTGACAAAACTTCGGTTCTTGGTATCTATCTTATTAACTATGGGGTCAACATCGCTTATTTTTTCGATAAGTACCTACTGCTTACAATTTTATAGGGTAAACTGGTAAAAAAATAATTTTATATCTCACACTATAAGGGTTATAAGGACGAAGTAAAGAGAAACTGTAATCTATAAAATAAACATAACTGATCAGTTACCAACATCAGTTACGTAAATCGAATGAAAAGAACATCAGAAGTCCGAAGTCAACATTAAATTGAACCACGAAACAGAGTATCTCTCTACTTAGTCTGTGCTCGAAACGCCAAGAACCGCTGAAAAGTGCTCATCAGACTTGCAATTATGTTAATGGGGTTCAGATAGCTATTTACATATCGGAAAGAAGCACGCAAACCCCACAGTAAAGTTTATAACCTTACATAATACTTTCTAGGTTTACAATACTTAACTTTACAATGTTTGTAATTAAATAATAATATCAATCAAAGTAGTGATTGTTCATGACGCTCTTAATCCAAGTAACGTAGCCAGAAGTCCTGGTGTAAATGCCATACTTCCCGCGTTTTCCGCACCCATCGCCAAAGCTCGTTATACCCTGAAAAAAAACTTCATTTTAATCCTATATTGCGACATTGTATAGCTGGCGGGAGCCAGATAGCTGATACAGTGACGCCCCGTTTGGAGTCTTTGTGCATTTCCTACTACCAGCATTCCCCTAAGTCACCCTAACACTTTAAAATATCAAAGTGAAGTTCTGAGCCGTTACCATAAGTTCTCTAGTTGTGTATGGTAATCTTCACTATAAGAACGAGTATAAATTATAGGTAGTTTCGATTGAAATATGTAATCTTTTGATTTAGCGGGATGTAGTCACATAAACCCAATGCCTAAAGACGAAAGTCTTTAACCAGTGCGTGTTGCCAGTGATGACTTATGGAACTGAGACGTGGTCCTTCACTGTTGGTCTCATAACGAAGCTCAAAGTCACACAGCGAGCTATGGAGAGAGCTATGCTCGGAGTCTCTTTGCGCGACAGAATTCGTAATGAGGATATTCGCAAAAGAACGAAAGTGGCCGACATAGCTCAAAGAGTAAGCAAGCTAAAGTGGCAATGGGCAGGCCACATGGGACGCAGAACTGACAACCGATGGGGAAGAAAGGTTCTCGAGTGGCGACCACGAACCGGGAGACGCAGTGTTGGACGGCCTCCCACTAGATGGACAGATGACCTCACAAAGGTCGCTGGAAACCGCTGGTTGCAGGTTGCGCAGGACCGTTCGTTGTGGAAATCTAGGGGGGAGGCCTATGTTCAGCAGTGGACGTCTTGTGGCTGATGATGATGATGAGTCACATAACTAGTTTTTATAAGTAGAAATGAACTCGAGACAAGTACCTACCTTTTACATTTATATGTTCAAAATAGAAATTTAAAAGAGTTTTCAACCAATTACATTTAATAGGAAATCATTGCCTGAATCGTAGTTATTCAAATTTCTTACGTGACCGGATCAAGGAAAACAGGTAAAATTTGCTACTAGATGCTCCAAAGCTATGTCACATAAAACAGGGTATTTTATGTGAACGCCCTGATGCAGGAAACCCGACTTATATACGATATGCTTACCATAGCACCGAAATAAGCTTCGCTAGAACAGCAAAGGTTCTGATGTATGAATTGCTTGCTTATAACATTTAATGTGGACAGGAAATATCCTGAAACCGTGGAATAAATGAAAATACGTATGTTCATAGTATGCTTTTAGCTAGCATTGTTTTTGTAATGTGAGCCTCCACAAAGAAAGCTATTTATGAAAATAAATGACAATGAGAGGTGTTGTTGCTATCGATCAAATTGTTTCGAGATAATGACTTCAGTAGCAAAGCTTATAATGATGAAATACTTGCAAGAATACTGTGGATTTTTTTTATTTAATAGTAGTACCTAATGTTTTTTCTTCGCGTGTATCGAATCTCTCGATTGTAGACACTTTCTTAGCAAACTACTTCGCAATTTTTTATATCAGACATTTCAAAACCTATTTTATATTTAATGTTTATAAAATTAGTGATGCTTCATAGTGCATGGTAATCTAGTGTTGAATACATTCGAATTCACAAGCGCGAGGCCGTAAGTTCGAAATCTGCTTCCATTTCTGATTATTATTTTACCAAGAGCAGATGTACAAGTTCGTCTTCATTATCATGGGTCCATTGGTGAAAGAAAATACCGTGAGGTGTCTCAAGACATGTGTCATTTGCGGGATGATTATGAGAGAGTGGTGGACTATGGCTTCGATTATCTCCTTGTGAGAAAAAGTCCCGTGTGCCAGCAATGGCACCTTAGTCCGTTTATGTAAATAAAAAATCTTTATTATACTTTGCCCTCTTTTTATGGACAATTTGACTCTTGAACATGCAATGATTCGGAAGTCAAATATTTTCACTGCGGTACTAAAACGATATTAAAGAGACTTATCATCAGCGCAGTTATTTTTTATTTTTAAAACGGCAATAAAATTATATTAAACATCTTTCTGGCTCTTGTTGAAAGCTATGATATATATGATAACTCCGTTTCATAGTAGGTATTATAAATTCATCTACAGTGAGATTCATCTACATCACATTTGAGATAGGAGCCTGAAACCATTTTCACAACATTTCGCGCATTCTAATAGTATCTGTGGATTTAAATAGCCTTTAAAAGTGATTTATCTCGGACACCTAGCCATTTGAAACATATCTATTTACTATGCTATTTCTATCACGATCCTAAAATGTGGAGTGAATTGAAGATGGTCTAACTTCATAAGCAGCAAAGTTCATGAAAATTGTTATGTGTAGATACAGTTTATTTCTCATATTAACCTTAGTAACTGCGTAGACCAAGAAAAAGCTCTTAGATTTATCATTACAAAGAATACTTTGTTGCATACATCAGTTACTCACACTTGGTACCGTTGGTTTTATTGTGAAATTTGTAATGATCCCGTATTGCACTCGTAAACTGAAATGAATACTTAAATATAATCTCATCGCTCACGCTTAGCGTAGTTAGTAGGTACCTGTTACCTGTTTCGTGTTTTGTAGTTAAAACACACCTACGCATTTTCGTCTCACTTCACTTCTAGAAGAAGTGTAATCAATCCTAAAAAGTAGATTCCATCAATGATGTAAACCGAAATCGGTTAACGGAAAAAGGTACTCTATTTAAAAGATCTTGGTTTAAGCCTAAGATTTATTTTCTAACCCAAATCACTTGTAAACTTATCCCAACCCTCACGTTTTCCAAAAAGCATTTGCATTAAAACTTTGTGATTGAATATTACGTTCATAGAATAACTATGAGCACATGTTTCTAAACTCTGATACCAGCAATTCCAGAGATTATGAGAAGAATAGTAAGATTACATATCATAAGTCGATCCATTTTAGACCGCATTACTACTTAACATCTGGTGAGATGGTGATTAGACACAAACCAATTATATAGGTACAAAACAAAGTGCTGTGTGTGTATTTCATACATATTAATTAGCATCTTTAACCGTTAAGGATACTGTTTCTCATTCTGTTTTTATGACAGATTATTTATTAGTATTATATTTCTCACACAGTGCCAGCAAGCCTTCAATAAAGCCAACGTTGTTTATGAGTTGGAGATGGAACAGTAAATAAATAAATTTAAGTAAGTATTTATAATTCATATAAACATTTATATTCAAAACAAACGTACATACAAACGTTTGTCCTAGATGACAATCGAAACCCATAGTCGAGAAATAATAAATATTTGCGGAAATTTCTGATGCAACACAATCTAGGCCAAACTAAGCAAAGCTTGTACTATGGGTGTCAGATAGCTGATAATAATATATCATATTTGTAAATACATACATACTTATTATACATATGTACATGGAAACACTCAGACACCGAACAAATATTTTTATTCATTACATTTGACCTAGGTGGCAATCGAACCTGCGACCTACGACTCAATAGGCAGACTTATTACCAACCGCGCCAGTCGTCTTTGTATGAATAAAGAGGCTCTATCTCAGAAGCATTAAACACATCTTGTGATTTAATAAATATGTAGCTTTGGTATGTAAGTAGATATATGAATAATATGATAGATATTTAAGTAGATATAGCGAAGTGGAGAAGTAAAAGCAAGAAGGGTGACCCCACCACCATATGAGACATGTAGCTAAGAAAAGAGAGAAAGAGTTAATATGATAATTTAAGTTACAACATTCAACTATGGAGTATATTTTACAAAAAGTTACATTTTTTTTTATTAACAATAAAAACTAATACTACCGCAATGCTGCTAGCATTAAAATTATCAATGTGATTTTTTGTCTCGTCACGACGATTTATCTTCGAAATTGTATAAAATGATTTGGGTTTTATCTCGAGCGGTACATCGATCAATCCGTCGTTTGTGGGCAGTCGTGTACTTTCGTTACGTTTTTTGTAAAAAGGTTTCAAATTATAACAAAATATTATCTCATATTTTCAATTTTGGTAATTCGACGCCCATATGACTTATTAAAACATTTGACATAATGGAATTTCGGTACCCAAAACCTTACTTGATTGTAAAAACACATATTTTATTAACTACTAGCTGTACCTTGCCACGCTTCGCTGTGGCACATTGTGATGCAAAAATTAGATAAAAACAATCCTTGATGAGGATTATATAAATCATTGTAAAATTTCAGCTCGATCGGTGCAGAACTTTTTGAGTTTTTGAAGCGTACACAAACCAACATAACATTTATATATATAGAGATTAGTATATTCATTCGGCTAGCTAAACTCGTAGTCGGAAGATTTATCGGTAGTCTGAAAATACTTACTCTAAATGTAATAAACAGTGTTGTTATAGTACGAGTAACAATAAAATATGTAATCTGATCCACGGTAGACTCCAATTGATTATGCGCATTCAATTTTTCATCTGACGACTGACTTTGATACTAGTTACTTTGTTTTGTCGAACGCTCAGTAAAACCTGGTCCTTGTTCTATACTGTGACAAGCTATGTTCGCTCAAACGATTTTCTATCGAGCGCTACGCTATGAACGCTACACTAGTTTTAGTAGTGGTAGGACTCTTGGCAGAGTCCGCCTGGGGAAGTACCACACCTTTGCCAGTTATTCTACCGCCAAGCAGTAATGTGCAAACATTACTGTGTTCCGGTTTGAAGGGCAATGTTTCCAGAGAAATTACAGGGCTTAGAGATATAAGATCTTAGATCTCTGGGTGACGAGCGCAGTGCAGTGCTAGGTAATGATTTGGACTCTTCATGTTCCAATAGCTGTGTGTCACTGTGCTGTTATGTGTCAGGCATGTTGCTTACCATCAGGCACATGTCCTGATCGTCTCGTCACTCTTTATTTAAAAAAAAAAAAAAAACACTATGAGCGTTACACAATGACTGCTACACCATGAATGCTACATTACGAAGCAATGTTATTATAAAGTTTTCATTCACTTGTGTTTTTTATTTTACCTGTAAATAGTAGCGCATATTGCGATCTCTGCAGAGCAGCGGTCCTCCGGAGTCGCCTGCGCAGGAGTCTCGCCGGCCGCGGCCCGCGCACACCATGTCATCCGTGATCGCGTACTGCCAGTACGAACGGCGACACACGCCTTGCTGTATTGTGGACACCTAAAACATTTATTGAGAATAATAATTTTAAAAATCTTGTCTGTGGAAACAAGTAAATTTTTATAATGTATTTAATAGGGATGTTAACAATTTTTTGGAACTGCTTTTATTTTGAAGATTGACGTATGTTTACCGTAAAAAATAACATTTTATATTATTTACATATTATTTTATTTCAAAATATTTGTATTTTCGGTGATTAAATATGCAATATTGGACTAATTTATTAGACCTCTATTAGACCTTCACAATAGGTATAGATCCATAATTGTTTATTTATTTTACATCTGTATTATTGTATGTTATGATAATAATTATAAGTACTAGTCTTTCAATTTATTTTTATACATATATACATATATACCTATATATATAAATTTTATTTGTATGCATGTATTGTATATACATTTTATTTATTTATGTCATCTGCACACCCCGCATTTTAAGTTCCCATCTTTCTGTTTCCACCCTAACCTAAGGTTGCCTGGAAGAGATCGCTATTAGCGATAAGGCCGCCGTCTGTCGCACTAACTTTAAATGTTTAACCTGTTTCAATTTCTAAATTATTGTTATTTTGGTGTGTTCAATAAAGAGTATCTATCTATCTATCTAATTTTGAATTTTTCCGCTAAAACACTAACGACTGACATGACGTCATTAGTCGCAAAACAATGGTCGCAATTCATGTCTGTATGTCCAGTTTATGTGTTTTCTTATCATTACTGAATTCAAACAATTAAAATCGTCGTCGCTAAGATCGCAAACCATAATAAAAATTCAGAAAAGTAAACAGTTTAGTCAGTTTTGCGACTAGTAACGTAATAAGTCATATTGGTGTTTCCAGTCACGTGACAACAGATTAAAAATATAGCAGTTAAAATCATTTATAATAAATTTACTACGTAATATTAAAATATGATAATGTGATTTTCGATATTCTATTAATGCAAACTATCATAAAATTACCATTAAACATTAATTTGTGATTATTGTTAATATCCCCATTCTACTTAATATTTTAGAAAACACACTTCGTATTCGTTAAGTACGGTGAGTGAGTATGAATCGAGAGTGAATCGGTTTCTTCCAAAGACGTTCGTAGCATAAAAAATCGAAATCTATGGGTTTCTTCTAGGTAAACACGCCAGATGAGATGCCATCGTCACTTAACGTCAGATGAGATGGCGGTTAAGTGTAAACCTATAAAAATAAAAATAAATTGTATATTATCCAGATTGAGCCTTGGAGTATGCTTTAAGTATGCTCTAAGGTCGGTAAGGTGGGGAAGGTCGGGCAAAGTGGCCACCCTAAGCTTTGAATGACTGCCTGTTAAATATATATCAATATATTTTATGTTATATTATCAATATATTCTCGTAAACTAACGTAGTTTTGATATCAGATTGTTATTTTTACATATAACAAAGTATTTATTAGTATCTAAAAGTTTAAATCAAAATGAGAAATTGACCACTTTACCTACCCTGGTTGGGTAAAGTAGCCTACATAAATTCGCGAAGCGGGTAAAGTGGCTTAGACTCAATAAATACACCATTTCTTAGATTAACTCAAGTTTTATTTAAATTGCACTTAAGAAATAATGAGACAAATACGGCGTTAAAATTTTCTTAATTATTCATTGGTTATAAACTTATCATAAGTACATAGAAATTAGTAATTTTAAGAACAAAATTCGCAAAGAAAGTCGTTATCTTCGTCATCACAGCCCGAGCATGCTTCATGGGCCCATCGTTTACAAATAGAACACTGTATCCAGCCATCATCATGTTTTGACTTAGACCAAGTTTCTCCGCAGTAAAAGCATTCAGGGTCGTCATCCATATCATCATCATCGGTTTTGGCGCACTTCTTAATTTTAAGTTTAGGCTTCTTAGCACTTTTCTTTGAAACAATAGCCAGTTTAGAAACTCTTTTGGCGCCTTCTTCTGTTCTTGTTGTATTTTTTCTACTCGTAATTCATTTTTATATGGACTGCTAGTTAGGATTGCTGTACGACCTCTCTTTCTGGTTACTTTTTTTTTGTTTTAGGCAATGCTTTGGGAATCGGAAACAAGTCTTTAGGCATTACTGCGAAAGATGTGCTTGGTTGTAGATCTAACATTGGCGAAGTTAATGTGCTTGGTTGTGGATCTAACATTGGCGAGGTTAATGTGCTTGGTTGCTGATCTAACATTGGCGAGGTGAATGTGCTTGGTTGGTGATCTAACATTGGCGACGTTAATGTGCATGCTAGCGAATCCAACATTGGCGGTGTCATTGCTAGTATTTCCTCCAGGGTATCTTGTAGAACTGATGGAGACTCTCCTCTATCAGGTATCTCGTTCTCTTTGTTGGCCTCATTCTGTTGTGTTTCCAGTTCAGCAAGGGCCACATCTGTTGTATCTGCAGCCAAAAGTCATGATCTTTAAAGACGTGGCGGTCTATTGGCTCTATTCCACATTTGCGGAAACCATTGACTGCTATAGACTGTTGGGCTGCCTCACTATAAGCTTCACCAAAGAGTTTGCTGAATTGGAAGACAGTTATTGCACTCCCTGGGTTATTGCGAAGATACTTCTCAACTGCGCGGATGTAATATTTGTTGACCGGCCCCATGAAAGACACATCGAGTGGTTGAAGCCTGTGACTGCAGTGTGGCGGCAAACACAAGACGGTGGTGTAATTTTTCTTGCCAATTCAATAAAATCCAAATTTTTGGTGTGCGTATTATGTCCATCAAGAATCAGGAGAGCAGGATCATCTTCAGTTGGCTTGGCAAATTTGAGGAAATGTTTAAACCATTCTGTAAAAATGTCCAACTGCATCCATCCTGACGAATGACAAGCAAATCCTGTACCTGGTGGTGCCCCATCTTGAAGTTCCACCTTCATTCTTTTCCGAGGAAAAATAATAAGGGGAATAAAGTTTCCACCAGCCGCCATACAAATTACAACGGTGCTTAATACACCTCGTTCTGCTGAGGTGATCGCGCCCACCTGCTTCTTTCCTTTGCGCCAATATTTTAGAGCTTTTACTCTGCACTGTCGTAAAGCCAGACTCATCCACATTGAAAATGCGATGAGGTGGGTAGCTTGTTTTAGACCTTACCTCTTCTAGAAGGTCAAAAAAATTAGTAACACTTACTTTATTAAAGCCCTGTGCTCGAGCAAGAGAGGTTGCTTCTGGGCTTCTTAGTGTCAGTTCTGGGTGACGTTTTCTAAAAGCAGAAGTCCATGCTTTTCCAGCCATTTGAGTATCTTTATTGAACTTGTGTTCTATATTATTGCGTTCAGCCAACTGATAGGCCAGTCTCCGCACATCTTGTAAAGTTAAACCGTAAAATCGCTTTTCCATTTCTAAAATGTGATGCACTAATTCTTTTTCTTGCTCCGGGCTAAAAGTTGGCCGGCAAGACCCCAATATTTTTACTTTCAACAGCTTCTTTGTTTATCCCTTTACACGTCTTTTGAGCGTCGATCGAGGAACTTTGAATTCTTTGCTAGCCTTGAGGAAGCCCATTTCTTCGTTTCTTACAGCTTTTATAGCTTTTTCCATTGAATCTGAGTCCCATGTCTGCTGATGCGTTGTTCGTTTGTATGTACTTGGCATATCTAAAACAATTCACAACATTATTTACATTTACTGGAAAAATTATAACTAAGACGGGTAAAGTGGCCTACTAGGTCACTTTACCTATCTACTGAGTAGGCCACTTTACCCGAAACACCACGCGACGAAAAAAAAAACGTATCTAATGTCTAGTGAGGTTATATTATCCAAGTTTGTCGTGAAATAACTAGCTCACTATAGGGACAAAACCTATAAAATATCACATTGTTTTTAACTTTTATTAAGCACAATAATTTATCCCAATGTTTGAACCACTTACCTTAGATCAAAGACCACAAAAATCACTTTTTTTGTAATAAAATCTTTCCGCGTGAACCAAGCGTGTCGACGTTTACTGGAACAATATGGCGTCGGGCAATGAATGTTTTAACATGCCGTTAACAGATGGGGCTAGTTGGTTAGTGTTTTAAAAAGTAGGTGACCACTTTACCCGCCTAGGCCACTTTAAAGAACCTTCCCCTATTATGTTTGCGTAAGTTTAAATGAGGAAGTTTTTAAATTTTCTGCGCCGGCCTAAATTAGTAAAGGTCATTTATAGCCAATTATCATAATTCTCTACGTTAAAAACATTATGAATTCACTAGAAAACTGTATCTACCCAGTTTTCATTGACTAAACCCATTTCCCTATAAAAAAAGTAAAGGAATACTGTAAAAGCGTCCGGTATAGACGTACTTTATCATTGCCATAGTTTCCATACAAAAAATCGTAGCAATTTTGTAGATATCCTTCATCAACTGGCTAGCCTGTGTTAGAACATTTTTCACGAAAATTGGACCCACATGTGTTCACAAGCGTTTTATGTTAGTCCAATAACATGAAAAATGCTACGTGTAAAAAAGTTGCTGGTTTCACAAGCGTGTTTTTTAGCTGTATTAACATTGTCTAATCTCTTTCTATTTATTTGTGGTACAATAATTGTAACTATATGTATATCAGCTAGCTGGCTAGTATTGTGCCTTGCTATTTAAAATTGGCTGAAACGACTACTTAATTTGACCAAGAAAAGAAGTAAAGTGAAACAACATATTCTGCTTAGATTTTAATCTTAATTATGTGGATATGTCGTGCAAACCAATACGTAATATGAGTAAGTACTGCTGTAAGTAATGTTTCTACTCGTACTTACAGCATACTTTAAATATCCTTGTCGATATGAAATTGTCTAGCGAGATTGGAATTTTCATCTCGGATTTGGCATAGTCAGGAAAATCTGCTACAGCAGGAAGTAGATTCTTTGCAAGCATTGCAGTTTGCTGTAGATAGCTTTTTCGTAATGAACAAATATATAACGCAATATTAGTGGAGGCTAAAGTAAGAATTACTTAAAAAATTCAAACAGCAATAAATTAACAATTTAGTTGAAGTAAGCTAAGTACGCATAATCATAAAGGAGAAATCCAAAAATCAGACTGAACTCAGTCAGTTCGTGATCAAATACAAATAAATGTGGGATATAAAGCATCAATTTTCAGAACATAAAAAATAAATATTTAAATCGGTGTGTCGGGGGCTTAGAGGGGACACAATTAAAATAATGTTGAAATATAACCTCGATCGTCTGGTCCGTTAATAAACAAGCGTTGCTAAGGATAATTAAAAAACTACCAGTCAAATATAGATGATATGCTATAAAAGCACCAGCCTTTAAATTTAATATAAATTTTGTTCACCGAGTAAAAATCCTCCTTATGTGAAGTCTTATGATAAAAAAACAAATTCACGGTTTAAATAGTTTCCGAGTAATTACTCAAATTGTGTATCCTTGTACCGTAGACATTTCATTTTTTATTAGTATTATTTTTTATTTATATTTATACTTACAAAAATACGCGTGACTGAAATAACATAAAATGAATAAAGTTAGGTAGTTCAAAATAATTAAAAAAAAAAAACTAAAACACTAACTAAAGACTAAGAAACATTCTTTTGACATAGGTAATTGAGAAATACATTATGAGCATCAAATGAGTGTTTTACAACAAAGTGGTTCCCGATTATTTCAAGTTCCACTATTTTATGAGTTAGTTAAGTTTGTAAGTATTAATTTTCATCTTCGTTTAAAATAAGTATGAAAAATAATCTTGTAATGGATCGTTTACACAACATTGGCTAAATTTTTGTAACATCGTTCAGAGCAAATTCAGAAGTTGTATGAATATCGTAAAAGGGGATAACCAATTTGGGTGTGATTTTGGCGTGTAACGTAGGGGAAATGTTACGTTTCGTCAAACGTATTTTACGCACCTGTGCGTTGCGTATCCGTGCTATGTGTCACATTACGCCCGGCGTCGCATGAAAATCTTTAGGGATTTATTTATATCGTGCTTTTACGCCCTTTTCATGGTTCCTTACAAATATGGATTTGGGAGGTGTATCGAAGAAAGCGTTGCTTTGTCAGTGTCACAAGCGCAATTATTTATGTAAAAGGAGCATCTGAATGTTGTTATTGTTATAAATAAAAGTTTTTTGCACATGGCTAAATTTGGTCGACTGAATTCAGGAGAAAGATAAGCAAGCTTTAAGCAAGCCATCCTCGCTCCTGAATTTAGAATGCCAGCTTACTGAATACTATTATTTATCA
Source organism: Ectropis grisescens (assembly GCA_017562165.1). Classification (NCBI taxonomy): domain Eukaryota; kingdom Metazoa; phylum Arthropoda; class Insecta; order Lepidoptera; family Geometridae; genus Ectropis; species Ectropis grisescens. The sequence continues at coordinate 14,817,869 of CM029788.1, read as the reverse complement.
CACTTCACTAATTAGCGACTAAATTTAACCAAGTTTAATAAGGTTTTAAGCGCAACTAGATTAACACTCTTCTTTCAATAGATAAGAGGAGTAAGAGGTAACTGATTACAAAACAGCTAATTGATCTTAAATAAATGAGTATTTTACAATTATAATAACAAACAGTAAAAATGAAAAAAAAGTGTTCTATATCATTTTGTAGCCGAGGCGATCTTGGACCGATTGTCACCAAACAGTCCCGATCATTTCAAGTTTTAAACAAAACAATGAAAATGAGTTGAAAGCGAGAGCGAGAAAGGGAAACAAGACAGTGATGTCACACTTGTAACACACCGTTGTTTTTAATGCCCGAGCTACACGAGGCTAGTTTTCCAAGATAGGATAGCAAGCTAGCAAGTTAGTAAGTACTTCGTGTAGACAAAACTAGCGTTGTGTAGCGTTATCTACATGAAGCTATAAGTACTAGCTTGCTGACATTAGCTTGATATCTTAGCTTGTAAAACTAACCTCGTGTAGCTCGGGCATAAGTCAGTTTAAGAAATTGTACCGTAGTACCGTAAGTAGTCTAATTAAATGAATGAGAAAATGAACTCATAAAATCATTATGAAGAAGCGTCGCATTGCTTGGTAGAAGAAATCCAAATGTTTACACTGCTGAATTCAATCGCGTTTGATCGCACTTAATAATGATTTTAGAAACCTTGTCCACAGCATATATGACGATATACGATACACGGGACAGAAAAGGAAAATGTAACAGAGTAGATTAAATTTGTGCAATATTTTTTACTTACACCCTCAAATAAATTACAAATGATATTTATTATTGCCTACCACAAGAATTCGACACATAAATCTCAGGCGAAAAGGAAAAGTCTTTAGGCGCGGTTTACATATTTTAATTCCGGTGCCTCTACGTGTTGTGAATACATGTAAGTAGATCACAGCAACAACTTAAGCTCACTTTATGCTCCTTCTACTAGGAATTGGGCTTTCTGTCGCAAGGTGACAGTCAAGACCATAATCCACCTGGTCAAGTGCGTGTTGGCGGATGACGCATGTTCCCCAAAATATGTATTTCTTGGAAAATACTAGTTTCCTTATTTAATTTATTTATTCAGATGTTTTCTCTTTGAAATAACTTATTATATCAATCTTCTTCGCTTTGTTATTAAGGGACTATCCTTGATGACGTAAGCAAAAAGGTATATATGCCATCCACTGTTGGGGCTAGTTAAACCAAATTATGCTCCGTAACACAGTAGTAAGTAGGCCTAATTTCACAGACTATTAAAGTATCATTGAGTATCACTGTAAAACTACACAAAGTTCAGGAATGACGTCAATCATCTATAATAAAAATGGGCCGGGAGATTTTTGAGCAATTTATTTTCCATAGTTTCCTAAACGATACAATACGCCAAGTAAGTAGGTATTGGTAAAAGCTCTACATTCAAAACAGCACAAGTCAATCAAGCTACTAAGGTCTGAATCAGCACATAGTTTCGTAACTAACAGATGGCTGTCCGCCTAGAAACATGTCCAAGTTGACTTGATGCGATTAAAGTGACGGAACACGCCACAGCTAGCATCTCGGCTTGATCTCGGCCGACCTAATTCTAGGAACAAGCCTGAAATCTGACAAATAAATGGCTATTCCCTATACCCTGAGGTATAGGCACCTAAAACTGTTTGGTAAGGTGGTTTTCATTATCTTAATGGAACTGCCATCTGAGTACCTACGGTTTCTGTTTTGTTTTATGTGTGTAAGCATAATACATGAGTTTTACATTTAATGTAAAACTCATATATTATGCTTTTCACCCATAATCTAGAGTTAATGAAAGATAAAATATTTTTGTTAAAAAATAATATATACAAATTAACGAGTAATTATATAAATTACTGACGCTGACTATATGACCAGCATTAATTTTTCAAATAAATTACAAAGATTATTTCAACAGTGATATCACAATTAAAAAGGTGGGTTGGTGGTAGAGAAAATGTATAAATTAAGGGTTATTTCTATTGTAATGTCAAATCATCAAAATCGAAATCTAAAATTTACTTGGGAAAAGTCATTATTACATTTTAGTTTAATGAACTTATTAATACGAGTAACTTTATCAAGAGAATTCACAAACGGTCCATGATCAGTAAATGAAAATAAATTAAAAAACATGAGGTTATTCAGTTTTATCGTTGCGTCTTATACGGCGAAAATTTGCAAACTTCAGGAGCGGTTGCATATTTGAACAGTTTGGTGTGGAGACATCGGACACTTGGGGGTAGGGAGCTTATCTGATTTTTAAAAACCTTTCCGAGGGCTTGGTTGACGCAACGTGTGAAGAAATTGCAGGCGTTTTTTTACTCAACGTACCTATAAAGCATTGCTACTAAGCGTTGTAATGCCGCCAGCAAGTTGGGTACGCTTCTGACTGGTAGCGTGTTTGTTCATCTTGATTATATTTTTACTAACTAAACGCAAGCTTATGCTTTACCGCCATCTCGCCTGATGAGAATCTTAACCAGGTTGGCTTCACCATTATAGGAAACTGCCATAAAAATCTGATGTTAAGACAAAATTCTGTTGATATAACAAATGTGCTTAGTGCAAGTAGTTAGTTAGGAATGTAGTATGTATAATGCATACTTCATTATAATTCTGATTTGGTAGTAAAAAGTAGAGTAGAGCTACTCTATCTCAAATATACTTAAAAGTGAGAGGATTGGAGATTAGATTTTTAGATGTTTGTTGCTCAATCATGTCGGAACGCCTCAAAAAATCGGGAACGCCTCAACGAAATAAAATTTTGGAACATAGATTACAGACTACAGTAGTGTATAAACTACTTTTTCATCCCACCAGCTCGGAAAGAGTACTTTTGCTCCTCGATATCAGGGCGCAAAAGTCGTTTTTACCCTCTAGAGGTTAAAGTAAATTTGAATTTAGAACATCGTGTGTACTGAGGTTTTGAATTCAAAACATAATTAGACCTATTTATTTCTACCTCGTTGGTGCCGAATGCATCATACAATTTTAATGTTAAAAACTCAGACTCGGAACCTCCTTGGTGTACTTACTTTTTTTTAATTTGCTTAGCGCGAAAACATTTAAAAATTTGCATTTTATCATTTCCTCGCTGAGGTGGAATGAAAAGTTACGTGTTGCACTCGAGTGCAAAGATTTTTCACCTTGTGCTCTTTTGATTCCCTTGCTACGCTCAGGATTCTAATTTTGAATCACTCGCTGCGCTCGTGATTCAATTTTAGAATGCTTCGCTTGCTCGGTCATCAAAATTGAGCACGCGGTTAAAAATCAACTTTGCACTCTTGTATAACAAATAACTATTGATTATGTAAAAATAACGGGTACGGGAACTACGGGTAAAACGGTGGGACACTGATAGTAATAAATAAAAATAATCTCGGACCAACCAGTGAATCAATGAATGAGTGCCCAGACGATACCTAGACAACTATCCCACTGCGCCCGCCACAAAGCCCAAAGTTCTAGAACATACCTGTGCTTCATGTAGCACTCTAGTGCCGTGCACATCTGCAGCACGCCGCTTGCCCCACCCAAGGATGACGCAAGATGTGTGCGGATGCAGAACTTGCCGGGGCTGTGGCAGGCACGCTACCCCGTGCCCTAGGTCTTGCCGCGCCGAGTACGGCAATCTGGGGGACAAAATCAGAAACATATAATATATTCACACTAGATATAAGGAGTTCAAGAAACCAGATATATAGCATAAAAAATATGATACATTTAAATCTTACCTATAGTTTTCAATGCCCAAATAAACAGTCCACTAAATGTTGCCACTTCTGGGACATGGGGTCTTCTTACAAACTTTGCTTAGTTTGGGGTCAGATGGTGTTGTGTGTGAATTCCACCCACATAACCACATAACAAACCAACATCTCTCTATATAAAAATGTTACGTTGGTTTGTGTACGCTTCAAAAATTCAAAAAGTTCTGCACCGATCGAGCTCAAATTTTACAATGATATATAATCCGCATCAAGGATTGTTTTTATCTAATTTTTGCATTACAATGTGCCACAGTGAAGCGTGGCAGGGTACAGCTAGTTTATTATATTATTATTTATTATTCTCTCGCAAACAGAGAGTCAAGGCCATAATCCACACGCTGGACAAGTTAGTTGACGACACTTGACCTCGAAAGATTCTACGTACATGTCAGTTTACTCGCGATGTTTTCCTTCACCGTTTTAAGTTACCGGCACATAATTTTGAAATACTGTGACTCCCGTTGGATTTAAACCATGGATGGGAACCCTGGTTTCCGGATCGGCAGTCGCCGTCCTCCCGACTAGTCCAGGCGTAGTTCTCAACATCTGCTTACGCGAACGAAGTAGCGGGTTCAGCTAGTAATACCTATAAATAAGCAATTCTTGTATGTAAGTATGTTTGTATAAACTACAATCTGACTAAACTACGATCTTCGGAAATGACTTCAACGATTTTCATGAATGTAGCCCATCAAAGCACAGATGAGATAGATTGAGCAGTTTTTCCTGCGTTTGGTAAAGAAATATTTAGGTAGCATTATTTAATACTAGTTTGCCAAGTGTGTAAAATTTCAAACGCCTCAGTCCGCTCAATTTTCTTAAAAAGGGGTACAAAATGTTACTTCACGTATTAATATTTTTTATATCCTGTTAATATTACAACAGCAAAAGTTTATATATGTACTAGCGACCCGCCCCGGCTTCGCACGGTCGCAATGCTGATACTAAATATAAGTACCTCCTAATAAAATTCCGGTGCGGCGACAAGACGTTTCGTTTTACGTAGTAACATAAGTCACAGTTTTTTGTGATGGCTACTTTTTTGGCACGACGGACGCACGCAATGTGTTGATTGACGGAACGAAACGTGCTTCACACCAAAGATGGCGACAGCGGTTTGTTTGTCAGTGCCATCAGTATTTAACGAAATTCTCCATAATTCGAATTTTGTAGACATATGTTGTCGACTCAAAATCAATATTTTTTATGTTTTGTTATTCATATAAGGTTTCGATCAAGTCTATCGTACCCCTTGACGAAATTATCTATATAGATGTGTGTCACTCTTTCAACACACTGGACTTGGATCAAATTGGGTAGGTACCCACATAGATAGATAATAATAGTCTAGAATAACCAGCAAAATAACTGAAACGTCTAGGTTGTGGAATGCGTTGCCTGAGTGGGTTTTCCCTGATGGTTACAATCTTGGTGTCTTCAAATCGAGAGTGAATCGGTTTTTTCTAGGTAAGCACGCTCCATCGTATACCGCATCGTCGCTTAACATCAGGCGAGATGGTGGTCAAGTGCGAACCTATTATAGTTAAAAAAAAAAAAAAAAAAAAAAAAACTGAATCGGGAACTATACGAGTAAAACAGCAGAATATTACTAGTATACTTATAAAACTATCCGTGAAATTCAATATAAATTTATTACGTTTCAGATGGAAATGACCTCAAATGCCTATGCCCTTACACGGATACCTAAGTACCCACGCAAAAGGCCTTCAGTAGGTCCATGGAATTTAATATTACTCACTCCTTCACTTCTTGGGTAACTTTTGTGGACGATACACGACGGCGATTCAATAACTACATAAGTTATTACATAAGAAAACTATTACACATTATTTCATTTAGTTTAAAAATAGCATCCTGGTCACTCGATGTGTGTAGGTATCTTAAAATATATAAATTACGGGTCACGTTGTTTGTCCGCGATGGACTCGCTTAACTACTTAACCGATTTTAATCAAATTTGCACACCGTGTACAGTTTAAGCCAACTTGAAAGATAGGGTAGTTTTTATTTCGATAAATAGTCTTCATATGACAATATCCGAGCGAAGCCGGAACTTGCCGCTAGTAGGTAAATATGAGAGTGGCACCAACTGCAGGATTCACTAATCGAAATTTTACGGTTTGTCGAATCAGAATATCTGCGATTGCGACTGATTTTACCCCCAACTTTCAGGTCAACTAAATATATGTTTCACCAACGATTGTTATTTACGATTGTCTGGCTTAATACAGCGGTAGTGGAGACGAGATAAACTCGACTGTGAATCTGTTGAACTGTTTTAAGCAATTGCGTCTTTATAGCTCGCCTTTGTAAAGGGCAATAACGGAAAAAACCGTGACTGTTGTGCCTTAACTCGTCTCAACAGCTATAAAATGCACGAAATTCAACCCTCGAAAAGGTCATGAAAGTTTGCCGATAAAACAAACTAAGTACTTTGTTTAGCCACGAAATTATCTGGACAATTTTAAACTTTTGACAATAAGTTGTGTAAAATATTATCTATATCTATTGAGATTATGTTTTAAAATAAGACACAACGGGTGAATTGAAGAAATCATAAAATTGTTCATTATTACTATGATACTAAAATGTAAAATACCGCGACACCCACAAACGCCGCCACTAGCGAAGCACTAATAAAGCTAGAAAAGGCTACAAATTAAGTTAAAGCGTGCGACAGTCACCCGTGGCTTGTGGTCGAAACTTGCGGTCGGTGACTGCTATCTTTTTCAAACGTATCATAATAGTTTCTGACAAATAAAACATTGCCACGCTGCTATTTCTTGCCAAATCTACACTTAGCACTGTACTGCGATGGTCACCCAGAGATAGAGGATGATTTATCTCCTATCTTTATGATTTCTCTGGAAACGTTATCTTTCAAACCACAATACATATTTAATATGAGAAAATTACTGCTTGGCGAGAGAATAACTGGGAAAAGTGTGGTACTTCCGCAGGCGGACTCTGCAAAGTTGTACCATTACGATCGACACAAGCAGAGTAAGTGGAGGTAAATTTTTTTGGAGATGGGCAATCATTGTATGCAACGAGTACTTATCCTCGACAAAGCAGGGTAGTGTCGTCGCCAATAAGGTTGGTCAATAGAGTCAAGAACGATATTAGTACCTACCACACGAAACTGATAAAACTTAAATAGGATCCCACTAAACTTATCGAAAACCTTTGCCAAGGAGAAAGAATTATGAGACTGTAACTAGAGGACTCGGGCGTCGGGGTCTTCCTACTTTCTTTTTAAATTGAAGTAACGTGGGTAGACTTCCACTTAAATAATTATTACCTTAACATAGTGACTGTATTGACAACAGTGTCAGGGTCATAGGCAAGATGCACCATAGCCTCTGCGAGGAAACTAAGTAGACGTATATGGGATTGTAACAAAGAAGGCCTATTTGTCCTGTTCTTGAATACGAATAACGTGGGTATACTTTCAGGCGCAGGGTTAAATAATTACCTAAAAGCAACATCATTGACAACAGTGTCATGATCCCTCCAGGCCACGTGGTTCGAGATCGTAGGCAGGATGCACGACAGCCTCAGCGAGGAAACTAAGGAGAGGTATGGGACTGTAACTAAAGAACTCGAAGGCCTTTTTGTCTTGCTCAGTCGTTTCGGCCGTTCTTGAATATGAATAACGTGGGCAGACTTTCAAACGTAGTATTATAGAATTACCTTAACATAGCGACGTCATTGACAACAGTGTCAGGGTCGTAGGCAGGATGCACGACAGCCTCGGCGATCCGCATCTCGACTTCGCCTCGGTTCCGCAGCAGCAAGTCGTGTTCTCCAAGCCGCACGTACAGCCGCCGCCGCACACAGTGAGCTGCCGTCACTACCCACCGTAGCGACACCAGGGTGCCTCCGCAAAATGCTTCCTGGGTACAAATATTACACTTTTTAAAGTAATAACTTCTTTTGGCACGCCATACACACATTTTTCGTGGGCTGTGAAATGAATGCTAGCGTTACGCTCGGAAATGATAAGAAATTTTCGGGTAAACTCGGGACCATGGCCATGGGCCATGTAGAAATGCGTCAGCATTTCCCATTGGCTTTTTAGAAATGCATCAGCGTCGTCAAAATAGATGGCCATTTTCATAGCCACGTCCTCCAGTTTCACCGACGTAGTTTCCAAAGCAAGCTATCAAATTCCGAGTTGTAAGTTTTCACTTCTATAGGCAGTTACTACGACTGCCAATACTTTTATTATTATTATTATTTAACTCTCCACTCCCCACTCCGCAGACTCCGAGGTCCGTGACATTTGTCATTTAGATTCTCTTTTTTTACATGTTTCTTGAATTAGGAGACGAAAAGGAAGGAGATGAGACCATTATAATGCTAGTCCGCATACTAAGTAATGGTTAGTAAGTAGTGCTAACCTAATTTTAATTCTAGTCAGATGTCGTCTGTTGAACCGATCACTACTGATTGGGGTTCCGCTAGTAATCTCGACTCGACTCGACATCGTGATTTGCTATTTTCTACGCCATCTCTCTCCGGCCAAATATTACTTTTACCACCATTTCCCAAACATCCTACCAATATTATGAATGTAAAAGATGTTTGTTGCTTAATTGCGTCGGAACTTCTAAACGGATCGAGTTAAAATTTGGAACACATGTAGAATATAGTCTGGAATAGCACATAGATTACTTTATTTCTCAAAAAAGGGACGGGAACAACTTGGGAAAAACCGCGAAGCGCATACTTACATATATACGCAACCTAAAAAGTTTGTAGGTCAATTTGTAAAACTAGCACCGGTACAGAAATGTTTGACGTTAAATACAAAATTAAGTTAAATTTTGTAATAATCATAATCATAATTAATCGACCGCCAAGCAGTAATGTACAAACATTACTGTGTTCCGGTTTGAAGGGCAATGTTTCCAAAGAAATTACAGGGTTTAGGGATATTATATCTTAGATCTCTGGGTGACGAGCGCAGTGCAGTGCTAGGTGATGATTTAGGTCCTTCATATTCCAATAGCTGCGTGTCACTGTACTGTTATGTGGCAGGCATGTTGCTTACCATCAGGTACATGTCCTACACTCACACTTTATCACACGTCACTCTTTATTTAAAAAAAAAAAGTGTTATTACGGTGCATCTTTTTAAAATCATGACTCGCCTGATGGTGTGCGTTATGGTGGGCGTATCACCTCCACCACCTCCAAAAATAGAGATCAATATTAACACTTAAAACAAGATTAGAACCTCGTTATCGATAAACCTTGGTATTTCGGTCGTTAGTGTTTTAGCAACGTTTTCATACTATTTACATGCATATTACTTAAAACAGCTATATTAGTGTATTTGAAAAGCTTTCCTGACATTATTTTGTATCACGAAGTATGGGTATTCCTCACTAATAACTCACTCACTAATAAAATTAACGATATCTCTTGAAGTTTTTTTGTTCTACTAATTTTAATATTTCAAATCAATCCCAAACCAAGTCTTAAACACTTTATTCGGGCCACAAACCTTATATCGATTAAGCACAGCCACTTGCCAAGGCCATTTTCCCGGAGGCGCAGGTCTCCCTCCTATGATCCTGATCATTTCTTTCATCCGATTACGTCTTCTGGCAGCCACGGAACCACGGTACCTTCCTAGCCTTCCGCATGACGTCATCATGGCTGCGGCCACTTTTGGCGACTCAGATTTGTAATCTTCGGGGTGGATCGCTGGAGCAGGAGTAGGCATCGTCTCTTTGATAACAAGCCCCGACCCTAAAAATAAAAACAAATGTAAAGCGTCGAAATACCTACGCGTCTATAAGTCTAAATCAACGCTTCGTATTTCAATGTTTTTGAAAAATAATAGCGAAAATCACAGCTGGCTTAAATCATTTCGCTTCTGACGTTATGCTGTAGTAATTACATTTTTTGTTCAGAGATATTGTGGGAAAACAAAGGTATTCATATTTCTGATTTAATATTGCTATTGAGATTTTATTTTACTTCAGCAGAATTGGGAACTAATTTCTACTACTTTAAGAAAAATAATGTTTCAGTACATATTTACTTATCTAGAAACACGGCAGTGTGGCCAGCCAAGTTCATTCAAACTGGCGAGCCACACCATGTAATACCACACCATGTACACGAACCATTTGAAGCTACTTTTGTCTTCCTCATAACTTAAAAACTATTGCATATGGACTTGTCAAATTGAGCTCACACATCGAGACTTGCAGGACATCAATATGTGCTCCAAATTTTATAAATATTCCTCAGACGGTTATTTAGATATTAACGCACTAAAATCGTCATTGTAATCACTGGTTTAGCCATAGACATAAAAGATTTAATCCAGATCCAGATGATATAGAAAGTTCGAATTTGGCATCCAGATAAGTAATTGAGTGATTCCAAAGAAGTAAATCAGAAACTAGTAATTTTTAATAACATTATAAAAATGTTGTAACTTAGAAAAAGAAAATAGCAATCTTAATTGATGGCTGCCGGTCTTTATAATATATTTTAAGATATGTACTGGTGTAAATATCTATCAAAAAGATAGATAGATAAATACAAAGCTCTTTATTGTGGTACATTAAATTAAAAAAACACAACGATTTATTCTATAACGAGTCACTTATTTACCTTTTTAACCCCCAACCAAAAAAAAAGGGGTGTTATAAGTTTGACGTCGATATGTCTGTCTGTCTGCCTGTCTGTCTGTGGCACCGTAGAGCTCAAACGGATGGGCCGATTTCGATGCGGTTTTTTTTATTTGAAAGTTAATATCCGTGCGGATGTTCTTAACTATGTTTGGTTAATATCGATTTAAGATGGCCGTCGCCACAAAATGGCGGACAAAATATTTCTTCATAACTTACCTCAATATGGGTATCAAATAAAAGGGCTTGACTAGTAAAACACTACACATTATAAAAAAAATCCAAGATGGCCGCCACCACAAAATGGCGAATTATATTATTTTTGGGTGTCATCATATGGGTATCATATGGGTATCAAACGAAAGGGCTTGACTATTAGAATAGATTGCACTATGACAAATTTCAAATCCAAGATGGCCGCTTCCACAAAACGGCAAAATGCATTTCTTTTTTCACAACTCCCTTAATATGGGAATCAAATGAAAGGGCTTGACTAGTAGAATGTTGGACAGATAACAAATCTGAGGTAGTCGGGGGTTAATCAAAAATTTTAATTTTGTTCTTGTAATCATATTTAATTCGAACAAGTGAGTTTTAGTATTAAGTAATAATTGTTAACCCGTCATTAAATGTGATTAATTTGTATTATTTCGTAAGCATAGAAAAAGGAACCTTACTAAGTGGTCCCACAGTTGGGACGCAGGCCCTCTCTCGTAAGGTCTTCTCTCGAAAGTCAAGGCCATAATCCTCCACGCTGGCCCAGTGCGGTTCGGTAGATTACACATGACTACGAAAGATTATAGGTACTAATAGTACTACAAAATTACGGCTGGTCTAATCCTCAATTACCTCATTCAAGGTTTAATCCTCAAAAGTCGGTTTCCTCACGATGTTTTCCTTCAAAGTTTTTAAGTTAGCGGCATTACGCACATGCCTGCGAAAAGATAGTGGTGCGCGTGGGATCTGAACCCGGAGCCCCGATTCGGCAGTCACCGTTCGCCTGATTAGACCAGCCGTAACAAACTAGACTAGCTGTTACTCTATCAGCCGTAAAATCGATAGTGTAAGATCATATTAATTGCTACAGCTTTCCGTGGTATTACCTACGTAGTTCCGGTTTTCGGTTATTTTCCCAGAATAAAAAGGAGTTATTCTAATCTAACCAAAATTCCATCATAAAGACTGTCCGACATGATTGAGAAACAGACACTCAAACATCTAAACTTTTATTTTACTACGATAACAGAACTAATCGTTCCAGTACAAAAAGTAATGCATCAAATACAGTAAATGCAAATAAGCATGGGTTACATCAAAAACATAAATGTCAAATGAGAGTCAAGTTCAATACTATGATACATGGCTAGATTGTTGACTTCAACAACAAAAGAAGTGAGATGGAAATGGGAGCCAAGTTCAATGATGAGTCCTAAAATTGATTAAAATAATAAATAGAATATTTTGTAAGAACTTAAAATTTATTGTTTTCTTATAACTTTACATAACATTTAAAGCTTTAGATCTTACTTGGCTCAAGCCGTATACCATAGTATTGAACTTGGTTCTCATTTAAAATTTATGTTTTTGATGGGATAGTAGTTTCAAATACCATCTGTTTTTTATCTCATGTTTAATTCGTCAAATTTGAACTCATAATTTCTTTACTTTCTTTCTAGTCAGTAAAACAGCAAAAAGTATCAATCGAGTGCCCTCGGTAAAGAAATGGTATCGAAAACAGGGAAAATGGAAGGTTACAATCGATGTGCAAATTTCAATCATATTCATTCTTTTCCATTTCGTTTTGACTCAACCGAGGAAAATTGGATTGCTTCTGAACACCACTTAAAATTGCCGTTTGTAAGGAAACCTTTGTGCCTTATATTTACTTCAGATTTATATTCCAGGGGAAAACATAGGCAAAAACCAACAGGTCTAAAATCTTTTAAAATTATTCAACAGACGACTGAAAACTACGGTCACTGATTTCCGTTTACTCATCTTTGCCTTTTCAGTCAACTAAAAACTTTACAAAAAGCCTAATGAGAACTTTACTTAGCTAGCCTGTGTTATTTAAAGCCTGTTCAAATCTGAAAATAAAGAACCCCCAATACTTAATGCTTTCAAAAATTAAATTCTTTTGATATAGGTACTTTAAAAATAACATGTTTGTTTTTTGTTCAAGCTCATGTTGCGCAAACAAATATGAAATACTTTTAAAATTACACATGCTTTCCCGTTTTATACTCGAAAGCGCCTTGCAATTTTTCACGGTAATATGAATACAAAAAGAAGAGCTTTCTACAAAAATAAGATTGATCCTCAACACCTGACGAAAACCGAGTAGCAATTTACGAATATCACGCGAGCGGAAACGATGGAAAAAATAAATCATACTGTTCACAAATACAAGACAAAGTTTTAATGGAACAGGTTAGGGGCTTATAATTGATCACACAGTTTTGTAACTTCCAAATAACGATAGCGCCCACGAAAACAATGTTGTTATTACTGTAATAACTAATTTGAAATAACAATAAATAAAAATATAGTACTTAATAGTTAACTAGTTTGAATGGTACGATGGTACCATTCAAACTAGGTAAGTTTAACTAAGTAGTACCGCCGTAATAGAGTACGGCGGTAACATTTATTCAAGGCTTATCCCAGACAATATTTGTAGCTACTCAAAAACTTGGACAGCTTTTTGGCTATCGGTATCTTCAACGATTGTGGCGTCAGATGAAATCAGAGAGACAGTTATGTTTAGGCAACGTTTTAGAATGCGGTAACTTTCGATATTACGAGTAATATTTGTGATATACATACTCCATATGTAAATGAATAATTGTTCCTCTTCAAATTAACTCAAATCAAATTAAGAACATAGCAACGGATATTCATAAGCTCGAACGTAAATCTCGACAAATACCACTCACTATATCACTGTGTTTAGGGTTCCGTAAAACGTAGAACCTGAACCCTTATAGATTCGTTATGTCTGTCTGTCTGTCCATCCATCCGTATGTCACAGCCACCGAACCGCATTAAGATTTTTACTAATAAATATAAAAAACAAACAATTTTGGGAGTGCCCCATACTTAGAACTGACACTCAAAAATGTTTTTTCAGCAACCCTATACGTGAGAGGTGCGCTTTTCGATAGGTCTTCAAAAATGATGTTGAGGTTTCTAAAATCATTTTTTTCTCCACTGAATAATTTGTGCGAGAGACACTTCCAAAGTGGTAAAATGTGCCCCCCCCCCCCTGTAACTTCTAAAATAAGAGAATGATAAAACAAAAAAAATATATGATGTACATTATTATGTAAACTTCCAACGCAAATTGGTTTGAACTTGATCTAGAGAGTAGTTTTTTTAGTACGTCATAAATAAATACACTATTATTAAAACATCGATCAAAGTTACACCGAACTACAAGAACTTATCTCGTATTATGTTACTTGCTTGCTTAAGGAACCCTTCATGGGCGAGTCCGTCTCGCACTTGGCCGCTTTAAATTTTTTCTACAATGTTTTACTACTGTGTTTTGTCGAGATTTCCGTTTGAGTTTGAATAACAGAAGCTATAGCCCCCGAATGAATTTATTTCCTAATAAAAGACTGACAGAGTGTGTAGCTTGTTACGTCTGTCCGTGATTAGAAACTTTTTTTTCAACTCTTTTTTTTGTGAGGATACGCCTTTACGCGCTGTCTACCGTGAAGGGACACGGCAGGTGTGTCAGGCTCGACACCATGACGACGACAGACATGGTGACACCCTACCGACTAAAACCCGGAATAATCCCGGAAAAATAACGGGTACTAGAAATAAGCGGGTAAAACGGCGGGGCGCTGTTAGTGTTTCTATTACAATCATTTTATATGACTACTGTCACTCCCTGTTCATAGGCTTATAGGCAATTATTTGAACTCTTCATGACCAGATTATCGCAATGCGCCGAACGTAAAATAAAGTGTTGCATTTTGATACGTACTAAAAATAAACGCAATGAATCTGTATTGTCAACTATTAAAAAAAAACATTTTATATTTTTTTTTTTAGAAAACCAAATCGAATTCTAAGTATCGATAATATGCCTAAAATGAAAAAAAATGGTTAAACACAATTAAAAAGATCCGAATCCAGAACGATAATTAAGAAAAACCTCATTCTTTTGCTTTGGCTGCAAGTAATCGCGCTTTGCCCCGCAGAAGCACCTGTCAAGTAGTGCTCCAAACAAAGTAGTGTCATAAAACTCCCATTCAACACATTCACTCCATTGCCCCCACAGTGTAATGTACTAGGTAATATTTATGTAGCCCATTATACCCGAAAACGTATCGTTAAACAGGAATAATTTTCACAAACTCGCCGGAAATATATTTTTAATGAACGGTGAATATCTTTTATACAAGGTGAAACACGATTTGGTGACATAAACAAAAAGACGAAAGATGAACGGCATCCAACATACTAGGAACTGAATTACATAGGTACTCGTATGTACCTAACTATTAAGAATTGGAAAATTCATGTCGATTGTAGATATCTATCTTACGATAAGCATCTGAATAGGCTCTATAACCCTAAAAAACTAATCAGTCCGTCAGTTAGATTGCTAAAAAATATTGTACACGTATTTTTAGGGTTCCGTAAAGCTTAAAAACGGAAACCTTATGTTTATATTGTTTCACAAATAAAAACTGACGAAGATACAGAGCTTAGAAGTTTCGAGTGACGTTACTTGTGGGTACGATTTTTGCCCAGAAGTGACGGCACGACCGTAACTCTAGAAATTTCAAATACATAATATTATATTTATGTCTCATATTTTTTTAGTTCCATGACCTACCTGAAATAGAATGGTTTATTTTTTTACCCAGTCTGTATCCCTAATGTTTATAGACCGATGAAAGTCTACAGATTAATCAGTACGTTCAAGCTCACTATCGCTTGGGAGTATCACTAGAAATTTAGTGACGATATTCAATACTTCGAAGTATTTTTCGCACAAGGGTGTCCTTGCCTATAAGCGTTTTGGCGCGTCTCTCGATCGATTCCAAAGCCACCAGCTGATACCTAGCCGGTCCATTCCAAAAGTGCGAACTCCATATAAGAGCGCGTCTGTACTTGGTATAACGTGAGCAACTACATAAATATCGTCTATTCTATAGTAACTATTTATAGCATCGGACGGAATCAGTTAAAAACATGCTCTGATTCCGTTGAAAATTGTTGATTCACTCTACATTACCCAATACGTACTTTATTTTAAAGTCCCATTTGCAATAACAATTATAAAGTTGCACAAGCAGTTTGGTTGCCTACGTTTTTCCGAATGTTAGTACCGTTCGTGGATAAAATGGCTACATTTGCGTTTCCGGTTGAATTACCCACGAAGTCGTTGAACAAAAAGTTTTCCGAATACGTTCCTCTTTGTAATTTTCTACTTTTAAACCCAGTTGGTTCTTTTTGTAGACGTTTGAAGAGAACAATTTAGTGGTGTACGATAACCTATTTGAAAAACCAGGCAAGTGTGAGTCGGACTAGCGCACCGAGGGTTCCGTAAAAACTTGTAGGTGTATAAGCAAAAGTAATGGTATTATTAAGTTTAAAATGATTAGTACCTATTAGATATATTATGATGTAACTAAAAATACGGTTTTGGCTAAAATACTAATAATTTTAAAGGTTTCTAATGTGATGTCATAAATAAACACATTTTTTTCGCTTACTTTGCAGATGCAGGCTGGATCCTACGAGATGGGTCAAAATAACGTACTGCAGTACCCCTTAAAAATTTCAACAGTGAAATTGATTTATGAAAAATATTTCGCTATGATGGGAAAAATTAATCAGTTGTCATATTATGCGCGCAACTAAGCCACAGACTAAAGACACAAGTTTTTTTGCTTTCTTTAGCCACGTACAAAATGTGGAATTAATGTTTTTCTTATTTACAACTTTATAATTTTAATTTTATAATAAATTTATAATTTAAAAAAATCTAAAGTTATTTTTTGAGTGAATATTTTATTTTATGACACTTACAAGTTCAAATTATTTATTTAAAGACGAAGTTGCATGAAGTGAACAGGCAATAGCTACTTTAGTTAATTTGTTCTATTGAACACAATTTTTTTTTGTATCGAAACTTTTTAGACACACAAGCACCTCAACTAATAAAAAAACCTCACTTGAGAGTAATAGTAATGAAATAAGACATAGTTGGATCATAAATATCATTACATGCCTGATTGCGGTGACATTAGAGCCACTTTATGAGCAAGTGTGCTGTAAAAGAATATTACTCAATAAATGTAATCATAATACTCTTTTCTCTCTTTTTTCTCGAAAAACTTAGTCTAACACTAGAAATTATTAAAAAACAAGTCTGCTTCGACAAAACTCTATCTGTTCGTAAATATAGAAATGCCTCTGAACCTGACAATGAAATTGGGTAATATTGCCTTTTATAGATTTTACGTAACTAGGGCGTAAAAGAACAGATCAGGTTACACTGGCTGGATATAATAATTTCAAGTAACATTGTTACAAGATGAGGGAGATAAGGTTTTACTAAAATACTCGTAAGCAATATGTATGTTACAGTGGTGACTCTGGTAACTCTGCTGAACTAATTAAACAGTATCAATTTTACAAATCATTCTAGTCTGTATTTCAAAACTGACGCACTAACAATTAGTTATATTATTAGGTTTCATATGTAACGATTATTTTGCTCTTAAAAAATCATATAACCTACTTGGATTCAAAATTAAACATATTAAGTTTTTTTTTTAAACCAAGTAATATGGGTAATCCAGGTTCTGTTCCAAACAGACAGAGAAATTTTTGAGTTAAAATTATCATCGATGTTACTATTTTTATATGTTTCTTTGATTTTTCAGAAACTGATGAAATTTAAATGTGAGGATTTAATTCCCATAGAAACCAAAAAAAACCAAGTGCAGTCGTCCTCCATCGACAAAATTAAATAAAAAGGTTCCCACTAATTGAAAATATGAATGAGCCGGTAAATAAATAAATAATTGAATTTATTGCGCCTTGAGAACTTGGATTAATGAATTTTTCTAAAATATCTACATTTTACTTACCTTCTGCATTCTAAGATGTATATTAGAATACAAAAATGCGTCAGTCGGTTACACATACAGTTACACATACCTCTTTAAGTCCTCTTCGAGGCATCTAATACTGTATGTATTTGGCAAAACAGTTTGCTTTAGTCTTAATAACTTATACAATGAAAAAAAAAAATTGGTTGCCTGTAAAGTCGGTATACGGGCGAAAGTTTTACGTGACAACGACTTTGAGTGGTAAAATAATTTTACGGAAGGGACGCGTGCCTTTCACTTTTTATGTCTGTCTCTCTCGCTCTTAGGCGGGCTAACCATGCCCGAGTGGAAGGGACGCGTGCCTCTCACTCGCTCTCGTTGTGAGCGCATAACGTGAGCGGAGCGTAACGCAGTTTCTTGAAGTGTCACCCGGCAAACCAATTTATAAGACGTTGTCACGTCAAAAATTAAATTATTGTCAGCTTTGTCATCTTCTTCCTCACCTTCCTTAGGCTTCTTTGCATTCAATTAAACTAAGCTATCATGAGCCAACTGAACACTTCCATTCTTTACAACGTGGTTTATTCCTTAACGTATTATTAGTATAGTGTACCCACGAGTGTAACCATAACTTAACAGTAAATTTAATGTGATGCCGTTAGTGAAGTACCTATGAGCAAGTTCACCTGGATCCTTGCGCCGCTGCATTCTGGTGCGTATCCACATGTGGCAGTACGTGCCCTCGGTGTAACAATAGGCGGACTGGCGGACCACTCGATGTCCGCATATATTTGGCCTTGTACACTGTCTGGAAACAAAGCAAAATCTTTTTTGAAGTTATCCTTTTGGAGCGTCAGGGAAAAATTAAATAAAATAAATATAAATAATAAATATTGGTGGACAATTCACACACAACACCATCTTACCCCAAACTAAGCAAAGCTTGTATATGGCGGCCAGATAGCTGATATAATACTTATAAATATATACTTATTATATAGTATAATATAATTATGAGAGTATTTTTTATAGTACATTTATGAGACGAGCAGGACATGTGCCTGATGGTAAGCAACATGCGTCTCACAAAACAGCACAGTGACGCACAGCTATTGGAACATGAAGACTCCAAATCATTACGTAGCACTGCACTGCCCTCGTCACCCAGAGATGTAAGTTATTTTATGTCTATGCTCTGTAATTTCACTGGAAACATCGCTCTTCAAACCGGAACACAATAATGTTTACACATTACTACTTGGCGGTATTTTTTACGATGCGCACGCAGACCGTCATGTAATCCCGAGACCCTGAAGTTAGCTATTCATTATTTTGGTAAACATTGTTACTAACTTTAGGTTGATATTTCATGCTTTGAAGGTATTATCTATTTATTATGTGGTTGAAATTAGACTTTATAGCACGAGGAAATTAAAAAACCAGTACAAACTTCTCGCGTGCGTACATAAGTACCAAAGAGTTTACATATACGTCGGTACATACATTCACATTTATTTTATACGAAACGGCTTACGTTTAACTTTAACTCACCCTAAAGATGAATGAGATGCAGGTGTAACACGCTAACACAAACTAGTGAAAATTCATTCTTCGTTTAAAGACATCTTCTACGTTATAAATGGGTGGAACCACAAATCTTACTAATATTTTAAATGCAAAAGTATGTATGTTTGCACGTCGGAACGTCTTAACGGATCGGGTTGAAATTTGAAACATCCATAGTTTGTAGCGTAGATATTGGGTGCTTTGTATTGCGAGAAAATAAATGGACACACGCGGATAAACCTGTGGGGTGTTGCTAGTGTATGCAATATATTCCAAGGGACATGATTTCGCCTTGGACTGGCACCAAAACCAATGATAGGCCTGGCATCTCTGAATGGGATCCCCTACGTTCACTTCTAAGCCACATGGTGTAAGTTGTGGAAATCCAGGCACTCGAATTAGATCTCAGTTGCATCAGGACGGGACAGTAAACCCAGTCTAACCCGAGGATCGCTTTTTAAAGGTGATATATTGCATAAGTCGGGCTTATCGTCCAACAGTTGGAAAGGAAAGAAAAGGATAGTCCATAACTTAAAAAAAAGAATAGTCGGAAATTATCATTCACTGAGGTTGTGTAGCCCCAGATAACGTGTTAGCTATTAAAATTACCTGACAGAATTACAGAATTTTAACTCGAAGTCTGCGAAATGTGTTATTATCCGAAAGATAGCAAGATGCGCTAATGGAAGCGTTGCCAGTCATTGAGAAACGGTAGATGGAAGCTTCCAGATCATTGAAGACAGTAGTGTCTAATGGAATGCAGTGAAAATACATTTTTTAATTAATAGTGCTGACTTCGAACCAGCAGTCTTATGATCACAGACAACCCTATCGATTGTACCCGAAAGTATTGTTCTCGAGCATTACGTGAACCTTATGATCCGTGAAATGTATACAACGGAGCGCGTTGCTAGGTGGTAAACAAAGGCCTCCGTTGGCGTTTTAAAAAGACGCGAACTTTTACGAAAAGCTTCCTAATCTGGCGTGAATTTTAGAGATGACAAATACGACCTAATAGAGATCTGACTCGTGCAAGAAAGTGATGAGAAACTTAAATTATCGACCATATAAATTTTTGCTGTGTTAGTTGAGAGCCTTCGGCTTTGAAGCAGATTCTCCAGGTGGACTCCGAGAAGAATTGAGAAGAGTTTTACTACTACTAACATTAGGAAAATAATACTTATATTTCCTATTTGATACTACCATTTCTGTGATAAATTTTAATATCGTTATGACGTTCAAAGGACAAAACTCTACAAAATACCAACAACTTGTTCTGTAATAACGTAGTTATACAAAGCTTAGAGCTAGCTTATTTGAGTTAAGTATCAAAGATATTTACTGACGAAAACTTTTAATTACAATTTATTTTCCTAGGAAATTGGATTTACTAGACCAATCGAACTAATTGTGAGCCTAAAAATATAGTGCCGCATACTGATTTGACAAAAAAAAATGTATTCAGAAGCGTTGCTAGTGTAATCGTCAGTTATATATAAGGACATTCTCTAAGCAACGAACAAAATTGCTTAGGTGATTTTTTTTGTCCGTGAACCTCAGCAGTCTAGTCTAAAAATCCACTTCTTCATTTCAAGAAAAGTAAAAAACTAACAAACTATTTTTTCTTCTTTTCCTACTGTTTAAAAGGTAAAGAAATCTGCAATCGTTTTTTACATCAAAAAGATTTGAAACGAACGATCTCTTATCTCTAATAACTAACAAACATATTATACAAACGTATGAAACACGTATGGAGCGAAATCAAACGAAAAAACAATAAAATTTTCATGTTGATTTTATTCCGTCGTAGTTTGATCCATAGATTAAGATTTTTTTTGCTACGAAAACTTTACATCAAAAATCTATGGTTTCAACAAAGCATCATTTTTTGCACCACCGAGGCACCACCAAACAAACCCAAAGAAAGAAAATAAAGTTTAACAAATTCCCACAAAACGATATCGCAATCGGTTATAAAAATAAACAGATGTTTGTTTTTGAGGAGCTATTTATTTATATTGGTTATGAAAAGCAATAACTGGCAGATATTGGAAAACGAAACCTTTTGTTGATAAGTACGTAGATAGATAGACTTTTGTAGATAAAACATAATTGAAAATTGTCAGTTTCATGCTATTGGTCCCTTTGTTGTATTAGGTTAAAACCGTGTAACTTTTCATAACTATTCATTTGTATAACTTAATTGCGTTACACGTACTATTGTCATGTGGAGGATATCACAGTAATAGTTGCAGCTTAATATATTAGATTTGTGGTAACGGCTGTATACATATTTGCCGTAAAAACATTTTAAGGCTTGCATGTTTATACATCCTTTGATATTCTCAAGTTTTTTATTGACAAAAATATTTGAATTGAAAATTGTCATAATTATAATGAGCAACGATGTAGAAAAACAAACTGGTCTGAAATCAATGATTATTATTAACTATCAGCGCTCCGCGGTTTTACATGCACGTTATATTCTCGTGTTAGAAAATAGCAAATAGCGATCCGTTCAGATGTTTCGACATTCAACAAACATACAAACATCCATCATTCAATCATCAAAATTTACACATTTATAATATTAGCAAAAATTGTTTGTACTTCAACATAACCTATGTTGGCTTGCACAAACAAAGTTTTATTTTACATTTTTATTCGTAAGGTGCACACTGCAAGTAGTTATCAGCTTTCTATCTTAGACATGCTTACGAATGCACAACATGCTTTGTTCAATATTAGTATTCTCTGAAAAAAACTGGCTATCAATTATTTTTTTCATCAATTAAATCCGGAATAAGTAATACCAGAGAGAAGGTTTGATGTTCCAGGCTTACCTTTTTCTAAAAGTCACACATCGTTTGGAACAACTGCTCCACTCACTCCATGGTGAATACCCACGAAATCTTTTTTGGACTTCTTCAGCGTCCAGCTGTCGTTTTTGCGGCTGAAAAAAGAATATCCCAACATTAACATCGTAACCATTTTGAGCTCTTGATCGACACGTAGCGAGACCAAGTCACGCAGTGGGACTTTTTTGACAGACTTTTGTTTTGCTCGACGTTAATCACTGTTATTTAACATTGTAGTGTCGCCAGCATATACCAAAAGGAAGAACCTTTTGGTAGCACGTTTTTACCCTTAATTATGTCTATCATCTCTAGACTTTCACCGATCAATGAATACCTCAAATATTCTTAAAGTTAATTTATGTTGAGTATGTTTTTTTGTTAAGTTTTCGTTATTTTCACTGTAAATTAGTTCCTAACAGTAACCTCGCCTGTTTGAATAAATGTGTGTGTGTGTGTGTGTAAAACCACGCAGTAGAAGCAAAAACCAAAATAAGAAAGAACTATTCAAACCTATCGAAGTATTTTTACTAATTAGAAATAAAAATGATTACATATAAATTGAACATAGTAAATAGCGTAACGACAATGACAGATGCGGCAGAAGGAATAGTATCCATGACCATGAATAACTAACTATAAACAGACAGTTACAGCAGCAGCAGCAACTACCTAGACATGAACGGGGGCCACGCGAAGGTCTTTTTAAAAAGCAATTTTAAAGAATATATAATGAATTTATTTGCTCCAGACCTTAACTCTAGGACGATTTAACACTGAATGACTTAAACCTAAAGCTTATTCTAAAAGGAAGGCTGGGAGCCAGACGCTAATTCAGCAGTCTACGCTGCGTCCGGCCGCTATGGGTGGCCGTATTCGGTGAATTCTCAGCTTTGTGCTGACGGCACAACCATGGTGTTTCCAGAGCGGTAGGGCTGTGCTCCCAACATAACTCCTCCCTCCTCAAGATCGAGATTACCCGAGGGATGAGGGTGATCTCGAACCTGACCCCTAAATTTAACATACATTTTTTTAATTTTAGTCTTAAACGCTAACGATACAAGGCCGGTTATGGCGATTACACATAAAATTAGATTACTTAAGCTAACACTTTTATGACCTAAAACACTGAGGTTTTCACTGTCATTAAAACTTCCACTTTTCTGCAATAATAAATTCAGGAACTGAGTGTCGCCGAGGTCGATGCCTTCTAGGTTAACGGGTCGTTTCTGCATGTCTGTAGTGGTGGTTCTTATTTGGGGCAAATTAATCACGGGGAATCTGGTGTAAATTAAGTCTTTTCCTTGAGTTTGGTGTCTTCTTAAAGTTATTTGTTCTATTTTTACTGTACAACTGTCGTCAATGGTGAGGAGATAAGTCCCGGAGACAACTTCTTGTTCTATCTCGTCGCCACAATATTTGGTGAGTAGGGTCTCCTTCTTTGTGTAAAGGATCCAGCGGTTAGGTTGTACCAGGTCGGCTCTTACGTCATCAACGGTGACAGGAACTGGGTGACAGCTGGAGATATTGGTCGAAAATTTCATGAGTTCGGCAGTGCAATGGTCTTCGATCAGCTGGGTGACGTCGTTTTCGAAGCACAGGAACCGGGCTTCGTCGACTTCACGGCACGGCTGGGAGAGCGGCGTAGCTTTCAACCCTTTCACTAGGATGAAGGGGTATTTAGGAAGGATAAGGAAGTTACGTCGTTTGTTTTGTTGTAGATAGGTAACGGAATCAGTTTGAAATAATTAAAGGTGTCATTTGTTATCAAAGGAATATGCATAATGAGCTTTATCTGATTTTGCTTTACATAGGCCTTAATTTCTATACATTGCTCTATTTTAACTATAGACTCTGCGTTTACAGGGAATACCAACTTATCAGTTATTTCAATTCTCCGTAGTAGTTCTATGAGTTCGTCTGTATCTATAAGAGACTGATGTAACAGGTTAACTTTAGCAAAGGCAATAGAAGTTTCAATCTCATTGAGTCTCAGGTAAAGAATTTGAAAATTATGTATGAAAGCGTCATACAGATGAATTAGTTTATTGCTGAACTGCGAGAGTCTAGACTCATTAAGGGTGCGGCTGATGTCTTGTATGCTTTGTTCTATTTGTACGAAGTTGCCTTTGGTAGAGTTAGCTATTTTTGTAAATGTACCCAACATTTCGGAAACGATTATCATTTTTCTGTCTAAATTATTTTGTTTTGATTCTACTTCTTGGATTAGTTTCTCATACATCACAGCGTCATCGTTATCTAAATTACCAGTTATTGCTTTACGAAAGAACCAAGAGGGTTTATTAAGCCGCGTTTAAGTCTTACTGACGGAGTTAGTTGCTTAAACTTGTTGGCAGTTATGTTCTTCATAATGTAGTCGGTTTGTGTCTCTATTTCTCTAAAGTCGCTGTCAAAAGTTGCGAAGTCAAAACAGTTGCGTACCATTTGTCGTAACTGTGTGAAGCCATTTATATTTTGTTCTAATTCTTCCAGTAAATACCTTATATCTAAAATTTTGATTATCGTCCATGAGTCGTGACTGACGAGGGCTTGGCCTTCCTTGATCGGTAAAGGCCAGGGTTCCTCTCAACCTTCTGCAGGTGAAGGGCTCCGGCATGGGTCACCAGAAGTAACCACCTGTGGAGGGCGTTTTATGTCTTTAATAGGTACTGTGGTATCTCGGTTGCGGAGGTTTATAGATACGACGTTTTTATCTATGGGTCCAGTGACCTGGGCCTTTTGATAGCGTGGTTTGTCTTTAGCGCGTCTAGTGTTAACCCCTTTTATGAAGACTGTGTCGCCTACGTCTATATCGAAGTCCTTTTCTCCACCTCGTTTCCTAATTTCGTTCTCTTTCGCTTTAACAATCTTATCTGTAAGGTATTTGTAAAGGTGTCGCGTACGTTTTACGTGTTCCTTGACCAACTGTTGAGTAAATTGTTTATTGAAATCTACGTGGAATGCGCTGCTTGACTCAGTGTGGCCAAAAACTACTTCAAATGGAGTAAGGCCCGTAGTGGAGTGTATGGTGTGGTTGTATGACATTATAGAATATGTCATTACTGATGCAGCATCGGTTACCTTTTGTTCGTATTTGGCAATTCTATAAATTTCAATGATAGTAGAGTGAAATCGCTCAACTACTCCTACCGAGTTGGGGTTATGAGGGGTACCGATGTGAAGATCGATTTTGTAAAAGATAACATTTCTTTAAGTAAGGTGTTATTGAATTCGGTCCCAGGGTCTGAGCTAATTCGACTGGGTGTTCCGTAAAGAGAGAAGTATTTTATTAGGGCTCTAACTACTTCGGGGTAGACTTGGTGCTAATTTCAAAGGCTTGGCCTAGTTTACTGAAAGCGTCGACTATTGTTAAGTAAGTTTTCCCATCGATTGAGAAAGTGTCTATAAAAGCTCCTGAAATGGTTTAATTTGGGTCTGTGTCAGTTGTAGTTCCGGTTTCAAAGGTTTTCGATCGTATTTCATTTTTTGCAAAGTTCACATGAGTTAATAATGCTAGCTACTGTTTCTGCCATGTTATGCCAGTGAAATGTACGCTTTAAGTGTACTAGTGTCTCCTTATTCCTCTATGGCTATTCTTTCCCACATGATATTTAACTACTATGTTTCGTTGTTCGTCTTCATCCTCCACATAGACTACTCTTTTAGTGCATTCAATGAATTTGACAGTTCCTTCTGAAAAGGAATATGGTAGCTTCAGAGAATTGTTTTCGATGTAACGGGTTTTCGAAATAAAAGAAATATTGAACTTTTGGTTTGATATAGCTTTTCAAAAATCTTTTAACTAGATCTGGGTTAGATAAGGGCAAGTGAACTTCTAACACTTTCTGTTTGTCCCTAGACAAATCTTTGACAGCCAGTTCATCTCTATTCCAGGTATATACGAGAATTTGATTTGGTTTAGTGTCGATAGCCTCTTCGAGTATAAAGATGCCGTCTGTATCTAAATTTTCAGCGGAATGGATTGTGCCTATAGTGCTTTTCTCCTCTTGTCCCCCTTCTGATGCAGTGACAGTGTCACTTCCTATGGACGGGTACGAGTAAGGGGATCGTGGGCCACCACTTGCTATAGATATGGTAGTTTCGTCTGAGTCGGATGATATGACTATCGGCGAGGGTGTTCGTTCGTGCGAACTGCTGGTACCGGGTCTATTTTTGGAGTCTATATGAACTTTCATGGAGACATCGTCGTCTACTGCGTTTACTCTAATACGTGACAAGGCGTCAGCGTTGCAATTTTGTTTTCCTTCTTTGTGCTTTATGTCATAATCAAATTCCGCGAGACGTAGTTTCCATCGAGTCAGCTTGCTGTTAGCTTCTGTAATTGATTTAGCCCATATTAATGGTCTATGGTCAGTGTATATAGTAAATTTCTTGCCATATAAGTATGGGCGAAAATGTTTGGTTGCCCAGACTATGGCGAGAAGTTCCTTCTCTGTAGTGCTATAGCGTGTTTCCGCTTCGTTTAGGGTACGACTGGCGTATGCCACTGGTTTGTCACCACCAATGGGTCCTTGTGAAAGAACGGCGCCGATCGCGAAATTAGAGGCGTCGGTTGTGAGTACGAATGGTTTATCGAAGTCGGGGAATTGCAAAAGTGGCGCGTTCGTTAGAAGTTCTTTGCATTTCTCGAATGCACCTATATATTCGGGCTTGCTACAGTCAATTTTATTTTTCTTTTCAGACATGTAGTTAAGGGTTGTGTGAGTTTAGCGAAATCTTGTATGAATTTCCGGTAGTAGCCTACTAGACCGAGAAAACTTTTATTTCTGTTGTTGTGCGGGGTAGAGGAAGTTTAACACCGCTTTTATTTTATCATCGTTTGGCTTAAGGCCGTTTTTGGTGATAGTGTGGCCAAGGTAGAGGACCTCTTTCCGTAAAAACTCACATTTGTCTAGAGTGACTTTAAGGTTGGTGTCTCTGAGTCGGTCGAAGATTTTTCGAAGTTTTTGGGTGTGCTCTTGTAGGCTGGAAGAGAAGATAATTATGTCATCAAGATATACCAGGCAATGTATACCCTGAAGTCCCCTAAGTACGTTATCCATTGCTCTTTGGAACGTAGCAGGTGCTGTTTTTAACCCAAATGGCATTCTTTTGAATTCGTAGTGTCCTGACTGTGTAGTAAAAGCTGTTTTCGCCCTATCCTTTTCATTTACTTCAATTTGGTGGTAACCAGACGCGAGGTCTATTGTGCTGAAGTATTGGGCTTTCCCTATTTTATCAAACAAATCCGTGATATTGGGCAAGGGGTATTTATCGTCAACGGTAATCTCGTTAAGGCGGCGATAGTCAATTACCATTCTGTATTTCTTTTCACCAGATGCGTCGAGCTTTTTTGGCACTAAGTGGACTGGTGCGCTCCAAGGGGAGTGTGAGTCAGTTATTACATTGTCGGCTAGAAGTTTGTCTACTTGCTTCTGTATTTCTTGATTTACTACTGGGGGGTGTCTATAAGGCCGGATATAAATCGGGTCTTCGTTTGTAGTACGGATGTTGTGTTTAACCTGGTTCGTAAATGACAGGGTAGTTTTTCGCAGTAAAATATGTCGCGGTACTCGTAACAGAGTTTTGAAATACTCTCGCGTTCCTCATTGCTAGCGTGGCCTAATCGTAATTTTGTAAATTTTCTTTCAGTAAGTCGTCGATTGTGTTGTTGTCGTTTATCGAATTTATTTCAAGCTCTTCGACTTGAAATTTGGATACTGAGAGAGGTCTATTGAGCTTAATAATAGCCTTTTCATCAGACGCATTTTGGATAACTGTAAATGCGAAATAGTTGTCACACTTGACAAGGGCTGTGGGCATTCGGACGCCGCGTTTGAATTGGACAAAATCTAAAATTGCGTCACCATTTTGTAGGTTAGTCGGGACTCTAACTCTTCTTTCAGATCGGGCCGGTATCTCAACTTCGAACGGGGGGTCGTACAAAATAGGTATGCAAGTATTATGTGTCTGTAATACTTTCCTGCGCATATCTATGTTTGCACCTAACTTTGACAGGAGGTCAGATCCAATAAGACCGTCATAACGTCCGTCTACGTCGTAGACGTAGAATTTCTGATGTAATCTGCTCTTGAATGACTTTAGTAGTGGTATAATTATGACTTCGTCGTGCGTACTCTGCGCATGAGTGCTAATGACTTTAAACGGTTCGTAAAATTTGAAATTACCAAAGAACTCATCAACTTTGGCTGGGCTAATAAAGGAGCGACTGCTTCCTGTATCTATAAGGAATTTAGCGTTAATTTCAGGGATGATTACATGGGGTAGTCTTAATATGCTGTCACAGTAGTTAAGGTTAATTATTTCACTATGTTCGCTGAGGCAGGTTCCTGAAAATTTTCAGGTTGCTCAGGGTCGTTAGGGTACATATTTTCTACCTGAGTCTGCTCTGAGTAATTTTCGTCAAGGAAGTATTCGTCATCATTGTAGTTGTAGTTAAAGTCGGGGTTATAGTCCAGAGGCAGGGCGTCGTAGTCATAAAATGGTTCATTTACCATCATATTTTGCCTGATAGGGGCAGCAGTGCGCATAGTGACGTCATCGTTATGTGTTTTAATTACGTGTGGTTGTTGCTGGTTGTGTGTGTGCTGTGTTGGTATGCCAAATCTATGTTGCTGGGGGATGCCAAATTTAAAACCGCCATGTTGGAATGGAGCGCGTTGTGTGGGCATGTGTGCTTGCCCAAAGTTTCGTTGGGGTGCGTTTTGGGGTATCCGAAACGGTACCCTTGTGTGGGTGGTTGGCTTAGGTTAGGCCTAAAGCCTGAGTTTTGTGGTATGCCAAATTTGAAATTTGTTTGAGGGGTAAATCTAAAATTACTATTGGCAACAGGGTTAATAATTGTTGGTTTGAATCCTTGAGGTTGCATTAGTGGCTTCGGTGGTACCTGTAAAGACTGAAGGCCTGTCGTTTGGGGTTGTGTGCTTTTATTAATTTTATTTTTTGCATCATATTGAAATTTGAAGTTGACCTCTTCAGTCACTATGCTAAGCGCGTTCTCTAGTGTAGAGCAGCCCTTTAACCGTACTATTCTGATCATGTCTTCAGGTAAGTTATATAAGAAGACATTTAATGCAGTGTTGTTATAGACGATCATTTTAGCTGCCTTTATGCCTTCGTCGTTTAACCGGATTACTTTAGCAAAAGTGAGCTCCTGATATTTTGGATCCGATGGCAAAACTGAATGTATGTTTCACTGTTTTTGATTTTAAGGGATTCTAATTCGATGGCTATGCATTCCTCTGAACGAGGGTCTCCAAAATGTTGAGTAAGTATCTCTTTTAACTCTTCATAAGAGCAGACATTAGGGTGGTCGCTAAGTAGGATGGCCGCTTTACCACAAAGTCTACTGGAGATAGTGTGGAAGAGGTACAAATTTTGAGCGTGGCTGCCTGCAATTCGGCTACAATTTATGACATACTCGCATTTATTCAAAAATAGATTTAGGAGGTTTTCATCTCCGTCGTATCTGGGGATGATATCGACAAACTCCTTAGGGATGGTTTTAATTTCCATATTGAACTATTTACTACTTCTGACACTATTTCACACAAGTTAAGTCTAAGTAATTTAACTATAGGATACTAAAGTATATATGGTGCCAATTTCTGTGCACTATATTAAGATTTAAAGTCGCCGATTGCTGTGCGACTGTTTATTCTAAAAAATTGCCAATTTGTGTGCAATTGTTTATTGTAAAAAATCACCGATTTAAATGTGATTGTTTAACCTAAAAATCACCGATTTATGTGTGATTGTTTAAATCTAGGAATTGCCGATATGTGTGCAATTGTTTAACCTATCCAGACAATTACACCTATCCTATTTGCCTATTTTCGTGCAAATCAAAATCAGATAAGCGTAATATTTAAATCTGGTTAAAAGGGTGGAAAAGACACGGGAAATGAAAGCAGGAAGTGAAAAGGTTTACTCACAGTATGCCCGCTCCCATGTCCTCCTGGTGATTCAGCGCCAAGGTCCTCGGTGTGCGCGCCTCCGCCGGGAGTCTTATTTATAAGGTTCGGGTTTCCACCGCCGCGTATAGTCGGGTTTAGCGCGAGCGCCTCGACCGCGATGTCGAAGTTTGGAAATCACGGAAGAAAACTCGCGAAAACTTGGTGAAAATCCTACCGGCTGCGCCAGACATGAACGGGGGCCACGCGAAGGTCTTTTTAAAAAGCAATTTTAAAGAATATATAATGAATTTATTTGCTCCAGACCTTAACTCTAGGACGATTTAACACTGAATGACTTAAACCTAAAGCTTATTCTAAAAGGAAGGCTGGGAGCCAGACGCTAATTCAGCAGTCTACGCTGCGTCCGGCCGCTATGGGTGGCCGTATTCGGTGAATTCTCAGCTTTGTGCTGACGGCACAACCATGGTGTTTCCAGAGCGGTAGGGCTGTGCTCCCAACATAACTACCTATGGCACACATATAAACACAGGCCCTGCCCGTCTTGTTTATCATCTACCCACGAATTGTAAAGACCTACTTGTACTTTTGAAACACAGGTCCTAGTCGCCTTGTTTTTTATTTTTTATGTGGGTACATATGGTAAAAACCACCCCTAATTTTAAGTTTGTTTAATCATTTTATCATTGTATAAAAGCGCCGTCTCCCACGTCACAGGACCGACCTAGTGTGGGAGACAGAGTTTTTTTTTCGCTCTGGCACTCTCGGTGGTTCCAAGTTCACCCGAATGTTTCTTTCATTTAGGAGTGTAACGTTGAGCTTCTTTCACATCCCACAAAATACTGCGTCTGGTGCTTCAAAAGAAGTTTTTACTTTAAAAAAGTTTTACGTTTCGAACAGATTAAACTAAAAGAAGCTAACTTGTGTTGCAAGTTTCTGAACATTTACATCTCTTAATTTGAGTTTGGAGCTTACACACTAATGAGAACAAAATGAAAGCGCACGAATTAAATCAAGAATAGTACTTTTGTAAATCTCCGTTCTAAAGTCAAAGGTTTCATTGAAGTATTCAATTTAATTAACGTCATTCACAACCTTCACAAGTTCTTTGATATTAGATGTCAATGACTGAAGAGCTTCTTCATTTGTCACATGTCGTAACACGTTGTACCTATTTAATTTAAATTACGTGTCGGCAAATTCTATAGTAACAAATTTTCAAGTTATTCTGAGAACTGTCATCCAATCTAACGAGAATGTTTTGAAATTCAGAAATTGTTGGGATGGGGAAAGTATTTCGTTTATCAAAAATCCTCATTCCACTGCCATCCTGGACCCTAGAAATTTATATCACAGCAGAAAAATTGATTTACTGAAAAAAATATTAACGAAGCGTGTTTCCATGCATATACCATGTCCATCGATCTTACTCAGGATTGTTTCTTAAGAGCCGTAATTGGTTCATAAACTTAACTAGCTCGTAAAAAGCATCGCTACTATCGCATTCTGCTATACGTTACAATTAAAAATAGTTACTTCTGCTTTTGGGCCACTTATGGTTTAAATATAAATAAGTTTGTGGTTGCTGATTGTAAAAGTCAGGATGTAACTTTATCAATGTCTTACCTGCGTTGACGAAAAAATATTCAAGCCTGGCATTCACTCTTGGTATACAATTTATTTATGTAAAACTCTAAGATTGTGTAAAAAATACATATTTCACTTTTGCCCTTCAACAGAAACTTTAAAAAGATGGATGAAACCATTAATTTCGTTAGTAAGTCATTTCGTAACGATAGCAAAAAGAGCCTAGTGAATTTAGGTGAATTTAAAATACAACAAAGAAATAGACAAAGATGTTAATATACATTTGAAGCAATCTCTTGAACATAGATTCTGGTAAGAAAATATTTTATAATTTTAAAACTTCGTAATACCAGAGAGATATAATGTACACAAAGATTTTTAAACTTTTAAAATGTAATAGGTACGAGTATTAGTAGTTGAGCTAGCTAATAGAGCTAGGTGTACTAAGGAAGACGGCACAGAATATTAATTAAGGTACAATGATTGAATATAACGCTTAAATCATAATCTAATATAGATAATAATAAATATTGGTGGACAATTCACACACAATGCCATTTTTATATAGATACATAAGTAGGTATGTATCTTATCTATATAAAAATCTCGTGTCACGGTGTATGTAGTCGTTCTTCTCTGAAATGGCTCCACCAGTTCTTACACTACCTAATCTCAAAACTACCAAATAAAGTATTTTTCACCTTGCTGCTGCATTTTTAATCGCGACTTTTTTTTTTTTTTTTTTTTTTTTATTTAAATTAGCCACTCCACAGACTCCGGGGTCCGTGATCTTTGTCATTACAATTATCGTTTTTTACACATATCTTGGATAAGGAGAAGAAGAGGAAAATAGGAGGGAGTTGGGTACATTTAAAATCTAATTCTAGTGTCGTTGTCTGTAGAGCCGATCACTACCGGTTGGGATTCCGCTAGTAATCGACTCGACATCGAGTGTTTGCCTTGTCATTTGCCTAAGCTGCCTCCTCCCGGCCCAGAGCCTCCACAACGGCCGCATTTCTGTCCCTGATGGCCATCTGTAGGTTAAAATCGCGGATGGTCTTCGGTGATGCAGCCCACGCTCGCCGCACGAACCGACCGATGGCATCGTCGGTGTCGTCAGCGTAATATGTGAAGGTCCCCGTGTGCCGTGAGATTGCCACTACCGCATGGGGCACGCTCTCATGCAGCTTCATGTTTGCCTTGGTTTTGATTACGATTACCGACTCGTATGTTAGTCCTTGAGCTTCATGGATAGTAAGGATGCATGACCCGGTGCCTGATCCATAACCCTGGTTTGTCAGGGTCTTCTTCTCCTCTTGAGTGTGAACTAAGAAGAGGGTATTTGGTAGGGTGTTGGGTATTTGCGCTCCCTTATATCTTCTCTGTTCTCTGTTCTTCTCTTCACTTTTCTCTTTTTAACCCCCGACCAAAAAAAGGGGTGTTATAAGTTTGACGTCGATGTCTGTCTGTCTGTCTGTCTGTCTATTTGTCTGTCTGTCTGTCTGTCTGTCTGTCTGTCTGTGTGTGTGTCTGTCTGTGGCACCGTAGAGCTCAAACGGATGGGCTGATTTCAATGCGGTTTTTTTATTTAAAAGTTAATTACCGTGCGGGTGTTCTTAGCTATGTTTGGTAAATATCGATTCAAAATGGCCGCCTCCACAAAATGGCGGATAAAATATTTCTTCACAACCTACCTCAATATGGGTGTCAAATGAAAGGGCTTAATTAGTAGAGTACTATACGCTATTACAAATTTCAAATCCAAGATGGCCGATACCACAAAATGGCGAATTATATTTCTTTTTTCACAACTCCCTTAATATGGGTATCAAATGAAAGGGCTTGACTAGTAGAATGTTGTACAGATAACAAATGTTAGGTAGTCGGGGGTTAGTCAAAATTTTTAATTTTGTTCTTGTTGTTTACATATACAATATCTATCCAAATAGAAATTAAAACGTTGTTTATTTACTATGAAGTATCGTATCCCTTAATAAATAATAGTTTATAAGACAAAATAATGTTTGTGGATTCGGCTAGTTTTTTTATAAATGTATATTACATAAACTACAAAAACATAATGTCTTCCTTTAAGTGTATTTTCTGATGATAGAGTGAAATAATTTACATCTATAAACTATAAATATTAACGCGTTTTAATTAAAAATTACTCCTTTTAGGACTTATGACTTGAGAATCTTGCGATGGACCTTACTTAAATATTTAAGAAATAGTTGCTCTGTGTCTACAGCGTAGGTTCAAACATATTACTTATATATTCTACGACCAATTCGTTCGTGCCTCCATCGTCTTCCTGTACGGCTTTCGCACCTACAGGGAAATCATTCGTAACTGAATTAGAATATGGTTGCTTTTGGATAAAACAGTTTTATATCGTCTTTGTACGACTGAGATCGAACTTTTTACTACGTCTTTAAACCTCGTACTAAAAAATCTAACTTAGACTTAAATTTGTGTGTTTGAGTTTGTTTCATTGACGTCACAGAAATCGCAAATGTAGTCTTTTCTGTCCAAACGTTGTAGGAGTTTATTGCTTCCTACAAATGTCCCGCGGTTTTACTTGCACAGTTCCCGTTCCCGTTTTATTTCCGTGATAAAAAGTAGCCTATGTCCTATTCCAGACTGATCTGTGCTGCGAATTTCACCCCTATCCGTCCAGATGTTCTAACGTGATTGAGCAATAAATATCCACACATCAAAACAAGTAAGAGTTATTGTTAACTCTGATTAGTGGTGGCAATGAAGTGTAACTTCACTCAAAGATAATATTATCTCGTAAAGCAGAAATAGTAAATATCTTTTCACCCAGTAATAAGAAGTTACGGCTGGTCTAGTGGCATAGAACTAGTGGGGAGAACGGCGACTGCCGATCCGGAGACTCCGGGTTCAAAAACCACGCTCACCACTGTCATTTCGAAGTCATGTGCATAGGTAATGTCACTAAACTTAAAACGGTGAAGGAAAACATCGTACATGTACAGGTACCTAGAATCTTTCGAAGTCATGTGTCACATATCAACCCGCACAGGGCCAGCGTGGTGGATCATGGTCTTGCATCTCTCCTTGCGAGAGAAGGCCCCGATTCCCAACAGTGGAAACACATAGCGGGCTGTTTATGCTTATGCACTCCACAATACACCTGTAACACTGTAATTATTGTAGATCACTGCATGGCGGTAAAATAACTAGTTTGATTTTAGTGATTCTGAATCCAAATTACGATCTAACCTAACGATCTATCGATTACGTTATATCACAAAACACAATATAAACTCGTAAGCTTGATTTTGTGATTTTTGTGCTGAGTTAAAAGCAAAAAATTATACATAATTATCAAAATAATTTTCATGTCACAAATAAATGGTCAGGCAAGCACAACATGTCTGGACCAGCATGGTAGCTCCAATCCCAGCTGTGGGAATATTTAGTAAGCTGCTTATAGTTTTCACTTGGAGTAGGTACGTTTAATCTTTGAAATTTCTTACCGACAGGACTTTGTTAAAACAATCAAATTTTAACTGTCTATTAGTATGTTTGAAAACGGCGGTCAAAGACAACAAACAAATGGCCAAAAACTTGAACACGAATTGTCAACACTTTTCCAGCCATTATGAGGGTAACACCGCAAACGCTCAAACTTTACCGAAACTTATCCAATTAATTAAGATTTACACCTGTATCCGCGGGCTTAATGGGCTATTGAGGTTACATATTTACATAAACGTCTACGCAAAATGTTATCCTAGAATTGGGATTGTAATGATTAGTGGGTTTTTTTTTGACTTGGTCGTACATTCGGTCGTGGTGGAAGTTCGTCAGGTTGATTTTGGAATAAATATGGGACACGTATTTTTGTTTTATGAAATCATCAAACATTTACAAAAATATAGGTATGTATAGATCATCTACCTTCCGGAGTGGGGGGTTGCGACGTCACTTAATCGTAAAATCGTACCATAACGTGACGTCACGCGAAACTTTTAAGCACTATATCTTCGTAATTTTTTGGTTTGTAACAAAAGAAGAAATCCGCGTACCATATTTTTCAATATTCAAACTAATGGACTGTTTTTTTTTGTCATCTCGCCTATTATTGAAACAGCACATTTCACATTTAATTGCTCATTTTGAAGGGTACTGTTACGCTCTTGGCCAAGGTAGCAATGATTGATTGAGGTCCATAAACGGCAGTCGCCATGTACCGTCAGGCAGACCGTTTGCTTGTTTGTCACGTTAAATGTTTAATAATTATTTTTCTCTGTAAAAACAAAGTATTTCCTTTCGTACTACCTAATTACATGTTACCCGGTTGATAAGTGATGTACAAATTAACCACATTTGTACAACCAGAATATTATCAGTGTAGTCGAAATTAACCAAAAAGGCATAACCCGAATATCCGTGGGCATAACGTACATAAAGAGCCATAATTCAAAAATTAAAAATTGATCAATAGGATCAGATCTTAATAAAAACTTTAATAGAAATCAGGTTTTAAAAAAGTCTCAAAATGCAAATGCCTTGAAAAAAGTTCTGAAACAAAGCACGTAAAAATATAAAATTAAAAACCTCCCACTTTTTAAAGTCGACTGGAAAAGGGCGCCAACATAAATGGAAAAGACTACACTACTAAAGAGAAAGACAGAATAATTATTAGTTATTTCAGTGTAAATGTCTTTTATGAGTAGTATCGTAAATGTTAGCGTAATGTAGAACGCACTGAGACTCGAATCGATGGAGTGACGACAGAAGTAGCTGTAGTCGGTAGCAATTAGAAAGAAAAAACCTAGGAGAATTATTGACGAGTCATGGGAGAATCTTACGACCATCAGTAAATTGATAGCGGTTGAAAATGATATCGATGAAAAAAGAGCTTAAAGATGCGAGTGATTAGGTATAATTTTGTTTGTGATCTTTGAAGGTGTCTTACTGTTTATAAGCAAATTTACATAACTCTGCCAGCTGAAAATAGACCTGACTTGTTGGGAAAAGAAATATGAAATATTATTGTAGTGGAAGGATTCTTTTTAGAGTTCGCCTAGGGAAGAATAACCGAACCTTTAAAAAATTTATTATAACGCAAAGCAGAAATATGCTATCATTACTATTGAAGGGAAGGTGTGTCCAGAGAAGTGACAGAGCAAAGAAATAAATCATATTATATCTCCGATGACCAACATAGCGTAGTGTTGTATCAGGTTGTGATTTGAAAGTATCACGTTCAAAAAAATGCATGACATAGTAGGTAAGCGTTTTTGGTTACCTAAGCGGAGATGTGTTATGTTCGTATGGCACATTGAAAGCGGAGATGTGAGCTGTGCTTCGCCGATGCACAGCGGAGACGAGAAATGTTTGCAGGCGACGGCGTGTGGCGTAAGGCACAGCCTCGGTGGAGTCAACCGAGCTGAAATCCGTCTCTTCTCGTCTCCGCTCCTGACATGTTCCTACATCTCCGCTTTGATGGAGTCTCACCCTGAGGCTTACCTATTGCTCGTTTTGCCGCGTATCTAAACTCTTAGTAAATTTTTAAATGTTAAAGTTTCGATATTTATTCTTCAATCACGTCTAAACATATAGAGTTCAAATTTGGAACACAGAATATAAGCTGGAATAACACCTATGAATAATAAAATTTATTCCAGTAAAATAACGGAAACGTGAATTACGCAGGTAAAACCGCGGGGCGCTGCTGTTAAAAATATCATAACATGTAGGTATATTATAAAATTATTTCTTACTAGCTCTACCCTGCCACGCTTCGCTGTGGCACATTATGATGCAAAAATTTGATAAAAACAATCCTTGATGCGGATTACATAACGTTCTAAAATTTCAGCTCGATCGGTGCAGAACTTTTTGAGTTGTTTAGCTTACACAAACCAACATAACATTTTTATATATAGAGATCTCAGGCACTTTTTTTTTCAATTGAGTCTACGCTTGCGTAAGCTTAGCCACGTAATGTTCCCAGCCTGGGATTCGAGGGTTTCTCTCAGATTTTATATCGTTGTAAAATTTCAGCTCGATCAGTGCAGAACTTTTTGAGTTTTTGAAGCGTACACAAAGCAACATAACATTTTTTATTTTTAGAAATTTTCTAACTTGAGTTTATTATTCTGTATGGTTATTTCCCGTAGATAACCGTAGATAAAATAAACAGATTATACATCCGACGTTTAACAAATGATTGCTCGATCACAGATTTCTAAAACAAAAGGCAGATGGAACGTGCGGAACACAGATCCTTAGGTCCGGAAAGCAAATATCAAACGCCAAAGCAAATACAAACTCCAGTCAGTACGAAACTGACTTCCGTCTCGTACGGGAGTCCCGTGTGATTTTATGTTTTGTTTAAGATTATGCCGTCTTGTGTCATCAAACATTGCAAACATTGTTCCCAAAAATAAAAAAAGGAAATTTCATAGGAAAGTTAGAATATGTTTACTGGTGTTTATATAATTTAGATGATTTTATTTCGATTGATGAATAGAAACACAACACCTCAACGAAAATAGGTCAGTGTTGCTATACTAAATTGAAATTATTTTCCCTGAAGTTAAGCTAAAATATAGATTCTAATTTTGTTTTGAAGATACTCGTAGACCAAATTATTGATGAACATTGTATAATTCAATTTTAAGCCCTATTTTTATAATCGTTATTTTTTTTTATTTAATGTGAATCGATGCCAAGAACAAATCGTCGCCGTTACTAGGGTTAATAAAAATACTAATAGTGTTGATGAAAACTATAGTTATGAAACGAATAGATAAGAACAAATCCTCGCCGTTATAAAACGTCTCGTCTATGACCTGTGGATTCTAACTTGATCTGTGCAGTGCTGTTAGCATATATATTTTCAATAATATAAATATAACATATTTCTTTCTTACTCCTTGTTGAATTAGAGCCTCCCAGAGCAGATTGTGTTTGATTGAGTCGAAAGCTTTATTGTAGTTGACAAATGCAATGTATAGGTCTTTCCCATACTCTTGAGATTTTTTCTATTAACTGTTTCAATACATGCATATAATCAACAGTTGAAAACCCTGCTCTAAAACCAGCTTGTTCAATGGGCTGTTCTTCATCTATAGTCCTTGATATTCCATTTAGGATCAGCTTTGAAAAAAATTTGTAAATGTTTGACATGAGGCTAATAGGTCTATAATTTTCAATTACGTTTCTGTCTCCTTTTTTGTGGAGCAAGTTATTAACAAGAAATCCTTGCATTATATATTATCGGTGCAATAATAAATTATTTTAAAATAATGTTTTATGCGTTTATTATACGTGAAAATTTCCAAAGCTAAAAAGAAAAAAGTCCCACTATTGTTGTAAGACAACAATAGTGGGACTTTTTTCTTAAGACTGGGAACATTACACGCACACCAACGTGAGTAATTTGACAACGTCGGTGAGAGCTGTCACGCATACATAACTAATGACTGACCTCACAGTGTCGTTCACGAAGGTTTCATCTGTTTAGAAATCTGTGTGCTCGATGGAGAGTTTTGGGAATTACGATCGAACCTTGCTCCCGTAGTAGTCCGACGAACACGGAATTTATATTTGGTTATTGAAGGAAATACGTGTTTTCGGTAAACGCTATAGGTTACTAAAATACTTTGGGTATTTCATTTCCTTGACCCAAATACCTGATGCAAAATCTTTACCTATTTTAATACTTCCGTTTCGAGGAATGTAGTTTGCGAAAATTAATGTGTTGAAAGTAATAGGACAGGTGCCCTTAAAATATAAAAAGCATATGTACCGTTAGTCATCACGACTCGGGGAATCCTAGTTCGAGGCGTAGCTAAATACAAGTGTTTCGGTTTGAAGTGCAATGTTTCCAGAGAAATTACAGGGTTAGAGATATAGGGCTTGTCTTAGATATCTGGGTAACAAGCAGCGCAGTGCTAGGTAATGATTTGGACTTTTCATGTTCCAATAGCTGCTTGTCACTGTGCTGTTATGTGGCAGATATGTTGCTTACTATCACGCACATGTCCTGCTCGCGTTTCAATACTTAAATTTCACTATACTTTTTTTTTATCACTATACAGGACTTAATCACGATCAAAACTATCATTTATTACCTCGACGTTTCGGCAGCATTACAAACGCCATGGTCACTTTTCAGCAGAACACTACTTTGGAACACTATTCTCTTTCTACGAAAAACGTAATTCCGAAATAAAGTCGCGATTTTCGTACTCCGGTTCTGCTTCGTTTCGTCCGATCGAACATTGGTTGACGTTTAAATGTTCTAAACCTACTCTAATTAGGGTAGGCTTCGTACATTTAAACTTTTAAACAGAAGCTACGACGGATCGAAGTAGAACCGGAGTAGGGCAGTCGCGAGTTTATTTCGAAATGATGTTTTCCGTAGAAAGAGAGTACACGTCCTGTATAGTGTTTACATTATTTGAAAATCTGCTCTCGGGAAAAATACTCAGAAGAGTGTAGGCGGGATCCCAACCTACTACCGCACGATTGTGGAATCGGAGGTTCTAGCTTCTACGTCACTAGGTAATAATAATTTATAAACTCCAAAAAAAACCGACTTCAATTTAAAATTAATTAAATTAATTAATCAATTGAGGCATACCACCAAATTCAATAGGAAGCAATCACTAAGTCATCGAGGTAACGAAAGTAAATTTTATTTTTGGTTTTGTTCATTTTTCCAAAACCGCTCCACCGATTTCGATAAAATGTATGAAATACCAACTCTAAATTGTGATGTACCATACAAAAGAAGAACCATTAAAAACGATGCACAATTGGCGGCACTATGGCGTAACATACATCCAAAAAAACATGCAATCGAATTGAAAACATCCTCTTTTTTGGAAGTCGGTTAAGATATAAGTTTAGAGGGCATTTATCTTGGGGCGTATTACAATGGAGTAGAATAGTTTAATTTCCAAAACATAGTTATAACACAGTAAGAAACATCAAGAGTAATAAAACAAGACGTTACTTTTGTTGATTAGGTAGCAGTGTACTCCAAACTTAGTACCTACAAGACTTTTATCTTGGGGCTAAATTACGACATTTCGAGCAAAGATGTTGGTTATTATTTTGTATACAAAAAAATAATATTTTAAATAGTTAAGGGTATAAGAAAACAAAAAGTGAAGAGTATTGCTCTTACAGTATTGTATCTCAAACACCTACTCAAGACTTATGCACGCCAACAAGTTTTGAGAGATGTTAAATTGAAATAAAATTTGCGACATTAGAGCAATTACAAATATCTTTTAAAGCAAAAGCAAAAGTATATAGTCTTAGACCACCTTTACTTTGTAACATGTTTTCTTTACATGTAATACTCCTTATTTATAGATTCCCATTGAGTAAGAATTCAAAAACAATAACTTCTTTACTTACCAGTACAAATACTTTGTTGCTCTTCCTTTCTTTTAACATCTTCATTCGTTCGGTGTTTTCGCAACTGTAAAATAAGATAAAAGATTGTTTATGTGTTAAAACCCGTTAAATCTCATTTCTGTTACGTCACCGCGGCTCGTTAGATTCTTTCTAAATGTAATAATACCTATGAATGTTTATTTTATTAATATTTTATTCTATCACAAGGAACTTTAGAACTACGTGCCTAGTAGAACCACAGATATATCATAAAAGTCAATCCTATCCTAACAAAAAGTTAAAAAGTTTGAAATAAACTGCTCGTATGAAAAAAGCAGATAATACCAAGCAAGTAGTTTTGTAGTAGAACTTAGGACTCTTTGAAGAGCCCGTCTGGGGAAGTATGTACCATACCTTTGCCATTTATTCTACCGCCAATCAGTAAACTGTAAATATTTCCGGTTTAAATGGCATTATATCCAGTGAAATTACAGGGCAGAGATAAGAGATCTTATATCTCTGGGGGACGAGCGCAGTGCAGTGCTAGGAATGACTTGGACTTTTCATGTTCCAATAGCTGCGTGTCACTGTGGCAGGTATGTTGCTTACCATCAGGCGCAGGTCTTCGTCATTCTATACTATAAAAAGCAAAGATCTGAAATATGGGCATGTTTTCGAACTACACCTACGTTTGAAAAAAAAATTAATAAGCTACATATTTTCTCAAAATACTGGTAGTAATTAACTGATGTTATATTTACTACTTTATTTTGTACTACACAAGCAGTTGAAAGTTTGTTTTAGTAACTATTTTAGTCGTCAATCATATTAAATTATTTAACTCGGCATACTTCAATTCGTTTACAATTGATTCATTCATAGCATTTTTAAATAAATGTTCTGCCATTTCAGATAACATTCCTTACCTCTATCCTCCATACGTGAAAAGAAAATTGCGCGCAAAGGATTTTACAAAATTACACCAAGTAGGTTCTGAGTCTGAGTGAATGTGGTGGTATGAAAATAGTTATTTGTTATACAAGAGTGCAAAGTTGATTTTTAACCGCGTGCTCAGTTTTGATGACCGAGCAAGCGAAGGATTCTAAAATTGAATCACAAGCGCAGCGAGTGATTCAAAATTAGAATCCTGAGCGTAGCAAGGGAATCAAAAGAGCACAAGGTGAAAAATCTTTGCACTCGAGTGCAACACGTAACTTTTCATTCCACCTCAGCGAGGAAATGACTAAGTGCAAATTTTTAAATGTTTTCGCGCTAAGAAAATTAAAAAAAAGTAAGTACACCAAGGAGGTTCCGAAAATTTTTGAAAAATATTTTTCATCCCACCAGCTCGGAAAGAGTACTTTTGCTCCTCGATATCAGGGCGCAAAAGTCGTTTTTACCCTCTAGAGGTTAAAGTAAATTTGAATTTAGAACATCGTGTGTACTGAGGTTTTGAATTCAAAACATAATTCAACCTATTTATTTGTACCTCCTTGGTGCCGAATGCATCATACATTTTTTTTAATATGTTAAAAACTCAGATTCGGAACCTCCTTGGTATACTTACTTTTTTTTTATTTGCTTAGCGCGAAAACATTTAAAAATTTGCATTTAGTCATTTCCTCGCTGAGGTGGAATGAAAAGTTACGTGTTGCACTCGAGTGCAAAGATTTTTCACCTTGTGCTCTTTTGATTCCCTTGCTACGCTCAGGATTCTAATTTTGAATCACGAGCGCAGCGAGTGATTCAAAATTGAGCACGCGGTTAAAAATCAACTTTGCACTCTTGTATAACAAATAACTATTGTAATAAAACAAATCAAAGTTATAACTTCACAGGGGCTACTTACTAAAATGTGTTGTTCGATACATCTCTTAAATCGACTTTAACTTCTAAATTA
The DNA here is from genome assembly GCA_017562165.1 of Ectropis grisescens. NCBI lineage: Eukaryota > Metazoa > Arthropoda > Insecta > Lepidoptera > Geometridae > Ectropis > Ectropis grisescens. The sequence continues at coordinate 14,775,059 of CM029788.1, read as the reverse complement.
CAGAACTTGACTTAAGGTACAGTTTTGTCTTTTTGGGTTCGTTTGACGTCACAAACGTCAAAAAAATCCTCATCGAATTGAATTTGCTCGCAAATTAGGCAGGTATTAAACTCACGTAACCCGGCGGCGGTAAGTTTGATAAACAGTAAGTACTACATATGCATATTTCTTTAACGTTTTCGTGAAATTCCTGCTAAAATTCTCGAGCAAAGCTCAACATACGGAGCAACGTGCGCGTTATCTCTAAGCACAAGGTTTAAATCCTTAATTATAAGGTAACATGTTAAAGAGCAAGACTTGCAGACGTGCAAAATATTCTTGAACCCCGGAGTTGGTAAATGTATTCGTATTTTACAAGTAAAATAAACATAGAAATTAAAACCAGGAAAATTAATTTTTTCCTGAGATATTAAAATTGCAAAGGGTTAATTGTTTGTTTTGTCAACTTTTTTAGAGAGAACAAACAATAGAGAAGCGCGATAGACCTAATATTCCGCGAGCTGGTAGCAAATTTTGAGTTAGTAGGTATTTGAGGCAAGCAGAACATTTGTCACATACTACTCCTATTTTACTCTAACACGAAGGTGTAAATCTGGCTGGTGAGTTGGTACCTAGCGAAGCAAAATGAATCTCTCAATTAAAATCACCTGGCAGGTGGCACCAAAATGATCTGTCTTTTTAAGAATTAAAATTTCACATTACCTAAAATACATTCGTTACATTTTGTGTGCAACATTTTTGCACGCGTCTGGTAATATTAAAACCCCAGCTAAATCGTCTGGCTTCTTATTTGTTTTGTTATTTAAAAAAATTGTATATTTCCTCAAACATATTTATAGATTGTTTTTTATGTGTGTATTCATTTTTCCCCGCTACTCACCAGCCAAGTTTGCAACTCCGTGAAGTTTAATAGGACAAGTATGAGTCGAGTTTTCAGGTTGCCTCAAATAAGTACGTACCTAAAACTTGCTAGCAGCTCTCGGAATATAAGCGTTCGACGTGTGACGCAACTGCCTATGTATTTATAATGACGCTGTCTAATAAAATTATTGTCCGTGAACCGACTTTATAAGCGGTTCGCTCGGAGACCGCGACACACGAGACCACGACGCGAGACCGCGACCGGAGACCGCGACAGGCACTTGACACTATGGAATTGTATGGGCGCCAGTTCGCGCCGCGACCGCGACACGAGACCGAGACACGTGTCGCGAGACATGTATTATGTCGCGGTCTCGGCGCGAACTGACGCCCATACAATTCCATAGTGTTAAGTGCCTGTCCCAGTCTTCGGTCGCGGTCTCCTGTCGCGGTCTCGTGTCGCGGTCTCAGCGCGAACCACTACCTTAAAGTCGGTTTACGTCGGTTTACGAACCACCATGTTTTTTTATGAAACTCATGGCATATTTTAGTATGATGTAGAGCAATATTTTGATCGACTAAAAATATGAAAAACAGTAATAATTTACCTCGCTATTTCCACGCGGAGTGAATCTCCGCAAACGTGCCGACGCAAGCATCGCCGCCGGCGAGTCCTAGTGCCGCCTTCGCATTTACTCCAACGACTCCATCGTGAAAATGGCGATCGTTTCACGTTTCCTAAAACACAACATCTAAATAAAAACGAATTACCAAAGGCAATAATGTACTAAAACTAACATGTATCTTTCGACAAATGCGAAAAATCTGTTTTCTGCGATCAAGACGCAATACTTGTTCTAGTTGTGACCTTACGGGGGGGGTCACAATCTATTATTTCCACTTTTTAAGACAAACAAAATGTTTCTACGCATTTTTTTTTTAAATTTATTTTTTTACGATTTTGTTAAAGTGAATAAGTAAGTCGTCTAACAGTATCGAACACAACTAGCACTCATAATACAAACCTTGTTTTAAACTATTATAATAACAGCGTATAAGTAACTATAATTAACTAAATTATAATAACGGCGTATAAGTAACTGTTTTTTTTTTTAAATAAAAAGTGACGAGACGTCAAAGACATGTGCCTGATGGTAAGTAACATGCCTGCCACATAACAGCCCAGTGACACGCAGGTATTGGAACATGGAGAGTCCAAATCATTACCTACCTAGCACTGAACTGCGCTCGTCACCCAGAGATCTAAGATGTTATATCTTTAAGCCCTGTAATTTCTCTGGAAACAATTCCCTTCAAACCGGAACACAGTAATGTTTGCACATCACTGCTTGGCGGTGGAAGAACTGGCTAAGCCATGGTACTTCCCAAGGCGGCCTCTGCCAAGAGTACAAGAGATTAATTTATAGTCGGCGTTATGTTTAATTGTGTAATTGACTGTCTAATGTTTATAATTTAAAATTTGACTTATAATGAAAATAAATATTTGTAATTTACCCTGAAATCGACAAAATATTTAAAAGACATGCTACGCGATTCAAGGGTTTATGGAAGAAGACTAGAAATTAGCAATTTTGGTGTTCAATGTACAATGTACATATATTTTTTTGTATTTGTATTTAATTTACATTTAAATTAGTAATCGCACAAATATTTTGGGGTTATAGGCGATTCGCCACAAAGTTAATTCGCCACAAAAAACAAATGTGTGTAAATTCGCCACAATTATTAAAATTATATCAATTGTTTAACAGCTGTACTCCCAAAAAGCGTAGAGATGTTGCAAGATTTTTTTGCGTTATGCGGTTTGGTTTACTAAGTATACCTATTATTGACGACATTACACATTAAAGCTCTAGCTTAACAAGTCATCGTAACTGAAAGCGTATAAATGTACCTAATAGAGTTATACGAATCGTTTTCCAACTTAAAAGCTGGGTTGAAAACTCGTATACCTATACTCGTATAGCCTGCTCATCAAGGGGTGGCAAGAATATTAAAAATAACCGATGAGAGGTCTGCTAGCTTGCAGTTATGGAGTTTGGGTTTGAGCCGATATGGCGGACAGACAAGTCGCCTTTTGTAAAGCTGTTCTTCAGTGTAATCTTAATATAATTTACTGAGATTGATGCTACTCGTAGTAAGACGCCAAGCAAAGATACATCTTACGGAAACAATATTTCGGTACCGTCAGTTACATTCTACTGGGAAAAGAACTGAATGGGAAACTACACGGATAAAACATGGGGCGTACCTAAGAGTATCATAATTATACTCAGACATAACAGTTAAAAACCGTTTTACTTAGATTTATTAAGAACTTCAGTTTTGTAATTTCCAGTTGATAAAAAAGCTTTACGAAGTAAAAAACGACTCAGTCTAAGAAATTGCTTCTTAACTTAAGTGGTTTGTATCTCGCTCACTGCTTTCAGATATATATTCAATCTTGAAAAACTTATCCATATAGCACCGAAACTCGTTAATGTACTTTGAACTTGGAAATTCGCCAAAAATACTTGCTCATTAGTGGCAATGATCAGCAAATTCAGTGTTTCAGTGATTGATTGAAGACAGGGTTGAGGTTGTATTGTACTATTTTGTTATAAATCAGACAATATTTACTTACCTACCCTAATATCTATATTGATCCACTAACACGAGGTGTTTGCATCAACAACAAAAATAGAGAACAAGTTAAAAATTAAAAATCAAGGGCTAATTTACACGACTCTAAAGTATAATTTTAAATTGCTGCGAATCGGGTTTAGTGGCGTATCATAGAAGAAGATTATGTAAAAGAGTGAACAACTATTGGCTGATGATAACAAAAATAATTGCGGTATTGGTATATGGTATAATGGTTATTAGTGTTATTTCGTGTGTGTTTCGTTATGTATACTAAATACATAACAATAACAATAAACATTGATCAAAATTTTTACACGGCATAAACTATGTATGATCTAATGAAAAGACCACATCAAAAAAGAACCAACAACATCGGTTCATGATTAGCCGACCAAATTGAATCTCTTCCTTTTTTGAGGTCGGTTAAAAAAACATAAATTTTATCGAAAATTCTTTAACATTATTAGGAATTGTGAAAATAAACATATGACAGAATCAATTTCAAATCAAAGGAAACAATCCTACTGTCTGTCCGTTGCAATATACCACATTATTATAATCTTAACAAATATAAAGAACAGGTCATGAGATCAGGATGAAAGTAAATATTTCTAAAAGTAAGAACAAAACATAACACCCTGATGATATTTAACATATTCAATTTCATATTAAAATTATTGAAACACCCAGAAGTGAAATGAATTACCTTTTCCAAAAGGAACCAGCCCATTAGTTCCACTTTCTTCAATAGCAGTCATGTTATTTAGACTAGTGTTGGCATGCGGCATCAATGTCGGCTCAGAATCAATCTGAAATTTCCATAACAAAGGCTTATTTATTGTGACAGAGGATAATAGAATAGCACGCACCGACAATGGATACATTTCCCATCGGGATAACTAGGCCAACGTTTGAAAACATATTGCGTCTCTTACAATGGTTGCAATCATTTGATAAAGCAAGACATTTTTCAATTTGGCCGGGCGCCAGACGTTTTTTGTGATAGATGCATTGTTGGATGCAACTTCGACAACCCCAATATAGGTTGAAAAACTTTAACATAACTATCGATGTACATCGATGCAGTTCTTTTCAAATACGTTTGCTAAATAGACATTTGTTACCGGGGAAATTTATTGGTCGTAAAAGTTGTAGAATAGCAACTGAGCCTAAATGACACTGTAATAGCATCCCATGTAGTTACTTACTTGATTAAACAGACTAGTTTCGATAATAATACTAAAAAAGGAGTACAGTGCACAGCCACTTCATATTCTTCGGGCAGCTGTAGAGTTTCCATCAGAATTCGTCATCTACAAACAAATAAATAAATATTATTCGACATTCCTCACACAATACCATCTAGATAATGAAATACATAATATTTTTCTCCAATAGTAATCTAAAGCAGTATAACTATCACTTGGATTAAAACATGATACTTATCAAAGTTACTTTGGTCCCAATTCTCAATTCGCCCTTGTATACAGTTTTGTATACTAAAATTGAGAGAAATTAATTGAGAATTGGGCATTTGATATCAAATTAGCTAATTGCTTACGCCAGAGAGAAAATTAACGTTTTGAGTGAGAAATCAAGCACACAAGTAAATCACAATGTTGAGGACGTGTTCTAACATGAAGAAATGTTATAAGTTATTTTATTCTACTCAAATATGTACTAATGAAAAAATCTTTACTGATTTAGTTTGGGCTGTGTCGGAGCCTACATATATAAACAAAACCACGAAATTTGTTTGTAAACAATAGTTTTAATGTAACTAGTGATCACCAAGTGGTCGAAATCCGACCATAAAGCCATTTTAATACATTTTCGAATTATCTAGACAAAAAACAAAATGGCATTTATGCGTGTCAAACAAATCGTAGTAATTGTAATATTTCTTTTGATAAGCATATTTAATAAAATATTAGTGTTCTGCACTCTTGCTCCACATAGTACCTACGTGTGCAAAATTTCTTACTCTGCCGTTCGCGCAATTTATTCAAAAAAGATAAGCTACACATTTATTAATACGAAGTAACATTTTTCAAAAAGATAATTTAACTCGTAAAATTAGCTACGGAAGCCATTAAAAACGAGAATGTTTAAATCCCACTGCCGTACCTCTTAAATTATTCATCGAAAAAGTTTTATGTAAAATCTTAATAAATCGGGCGACCTTTGGGCGAGATAAAAATTAAATGATAAGACAAAATTTATGAAATTAGAATAGGCAAAGGAATTAAAGGCCAAAATGTCGCAAACACCTTTGCACGACACCCTTACCCGCAATAAATTTTCAGCGGTTACAAAACAGGATATTTAACTTAGGAAATGCTTACTGAAAAAGGTTTTTGAAACACGAATTTAATTTGGGGAAGACAAATTAGCCAGGTTTGCTGGTGAAAGGTGTTATTTTTGCGTATGTTGACTAACCGCTGCCAAATTGCATAGCCTATTAAGAAAAAAACGTATATGGTATGTTTGCAAGGAATAACTCAAGAACAATGCACTTAGCATTAAAGTGTGACAACTAACATCAGCTGTATAATACCTTCTATCTACGCGAACCATATAGAGACGGCTGCATTTTGATGTCGACATTGTCATAGTCAAATTGTCTTTACCAAAACAGTTATAGGTCAAGAGTATTAAGAGCAGTGTGTGTCAGTTCAAAACTAATCTAACGGAGGCCATCTTAAATTTAAATGTTACTCGTAGATAACAGATAAGACTCGACGTTTGACGTACTAATCAATGGGCAGGATATCCCTTATTTATAAAGGGTCATTAGAGCATTCATTTTGTTAATTGGATTATCACTCAAGCTAGTTTAAAATATGACGCAATTTTGTAATACGTAGATATTTGATATCATAGTTTCTCATGGAAGGTATGAGATTCATATATTTTTATTGTTCTGTGATATAATCTATTATTTAATTTATAACATTTTACAATTATTTGTTATAAGTAAATCAGAAATCAAAATTTTTTACTGAGTAGATATAAATTTTCTTAAATTGTAGAATCAAGAATTTTACCCAATGCATTGTCTCATAGGCATTAATATACAAAATAAGTACAAACCTATATGATTCACGCAGTATCACATATAGACTACAAATGTCAATGATTGGTTGTATGGATAGTTGTTGTTCAATTACGCATGAATGTCTGAAGTCTGAACGAATCGGGTTCAAATAATTCTGTTGACTCCGAGGGCGAGTATATTCCGTCTGAGCCGTTTAGCCTTAATTAACAGTGGCGAAATAAGTTATCGTATTCTAATGACATTGTAGGAGTTTTTCGTTGTCTAAAAACGCGCATAAAATGAAAATGAAATAAAAAATAAAACCTAGCTAGATCGATTTATAGTCCCCGAAACCCCTGTACCTATACATAATTTCATGAAAATCGTTCGAACCGTTTCCGAGATTCAGATTCAATATATATATATATCTATAAGATTAGCTCGTTTAAAGGTATAATATTCACATCAGTTAACTAATAAGTGGGACAAGTAAATAAAGATTTTTAAAGGCAACACGTTTACGTGCCTCTATCATTTTCCATGAAATTGAAACAACTTTGTTACCGAAAACATGCGATTATAAATTTGTGGTTTGCCATTAAGTAAACAAAGACAATACAGAAGTATGTGGCGGATATATGTAGGTTAGGTACAAAATGCAGTAGCATACCGTAGCATAGAATAGATAATATTAAACCCGTAGAACAAAACAAAATCTATTACATTCTCCGCAAAGGCCCGGTAGACATGTCAATTTTATCAACCCATAGATCTCCAAAGCAATTCGTCCACTCCAAATGGCCGAGGCTCGATTTTCGAGATTCAATTTCGAACCCTTCATTTTAGGAAGCTCATTTGTCCGCTCCCGTTTGATTTGAGCTGCGAGTCAGTTTGGTACGCGACCGCAGTACTGATTCTGTCCTTGATTCCAGGTCCCGAATAACTTTAGTATGTTTTATCCACGTTTGTTTAAAATTTTAAAATTGTCTGTCAAATTATATGCTGCATGCTTTTACAGGTCCCGAATAACTTTAGTATGTTTTATCCACGTTTGTTTAAAATTTTAAAATTGTCTGTCAAATTATATGCTGCATGCTGTATAAAAGAATAAAAAAACTACTATATAAAAGAAAAATGTATGTTTATTGTACATTCAACAGAAAAATTCCTGCTGCGTCCCGTGATGTAACCCGTGGTTCATAAGTTTAGGTAGGTAATAATAATATGTAACGCCACTTCAGCTTAAGGCTTACATGTTAATAATTACTCGTATTTATGTTTTCCAATACATATACTGTTAAAACGCTCTATTAAAGTGTATAAATTCTTTAGATTGTCAGTTCTAGTATAAAATGTAGACTATAAATGTTCAATTAATTTAATTATGACGAAGATATCTATACTTATAATAAAACTTTAACGGGTCGAATTCTGTACATTGAAGATATTTTGAAAAAAAATTTTTTGGGGCACTCCATAGTCGATACTGATGGCGAAACTGCATTTTTTTTCTTTCATGTCTGTCTGTCTGTCTGTCTGTCTGTCTTTCTGTATAGAGATCACGCATCACGCCGAAACTACTGATTCAATTCAGCTGAAACTTGGCATGATTTTAGTTTATACTAAGGACATTGCTGTAGGCTACTTTTGATCCCCAAATTCTGATTGGTTTTCTTGCGGGAGGGGTTGAAAGTCAGAATGTGTATTTGGTTGTAACTCATGTTTGCGTTGTTTAATTTCATTAATTCTTTTTTTGTTAGAAAGAACATATTTTTTATATTGTCCCATCAAAATTTGAATATTATCGGTCTGGTGGTTCGGAAATTACACAAACATTAAATAATAACGACACGCGCGGCGCGTTCGGTACATACTAACTTCTAAGTATTCTGTGTATCAGACTATCCACAGAATATCTTAATTCTAGAAAGTGCCCACGTGATCGCGTCGCGTCGTCTTGGATGACAAAATAATTGTCAAAGATATATTTTTGTGTGGAAAAACAAACATCATTCGTTTTAATCGACTTCACACATGTTTTAAATCGGGTTGCATGTTTTTTATTTGGTTTTATTTTTACACGATAACTCCGCTAATTGTTAGTTGATTTTGATAATTCCTTTTTGTTTGGTAGAAAATACTTCAGAGGTGATCTTAGATATCGAAAACAGGGAGGTAGTTTTCAAATATCAACAAAAGCTAAAATCAGCTTAGATCTATCTGTTACGACATAGTCATAGCTTCTCATAAAATTAAGTCGAATGACAGAATTAAATTACCTATCACTGAAGTAGATTTTGTTATTTTGGAAAAAACATATCAGCATAATAAGTAGCAGCCTAAACAACCCATTAAATGTTCCTACTGCTGGGCGTCGGGGCCTTCTCTCGCAAGAGAGAGACAAGGTTATAATCACGCGTGGTTATAATCCACCACGCTGGCCCAGTGTCGGTTGGTGGATGACATATGACTTAGAACTTAGATTATAGGTAGATTTCGGTTTCCTCACAGTGTTTTCTTCATCGTTTTAATTACCGGCATTACGAACATGACTCTGAAAAGATAGTGGTGCGCGTGGTTTTGAACCCTGGGTCTCCGGATCGACAGTCGCCGTTCTCCCGACTAGGTCAGCTGTAACTTACTAGACCAGCCGTAACTTATTAGAAAACGTATTATTTCAATCCAAATACTGTTTAAAATTTAAAGGTAGTGTTCAACAAGCTTCGGTGACCGAAGCAGACCGTTGTTGGGGTTCTGTACACAAAGGGTAAAAACGGGACCCTATTACTGAGACTTGGCTATCCGTCCGTCCGTCCGTCCGTCTGTCACCAGGCTGTATCTCAAGAACGGTGATAGCTAGACAGTTGAAATTTTCGCAGATGATGTATTTCTATTGCCGCTTTAACAATAAATACTAAAAATAAAATAAATATTTAAGAGGTGCACCCATACAACAAACATGCTTTTTTACCGTTTCTTGCTCGATACTAATAATAACGTACCTGTCACAGGTAGACGCTTTAACTATTCACATAATATTTGGTTTTATGTTCTCTTTAAAAGTAATTAATTAAAATAAAATAAATTATTCAGGGGGCTCCCATACAATAAAATCCGTTTATTTGCTAATGGTTCAGAACCCTTCGCGCGATACCCTTTGCATTTGACCCGTTTTTTTTTTTCTAAATTGTTGTTAAATCCTATGTTTTCCTAATATTATATAATTATGTCAATGTTTCAATTTTTGCTGCTCAATTACGTTGGAACGGCTGAATGTATCGAGTTAAAATTAAATACACATCCTTGGTTTAGCTTAAGTAATACATAGGGTACTTATACATAGGCAATGTTTAGCCTATGTGTTCTGCCAGACTATAATCTAATTCAATTTCAAATTTCAACCCGATCACTTGATACGTTCCGCCATGATTAAGTAACTAACATCCAAACAGTGACATTCATAATAATTACAGGACAACGTTGGACCGGCTGAACATATTTTGAAGGAATTTGAAACACACGTAGTTTGAACTCAGAAATAGCAAATCGGTTACTTATAAGGTTACTGTGACGTCGGAAAGACTAAGCAAATTTGGTAGAAAATTGAAACAGAGATAACGTATAGTCTGAAATACCACATTTATGTATTATCTATCAACCTGAAAAGAAGCATGGGCCCTAAGGAAACAAATATTAACTATCACGTCAAAATGGCACAACGATATGGGTTGACATACGAAACACATATAGTTTAGAGTCTAAAATTTCACATGGGCTAATAAGTCTATATTTTCATTTAACTCCATATTAATATAAGCATATATTTTCGTAAGGAACTTGATGTGATGGTAAGGTAAAAGCCTAAAATGAAAAATTTATGCACCCGTTTTGGCGTAGATAATTTAGGTGATTTGCGTTCACAATCAAAATAGCAAGCAACATAATATTCTCATTAGATGGCGCTAATGCCAGTTTAAATCTAAAAGCACTAAAGCCCCATTTAAATCGATGTTTTGCTATTGTGGTATGTATTTTTCTTTCATCACTAGGTGACGTTACTGGTATTCTAAATTGTACTAATAAGTTTTTGCTGCTAAAAGGATTATGATGCCAAATTTGGATTCTTTCGTTCTTGGATTTTTTTCTGTGTTACCTACAATTAAATTCATACATTAACATTTCACTAAGACTTGGCTTAGATTTACGGGTTCAACTTGCTTGAATATCATTAAAACTCAAAATCTTAATCATTTTTATTCCACACAGGCTTCGTTCAAAATTTTACGCGGGTGAATTCGCGGGTAACAGCTAGAAAACAGCTTGCGGATAAAAAGAGATAAGAAGGTATCAGATCATGAACATTCGCTTCAGACTTTTCATAATGTATCCTATAAAAATCCTACAAACTTAACACTTGCGGCTATGTTCGATACTATGAAACCTTACTAAGTATGTTTGATATTGTTTAAAAAAAGAAAAATGAAGATGATAAAATTAAATATATTTTTGTGTGGAAAAACAAATTCACTCAAATTCAAAGGGTTTTCAATGACTACTTATCCAAATATTTGACGTACGATACTTCCAACTAATGTATAAGTCAGTAACATCTGCTTACGCGAACGAAGTAGCGGGTTCAGCTAGTTACAAGAATAAAAAAACATGGTAAATAATTTATCCACGAAATTTTTATTTTACCCAGTACAATTCAAGGGTAAAATTTTTAGACTACTATTTAGTAATGTCACATATCGTACTCAAACACAAAGCTTCTAATTTCGAAAATTACGAAACGTCCATACTTTTTACTACATTCCTTCCGTATTTCAACTTCTTATAATGACTCTTTTAAAGTAAAGCCCAAATTACCGTTTTAAAGCTGTAGACCTGTACCAAACTGAATCGATTTAAATCGGCTTAGTATGAGCGTGGAAGTATAAAAGACAGGCAGATTTACATTCTCATTTATTACTATTGTAGATTTATTACTTATTGTTTATTACTAATGTAGATTTATAATGTACTGTTTAATTTAAAATGTTTAAAAATATTTTTTGTACTCACTGCACATAATTCTAACTTTATCAATAAAATAACTAAGTATGGTAACAGCATAATTGTATTTACATCATTGAATGTAACACGTAAAGTTAATGTTGTAGTAAAAGTTTCGAATTTGACCAGGGCTTTAACAGTTTTGTACAAATATTGCAGAAACAATATTCAACATAGACATGACTCGAATTTCCTTTATAAGATTTACACTAGGAAAACAGCAAAATTCCGTCTACGAAACTGGTTATGGTTTTGGAAACAAATTGGAAAACAGGCCAATAAATTCCCAATTTTTACGACAGGTCCTTTCTTTGCTGAATAATATCACTTCGAAACGTCCCGATTTCCTACTTCTTCATACATCACGTCTTAAAACAGTGAAAAGGATGCCCGTCCTGGGGTACTTTTCACATAAAAGCGAGAGGGAATAATAAAAATAGGAGGTAATAAAATAAGCCTACTAGGAACACACTCATAAATGCAAACTGCGTGACAAACACTCAGCTTAGTACTTTATTTGAGTTCCAGATACGTGTACTGTGTACATTCTAGTTTTTAAAATTGGATAGGTACATACAAAACATCACTAAATGAGGTAACAAAAAAATGTTGTAAAATGTTTCTTTCTATATTTGAACATGAAGAATCCAATTAATCCCTAACTTTGCACTGTGCCCGTCTCTCAGAGATATAAGATAATTGATCTTCTTGCCTTTTTATTTCTCTGGACACAAATCACCGAAACATAATTAATAATGTTTGCAAATTTATGCTTTGTGGTAGATTAACTGGACAAGAAAAATGGTATTTCCACAAGTGGACATAATGCAAATAGAAATGACGAGTTAGAAACAGTTGTTTTTAACGATTTTTGGGGTTTTTGAAATTTCAAATATTTTTCATAGTAGGAAATTTATTTTTCCTACAATTTTCGGATGGTACGCCTCTTTGAAATTAGTATTCAGATAATGTAAAATGCAAATGATAATGTAATTTTCAATATAAAAACCTGCACTAGTTATAATACGAGTACTACACGTACCTTTTAATCGTATAGTGAAATGCTAAAGAACCAAACTTTCTCATGCTACTCTGCTCAAACCGTTAACTGTCTTAATTAGGGACCATTTAAGCCATTCCCTTTGTATACTGTTTAGTTTAGTTAGTTTCGCCAACTAAACTTCTCTGTAACAAATAAGAGTCGCAAACCTTTCTAAGAACACGGCAAGTTGCTTCGACCGGTGTTAATAACTGCTCTTTCCTCAAAGTTTTCGTCTGCGCAATGTTTTATGATTGTAAATTTTTATTTACGAGTTTATCTCGAAGTTTATTTCCCCCGCTGTGAAATTAAACACATTTTTATGCTCTCGTTTTGGTTTGTTATTAGGTAGAGGTTTTGATTGTTATCTGTTATATAATCGTTGTCAGGTATTGCTTTAAGATTGTGCTTTTTAGTCACATCCCGGATAATACTACTTTTCACTGTTATCTTACTACATCATTGATTGAGGAGGATTGGGCTCTTCGAGTTCAAATAGTGGCGTGGTACTGCTAGTTATTGGAAAAGCATGTTGCTTACGATGGTTAGAGGTGTATGTCTTATCGATAAACTAATTAACTTTTAGCAAAAATTTGAAGGCTCGTGTAAGCCTTGACTAAATATTAGGAATACAGAGGATAATAGATACTTTCATTTAAAGCATATAATAGATACTACTAAGAGTATTTTAAAGTCAATGTTGCCTTTTTCTTTTGTTACTAGCAGTCCGTCCCGGCTTCGCCCGTGGCACATAATATTCAATCTATGGCACTCAAAGGTCACGTACATATCCAACGGTGAAAACATTTTTGAAATTGGTCAGTAGTTCCTGAGATAAGCGCGTTCAAACAAATAACCTCTTCTCCTTTAGTTACCTATAATATTTGTATACATTTACTCGTACCAGTTTATAATTTTAATTTCATCTGCAAAATAAAACAAACCACCGTACCCCAAACATTTACTAAAGCCTTATGCAAGCCATAAAGCTGTTTAAAGTTTTAGCTGTTTTTGACGACAAACATTGATTAAGTTTTCTTACACTACCGTTAGTGTGGTCTAAGATTACTGACATGTTTAGGCAACCGCAGCGTACCGCATAGATTCTAGAAGCAACAGACCGTCACAACAGCAAATATCAATAAATAACATACACTTGCCGGAAATATTCGTACGTATGTCTGTCTGTACGCAGTGCCCTTCAGCGTCATGGATCATCGAGCACCAAACTACATGCCCCATAAATGTATCTAGTATTGCTCGATTTTTGTAGTCATCATCCTTAATTTAGTGCTGAGTAATAATCGAAGAAAACTCTATGATGGCCTAGTGGCGTGAACGTCAAATTGCGCAAACGTGGGGTTGTAGGTTTGAATCCCGCTTGTATCACTGAGCATTTTACGAAATGCAGATGTACTAGTTTAACATAAACCGTGGTGAGCACTCCAATGTTTTCCTAAAAAGATATCTTTCAAGGACATTTGTCATCAGCTAACTTGCGCATATCTAGCGTGGTGAATTTTGACCTACTCTCTACCGGTGAGAAAAGGCCCCGAGTCCAAGCAGCTTAAAATCGCTGTGCTTACGTATGTACGGAACGTCATAGAAATTGGTCAATGTTTGAGGGAATATAGCGATGATTCGAGCAGGTTACGTACTTTACGGTAAGCAACACCACTGTCAACATCAAAACGAGAGTTCATACCATTATACAAAAGGAGAGTTCAGAGGAGAGCTCTTCTACCGCCAAACTTAATATGGCTTTGCTAACGCCTATGGCTTTGCTATTGCTGTCTCTGTCATTTCAAGCGAAAAGAGAGAGTAATATCTAAGCTAACACAGTTTTAGTTAGGCGGTAGACCATCCGTTCATAATTGAGCCTTTGTTTTAGGGTACTCGTATTAGCCTTTGGTTTGAATTACTCTTCTAGATATATTGTGTTATAAATAACCTAATCGTTACACGCTACTGCTTGGTTTCCAAAAACCGACACATAAACATAGTTAGATTCCCAAGAAAATGTCGAAAATCCACTTCATACTGATTACCTGTAAAATGTATCAAAGAAGTTTAGCTTATGTTAAAGTTGTAGTTGTTGTAGTTACACAAAGGTGAAATTTCACTGGTCTGTTCTAGAGGATTTTCAACTCTATCACATGTTATCATTGTTCGAATAGAGTTGGTACTTCGTTAGTGTATTTTGACTATTCAATAGTCTAATATTAGTAGATAAAACTTTAAAAAAGATAAAACGCTGCCTGCCCACGTAAATATATACTTGTTAAATCTAGAGCATTTTCACCTATCGTGAATATTACGTAATAGATAATAGACCAAACCTTTGACACGCAACGGAGGCCTTGGTTCCTGATCAATGGTTTTCATACATTAATTAATTGCCACCAAACGCCATAATAGCCTAAAATTAATTTATGCTCCATAAAATAATTTGCCTATACCGTCATCTGAAGTCGTAATTTAACTGTTAATTTTTTTCGATGACAAACATTGATGCAATACGTCTACTCTTTCATTATGACGATGTATGGTGGGCTTATGTATCAAACTATGTTTCTATGAAGTATTTAATAAATTTTAAAGCCATGGTGGTCTAGTAGCGAGTAATTCTGATTTCACAACCGTGAGATTGTTTGTTCGAATTTCTTCTATGCCCCAGTATTTTTCAAGTGTATATGAGTATAACTACAAAACACATTGAGTATTAAAAAATGTTATTTTTGTAGGTTTACACTTGACCGCCATTTTGCCTGATATTAAGCGACGATGCGGTCTACAATAGAGCGTGCAAAACTAGAAGAAAACTGATTCACTCTTGATTTGAAGATACCAAGATTATAAACATCGGGAAAACCCCACTCGGGCTACGTGGCTACGTATTCCACAGCCTAGACGTTGTTATCACAAAAGTAGTCAAACCACTTCGTTTACGTATTTGGAACGATAACCATGAAACACTGTCACTCGTGCAAGCTATAAACAATCAGGAATTCATGGTTGACATTTCAAAGACTCGAACATCTCTCTGCTCTGTGCTCTCTACTTAGTCTGTGACTCGAACGAAGAGGTATGACTTTACTTTCGTTATAAAAACATCTAGGTTATCTTTATTAAAAAAATAATTGACAAACTTTTTACCTATCTGTTAATCAAATGTGTAATTTTATATAAAACGCCTTTTAGTTTACGCATTACTTACAGAGAAAATCCTTTTTTCTGAGATCGATTTTCCTATGTACACATATTTTGCTGCCAACAAATGTCAGTACAAAACCCCAATAAAATGGAACGTTAGGCTTATAAGACTTCAATAAAACTGTCGGATGTAGAAATCTCAACATTACTCTTAGCCATATCCGCGTGGCGTTACCATCGCGTTACTGCATCGTACTACATAACTCTTATTTACACGAATATAGTTCAAGATTTTCGCCTGGATACTTGAACGGTGGCGTAGACTCGTTCACGTTCGATATCTATAGTAATTTCTTCGGGCTACAAAGAAACAACTGTATCCCAGTAACCCACCGTCCTATTACGCGCATAGATACGCGCGTCCTTGACTCTGAACGTCTGAGTGAACACACCATCTCACGATATTGTATAAACTTCAATGTTTACGTAATTTTCACACTCATATTTTGGCAACTGTGTACACAATTTGAGATCTCTTTCAGCTAAATCGCTTGAATCAAGAAACAAAACAGAAAAAAATAATGAAGTAACTAACTTTGCATTCTTCGACGGAACTTATAAATTTAGATCTGTTCTGTTTAATACCTAGACTTTATGAAATAGTTTTTCTTGTGGTATTTAATCCAAACAATTTCTTCTAGAAACATAAATATGTTACTACAGTACTAGTTTCAAACCTTCTCGCCTCTCTGGAAGAGAGTGTTATAAATTTGAAATCGATGAGTCTTTTTTTAATAGTACCTATATAAACGAGCAGGACTTATCTTGGAGAATGAGAAACACGACTGCCCATAACAGCACAGTGCCACACATCTATTGAAACACGAAAACTATCCACTGCGCTCGTCACCCAGAAATACAAGATGATTTATCTCTATGCCCTGCATTTTTTCTGGAAACACTGCCCTTGAAACCGAAGTAGTCATATTTGCACATTACTACTTGGCGGTAGAGTAAATGACAAAGGTACTTCTCCAGGCAGACTCTGCAAAGGTATCTTCAACTACAAGTCTCTAAATGTCTGTATATAGCATCGTAGTTGTTAAATTATTACACCTATTTTGACCTTTTTTCTTGTTTGCTAGCTGAGATCAGCGTTCGCACAAAAACGCGCAATCGAATTGGGTTTAAGCTATAATTTGTATGTTTATATTATTTTGTTATGGTAGTCGAATCACATGTTCTGCCGCTAGCTAGAACATCTGATACCACAATCGTGAAGATTTAGGTTCGAATCCTGCCTGCATCTATTAAATATATTTTAAAGTTTTGTCATCACCACTGGCTACAACGGTGAAGGACGAAACCAGCGAATTCCAAGAAAGACCTGTTTTGAGGATATAAACATGCCATCCGCCAACCGAAACTTGGCCAGCGTGGTGGATAGCCTCGACTTCCTCCTTGTATAAAAAGGTTTCGAATTTCAGCAGTGAAAACATTAAGTAAACTGCTTATGATTACCCTCCACCCCTCCCTTAAAAAGTAAGAATAAGCCTGAAAAGTGTGTTTATGTATCCGTATCATCTTTAAGTATTTTTTAAAGTATAGAGTGACGAGACGAACAGGACATATGCCTGATAGTAAGCAACATGCCTGCCAAATAACAGCACAGTCACACCCAGCTATTGGAACATGAAGAGTCCAAATCATTACAAAGTGCACTGCGCTCGTCACCCAAAAATATAAGTTGTTTTATTTCTATGCTCTGTAACTTCACTGGGAACATTGCCATTCAAACCGGAACTCAGCAATGTTTTACTCTCTTAAGGTTACACAGCTCTAAGCAGAAAGGTAATTTATGATCCGCAGAGTCACCCTCCCATCTTTATTAATTTTGTTTTGTTCTATAGAAAAACGTACTTTGGGTTCTACTAAGACAACTAACATACACGTCGTCTTCTACTCACAAGACATATTACTACTACACAAGTACACTACTTGGCATTCGTTTATTTAAAAAAAAAAATTAAAATACGATTACGGGTATAAAACGGCCAGAATAACAAATAGTTTTTGATAAATATTGACCTTATACGTAAGTAAGAGTAAAACTAAAAATAAATTACTCGTACTAATCTCTGCTAACGCTCTAATTATTCTTCTAAAAGATAAATCTTAACCTTCGCAAATTTATCTCAGACGCCTTATTTTACTTAGCTAATAATTTAGAGAAAAAACATCGTCCAATTTCTTAACAATCTGTTCTGCAATAATTTTTTGCGTCGTTAATTATGCTCGTTCGTAAGATAAATGTTGACTTTGCATTGTTTTATTAAATGCAAGCAATATTACTTGTTATAATAAATCCTCATCATTGTCCTGGAGAGTTTAATTTGGCATGTAAAGCAAAGCTTAAGCCAATACACTCAACCTCCGACAAAAGAGAAATGTTATGATTTTGAGATCTGTCTGCACTGACCGCGGTCAGTACAGACAGATCATCTTGATGACTGTAGTTAACGCGTTAACATCAGGCGAGATGGTGGTCAAGTGCGAAACTATTCAAGTTAAAAAAAAAACGAATTATGATGCCGCAGATAGAGATAGTGACGAAATATATGCCTAGGTAATTTTTCTAAGGAATACCAGAAAATTCCTATTAATATTAAAAACGCGAATGTTTCTAAGACTACATTTGTTTGTTACTCTTTCACGCAAAAACTGCTGAAGGGATTTAGATGAAATTTGGTAAATAAATAGGTTTTGAACAACACATCCGCTATTTTTTATCCCGAGAGAGATTAATTAATAGGATCTACGTGGTTGGAACCAAGGGCCGCTGCTAGAAATATTACAATTTTCAAATAAAGTAAACAAAAAAAAAAGTAAAAAAGAAAATTCCGTTCAATTTCAACTATTCTCAATCAAAGCAAAGCTTGTACTGTAAGTAGCTGAAATAATACTTTTATAATTTTAAAAGCCCAGGCGCAGGGCATTTATAAAAAATACTTCTAACTTGTAAAGCTACGAGAAAAAAAAATAGATTGACACTGAAAAGAAATAAATTGATTGAAAAATCAAATTTTAAGATCAAATTATTATTTTAACTTGGTAGAACGTACTTATAACCTTACAGCCATGTGCTTACTTCAATAGTACAATATTTAAAACCACGCCGGAGAGACCGTAACTTAAAGCTAATTAATAAACCACACTAACATTTCACTTCATTAGTCATAAGTTATGTTTCAGAATAAGTAAAGCTTAGATGTTCTTGAAAACGAAACTGATAATTAATGGAACCTAGTTTGCTGTTTACACAATAAACTTAATTAATCCTTACTTCATTAATCGACTAATTTAATTTGCTCAAAAACTTCTACGAAGTCGTTTTCTAAGTGTGAAATCTTGGAAACAGAACATTGAATCTTCTTAAATGAGAATACGGACTGTTCTATTTGTAAAAGATCGTTTTTTTTATTTATTTGGACGCTCTAATCTGTGGAGGAGCCAGTCTAATTAAAAATATCTTTTTTCCTAGGGCAATTTACGAGAATGATTTATTTAATATAAACGATTGAGACTACAGCCCAGCTAGAGTTTTCAAACAAGTTAATGATTTCATTGATATACCAAATTACCAATAGGATCTTTTGGTCATTTGTTAAGTCAAAATCTTCATATCTATACTAAGCTGAAGAGGTTTTTTGGTTGAACGCGCTAATCGTAGGAACTAACGGATCAATTTTAAAAATTCGTTCACCGTTGGTAATGCATGTGATCTCTGACTACAATAGTCCATATTGTATGTACCACGGGCGAAGCCGGGGTGGACCGCTAGTGTATTAAATCTAAGCTAATATTACAAAGTGAAGAAGAGAGTGCCGATTTTATATTTTGTATGCTTGTTGAGGCGTTTGAGGTATTTTCAACCACCGACTGTTGTTGTGAGATATTAAGGTTGTCTGTAGAGTCTGGTCAGGTCTGGTCATAGGTTCGATTACTACCCAGGACAAATATTTGTGTGATAAATTTAAGGGTGCCATTTCTGGGTATTTACAAATATCTACTAGCTTATATCTACAATTATTTAAGTTTATATTGTATCAAATATCTCGCTCCGGTAATATACACGCAAGCAAAACAAAGTTTAGAGCTAGTTAACGTCGTATAAGGAATGTTCAATAATACAAATTTTATATTTCCTGTGCCCTTTTGAGAAATAATTAAATGAAAATAATAAAACCTTATATTTGTAAAAGTGATACTATTAACAAAATCTATTATAATTTAAAATTCAAAAATATGTTTTTTCACATACAATTATTTTTAAGAAATGAATGTATTAATAATATGAAAAAACTGTCGTAATCTATTCAATGCATGAAGCATATGTTTTGAATCTATTATTATGAAACTTTTATTGCGCGGACAGAGTAGCATGAGATTTCTTGCACTTATCTTACTATAGATATTTATGTAAAAATTGGATGTTTGTTACTTAGCCACGTCGGGTCGGCTAAACGGATCGTGTTGAAATTTGAACACAGTTAGATTATAGACTGTATTATCACGTAGGTGACTTTTCATCTAATAATAAATAATGGCAACGGTAACTGCGCGGCTAAAATCACAAAATCCAGAATACTAATATATATTTTTTATGCCTTAAGAATACATTAAATCCACAAAAAACAGACACACGCATACTCATATACTTATTTTTAATTAAATTATGATCTAATTTCCATCACAGAGCGGACGAAAACATATAACTAAGAACGTTCAATATTTAGTAACATTATTTTGCTATAAAACATGCAAAAGTTATTTTTTTTACGAGACCATGAGTCATTGTTCAGCTAAATGCATCTACATAACACACATCGACTGTCGTATTTATGGCATGACTATTATAATCGTTCAATCGTTAGGCTGCCTTTTTTGTTACGATCGTGATTATCAGGACAAGTTTTGTACTCATGTCTAAAAGAAATTTTATTGATCGACGCTACGCACAAATCGTTTACTTTAAATGGAGGTAGTTATTGAATCAGTATAGTAGGTGAATAAGTATAATAGTAAGAGCAAATGATTTTTTTCCAAACTGCTGCCAAAAATAAATAAATAAATGTATTTTGTATTTGTCAATTAGTTCGTATATTTTTTTTTTATTTGTCACTTCATAAAAACCTAATACATGTTTATTTACGAATCAATTTTTTTTTTACTTTTTCGTATTTTTTTTACTGGCATTACCTTAAAAATGACCAAGTTCAAAAAGCAAAGATACGTATTTTGATCAATAAGTTGATTGATTAAAGGCAATGGACTGTAAAACAATGGTTTGGTTTATTAAGAAAAATGTTACGACAACATATACGGTACTCTTATTTATTATTGACTTAATATTTTATAGATTCTTATGAGCGGATATAATACTTAAAATTATATAATAAATTAACCGAAAATATTTCAGGCTCAGAAATATTTTAGTTTTTATATTTAGTTTTTGTAAGCGATAAATATTTTTGACGAAAGCAATAAGCATTTGAATTTTGTGCTCTACATTAATATTACTTACATTTTAAATTATTTATTTATTAGATTTTATTTATTTCTTTATTGCTATAAATACATATTTTTTCTCTAAAAAAAGTAGTTTTTTTAAGTTACAATAATGCATTAACCCTGTATAAAGAGCGTTGTAATTTTACGATGTGCATGTTCGACAACAAACTTTGACAATCAAAACATACTCACACGCATGCTTAATACTAGAAACAAATTACTTAATAATAACTAAAGTTCAATTTTTCTTTACAAAATTTTACAATAGGTGCTCGTATGCTCTAAATAAATATTGCATGCCTATATTCTAAATATATTTAAACATACGATTATTTATAGGACTTCGCCCACAACTCACATGAGTACTTACATTAGTAATAAAAAAAGAATAAAAGAGAGATCAAATTGTGTCATTATAAAAGTCTTTTACGCAGTAGTAACACTTATCTATTAAAAACGAACGGAGTTTCTTTCGGAATGTATTGATGTTTGGTTCTTTTTTTATGATTATGATTATAAATAGTAATGCTTGCAAAACGAAGTTCAAAAGCATTTAAACCACCATTACATTATTTAAATATTTTTTTATTTAAATAATGTAATGGCAGATTGATACAATGAGATGAGAATGAAAATTTAAACTTTACTTTTAAACATATGTATACCCAAAATTAGAGCATAATGGTAATGATATTAGACTATGAATAATTTAAATGTGTTTGGTGTAAGTAGTTAAGTGAGTAATGTAATGATATTTTTTTTATTAAAAGTGTTGCGAATTACAAAAATAGAAAGAAAACTTAAGGTAAAATAAAAAAAAGGTAAAAGTGTAAATTTGTATTTCGTAAACGTATTTCCTTATGTAATAAATTAAATTCTTTTCAACTTTTTTAAGTTCTCAAAAATAATAGTGTTAAAGAAAAGCATGTATATGTAATTACTCGTTAAAGGTATCTCGATGGAGCTCGTGACCACTTAATACACATATCTATTTATTAATCTACTAATGAAAACACGCTACTTACCTCAGATAGTGTGCTGTTTATTTGATAACATCTCCGGTGTGCGATAGCAACTAACAAATCAGAGAGACAGCGGAAACACAGTGGTCTCGATACGAGCTAGCGCGGTACTATTCAGCCGCTACAAGGATCGGCGCGCGCGCCGCTTGTCATCCCATCTCACTATGCTATACGTACGAGTAACTAGGCTGGTACCCAACGCTACGTAATCTGATTTATACGAGTATGAAAATCTTAAAAAACCGGCCAAGTGCGAGTCCGACAAGCACACGAAGGGTCTCCGTACGTACGTACCACTATCTATTACAACGGCAAAAAATCATGTCTGTTGTATGGAAGCCCTCTGAAATATTTATTTTATTCTGTTTTAAGTATTTTCGTTATAGCGGCAACAGAAATAGTAATAACATCGTCTGTGAAAGTTTAAAGTGTCTATTACGGTATCACGGTTTGTAAGATAGACGGACAGACACACTAACGGACGGACAGTGAGTCTTAGTAATAGGGTCCCCGTTTTACCCTTTGGGTATGAAACTTACATTACACGCGAATGTTCCCGGTGAGGGAACACCTTTATGATTCATGAGACTGCACCGAAATATGGGAGACTCTTTCCGCCGTAAAATCTAGATAAATACCTGGATAAAGTTGCTTGGAATAACGATAAATAAAGCCACCAGTTGTTTCACTAGTTTTACTAATAGTTTTTATTTACTACGATCGTTTATAACCGTTAAAATTAAGCAGTTAAAGTTACGTATTTGCTTTAGTCAAATTGTAATCAGTTATCACATTATTTAGTGGTTGAACTCTTTGCGGGGTCACTTAATTCTATGAAAAAATAATACCATTAAGTGTTTCGTACTCACATAGATTTCAAGCGCTTGGTTGATGGTGAAAACAAAATGCTGCATGGCCATTCAGCGTGACTCAGCCGCGTGCTGGTCTCGATTCCGACTGGTAGTGGGCTTGATCATCTTGATTATCTTTAGACCCTCATTGGGCTATAGATAATTCAGATATGCTTAATGTAAGTAGTTAGGTAGGTATGCAAGTATATTAGGTATAGTACTGAGAAAGATATATTACCAACAGCTTTATACCATCTGATAGAAAAACGTCGATTTAAATTTATGGACCATACCAAATTGAGTGGTCTAGGCTCAAGGTGTGTTATTACGTGTTCTAAATACCTATCTACCTATTTTCTTGATGGATTACACCATCAAGTCGGCTAAAGTTCCAAAGAGTAAGTAATTATCTAAATAAACTTAAAACTTAAGCATTTTACTATAGAGGTATATAACTATTTATAAGCTAATTATACAATAAGTCAAGATTTAATTATATAATTTAGACATGAGTGGCGGTAAAATTATCTCCCACTGTCTGGAAAACAAAAAGTTTTCCAAGCCTCTTTGTGGAGGATTCCTATGATGAATATCTCTTTGCGATGAAAACTTTATATTAAAAAGTTTAATCTACGTTACAGAAATGTTTTCAAATAGTCGAAAATTCAACTGTTTTCAACCAACGATTTTGAATTCAAATGGTACGCTTAGTGGAGCATGAAAGGTGATATACGTGTATACTTACATGTGATAATGTAAGACGTTTACAACATAGCACTTTGGATATTTTAAAAGTATAAACGCATGAAATTCTCATCGTCAACCACACTTTTATCTAGTTTTCTCATTGTTACCAAATGTTACCAAACGACAGAAAATAATTAAACACATTTACATCGCAATCAAGTCCTGTAAACGTTTTCAAAGCAGTTTTGGTGTAGTTAGAGAAAATTATGAATATGGTACTCTCACTGTGCTATGAATCTGAAATGCTCTCAGTTTATACAAAATTTTATAATATTATATAGTAAGTAATAAAATTTTATAGTATAACATTAGTAAGTACTTTTAGTTTAAGACCTTCTGTGTTAGTCCAAAATTCGGTAGGTAGTAGCGCAACTGAAAAAGTATCTTTTAAATAAAAGTGGTCAAGTGCGAGTCGGACTCGCCCTTCAAGGCTTCCGTAGCAGCAAGTAACATAATTTGAAAGCTCTTGTAGTTCGTTGTTACATTAATCAATGTTTTAATAATAGTGAATTTATGACGTATTAAAATAAAACTACTTACAGTTACAGGGGAGGGGGGGGGGACACATTTTACCACTTTGGAAGAGTCTCTCGCGCAAACTATTCAGTTTAGAAAAAAATATGTTAGAAACCTGAATATAATTTTTGAATACTTATCCATAAATAACCCACACGTATGGTTTTGATGGAAAAAACATGTTTGAGTTTCAGTATAAGTATGGGACACCCCCAAAATTTATTGTTTTTTTTTCTATTTTTTGTATGAAAATCTTAATGCGGTTCACAGAATACATCTACTTAAGTTTCAATAGTATAGTTGTTACAGTTTCGGCTGAAAAGTGGCTGTGACATACGGACGGACTGACAGACAGACAGACATGACGAATCTATAAGGGTCCCGTATTTTGCCATTTCGCTACGGAACCCTAAAAATACACATAAGAACACAAAAGTTACAAATGCAGGCTTCCTTGTGTCACGTTATATCTGTAGGTACGGAAATTTCGTAAACTGTCCTCATGGGAACAAGACCGTTCATAACCATGCCTTTCCAACCCTTGACATCCTATAATTATGTACTGTGACTAATTTGAAATGGGAACCTATCTTCGTAATTAAAGGTAGCATTGAGTGGTAGTAAGACAAGTAAAAGCTATTTGTCATACATGTGCCCTATGTTATTACCACCTACGTCACACTATGATAGACAGACGTTGATTCTAGTAGATACGTGATTTATACGCTTGATTCACTAATACTATTGACTTTACTTTTTTTTGGTTTGATATTATAAGTTTGACGTCATCTGTCCGTAGTGTCTTAGCTTGTGGACCATTAATTTTGTTTTCTTAAGTTTATTTGAAGGGTGAATTTGTCGGGAATGTTCTTAGCTATGTTTGATTAAAATCGGTACAAAATAATCGCCTCTTTTTGTTGCAGCGATTATCTTGCGGATTCCGTATTTTTTCATAACTCGCTCAGTAAGGATATGAAATAAAAGGGCTTGACTAGTAAAATATACTATAGTAAGTTTCAAATTCAATGTCTGCCACTACATTTTTTTTATTATCTATACTAATATTATAAAGCTGAAGAGTTTGTTTGTTTGAACGCTAGGATCTCGAGAAGTACTGGTCCGAATTGAAAGATTATTTTTCTATTGGATAGTCCATTTACCGAGGAAGGCTATAGGTTATATAACATAACGCTACTATCAATAAAAGCGGATCATGAATCAAGAATGTAACAAAAACGGGGAAAAAATATTCCTTTTTGAGAGTTTTCGTAGCGTGTTTTGACATGACAGCATGTGTCTAAGATTGCGTCATTGAACCACAGATTACTGAATCATTTTGTTACAGTAATCTGTGAATCATTGAACCTTGTTTTTTTTTCTAGATCTGAATTGGTACTACCAATTTCCGATAGGTGGCGTAGTAGGTAGCTAAAGAGGTTTTTTGTTTGAAAGCGATATTCTCAGGAATGACTTAACCGATTTCAAAAATTCTTTCACCGTTGGAAATGTACGGGATCTCGATGAGTGCTATATAATGTACCATGGGCGAAGCCGGGGCGGACATCTAAGTTACATATAATTTAATTAGCTTGTTTAATTGGCAATTAGCGTCAGATTGCAGCGACTGCCTACCAAATTTCAAGCAAGCACAGAAGGTGGAAGGAGTTGCCAATATAACTCTATTAACTGTACTTACGCACATACTTGGAGTGTTCCTGAAAGCATATTCGAAGCATACCTAGAGCATTCCTTATGCTTATTATACTCACTTACCGCACTCAACGAGGACTACGTCTAGTGAGTTAACTAGCGTTAGGGCGCCTCAGACAGTAAGCCTGACCTAGGCTTGGGATGCCACGGATAGGATGGGATGCCAATCCTATTTTAAATAGTTTTTTATCGAACCATGCAAAGTTTAAGACCTATACATTAAAGACTTGAGTTCAGAATATCTTTTCAAACGACCCAGTTTCCTTCCCATCGTAATTATCAACTTGATCCGTAACAGTTGTGTTAATGAAGATTCTAATCACATTAAGCTAATCTAATTTGTTTGCTGGCGACCTCAATTAATCATCTGAACAGACACCCCAATAACAAGGCGGTAAAAGATCATAACACGTTGAAAGAAGCTATTAAACTCATTAACAAATGAAAATGGAAAATCATGACTTTATTATGATATAGAGCACGAATAATAATAGGTACAGAACAATAATTCCAAACAAAATATATGGAAGTCTCAACCATGAAAATCTTTGTTACGTAATATTCAAGTGAAAAGATATTTGATTAAACACAAGTAGCGTTTCACAGTTGTACCACAGAATAAATATTAGTACAGAACCCTCACTTAGCGAACAATTTTATATAAATAGTGACTCTTGCTGGGACGCAAAAAAGTGCAATTCAGCTCGCATTAGCGCTCAATGCCTATCGCGATTTTCACCTAAACATTTGCGCTCTCTTCTAACGCGTAACTCTGTCGCTGTCTGGCGCGGAATGATGCGCATCGAAAGGGTTGTCGACATATCTACTAAAAAAATTAAATTAACCTTTTCGTTGTGTAGGTAGTCAGCATTGTATCTCAGATTATTTATTTTAGTTACTGACTTCGTAACGCGCAAGACAGCTAGAAGAGGCCGTTACATAGGGTCGGACACATTGAAATTAAAACAATAAAAGTATACTTTGACTGTTTTTATTCTACTTGATTGTCAAAATGTTGTTTAATAAATATGTTACATATTTTAATGTACCTACACTAATACATACAATCAGCTTCGATTACAAGCTATTTTATAATGTCCTGTACTTTTTGTACGGTTAGGAAAAAAATATAAAAAACAATGGTATTTTTTTGTACAACTAGGAAATAGGAAATATTGACTTCCGAATCGGACTACATATTAATTTATAGGTAATATTTCAATGTAAGTATACGATATGAAATAACTTAACACACATCAGATTATGTTCACATTACCTTAACATCAACCAAATTATTTAAATACACAATTAAAATCTGTAAAAAAACACCTATAAAAGGCATAACTTCAATATGTACCTACAGAAAATAACTGATGTACATCAATCAAATAACTTACCTTTCTTCGTCCTTAGGCAATACAAAAAATGATAATTCTTTGTTTGTTTTTTGACTCGTGCATCCATATACAGCACAATATGCACGCGACGTCATTTTGCGTGGGAAACGTGTTGCGCGAGCGCTGAGCTGTGCGTTCGACAACCGCGTGGCACTTGTTCCGTGTGAGGAACGGTCTAGCTGTAGGCTAAAACCGCGCGACCTTGAGCGAGTGAGGATGCACTGGTTGTACCCACTTCCTTTCCGTTCCCGTAATTTTGTCATGATGAAAAAATGTTCCGAATTACAACCCAATCCGTACAGACGTTTCAATGTTTGGAGCAATTAAGAACTATTACATTCTAGTGGGTTTGATCTTAGGTACTAAATCTTCTTTTATATCTGGTTTATAATTTAACATTTTCAGTTTTCACCCAAAAAGAGACGTTATGAAAACAAATACTTTTTTGATGTTTTTTCGCGCTAAGTCTTTTTATTCTGAACGATTCTGTAATATCATTTGTCGTAGGGCGTAGGTTCTCATGGTATCGTCAAGGAAAATCAACAAATACCATCTTAGGTTAGTTTATCTTTTGAAATCTTTTGGAAGCCTATTTACAATTGAAATTCCTATTGTAAATCTATAATATCTAATGTTACTGTTGTCGCCCTGGCAACACTGCACTGTTTTCGCTGCATGCCTCGGAAGAACAAACGAAAAGCAAAGAGAGATACATCGAGCAGTTCGAGCTCATCAAGCACGAGTTCTACCTCCAGTGCCAGTGGGAGCCATGAACGCCGCCACCGGCGTCGCAGGACAAAGAGGAGCCGTAAGGAATCACAAGCTGTAAGTCAGAACATTATTGTCTCGACAGTGATTCCCGAGTTCGACCCACTAGTGGACAATGTAGATATGTGGATTAATGCTATTGATGCCAATGCTCGTGCTTTTAAGTGGTCTGATAATACGATTATCTATCAAGCGTTGCAAAAATTACAAAATACCGCTAAAACTTGGTTAGATTCGATACAAAAAAATGAAACTCGTTGGACTTCGTGGAGGTGGAAGGAATGGCGTGAGACTCTTTCGGACACGTTTCAAATTAAACGTGACATGTTTAGATCACTCAAAGAATTGATTGAGGCGAGACCTGTAACTAATCAGTCCTTGTACGAATTTTTTTCCAACAAAAAGCCAAAATCGATCGATTGCAGTTAGAATTCCGTGAACGAGATGTCATTTCAATTATAGTAGGAACTGTCGGCGATAAAAATATTAGCGTTGCAGCGGAATCGGGTAGTTTCAAACATAGTAACGATTTAGCATCATTTTTACACGGCAAAATATTCTTACCTGCGGAGAAAGAGGTGACTATTAAACCTCAACTACCCTCAAAACATTCTTCTCGAACACTACCTCCAACTGGGTCTCAAAATTTCATAAACAAACCCGTAAACAATGTTGAACATACAGCCAGTACTAGTGGTACATTGAACTTTAATTGCTACCGCTGTGGTGATATAGGCCATAGAAGAAACAAATGTCCAGTTAAAGACAGTGTTCGGTGTACTTCTTGTAGTAAATTGGGTCATTTAGAAGTTGTTTGTAAATCGAAACAAAAGACAAAGGTCGAGAAAAATGTTGAAGTTAAAATGGTTACCAATACAAATAGTAAAAGTAAATTTTTCAAGCAAGTAAAGCTTAATGATATTCAAGCAACTGCATTCATTGACATGGGTAGTGATTGTTCGTTGATTACAACCGCATTAGCAACGCAGTACAATTTAACCCCATTTGCGCTTAACACCCCAGTGAATTTAGTAGGTTTCACAAATGACTTATCTACCAAAATTACGAAAGCTGTAGCAGCCGAAGTTAAGGTGGACTCTGTGACATTGTTTGTGACATTTTATGTTATCGATGCGCTCTCTGGCTGCAATATTTTAATAGGAAGAAATTTCACCGAAGATAAAAGCATCATGTACGTTCGTTTCGGAAACACATTAACGTTCCAACCAGTTTGTGTACCGAATGATTGCCAAGTTAACGTTATAAATAATGATTCCGAAATAAAGTTGAACGATATTTTGTTAAAGTACCCTCAAACGTTCTCTCAAGATTTGTCATGTCTAGGAAAAACATCTTGTGTTGAATTGGAAATCCAATTAACATCTAACAAACCGGTTTGTCAACGACCGTATAGAATGTCAGCCTCTGAGAAAAAGATCACTCGCGAAATAACAGATGACCTTTTAAAGAATGGAATTATTCAGCATAGTAACTCTGCATATGCAAGCCCAGCGCTTTTGGTTGACAAGTCATCAGGCGAGAAAAGATTATGC
This sequence comes from Ectropis grisescens, assembly GCA_017562165.1. Lineage (NCBI taxonomy): Eukaryota > Metazoa > Arthropoda > Insecta > Lepidoptera > Geometridae > Ectropis > Ectropis grisescens. Next base: position 14,745,133 of record CM029788.1, on the reverse strand, counting down.
GTTGATTATAGGCAGCTCAACAAACAAACGATCAAAGAAAATATCCTATGCCCATGATTGAGGACCTTATTGATAGGTTGCAGGGATGTAAAGTGTTTTCTTCTTTAGACCTCAAAAGTGGGTACCATCAAATTTGCATAAAAAAAGATGTGCACAAGACAGCGTTCATTACATGTGACGGACATTTTGAATATTTAAGAATGCCATTTGGTCTATGTAATGGGCCAGCGGTCTTTCAAAATTGATGAACACTGTCTTGGGCAATCTTCGTTTCGGAAGAGTGATTTGCTATATGGATGATCTACTTATAGCTACGGAAACTATAGAAGAAAACATAGCCTGTTTAGAATTGGTGTTAGATATTTTTACGAAAAATGGCTTGACAATAAATCTAGAAAAGTGTTCATTTTTGAAAGATCGAATAACTTTTCTCGGTTATAACATTTGTGAAAAAGGCGTCCAGCCGAGTTCTCGTAAATTTGATGCTATCTCGAAATACCCAACACCAAAAACAGTACATCAGCTACGACAATTTTTGGGGCTAATAAATTATTTTAGAAAATTTATAAAAAATTGTGCCCTTATATGCAAACCCCTTACTTGCTTATTAAAAAAAGGAGAACATTGGCATTGGGGACCTCAACAAGAACAAGCGGTATCCGCGGTCAAAACAGCGCTAATTAATAATGCAGTCCTCGATATTTTTAACCCCAAATTGCCAATAAATCTATATACTGATGCTAGTCGTGATGAATTAGGCTGCATTTTGACTCAAATGACTGACTCTGGTGAAAGACCGGTATACTTTTACAGTCGTCAGACGAGCAAGGAAGAAAAAAATTACCATTCGTTCGAGTTAGAACTACTCGCAATTATAACGGGACTACAAAAATTTAGACAGTAGGAAGTTTAGTAGGAACCAATTTTAAAATAACTACAGATTGTAATGCTGTTCGACACGCTTTAAGCAAAAAAGACATCATTCCTCGAATCAGTAGGTGGGTATTATATACGCAGGATTTTATGTTTGAGATAGTGCACAGAGCAGGGTCACAGATGCTACATGTTGATGCGCTCAGTAGAAACCCGATTTCTGATATCGATAGTGCTTCAAATGTAACTGAAAGCGTACATGCAATAACAGAGAGTGATTGGTTACTTTCAGTTCAATTACAAGATCAGAGTATTTGCAGCATTAGAGATATCTTAATGTCAGGTGATGCCGAGTCGAATAAGCAAATATTTAAAAATTATGAGCTATTAGGTAACAAAGTCTACAGGGTAACAAATTTTGGAAGACGTTGGCTAGTACCAAAGCGTTGCATATGGTACGTGATTCGCGCTAATCATGATGACGTAGGACATTTTGCAGAAAGTAAAACTATTGAAAGAATTCGTTCAAAGTATTGGTTCCCTCGCCTTAAGAAAACTGTGTCAAAATATATTAAAATTGTTTAAATTGCATTTATTTCAAAAATATACATGGTAAGAAACCAGGAAAGCTGTTTCCGATTCCAAAATATGCCAGGCCATTCACACACTTCACATTGATCACGTTGGTCCATTTGTCAAAACAACACAGCAAAATAGCTATCTTTTGGTGCTAGTAGATTCTTTTACTAAATTTGTATTTATCTCCGCGGTCAGAGACACCAAGAGTAAAAGTGTAATCAACGAATTGAATAAAATATTTAAAGTATTTGGCAACCCGAAGCGACTGGTATGTGACGCGGGTAGTGCGTTCACGTCTAAGTTGTTCACCAGTTTTTGCAATGATCATAATATCAGAGCTCACATAATAGCAACGGCCGTGCCGCGTTCAAACGGTCAAGTAGAGCGCTACAATCAAACTATTTTAGAAGCTTTACGGAGCAAAGGTGCTGACACTGACAATAACAGTGGGATCAGCACATTACAAGCATACAGCAAGGTATCAATAGCACAATCAATAAAACAACATCTGCCGTCCCTAGTGAGGTATTCTTTGGATATAGAGTTCGAATGGATAATGATGTCATTGCTGATGATGAAAACATTGAATACCCGGTTGATGTAACGGCACTAAGGACCGCAGTTGATACCAACATTAAAATAGACGCTGAAAAACAAAAGGCAGCCTTTGATATCAAAAGAAAAGAGGCACCAGTATACAACATAGGAGATTTAGTAGTCCTAAAGATTCCAAGCCACACGAATGATAGCCAAAGCACGAAGTTAATGCCTCTCTACAAAGGCCCATTTCAAGTGACAAAAGTACTTGGCCACGACAGATACAAAGTAGAAGATATGAGAGGAGCAGAAAGATCGTCAAAACGGTATGATGGCATAGCATGTGTGGAAAACATGAAACCATGGATTCGCATTGCTAAGTAACCGGATGTTGTCAAGTACGTATGACTATTTACATGTTTTTGTTATTTGTGATGTAATAGAACAAAATTTAGACGTCATTGCTTTTGTAAATAACCTGACACTTTAGTAAGACTACATTTGCTTAATGTAAACAATTCATCAAAATGGTCTAAAGTAATATCTGTAAACATCATGCATCAAAATGGTCTAATGTAATATCTGTAAACATCATGCACAATGGAGTGTCCGATATCTATAACTACAACATGATCCCGAAATGAACGCTGTTGCAATGAATGAGTGACTGTACACGACTTGGTGATTCGGTGTGAACACCAGGTTTACTATTTGATCTGCAACAGGAATCTAGTATGAACGCTGTTGCAGTGAAAGAGTGGCAATACACAACTTGGTGATTCGGTGTGAACACCAGGTTTACTATTTGATCTGCAACAGGAATCTGGTATGAACGCTGTTGCAGTGAAAGAGTGGCAATACACAACTTGGTGATTCGGTGTGAACACCAGGTTTAAGCTACTATTTGATCTACAACAGGAATCTGACATGATCGCTGTTGCAGTGAATGAAAGGCAATACACGTCTTGGTGATTCGGTATGAACACCAGTTTAAAGTCACTATAGAGGTATAGTCTGCAACAGTAATCTGAGGTAGCGGGAATGTGGTAGTACCACGACTAGATTGATTTGGTTAGAAATTTTAGTCTAACCCATAATGTAAACACTCCATTGTACATCTGAGACAGCTAAGATTCAACCGCTAAACAAAGTTGTAAGATTATGTAATATTTCCTTTGACATGAGGTTAAAATGTTTCCAGTTCTACATCAGACCAGACCGCAGTCGAGGACGAATGCGTGAGCAGGAGGGCCGGATGTTGTCGCCCTGGCAACACTGCACTGTTTTCGCTGCATCCTGGGCGTTTTGCGCCGAACGTCACTTCCGGAACGTGAAGAGTTTTGCCATTATACTCTAACTTACGCCACTTTGCCTTCAGCCGCCAACGAAGTAACAAGTCCTCAAGGAGTTTGAGTTAATACATTAAGTATTCGGCAAGCTAAAGAGTAGGTAGCACAATGTTTCACTCGTTTCACCGCCTTCAAAAAAATCTAAAGTTTCATGTGTTGTTCGATTATTACATTAAAAGGATCGATCATCTTAAAATTAATGCATGCAAGTGATTTGTAAAGTTTCGCTGTAATTGATGGTCAATAATCATTATTTAAGGATGTGTGTAGATGTGGGTTAAGATAATAAATGTTTATGTTACTCGTGAATAATGTTGTTTCTCTTATTACCTTATAGCAACACAAGATGAGTGCATTGCTGTGGATAAATTGTTAAGTATCGTCATCGTATACCTATATTATCTATTCTATGGTATTGTATCTGTTCACCCAACATTTTTACAATTATCGTAGTAGCGAGCATAGACTAACTAGAGTTGGCTAATTTTCATTTGAATTCTAAACTTATGATATTCTACATTCGAAATCCAAAATGAAGTTCGTATCATTGGAAAATAAACACAAGTGGTGTTTATTTAGTACCAGTATCAGAGTTATACGTTAACAAGGAAATAATAAAAAGGTACAATGACCTATTCTTATCTAATATTTACAAAGTTCTTAAGTGACTTCTAAATGTAGGTGATCTGAGATAACGCCTCATTTCCAGGTTGTTTTAATGAAAAATTGTACACTACGAAACACTAAATTACCTAAACGTTTCAAAAATAGACTTGTTGTGGCGATGAATAACTTTTAATTTAACAACCTTAGATAAGATTCGCCCCGCACTATTTTATTCACTAAATTTTGGAATTTACTAGGAATTCAATATTGGAGCTAGCACCGTAAAGCAATTTAGAACTATCTCGACCAACGTGATAAAGTTTCAATATTACTCGTACCTTGTGTGTGCTTCGATACACTAGGGATTGTGTTATTCAACTAAGACAAATACTTCCTCTGAAGAGTTTGCACATAGTTATCCTAAACAGCGACTATAAGTCGGAAGAGGGTTCTCATACATCTAACATTAGCATCTATTATCGAAAAACAAACAGATTATAAAAATTATAGAAATTAATTGTTGGTGTTTAGTATAGTTAAGACACTTGATTGAATGATTGAATTGTTCTGCACATTTTTGTCGTATGGAAAAAGCAATAAGAAGGGATCAACTGATTTCGCAGAACACGCTTACCTGATTCAGAGCACCTGTAAATCTCAAGTTTACTGACGACATTTCGCAGGCCAGGTCTAGTAGATAAGCCGTTTATTAACCAGTAATTTTATGTACGTGTACGTGTACGCTCTTACTTTTAGTAAATTAATATTGGCAACTCTGTAAGATTTGTAATATTATGTATTATATGTACTAGCTACATCCTGTAGCTTCACTTGTCGATATTGTAGGACTATAGCATGTTTGATTAATTCAACCCTGAAAAAGGAATAATTATTCCATTGTTGCAAATTCATTGCACCACTTATTTTATTATTTGCTGTTTACAATTTGGCTGTTATTTCATTCAACATAAGTCTGCGAGTTGTCAACTCGTGACTAAGAAGTGTCAAGAATTAGAAATGGTGTCAGTAGGACAAGGCGATGTCATCTATTAGACTAAACACTCAGAGACAGAAAAATCATTGTAATAACATGTATAAACATCTACGTCACTCATTTGATAAATTAAGAATATCAATAGTTGTCTCAACGTTCACACGCGATAACTACCGCTCAAATGATCCATGACGAAAGACGCGCAGTGAACGAGAGGAATGTATGTACCGAAATGGCTCGTTGTGTTTTCTACATTTTTATCCCGTAATTACATAACAATTTGCAAATTAGATATAGATATAACGCTTAGATTTTACGCCAACGACTTACAAAATTTCAAAAAAATATTCCCGATATTGACGGATTATTTTGAATTAATTCATTCAATATCAACTGTGTCCCTCATAAAACAAACAGTAAGTGTACAAATACTTCGTTTTATTCAAGTAATTTTGCAATCGCGCCATATTTCCCCGTGCACTGACAGCACGGTGACAGTAAACGATTCAACGAGATAGCTGTCCAGCCCACAGATAACTCAGGTAAACTTGATTATTTATCGCAGTTGAAATGCTATAATTAGAAAGTACCTGTTAAAGCTGTAGAAACTTAATAAATTCTACTCCCACTGAAAGTGTTCCATACTGAGAATACAATTTCCAATATAAATCATTTAAAGCCGTTTCTAATCTACTATTACGTAGGTATATATAATATGGCTTTAGGGCAACTAGAATATAGGTATTTACAATAAGGCACAGAACAGCGGACAATGCTTAGGGTTCTAGATTTCGTACAAATTATTTATGGTCTAATTTAGAAATTATAATCTTAGGGCATTATGAATTTATGAATTTCAGATTTTGGTATGAATCAAAAGCATTCCCCTTACAAAATTATTGTAGTAGTGGTCGCCAAGGGGTTGAAATTCTAAAATAAAGCATTTTTTATTTACAATTTGACTACAGACTTACACAATAAACAAAAGTGAATATATGCATGTATATCAAATTTATGATGGTGTGTGTAGTGTTATATTTACTGATATGTTTATGAACACATTACTGAAACGAAATTTTGTACAGTAATCTGTGTGTTTGTGGATAATAAAAAATTCTGCACTCTTTCTCTAAATAAACAACTATAAATGTGCGAAACTTCATATTTCTCCTTCCGACCAATTTCTGAAAAAGGGGCACATAGACTTTGATTTACGTATTGATTAATATAGAAGTATAGGTATTACTGTTCCTTCAAACTACATATTTTTTATTTAATTATGACTTTAATTTGTTTGTAGCTACCGTTAATCTAGCGCAAACGCTACTATCAATTAATGTTTCGAGAATCAAAACAGCGCCCTAGCGGACATATATCGAACTTTATTTTTCAACTGTTTCTAATTTTTCGTTTTACTCATAAGTGCTGCACTTTTCACAGAAAACGAGATTTAAGGGTCCGCGGTGGTGAGGGAAAACCTTTATAAACGATCGCGCGCTCAGTTCGGTCTCTTCTCTGCCACCATACCCTCTCTCGAGAGGTAGCTCTGATCGTTTGACCAGCCAAAGTTTAAATTGTAATCTTTAATTTTTTTTTAACTTTAATAGGTTTACACTTGACCGCCATCTCGCCTGATGTTAAGCGACGATGCGGTCTACGATGGAGCGTGTTTACCTAGAAGAAACCGGTTTCTACAGTAAACAGTCTAGTTTACTGTAGAAACCAGTTATTTAGTCGTTTCAGTTTAATTATTTTAAGATCGGTTTAATTTCGTTTGTATTTCTGTTAAATTTCGCATATAAATTTAATTGTGTAAAACTACTTTCGTGATAAGAACGTCTAGGCTGTGGAATACGTTGCCTGAGAGGATTTCTCCCGATAGTTACAATCTTTGTGTCTTCAAATCGAGAGTGAATCGGTTTGTTTCTTCTAGGTAAACACGCTCCATCGTAGACCGCATCATCGTTTAACATCAGGCGAGATGGCGGTCAAGTGTAAATCTATAAAAGTTAAAAAAAAAACTAATTGTGTTTTTTTTTCTATTCCCAATTCTGGTCTCTAATAATATATTATGACTGTTACTTAAAATTTTAAGTGTATAATTCAATTGTTTGAAAATCTGTCTGTCTAAATTGTTTGTCTGAAACTATTTTCTGATTTTTTATAGATACCAGTAATAATAGGCTTGTACTTGATTATCGGTTGGTATGCGGTTAGTTGGTTTAATATTATAGAAAAAAGACGCATCAACAGCAGCACCTAGCCACTTTTTCGGCAAATGCATAAAAAATGAATGATAACAATAATAAATAAAAGTAGAGGCAGTCGCCATAACCAAAATCGGCTTATTCACATGTGATATGGTTGCTCCAGCTTAACTTAAGTTTTGGAATAGCCAAATGCTAAGCATTTTTGTTCGACATAAAGCCCAATGAGCCGATGTCGCTCACATACATTGCTAGGAAAACGTCGTGAAAGTCTGAAACTGGAAAATTAATTTAAAAATGTCCAAAATCCGCATAACTTATCGCGTGACTTAAACAATTGATAGTGTGTCTTCTCAATAAGCGATTCGTTTCTCATCCGTGAGGTTGTTGAAAAAACAGAACGGGAACTACGCTGGTAAAACCGCGTGGCACTGCTTGTACTTATACTCGCATAATTGTAAATAAATACTTATTAAACGTAGGAACACCCGGACATAGAAGACATATTCATCACACAAATATTTACCCACGGCGACAATCGAACCCACGAACCACGGCTCCACAGGCAGACTTACTTACCAACTAAGCCAGTCGACATTGTGTGATTAATACGGATATTAGTTCTGCCAGGATTTTTGGTTTTTAAATTACAAAATGAGTGTATTATAACAGCTATCTGCCCTTCATTGTGCTTATACAAGCTTTGTTTAGTTTAGAGCTGGATGGTGCTATGTGAAAAAACTCCAACAAATTTTGTGATTTTACACGTTTACACAGCATCATCTAGCTCCGAAGTACAAGACTTTTCTGACAACACCATTTACTTTTATTTTTCTTTCATAGTAAAAAAACTTCACCTATGTAATCAGTGCTTGTAATAGGGCGTTTTCAAGATGCAAAAAGATCTGTCAAAGACAGTTCCCAATTTCACCATAGGTGGCACCAATGTTCTATTTTGTTAACGAAATTTCACAAAAAACCCGAATATCCGTGGGCCACACTTGGCAAAATTTAGAACCATTTTTTAACCCCCGACCAAAAAAAGGGGTGTTATAAGTTTGACGTCGATGTGTGTCTGTCAGTCTGTCTGTGTGTGTGTCTGTCTGTGGCACCGTAGAGCTCAAACGGATGGACCGATTTCAATGCGGTATTTTTTATTTGAAAGTTAGTATCCGTGCGGATGTTCTTAGCTATGTTTGGTTAATATGGATTCAAGATGGCCGCCTCCACAAAATGGCGGACAAAATATTTCTTCACAACCTACCTCAATATGGGTATCAAATGAAAGGGCTTGACTAGTACAATGTTGTACAGATAACAAATCTAAGGTAGTCGGGGGTTAATCAAAATTTTTAATTTTGTTCTTGTTATGACAAGTAAATGTACTTCTTGAAAACGCCCCATTCCTAAGGTACAGGAACAGATAAACAGAAAACCAAATAAAAATAATTTTGACTTCATTTTCACATTTACAGAACAGCTGTTTACAGGCAAAGTCCTACTGTCCGTTTATATTTGGATGACCTAAATTGTAAGTACCCAAAGTATGCTATCTTAATTAACAAAACCTTTTGTAAAAATATTAAAAAAGTTTAGGCAACCGAAGCAGCTAACTTCCACAAAAGTATTTACGAAATACTTGAAAAACTGTTTTCTTGAACGTTATTTATTTAGCGTAGGCGTCTTATTTTCATCCCTAATTGGCGTAAGAGGTACGAGTATGTCGTAATTTGACAAATATTGAACATGTACAAAGCACAAAGTTTACACAGCAAATTTTTACGGAATAATAATCAGTATTTAAGTACACCATCATCATCATCATACTAAATCATCCCCATCATACTAAATTTTTTTTTAATAAAGAGTGACGAGACGAGCAGGACATGTGCCTGATGGTAAGCAACATGCCTGCCACATAACAGCACAGCAACACGCAGCTATTGGAACATGAAGAGTCCAAATCATTACCTAGCACTGCACTGCGCTCGTCACCCAGAGATCTAAGATGTTATATCTCTAAGCCCTGTATTAGTTTACCTGGAAACATTGCGCTTCAAACCGGAACACAGTAATGTTTGCAAATTACTGCTTGGCGGTAGAATAACTGGCAAATGTGTGGTACTTCCCCAGGCCGACTTTGCTAGGAGTCCTACTACTACATCACTAAATATTCCCACTGCAGGGACTCGGGGCTTTCTCTTGCAAGGAGAGTCAAGGCGATAACCCACCACTCTGGCCCCGTGTGGGTTAGTCGATGATATATGGGTTCGAAACATTCTAGGTAAGCATGTCAATTTCCACACGATCTTTTCCTTCGCCGTTTTTTTAAGGTAGCGACATTAGACACAATTTCGAAAAGACAGTGGTGCGCCTGGGATTTATTTGACCCAGCAATTCGGCATTCACCTTTCTCCCGACTATACCAGCCGTAACTTGTCTAATGCAACTGAGCTCAAAATAAATTACCTTAAATTTTTGCTCGCTACTTTATGCAGGAGGTTATTTATTACATCTGGCAATAGGGTACCACTACCACTACCTTTGCCTAAACGCGGTCTCTCTATAACTCTCTATAGCTCGACGGTTATCGGTTGTTTTGGCTTTAGATTGCTGATTCTCTGCGTTATATCGGTGACTATGGTGTTGTGCAGGATGATTTAATTCCTAATTTCATCGAGCATTTAGTATATACAGATAGCGTGCGAATTGAATGCAGTCGGGGTCTGAGGTAAAGAGCGGGAGCATCTCCCCCCCCGCCGCCCGCACGCCGCCTCTCGCGCGCCTGCAGTGTAGTGGTGAGCTGTCTTTGACAACTATCATAGGTATGTGTATCGCATTCCTGAGCTCTGCATTCAACTCGCGCGCTATCTGTACGTATGTCACCGTAAAGTTGTAAAACCCGTCAGATAATAATCTAACGACTGCGCTCTTCACCCAGAGATATATGATGATTTATCTCGATGCCCTACAGAGGTAATTTCTTTGGAATGTCATACAAAATTTCAGAAAAACAATTACAAGTAAATTTTATAGATCTACATTTGTATGCCACTATTTTTTTCGGTGTTTGTAATTCATTTTTTTATAGATAGATAGATATACTCTTTATTGGCACACCAAATAAAATTAAACACAGAAAAAAAAAGAACAATACATTTTACAGTAGTGCGACAATGGGCGACCTTATCGCTGAAAGCGATCTCTTCCAGGCAACCTTAGGATGGAAAATAATATTTGGACGTACACTAGTTGTATGTTTAATTTTTTCAGGTGACTACTCCCTGGACATTCGACACGTTACGTTGGACGACGATGCTAAATATCAATGCCAAGTTAGCACCGGATCTAGAGGTTAGTGTTTTATTTAGTGATTATTTTTACTATGTGTGCAAATAAGAATTATGATAAAAATGAAATAGAATAATTAAATACCTACATATATAATACGTACTAATAAATACAATATAAATACAATTGTAATTGCAACTGGAGAAAATCGACAACCAACAACAAACTACATTTTCAACAAATAAAATTGTTTAACATTGGTTTTGAATGTATTCAGAGAAGGAGAATGTCTGATGTGGACGGGTAATTCATTCCACTACTGAGTTGCCCTGTAAGTAAACGACTTGCCATAAAAAGTTTCAGTTCGAGCCGAAGGGGTCATGAGGTAAGGAGAGTAATTTGACCTTAAAGGAAGCTGATGGCAATCTTGCAAAAAGGTAAATCGTTCCTTAAGGTAGTGTGGACTGGAAGGATTAAACAAAATATTGTACAGAAAAAAGAGAATGTGAGCATTCTGACGAAGACGAATGGGTAACCACTTGAGCTGCACACGAAATTGGGACAGGTGATCATGTTTGCGTAATCCAAATATGAATCGTATGCAGAAATTTTGGAGGCGCTCAAGTTTGTCTAGCTGGTCCTCTCTAAGATCAAGATAACAGGCGTCAGCGTAATCCAGGAAAGGAAGAAGGAGATGACATTTTATCACATTTTTTCCGACAAAAAATGATAAGCAATTACCAACTGCTTTAGATGAATAATTTAAAACAACCATTTAGAATTCTTCTAATATTATAAATGTGAAAAATTGGGTGTTAAAATGTTCGTTGTAATATCATATCGTAACGTTTGTACGGATCAGGTTGAAATTTGGAACACAGATTAAATTATAGTCTGGAAAAATCGCGGGGCATTGCTAGTTAAATAATACGTGTTAAATCAAAAAACACCCTTGAACACAAGAAACTAGAATCAATAGAGGCCGAGATAGAATTTGCATTGGAAATAAATTTACTATTTCAATAGAAACATTTATTATTCATGAAAAAATCTAACGCGAGTATATTGCTTCTTTATTTTAAATCGAAATAAGTAAAATTGCCTATTTGTAAAACAGTGTAAAAATAAAGTGACGTACATTGCTTAGGAATGATTTGTATAAAACCATGTAGTAGGCGACAGCGAGTAGTGTTACGCGTTTAAAAAATAGCTTCTATCAAACAAAATTCACCGTACTTTTGAAACGATTCGTGGAAGCGGCGTGCGAGGATAAGGGGATAACGGGAATGAGTCTACAGATTTCACAGTGAAATGTTTATTTCCTCTATTATGGCGGAAATTCCATCTAAAACGCACTGAGCTTTTCCAATCCACTTTTCTAAAAAGAAAAATTGACGTGCAAAACTCCTTACCTGCGTGTTTTCAGCCCCTGTATTTGTTTACTAGTGTAAAAAGTGTAATGGAGCATAAATTAATGTAAGCTTTTTTTTACCTAAATGTAATGTTGGTAAGATTTATATTTGTGTTTATAAGTACCAACCACCTTCATTGGTTGTAATAGATTGAATAATCAGACCAAAATGGATTCCCGTATGATCGGGGCGAAATTAGCTCTAGTGGAAGTCTTCAAAACTTCTATTTCTTAGTATATGAGATTAGGTTTCTTCAAGGAGCGGTTGCGTGGAGGGGGGTCTTAAAAGTCTTCAAAAGACCCGCTTTGTCATTAAATTTGTCATCACAACGTAACTAGTAACGTACTTGATAATTACGCTAAGATGAGCTAAAATCGTCAGTTGAGCTACGGGCACCTGTTAATAATAATCAGCACCTGTTAAAAGTAAACGTAATAATTTTCAATTAGATTATGATCAATATTGACACTCTGTTTTAGTCTTCATCTATTATTTATCGATTTTTTCTACCACTTTTACCCAGTTTCCTTTTGTAATTTTGGCTCAAGCTTCTTTCAGCATTGGAAATAAAGATGGAAAATAAAGCCTTTGTATTGGTGCGAATATTGACCGTCCATGCCTTATACCACGGTATGATTAGAATTCAGTCAGTTCAGTTTAAGCCTCATAAATAAAAAAAAATAACATTGTCCCAATTTTTGTTCACCTTTCCTCAAAAATGACGCTATGTGCAAAATCAAATCATAATGTTCCATATTGTTATTTTCCTCTTGTCGCTTTTCTTGTGAATTTGCTTCATAATTGTCATTAAAGTCGTGGAACTGCCATTAAATAGGCCAGTCTCTCGTAGTGATATCAGCAATTAACTCATAGTTGGGTATTTATTTCTTGTATGCTACACGTGGTTTCGAACAACGTCTTCGTCATTATTATGAGGTAGTAAAGGTTTCTTACTCTTGTTAGGCGTACCTACGTAATACATTTTCTTCAGTTTTGGAAGGCCCATACCTTCCTGCATGATAGTGCTTCTGTTACACAATCTAACACTCGCGATAATGGCAATAAAGGTCACTAATAAATGATTCGCGTTCGAAGTCTTCGGTTGATTACACAACTACAGCTGGCCAAATTCGGTAATTAATCGGTTAGAATAATCTTTTTTTATTTGAAGTCGGTGCCAGCCAAATCTAACAGGTATAGGATAGATACTACTTACCTGTGTGCCTACATAGCATCAATCTACTAACTTTTTGACCTGACTGGCACCGACTTCAAATAGATGAGTGAGTAGCGCTTATAATAATGATTTTAGTTTATTTTTCGCTTTTGAGTGCCTATTTGTGGTTTTGAAGTCGGTTTAATTTTTTTGTACGAAAATAGTTTATTTTACTCTTTTTAGTGTACAAGAACAAAATTAAAAATTTTGATTAACCCCCGACTACCTTGGATTTGTTATCTGTACAACATTATACTAGTCAAGCACTTTCATTTGATACCCATATAAAGGGAGTTGTGAAAAAAGAAATGTATTTCGGCATTTTGTAGAAGCGGCCATCTTGGATTTGAATTTTTTCATAGTGCTAAGTATTCTACTAGTCAAGCTCTTTCGTTTGATACCCAAATTGAGGTAGTAATGAAAAATGTAATATATAATTCGCCATTTTGTCGTGGTGGCCATTTTGAATTTGAAATTTGTTATAGTACATAGTATTCTACTAGTCAAGCCCTTACATTTGATACCCAAATTGAGGTAGGTTGTGAAGAAATATTTTGTCCGCCATTTTGTGGAGGCGGCCGTCTTAAATCGTCATTAACCAGACATAGCTAAGAACATTTGCTATGGTATTAACCTTGAAATAAAAGAAACCGCATCGAAATCGGCCCATCTGTTTGAATTCTACTACGGTGCCACAGCAGACAGACAGACACACAGACAGACATCGACGTCACTTATAACACCCCTTTTTTTTTGGTCGGGGGGTTAAAAACAAGTTTTTATTAAAGCATTTACACAATTTTGTATTGACAGGGTCGAGATTCATAACTTTTGTGAAATCTACAACTACGTCATCCAGATAATTGTACGCAAATTTTCAGTTTTTGGTTCATATTTCAAAAACTACTTGACCGATTTCGAAAAGATTTATATGGGACCATTTGGGAAGCATACCCATCCGAACACAAAAATAAATTTTAAAATCGGTTCAGAGGTTCCCGAGAAATCAGGTAACATACATAAAAAAAAAACAAAGGGGTCGAATTGATAACCTCCTCCTTTTTTTGGAAGTCGGTTAAAAAGAACTGAGAATGTTACTTTAAATGTTTCGTAATAATTACTAATTGCATGTTAACATAAAGTGTGAAAATAACATATCAAAGGTATTTAAAGCGCCAACAAAGTAACGTATTTTTTAAAAAGTACATTATGTAATTAATCATTTTCTTACTGTTTCGTTCCAAGGTAATTTTATCCAAATTAGGATATTTCTCAAATATCGAAACGGGTGTTTAATATTTTGACAACATTGACGAGATGCTATAGAACATCAATCCGATTAAACAAAGATTGGAGGCCCGAAATATAATATTCATCTTTATCTTCTAATCTCTCTAATATATAAAATTCTCGTGTCACAGTTTTCGTTGCCATACTCCTCCGAAACGGCTTGACCGATTCTCATGAAATTTTGTGAGCATATTGAGTAGATCTGAGAATCGGCCAACATTTATTTTTCACACCCCAAAGTGATAAGGGTTGTTCACCCCTAAATATATTTTTAAATTTTTTGAACAATTTTTTTTGTTTTTATTTTTTTATAATGTGGCATTAAAAATACATACAACCCTAAATTTTTACCCTTTTATCACCAATCCCTATTTTTTAATCTATATATATATATAAATCAATGCCACTTTTCGTTGTAAGTGAACTCCTTCTAAGCGGCTCGACCGATTTGAATGATTTTTTTTGTATACGCTTGGGTAGGGTCCTAAAAGGTTTACATTCACAAATCAGCCCGGCAGATGGCACTGCACTTGATATATTTAGTTACTATCCGAGCGAAGCCGGGACGGGCCGCTAGTATTATATTTATAAAAGATATGTATATATATATACCCCTATTATATTCATGTTTTAAACATTTTTGTTAAGTTTGTCATTTTTGTTTTTATAAATAAACCCATCTTTTTTTCTGTACTTTAATCAGGAACACATGGTCTGTCCACGTTTATCACGTATTGAAAGAGCTAGTGCATCCATCTCCGGCTAAATACATGTTTGGTTACGTAGATCATCTCCTCAATGTGAGGCTCGTCATAGGTCTATCATTGTATTCTAAAATTTTAAAAGCAAGCATACTATGAGAATGCCACGAGAATTTTTATGTCCAAATTTCAAAAGACTTTGTACCTCAACAACAAACGTAATCAAATTAACTGATAGTTCAATAGGTATGAAACTCAACAGCATACGTTTAACCTAAATATCTCAAGTTTATCAAAATATCTACTTGAACAGCTCTTACATCTTACATTACAGCGACAGAAACTTAATCCTCTTGAATTGCTAGGTACATAAGTACTCCATTGAAATAGCGAAGGGCGAAGGAATTCATTGGAGGGTGCGACGCAATCGGATGTATCCCTACTAAGTGGTTGGGTGTACTTTACACAAGGTACCTTAGATATTAACTACTAAGCTGCTATAAGATTACTATATTTGATCGTAGTCTCTATTTCGTTACCTAAGTTATGCCCGTTACACGATAGTTAAATTAGGCTTTAATTTTAATATACTCTTGAAAATACTGGCTCTACGCGGCTCTATTACCTACACAAGTACCATAACTTGCTGCTATTATCTTTCCTCTAGTTTCTCGTCCTATGGGACGTATGTCATACTGAAATTCTAAATGTGAAAATTTCAATGTTTGTTGCCCAACAGCGTCTAAGGATCTATACGAATCAGACTGGAACTTGGAACTCAGACTAAAACTTGAAATACAGTTGAATTTGATAAGAAAAAATAGGTACTTCTGAAAATACTACACGGACGTACTCACGGTATACATACGTAGTAACTAGCCTATGATATACAGTCCCTAACGATAAGGTCAAGCGGTACGAAACAGCAACAAGTAAGCCGATAACAGTTGTAAACTAAAAAAGCATACAACCTAAATATACCTAATTGAGAAGCTCTTTCTTTTCTGAAGTCAGTTAAAAAAATACTTATATCAACACTGTACTACGCCATAATGTGTAAATAAAAAACAAAACTAGTATTTACCCATTACGGGATATTTACCATGGTTATCATATGATGGACCTTATCCCGATTTCCATGCAATTTCCTGCACCATGTCCACAGGAAACCCCATACCTACGGACACTGTCTACGCCATATAAACACGAAAACTATCCCTTAATTGGAAACACTAGTATGATGAACTACTTAACACAATACTTGTAGTGGTAGGACTCTTTGTTGAGTCCGTCTGGGGAAGTACCACACCTTTGCCAGTTATTCTACCGCTAAGCAGTAATAAACATTACTGTATCCCAGTTTGAAGGGCAATGTTTCCAGTGAAATCACAGGGCATAGAGATAAAACATCTTAAATCTCTGGGTGACAAGCGCAGTGCAGTGCTGTAAATGATTTGGTCTCTTTTAATGTTCCCATAGCTGCGGTACATTGTGATGTTATGTGGCAGTCATGTTGCTTACCATCAGGCACATGTCCTGCTCGTCTCGTTATATTATACTACAAAAAAATCAAAAATCTCTATATATAAAAATGTTATGTTGGTTTGTGTACGCTTCAAAAACTCAAAAAGTTCTGCACCGATCGAGCTGAAATTGTACAATGATATAGAATCAGCATCAAGAATTGTTTTTATCTAATTTTTGAATCACAATGTGCCACAGCGAAGCGGGGCAGGGTACAGCTAGTATAAAATATATTTAGTAGTCGAATTGATAACCTTCACTTTTTAGAAGCCAGTTAGAATGAATTGCTTAATAATTAATTAAATAACATTGCACTTTAAACCGGAACAGTTATCCTGGCACTGCTAACCCACTGAACTACCGGCAAGCCGAGGATCCCCCTGGCGAAGTCCGTAGGAGCCATTTCACTATAAATCCTGGTTTTTGTTATTTGAAACTTATTTAGATTTATTCCGCGACCAACATAGAAGAGCTCGTCCGGAAATACCAGGCTTTTATATGCAAAGCCTACGGTACACATCAAAAGAGGCTTTGACGCTGTTTTGATGAACTTACCTACGTGTTGTGACTGCGGCTTCATATTTGGTATGATTTGTAATTCTTACATCAGTAACGTTATTGAAGAGTTAATTTCAACTAGTCTCATTGGTTTTCGGTTGATTTAGGGGCCGTAGCAACAGCGTTTTTTTGGAAATAGTTTTGAATATTAAATTCTGACTTATATCGTTGTTAAAGTGTAGTTTTTTTATTATACAGAGTGACGAGAGATGGTAAGCAACATGCCTGCCACATAACAGCACAGTGACATGCAGCTATTTGAACATTAAGAGTCCAAATCATTACCTAGCGCTGCACTGTGCTCGTCACCCAGAGATATATTAAGATGTTTTATCTCTATGCCCTGGCTAATAACTGGCTCATGTGTGGTAGGTACTTCCCCAGGCGGACTCTGCAAAGAGTCTTACCACTAAAAATAGTTGGGGTGAACACGTTGCTAGATGCGGTGAATTTAGTAGAATTGTGGCGAGTGGTGGCTGAGGCAAAATAGGACGTCGAACTGAGAGAATTTTCGACAATATTGTATTAATTGTGGATCAAACTTACAATCCTTGCCTGTGGAAATTAGACAAGCTTCTTCGCTTACTGCATTCAAGGAACATGTTAAAACCCATTATTTGAGCAAGGCCTGCAAAAGTCACTCTGTGAATGCAACATTATTATATTTTGTTCTGTGCTGCAATATTCTTGAAACCTGTTATTAATTGGTATTTCAATTATCACGCGGCAATCAATACCGCTGTACTCGTTCTATGTGTTATCCGACATAAAAAAATCTGCTGTCACTTAAAAAAACCTTTTTGTAATTAATTGGGAAAAAACTGCAAGGCACAGCTAAGGTAAAAGCATTTACAATATAAGAGTCAGCTAGTTAGTATCCAGGCTAAATATTTACTGCGAAATATTTGGTTCAGTGTCTGAAATATAAGATAAGGTATTAAGGTATACAAACAACGCAATATGCTTTATGTATTATATCGGTGGATATCGGTGGATATCGGTGGACAATTCACACACAACACCATCTGACCCCAAACTAAGCAAAGCTTGTGTGATGGCAGCCAGATAGCTGATATAATACTTATATAGTTTTAAATACATACTTATTATACATAGAAACACCCAGACACAGTGCAAACATTTGAATTCATCACACAAATATTTGCACTGGGTGGGGATCGAACCCACGACCCTCGGCTTCGCAGGCAGAGCAACTACCAACTAAGCCACTAGGGCAGTAGTATTTTGTAGATTGCAATTGATTTTGTTAGATTTTGTTAGCTTGTATAAAATTTGATAAAAAATTTCAGGTTCAGTTTTTCTATATCATTCGATAGTACCAACTGATAGTCTTTATTATTCACTACTTTTAACCGATAATAGTTTTTATAATTTCATCACTATAGTGTCTAATTAATATCCAATACCGTTGTGCGGTTGGTAATCAACAGAAATAATATTTAGCGGTCGTAAAATGCCTTTGCGTGATTTAAATTTAAGTATCTATTGATTGTTTCGTACCCTAGTTTTTAAATTGGAGACGATATGAAAAGCTCGTATTTCACTCAATATTAAATGTAGAGCAAATAAATTGTAAACACTCCGTACCATGGCATGAAGGTTAGCTAAGAGGTTTAAAGCATTAAAAGTTTAGCTGAACATCAGACTATAAGTCTTAAGTTCTTACTTACCTACGTTAAGTACTTATGTTGTGCCGTAATTAAAACTAGAGTGGCGTAAGGCCTTTAAAGCTGAAAATTTTATTTTACCAGCATTTCTTTTTGTAAGTTGTTTGAAATTGCAGTTTGAAAGTCATACGGCAGGTTGTTCTTACATAATTTCCCAATGGATTTTTGGGCATGGACAAATATGTACGTTGACCTTTTCAACTTCTAGACACATGTACCTACCAAAGTTATCGGTCTGCTTTTTTGTTATTACAATATTTTTCTAATTTGTAGTATAGGAAGTGAATACCGTTGGTGATGGGGAGTGATCCCCAAAGAAAGGTACAGCAACGAAGAAATCTAGGATGAATGTACGGAAAATGTAAGGAGTTCCGGCTTAATAGGAAAAGATGCGTTGTTGGCATATGGTCGATAAACGGGTTTTTATTCTGAGCCGACTCAAGATAGACACATTGGTGCGTTTTGCCGTCCAAGGTATTCGTAGTAGTCGCCTCCAACACCACATCTAAAATGCATATATCCTTTGCCGTTCTCGGGCCAAAATCGTCCACGTTTCCACTCCATACGGGAAAATAGGAAATACCAGGGCTCGGATCAGCCTGATCTTGGTTTTAATACCTATTCCTCTTTTCTTCCAAATGGTGTTCAAACGAGTCATAGCATCCTTAGCCATTCCGATTCGCCTCTTTATCTCGGGGGGCACAGCTGCCGTCGTTGCAGATTTGGGAGCCAAGGTAGATGTAGTGGTCAACAACATTAATGCCAAGAATCTTGGATGTGACATTTTCTAGAGTTCCAGCACGATCCACTATCATCACTCTTGTCTTTGCTCTGTTCACCACGAGACCATTGTTACCACTTTGGTTGGTTTGTTGGTACCACTATAAATCCGTATAACATTGATTGAACCACGGGGACACCGTGGTAGTGCAGAATGCGCGCGCTTTTCTCTGCGTAAAAAAGCAAATAAACACCAGAGGTGAATTTTAGTATTTTCGTTCTCACAGAAAAAAACATTTTGCAAGCGTTAAAAGCCAAACTTTTCGAAGGAGCCACTTACATTTTTCGTCCATAAATAAGTAGGTTGTTGACGAAAATTGTGTAGAAAACAAGTACATGAAAAAAATTCACTTTATAACAGTAACTAATTTCGAATTTCTTTTTTGCATGACTTTAAATCTGATTTTTATATTTGATAATTGAAATGTATGTGTATATATTGTACGAGTATACTATATTCATTATTACTTTTCTATTAGCTATCAGACACGAAATTGTGTGCTTTTTGTCAGAATACGCACTTTAATATTAGTCCACTCAATTTAGCCTTCAAAAATATCCCTAGTTTGCAAAACCCCTCTGTGTGTTGTATTGTGTGTACCACGAAGCTAAAATTTTGCATGAACGTACACATGAACTTTTATATTTTATTTACTTTTTTTTTTAATAAAAAGTGACAAGACGAGCAGGACATGTGTCTGATGGTAAACAACATGCCTGCCACATAGCAGCACAGTGACACGCAGCTATTGGAACATGAAGAGTCCTAATCATTTCCTAGCACTGCGCTGCGCTCAACACCCAGAGATCTAAGATGTTATATATCTAAGCCCTGTAATTTCTCTGGAAACATTGCCCTTCAAACCGGAACACAGTAATATTTGCACATTACTGCTTGGCGGTAGAATAACTGGCAAATGTGTGGTACTTCCCCAGGCGGACTCTGCCAAGAGTCCTACCACTACATTGATACATTTGAATTTTAATTTATTTTCATTTATCTATTACTTTGACATTATTATCGTGACATAATTACTTACATTTAGTTTAGTGATACGACTCTTTGCAGAGTCCGCCTGGGGAAACACCACAGCTATGCCAGCTGTACTACCGCTAAGCAGTAAAACAACGTCATTGTGTTCTGGTTTGAAACGCAATGTTTCCAGTGAAACCACAGAATATAGATAAATATCCTATGCATATATTTGGGTGTAGAGCGCAGTGCAGTGTTAAGTAATCATTTGGACTCTGCGTGTTCCAATACGCAGGTTATAGGCAGGTATGTTGCTTACCATCAAGTAAATGACCTGCTCATCTCGTCAATCTATACTATACTATCAGCCGTTCTGGCTTCACTCAGGTAATGTCATGTCATATACTAATAATACTATACTTAGTCTGGTCATAAATACTGTTACACTTAAAAATAAAAAAATATTACATTTGAATTTCGAATCTGTCATTTTTATACGGTTGTTCATTGTGTTTTCTCATTTTGCCGCCAATACATTTTATAATATTTTGCGATATTAAAATGGAGTGGGGTGATAAAGAGAACCGAATCGCTGTGATTGCATTACACAAAGTAGGTATGAGCCAAATGCAATGTTTAAAACTCTCCATACCCTTGGTATTAATAAAATGTTTGTGTACCGGGCTATTAATAGGTATAATGAGACTTCCTCTGTTTGTGATAGCAAAAGATCTGGCCGTCCACGTAGTGTTCGTACGAAAAAGGTGGTCAAAGCAGTAAGGGAAAGAATTCGAAGAAATCCTGTCCGAAAGCAAAAGATTTTATCTCGGGAAATGAAGATAGCACCTAGAACCATGTCACGTATTTTAAAAGATGACTTAAGGCTTGCAGCCTATAAAAGACGCACTGGTCACTTCTTAACTGATAATTTAAAGAAGAATAGGGTGGTAAAATCGAAACAACTATTGAAGCGGTACGCAAAGGGAAGTCACAGAAAAATTTTGTTTACGGATGAGAATTTTTTT
Source organism: Ectropis grisescens (assembly GCA_017562165.1). Taxonomy (NCBI): domain Eukaryota; kingdom Metazoa; phylum Arthropoda; class Insecta; order Lepidoptera; family Geometridae; genus Ectropis; species Ectropis grisescens. Next base: position 14,723,530 of record CM029788.1, on the reverse strand, counting down.
ACAATAGAGCAACATTTTAACAAACAAAATGACCGTATTTATGCTCAAAGTTCTAAGGAAGCTTCCCAATTAGTCGATAGAGTGCAACGTGGACATTATCCGACTTCAGTGATGGTTTGGTGGGGTGTTAGCTATGAAGGAGTGACTGAGCCATATTTTTGTGAAAAAGGTATCAAAACATCGGCACAAGTAAATCAAGATACCATTCTTGAGAAGGTAGTTCAGCCCCTTAACATCACCATGTTCAATAACCAAGTATGGTCCTTCCAGCAAGACTCGGCGCCGGGTCATAAAGCTCGTTCCACGCAGTCTTGGTTAGAAGCGAACGTTTCGGACTTCATCAGAGCGGAAGACTGGCCGTCGTCTAGTCCCGATCTTAATCCACTAGATTATGATTTATGGTCAATTTTAGAGAGTACAGCTTGTTCTAAACGCCATGATAATTTGGAGTCCCTAAAACAGTCTATACGATTAGCAGTGAAGAATTTTCCCATGGAAAGAGTGCGTGCTTCTATTGATAACTGGCCTCAACGTTTAAAGGACTGCATTGCAGCCAATGGAGACCACTTCGAATAAGCTTTACATACTTTTAATTGTTTTATATTTATGTACTAAACTAACATAGTGTAAAAGTAATAAATGTTTTAAGCAGATAAAAAAAATGTTTTTTCTATATTACAATATTTATGGCAAGACTAGGTATAAACGTACATATTACATAAATGGTTTGTATATTTAATCAACAATTTTATTTTTGTAATTTTATATTCAACATGTTCAGTTTAATGTCTTTATGTACCTTTCGTTTCTATGATCGTTGTTATGCCATTCAAACCGATCAAATTAAATAAATAAATATCTGCGTTTGGCAGTAAGAGATGATAGTAAATTTCTACAACTAAGTACTATATGGATTTACGCCTACCGCTGTGTCCTTACATTTACTCAATACTAGTGTATATAAGTACCTACTTACTATTCTTATGCAAGTCCAAAAGTTTTTCTTTAATAAACTTAAGATATTGTCATCGTCAAACATTAAAATAATACAAAGACATAAAACGTATGATTATGTACCTACATGAAGTTTTGAAATACGGAGGTAAGAAGCTTGAATAAATATAAAGAGAGCTGTTAAATGGCAAAAATAATGAAGTCTAAAAATAGTACATGTATTCAGGCTCGTATCCGTAATCTTCAGAAAATATTTTACACAACACAAAACGTCAACCGAGAATCCAGCTTTAGCCGCTGAATAATACGTATTCAGGGCTTGTCTTACGATAAGGCTGTCGTGTGCCGACTTACGTCTCGTTACAGCAACTTACTTAGCAACATACGACAGGTAAATAAATTAAGTGTATTATGACAAATTCTGTAGAGACGAAGATTTCATCACACCAGGAATATCTACACTGTAACCAAACACTGAGGATATAAAATATTTCATTCAAGAAAATACAATGTAAAACATCTTAAGTATTTCCTAAGATAATGTCTTTGAATTAAAAAAACATTTCGTAAATGAAAGTTTGCAAGGGATAGCAATACTTCAAGAAGAAGCCTTGCCAAAGGTCTCGCCCACATTCCCTTTAAAGACGCCAAGCTTGTTCCAAACCTTAAAACTTGACTAATTTGAGCCATGGCACGTTGTCCTAACGTAGGTTAGCGAGTAAACTGCACGTAACGTGAGATAGGAACAAGAGGAAAAGGAGAGTTTAGGGTTTTTTAATATTTTAATATTATACTATGCTTTTAGAATGCGTCTATGTACAGTGTCATAATATTTTGTACTGTGTCTGGGTGTTTCTATTTATAATATGTATATATTTACAACTATATATGTATTATATCATCTATCAGGCCGCCATAGTACAAGCTTTGCTTAGTTTGGGGTCAAATAGTTCTCTGTGTGATTTGTCCACAAATACAAATACAAAATCCAAAAATCTTTATTGCTGTTTGCAGGTAAGATAAGATGATACAAAACATTTAAATAATTGACCCATACAAACTGGCCTCTTCTTCTAGAGGCATGCAATATGTCTGGCAACGCAGTTTCCATTGGTCTGAATTTATACAATGATAATAATAGTCAGCTGAGAAGGTCTTCTTCTTCTTTTTTCATTTTTAACTTTTAATCGGTTGTATCATATATGTCATCTGATTCATCATGTATTAATTTCTGGCTTCTATCCCGTTGTGTTATGTTAGTGTGATATGTTTGATGAGTACAATTACGCCAACGTCTTGTGCTTCAGCAGGATGATGTTATGGACTTTGACAAGTGTGTGGTTTCATGTAGAATCTAAGGTCTTGCAGTAGTAGCTCTTGCAGTTTAGCCGTGTGAGCAATTTTAAAGAATGTCATTATGTATAGAAAAATCAAAAAATAATAATAATAATAATTCAATTTGTATAAAATAAAACAATGTCAATGCGTGTAAAAGAATGTTAACATGTATAAAATTTTATATTTGTATACCTACTCAAAGAACTCTCACAATATATTATAGAGTAATCTGATTCAACCTGTCCATTACAATATATTATCTGATCTAACATTAGTTAAATCTAAAGTTTCATAAAATATAGACAGTGGACACTAATGTGGCTAATGGAATTTAATGTGGAAGTTAATGGAATGTAAAATGTCATGTTATACAAAATCTATACATCAGTATTCCAATTAATTTCCCTATCATTTAAAAATTCTTTCACAATGTAATAACATTTGGGTACCAGTATCTTTTTTAATTTACTTTTGAACATGGATGAGTTAAGTTTTTTAATTGCATTTGGCAGCTTATTATATAGAAGAGGAGCCATACAAAAAATACTGTCACTCATAATCTTTTTCTTCCACCAATACCTATACCTATTTTTGCCCCATGTTTCATTAACACAAAAATGACAAAATGATTGACAGTGGAGTAAGCCTTGTATAGAATGATTGATAGCATTGTCAAGTTTATATGGCTGGAGCATCAAAATAGTGTAGTGCCCCGAAATTCAATGCTAAGTAGATAGGTACGGGACGACGGACTAGGTTGTACTAGTTCTACGCTTGGGTGCGAGGTGCTATGAAGCCCATCGCTGCCATTGTGGTACTGCCGTCGACCAACTCGGTCACCACGGTCTCTCTTGCTCAAAAAGTGCGGGTCGTATTGGCCGCCACGCCAGCCTGAACGACATCAAACGCCGGGCTTTTTCCACCGCCAATGTCCCAGCCATACTCGAACCGAGTTGTCTTGCGCGTGACGATGGCAAAAGACCTGACGGCATGACTGTTGTGCCTTGGAAGTTGGGTCGGCCCCTAGTGTGGGACGCAACTTGCGTCGATACAGCTGAGCGACTCAAACGGCGCAAATATACAACCCTCGGAAGTGGTTACATATTTGAGCCCTTTGGGGTTGAGACATTGGGACCGTGGGAGCTCACCTCATTTTCAAAAGCCTATCCGAGCGCTTAGTCGACGCGACGCGTGACCAAAATGCTAGCGTATATTTGGCCCAACGCATAAGCATTGCCATTCAGCGTGGTAATGCCGCCAGCATGCTAGGTACGCTTCCGATTGGTAGTGGACTTGAACATCTTGATTATCTGTAGACCTACAGTGGTCTATGGATAATTCAGGTGTGCTTAGTGTAAGTAGTTAGTTAGGTAGGTTTGTAGTGTAATGTAGTTCTCATTGTATTTTAGTTTTGTTAATAAAGGCTCTGCCCAGATTAAAAAAAATAGATATTTTTAATACTTTTAATATACTGGTTGGAGTTGTGCAGCTGTCATAATATATTTTTAGGTAGCGCGACACCTCCTACTCTATCCGGCTGTCCGACTTTTATGTCAGAGATACACATTCGCCAAATGGAGGTTCGCAAGGCTCTACGCAATCTGGATGTAAATAAAGCCAGTGGCCCAGATGGTATTCCTGCCCTAGTGTTGAAGGCTTGTGCGCCTGAGTTGTCCCCGATACTGACGCGCCTATTCAGACTCTCTCCAAACGGGGCTGGTACCGAAGTCTTGAAGCTTGCCAATGTGCAACCAGTGCCCAAAAGGGTAGTCGTGCTGACCCTGCCAACTACAGGCCAATCTCGGTCACGTCCATACTCTGCAAGACTATGGAACGTGTCTTAAACAACAGGCTCCTGACGTACCTAGAATCAAACGACCTCCTCAGTGACCGGCAATACGGATTTCGCCGAAACCGGTCCACCGGGGATATTCTAGCGTACGTCACTCACATCTGGGTGAAGCTATTGAGAAACACGGGAAGCACTTGCAGTCTCCCTGGATATCTCGAAGGCTTTCGACAGGGTTTGGCATGATGGCCTTATAAGCAAGCTTTCAAGTTATGGTTTGTCTTCTGGGTTTATTGCGTGGATATCGGACTTCTTGAGGATCGATCCATACGAGTCGTCGTTTGATGGCTGCTCGTCGGATCAAATGGCTATCAATGCTGGAGTCCCTCAAGGGTCGGTACTCTCTGCGACACTTTTCCTGCTACATATTAATGATCTGTTGAAGCCCGGTATCTTTGGGTACGCAGATGATAGCACCGTTGTAGAGAGCTACATATCTAGCGCGAGAGCCAGTGGGCAGCAAACCCAGGTACTGAGAGAGAGTTTGATTGAACGTTTGAGCTTGACCCTTGAGGCGGTGTCTGAATGGGGTGATGCCAATCTGGTCAAGTTCAACGAGAGTAAGACGCAGGCGTGTCTGTTCTCCGCAAAAGGAGTCCATTCCAACTGACTCCTACTTTTCGTGGTGTATCCGTGCCAGTTTCTGACCATCTTGAGCTTTTGGGCGTTACTTTGACATCCACGCTCAACTTTGGCTCGTATATCGAGTCCAAGGCTAAATTAGCTGCCAAAAACTAGGTGTCCTCTCAAAGGTGCGAAGGTACTTCAACTCTGAACAGTTGCTCACATTGTATCAAGCACAGATTCGCTCTTGTATGGAGTACTGTTCGCACCTTTGGGATGGATCGGCTAAGTATCAGCTGGAGGCCCTGGAATCGATCGAGAGACGTGCCAAAAGGCTCATAGGCAATGACTCTCTTCTGCGAAAAAGACTACAAAGTCTTGATCATCGCCGAAAAATTGCCAGCCTATCGGTTTTTATCGGATACACTTTGGAGAGTGTGCGACTGATTTGCATGATCTGATACCACCTTGCCCTTTTTTCTATCGGAATGCTCGTAGCTCAAAAAAGCGACATCGTTTCATGGTTGAAGTTCCAAAGACACGAACGAAGAGATTTGACTCTACTTTTGTGATAAGAACGTCTAGGCTGTGGAATACGTTGCCTGAGTGAGTTTTCCCCGATGGTTACAATCTTTGTGCCTTCAAATCGAGAGTGAATCGGTTTCTTCTAGGTAAACACGCTCCATCGTAGACCGCATCGTCGCTTAACATCAGGCGAGATGGCGGTCAAGTGTAAACCTATAAAAGTTAAAAAAAAAAAAAAAAAATTTTCAACTTTCCATTCATACTTAAAGTAACTGAGTAGCTTTTACTTGTTCTTGGCAAACACATCATTTTACCGCGCAAATACCATGCTTACGACTCCATTCAATATAGTAATACTAATAAGCTTAATCATATAATTCTCTCGTTGAAATATTTCACAGGGCTTAGTTACGACTTAAATTATTATTTAATTACCTACCTCGACGTTTCGGCATTAATATGAGTTAATACTCGTATCGCGAAAGTTTAAAAACTATAATAGGTAACTCTGAGACTCTGGCGTGATGCTCTATAACCAATGAAATAATTAATGATTAATTGTACATATTTAACAAAGTTTTTTTTTAATTAAGAGAGACGAGAATAGCAGGACGTGTGCCTGATGGTAAGCAACAATCTTGGAATCTCAAACTTCAGCAGCATTAAAGCAAACGTCAGTTAAAAAAATTGGTTGCCTGTAAAGTCGGTATACGGGCGAAAGTTTTACGTGACAACGACTTTGAGTGGTAAAATAATTTTACGGAAGGGACGCGTGCCTTTCACTTTTTATGTCTGTCTCTCTCGCTCTTAGGCGGGCTAACCATGCCCGAGTGGAAGGGACGCGTGCCTCTCACTCGCTCTCGTTGTGAGCGCATAACGTGAGCGGAGCGTAACGCAGTTTCTTGAAGTGTCACCCGGCAAACCAATTTATAAGACGTTGTCACGTCAAAAAATTGGCAGTCGTAGGAACTGCCGATAGAAGGGAAAACTTATAACTCAGAATTTGATAGTTTACTCTGGAAACTACGCGGGTGAAACTGGAGGGCGTGACCATGAGCATGGCCATCTAGAATGTTGATGCATATCTAGATGGCCAATGGATTTTATCCTTTGTGAAGTTACGACAGTTCACGCGGACTGTCCCAGCTAGCGTCATCATGCATGGTGTAGTCATACTGTATCTTGAAAACGCCTGATTGGAAAATTTCACATAATGGCAGGTTTCATTTGTGGTTGAAAGGAATTTAATGATTCGATGTAAAATATACATACACAACATAGTACTCATAGTAAGCCTAGGTCATTATTCTTTTGAATAAAGTTAAGATCATCCATCAACGTCTGATTAATTCCCGCGTCTCCACACTGGGAATTCATTACCCTCATCCATAATAAGCAGTACCTACTCCAATCTACTCCATTTATATCATTATATTTAAGGGCCAAGCATGTTTTGTTATTGTTTGTTTTGGCGAAAAATTCGTAAGTATATACACTACTAGATGCCCGCCCGGCTTCGCCCGTGGTACATATATAGCACTCAGCGGGATCCCGTACATATCCAACGGTAAAAACTGAAATTGGTTCAGTCATTCCTGAATCCTGAGAATATCGCTTTCAAGCAAAAAACCTCTGCAGCTACAGGTGGCGTAGCACACCTGTCGAAAATTGGTCGTACCAACTCAGATTTAGAAACAAATTTGATTATTGATCAGCAAAGGTTTGTATTCAATGAGAATATCTATCTTCTACTTAGTCTGTGATTCAACGACGCCATCTTAGACACATGCTGTCATGTCAAAGCACAGTACGAAAACTCTCAAAAAGGAATATTTTTTCCCGTTTTTGTTACATTCTTGATCCATGCTCCGCTTCTATTGATAGTAGCTTTATGTTCTATAGCCTTCCTCGATAAATGTACTATCCAATGGAAAAAGAATCATTCAATTCAGATCAGTACTTCCCGAGATCAGATCAGTACTATCTTAGTCCACTGCTGGACATAGACCTCTCCCATGGCTCGCCACTCAGCTCTATCCTCAGCTATACATCTCCATCCACCGCCTGCTGTCTTCCGTATATCGTCACTCCATCTAGTCTCAGGGTGTCCTACACGTTTGCCGATCTACTCCAAGAACACGTCTACTCCAACGGTTATCGGTTCTGCGACAGATATGACCGGCCCATTGCCACTTCAGTTTGCTAATGCGTTGAGCTATGTCGGTTACCTTGGTTCTCTGACGGATCACTTCGTCCCGAATACGATCCCTCAGAGAAACTCCAAGCATAGATAGCTCTCTCCATAGCTCGCTGCGCGACCTTAAATTTGTGGACCGCTTTGACTGTCAGTGTCCAAGTTTCGGCACCGTAGGCCATGACAGGTAGGACACACTGATTAAAAAACTTTTGTCTTTAATTGTCTGTGGCCAATTATCAGAATTAATGAATTATTAGAACATACAATGGCCATAGAGGCTATTCTCGTGTTGCTGTGCTATCCAATCGTGTATATTCAATATCAATTTATAAATCGTTTTAATTTTTAATTATTAGAATTATATAATGAAATAAATAAAATAAAATAAAATAGCCTTTGTTTGCCTTGGAATATTACAGATCATCTTATATTTTTAAATCCTTACGACATAGCTTGTTTCCTAGGCACCCAATTATGGATGAAGGCCTCCTCCATTTTTTGCCATGTCGCTCTGTCCAATGCTAGGCGAGTCCAGGTCACACCCGCGACTTCCATGACGTCGTCACACCATCTTCTCCGCGGTCGTCCCCTGTACCGCGTGGTGTCTCTGGGCCGCCAGTGTATGATGCGCTCGCTCCACCTGCCGTCTCTAGCGCGTGCAACGTGGCCAGCCCACTTCCACTTTAGCCTACAGAGCATCGTCACTGCGTCCAACACATTGGTCCTCTGTCTAATAACATCATTTCTGATACGGTCATTTAGTGTGAAGCCCAGCATCGACCGCTCTACTGCTCTCTGAAATACAGCTATTTTTTTAACAATTTTATTTGTGAGCGCTCATGCTTGACAACCGTAGAGCAAGGACAGTACGATGGTATTGTCGAAGAGCCGTTTTTTTAAGGTGTATTGGAATTTTGCCTTTAAACACATCTTTATTTGCCCAGTATTTCCTCCATGCTATAGCAATTCTGCGGTCAACTTCGTTGCTGGTAGAGTCCAGAAATGTTATCATATGACCAAGATATATATATATTCGTTGACATACTCTATTTCCTTATTATTAAGTTTGATAGGCTTTGGTGTTCCGTTTGTCATTATTTTTGTTTTTGATTGATTCATTTCAAGACCGATATTTCTACTTGCAGAATCTAGAGTTTCAAGCATGTACTGTAGACTGTCAGCGTTTTCTGCCACAATGACAATGTCATCTGCAAAGCGAAGATGTGTCAACCGTTCACCGTTTATGTTCAGTCCGTGGTCTGACCAATCTAGTTTTCTAAACACCGACTCTAGAATTGCTGTAAATAGCTTAGGTGAGATTGGGTCGCCCTGTTTAACGCCACGTTTTATCGGAAACGGTGGCCCGATGCTCTCTGTTTTGATTTTTGCTTGACACTTAGTATAAATTGCTTTCAGAATAGAAACGTATTTTTGCTCTACGCCTTGTTCTATTAGACTGTCCCAGAGGTGTTTATGGGTAATACAGTCAAATGCTTTTGAATAATCTATAAATGAAATATAAATGATTTTGTTGTATTCGTTGCACTTTTCGATACATTGTGTCAAAGTTTAAATGTGGTCTATAGTAGAGAAGCCTTTTCGAAATCCCGCTTGTTCTCGTGGTTGCTGCTCGTACAGTGTTTTAGTGATAATATAACAGACGAGAACAGTTTATATAGAGTTGGAAGTAAACTGATCGGCCTATAGTTTTCAATGCTTTTTGGGTCTCCTTTTTTATACAATAAAGTAATCACGGAATATTGCCAGTCCTCAGGAATCTCCTCGTTTCTTATTATTTTATCAAATAATTGTGTTAGCTGAGGCGCCAGAGGTTCTAACATAGCAATGATGGTGTTTGTTGATACTCCGTCTTCTCCAGGTGCTTTGTTTTTCTTTAGACGGCTTATCCCATGCTCCACTTCCTGGACTAGCAACGATGGTACTTCCAAAGATTATTTACATGATACTTGAAAATTATCCATATTAGAGTATAAAGATGAATAAAATTGTGTTTCTACTTTTAGTATAACATTTCTGTTTGTAATTTTTTGACCATTTGTATTCTGTATCGTTTGTATCCATTGTTTCCTGTGGTCAAAGTTTTTTCTTGTGTATTTTGTAGAGCTCCGTTTTTCTAACTCATTTTCTAAACTTTTTAGTTTTATGATTTTTTTATTTGTTATGATAGCTTTTTTTATTTTCCTGTGTAAATATGTCAGTCTATCTTTTTGTGCATTTGTTCTTGGAGATATATTTTTCAAACGTTCTCTCTCACTGTTTTATAACTAAAAATATAATATATGATGTACATACATTACCATGAAAACTTCAATCGAAAATTGGTTTGAACTCGATCTAGTAAGTAGTTGTTTTTAGTACGTCATAAATTCCCTATTATTAAAACATCCATCAAAGTTACAACGAAAGTGTATGTCAGAAACAACTTAGACTCATATTACACGCGAGGAGAGAGACATTCGCGCAATATACGTAACGCTGACAAGCTGGATAGTATACCTCACTCTCTCGCGAGATCGGAAAAACTGACTCACATTATGGGACCGGAAGTTTATAACACTCTTCCTAAAATAGTTAAATTAGCACCGAGTTCGGGTAGCTTCAAAAACCGATTAAAAAGCTGGCTTATCGATCAAACTTTTTATATTTACAGCGAGTTTTTATATAGTGATGGCAAAATCTTAATAAAATTGTAAAAAATTGACATTGTTCATTACAATTATAATAAGTACATAATTTTTGACACTTATTTGTACGATACCTATTTTCGTACAATGTAAAGTTCAATTTAAACTTTAAAAATGTATAGGTACTCTTTGTATGCTCTTATTTTGTTTTTTTATAAAATTGGCGTGTAAATTGTACATTTATCAATAAAGAACTTTGACTTTGACTTTGAACTACAAGAACTTATGTATTACCTATGTTGCTTGCTGCTATGGAACCATTCATGGGTGAGTCCGACTCGCACTTGGCTGCTTTTATTTTGTTGAAAATTAATAGTTTATGAACTAAATACGTTTTTTTATGATATATAAAAATATTATGCTGAGCGGCGAGCCATGGGAGATGACTATGTCCAGCACTGGACTAAGTAACATACTGACGATGATGATGATTGAAAGTCTGATAGAACTGAGAAAAGATTTACATTTCGACTATTAGTTCTAGTATTAGTAGTTGAACTACCCTCTAACATAAAAAATTTAAGCTCACTAATATGGGTTTACATTTAATTTTACGCATTCAACAAACAAATGGGTCAATATATCTCTGGGACGTAAAATGAGTATTTAACCTGCATAAAATTCTAAAAATAAGAAGCGTAAAGTGTGTCAAACAAATTGAAAACTTTGATCCAGTTGTGTAATGTACCTACTTTTTCTTATATTAAAATGAAGAGTAACAATGTGGTTTGGTATTTTGTTCTTAGAGACGGGTTATCTGACTTTGGTAGTTTTTAAAATCTGTATTGTTTATATTTAAAGTGAAAATAAATAATAAAATATGTAGAGTGTGACGACGACATTTCAAATTGTCGCATCAGACATATAAATGACATTCATAATAGTTATAGAGTTTTTTTTATTGGTTGAGTTGTTTTGTTCTTAAACAAGAACAAAATTAAAAATTTTGATTAACCCCCGACTACCTCAGATTTGTTATCTGTACAACATTCTACTAGTCAAGCCCTTTCATTTGATACCCATATTAAGGGAGTTGTGAAAAAAGAAATGTATTTCGCCATTTTGTGGAAGCGGCCATCTTGGATTTGAAATTTGTCATAGTGCAATGTATTCTACTAGTCAATCCCTTTCGTTTGATACCCATATTGAGGTAGGTTGTGAAGAAATATTTTGTCCGCCATTTTGTGGCGGCGGCCATCTTGAATCAGTATTAACCAAACATAGCTAAGAACATCCGCACGGATATTAACTTTCAAATAAAAAAAACCGCATCGAAATCGGCCCATCCGTTTGAGCTCTACGGTGCCACAGACAGACACACACAGACAGACAGACAGACAGACAGACAGACATCGACGTCAAACTTATAACACCCTTTTTTTGGTCGGGGGTTAAAAAGTTTCGACACAAAAAAGATCGTGTTCAATGAATTAATTAATGTAGGCTATTGCTTGCTCGCTTCAGACAACTTCGTCTTTAAATAAATAATTTTAACTTGTACGTGTCATCAAATACAACATTCAGTCAAAGAAAACTTTTGGTTTTTCGTAACAAAGAAAAAAATTGAATTCCACATCTAGTAAGTGGCTACAGAACAATATCCACAGAAACAGGAACCAAACAAAAAAAGAAAACCTATTTTGTTAGTCTGACTCGTAATGTGACAACTGATAAATTTTTCCCGCCAAAACAAAAAAAAAGATAATTCTTTTTCACTGTTGAATTTGTATGACTGTATGATACACGTGTGTATTGATGATTAGGTACCTACCGTCTTCGGCTCTCATAAGGTTCTCGCCTTCGGTTCAGGCCTTAGCGCCTCAGCGGTATAAACCAACTTTACACACTTGTAGCATAATCTACTATTATCATATACATATGTAAGCAACAGAAATGTCTTAAATGATAAATAAAATTCTTTAAACGTTATCCAACTTTTTACTACAATCTTCACGTTTCCCCAATAAAATTATATTTCCAGATTTAAGACTGATGTTAACAATATTCAAAGATAATTCTGCCGAGCTAAAGAAATTCCTAAAGATTGGAAAAGCAAAGGTTAAATTAAAAGAAGAAGATACAAAAGACATACAATTGAGTTTAATAAATCTACAAAAATTATGTCCAAAAGTTAACAAAATACACAACTGTTATTACATTAAACATAAATGTGACACGTCATATACAACACATAGTATTGTTGTCATTTCAGCTTATTTAATATAATATCAATAAATAAAATATGAATTCTTACTCATTAACAATTTTAACCTAGTAATAATTATTCACAACTCTAATGTCGTCATTAGTAATATGTAGGTCCAATTATAAATGCCCATTTGAGATAATCACTAAATAGCTGTCTTATTAAAATAATTGTTAAAGTATTGTAATATTCCTATTCACAAATGTCTGATGTAGGTATGTATTCATTTTGATTAACCATTTTGTATATTCTCTGATGGAAATAGAGCCAAATATTTTTTCCTACCAAAGACAACAACAGAAAATTTCGCAATCAAACATTTCTGAATAAGACCGTAGCGCTAAGTTTCTAATATTAAAAATGTCGTCAAAATAAACCATTTGATCAATACTTCTTTATAACATAGTGAAATTACCTACTGTCAATAAAATAATGAGTGCAGCGTAATTAACAAAGAAAATCAAATATTCTTATAACTAAACAACAAGCATTCACTGATAAACACCGCAGTACCTACATCCCTTTAATAGGGTACTGCTGACGTTGTACTCCGAACATTTACGGAAGGTCTGTACGATTCATGTAAGTAGTTGCCAATTTTTTTTTTTACAGATTAGTAAGGAATTTGATATTTTAAATTCAGAATAAATCAGAGAAACGTTTAACGTTTTAACTAGTGGATCTATTCTATGCTAGTGGTTAGAGTCTGGCCAACGAAAGTAGATACTGGATTTTTTTGCTAACTTTTTAAATGACAACACTTCAGTGTTCCTACCATCGGGTATTTACCCTACGAATTGGGATGTTTTAAACAGAAAGTACTTAGGGACACTTGATTCCAAAAAGGCATTTTCAAAACAAACTGATTTAAACATTATATGAAATAAGTTTTAAAAATTAGCATGTGATCTAAAATTGTATTCATCAAAAATAAGTACGACGTATGTATGTACGTGTTGGCGATTATTTCAAGAGCAACACAAAGCTTTAAGTTGGCCTAATAAATAGATCCATCAATTACGTTATTTAATAGATAAAAGCTTGTGGAATTTAATTTTTAAGATATTAATTTTAGACGATAATCCGAAAGATTTGGTAGAATCAGTGTATGGTATCTCCAATCTCTGACGCAACAAAATGGCGTGTTTTTGATGTTTCGTAGTAGCTGGCTTGTGTTTATTTTTGGCGAGATTTTCAGTTTAGGGATGCCATGCTTACATATTTTAAATTTGCCGCACTTTGTTGCCGCTGTTATTACATAATTATTTGATGAAAGTCAAATTGGTAAATAATACGAATACATCTATTTTAATGACGTTACAATAACACAAAGCACTAAAAGTAATGTTTTAGTTTCATATGTTAGTCAGTAAAATATAAAATGTGACCCGTTTTTTCGGCCAGTCTTGGAATAAGAGAAGTTCACGTTATAACCGCACACACTGGTCAAATCTAAGTTCATTAAGTTTATATAAATAATACTAATAGGCACATACAAAATTTACCGTACCATTAAAGAAGTGTTGGAAAGGTTTATCTTCTATCTCTTTCTCTCTCTAGAATACACACAAAACGTCCGCATGTGAGAGACGCCTTTTATTTTTTCAGTAATACTCGTAACGCGTGTTAACATTTAACTTGCTTGTTGGCTGTTGACCGTCTTATTAATTTCAAATGTGTTTATTATGTAAGAATCGGAGTACCTAGTCGTTAAATTCTTTTTTTTTTACAACACAAATATGGTACCTAAAATACATTTTCTAAAAATGAAATAGGTTTTTTAAAACTTTTTTTAAATTATTGTTTGTCTATCGACATTGGGGTGACGATTTTTACAAAATAATCAAACTGAATTGGTTTTTACAGCATAATAACCAGAACTTCATAGAGAAATACAACACACGAGAAGTTTTTGTTTTGAGTATGAGTTTCTACACACGCTCACGCATTTTCCAAATCTTGGGTCTGGTCTAATCATTTCTGCGCACATCCAGATCCTACGCCATATGTTAGCCAATTTACGGCACTTGAATGACTTTGTCAAAATTTTAATAGGTGTAAAATCACTAGTTTGATCATCAAGATAATACCATCACTCGAAGTTAACCCAAAAAGTAGTCGGCACCCCAGGCCGCCTGAAGCATTCCTTCCAAGTGTCCGAGTATTGAGATTTCTCGTCTATCGTAACCTTCCCCAGTATTTCTTTCTTTGCCATTTTCGTTTTGCACCCAAGGCTGATGTAAATGCTGACTTTATCCAAACTGGCTCTGTAAACAGTAAGTTTCACGGTGGACGATTTCGGGTCCCATCTAGCCGATATTGCGGGGACGAATCTATCGCTTTTCCAATAGCACTCTGCCTTGTTTGCTTCTAAGATCGTAGCCTTCAGGTACAAGGGTGCTGGAATGAGAAAATAAATTTTGTGATTAGACAAATATTTGAACTATCATTTTTGATTTAAAATCTACAATCTTTCTTTAAAAAGACAGAGTACTTTGATGAAACCGAAACTGTCACAACATACAATAACTCAGATGTTATGTACAACATATCAAATGTAGATTTTCACATAGAATTCTTAGGATATAGGTACGCGATTGTGCAATAGACAATCTTGGTGTCTTCAAATTGAAAGTGAATCGATTTCGTCTAGCTAAGCACGCGCTTAATCGTAGACCGCATCATCGTTTAACATCAGGCGAGATGGTGGTAAGTGCAAACCTATAATAGTTAAAAAGACATGGTAGTCAGTATAACGTGTTTCTTTTACCTTGGTTTACTTATCCAGCAAAGCTTAATTAAAGTTAATCATTTAAACAAAACGACCAGGAATCAAACTCGAAACTTTGGTATCAAGCGGATGTAGGGACACTGTCATTGAGCCAAATAGAATTAACCATAGTTTTATAATTATCAATAGTTCAGCCACTTGTGGTTTTGTGACTCAATCGTCAGGGATTAAGTTAGGTGTAAATCTAATGTATAAGGCATAAACATCTGTTCCGCTATTACGCCAGCCGATAACAGCGGGCGAAGGCTAATAGGGTTTTAATGGTGTTTATTGTGTTCACAGCTTATCTACATTCAATCACAGCGCCGGAACGTAATGTCTTTTCTTTTTGAGATAATGGAGAAAGAAAATCACCAACCCCACGTAGATTGAATCAATTTTACTTTGAGAACCATTATAAGTAATATCACTTAAAAACGATAAATAACTGTAAGTATAGATGTAACTTCGGTTTTATTAAACCGAGGTTTCGGTTTTTTCTAATAAGATGCTCCTGAACTCCCATACCTAAGACGCACAATTAATAATAATAAGTAGGTAAGCATTTTCCACGTTGCTACCTATAACTGTTAACTCATTCAGCTGTATAATATTATCAGCTATTTGCCTTCCATATTAAAAGTTTGCTTAGTTTCAAACTAAGCGTTGTAATATGTCAAGTGCTGTGTGAAACAGTGTCAACCAAATTTTAATTTATTTAACTATTCACACCAATACGCGTATTTGTATTTAGTACAGGTTCACAAACATAGACCTTCAGGTGAAATTGGACTTGCCACTGGATGATAATTAAACGTACCCACGGATATCGAAACGTACCGTTATGATTTTCATGCATTTACTTTTGGCTAGCTCATGGAAACGTTCGCTGACTACTGTCGTTCTACAATAAAAGGAAAAAAGTCGAATAAATTTGCTAACGCGTCATTTATATCGCTAAGTAAATTAAGACGTTTTTCCCGACATCAACATCCACTTTCACAGTCGACTTACAAGATTAATCGTCATCATTAAGCTTCGCTCGTATTTTCTTCGGAATATTTATGCGGCCATAATTGTCTTCTTTAATTATATATAGACAGAGTCCAGAGGCAGGCTACCTAAATATGCTTGAGATCTGCGCGTGTTTCGTTCCTGAGACCTTTGAACCTTTGGACGTTATTTGTTTTAGTAGCACAAATCACACGGTAAAAGTGTCCATCTAACCCATAATGTGTGATTTGTACAATAGCAATATAATTTACATGGTACCCGAAATATTGTCGTTGATATTGCTATCTCTTTAATTTAGAGTGGAAATGAGTTAAACGGTGAAAACGCGGGATCATTGTTTAGTAACTCACCGCAGATCTTAGAGAATACAGCCATTTTTTGACTGAGCCACAAATTGGCGCAACAAGTCAATTTTGCAAAATTCAATGCTGTTTACGATGAGGTTAGTGTATGTTATAACTGAAATCCAATCCTAAACCCGAAAATTTAAACCCAAATCAGATTACAACTCTTTGTGCTACAATATTTTGCTGAAAAATACTATGTTGACAAATATTGAATTTTAAAAAAATCTGCGACTGTAAGAGTCATTGCGAGTAAGTTATAACAAAACTGAGTTTATCATAAATTTAAGCATAAAGATTGTTTTCGCAAAATAACTTAACTGATCTTGGCCGTCTGAGAATTAGTCTAGTAGATCTCTTGATAAAGTGTTAATCTTGATAAAACTTCTTGGTATGTGTTGTTATTAATCTTGATAAAACTTGTTGTACACACTGTTGTTGGTAGGTATTAGTTGAAGATGTCATGGTATTGTGGCTTTAACGTCACATTTTACAAATGTGAGGTCGTAGGTTCAAATTTAAACTGTATCGCCTGCATCTCTGCCTGTTTTGCCAGATGCAAATGTAAAATAAAAATATGGTTTTCATGGTTAAGAAAAATATCGAGAGCAAACCTGTTTTTTCCAAAAAGATAACTGGACATTTGCCATCACTTTAAAAAAAACATCTAAATCTTCTCTATTTATAAAATGTTATGTTGGTTTGTATACGCTTCAAAAACTCAAAAAGTTCTGCACCGATCGAGCTGAAATTTTACAATGATATGTAATCCGCATCAAGGATTGTTTTTATCTAATTTTTGCATCACAATGTGCCACAGCGAAGCGCGGCTGGGTACAGCTAGTATTTAAATAAAAGTGACGAAGTGCGAGTTGGACACGCCCATGAAGGCTTCCGTAGCAGCAAGTAACATAATATAAAAGTTCTTGTAGTTCGTTGTTCAAACAATAGTGAATTTATGACGTTTTAAAATAAAACTACTTACTAGATCGCATTCAAACCAATTTTCTTTTAAAGTTTACATGGTAAATCATAATTTTTTTTTAGTTTTGTCATTCTCTTGTTTTAGAAGTTACAGGGGGGGACATCTTTAACCACTTTAGAAGAGCCTATCGCGCAAACATATCAGTTTAGAAAAAAAATATTTAGAAACCTCAATATTATCTTTGAAGACCTATCCATAGATAAACCACACGTATGGTTTTGATGGAGAAAAAATTGAATTTCATTTCTAAGTATGGGACACTTCCAAAATTAAACATAAATTTTCCTATTTTTTGTATGAATATCTTAATGCGGTTCACAAAATCCGTCTACTTACCAAGTTTCAATAGTATAGTTCTTATAGTTTCGGAGAAAAGCGGCTGTGACATATAGACGGACAGATAAACAGACAGACATGACGAATCTATAAGGATCCCGTATTTTGCGATTTGGCTACGGAACCCTAAAAAACAAGATGCGATCTGTTCATATAGCTATCAAACATATGTAAAGCAATACCTAAACAGGATACCTAAACAGGATGTCCAGGACGAAGACAAAGTAGACCCCAACAAAACGGTGTGTAAACCCCAATTTTAGTTAATATTTTAGTTTCCTGTAGCGTCTTATCTTAGTTAGTTATTAGAGAATATCCGTAAACTTTGCCCCATTCTATTTATTATTTATAGAGTGACTTCAGAGTCTGTTTTACATTGTATGATTTGTGTTTGTGAAGCGTATTTACAAACCAAATTCATCCAAACTAAGGAAGTGTGTGTCAAATTAGCAAACTGGGATTTCCGTGACAAAGCGTTTAATGCCATTCTGTTGGGAATTGATAACGTCAACCCGACTTGACCTATGAGAGTGTTAACTTTACGTTATTTAAGTATAATAACGTATAAGTATAATACCTTACTGTACATGGCAATGACGCTAATAAACTAGAGACTAATAGAGGCTACGTCCAACTTTTTTTACGTCCATAAACCTTGGAACCATACTACATAGACTGCAGGCCCGCGAACAAAATTTACGGGTCAAATGATCCACCAGGATTCGATTTGGTCCTGTTAGACTGTAAGCCCGTGAACAAAATTTATGGGTCAAATGAACCACCAGAAGACCTATGTAGGATTATAGAAGGGTATAAAGTAATATGATTCAGCACTGTGCCGTCACTTGTAAGCAGTCCAACTGCGTGCAATTGAAGAGGGCCGCGATAATTTCTCCTTGTCGCATGATTTTTGTACGGCATTGCGAAATAATGGATTAGAAGAGGTATTGTAACTGTATGGAACCAATGCCGTACATACTCAAATGACCAAATTTACCCTGTAAATCGTAGAAAAATCATGAATTTTTCTGACACACTAGGTAATAATAAAAAAATTAAAATTCATATTTTTATAGTCTCAATAGCTCGTCTAATCCATTATTCCGCAACGCCGTTACCCCTTTTAGGAGGGTTAGAACCCCCCTCTTCAATTGCACTCAGTTGGACAGCTTACAAGTGACGGCATAGTACTGAATCTTATTACTTTATACCCTTCTATCATACATCCTACATAGGTCTCCTGGTGGTTCATTTGACCCATTAAATTCGTTCACGGGCCTACAGTCTCACAGGACCAAATCGAAAATCGTGAAAAAAAACAATTGTCCTTGGATTTAACAAAATGTATGTAACAGCTGACATTTTTCGCGATTTTATTATTGGACTGTTAAAAGTGGTTCATAACGATGAGTACAACTTAATACATAGGCTTATTATCTTGTTTGTATAAACAGAGTTCTATTATTGTTCAATATTTAAATAGAATCACACATTTCTAGGAGATACATTTCTATCGAAAAAACTACATTCTTATTGAAATCTTTACACAATACTTATTCGAGCTGTATATCATTATTTAATTTAACTTTCGACGTTTCGGCAGCGTTCCAAAGGATGTTTTCAATATGTATTAATATCTCGAAAATTTAAAAAGCAAATTCTCGTAGACACATCTTCGGTATGGATTCTCAAAAATTCTCACAAGTACAACCATTTCCACAATCAAGCAAAGTGGTAGAGATTTTATTGGATAAATTAATTTAAAAGCCGCCATTTTCGTCTTCAACGTTCATTCACAACTCGCTTCGGAGAAATTTGAGTTCACGCAATTCTGTTGCGTCAACAGCTCTCTCCTACTTAGTAAACAAGGGGCTCGGCCCGTTACTGGGACTTGGAAAATTGTTATGAATGAACTCAGAAGTTATTTAGTCCACGTAAATCATAGACTATGTAGATTGAATTTAATGAAATCCACGCCAAAATTGTATTTAGTTTCTAGCGGTTATTAACAAAAGCCTAAGAGGAATTTTCAATTTGCAAAAGGATTTTATTTCTTTTGAACATTAGAATAAAAGTCGGTAAACGCCATTTTTGGCTAAATTTCATTTTTAGATTTTTCCTAATGAGGGCGTGAACGTATGAATGAGTAAATTTAAATTTTAAGAGTAAAGCAAGTATAGCAAGTACAAACATTCGTTTATGATAATGAATTATTCGAACATTTATTCTTTGAGTGGAATTGTGGTGGATTTACCCTCAACAGTATTTTAACAGTCCATTCTAACACTGATGTAGACTTCATCACCCAAGGTCTGTCCCCTTAGCTCGGCAGATCACGAAATAATTCGAGTCAAAGTTTGACGTAAAATTCCCACCAAATCATCAGCTTCAACCCTAATAGAATGCAGGCCCGTGAACAAAATTTATGGGTCATATGAACCATCAGGAGATCTATGTAGGATGATAGAAGGGTATAAAATAATAAGATTCAGCATTATGCCGTACTTGAAAGCTGTCCAACTGAGTACAGGTGATGATAGGGGGGTTGCAACTCTCGATCATTTCTCCTTGTCGCTTGATTTTTATACGGCGTTAGGGAATAATGGATACAGTGGCGTAGCGTGGGGGGGGCAGGGGGGGCCCAGGGCCCCGGGCGGCACACGAAAGGGGGGCGGCAGATAAGGAGCATAACGAAAATAATACGTTGCATGGTTGAAAAATAAAACTTAGATATAACACTTCTTATCGAACAGATAAATAATTAAAAAGTGAGGTTGTTAAGTAGGTAGAGAGTTCCTCGGATTTCAATACTTAATTTTCTTAGGTTGCCATGGTACTAGTATCTCTCGTTGTGTATTTTATAAGCTTTTATTTAACTTGCCTTGTTAGTATGTCAGTATGGGACAAATTTTGCGAGTTAAATTAGAACCACTTCCCGTCGTTAAGATTAGGTTGAAATTTGGTTTACTTACGTAACTTCGGCAACAATGCAATGAAATGGTACTATGACGCTGATTTCAAGATGAAGTCAGGAAGTGGCTATAGGAACTCCTAAACTAAACAAGATAAATCCACCGAATTTAGACTCGTTTGAATAGCCTTGACAAGCACTCTTGTGTTACATGACAGCCAGGGTCTCGAGATGGCGTGGGAAGGTGGCCATAGGAACTAATCCTATACTAAACAAGATAAAATAGTCGAGTTTGAACTCGTTTGAATAGTCTTGACAAGCACTTTTGTGTTACGTGATATCCAGAGTCTGAAGATGAAGTCCCAAGCACTCTCTTGAAGTTACAGAGTTTTGTAGAGATCGGTGAGATGGGGATCGATAGCACTGGTTTGCAACCTGTCTAGAAGAAGGAAAAATGTAAAATCACATCTGGACTCGAATAAAAACTAACAAAATATTTTTGAAAACACACACACACACAAACCCCTAATAAAATGGTGGGGTTTTGCATTCAAAATATATTTTGTTCGATTTAGAGCATTTAAATAAAAGCTTGTATTTAAAAACATTTTTTAATTTAAAAATTCGGCACCTAATTATTTATCGGCATTACTATATTGTTATAAAATATTAACTGATTAACAGAAGTGAAAACTAAAATAAAAAATACTTAACTATTTAAAGACTACTAAGATTTTAATAACTAAATATAAATTAATAGTTCATAATTTATGTGTTACTGTATTTTTTTCCTGTTTTGTGTCACAATAAAGAGTTAACTATCTATAAAAATGATTTAGAAATTGAAAATTAGAATATACCTAGTAAGCATAGCAACACGAGAATAACATGCGGCGGCATGACTACTGTATTAATTCGTAGTAATTACTTACTCTGTGGAATTCATGGCCAAGATTTTTTTTTTCTAAAGTTAGTCACCAAGTTTCCTTATATCCTAATACTTATTACAATCTAGCCTAATTTATTAAGTCTAGGCTAATGAGTAATTTACATCTAACTTAAATTGCCGTGTAATTTAAAAAAAAACCTTATATAGACCGAATAGCTTTTTACTAGCATTTTTTTAGTATTTGCTATTTATTTATTTTATAAGTATTGCGCTAAAAATGTTGTGTTATAGTGTATGTGTAAGTGCTGTGATGAAAATAGACGATGAAAATAGACATGATTTTGTGTGTTTACGTAGTGTAAGTGCTGTGATAAAACAGTAATAAATTAATTATTATTAAATTAATTGAACTTGTCACGAAATATTAAATTTGCCATTCACATCCATTGCAAAAAAGTTTTTGTTGTAATATACTCGATATTACAACAAAACTTTTTTGAACTTGTCACGAAATATTAAATTTGCCATTCACATCCATTGCATAAAAGTTTTTGTTGTAATATACTCGATATTACAACAAAAACTTTTGTGTGTGAATGGCAAATTTAATATTTCGTGACAAGTTCAATTAATGTGGTAAGAAGTTAATGTCGCGATAAAAAGACATAAATATAATAATAAACACAGGGATTATATTATCTTTCTTGCTTTGACGCGCATGTGCACTGTATTTTGTTTCTCGCTCTAGCATCCCGAGTTTACCCGAAAATCTCTTATCATACCCGAGCGTGACACTAAAATTCAATTCACAAACCACGAAAAATCTGTGTAGGCGTGCCAAAAACAGTTTTCACTTCAACAACTTTTTAGTTTCAGTTCTAAGTATGTGGCATCCCCAAAATTAATTGTATTTTTTAATATTTTTTATAAAAACCTTAATGGGGTTTATAGAATAATCTGCTTACCAAGTTTCAACAGTGTATTTATCATAGTTTCGGTAAAAGGTGGTTGTGACATACGGATAGACGGACAGACAGACAGACATAACGAATCTATAAGGGTTCCGTTTTTACGTTTTACGGAACCCTAAAAAGTATAACACATTTTTAAACCAAATTATAAAAAAAATGTCACCGTATTATTGCAATGCAATAAGATGGACGATGTAGCTATATTAATTACGTATCGATACTTGTACTTTAAATTCTTTATAATTAAAGTAGGGGGCGGCGAATTTTCGGGCGGCCCCGGGCGGCGAAAACCCACGCTACGCCACTGAATGGATAAGAAATAAGAAGAGGTATTGAAACTGTATCAGGCATATGTTTTGATTGTCCCACCACTCTATGCTATAAAAAAAAACAAAATAACTAAATTACTCAAAGATGTTGAGGTTCTACCGAAACCGCGGCTGTTATTGTTCTAGGTACCTATAAATTAAAGATAACTCGTAGGTTGAGGTAAGGCTATGACTCAACGCGATCGGAATTTATTCAAAGAGGTGGCACGCTACAACCCAGTATTTTCTTCACGCAACGCCAATATAAATCGAATTTCGCTTTGTATTAAAAAGTAAATGCGGATACGAACGAATCGTAAAGTTCACTAAAATGGTAATTTTCTTTGTAGATTAAATTTGCCGGATTAAAGTTGCACGTTATAGTGTACCTCAAAAGTAAATCTTATGTACAATATAACATTTAAAAATCAAGTGTCATGGTGTTTGTTTTCAGTGAACTCTTCATCAAGTCAATCGATATTCACGAAACTTGGCATTTAATGTGTAATTTGGTCCAATTTGAGAGATTGGATAGTTTCAATTTCGATTATTTGTATTTATATGACAATATCCGTGTGAAGCCAGAACGGGCCGCTAACAACAAATAAATAACATTGGACGTTTCACATACGACACTATTTATCCCATACTAAGCAATTTTTTACAATGGGAGCCAGATAGCTGATAATATACTTAAATAGTTGTAAATATGTACGAGTACTTATTATACATAAAAAATTGGTTGTTTGTAAAGTCGGTTGGTTTACGGAAGATAGTTTCTCGTGACAACGTCAAAACAAAACATTTATAGATGCGGCGCAAGCGTACAATGAGCGTAACGGGACATAACGGGACACATTTTCGTGCATGCAGCCGGCGTTCGTCGATTTATTAGACGTTGTCACGTCAAAACACCCTGACGGAGAACAGTACCTAGTTCAAAATTTTATTATGTTTGGTATTTGATATTTGAAGAGTGATATGATACAGCACAGACAAGGTTGCGGTCGCACATTCAACTTTAATTAAGTTTCTGACGATTGAATGGAGCAACGAAAATTTAAGAAAAAGCATTACACATTAGATGATTAAGTTTATATCAAGATCTCAATTAAAATGGAGATAACAGAACTAATTTTAAATGTAAAATGATTGAAATTTTTAGTTTTCTTGGCTTGATAAATTGTGTGCTGAGGTAATTTTTTAAAAAGGTTAAAGACATTTGCCGACCCAAAGCAAGCGACATGAAAAAAACTAACCTTTTGATGACCATATACAAGGTGCTGCAGAAAGGTGCAACAATATTTATGGTAGGTCGTCTCATTAAGTTTTGTATCATATATGTGAAAATTAGACATGAAAGCCAAAAAATTTTTCTATAAAAAAAATAGTATTTTTTTGTTTGTTATTTTATTTGATATACCCTTATGGCCAGATCTCGGCACCGATTTTTGTACGACGTCGCGGCGTCGGCGGCAACGTCGTTTGTCAGCTATACATGCGTTATAGACTAAAGGCCCGTGAAGAACACATAGCAACACGTGTATCTTTTAAAGAACCATGACGTGCCGCTATTTAAATATTAAGAATACAAATAATTATAAAAAAATATTGTCTTCATAAAATAACAGATATACATTTAATCACGTCTAGATTTTATCTGCAGGCTAGGAATTTTCTTCCCGTGAAAGTTTTCAAGTGAATTTCAACAAGGAAAAGTTTAAAAAGAGTATGACAAAACATCGTCAACATCTCTGACATTACATTTGTTCATAAGCGACGACCTACCATCAGACGGACTTTATGCTTAAATGCCACTTATCGTGTTAAAGAGTTTCCTGAAAGCCACAGATTTTAACAGTACGAATGCTAGTAAAACCGCCAGGTTTATAGCTGACTAGCTGTGCTCGCGGTTTCACCCGTAATTTAAGAGTTTTCTTTTATTCACGGAGCCCTAATTATTTTCTTCAATGAAGAGGCTATGTTATGCCTTAGAAGATCAGCTATCTGGTACTGAAAGTCCGGTCAAAATCGGTCCAGCCGTTACGTAGATTAGCCAGAACAAGCTGACAGACAAAAAAATAGATAGTATTTTAGTAATATACTTTCATTTGAACTTAGTAAAAAGCTGTTACTTTGATATTACATTCAGACACTCCAATTTTATTTATTTGTATAGATAGTTGCAAGGTACATTGTATGAAATGAAAATTAAGTTCTTTATTACGCTTATACATTTGACCGAGTTACTGTAGCGTGTAAATCTATAAATTTATTTCGCGACAGCGAAAGCAGTGGATTTCTGCCATAAGTAGAACAGATTCCCGGGAGGATAGCGCGGTGTCGTGTGGTATTACGAAGCCTTACTGAGTCTAACGATTCCCTTGGACTACGTGATGCATGGTCTAGGTCCTTATACACACTGTGCTATAAGCGAAAAGGAATTCAGTTACGAATATTTTAAAATTGAAAAACATGATTAGTTACCACATAAAGGGTATATTTTCAAAAGGAACGCGCTATACTCAGCACTGTTAACGTTTATTATGAGGACAGCCTTGAAAACATGAATAAAGTTCTAGATATTCAGTTCATTTGGCATATCCACATAGAAATTTTTCACGTTTTTAGGTTAGATTCCGTAAAGGATTTCGATGCGTTTTGTCACAAGGAAAAAAAGGAGAGACATATAAGGAGAACGTGGTTGGAGTATGGAACGTCACAACCTTGCTCACAAAAAGCGGCTTACCGAATGGCACTTGTTCTTGAAAGATGCATACCTATCTCGTAACTCGCCGTCTTCCTCACGATATTTCCTTTCACCGTTAAAACCAGTTGATGAATATATTTTCATTCTGCACTTAGAAAAATATAGAGATGAAGGCGAAATATGAATCTACTACGTCAAGTTCGTGTAATCGAACTTTTTCTTCACTAGATTACCACGTATTAAAAGTTCCTAATAATTAGAGCGATGTCAGCGTTTTATCTGCCCATTATACAATCGATGGTACTGTATTCTGAAGTGGTACCTAAGAATCAGGCTCCTCATTAGTTGCCTTGATATAGTTTCTTGTACACTGCATCGTTTCCGGTTCACTGTACCAGGTTATTACGGTCGACTTCTGTAGTAACAGGACCTCTTCTACCTGGTCTCGTTTATATTCAAGAAACTGATAGCACGTCTGGCAAAATTACTTTACCATAGTTAAACAGTCACAGTTTAAATGTATTCATGCCACATACGTAGGTATCTAGTTATTCTAATCGAGGATACTATAGCCTTAAGCGTTGATATTGGGTAGGTTTCTCATTAGTAGGTATGTATCGTACGTATCGTATGACCTCGTCAAGCTATTCCACGATTTAAATACTTCATTGAAAGGGACTCCTATGAGTTGATGTATGATGAGTATGAGTACTAAACCACGTCATTACAGCCCATTTATTTTTCTGCAGGGTTGCCACTACTTTTTTTATAAGTTGTTATATACATATGTAATATATATAGTTTTACTGTTCCTGGTCTAGTAGGGCCGTCGCAGAGCTTTCTATAATAACTTCAGCAATGTGAGTGAGGACAATGTTTATTTTTCTTTAGCTCTATTTTTATTTTGTACATTCGATCAAATATTAGTTCTTTTTTTAACTGTGGTCATAATAAATATCCGTAAGCCGCAGTGACCTAGTAACGAGAACATCCAATTTCATCGTGAGGTTTGATTCCCGCCTACGCTTTTGAATACTGCTCTAAGTATAGATCAAAGAGTTTACATATACTACATATAGAGTTTAGATTTTCCGCACGGTTCCGCAATCGTAAGCAGATGACGTGCTTACTTTCTATGGCAACAGAGTGATGTGCCGCGACAAAAGTATGACAAGAGCGACAAGGCAAGAAAAATGCTACCCGTGCTTTCTGTGTAAAAGTCTATACGTAGTATATGTAAACTCTTTGGTCTATACTTAGAAAAGTATTCAAAAGTACAAGATGTCTCACTTTAACAGTGTAGGAAATTAACTTGATGAAACCGACATGTTGCAAGAAAAATATCATTCGAATTCTTTCCCCTTATAAGAAAATGTCTCGAGACTTTACTTTGATACATAAAGTAGACCGTTAAATATTATACAGTTAGATAGTTACCTTTATACTGCTCTTGTTCTTGCATAGTCTGAACACTGCACCGCAGACGGTTCACTGTGAGTTGAACCACATCGTTGAGGCCGTCTTCGCTAGATGTGTACAGCATGGTCACTTCTAACTGACCTTTTCTGTTCTCTCTCTGTGGGCACAAAAACATATGATCGATTTAAATTTCACTCCCAATAGTTACAAGTTAGACAAAAGAAAATGTTTAGAGTTTTGGAAAAGGGATGTTTCAAGCCTAAAATAAAAAGATGTCAAATCATTACACAAATATATCTATGAACCCACAGAAAATGAACTAAATAATCTGAACATTGTATCACAACTTACTTTCAATCTACTGTCTGCCCGCTACTTTGTCTGCGTAGAGTTTAGAAAATCGCTATTATCGCTATCGCATCGCTATCGTAGATGAAAAGAATACCTATATACGTGTGGTATTCCAGATTATAATGTATTTGAGTTCAAAATTTCAAATGGATATCCTTTTTTCACTCATTAAGACTTGATTGATCATCAAATCCATAAGAATCCAAACTTTCATATTTATAATAGTATTAGTAGATTTTTTTGCAAATCGCGCCAAATTCAAACATACAAAGCATAAAGATTAAATATAATGTATTTATTTGGCTGCCTAAACAATGAGAATGAGGAATATATATGAAGAGAACAGTCATTTGCTTGTTGTGTGAATAATAATATTCGCACTGATGAGTAAGTCAAAAAAGATAACATAATTAAAGAAAACTTGAACAATAATAAATTGAAGAATGTGTCAATTTATAAATTTAAGTACATAGTTTGCCTTTACTTTTAGAGTTTTTTGACAAAACATTAATGTTTTACAACAACAATCGCTCACCAATCAATAAAGTATACCATGTGTATTCATAATTATCATCCACAGCCTTATTTGCCCAACGGCTAGATATTAAGCACTTACATTCTGTGTGAGACCCACGCTGAACCCATACTTATTCATCATTATCATATCAATAAGTACATATGTATTATAAGGTACTTTTACAACAAAACGTTCGTTTTTCTTTCTTTAAAGTTCTTTCCTCACTTAGTATTAATGCTATAAGGACATTTGATGTCGCAAGTATCGAAGATTTTTATATCGATTTCATTTTACCGAAACTTTTTTTCTGGTATCGTTTTGGATTGCGTGGTCCATGAGCAAACGTAGAGTACGGCGGGCAAATTCTTACTTACTTCTTTATTTTTTTACATATCCAGTTAATATTAATTACTTACTAACTTATTGAATTCAAACTCTACTATTTCTGCATGAGAGTCTCATTCATCGAAATATACATCAGACAAGCTCTTTTATACCATTTTTATTATTTTATCACGACGCGCAGAATCAACAAATTAACCAGCCAGTCAGTTAGTAAAACACTATGAATACGTTTTATATAAAAGACGTAATACAATACACATGTTTTAAAATTTTCCATGTCATCGTTCACCAAACAATCCAAACATGTCACAAGAGTCTAAAGAAGCATCGAATCGAGCTATTAGCGAGGATCGGTCGAGGTCAAACGTATTCTATTGTCGGCTGCACCTACATACAAATCAAGATTATTCACACGATGCCAGCTCTGACTCACTCCTTAATTGCCGCTATTATCTATTACGCAAAACTTATCTTTACGTTCAGTTTCTATCGTCTTTACAAAATGTTGTATTAATAATTCTCTGAAGTCATACTTTCACAGTAAATACGAGTCCAATAAATAGTCTGAACGTTTGTATTTTTAATTTTCTAAACTCATACATACTTTCACAGTAAATACACAAATAAATACAAAACTCTGAACGTACATATAGCTAAACACTGGAATACGGTCGTTAAGTGACCGTTCCCCGATGGATACGGTGTGAGTGTCTTCAAATCAAGAGTGAATTTTTTTTTTCGTAGGTAAGCGCACCTTATCTGTTTGCATCTGGATGTCCTTGATTAAAAAACATGTCCGGTTAGTTTTCCGATAAGTAAGTAAAAGCAACAAGTTTACTATCATATATGCTTTCAGACACAGAAGTATTAAACGGCAAACTGAAGCACTGGTTAGTGTCCGATATGTTTAATGGTCTGAACCTTAGATAAAGAATAAGTAAATAGATTAGGGTTTTCCTCACTGTTCCTTTGTACCAATCGTTAGCAGATGAAGTATATGTTAGCTATGGCAACAGAGTGATGTGCCGCGCTAAAGTATGACACTTCCACAAGAGTGACAAGACAAGAGCGATCAGACCCGTGCTTTAGCGTAAAGCGTGCTGTACAGCGTTTGTTCTCGCTCTATACGTAGTACATGTAAATAAACTCTTTGGTCTGAACGAATATCTCAGGTGGAATGAATATAAATTTTAAGTAATTATTTTAACTTCCTAACTAGTGTCGTTATAATTTTCTTTGTCAAAACTTAGAAAATATTTAAATGTACCTATTATCAGTACTGTAAGTTTACAATTCACAAAGCTGGTGAAACTGTATACTGTATTATTTATAGGTATCCACTTTTATCTTTAATGGTTTACCAGTGTATTTTTTCAGCCGACTGTTTAGATCGAGGAAAAACTACTTCTGTTTTAATTGTTTTATAAGTATTGAAAAGATATACTAAACCAGTATTTAATTTTCTAATTAATTAGTCTTGCGTTTGAGTTTCTTTGTGCAGTCTCATTTGCAGAATTTGCATATTGAATAAATTTTTCAGAAAATAGGATGGAGACAGTATTTGGCAACTCAACTGTAAACTTATTTTAGAAAACTAAATACAAAACTAATATTGTTACATATAACTATTAAATAACTGTATATTCTTACACGTTGAAATCCTGTATCATGATGTGTGTAATCATCGTAGATTTGCGGAACTGTTCGACTGATTAAAAAAATTGTTTATTTTTGTTTTATCTTCAAAATTGTTATGTTAATATCCTATTTATATTATAAATGTCAGTCTTTGCATGTTTGAAAAAAATCACGTCATAACGTATGAACGGATCGGGCTGAAATTTGGAACACAGATTATAGTCTGGAAAAACACATGGTTATACTCAACTACTTTTATCTCGGGAAAATAACGGGAACGGGAACTACGCGGGTAAAACCGCGGAGCACTACTAGTGTATACATTTATCAGAACAAATTCAGTTGCCTATTTATATGATTTTTATTGTTTCTCGAAAATATGTAGTGATTTTCAAGTTTGCAAAATATCTCTCTTCTCTCTTTTTAATTTTGAGCAATAAAGTGATATTCATATTATTTATGTAACGGCACGGCGTTAAAAATTTCAGTTTGCCAATAATGGTACCTCGTAATGAAAATAGTTTTTTTTGTTTTTTGCTTTTATAGATTTACACTTGACCGCCATCTCGCCTGATGTTAAGTGACGATGCGGTCTACGATGGAGCGTTTTTACCTAGAAGAAAGCGATTTATCCTCGATTTGAAGACACAAAGATTGTAATCATCCCTGGGAAACCCACAGGCAACGTATTCCACAGCCTAGACGTTCTTATCACAGAAGTAGTTTAAACTTTAGTACTATTATAATTTACCTACAAATAAAAATAAAGACAGAACTATCTTCTATATATAAAAATGTTATGTAGGTTTGTGTACGCTTCAAAAACTCATAAAGTACTGCACCGATCGAGCTGAAATTTTAGAATGATATATAATTCATTTTCATCCGCATCAAGGATTGTTTTTATCTAATTTTTGCATCACAATGTGCCACAGCGAAGCGTGGCAGGGTAAGTACAGCTAGTATGAAATAAAACGATTTCAAGTAGACGTAGCCCTTCTCTAACTTCAAGCTAAAATAAGGAGATAGCAATGTGGAATCCACAACCATTTTAGTTAGACAGTAGACCTCTGATTCAGGTCGAATTATGGCGATGCTCAGCTCAAATGTTTGCCTTAATTACCTATACCGGGACAAAATCACGGCGCTCTACTATTAATTTATATCGAACTATACCGAAAACTATTAACTTCTCTTCTGCATGAATACAACAAGTTATGGTTCGTTAATATTCTAAATTCACAAAGGAGGTCTCTAATTATTAAATTAACCTCCCCACGACAGAAGTCCTATTACTAAGTTAGTTTCCTATCGAGTTAGAAGCCAGAACAAAGCACCAAATAATGTCGTGTACAAGGAAGGTATACCACCATTTTCCGATTATAATAGAACATTCAATAGATAGAGCATACAAGTTCCAGAAAAGGTTGCCCAGCTGGAAAGGGCGCGCAATGCTTATTAAAAACAATGATGACCATATTCATCACCAAAAGTTATATTCCAATTTTTTTTTCCGAAAAAACAAACATTGATTTCAATACAAAATTAAACTCAGACAATCGACTGAATTTAGCTAGTAATTCTAGCGTCAAGTAGAAATATGCAAAAATAATTTATTTTCAACCCAAATCCGACTTCAAACTAAATAAAATTCAGGCATTAATTCAAATTTTCAACCAAATTCAATGTGAAGCAATCAATCACTATGAGTAAGTCATCGAGGAAACGAAAGTAAATTTTAGTTGTTTTTTGTTCATATTTCAAAAGTCACTGAACTGATTTCGATAAAATGTATACGGGACCACCTCTGAATTCTGTCCTACCAAACGAAAAAACTTTCAAACCATCAAAATTTATTCACAATTGGCAGAGCTATCACGTAATATAATATACATATATACACAAAGAATTTACAACCGAATTGGGAAACTCTTCTTTTTTTGAAGTCGGTTAATAACAATTTGAAAAACAGTGTTTCCAAAAAAATACACCGCAAAGGAATTAATAAACATTTCATTTATCTGTGTGACGAGCGCATTGAGAGCTAGGCAGTGATTTAAGCTCTTCATGTTCAAATATCTGTGTGACGTTATACTGTTAGAGGTAGGCGTGTAGCTTACCATCAGGCACATGTCTTTTTTTATAATTTAGAGTGACGAGACGAGCTGGACATGTGCCTGATGGTAATCAAAATGCCAGCCACATAACAGCACAGTGACACGCAGCTATTGGAACATGAAGAGTCCAAATAATGTCTGTCTTACTTGTCCCTTTCTGTGGGAATGTCGAAGTTTACATTACATTACATACTACACCTATCGTTCAATTATAACATTCGGTATGGTACTATGATTAACAATTCGGGTTTAAGACAATTTATTTTCTCATAAAAAATACATTTTTACTTGGGTACATGAGAAATTGTTTTTTCTGGACTAACTAGCTATTTTATAGTGACTTTATGATTAGCCACCATTCCTGTGTAGTCCTGCAATAGTTCTACGAAATTCAATCCACGTGTAGTAAGCCCTATTTAGCCCTTACATCTAGCTCCGCCAGAAATGTGTATTTCATATGTTTTCTACCTACTAAATAGTCTCTCGGGAATACCTTGAAAATCTTCAGGGCTTAGTAGATGTTTCTTCTCTGAATATTTTGTTTATTACCACATTCACGGGATTTTTTACGCAAAAAACAAAAACATTTTTTATCAAAAATTTTACAATTTTGACAGCGTGGTGGGTTACGGCTTTGACTCTCTTCTTGGGAGAGAAGGCCCTAAGTCCCAGCAGTGGGAACATAAAGTAGGCAGCTTATCCTATGCTTTGAAAATTTAGACGTGTCTGTCTGTGTGTTAGTGTATCTGGATCTAAAACATGGATTTTTATGCGGATTATCATCATTTAGATTTTTATTTGAAAGCTAATGTGGCCGAGATGGCTTTTATGTAAAACTAGCTGTACCCTGCCACGCTTCGCTGTAGCACATTGTGATGCAAAAATTAGATAAAAACAATCCTTGATGCGGATTATATATCATTCTAAAATTTCAGCTCGATCGGTGCAGAACTCTTTGAGTTTTTTAGCTTACACAAACTAACATAACATTTTTATATACAGAGATTTCAGGCACATTTTTTTTTCAATTGAGTCTACGCTTGCGTAAGCTTAACCACTTACGGTCTTATTCATAAAAAGTTATAGCATGTCTAAAGACTTGCTATAGTACGTCTTAGGAAAAATGGTATTCATAACAGCATTTTAGTGCTAAAACGTGCTATAAGCCTTCTATAAAGTTATAGAGCCGAGAACCCTACTTTAGCGGTGTTTTAAGGCAAATATGGCCGACTCTTAACAGCTGATTAGTGTCAAAATGGCGTTGTGACATATTCAACTTCAACTTTTTTTTTTTTCGATTCGGTTGTGTCACCGTAATTTCGCCAATGTCCAGCTTTTGAGCGTTGGGAGTATCTTTGTTATATTATGTTCTTAATTCAGGTACTCAGTCTTCCATCTTCTTCATAGCTTCTCAGAATCATGAGCTTGATTGTCAGAAAACACGTGAAATCGCGGTACCTGGATTCTTGCTTCAAATATTCCAGACGTTTAAATGTATGTTAATTTAGTGAGTATATATTATGTAGTGTATTAAAACCAATGTAATGTTTGGTGTTGATGGTGAAAGAATAAAACATGTTGACATGAAAGTAATCCACATCGACGAAAGGTGTATATAAGTAGGAGTGATCCTTTTACTTTCGGAATTTATTTCTAATTTATTTCTTTAGCAATTTTTCTTATAAAATACAAGAAATTAATAAGAGAACGAACGAACACCACTACGTTTTAGTAATATAACTTTAAATTTCCCCGCTTCATAACTTCACAGTGTATGTCATTTTTTTTTATTCTGTAACATTGTCTATGGGTCCACCATCAAACTAGTTTTATCTGTGGACGATTCTGTCAGTTTGTCTATAAAATCGATCGATTTCATTATAATGGCAACATTTTGAGCCTAAAACTGATATTAGTAATGCTTTAGTTATAGAAGGCTTATAGAGCGTTTATGAATACGGAATTTTATAGAAAGTTTTATAAGCTTATCGAGCGTTTTAACTAATGAGTGTTGTAAGTCTTCTATAAGCATTTATTATGAATAAGACCGTTAATGTTCACAGCCTGGGACTCGAGGATTTCTCTCAGAAGGAGCTCAAGGCTATTAATCTACTAGTGTGCGTAGGCGGATGGCGCATGTTTCTCTTGGAACATGCCAGTTTCCTCGAAATGTTTTCTTTTACCATTAAAACCAACGGTGATTACAAACTTCTACATCTTCACTAGAAATAATATTTAGGCGGGATTCGAATCTAGGACCTACTATTTATTATGAAACGGTCCTTCTCTCAACTAGGCTGCCACTAAAATCTAAATTTAACTAAATAAAAAATAATTTCAGTTGTCTGTAATATCGCTTTAACACGTCAACATTTCAAAATTAAAGATGTTGCAGATCTGACTGAGCCGTAAACCTTCGTCAAAAGGTATGTTAATGTCTGATGCTGAATAACGTAGACTTTATTTTTAGACAGTTCGCACGTTGTCATTTTATGTCGTATTAAAGTTACACTGAAACAAATGCGTCTATAATGAACGCTGTTAATCACGTTTTTTACAACCAGATTCTTATCACGTCATTTTTCCTGCTCGGTTTAACCATGGACTACAGTTTATTGTTCTATGAAGTACATGCATTATTGTTTAAGTACCTCTTTACAACGTATCTAACGATCCAAGTAGGTACCTCATGTGTACAGTTAGTCTGTTATACGAATTACAATTGATGTACAGTACCATATAGATGTTATAGAGTGCATTATTGCATATCAATGTATTCTAAGCTGTTTGAAAAAATACGACTTTCTTTTTCATGTTTAATTCAAGTTTTTTTTCTCCTTGTCTATGCAAAACAACAACATTTTCCTCGGGTAGATAAAATATGGCGGGTACAAATAACACGATACCCTCATCGAAATGTATGTCTCAAATAAATAACAACGCCTGAACGAGAGACGGTTACAAAAAATAAGTAACGCTTTGTTTACTAGAAGTTGTTTGCATTATAGTAAAATACAAACAAAAAACACAGATTTACATTTACTTTCGTTATTAAGACCTTTTTTACAAGAAAACATCCTAAATAAACTCTTTCAAACATCGTAAAATGTTAACCTTAAATCTGATTCGGCTAATAGTGACCGCGCAACGAAGAATGTCCAGCGAAGAAAAACTAGAATGTAATGAATGGCAACTTCTGAGTTACACGAATGTAGCGCTGCGACCCTACAGTTAGTTATAGAAAAACTAGAATTTTGCTTCCATTAAATGAACATGTTGTGTTCCGACGAAGAACGAACGTTAGGGACGTCGGAACTACGGTAAAGCAGGTAAAGTGGAGTTGGGCTGGACACGTTGCTAGACGCGGTGATAACAGGTGGAGTAGAGTAGTGACCGAGTGGTGGCCGAGGCAAGGTAAGCGGAGTGTAGGACGTCCAGCTGCAAGATGGGTCGACGATATCGTTTCCATCGCGGGTCGAACCTGGACTAGATAGGCACAGGACCGAGGAAAATGGCATGAGAAAAGAGAGGCCTATACCCAGCAGTGGGATAGAAAAGGCTGTGGATGATGATGATGATGTTGTGTTCTGTTATACCCTTCGAGACTACAACATTTCGAAACTATTAAGCTTACAATACAATAAAGTTATGACATTGTATGGGATTACTAGAAGCGCCTCACAGTTTTACCCGCATAACGCCCGTTCCCATATTTTTTCTGCGACCTATGTGCTATTCCACACTATATTCTAATCCAATCTGTTCAGCCATTCTGACCTGATTGTGCAACTAACATCCGAACTTTTCCATTTATAAAATTAATAGGATTATATCACTTTTTAATTCTGTTCTTAAAGACATATCTTCTATACTTATAATAAAACTGTAACGGGTCGAATTCTGTACATTGAAGATATTTTGAAAATTTTTTTTTGGGGCACTCCTTGGTCGATACTGATGGCGAAACTGCATTTTTTTTCTTTCATGTCTGTCTGTCTGTCTATCTGTCTGTCTGTCTGTCTGTCTGTCTGTCTGTCTGTCTTTCTGTATAGGGATCACGCATCACGCCGAAACTACTGATTCAATTCAGCTGAAACTTGGCATGATTTTAGTTTATGCTAAGGACATTGCTGTAGGCTACTTTTGATCCCCAAATTCTGATCGGTTTTCTTGCGGAAGGGGGTGAAAGTCAAAATGTGTATTTGGTTGTAACTCATGTTTGCGTTGTTTGATTTCATTAATTCTTTTTTTGTTAGAAAGAACACATTTTTTTATATTATCCCGTCAAAATTTGAACAATATCGGTTTGTTGGTTCGGAAATTACACAAACATTAAATAATAACGACACGCGCGGCGCATTCGGTACATACTAACTTCTAAGTATTCTGTATATCACAGACGATCCACAGAATATCTAGATTCTAGATTCTAGAAAGTGCCCACGTGATCGCGTCGCGTCGTCTTGGATGACAAAATAATTGTCAAAATATTTTTTGTGCGGAAAACAAACATCATTCGGTTATAATCGACTTCAAACAAGGAGGATGTTCTCAATCGGGTTGCATGTTTTTTTATTTGGTTTTATTTTACGCGATAACTCTGCTAATTGTTAGTTGATTTTGATAATTCCTTTTTTGTTTGGTAGAAAATACTTCAGAGGTGATCTTAGATATCGAAAACAGGGAGGTAGTTTTCAAATATCAACAAAAACTAAAATCAGGTTAAATTTATCTGTACGACATAGTTATACCTTCTTATAAAATTTAGTCGAATGACAGAATTAAATTACCTGTCATTGAAGTAGATTTTGTTATTTTGGAGAAAACATATCAGCATAATAAGTAGCAGCATAAACAACCCATTAAATGTTCCCACTGCTGGGCGTCGGGGCCTTCTCTCGCAAGGAGAGAGACAAGGCTATAATCCACCACGCTGGCCCAGTGTCGGTTGGTGGAACATATGACTTAGAACTTAGATTATAGGTATATTTCGGTTTCTTCACGGTGTTTTCCTTCACCGTTTTAATTACCGGCATTACGAACATGACTCTGAAAAGATAGTGGTGCGCGTGGTTTTGAACCCTGGGTCTCCGGATCGACAGTCGCCGTTCTCCCGACTAGGTCAGCTGTAACTTATTAGACCAGCCGTAACTTATTAGAAAACGTATTATTTCAATCCAAATACTGTTTAAAATTTAAAGGTAGTGTTCAACAAGCTTCGGTGAAGACCGTTGTTAGGGTTCCGTACACAAAGGGTAAAAACGGGATCCTATTACTGAGACTTCGCTATCCGTCCGTCCGTCCGTCCGTCTGTCACCAGGCTGTATCTCAAGAACGGTGATAGCTAGACAGTTGAAATTTTCGCAGATGATGTATTTCTATTGCCGTTTTAATCATGGCGGAACGTATCAAGTGATCGGGTTGAAATTTGAAATAGAATTAGATTACAGTCTGGAAGAACACATAGGCTAAACATTGCCTATGTATAAGTACTCTATGTATTACGTAACAAACATCCAAACAGTGACATTCATAATATTTACAGGACAACGTTGGAACGGCTGAACATATTTGGATTGAATTCGAAACACACGTAGTTTGAACTCAGAAATAACAAATCGTTTACTTATAGGTTACTGTGACGTAGGAAAGACTAAGCAAATTTGGTAGAAAATTGAAACAGAAATAACTCATAGTCTGAAATATGAAATACCACATTTATGTATTTATTACCTATCAACCTGAAAAGAAGCATGGGCCCTAAGGAAACAAATATTAACTATCACGTCAAAACGGCACAACGATATGGGTTGACAAACGAAACACATATAGAGTCTAAAATTTCACATGGGCTAATAAGTCTACATTTTCATTTAACTCCATATTAATATAAGCATATATTTTCGTAACGAACTTGATGTGATGGTAAGGTAAAAGCCAAAAATGAAAAATATATGCACCCGTTTTGGCGTAGATAACATAGGTGATTTGCGTTCACAATCAAAATAACAAGCAAAATAATATTCTCATTAGACGGCTCTAATGCCAGTTTTAATCTAAAAGCACTAAAGGCCATTTAAATCGATGTTTTGCTATTGTGGTATGTATTTTTTTTCATCACTAGGTAGCGTTACTGGTATTCTAAATTGTATTGTAAATTATGATGCCAAATTTGGATTCTTTCGTTCCTGATTTTTTTCTGTGTTACCTACAATTAAATACATACATTAACATTTCACTAGGACTTGGCTTAGATTTACGGGTTCAACTTGCTTGAATATCATTAAAACTCAAAATTTTAATTATTTTGATTCCACACAGCCTTCGTTCAAAATTTTACTACAGCGAAGTCGCGGGTAACAGCTAGAAAACAGCTTGCGGATAAAAAGAAATAGGTAAGTAGGTATCAGATCATGCACATTAGCTTCAGACTTTTCATAATGTATCCTATAAAAATCCTACAAACTTAACACTTGCGGCTATGTTCGATACTACGAAACCTTACTAAGTAGATATGTTTGATTTTGTTTAAAAAAAGAAAAATAAAGATTATAAAATAAAATACATTTTTGTGTGGAAAAACAAATTCACTCAAACTCAAAGATTTTTCAATGACTACTTATCCAAATATTTGACGTACGATACTTCCAATTAATGTATAAGTCAGTAACATCTGCTTACGCGAACGAAGTAGCGGGTTCAGCGAATCGGTTACTTATAGGTTACTGTGACGTCGGAAAGAGTAAGCAAATTTGGTAGAAAATTGAAACAGAAATAACTCATAGTCTGAAATACCACATTTATGTATTTATTACCTATCAACCTGAAAAGAAGCATGGGCCCTAAGGAAACAAATATTGACTATCACGTCAAAACGGCACAACGATATGGGTTGACATACGAAACACATATAGTTTAGAGTCTAAAATTTCACATGGGCTAATAAGTCTACATTTTCATTTAACTCCATATTAATATAAGCATATATTTTCGTCAGGAACTTGATGTGATGGTAAGGTAAAAGCCAAAAATTAAAAAATATGCACCTGTTTTGGCGTAGATAATATAGGTGATTTGCGTTCACAATCAAAATAACAAGCAACATAATATTCTCATTAGACGGCGCTAATGCCAGTTTAAATCTAAAAGCACTAAAGGCCCTTTAAATCGATGTTTTGCTATTGTGGTATGTATTGTTTCTTTCATCACTAGGTGGCGTTACTGGTATTCTAAATTGTACTAATAAGTTTTTGCTCCTAAAAGGATTATGATGCCAAATTTGGATTCTTTCGTTCTTGATTTTTTTCTGTGTTACCTACAATTAAATTCATACATTAACATTTCACTAGGACTTGGCTTAGATTTACGGGTTCAACTTGCTTGAATATCATTAAAACTCAAAATTTTAACTATTTTGATTCCACACAGGCTTCGTTCAAAATTTTACGCCGGCGAAGTCGCGGGTAACAGCTAGAAAACAGCTTGCCGATAAAAAAGAAATAGGTAAATAGGTATCAGATCATGCACATTAACTTCAGACTTTTCATAATGTATCCTATAAAAATCCTACAAACTTAACACTTGCGGCTATGTTCGATACTACGAAACCTTACCAAGTATGTTTGATTTTGTTTAAAAAAAGAAAAATAAAGATGATAAAATTAAATAATTTTTTGTGTGAAAAAACAAATTCACTCAAACTCAAAGGTTCTTCAATGACTACTTATCCAAATATTTTGTCCTACGATACTTCCAACTAATGTACCTATAAGTCAGTAACATCTGCTTACGCGAACGAAGTAGCGGGTTCAGCTAGTATAAAAATAAGTTCAGAGAAAATGCTTAACGTAGACATATATTTATTGGCCTGTATTTGTATTGTATCGTTGCTTACCCGTGAGTCAGCAGCTGTGAGCCCGCTAGCTATGGCATTAATTGGTCTCCAAATATCAGGAGTTCCAATAAGGCCATTCTTGAGATCATTCTGGAACAACTTCGAGTCAAAGTTCCACGTCGCAGCTCCGACAGTCCTTCTCTTCTCCAATATAGACTTCTGTGCTAAAGCTTCAGTTTTTGTCGACTTAAAACTACTAAAGGTTTTTTCTAGAAAGCCAGATTTAGGTTTCGGCTCCTCTTGATCCGACACTTTAGAATTTTTTTCTCGCTTCCAATTTGGTGATGCTCTTACGTTTTTCAGATTCTTGTTTGGCAGGCTCGAGTATCGCGTAAATCGTGAGAGACAAAAAATGGCCGGCGAGCAAACTTTGAAGGTCGATTTTTTCTGAGGACTTCTTTTGATCTTTTGGTTTTAGCTGGAACTTGAAATCTTCGTTCCATACTGGCCACGAGCTCTCTTGTAGTGCTGTCTCGAACTTGCTGTCGCCGGGGAATAGTTTCACCTGAAATATATTTTTTATAAGTATTAAACAAAGAATACAATTGGCAAAAACAATACACAGAGAACAAAAATTACAATCTCAACAACAGGCATAAAATGCATAAAGATAACAAAACAACCTTCATCCTTTTTGCTCACTTACACCTTTCTGTAAAATTAGAATGGCCAATTGCCTTTTGGCGGATGTCGCACGTCCTTGAAAGATAATTTTCTTGTAAGATGTACCAATTTTTTTTAATAACTTGGTAGTATTATTTTCGTAAATTAACATCTTTATAAACATGCTGTTTTCACCTCTTTTATCATAAGTAGGTATTCGTAGTGGTAGTGCCTGGGGTAGTATCTATGCCACCTTTGCTAGTTATTCAACATTCAAACAGTAAATAAGTAAATAAATATTGTTGGTGAACATTTTGATTTTACATACAACACCATCTATCCCGAAACTAAGCAAAGCTTGTACTATGAGAGTCAGATACTTATATATTTTTAAATATATACTTATTATACTTTGAAAACACCCAAAACCATGCATACTTCTGTCTTCTGGTTAATTAATTATGAGGTAATGTTTCCAAAATAATTACAAATATATCTTAGATCGGTAGATATAATATGTATATTTGGACGGAGAGCACAGTGTAGTGCTAGGTTATGTTTTGATGCCTTCATTTTCAAATCTACATATATAGGTACATAAATATTATTTTAAAAGTAATAAGCAAAATCGTAGAGCAGTTCTATGGTTTAGTTAATATAAAGGAAAAGTTCATACAAGAGTTACGTAGAAATGCATAGCGATGCGATAAGTATTGATAGCACTATCACTCGAGCGTTTACTGAGATAGCTACGCTCATTTGATAACAACAGTCGGACTTTTGTGACATTAATTCATGTTTATTTGTTATGCCTATTTTGATAATAATAAAAGACGATATAACAATAACTGAATTCTATTATTCTACATGTAGGTAGTAGTGATTCATGTTGACATGAGTTTTTCTACAGAAATGTCTCTAATTTTCGAGAAAAAAGTTTCCTATATGTTATTCCTGGAAGTTAAACCACCCACGTCCACATAAAACTTGTTACAAGTAAATCGACATGTTGGACCGTCAACATATCGATTTAGTTATTGTTATAGTCAAGTCAAGACACAACACGTAAATACCCCGCACTATCTATCACACGCATGTGGACTTTCAGTTGTAATTTAGTATGGTAACAATCTTTAACAATAAATAGATAAATTTATATCAAACAATGGACAGCGTGGTTGTCATTATGAGATATACAAACCACACTACGAGTATATCCACTCCACTGGAACATTACCTATGCGGTTTGAACTATCTACTACGAATTATTAAATATGTCACATGTCCATTAATTACAGCTGTAAGCATAATTTCTGGTTAATTTCTAACTATTCTAAACTATTCTAACTATTCCTATTTGAAATCTCCTCATTCTAGAGTTCTGGACGATAATAATACATTTGTTATGCCCAATTTTAGCAGGTGCAGTACGCGCAGCAGCGACACATGTCTGTGAAATGTGTCTTTATTGGAATACGCCGATTTTTCCACGTTGTTTTCCATCAACGGTAAGGCCAGTGATGGCAAACGAGTACATCTGCATTTGAATAAACACTCAGAGAATTCGAACCTACGATTTCATGATTATGAAATGGCATGTTCTCGCCTCTTAGGAACCACTTCTTACTAAATATTAAAACTCAATCTTAGTTTAGATACCCTGATCAAGTAACGTTTTTTTTTAAATTACTAATGGCTCTTTCTCGATGATCAATCATGTTATATGCGAAATTAGCTGAACCACGTCATCATCGCATACATAGACCCTATAAATACACTGCAGTCTCTTTGTAAAAAAAAGAAGAAGAATAATACCTTATTTATACACTTGCTTGTTACATACCTGCTCGTAAACCCTCGAACAACGTAACTACGTTTCTGAATACGTATGTACTTATGTACCTATATATGTAGAAATACTCGTATGTAGGTTTGTATATGTAGGTTCCGACAGTGGTAGATACAGCGCAAAACCCAGATACACAAGGACATACTTACGTAAGTTAAAAAGATACCCGAATCATCAAAGATCATTATCAATAGGTACCTACATGATTATCTAGACGCCTACATGAATTACTAGAACATTTCGAGAACACTTTACGCCAATTTAAAATCAATTGAAGCCAATCATTTTGACTCGTCAATTATTCGGTTTATCACGGTTAAAATTACTACATATTTCCTATTTTTATGTGATCTATAACGAGCGTACCTCATTGATCGGACTGTCTGTTTTGCTCCTAAAATAACTTCGTATTAACAGTAAGCCCATGTAGCCATTTTTACGACAAATGCTGTATCGTACGTTCGTACGGTAATTCAAGATCAGTTTAACAAATACAATACTGCAAATTTTTCATGAATAAATATAAATTTTGTAGTAGTAGCACTCTTTGCGTAATCCACCAGAGAAAGTAGTTACACTTTTGCCAGTCACACTTACCACTGTCGAACAGTAACGTGTCTGATTTGAAGGGCAATTTTCCTAAATAAATTACAAAGGGATAAGTCATCCTATATCTTTGGGTGGCGAGCACAATGCAATACTAGGCAATCATTTGGAGTCAGTTATGGGCAGCCGCGTTGCCTACCATCGGACCCATGTCTTGCTTGGACCATCACGCAACATTACTAAAAAAAACAAAGGAACTTACTTCATAATTATAAAAACTAACATAATTATATTTTAAAGTAATGCACTCGTGAGTGTGCTCATTGCATCTTTTAGATTAGTACGAGTAGTATGAATATTCAGCCGATTTCTTTGTATAATTATAAACAGATTTTATTTTTATTATAGCATCAACTATGTAATTAAAAAAATAAAAGATCTTAAAACATTTTTTCGACGCCACAGTAAACAGTGTTGAGCAGGAATTAGATACCGCCCTACATACGAATTTATAACAATCATATGGACGCGCCACGCGTCCAGGAAGGTCGGCTGGTCTGGAGGTTTATAGGTCACAACGTAACGCAACGGATATTATAACCTCTTATTACGTAACCTTGATTGTGAGTAATTGTGTACCATGATCACAGTCCTTTCAGCTTGTGGCACAGAGAAATAGAGGTAGAAAATGTCAGGAGAAACCCTAGAAATATGAAACCGTAGGCACAGATGTCGACAGGACTGATTTGGTTTGGAAGTCATGATTTGTAACAAAGGTGAAGTTGTTAATAAAGTTAAATGTAGTATGTTAGGTAAGTAGTATGTAGAGTTCGGACTCTTTATAGAGTCGATATATATAATACCCTGGGCTTAGGGAAGTGTCGGAGCTAATTTAGTTTATTTTTCATTCAAACATTAAAGTTGTTGTTTGAGATATAAAGCTTCCGGTCAAATTATTGAAGATACAGACAAACTATTACTTCTAGCTTCGTGTAGACAAACTAGCGTTGTGCAGCGTTGTCAACACGAAGCCAGAAGTTTGATAAACTAGCCTCGTGTGGCTCGGGCACTAATGTAAGAATATCCTCAGCTAAGCGAATGGTCTGCTGGGTAATTAAACTATTCTAGAACAAAATTCCACATAACACTATGTTATTCCGGGCAGGCGATTTAGTTACAAGCGTATAACTTCTTCCTGTCGGCTATTTAATTCAGAATGGTAAAATAATTAACTAAATTTTGGTAATGTTTGTGATACACTAGTAAGTTTTAGAACGGAAATATCCATCATTCGACGGTAACCTAATGCAGGTAGGAATTCCTAAGTCCTTTCCCAAACAATAGAATGGATGATATCAAAATATCAGCATAGAATCAAAATGTATTGTCAGGTAAAGATACCATAAACGAGAGCACACTAACCGAGTAAACTACAGGCCCGTGAACAAAAAGTATGGGTCAAATGAACCACCAGGAGACCAATGTAGGATGGTAGGATATAAAAGAATAAGATTCAGCACTATGCCGGCTATAAGCTGTTTCGTTACTACTCTACTACGAGAACGACTTCATAGTTTAGTTTGGAATATGGCATGCATAGGCAAGCTAGTGTCTTGGACCTTGGTATATAACGTGAAATCTTATTGCTCACCGTCCATAAAAAGTCTTCCGTATTCGTCAGCAGATATAATGTGAGTGGAATACAATTTTTTTACTTTGTCTACTAACATCAAGCTGCCTGAATTAGCGCATCTACGTTATGTATTCTGAGTTTATATCTTTTAGTTCGTAGAAGAATACCTAATGAAAATCAACACAAATTATAAACACTATTGAAAGTTCATTTATAAATGTATGAAGGAAGTTTTTGATGACCGTAGTCTTCTTATATAATGTATATAAAGGCACCAGCTATCTGTTTTTACGGTCTAAAGAGTCGCAACTTTCCTGAGAGTACTTTTAGCTAAGTTTCAGACATTTTAAGAAAGACTGGAGCTCAAAGAGATCAAATAAAAATGCCTATTAACTTACTACACAACTACGCAGTAGTAGGTCTTAGGTATGTGCTTTTATCTTTTAAGAGCACTTTT
Source organism: Ectropis grisescens (assembly GCA_017562165.1). Classification (NCBI taxonomy): domain Eukaryota; kingdom Metazoa; phylum Arthropoda; class Insecta; order Lepidoptera; family Geometridae; genus Ectropis; species Ectropis grisescens. Next base: position 14,678,585 of record CM029788.1, on the reverse strand, counting down.
GAAAGAAGTATTGAACAAAGTAATTACGCAGAAGTCCCACTGCCCACACAAAATCTTTTACAAGACACAAGAGAAATCCTTGACCCAACAAAGAGTTCAAGGATTTCATGACTAAGACATAAAACGTATTTTAATGGAACTAACAAATTAACCTGTTGTATTATAAGATACTAGCAGTGTCTCACGGGCTTGCCCGCACATTTCCAAATACAGTTTTTGCCTGAAAAAAAAATTTGCCCATGTGTTCTTCCAGAACATAATTGACCGACTCATCACATACTTCAAGTCATCGTCGTAATATCCGATCCAACATTGCCATCATGAATCCTTTCTTCGGGAAGCTAGTTACTCAAGAGGAATAGAAGTCCAAGCTTCGTAGAGACATAACCCGTAATGTCCCTCGGGCGCATGGTGGTGCATGCACCGATCCGCATGACCACTCTCTCAACCAGTCCCCCCAAAAAATTATGTGGGCCGGGGTGGATTTTTTAATTTTGCCCCGCCTAAAAAATACTGAAGATCCGGGGCTGCGTCCGTCGACCAAGCACTCGGAAAGACTTTTGAAGATGAGGTGAGCTTCCGGCCTCCACGGGCTCAATGTCTCAACCCCAAATGGCTCAAATATGTAACCACTTCCGAGGGTTGCATATTTATTTATAATGTTGAAATAGGATGGGAACGATACCATATAGCCATACAGCATGGTAATGCCGCCAGCATGCTGTGGCCGCTTCCGACTGGTTAAACCGAGCTTAATTATTTTTATTATCTTTGAACCTGCATGGATCTATGGATAATTCATAAGTGCGTAATCTAAGAATTTAATTAAAAATGTAGTGTAGTGGTAGTTTTCGTTGTAATTTAGTTTCAATAATAATAATAGCTCTACCCTTTAAAAAAACTGTTATAGGTTTTATAGTTTGAATTCACTAGTAACGAGGCTAGAGTGCACAGATTGCACATGCGTGATACATGATACTACGAGTAAACTCAATAACAAAACCTAAACAATGTTCAGTAATTAATTATTGGTGTATCAAAGTTTACTATGATTGAATAAAATGTATTTATTATAACTCGCGCTAACATTGTTTAATTACGACTTGTTGTACCGCGCTGTAGGTACGTCTTATTAAATCTGGTTTCACACAGCGGCCGTACCTATTCAAAATGACCTATAACTAATACACAAACATACACTGATATTACTCGAATAACAAATGCACAAAATTGCAGCAATTATTATCAAGCAATTAATCGGCAAACGCGTATCGCTGATAATCTTGGATTAGACCGTTGCGGGGGGAAGGGGGGCATGAATCTAACCCCCCAAAATCGTATACGTTGAACAAACAATCTAAGAAAATTAACGCGAAAAACAACTAGAACGGGAACTACGCGGGTAAAATCTTGGGGAACTACTAGTAAAGTATTTTTGACGTGACAACGTCTTATAAATTGGTTTGCCGGGTGACACTTCAAGAAACTGCGTTACACTCCGCTCACGTTATGCGCTCACAACGAGAGCGAGTGAGAGGCACGCGTCCCTTCCACTCGGGCATGGTTAGCCCGCCTAAGAGCGAGAGAGACAGACATAAAAAGTGAAAGGCACGGGTCCCTTCCGTAAAATTATTTTACCACTCAAAGTCGTTGTCACGTAAAACTTTCGCCAGTATAACGACTTTACAGGCAACCAATTTTTTGCTCGATTTATCGTAATTCTACTTGTGACCCCCCCCCCCCCCAAAACCTGAGACTGCGTATTGGTGACCCCCTCCAAAATTCGAAGCTGCAGACCTGAGAACAGAACTGAAGACCTTATGCTGACAAATTGAAATGTAGTAATGGTTTTCTTTTGAATGTAGCACGTACGCGCGGTGTTTGACCTAATACCACTATTATTTGGTCGCTACTGCATAGAATACTAATATTTACTTCTAGTTGTGCGCTATATCCTTACCAACAATACTGAACGTAAAATAAATCACAGACGGACGCGGATTATCTATACTTATAATAAACCTGTAACGGGTCGAATTCTGTACATTGAAGATATTTTGAAAATTTTTTTTTTGGCGCACTCCGTAGTCGATACTGATGCCGAAACTGCATTTTTTTTCTTTCATGTCTGTCTGTCTGTCTGTCTGTCTGTCTGTCTGTCTTTCTGTATAGGGATCACGCATCACGCCGAAACTACTGATTCAATTCAGCTGAAACTTGGCACGATTTTAGTTTATACTAAAGACATTGCTGTAAGTTACTTTTGATCCCCAAATTCTGATCGGTTTTGTTGCGGGAGGGGGTGAAAGTCAGAATGTGTATTTGGTTGTAACTCATGTTTGCGTTGTTTAATTTCATTAATTCTTTTTTTGTTAGAAAGAACATATTTTTTATATTTTCCCATCAAAATTTGAACAATATCGGTTTGTTGGTTTGGAAATTACACAAACATTAAATAATAACGACACGCGCGGCGCGTTCGGTACATACTAACTTCTAAGTATTCTGTGTATTACAGACGATCCACAGAATATCTAGATTCTAGAAAGTGCCCACGTGATCACGTCGCGTCGTATTGGATGACAAAATAATTGTCAAAAATATATTTTTGTGTGAAAAAACAAACATCATTCGGTTATAATCGACTTCAAACAAGGAGGATGTTCTCAATCGGGTTGCATGTTTTTTTATTTGGTTTTATTTTACACGATAAACTCCGCTAATTGTTAGTTGATTTTGATAATTCCTTTTTTGTTTGGTAGAAAATACTTCAGAGGTGATCTTAGATATCGAAAACAGGGAGGTAGTTTTTCAAATATCAACAAAAAACTAAAAATAAGCTTAGATTTATCTGTACGACATAGTCATAAAATTTAGTCGAATGACAGAATTAAATTACCTGTCATTGAAGTAGATTTTTGTTATTTTGGAGAAAACATATCAGCATAATAAGTAGCAGCATAAACAACCCATTAAATGTTCCCACTGCTGGGCGTCGGGGCCTTCTCTCGCAAGGAGAGAGACAAGGCTATAATCCACCACGCTGGCCCAGTGTCGGTTGGTGGATGACAAATGACTTAGAACTTAGATTATAGGTAGATTTCGGTTTCCTCGCGGTGTTTTCCTTCACCGTTTTAATTACCGGCATTACGAATATGACTCTGAAAAGATAGTGGTGCGGGACCGGGAAAAAACGGGACCCTATTACTGAGACTTCGCTATCCGTCCGTCCGTCCTTCTGTCACCAGGCTGATGCAGACGCAGATGATGTATTTCTATTGCCGCTTTAACAAAAAATACTAACGGTCTTATTCATAATAAATGCTTATAGAAGACTTAAAACACTCATTAGTTAAAACGCTCGATAAGCTTATAAAACGTGCTATAAAATTCCCTATTCATAAACGCTCTATAAGCCTTCTATAACTAAAGCATTACCAATATCAGTTTTAGGATCAAAATGTTGCCATTATAATGAAATCGATCGATTTTATGGACAAACTCACAGAATCGTCTACAGATAAAACGAGTTTGATGGTGGAACCATAGATAATGTTACAGAATAAAAAAAAATGACATACACTGTGAAGTTATGAAGCGGGGAAATTTAAAGTTATATTACTAAAACGTAGTGGTGTTCGTTCGTTCTCTCATTAATTTCTTGTATTTTATAAGAAAAATTGCAAAAGAAATAAATTAGAAATAAATTCCGAACGTAAAAGGATCACTCCTACTTATATTACACCTTTCGTCGATGTGTATTACTTTCATCTCAACATGTTTTATTCTTTTACCATCAACACCAAACATTACATTGGTTTTTATACACTACATAATATATACTCACTATATTCACATGGATTCAAATGTTTGGAATATTTGAAGCAAGAATTTTGGTACCTCGATTTCACGTGTTTTCCGACAATCAAGCTCATAATTCTCAGAAGCTATGAAGAAGATGGAAGAATTAAGAACATAATATAACAAAAATACTCCCAACGCTCAAACGCTGGACATTGGCGAAATTATGGTGACATTACCGAATGGAAACCAAAAAAAAGGTAAGTTGAATATGTCACAACGCCATTTTGACACGAATCAGCTGTTAAGAGTCGGCCATATTTGCCTTAAAACACCGCTAAAGTAGGGTTCTCGGCTCTATAACTTTATAGAAGGCTTATAGCACGTTTTAGCGCTAAAATGCTGTTATGAATACCATTTTTCCTAAGACGTACTATAGCAAGTCTTTAGACATGCTATAACTTTTTATGAATAAGACCGTAAATATAAAACAAATATTTAAGAGGTCCACCCATACAACAAACGTGATTTTTTTCCGTTTCTTGCTCGATACTAATAATAACGTACCTGTCACAGGTAGACGCTTTAACTATTCACATAATATTTAGTTTTATGTTCTCTTTAAAAGTAATTAATTAAAATAAAATAAATTGTTAAGGGGCTCCCATACAATAAAATCCGTTTATTTGCTAATGGTTCAGAACCCATCCGCGCGAGTCCCACTTGCATTTCACCCGTTTTATTTTTTCAAATTTTTTGTAAAATCCTATCCTTTCCTAATATTATATAAATATGTCAATGTTTAAATTTTTGCTGCTCAATTACGTTGGAACGGCTGAATGTATCGAGTTAAAATTAAAGACACATTCTTGGTTTAGCTTAAGTAATACATAGGGTACTTATACATAGGCAATGTTTAGCCTATGTGTTCTTCCAGACTATAATCTAATTCTATTTCAAATTTCAACCCGATCACTTGATACGTTCCGCCATGATTAAGTAACAAACATCCAAACAGTGGCATTCATAATATTTACAGGACAACGTTGTAACGGCTGAACATATTTGGAAGGAATTCGAAACACACGTAGTTTGAACTGAGAAATAGCAAATCGGTTACTGTGACGTCGGAAAGACTGAGCAAATTTGGTAGAAAATTGAAACAGAGATAACTTATAGTCTGAAATACCACATTTATGTATTATTACCTATCAACCTGAAAAGAAGCATGGGCCCTAAGGAAACAAATATTAACTATCACGTCAAAACGGCACAACGATATGGGTTGACATACGAAACACATATAGTTTAGAGTCTAAAATTTCTCATGGGCTAATAAGTCTATATTTTCATTTAACTCCATATTAATATAAGCATACCTATATTTTCGTAAGGAACTTGATGTGATGGTAAGGGTAAAAGCCAAAAATGAAAAATATATGCACCCGTTTTGGCGTAGATAATATAGGTGATTTGCGTTCACCATCAAAATAACAAGCAACAAAATATTCTCATTAGATGGCGCTAATGCCAGTTTAAATCTAAAAGCACTAAAGGCAATTTAAATCGATGTTTTGCTATTATGGTATGTATTTTTTCTTTCATCACTAGGTGGCGTTACTGGTATTCTAAATTGTTTGGATGTTTCGTTCTTGGATTTTTTTTCTGTGTCACCTACAATTAAATTCATACATTAACATTTCACCAAGACTTGGCTTAGATTTACGGGTTCAACTTGCTTGAATATCATCAAAACTCAAAATTTTAATCATTTTGATTCCACACAGGCTTCGTTCAAAATTTTACGCGGGCGAAGTCGCGGGTAACAGCTAGAAAACAGCTTGCGGATAAAAAGAGATAAGTAGGTACACTCCGCGAGGCATAAGCTGAGCTTTGCATTTGTGTGAGTGTACATGGATAGTGTAGGTGTGACAACCGGCCTTAGGCGCGGCGCCATTCTGTCTCGCCGCGCTCCTGCCTGATTGGTGATCACTCACACTAATGCAAAGCTCAGCCTATACCTCGCGGACAAAATTTCAAGCTCCTGCCTGATTGGTGATCACTCACACTAATGCAAAGCTCAGCTTATACCTCGCGGAGTGTATCAGATCATGCATATTAGCTTTAGACTTTTCATAATGTATCCTATAAAAATCCTACAAACTTAACACTTGCGGCTATGTTCGATACTACGAAACCTTACTAAGTATGTGTGATTTTGTTTGAAAAAGGAAAATAAAGATGATAAAATTAAATAAATTTATGTGTGGAAAAACAAATTCACTCAAACTCAAAGGGTTTTCAATGACTACTTATCCAAATATTTGACGTACGATACTTCGAACTAATGTATAAGTCAGTAACATCTGCTTACGCGAACGAAGTAGCGGGTTCAGCTAGTTTATGAATAAAATCTAAACCAGAAATGTAAATGTTTATCTGTACCAATATTGATTACAAATAGACTTACAGCGATTTAGTCTATTATGTTTATTAGTATGAGGTTATCTTTGAAACCACTATTTTACCTAATATCAATAAATCTTACACCATTTTCAGACGTTCATAGGCATATCTTATGAGTAAATTGAAACCTCAATCTTCTCAATTATAAATAACGATGAAAATTGACTACAACGTCGATTTCGTCAACGTTAGTAAACTAAACAAAAATATATTTTAATCCACACATTTATCGCTAAAAGCAATATTTTTTGACGTTCCAATATGGATAGGAAAAGGAAGATCAAGAAATAAAAAATAAACAAATAAATGTCTTTTAAAATTTTTCGATTCATTAATCAGCAACTAGAACTCACAAGACAGTATTACCGAGAAGGTATGCAACTACCACTTTCATCATTATTTCTGTTCGATGCGACGTCGACGCGCTTGGTCGATGTGACGCGTGACCGAAGTTCTTGCGTTTATTTGGCCCAACGCATAAGCATTGCCATTCAGCGTGGTAATGCCACCAGCATGCTGGGGACGCTTCTGATTAGTAGTGGACGCTTGAACGTCTTTGTTATCTGTAGACCATTGGTCGATAATTCAGATATGCTCAGTGTGCTCGTAAATAGTTCGTTGTACCGTAGTGTAGTTCTCATTGTAGTTAAGTTTTGTGAATAAAGGCTCAGCCCGTTTAAAAAAAACTACCCCAGTACTTCCTACTAATAAATAAATGTCAATGTTAAATGTTAATGTTTATTGCTCAATCAGACATTGCTATTAGTCCTGATTTCCGATTCTGCCTCATTTTGAGTAAGAACAGGACAATGGCTTAACGTAGTAGATAGCCATATTTTATGGTCTTCGATATCGTTTTTATTATTGAACGCAATACAACGCGATATTTTTTTATGGATCGCCGATTTCACAGTGCTCGTAATCTCGTGTATTGTTATTTTTTAATTAACGCTCTTGTTACCGCATTTTTTCTCAAATGCCTACCTGTTATTCTAGAGTTATTTTTCAATAAACACTGGTTTCATGCTATAAATTTAATATTTTTGTTAAATTTCTCAATAAGCGCATAAAGATGAAAACAAACATGAGCATCAAGCATGAGTAGTCTCTACCGACTGCCGATTGAAGATATAATTTTAACTGTTATAGGTATGTTTAATGTTATATTTACACTTGACCGCCGCCTCGTCTGATATTAAACGACGATATGATCCACGATGGAGCGTGTTTGCTTAGAAGAAACCGATTCACTCTCCATTTGAAGACAGCAAGATTTTGACCATCGGAAAAACTCAGGCAACGTATTCCACAGCCTAGACTTTCTTACCACAAAAGTAGAGTCAAACCTCTTCGTTCGTCTTTGGAAAGTGTTTGGAACATCAATCATGAAACAATGTCACTTTAGACGTCGAACTCAAGACTGCGGGGACGCCCGAGTCCTCCCGGGTATATCTATCTGACCTTGTCATCCACAAACTGGTAGGATAGCGCAATCCCGGGATTTTTCGCTAGATGGCGGAGCAGCGTTTCATGGGTGGTTAGCATACCACTTGAGCTACACTACTATCTGCGGTCGGTCACGGCAACCGTGCCTCGGATCCCGCTACTTTCCGTGACTAGTTTGCTGATGCAAAGAATCAGTTTATGACAGTCCGGTCTTGCAGTTATGCAGCAACTGTTCTGACCCGTTTTCCCTGATGTTGTCACCAGACAACGTGTGGGAACACGACTAGGTCGCTTAGAGGCATAATTAGTCTGGTGGGTGGTCATCACCATGGCCGAAGCCTATAACCGCACCGGTAGTTTGTCGCCTAATTAGCACCACCCAAGGACTATGTGAGGGGTTTCAGTACACGCTTGCTCCCAATGGACGGAGGTCACTCAATACATAAAATTTACTTGTGAATTATGTCGTCGAGCTATTATTTTTGATTTGTAAAGAAGTGTTTATTACTAATTATAACTTTAATCCTTGATCATAAACACTTCTTATAAACCAAAAATAATTATCTTATACTCATGGGAAGCGTTCGGTGACGATGACACGCGTTCTATATTTTTTGTTCACCCAAAAGGAGCTTAATGCGCCTTAAGAAGTTTTCACTAAGTTCCGGATGTTTTCAGATAAATTTCAGGACATAGAGATAAAGCATCTTATATATCTGCGTGACGAGCGCAGTACAATGCTAAGTAATGATTTGGACTCTTTATGTATGTTCCAATAGCTTTGTGACACTATGCCGTAATGGGCAGGCGTGTTGCTTACCATCAGGTACATGCCCAGCTCGTCTCGTCAATCTTTCTTATAAAAAAAAATGTATCGCCACCTAAATCATCAGAGCCGCTCAAATTTTGTACAAACCTAGAAAAAGGTAAAATACACAATAGTACCTATGCCTAATTGATCAGTTCTTTTGTAGTAAAAAACTAAATTTTTCATTGCATCCAAAACGTCGGTGCACGAGATAACAAAGTGGCCTCAATTAGGAAAATAATTACGACCCACTAATAGCATACCAACAGATATTGAACACGATGACCGCATACAAGGGAGCTACGTTAATTGGATGACCCTACATTCCACATGCCGGTACCATGCTACGGGGTGTGATAAGTTTTTGATTGGAAAAAGTTTACTAATATATTTCTGAGGAAGTACTATTGTACTATAACACTATTGTACTATTAATTTCTTAATTGATTGACATGATTTATTGAATTTCTTATAAAGTTAAATTTATTATGTATGTATTTTCTATAATGTATGTACCTACATGACTTGATTTAAAAACGAATAGGACTAATACCCAAAATACAGGTGTGTGCTACACACCTAGTTTGGGACATTAGAAATATAATTTTATTGTAGAATGTACCTATTTCATTGAAATAAACATACTGTCTTGTATTTGTATATACGTTTTAGGTACTGTAATTATTGATCAGTTTACTATGTGTTTGTTATTCACGCCATTAATTAAACTATAAAATTAATTTCGCTTACTGAGGTGAAAAACTTCGATAACGTTACGCAAATCCCACTAATACTCGTATTATAAACACGAAAGTTTGTAAGAATGTATGAATGGATGTATGGACGATGGATTTACGTTTGTTATTGTTTCACGCTAATACTACTAAAGTGATTTGGATGAAATTAGGTACAAAATGGTCTGGAATAACGCATAGGTTATTTTTATCCCAAGAAAATAACGAGTTCGAGAACTACGCGGGTGAGACCGCGTGGCGCTCCTAGTTTATAGATACGAGTAAGTTACATGTGTTATAGTAGTAACGGATCCGCAATGCGAATCCGTTGTGTGTAGAACAATACAAAATAAATACACATATTTACAATGAGCTAATATTTATAATGAACGAGTTTTGAAATATTTTTTTGTCTCGTCTGAAAACGTCTCATTGGCAATTTTTTACTTTTTGTCTCATTTGCGGAAATTGTGGTAAGAATTTTGCGATTTGATACAAAAGTACAATCTCCCAGCATTGGCATTAAAATATGTAGGTAATGTAGGCAATTTATACCTCATAAAATTATTACCGTCTACTTATATGTGTACTAGTACATTTTCGTAAACATATAATAAGTAATTCATCATCATCAATTACCTACATCTGGCCCCCATAGTAGATACAAGCTTTGCTTAGTTTGGGGCTAAATGGTGTTGTGTGTGAAATATCCACCAATATTTATTTATTTATTAACTTTGCCTTGTACGCCTACCAACTATAATAGTTTTACCTAGCAGACACGATTTGAGTGGCCAAATAAAATAAATATCTAACTGCAGCAGCCACATCTACGTAGGTAGGTTGTGTCTATTCAATTATTTATCAAAATAAATGTAGTTTCACTTTTAGTAAAAGAAGGTATGTAATGTAGCTACTTCCCATTACCACTAAAACCACACTAATACCTAGGGCTAGGGTTTAACCATCGGTATAAAACACAGGTGAACCCTGAGCACCTTGAAATTGGTTAAAAAACTGCGTCTGTGTCTAGCGTAAACGATTTTCACACCACCATTCTACTTGGACCCTAGTATCGCTAGCGGCGAGGTATGCTGTGGTTCTACTTATTTTGGTTGTTGACAACGAATAGTGATAGGCTGATAGGTAAAAACGTCCGGGGTTCACTACTCCCTGCAACCGACAAGAAAGGAAAGACGGCGCTCACTCTTACCAACGATGATATAATTCCGTGCGCCTGAAGTTTGGGAGGGCACATCCAATGTTTTATATCGATGGATATAATAATATTGATTGATAAGTAGGTACCTCGGTATTTAGTATTTTTTAATAGATGACTAGGAAAGGCACAAGTGTCTTAGTCAAGTGTAGGTATGTATTAGACAAAATATCTATAACACCTCTTTTTTAACCGACTTCATTTGGTCCGGGGTTAAAAATAATGTTGTTTGTGGACTATAAACCTTTCTCGTTGAAATGTTACACAAACCACAACAAACATTCGAGCCTGCTAAATAAGCAAATGCCTGCCCAAGAATGTCGACATAGCGGCTGTTTACTTGATCTTCTGGTAAATAAAATAACAATAGGAGGAAGTTACCTTAACTAGATATCCATGGGCTCGGCTGAGTCCAAACAGCGACGGTAAATGCCGGGCGCCGATAACAGTAACATACAATATTTTGCTTATCGGGTGCAAAGCCAACTTGAATCCAATCTCAGGTTCCAAACTGCCACTTCCAGCCAACTGCCCATCCTTATTATTATTCAGAAAATTCTTCAATTTATTTAAAGAAAATGCCATTGTAAACACTCGTGTCTCGCCGATCCCACTATCGCGAATAAAACGCGCATTAAAAACCGGTTTTTTGAATAATTAATCACGCGATTACTTCCAATGAAACTTCATCGATTTCCATTGCCAGGTGTTATTTTTCATCATGGTGTTTTCACTCGGCGACGACACAATCGAAAGCCACACAGTAAGTTCACAATTATACGCGAGTAATTGATATAACTTGCTCAATTGAAAGCCATGTTTGTGACTACGTTACGATGAACGCATACTAAACTTTGTTAGTACTTGTCACTACACACGCACATTATCAATGATAGCACTAATCAATGAAGCATTTACGTAATCTAGTCAACGGCACGTACCTCTCTTTCATTCAAAAGGGGGAATGTGCGTGTTGAAGTGAAATAGATGATTCATTGAAGTGTTCTTTCATATCTCCAGTGTAATATTGTATCGTAACTGCTGCCATCTGTTGCAATTCTCGGATTTTTGATGTCATGATCACAGATGGCATTATAAGATCGATATGTAGATTCGATACACAAAAATAAATTTCGTGGATGTTTGTACTTTACTGTTTGGCGGAATAATCGCATGGAATCACTGGCAAAGGTGTGGTACTTCCCCAGGCGGACTCTAAGAGTCCTACCGTTACTTCATACGGTACTACCATTGCTTCATACGGTACTACCATTGCATTGCGCCATAACAGTTCTCTCAATACTCTGCTGCCGAAAAGTGGTAGGTAGGTAGGTGGCGGGACCAGACTTGACTCGTGGGGAACCAAGCACACTGATTGGTTGGTTCCCGGGGTTATTACGGCGTACCTTGAGTTCAGGTGCGCTGGCGACTGCGGTGTGCCCCAGAGGAGGGTTCGCAGAAGAATACGAGAACGTCTCCGCGTTTCCGCCATACGTGATACGTGGCAAAGGTGAAACTTTACGGAATTTTTTTTTTGGAGGAATGCATCATGTCCGTCCATTGTGTCGAGACCGACATAAATCGACTGTCTCCCACAGGCAGAAGGGTATGTGTAAAAACACACATTTCCTCCACATGGAAAAAAAAAGATTATTCCCATATCACCAGAAACTCAAATAAAAAAAAACTAGACAACAAATATAAGTCATTTATTTAAAAGCATACATTTTTAACAATATTATTTGACATTCTGTACATAAATAAGTGCACAATAATTAATTCATTTGTTAAAAAAAATATCCACCACTCACTTCAAATAGCGTGCCTTATTACTATAGTTATACATCACAAAAAAAGTCTTTTTATACACATATGATCCAACAAAATAAATTAAAACCAATACATAAGAATAAATTCCATCCTTAGACATAATATTTATTTAGGTGGAATTTATAATGGCGTACTAAAATAAAGTTAGGCACAATATCTCCACACAACATACCAAATTTAAATGCTACTTCCCATACTATCACTAATGTCCGAGCGACACGAGCCTAGTTTTTCAAGCTAGGGTAGCAAGCTAGCTAACTAACACTTGCTTGCAATCCTAGCTTGAGAAACTAGCGCCGTGTCGCTCGGGCAATATTTTGAGTTTGCAAGATGTATTTGACGGATCAGAATGGTCTATGCTAGTCAATGGACCGAATTGTCAGCTATCTCATTTTCTTCAATCAATGACCTCGGTAATTTCAAGGTTAGAAGTTCTAAAGTCGGCTTTTTTTTATTTTTCGACCACATCGACACTTAACGACGGCGAGTTAGTTGTCAAACACAATTGCATTACTATTAAATATATAATATAATAACATAGTAAAAACATTTAAAATGATACCTACAAAGCACAACCTTTTTGACGCAGTCCAGATGGTCTGCGTAGTATACTATACTATATTTTTACTCTGCCGTCTATCGTTATAATGCAAGTAGCTCTCTATATGTACTCGAACCTAGAGTCTTATGAAAAAGTAGGAGAAACCCTTCACAGGGCACGGCAGCGGCCCACTCGCTACAAACGCAGGTTAAAATGCGTTCCGCGATCGCTTGAGAAGTCCGCGAGGCTGACTCATGTCATGGGAACGATGGTGTACAATCGACTGCCCATAGACGTGGTTGAGGCACCTAATTCTAAAATTTTTAAAACAAGGCTAAAACGCTGGCTTATCAAACAAGCTTTTTATGACATTGATAACGAGTACATGACGCTAAAAGAAATTACGTGATAGCACTTACATATTATACATATATACAATTCTGACAATTTTAATTTAATGCTTTAGTAATCAATCTGAATTTTGACATTTTGTAGTATTTAATTAAATATATTGAATGTGAAATATGAATTTTTAAGTTGTATGACATTTTGTAATTTGAATTATTAAGTGTGTAATTTGAACTTCAATTAGTACCTATGTTTTCACTTTACAATTACTATTAATTTGCTGACATGTACGGATAGTATGTAATAAATGAGTATGAGTATATCGATATCGACTCTAGTGTGACGTGTATAGTACTCAAACAGTTTTTTTTTAACCCCCGACCAAAAAAAGGGGTGTTATAAGTTTGACGTCGATGTCTGTCTGTCTGTCTATCTGTCTGTCTGTCTGTCTGTCTGTCTGTCTGTGTGTGTGTGTCTGTCTGTGGCATCGTAGAGCTCAAACGGATGGGCCGATTTCGATGCGGTTTTTTTTTATTTGAAAGTTAATATCCGTGCGGATGTTCTTAGCTATGTTTGGTTAATATAAATTCAAGATGGCCGCCGCCACAAAATGGCGGACAAAATATTTCTTCACGACCTACATCAATATGGGTATCAAATGAAAGGGCTTGACTAGTCGAATACTATACACTACGACTAGTCAAGCCCTTTCAATACTATACACTATAAAAAAATCAAATCCAAGATGGCCGCCACCACAAAATGGCGAATTATATTATTTTTTTCACTACTACCTCAATATGGGTATCAAACGAAAGGGCTTGACTAGTAGAATAGATTGCACTATGACGAATTTCAAATCCAAGATGGCCGCTTCCACAAAGTGGCGACATATATTTCTGTCGGGGGTTAGTCAAAATTTTAATTTTGTTCTTGTTATTAAATGTAGTTACGAGAAAAACAAGGCATACCGCCGGATGATTAAGCAACAAGTTAGACCAAAACAGCACGATACCTTGCAGTTATCTGAACAAACACATTGTACGTTGGTTAAACAGTTAATGCACTGTGGACTGACAGTATGGGAGAGTAAGAAAAACAAAACCAATACAGACTCACACACGCAAAGAACTTTCATAACCTAAACATTTTATAAATTGCCGTTGCAACAAAAAACAATCTGTATTTCATGACATTTAAAGAACTTCTGACGACATAAACGGATCGTATTTAATTCGTATTTTCTATTTGGAAGCTTAAGTTTCGGAATTAGAGTCGAGACGAATAAACTCCAGTCGCGTTATTATTCCAGTATTGTCTGCGTCTCCTTATGCTAAGCTACACGTTAGAGCGCCACATCAGTACCTTACAGTATTTAGATTTTGTTCTGCCTGAAACAGAGGCGAGAACCAATCACGGGTAAGTTCCACAAAGTCACGACGCGGCCACCGCGAGGAGGCAGATAGGTCGTAGATCAAATATGGGCCTTATGCTATGCCCGTTGAGATATAGATTACATTGGCAACATAAATTAGCAGACGATAGTAAACTCGCTGTCGCCAAGCCGTCTGCTAATGTATGTTGCCAATGTAATCTATATCTTAACAGGCATGGCATAAAGCCCATATTTCAGTGATATTTTATTTGTAGGTGGCAGCGGGGTCGTATAAGTGGGCGACCTGAAGAGGCCTAACATTTGGCCCTGAATTTCCTTGCGGCTGTGTTCTCAGGAATCCTATGACAGCCTAGAGGTTATTCCGCATCCGCATTTCGAACAAAAGTTTGTTCAAATCACAGTATTTCTTCTTTCTATGGCCTAAGTATGAGTAGTAAGAAAGTATTCGTCACGTAATGATAGAATTGAACAATGATTATGAAGTAAGTCTGTACAGAACCAAAAGAGATGTAGTCCTTAATTTTCTTTTACCAAAGAAACATACGATATAGCGTTTATTAGCTAGGACATAAAAAAAAACAAGTTAAAATCTCGCTGTTTTGTAAACATAGTTATATATTATATAGAAAATATAGATACATTTTTTATTGTTTTAAGCCAGCACGTTTGTTCACAACACTAGATAAAATACGCGATATTTATCCTCAATACATGGCGGCGTGAGTCCCCTATATTTCGATCTAAATTCATGCACCAAGCCCGTTTATACGTGAACATGGTGAATGAAACTGCATCGGAATATTGCGAGTTCGGTATACCACAAAATCACTGTAAATATCCTGTAATCACTTGACCACCATCTCGCCTGATGTTAAGCGATGAATTTTTGGTAATGTTGCTAACGTCACGCAATGAATACTTATTCGTTGCTTCCTCATACAAAGGCCATTACAATCTTGGTTCCATTCAACAGTAGTCGGTTTCAGTACCTAGGTACATCTTACACAGTAGGTGAAGTAGTATTCGTATACTAGCGTTTCCGTAATCGAAATTAATAAGCGCTATTGATGACAGTAAAAAAGTACATTTCATAAGGAAATGGGATGGAAACGGAACGGAAATATAATTAATATTTTTTTTTCATTAAAAAAAGGTTGTGCCTTTTCCAAGAAGGACGACAGCAAACGTCGTGACATGAGTTTTTAGAAACAAATGAATTAGTACTCTTTTCATCAACACCACTTCAAAGTAAGCAAACCTTGTATGAGTACTATAGAAGCCAGATAGCGGATATAATACTTTTATAATTTTAAACATATACCTATTTTATTAAGATACTAGCGATCCGCCCCGGCTTCGCCCGTGGTACATGTAGCCTATAAACCTCTTCAGCTTTATAATAATAGTATAGAAGTATGGATAATAACGTTTAAGGCGGTGGTTGGCGCCGCGACCGCGACACGAGACCGAGACCAGAGACCGCGACTGGCACTTTACATTATAAAATTGTATAGGCGGAGCGCCAGTTCGCGCCAAGACCGCGACAACAGACCGAGACACGTGTCGCGGTAGCGGAGCGAACGGGCACCCATACAAAGCTATAATGTCAAGTCCCTGTCGCGGTCTCCGGTCGCGGTCTCCTGTCGCGGTCTCAGCGCGAACCCGCACCTTTAACACAACGTTTACGGAAATGCCAGTATACATTGCCTTGAGATCACATCAACTTGACTCGGAGTATTTGCAGTTCAAGACTTGGTGAGCACTTTGTGGATCACTTGCACGATCCCGTCGTAGTAATGTATAAATATGGAGACGACGAGAACCAGCATGGCGAAGCAGATGCCGGTTATGTACATGAACTGGCTCGCTTCCTGGGGCGTCGCCAACAGTTCCTCGCTGCTCGCGTCGCGGTCTAGCGCGTCGAACTCGGATGTATCTGGATGGAATGTTCATTATTTCATTTTAATATATCTGTGTATCATAAAAATGTTGCTCATAACTTTTGAATAACTGCACCAAATTGGATGATTCTTTGTTTTATGTATTGGTTACTGTCGAGACATGGTTGCAGAAAATTTTGAAAAAGTTGACGAAAAAAAAGTATGTTGACACGAAGTTCGCCGGGTCAGCTATTTTAATATAATTCAAATTAACTCGACGATTAAGCTATAGCTGTATACTACTGCAACGTAACGGGAAACTAGTATAGCCATGATAGGACTTTTTGCAGTCTACTAGATGAAGAACCATACTTTTGCCAGTTATTCTAGCGCCAACCAGTTATGAGAAAATATCATTGTTCCGGTTTGAAGGACAATGTTTCCAGTGAAATTACAGGGCACTTAGATATAACATCTTATATCCCTCCCTGGGCGCTAGGTAATGATTTGGACTCTTCCTGTTCCAATAGCTGCGTGTACTGTTATGGGTAGGTATGTTGCTTATTAGGCACACGACCTGCTCGGCACATCACACTCTACAAGAAAACCCGCTTCAAACTACAGAACTACTGGTATTAGTGCCTCAGCTTAATGTTAACACGTTCATAGAAGACTGATATCATGTAGTATTTAAAGCAAAAAGAGATTAAAACTCAGCGTATAGCTGGGCTCGTCAAATTAACTTGACATTTGAAATCGTAGTCACCCAGATAATACCAAAACATCCTGCAGGTCTACCACGAAGTCCGATAAACGATATATCGGCCGAAGATATGGACGTTTTATACCACGAAACATAATCCGAGTACTTACCGGCGGGGGTCTCGAGGTCGCAGACGACGTCTCCCTCGGTAATCTGCAAGTCGAGGAGCTCCCGCACAGACAGTAGTGCTTCGGCCGGGGCTTCGCCCGGGAAAAGGTAGTCGCACAGATATAATGCACCCACTGGGACTAGCACCCGGCGTGGAGGCTCATTGAAACACACCTTTTCTGTAACATTAACACACAACATTGTATATAAACAACACCCAACCGAATGTAAAAAAAACCAGCCAACTCGCGCACAAAGGGTTCCATACCATTAACAAATTAATGAACGGCGAAAACCTCTTTTATTTTATGGGAACCCCTTAATTATTTATTTTATTTTAGCTAATTATAATTTATTTTAACATAAAACTAAATATTCTGTGAATAGTCAAAGCGTCTACCGGTAGCCTAAAAATTACGGATAACGCCGCTCCGACGCTACGTCGCTACATTAGAATGTCGATGAGGCGAACCCACAATACTTCATCGCTTCATAAAGTGCTCAACGCGCATAATAAAACTAGTTTACCGATCATAAAGAAATTTTGTACACATATTCTATGTAGTATGAGTATTCTTGGAGGATTTTGAATATAGGCTACTTTTTATCCCAGGAAAATAAAGGATGAAACCGCGAGGCGCTGCTAGTTATTTCGTGTAACTCAGTTTCTCGGTTCAAATTTAATGAACAGTAACGTTTCCCCGACTTACGCAGATTCGGAAATACGTGTTTTTTCATTTGCCCACTCCTCTCTGTCAGTCTTCGCTTTACAATACGCTCAGACGTGTTTCGCGTGAAATTGTTTTACGTACCTTAACTTATACAGCGCATAATATTGATGTATCTTTAAGTAAGCCATCCAAAAGAGGAAAACCCCGTTTACACAAACTTTATGCGTTTTACCTATGTGCAAAATCGAAACCTGACTTACGCGAATTCGACTTACACGACAATCGGTATTACCACAGTTTATTAAATCATACAGTCGTTCGACGAAGCCCTCTAGCAATCAATGCTCTGGCAATCGTGCGGGGCGTGCGGGGTGAGACGCGGGAAGCGCGATCCTGCATTGCCTACATTACAATGTTAGTATTGCAGGAGCGCGGCTCAGGGCTGACGTCTTCAGTATGTTTTAATTTTATTTTGGTCCACGTTTTTAAATTGCGTCGACCCTACCGTGTCTAGACATATCAGCGTTTCACCCAAGATCAATGGCAGTTGATTGCCAGGTGGTATTTCTTTATACTGTGGTATTACTGTACCTCCTACATGATGTCTCCATATTATGTATAATATTGTACATGATACTTATTGCTATTGACTGTTTTTGCTTCTTCGATGTATACACAACGATAAAATAGAATAAATACCTTCAGGTAGTAAGTTATCGTCAATCAACGCGTCGCAGTGCATCGTGAACCGCGAAGCGAGGGAACGCACAATGTCCTGTTTCACGGCTTCAATGGCCTCGCTCGTAGTCGCCTTAGGGTAAAGAAACACACTTGATGATACTACCCCGCTGAAGTGAATGCTGCCATCGCATTCTAAGTATTCCACTGTCTCCGGTAATGAGTTTTCCTGGAAATAAGTAATGAAAGACTTTGAACATCAGAAAGACTGGACTGAATTGGCCGTAGTTAGGGAAAATTGGAAAGGAGGGTAGGAAGGCCATTGCCCAACATTGGAACAAAACAGGCACAAATTATTATAAGTAAACATACTTGGCAACCTGGAATAGTGACGATTTTGGACGGCATGGAATCTATTAGCGTCACTAAACCCATCGTAAATTATAACGGATGCCGTGGCCTAGTGGCGTGATCGTCATATTTCAGGTGAGGTATACCGTGAGGTCATAAGTTCGAAACCTCACGAGAAAAAAAAATTGGTTCTCTGTAAAGTCGGTTGGTTTACGGAGGATAGTTTAACGTGACAACGTCATAACATAACATTTATAAATGCGGCGCCAGCGTACAATGAGCGTTACGGGACATAACAGGTCACTTTTTCGTGCATGCAGCCGGCGTTCATAGATTTATTAGACGTTGTCACGTCAAAAAAAAAATCAGGATTCTCTAAGTTATTTTCCAAGTGCAGATCTAAAAGTTTGTTATCGCAACTGGCTTTAACGGCGAAGGAAAACATCGCTTGTGAACCGGCATGTACAAGAAAGTCATCTTTCGTCTATATGCGGAATCCGCCAACCAGCATTTGGCCAGTGTAGTGAATTATGGCCTGACTCTCTCCTTGCGAGAGAAGGCTTCGACTTCTAATATAAAAATTGTCTTTTTTTTATCGCGCATAGGTCCGCGTTTGACCACCAACTCACCTAACGGCAAGGGCGGATGCAGCTTTGGCTCCAGGGGGGGTCACAGGGCTCCAGGAGGGGTCATATAGTCGTGGTCATGTCACAAAAATGTGCGATAAGCACATGCATGCTTTTAAACCAGTGATCCACCTAGGTACTGAACCCAGCCCAGGTGAAGGTCATGACCCCATGACCCCCCCCTGTTTCCGCGCCTGCCTAACGGTATAAGCGACGGTGTGGTCGAAGATAACGCACGTTGACAGAGTGAAAAGAGAGTATTGAGAGAGAGACCTTGAAAAGTTCTAGGTTGTATCAGTCAGGTAACAAGGGGGCGCCGGCTACTTATTCCACTCATGATGTTTGTTGCCAGCTAACTCTTCACCAATTCAACCAATATTCACAAAAGTTGGCATAATTTAAGTGTCATTTGGTCCAAATTGAGAGAGATAGGGATAGCTTTTGTTTTGATTAAATCTTTATAAGACAATAACCGAGCAAAGCCGGAACGGGCCACTAGTATCCTATATGTATTAAAATTTTTAAACAAGTCAACAGAGAGTTCTAAATTAATCAATAAAAACTGGAATGAAAATGGAATGGAATAAATAAAAAAAAATGTATAGCCTAAAGGATCAAAGATTTCTTCAAAAAGTCAACTTATGATACCTATATTTGTCCAGTCTTCAGACAATGTATTTGTGTATTTTTATTTAAATTAGTCTAAATCTAGAAGGTTCTAGATTTTTTGTTTTAAACATTTGCAAACATTAATTTATTTAAACAAAATGTGTGTACCTGTGTGCGCACATAGGTAAGAAATTAATACTACTTCTCTATATTCATTGTGGTAAGAAGTCTAAGTTCAACCAAAGAATAGATAACTATTTACAATGTTTTAAAAAAAAATTAAGCCACGCACAATGGCCCAATTGAGAGGCTAAGTGCGGACAAGGCCCACCCCATCTAACTATCTAACCTGAAGTTAATTGCAATGTTTAGATAAAGATAAGGAAAAAGATAGCCTTCATTTCTAGGGTATTGACTACATTTTTACAAGTATATATTTATTCTAACTTTATAATAAAATTTATACACCAATTTGTCTTTTGACTTAGTCCTCCTCCAAGTTTTACCATTCCTCTCTATTTGCAATGTTTAGTAAAATGTGAAGTAGCTAACTTCAAGGTATTGCTTTTTCGTGATGTAAATGTACATCGAAAAAATGTACTCTCTTCATTTTTACCTAACAAAACAATAGAAGAATAATTTCAAAGAGATACTTACGAAAGGCACAAACAATGAAACATGCATGGATTTTGGAATGTCCTTTTCTGCAGTCTTAGAATTGGTTTTAGTTTTCTTCTTTTTAACAAGCTGTTCCAATGGCTCTGATCCATCTTTGAGCTCTCCATCGATAAATATGACACTAGACTGTATAGTCTTATGGGCCGACTCCAAGATTTGCTAGAATAAGAAAGCCAATATAAAAATTTATTTACTAAACATTTATTACCATGATTTTTACTGAATATTGTAATTTATTTAATAGTTCACTAATATTTCTTAAAATTATTTGCTGTTGGATAGTATTAAATTAATAATTTATAGTAATGACAGTATTTAAATCGCTGTGTAATGGAATTACAAAATGAATACAAATTTAAAGAATGCATATATTATAATAATCAGATAGCAGGGCTCGCCTAGCAGTGCTTGGTGTTGCACACACATATTAAAGGGTTTTTCCTTTATTTCAAACAATGTTCTTATTTCAATTTGAACAAGATTTTTTGTGTTGAAACAACAGATTCAGTACTCCTTGCTACTGCAGTGCCATGGTAATAGCATTGATGATATCTATCAAACTCCAATGGCTTATCACTACACATAGCTTCTAGTACAGGTGGATGTCCAACCCAAACTGTGTTCGAAGCCAAAATGAATGGTAGAGTAGAGTGTACAGACATATACATACCACAATGCATTGTAGTAGATTCAAATCCTACAATTTAAGCCACTATGAGTATCTTAATTGCTAAACTGTTTTGGTTGATTCTTTTAATTGATGAATATCATATTTCAATACGTATTATCGTATTCTGGACAAAAACTAATTTAAAAACACAAAAATAATAAAAATTGTTCCAGCCCAGTGTTAACTAAGACAATTTTCTTTTATAAGTATTTTATAGATATAATCAAATATGTCACCTGAAATTGTTGTTTTACAGAAATGCCATTCTTTTTCACAATCACGGGGTATACTTCGTCAAAGTCATAATAGCAATCCAGTCTTTGCCATTGCTGTTGTTTTGGTAGAAATTTCCACTCGACAGGTTTGATCACTGTTCCTTTGCTCCCTCCAATCTCGACACTCTTACATGTCAAGACTTTCGTGTTAGTTGACATGTGAAGCACAAGTCTCTCATTTGTATTGGGACTGTTTCCAAACATGAATGGGTTGGAATTGAGGGCCTTGTATGTGTAATTCAGAATAGCTTTCACTTTGCTAAAGCAGTTTGGGTTCTCGAATATTTCATCATCACTTGTGATAAATATACCTGTAATTGTTAATAAACTAAATCATAGAGCATGCTTTTGGCACAACTAAATATTGCATAGATTGCGGTTTATATCTGCTCTTAAAATAGGAACAGAAGTAAGTCAAGTTCCACATGTATGCGACACAACTGCCTCATTCTGGATTCCAGTTTTAATCTTCCATCTGATAATGATGAAGCATAACTAAGTAATACATTGGTGGATTGTACAACTGGTATTAGTCTCGTCAAGTGATCACAATACTTACGAGAGTTGCCAATAAGTAAGACATTTGTCTGGGACAATATACAGTAACACTCGGCCACCAGTAACATAAAGAGATAGCACATTTCCAAGAAATGCTAACATGAGCATATTTATTTCGACTCAAGCCATTTTTTCCCACGACCAACTCTGTGTAAGAATCTATTTAAAAACTATACAATACCTTGAACAAACATGCCCCCTGGAAGCATTCTGGTGACATGTTTAGCATGATCAGCGACCCACGCTTCCGAAACTCCCAGTAACGTTTTAGTAGAATCCGATTTATCGATGGGATAGGTGACATCCGAATTGTTTTCAGTTATTTTCTCTTCTGGCGTTCGAGCCAAATGTATTACATTCTCTCGAGATTCTACCGTCTAAAACGATAGAAATAGGAGTCAAACATCGAAAATAGTCGACTACATATTCAGAAAACATGATAAAGATACTAATTAATTTAAAAATTGGACACGTATGTTAAGTCTTGGACTCCATTCACTTACTTGCCCAAGGATCAGCCCGATAACAAAAATCTCTTGTGAAGCGTACTGCTCCAGATATTGAAGACAATACTCCGGCGAATACACAGTTCTAACCATTTTAAAATTTGCTATTTCTCACCCTAACGTAAGTATTTTGTTAAATCCTGAACTTTTATTTTAGTTTATTGTCCCAATCTCCCAATTGTCCGGCTCAGTCAGTGTTGCCAACACTATTTTTAAGAAAATCGTACACGTACATACTATAAGCTAAAAATTAGAGTATTTTGACAACATTGAGTACATATTTATAAGTACTATAATATATAATAATATAGAGCACGCACAACGAAGTGGGAACAGTAGGCACGGGTGAGTGTTCTCGTCGCTCGTCGAAACGACGTTCCCGTCGGGAGCGCTTGTAGTCGTACTCGATTCCTAGATTTCCTAGTAAAGTGCGTTTCTCGCGAGATTTTTTTCAAACATTGTTATTAAAATGGTGAAATGTGCAGTTCAATCTTGCAAAAACGATACTAGAAAACGCACAAAATTGAAATCCAGTATCACATTTCATCGGTAACTCGATTATTTTACTTATTTTTATAAAAACTATTGAAAACTAATCCGGAATCGCGGGGTGAAGGAGACGTTCGGTGGGCACGCGCAGGACCACCCTCGCACCGCGCTCCCGCCGCGTGATTTAGAGATGGGACGTAACCAACTCTGTAGTCAATATAATGTTGGCTAGAAAAACTACATATTATAACAGATTTTTGTAACTTTAATGCTCAAAATGTTATAATATTTAAAAAAATAATTTTATAGTGTGTTTTGTACGATATACTTTCAATTTTTTTTAATGCGAAGGTATTATAGAGTAAACTGGAAGTACATAATATTATGTAATGTTACAATATCACGTCTTAACAGTTGAATTGATTTTGAAAATTTCAGTAGGTATAGAATGTTGTTAAATACAATTAAAAAAAATGACAATGAGACGTAAACTTTTGTGAGGAAAATACAGGGTCCTACAAATATAATATAAAATATTTATAGACAAACCTCAAAACACTGAACATTTTCCCTTTTTTTGAACAAGAACCATGCAGCAATCATTTACTACATTTGCTTAGAGCGGTGATTCAAAAATACATTGAAATACGCGTTAAATATTTAGTTCGAAAGTCAAATGTCACAAAAACTAAAAGACAGCTTTTTGATAAGCTTACGCTTTTTAGCGGTCAGTAAAAATTACAAGTAATATTTAGTTAACATAACATAATATTATTATTTGATTTATACATAAGAATTTAATTGTTTATTTTTATAAATAGGTTAAATTGCACGAAATAATTATTTACGCCATTTTTCGGTAATAATTGCCAAATATAAGTATTATGATCCAATTAATGGTTTGTCAGATTATATCCTAAGCTCCTTATATTTTAAGCAAAAATAATATAATCTGAGAAATACCAGCTTTTTATTGACATACATATCCAATCATATACATTTTATGTGAAATATTTACATATTAATATTGTACAAATGTAAGTTGCATGTTGAAAAACTTCAACCTGCACGGGCACTAACTCTATAAAACTACGATACCTAGGTACTTATGTTTTAGATATTATGGCACGAAATAATTATATTTGTAGATGTTTGAACCGCGCTGAACCGGCATCAATCGCCAACAAAATTATTTTGCGCTGCCCGCGTGCTCATCCCTAGTAATCCCCAACGTACATATCTATGTTGCTATCCATCATCTGCCTACGACGCGCACTGGGCGTCTAGTGTAATGTTAGCACTCTATACTTTAGTTATTTGTCCTCTATGTTTGACAAAAATTCAAGTGAAACAACGGTACGCAACGGCATTTCAACAAAATTACGTAAATCAACACATATAATCAATTAACTCTGTATTCCGATTCCAAGGTCAATGTTTCCAGATAAATTACTGGGCATAGCGATAAATCATCTTATGCCCTTGGGTGACGAGCGCAGTGCAGTGTTAGGTAATAATTTGGGTTATTTACGGCCCAATAGCAGCGCAGCGTGACACTGCGCTATTATTATGGACAGGCGTGTTGCTTACCATTAGGTACATGTACTGCTCGTCATTATTCTCAAAAATATTGCATTATGATACGATTATATCATAACATATAACTAGCACCGCCCCGCAGGTTTATTCACGTAGTTTCTATTCCCGTCGTTCTCGGTACTTTCCTGCCACTTCCTCGGTACAGCCAATCTGTTTTCAGACTATAACTAACTGTGCTCCAAATTTCAGCCCAATCCGTTCGAACGTTACGACGATATTGAGCAACAAACATCCAAACATCCATATTTTGACGTTTATAACACATATTAGTAAGATATCATTTTTAAGTGAAAATTTCTTAAGGTGCGCTGCACACGGGTTTTTTTTCTTTGCTGTAAGTGAAGCTGTCCCGTCACGCTCTAAGGTCATAGGCTCGGTCGATTGAACTCGAAACAGCCTAGTGAAAAAGTCACAGTCAGCTGTTCTTCACTGCTTTGTCGCTGTCTTTACTCTTTTGGTTAATATAGAATAAAAAAAAACATTAATTACTGACTTGTTTCTCAATCAATCAAACTTCATAATAAATATTTGGAACTTTAACAATTCACCACGTATTTATAAAAAACTAATTATCCAAGACAAAAGGAAACAAAGGAAATTAAAAGATAATAAAATAATAGCGCTGTATGTTAGGTACGTAGTGTAATAGTTATTGAATTAGAATGATTTACAAAAGTGTTGATTGCGCGGTGATTCCCATTTTAAACACACGGTGTATTTGATAGGATACGCTGTTTATCTCAAAAAAGTGCGAATAAGATGGAGATATTCAAAATTATGGGATCCGTACAAATAAACAAATAACTGTCATATAAGAAGCTTAGCTTCTTCTCGTGCAACTCTTCTATTGGTATTTAATTTATACATTTTTTTTTAATTTTAGATTCATTTCGTAACGTAACGTTTCATTCAAAAGATCGTAAAAAATATCTTGCGTGCGATTTCGAGTACTCGATCAAACACATGCAAAAAAGTCATATAAAAACGATTTAAATAGTATGGTTGGCAACACAGGTCCTAGTTGAATTCCTCCCCGGTGACAGCGCGAGCCGAGGCCGTGCCGTCTAGGCGCCCTCGCGTGAGTGAGATAGTCATCGTACCCGCGTCACTGCCCTCCGCGACATGCGGTTCACGGGCGCACTAGGTCCGATAGCGCTCAGCTAGAGTGCTTATGTTTTCGGTATGTATGTATGAGTTAGATAGCTAGGTAGATAGCTCTCTCTCCTTAGTTCGATTTTTCTGTCAGGTTAGACTTCGTAAGTATGTTAGGAATGTCAGGTTAGGTTATTTTGGGTCCTGCGCCTCCGGCGCTAACTCAATAGTCAGATAGGCAGTAGGGGCCTCCGGGCCAGCAGTCATAGATCAGTTAGAAAAAAAAACACAGGTCCTAGTGTCTACATCTTCACCACGCTCACCACCACAGACTAAGTAGAGAAATTTTTTTTAGATCATTTCATTTCATATCATTTCATTTCAATAAAATAAAGTGTTGCAAATTGCTCGAAAAAAATGTCCATCGAGTCGGCCATATAATATGCACGTGTGCGTTGTCACATACAGGCTGACACGCACACATCAGTGGGTCATTACACGCGCTACTTGTGTATTTGTATGCGTGTCAGCCTATCAGTGACAACCTGAAAACGCACACGTGCTAATGTAGCCGACTCTCGTGACACAGTTTTTGTTTTAGTGAGACTACGTCCTACCTTTTTATACGTCCAATGATTTTAAAATGGCTAAGAGAAGAGACGCTCAGATTAAAGAGACAAAAAAATGTGTGTGCTTAAGACCGCACGGCAGAAGTGAAACTTCATTGGCAATCGTAATCCGTATGGATTATATTACGATTTCCAATGAAGTAAATGTAAAGTGTGTAAATAAATATAATATCAGTAATATGATAAATGCGCAAGTGTCTCTGTCTGTCTGCCCATCTTTACCAACTAAACCAGTGAAATAGTTGTGATGACATTTGGTACATCGATAGAATGGATTCCAAGAAAAGACACAGGCTGCTTTTTATCGAAGAAATAAGGTTGAAGGGGTTGAAATGGCGGATGCAAGTTTCTATGTAAGTCCATCATTGTTGGAGGTAAAGCTATAAAACTTTATATTTAGATTTCATATGAGGCCAATTACTATCTGTTCTGGTTGGAACAATCTTATTTTAAACTGTACGGGATTAAATAGAGAACTACCGCACGGAACCTAATATTCAAATAAAAGCAAAACAAAACAAAAAAACCTTCTGATAAAAAACCACATCGAAATCGGTCCTTTTACTTAAGCTTTACGGTGCCCCAGCCAGACCCACAGACACATATTGACGTCAACCTTATAACACTCCTTTTTTTGGTCGGGGGTTAAAAAAGGGTGGGGCCCTAAAACATAATTCATTATGCTTCAAACAAAATAAGTTACGGAATCCCTGATCTAGATCATGCGAGCTTACCCGAAAATTTCTTTCGTTTACGAACGAGACGTTTGAAGTCAATTCACACCACACATAAAATCTGTATGTGGTGCTGCAAAAGAAGTTTTCACTTCAAAAATATAATAGATATTGGGTAGTGACATAAGCTACTCTAAAATGGTTAATAAATAATTATTTTATAATAATTATTATATATAATTATTAATATAGGTACTAGTAAGTTGGGAGTGGAAAGTCTTTTGGAAGTTCGTTATTGTTGAATATAAAACCATGAAACTTTGTATCTAGATACTTGACATGAAGCAATCCATACAAATATTAAAGTAACTTTGCCTATCTCTTCAGAGTGATTTTATACGATGCGCGTAAGTACCGACACACTGACGTAAGTTGTGCGTTTTTTAAGCAGCCTATTTCTGTTGGCATTTCTAGACGACCAATAGGAACTGCTGACGCACTTCTAGATGGCCAATGGCCATGATCCCGAGCTTACCCGAAGATTTCTTATCATTGCCGAGCGTGACACTAGAATTCAATGCACAGCCTACGAATTATCTGTTTGTGCCTTGCTAAAAGAAGTTTTCACTTCAAAAACGATGAGGACTATCATTCCGAATTTGAGACAATCGGATTGCGTTCAGAATCAATACCTCAATCCACGACTTTTTTATGCTAGCACTGTTAATGAAACATGGACAATGGCAATACTTGTGTAAAATTTAATATCAATGTCAACGTTGTGGCGACAAAATGACAATGTCAGGGGTGATTTTTATTATTATTTGTCTATATTATCATAACCTCAGTCTAAGGCTAAACCACAATAAAAGCCAAAAACCAAACCTCAGTCTACCAGTAGCTCATCGAGTGATTACTTCCTCTGTGGCTCATCGTCTCTGATCTTGGGAGATACGCCGATAATGTCTAGACACGGGTAGGTAGGGTTGTCGCAAATAAAAATGCTTGTTAGTTATGTATTCGTAATTATAATAAACATATTAATTATCAAAAATAATAATGACATGGTGCTGATCTCATGAAGCTGGTAACAATACATTAACTGGACACATAGAAACTCAGTAGATAAAACGACATAGATTAAATAAGAAGTTACGAGACGAGCAGGACATGTGCCTGATGGTAAGCAACATGCCTGCCACATAACAGCACAGTAACACGCAGCTATTGGAACATGAAGAGATCAAATCCAAATCATTACCTAGCACTGCACTGCGCTCATCACCCAGAGATCTAAGATGTTATATCTCTAAGCCCTGTAATTTCTCTGGAAACATTGCCCTTCAAACCGGAACATAGTAATGTTTTCACATCACTGTTTGGCGGTTGAATAACTGGCATCATCATCAGCCGCAAGACGTCCACGGCTGAACATAGGCCTCCCTCCCCCCTAGATTTCCACAACGAACGTCCTGCGCAACCTGCAACCAGCGGTTTCCTGCGACCTTTGTGAGGTCATCTGTCTATCTAGTGGGAGGCCGTCCAACACTGCGTCAAAGTCAAAGTACTTTATTCATAAATGTACAATTTACACGTCAATTAATAAAAACAAAAACAAAATAAAGAGCATACAAATTGTATACATTTTCAAAGTTTGAAATGACTACTTTGCTGTATTATAATTAATATTGTACAGAAAACTGTCAAGCATTATACGAGTATAATATGGTTTTAATACAATTGTACTGACCCATGTCAAATTTATTTCTTTACATTTCTATGGGAACTTTGCCATCACTCTCCAAAAATTCGCTGTAACTATAAAAAGCTTGATCGATAAGCCAGCACTTTAATTTGTTTTTGAAGCTGCCAAAACTTGTCGGCGTTGCGTATGTTACGAGAATGTCTCTCTCCTCGCGTGTTGTACGATTCTAGATTATTTCTGACATAGACAGCCACTTGGTATATCAAGATAGCAGGTAACGTAAGTATACCAAGCTCCTTGAAATATGGTCTGACGGATGTACATTGCGATACGCCAACAATGGCACGTACGGCACGTTTTTTGGGCGCGGAATGCACGCTCCCAGTCGGCAGCGCGCGCGTATAGCTCGGCGCCGTATTGTAACCGAGAATGCACTGTGGCGAAGTAACATGCACGTGACACTTCCGCAGACACCACTCTGGATACTCGTCTTAGCGCAAAACACGCACTACTAACTTTAGCACACATCTTGTCGATGTGGTGTTCCCACGTCATGCAGCGATCAATCTCGAACCCCAAAAATGTGGTGGTCCGTACTTGCTCAATCCTAACACCGTTTAGCGAGACTTTTAGCGGTTTTGTGTGGTGGCCCGATTGACAAAAGTGAATGAAATGAGTCTTTTTTTTTAATTTAACATAAAACCGTTGGCACTAAACCATGAATTTAAGCCGCCAATTACAATATTTAATTTATCTTCTAGTTCCTCTATTGAAAGAGCTGTGACTACGGCAGCCACATCATCTGCATACATGAATATGCCTGCACCCTTTACGGCTTCGGGTAGATCGTTTAGTAGGAGAGAGAACATTATATTTGAAACTGACGAACCCTGCGGTACTCCCATAGACGAAGGCAGCGGGTCTGATTTATTAACGCCATCGCCAGCATCCACTACTTGAGAGCGGCCTCGTAACATGTCAGTCAATACCTCGTATGATTTCCCAGCTATGCCATAGTGTTTCAGTTTTAACGCTAAGGTCTCATGGTCTGCGACGTCGAAGGCCTTCGATAAGTCACAGCACAAGACGGCTACTTGCTCTTTATGTTCACGGGCAGCCAACACACTACGAATCACTTCACGCGTTAGAAGTCGTGGACCTCCTTCGCGGTATGCGTATTGTTGTTCACACAGCGCCTCGGTTTTTGATAGGTAGGCCACTAATCGCGAACTCAAGCCATTTTCGAACACTTTGGCTATCGCTGGTATAATCGATACTGGTCTATATCCATCAATATCGTCCCGTTTGCCTTTGCCTTTAAATATCGGGGACACTTTCGATAACTTCAGCGGCGACGGGTACGAGCCCTCCCTAAGACACTTATTAAACAGTGTGGCGAGAACCGGAGCTAGAGGCAAAATTGCTAGTTTAATTAGCTCCATGGACACACCGTATATGTCTTTTGACTTTTTCGGAGGTATCCTGGAGGCGACTATGCGGAATACCTCATCAGCCGAAAAACTTGTTAGTCTGAGGGAACGGTCAGACGCCTGACGGGCTGATACTAAAATTTTACATACAGTAGCAGCATTAGCTTTAGGTGCCCCACAGGCAGAAGCTGCATTCAAAAACCGAACATTCATAGCATTAACGGCATTTTTTGGCGAACTAAACTTACTGCCGCTACAATCTTTTACAATCTCGGAAAAGTTCAACCTAGGGGTATTGTTTTTCCCCCTCTCCGTGTTCACGATTCCCCACATAGCTTTAGATGGATTCGTACTTCCATGTATTATACTATTATAATGATTTGTTTTTGACATATTCAAAGTCGAATGTATTTCCTGTTCAGATCGTCAAACATAGCTATTAAGTTCTCTTCTTCAGGAAATTGGTCAACTAATTTCGAAATATAAAACAACAACGATTTTAGATTTATTATCTCAGGCGTAACCCACGACGCGTCTTCCGGTTCATGATCGCCACTCGAGAACCTTTCTTCCCCATCGGTTGTCAGTTCTGCGAGCGATGTGGCCTGCCCATTGCCACTTTAGCTTGCTTACTCTTTGAGCTATGTCGGCCACTTTCGTTCTTTTGCGAATATCCTCATTACGGATTCTGTCGCGCAAAGAGACTCCTGTGTGACTTTGAGCTTCGTTTTGAGGCCCACAGTGAAGGACCACGTCTCAGTTCCATAAGACATCACTGGCAACACGCACTGGACTTTCGTCTTTAGGCATTGGGGTATTTTGGACTCAAAGATGTGCCGAAGTTTCCCGAACGCTGCCCATCCGAGTTGGATCCTTCGCTGGACCTCTTTGTCGAAGTTGGATCTACCTAATTGGATCTTTTGACCCAGGTAGCCGTATTCGTCAACAACTTCGAGTGTGGCATTCCCAACAATAACCGGTACAGGTGAGACATGAACATTTGACATGACCTTCGTCTTGTCCATATTGATCCTCAAACCTACCTGTTGGGATACCCTACTGAGGTCCCTAACTGGCAAAGGTGTGGTACTTCCCCAGGCGGACTCGTGATGTATCGTGGCTGGGTGTTTAAAACACCACTATTTATGTATTTTTATGTATATTATGTATATTTAAAAGTATATAAGCATTATACAGCGTGGCTTTGGTGCCGCCATTAAATGAACACACGGGTAGTGTTACTGACCAGTAATCAATCATACAAAAGTTGTGAAAAATAAATATTCGATTATTTGAAAAATATTTTCTAACAAACTAAATATTGTATCAAGCGATCGAATGAAAATCACCTGTGCACTAGATCCATTCAACAACGTCAGATGTGTGCGTGATTTACGTTCGCTTTTCGTAAAACAAGATGGCAATGTCGCACTGCAGAAAGTACCTATCTGCAAGCGGTGCGTGGGCGCACAGCGCGGCAACGCCGCGCAGGCCGAGAGAGGGGTAGGTACTTACAAATGCGTGATAATTTGGAATGGGGACTTCCCCGTCAACTTTACGCCTGTTCATCACTAATATGTAAGTGTAGTGTAGTAAATTTATTATAAAGGATTTAAAATCCTATATTTTTAATCTGTTGTCACGTGACTGGAAACACCAATATGAATTATTACGTCACTAGTCGTAAAACAAACTGTCGAAACTGATTAAATTGTTTTACTTTTCTGCATTTTTATTATAGTTTGCGATCTTAGCGACGACGATTTTGATAGTTTGTATTCAAGTAATGATAAGAAAACACAAAAACTGGACACACAGTCATGAATCGCTACCAATGTTTTGCGACTCATGTCAGTCGTTCGTGTTTTAGCGGCAAAATTCAAAATTAGTCTAATATTGTATATTTACTAGTGTCCGACCGAAAGTTCGGTTTCGGTTTCGGTTTCGGCCGAGTTTCGGCCAAAAAATCAAGTTTCGGCCACAGTTTCGGTTTCGGCCAAAATCGGCCGAAACTTTTGCCGAAACCGAAACTTAACAAGTTCAAGCACGTTCACGATCGCCTAACTTTGTTTTCCGCGGCAACGCTTTGACGGACGCTGTCGGCCCTTTTCGGGAATTATCGTGCGCCGTTCGGATAGTTCTGTAGCAACCAGCGATGCCAACCGTACGAGGTTCCTCGTACAAAAACGAGATTTGTAGTCTTTCGTACGAGGACACTATTAATTAACCTCGTACAAATAAGTACGAGATTATAATATTGCTATTATAAAATAGTGAAACCTAGAGCCATCTATCAGAACTCAAAATAAATATCAATAATTAGTATTTAATGAAACAGTAACAATTATTGATTTGATTTAGTTAGATGACTGATTTGACAGAGAACTTAATTTGAAAAATTATTAAAAATGTTATTAATATGTTTTTATTTTATATTCAATAAATGATTACAACAATCTTAATATATTGTGTTTCCATTTTATGCCCTAATTAAGGCAAAATTATAGGTAAAAAGCAACAAATTTCAGTATTTTAATAAATTATATACTTGACCACGTGAGTTTCGGTTTCGGTTTCGGTTTCGGCCGAAACTGAAGCCACGGCCGAACATTCGGTTTCGGTTTCGGTTTCGGCCGGAAAATCAGTTTCGGTCGGACACTAATATTTACTCATCGAAAATACTAATATTTTGAAATAAAATGTTATTTTTTATGGGAAGCAAGGGTCAATCTTCAAAATAAAAGCAGTTCCGAAAAAGTGTTAACATCCCTATTAGTTGGTACCTACAACTTTCTTTAGAAATAAAATAAAAACAACTTCTTGCAATACGGTTTCAGTTTTGTAAACAATCTAACCAATAAAACCCTTTGAGAGAACAGGTAATTTTGTTAAAAATCGAATTAAACCGTTGCTAGTACTTTCGGGCGCGCGTAACGGTCGAAAACATGTTCTGGGTCGATACTCGATATTCAAAATCCTATTGTAGGATTTATCAGACTTAAATCACAT
Organism: Ectropis grisescens; assembly: GCA_017562165.1. Taxonomy (NCBI): domain Eukaryota; kingdom Metazoa; phylum Arthropoda; class Insecta; order Lepidoptera; family Geometridae; genus Ectropis; species Ectropis grisescens. Next base: position 14,644,996 of record CM029788.1, on the reverse strand, counting down.
GTGTACACATAGGTACAGAAAACACTGTACGTTCGACGTCACTAATTAAGTAACTATTCACAACACAATCAGAGTCACACACAAACAAAACGAAAAGCAGACTAATCTTATTGACACTGACTCTAATATAAATAACATGTAAGCGTCTTTTTCGCGAATAATTAGATTACAAAATTCCCTAGTTGAGGATTTACAGTAAAAGTTTTAGGGCGCCATTTAGAGAAATGTATGTAAATGTAGACTACACGGTCAACTTCGCATCCCGGCAGCTAGCACAAAACTAGTGAAAAAATATAGAAAGAGAAAGACCACATTTAACATTAGTTAATAGGTACGTGCATTATTTCTCTTTCGTCTGCATTTCATTCACAAACATACGCGTGTGTTGCAGGACATATCCTATCTCGTTTCTTTAGTATTTGCTTTTCGCCTGATTTTTTTATTGATAAATCGGATGTAGGCTGCGGTGTAATGACCTCGGCGCAGGAAATTTTAGATATAGCCTGCTCTATGGTATTTTTTTGCGAATAACTCAGTAAATAATAACGATAATTGAAATTTAATTTGACAGAATAGGTCAAAATATGATATTTTATAGGTGGTTTCATTTAATGTCGGCACCAAAGCGCCACGCTGTATGAGCTATCTAGCTCACATAATAGGTACAAGCTTTGCTTAGTTTAGAACTAGACGGCTAGATGTTGTGTGTGAAATAATATATCCATTATTTGTATATGATTCTAATTATCAAACAGTTTCATTTGATAACTATTTGAGAAAGTTATGTAAAAAAAATGTGAGCCGTCACGGGACGCCAGAAATCGGTTTTACGTGCGACTATACAACATTTACCTGCCTCGGAGTCTCAGATTTTGCCAAATTTCGTTTATCGGTTAAGACCAAAGACAATGAACCCAGGTCATATGATCTGTAGTCAAGACATACAGACAGACAGGTGACAGGCATGAATGAAATAAATAGTATTTTTATTACAAGTGCATAGGTATAGATTTTTAAGCTGTACCTAAATGGGAAAAGACAATAAGAAAAACGTTTTACAAAACATTGTTGTTTATTGCGATATTTAAATCAAAACACTTTAGTGTACACACATAAATGTGTTTTCATAAACTTAAGTAGGTATAGTGCGCTTCATGTAACCACAATTCTTCTAAAAATAAGGTACAAGTGAAATGCAACATTCTTGCAAATAACATAGCTTACCCAAAACTACAACCAATTATTATGAGCAATACACACCGAGAAGAAATCACTTAGACACAAAGAATGATATAACTAGGGTTGCCAACTTATCTGTTTTAAATTGTTTTTTACTAAATTATAGTTTTTTACTGTTGAACAAAAATAAAGTATACAAAATACTGTTTTCTGCGTCAAAATGCAAACACATTATATGTCTTTTATCCCTCCACTAAGTCAGACAAATTTAATTCATTTAGTCAGAGGGTGCTCACTGCTCAATGCAGCGCAGCTACAAAATAATACTTATAGTAAAAATGTATTTAAAATGATAAATAAAAAAGTAGGTAGGTAAGTAAGAATATTAAACATAATATTCTTCATAGACCTGAATATAATTTATTTTTTGTAAAAAAAAGTTGGCAACCCTAGGTAAAACTAGAAGAAAATTACGGCAAATGTTTACACCAATTCGCTGGTTATATTTGAGCGCTGTTAAAAGAAAGACTAATGTGAAGTCAACGAAACGAAAACTGGAATGAATAATTGGAACTTCCAAATCATTGTACAGCAGATTTAACAAGGCAACTTTTGGTGAAGCATCTCTAAATCACAGACAGATACAACCATCAAAAAAGTTCAATGAATTTTCATGACTTTAAAAGTTATAATAACTAAGATATAACTCCTAAATGTTTTGCCCATAGCAGCACCACTCCTCCCCATATTTTTGCTATACATCTTGGGTAATAACTTTTTTTTTTAATATCGATAGGTGTTTGTGTTCTGTCATCAGACGTGATGCAAGGCGACGATACAGTTTGAGATGGAGCGTGCTAATCTAGCATACATTGATTTACTCACGATTTGAACACAACAAAATTGATGGATAGTTTTGATTAAATTTTGTAACTTTCAGAATTCAGTAACAGTGATATCTCATTTCATTATAAATCTACCCTAAGTTAGAGCAACCAGTTGCAGGAAAAATGTGATTCAACTTAAATAATTCGTGGCACAATAAACATTCTAAATAGTAACATATAATACCGTAGGTATTATGACTTAATGCTTCAGTTAAATTTGCATTTGGAGAAGTCCATTTCGGGATGCTGTTCCATGAATCTGTGAACAAATAAAAATATTTTAGTACACTGAAACTGGCGGAAATAAGTTAAACATTACAATGCTCTTTCTTGGGCAGTAGGGTAAAATAGTACCTAATATCAGAAGGTTCACGAAATTATTTTTTTATGCCAGCATCAATTAATTACGAGTAACATAAATAAAAAAGTAACCAGGAATTTAATACAATTCAAAAATAAAGCTGCAAAATACATATAAGACAAAAACAGCACTGTTAAGGTATTGGGAATTAGAATTGAACCATATAATAGATAACATTAAATAGAATGGACACTCCTCACTTTCACTATCAATTTGAGCCAATACCTCTTTCATCAGACCATGTTTCGAGTACTCTCAACAACAAGAGAAACACTCAACAAAGGGTTGTTATCGGAAAACAATCTTCTACGAAAATACGACCTGTGCTATTTACCAAGTTCACGTTCAAGTCGTCCAACTGGCACTTGGTCACTGTGGTGTATTATAACATTGATTTAATCCTTGTGAGATAAGGCCCCGATTCCCAGCAATGCGAACATTAAATAGGCAAACGTTTTTCAGGCCAAAACGTTTCCAGACAAGCAAAAAATTATTATAAATTACTGTGTTCCGGTTTGCAGGGCAATGTTTCCAAAGAAATTACAGGGCTTAGAGATATAACATCTTATATCTCTGGGTGCCGAGCGCAGTGCAGTGCTAGGTAATGATTTGGACACTTCATGTTCCAATAGCTGTGTGTCACTGTGCTGTTATGTGGCAGTTCTTATACGACTCATCACTCTACAACACGCCAAAGCCATGGGATAATCGGCTGTTCATGTGACATTTATTAACTCTATGCAACTACTAAATAACTCACTACCGCTATTTAGCCTAGATGTAGATGCAGTATGCAGGTAGATTATTTTCGTCTTCAGAAAACGTTTCATAAATTATTTGTACTCACTTTTTGAGCACATCTTGCTTCTTCTGTTCTTCGCTGGTGGGTAGACCCATTTCTTTTTGCCTCTGGTCGTACATCATCTTCTCGACTAGACCCCGTGTCTCTCCGTCTAAGTCCGATAATTTTGACGGCTCTGAAATACAAAAATAAGAACACCGTATAAGATATAAGATCCGTGAATTTAAAGGTATTTTTAACCCCCGACCAAAAAAAGGGGTGTTATAAGTTTGACGTCGATGTCTGTCTGTCTGTCTGTCTGTGTGTGTGTCTGTCTGTGGCACCGTAGAGCTCAAACGGATGGGCCGATTTCGATGCGTTTTTTTTATTTGAAAGTTAATATCCGTGCGGATGTTCTTAGCTATGTTTGATTAATATAGATTCAAGATGGCCGCCGCCCCAAAATGGCGGACAAAATATTTCTTCACAACCTACCTCAATATGGGTATCAAATGAAAGGGCTTGACTAGTAGAATACATTGCACTATGACAAATTTCAAATCCAAGATGGCCGCTTCCACAAAATGGCGAAATACATTTCTTTTTGCACAACTCCCTTAATATGGGTATCAAATGAAAGGTCTTGACTAGTAGAATGTTGTACGGATAACAAATCTGAGGTAGTCGGGGGGTTAGTCAAAATTTTTAATTTTGTTCTTGTATTAGAAATTTATTGGCATTTCTGCAATAACTATACTGAAATTGACGATATAAATAACCGGGAACGTGAACTACGCGTGTAAAACTGCGGGACCCTGATAGTAATCTGTAATGGTTATAATAGAAACTTGCCAGCAATATTAGGCGTACCTTAATACCAATAAAATCAGTCAAGTGCGACTTGAGTATCATACCGAATGCCGTATTTCCAAAGGAATAAAGTTCAATTGTAACAATTTAAGTAGTGTAGATTAGGGACCCTCGGTGGGAGAGTCAGTCGCACTTTACGGATTTATTTTACCTAAATGGCATGTGTGTTCTCGTATAATAATACTAATTACATCTACATTACAAAATTTTCTTTAACTACTTGTACAGCACATTTTCCTTGAAATTCACTCCATTGAAGCAATTTATTATGATCCGTGTGTGAGATGAATGCAAACAATAATAAATAGTAGTAAAATTACATAACATTGACTTAACCTTCAATTAATCACAGTAATAATATAATGGCGAAGGTTTTGTATGTCTGTTTGTTGTTCAAGTTCTGACGCCGTAACTGATTTTGAGTGAATATAGTGTATACTCTAGACATACAGTTACATGAATCATTTGTACAACAGTTGTGGACGTGTTGCAACTGATAATTAAGAACTAAACTTGTGAAAATAAAAGATGGCTTATTACATTTTGTTGAGTTCGTAATTTTATAATCATTAGTTGTAACGGCAAAGGAAAACATTGTGAGGAAACCGGTCTAGAATTTTCGGAGGTCATGCGTCATCCGCAAACCCGCATTGGGTTAACGTGGTGGATTATGACCTTGACAACCTCCATACATGGACGTATAAAAAAGCCGGACGTAGTCTCGCTAAAACAAAAACTGTGTCCATCGAGACGGCCACATAATATGCACGTGTGTGCTGTCACATACAGGCTGACACGCACACATTAGTGGGTCATTACACGCGCTACTTGTGTATATTGCGTGTCAGCCTATCAGTGACAACCTGACAACGCACACGTGCAAATGTGGCCGACTCTAGTGACACAGTTTTTGTTTTAGCGAGACTACGTCCGACTTTTTATACGTACATGACCTCCATATGACAGAAGGCTTCGAGTCCCAGAAGGGACAACATTTACTGGGTTCTTATTATATATGCTAGGTGATGCAGAACAATGTTCTGTTGTTGTCATCTCATCAGCACACTGGTATACCACGGTTCCGCTTACCATCAAATGAGCATGAGACGTTTCGTCAAATAAGGAATTCTGTTCTTGTAAATGCATTGTTTAATTCCGAACGATTTTGAATCATTTTAGTTAAAACGTGTGTATTTCTTTGTTTGCGTGAGACAAATTCAGTCTGGCAAAATTTTAAAGGAACATTATTTTAAAACGGAGTCCTTTTACAGAGCCTAACAGACATTCAAGACCAGAGAGAGCGATACTCGTTCTTGAACTTATACTTATTTAAAAAAAAATAGAATTCACTTATCGACCTGCCAGTTGGAGTACAAAACCTAGCAGCCGAACCAGCGGGTCGCACCTTGTATAAAATAGTATAGTAAAATTGCGAAAGATGATATTAACCTCCAAGCAATAGTAAGCATAAGGTAACATTAACAAACCTGGGTTAATTTTCCTCGTAGCTATCTCGGGGTCCGTGGTTACTAGTCGGCCCCACCAGTTCATTTTGTTCACCTGTAAAACGATTCATTGATTCAGTCATTCGGCTAACGAAAGAGCTGATAACTTTGAAACGGCTTAACCGATTTTGAAGAGACAAGTATTGTAGTGGTAGGACTCTTGGCAGAGTCCGCCTGGGGAAGTACCACACCTTCGCCAGTTATTCTACCGCCAAGCAGTAATGTGCAAACATTACCGTGTTCCGATTTGAAGGGCAATGTTTCCAGAGAAATTACAGGGCTTAGAGATATAACATCTTAGATCTCTGGGTGACGAGCGCAGTGCAGTGCTAGGTAATGATTTGGACTCTTCATGTTCCAATAGCTGTGTGTCACTGAGCTGTTATGTGTCAGGCATGTTGCTTACCATCAGGCACATGTCCTGATAGTCTCGTCACACTTTATTTAAAAAAAAAAACCCGACAAAATTCGCCTTTCAAAACAAAAACAAAATCAGTTCTTCTGGGAGAATCCGGCCTCTACCGCCTAACTAAATCGGCTATGGCTTCTATTGCTGTCTTTATCATTTCAAGCGAGAAAGAAAGAGAGAGAGAGAAACATCAAAGCTAAGACAGTTTTCGTTCGGCGGTAGATACTCGCGGGAGATCAGTTCTACAGGAGCTACGATGCCACAGGCGGACAGACACAGATACATCAAACTTAAAATTAACTCCGTTTTTACGTCAGGCTTTAAAAATCAAAGATAGCAGTATGAAAATTATTACTTTCAAATCATTAATTTCAAATTCGAGTATGCTAACTCTTTCTGTCTAACCTGTAACGAGTACCTCTTGATGTGTGCAACTATATTTAAAACCTACGCCAATCTGACCATTACTACAAATTGGTACCCGACAAAAACATCTCATTTCAAGTAATAAGTAATGAAGTTTAAAATAATTAGTTAGGTACACAAAGGCAGTTTCAGAAGTGTTACAAGGTTCTATTGACATTTAAGAAAACTTTTGTAGTACGTATTTAGGTGGCTTTGTGGCGATTAGCTCATGTCTTATCTGCTAAGTACTAGTTACAAAGTGGTTATCTAGTCTGCTGGGAATTTTAGAAATTAACTAAACCTTAAACTGCAGTTTAACGTTTGTGTGATAAGGAGCCAATTTATTCTAACGGTTTACGATTGAAAACTGTAGTATTCGTTGCTTGTTTCTTTGTAGATTTAAATTTAGAACTTTTGCGAGGTCAAACTGAATAAATGTATCTTCATGTTATATAATTAAGTAGTATATCAGCTATCTGGGTCATATAGTTTGTTGAGTTTGAGGTTATAATATAGCGTTGTGTAAAAGCCGTTCACCAATTTTCAATTATTTTTTCTAGAATCTAAGTCAATGTGCGCCATTTATGACCATAACGTCCATACCATTAGGCTCTAACTGTGATCAAACGTAGTTAAATATCTTTAGGGTGGATAACCTAAATAAACTTCCGTAATAGGTCAGTGATCTAACAACCGTTCAATTAACAGATTAACATTATCGGGTGTTAGCTTACGTGCAAGAATATTAATATTTATATCTCACGCACCACACTATAATTGCAACAGTTTACCAACACTAATAAAAGCGGAAGAGGTTTTTTGTTTGAACACGCTAATCTCAGGAGCTACTGGACTGATTTCAAAATTCTTGCACCGTTGGTATGTAGGTACGTGAACCTGGAGTCCTATAGGCTATATCATGTGCCACGGGCGAAGACGGGGTGGACCGCTAGTACGTACCTACATTACATATGAATGATGACTTTTTTCATTTCATGTATTGCGTATACTAAACCGTTTTGGAATCCATAGAACATAAACAGATTGTATAAATGATTATAGATGAGATCGTTGTTCGTCACCACAACGAAAATAGTTTGGTAACAATTTGTTCACATAGAGGGCGCATGCCGCTGACCCCGTAATCTCTGAATCGCGCATAAACATAATATCTTGGAAACTCGTTGACGCCAGAACATTAATTCAGTTTATTGGTAGGGACACATTTATAAGGATTATTATCCTAACTGGTATTTTTTAAATCGTCTTTGCAACAAATATCCCAGTTGCATGACGATGATTATTGGTTAACTGGTTGAGAATTTGAGATATACGAATTCGCCTGTTATATGGATGTTATTCGTCGGTGATGTGACAATCACTGGTCAGTTCTCAGTTCCACAGGCGAGCTTAATAGGGGCTTATACTAAGTAAGTAATCTCTACATATGGCTATACTTCTTGTTATTTCGTTTACGGCGATATACTACGTAATAGTATAAATATCAATGTAATATGGATGTCTGCACGGATCGAGTTTAAATTCGGAGGACAGCTATATTACAGTTTGGAATAGCGCATACTTTTTATCGAGGAAAAGCTGGGCGCTGCTAATAAGGTTCGGTAAAAAGAGACGAGTCGCTATATAGGAACTACGTGTTCAGCAATCGGCGACCACGGGCTTCAAAATAGGCATGACGACTCATTTTTGATTTAATGGCCATCAAAAGGTTACTCAATAACTGAAACATAGGTGACATAATTACTTTGTTATCGTATAAACTTCCCGTGATATCACGATTTTAATTTCACAATTTTGGACTCTCCCAAAAAACGCTTCAAACAAAACACTACAGAACCGTGACGTCACTATGTCGTTTTTTCTATGCATCACGCGTAAAGTTTGTATGGTAGCTATATTAAACATTGCGTTTAGGTAACTGGTTTCATAACAAAAGCCACTTGAAATTGAATGGGTTATCCAATGGTAAATACATTTTCTAATAATTTCGTACTTTTAAAATAGACTTGCCCATCCAGCTTGAATGATCATATTGTAAAGTCAGTTTAACTAAAAAATATCAAAAATAAAATTGGTACATATGTATTTGATTCTATCTAAATACTGTCATTATATCAAATCTATACTAATATTATAAAGCTGAAGAGTTTGTTTGTTTGTTTGCTTGAACGCTAGGATCTCGGGAAGTACTGGTCCGAATTGAAAGATTCTTTTTCTATTGGATAGTCCATTTATCGAGGAAGGCTTTAGGCTATAGAAAATACCTCTACTATTAATTGAAGCGGAGCATGAAACAAGAATGTAACAAAATCGGGAAAAAATATTCCCCTTTTGAGTTTTCGTACGTTTCGTGCTTTGACATGACACATGACAGCATGTGTCAAAGATTGCGACATTGAATTTCAGTAATCTGTGCCTTGAATATAAACCTTTGCTATTTTTTTTTTCTTTTTAGGAGTTGGTACGACCAATTTCCGACTGGTGGCGTAGCAGGTTGCTGAAGAGGTTTTTTGTTTGAAATCGATATACTCAGGAATGAGTGAACCGATTTCAGTCATTCTTTCACCGTTTGATATGTACGGGATCCCGATGAGTGCTATATAATATACCACGGGCGAAGCCGGGCGGGCATCTAGTGATTTAATATAATTGCAGGATCTGTCGTCATGCTTATTATAATGATACGAAGAAAAAAGGAAATAAAGAAGAAATAAAATAAGAAGAAGAGAAGATAATAAAAAAGAATATTACCTTTTCCAGATTGACGAGGATATTGCGGCCGTCCTGTAGTACCCAGGTGGACTCTTCGATTTTGATGTCGCTGTCTAGTTCTCCGTCGATGATGAGAGGCTGGCCCTTGATGCCGACCTTCAGGTGCCGCTTCGCGATCACAACGTTGAGGTCGCGAGGTCGCAGCGTCTGTCGTAAGGGAACTCGCAACTGGGGACAAGAAATTTTACCGTATAAGATTATTTTACAGAGTGCCGAGCCGACCAGGACATGTGCCTGTTGGCTATTTATTCTATGCTGATGGTAAGCAACATGACCTGCCCATAACAGCACAGTGACACGCAGCTATTGGAACATGAAGAATCCAAATCATTACCTAGCACTGCACTGCGCTCTTCACTTAGACACGAAAGATATTTTATCTCTATGCCCTGTAATTTCACTGGGAACATTGCCCTTGAAACCGGAACACAGTTATGTTTTCACATTACTACTTGGCGATAGAATAACTGAAAAAGGTGTGGTACTTTCCCAGACGGACTCTGCAAAGAGTCATACCACTACTAAATCATTTTTGGAGCATGGACGTATAAAAAAGTCGAACGTAGTCTCGCTAAAACAAAAACTGTGTCACTAGAGCCGGTCACATATGCACGTGTGCGTTGTCATGTTGTCACTGATAGGCTGACACGCAGACATATACACAAGTAGCGTGTGCGTGTCAGCCTGCATGTGACAGCGCGCACGTGCATATTATGTGGCCGACTCGATGGACACAGTTTTTCTTTTAGCGAGACTACGTCCGACTTTTTTTATACGTCCATGGTTTGGAGTAAGAACGTTTTGATTGGCATCGTTGGTTATCCAACAGCAAGATGGGTCGATGATATTGTAGCCGCTTGTAGAGCCTCGACTCGATTGACAAAGCCAAGACTTATGGAAAGCTGAAAGGCTTACACAAACTCAACAGTCAGATAGGCCGGAATAATGACGATGAATTCTTCAAATTTGTTAACGATGCACGATTTCACAAAATTAGTCCCAAATTAATTTTAGTGTAGTAGACAGCATGGCCTGGTAGCTAGCTTGTTCTAAAACTTTTGAAATCTTGGTATGACACAACATGATAACGGTGAAATTAAACAAGAATAAAATATGACACCGTAAAATACAGGCAACTATAGTAATAAATAATTAACAGGAGATTTTCTAACTGAAACACTATCAAAAGCAGAAAAAAGATGTACAAAATAATTGTTTTTCCGTCATCTTGATAAGAATAATTACAGTTTAAGAGCCACAGCTTGTCCAAAAATATGTTATTAAAAATATTGTGTTCAAAACCTTAAGAAACACTAAATCTTAGTAAATAACTAAGTTATTGTTGTATCTGCTATATTAAGTAACCTGAAGTCGGTGCTAACCTAAATTTATAGATTCTACTTTGGAAAAGTTCAGGTTAGAGAACTGACTTCAAATAGATTACTAAGCAACAGATAAAATAGTAATCTTTAGACAAATATTTATGATTTAGGGTTTGTTAAGGTTTTAGAGTCGGTTAATTTTATTACGATTTTTTTTTATAAATACTGATGTCTCAATCATAAATCTATTCATGTCACCGGTTATGGGTTTCTTTTGAAACAATTAACTATCTTGGACTGTTTGAACATACATTATCTACAATTCGTGCCGCAATTGGACGGGAGTCATGGTCCTTACTTAGCCTAAGCTGTTTAATCAACACACACGAAATAGTAATTTGCATTAGTGTATATTTCTAAACATTTAATGGAGTGCGATTAATTTTACCAAGATATGAGGCAACGCTATCCAATTAATCACATACGGTATTTTATCAAATTTTAATGATTGCACTGATAACTTTAAGTTTTATAATTAAGAACGAATTTAAAACATGACTACCTACCTATATATTTCAAATACAGTAACCCAAGATGCATAACATATTTCACTTATCGTATAGAAAATTAATTTACGTTCACGTGATTAAGCAGGTATTGAAAATTTAACGATTTCTCTCAAAAATTTTCATAGAAGAAATTGATTTCGTTTCATTTATTTATATAAGTACCTGGTTGACCGAGCTTTGCTCGGTTTTTTTAAATCATATTTATGCAGGTACGAATTACGTAGTGATGACTTACTTAGACCTACTTAGATACGAATTAAATGCTTTTATAAAAGGCCCTAAGTATAAGATTTTCTCAGAAAAAAAGAACAAAAAGAAAAGTCCCGAGTGTAACCATCAGGATTCGAACCGGGGCCTGTTGACTCCGAGGACGAGCATATTCCGTCTGAGCCATTTAGCCTTAATGAACAGTGGCGAAATAAGTTCTCGTATTCTAATGACATTGTAGGAGTTTTTCATTGTCTAAAAAAGCGCATAAAATGATGTTTTTAAAATATAAAACCTAGCTAGACCGATCGTCCCCGAAACCCCCTGTATACATAATTTCATGAAAACCGAGCCGTTTCCGAGATTCAGATTCTATATATACCTACAAGAATGGGTCGTTTAAAGGTATAAGATTTATTCAGTAACGGGTAAAAGCGCCACTATGGGCATTCTCCATGTTTTCGTACAGTTGGAATTCTCAATATCTCCGCACAATATACAAAAGTAGAAAATAGCACAATACGTCTTCGAAATGCTTCGATAGTGTTACACCTCTGTACTGTACTGTTTTTCTCAATTAAAGGACACAAATAAAAGATCCATTACTTAAATGAATACTGACTTGCATATCAAAGCAAAAGCATAGCCCAAAAAAAAATGCGATTTGTTTTTTATGTAGAATCTCTCTAAAGTCAACGAGGATTATTCATTAACAAAGTCAATATATCTCAAAGTGACAACAAAGGTAAACCCTTAAGGCTAGGTATTTCTGTCAAAGTAGGCATTTAACGCTGTCTTGTTCTCGCGACCATTCTGGTGCGCGGAATCGGTGCCACAGTGCAGAAATAACATTAAAATATTGGACTATGTAATTTAAACTAATTTTTTGTTCAAGATTTGTTTATACTAGTGATATAAGTTTTGTTGCTATATAAACGAAGAAATATTAAATTTATCTATACTCGTAGGTATACAAAACTGAATCTTTTCTTTTTTGGTCACACGTTGACAACGGCTTTTCCAATTTCATGCATCCTTTTAAAATGTTTCCTAATAATTCACAAGTTCGTCAAAAATTAAAAAAAATCTGCTGAACCGTCATGAAAGGCCAGTAAAAATAGACGGTTTTTGGTCAACTTTGCACTAAATTTCTAATTCAATTTTTTGTATGAGGTAAATAAAGATCACTTACTGAGCATAAAATTAAAAAATGCTCACAGATCCAGGTAGAGCTTCAAACGCCAATTGAAAAAAAAAACAGTTTTAGATCGGGCCTGCCGAACGGCGCGCTATATATACTGTAGATATTTAAACATAGTAAATAAGTGATACTTTTTATCAAGTCAAACTCTGCGAATGCATCTATAACTTTTTAGTGGCTTTCATTGAGTATAAAAATTTTGTTTAAAAGTTCATTAGTTTAGTCATAAACTTGAAAAAACTTTTTGATAAGGGGTAACTTTGGGATTTTTTTCTATCAAGTAAAATTAATTAAATCGTATTATTGACTGCGAATTGCACTAGATTAGATCCTTAACTAAAACATTTTTTTTTTTCAGAGTTTAATACACAAGTTTTTAGGTCTTAAAGTTGTTTTAAAAATTCAAAATTACGGCCCACCCGCCCTTAACAGGATTGCTGTGATATTTCTTGTAAACATTCTAATCATCCTACAGTTGATTCAAATCAAATAATTTAATTTACAGTGAGTCTATGTAATACAGATGTTAAATTTATTAGGCTGTTTATGAAGTGACTAATTCGGAATATCTACTCTTGATGTCTACTATCCTTATATTAAAAACAATTGTAATTACCTACGTGAAAAGATAATAATAGGTGCTGCACTTGAAAGGCAATTAAACACAGCAAAGCAAGGCTTTTCTTTGTGGGTGCGCATTAAAAGTTCAGAGTTCAAATCACGCCTTAACATTTCCTCGGAAGAGGTACGAGACAAAAAGTGTTACGTCAAAGTATTGTGCCATATTATGATTGTGACGTCGAAATTATAAAACGAGTGACATCATAATTACCAGCACAAGGTGGACGATACGAAACCATTCGCTTCGATATGTCAGAGGCCTCACCGAGTACGTTCGAAATAATTACGGTGTATTACGAAAATCGCACGAATCAAATTGCTTAGAGTATGACAGGTGATTTTACGATGTCATTCGTCGGTGAAGTGTTAATCGCTGGTCAGTTCTACAGCCAAGGTGCGAGTCGGAGACTGACATCATAATGACATGCACAGAATACGGAATGAGTCAAGAAACGACTTATAATAAAAATGTACGTTTTAGTTGAGAAGCGCGCGTTCTCTAAAGCACGGCGTGATGACCTCGCATTCCTGGCAAGGACGATCTAAATGATCATTATAGAGTCTGCGCGCCACTGAACCGGACCGCTACGGCATACCACGGCGCCAGCTATGTGATCGACCATCCAATAAAAAGCTGGTGTATTAATGTGGTTATTATTTATTCCAAAACATTAAAATAAATTCTACAACTGTAGGTTTGAAGATTATAGTTATCTCTACATGTATAAGCAGCCCAAAAAATGTTCCCACAGCTGGGACGCGGGGCCTTCTCTCGCAGGGAGAGAGTCAATGCCATAATCCAAAAACAATAAACATAAAGCCGGAACACAATAATGTTTTCACATTACTGTTTCGCGGTAGAATAACTGGCAAAGGTGTGGTACTTCCCCAGGCGGACTCTGCTAGGGGTCCTACCACTACAACTTACATATATTTAGTAGATATAAAATGCATTTGTATACAGAAGATATTATGATAATTGCAGGTAAGCCATGGTGGCCTAGTGATTAGAACAATTCAAATTTAACAAATCGGAGGTCATGTGGATTTGAGTCCCACCTGCGCCTATATATGAGGCTGTCATCACCACTGCCTTAATAGTCGAAGGAAAACGTCGTGATGAAGCGGGCATGATCTATGACATCTTTCTAGGATATTTGTGTCATCCGCCAACCCGCACTTGGCCAGCGTAGTGGATAATGGCCTTGACGGTCTCTTTGTGAGAAAAGACTCCGTGTCTCAGTTAGTGAATATAAAGTAGGCTACTCGCGTTGTATGCCGTTATAGGTAAGTTTCGGAGTTTCGAAGTCGTTTTTTTAGAATTCATACAATAAAACATTTTGCCATCACAACAAAAAAAAAACTATAGGAATACAAACTATGTATTTTGAAAATAACATAAAAAAAGAGTTTGTGATTAACGACGCCAGGCAAAACTATGAAAAATATTATATGTACATTATTATTGTGGGTCTGTGATTTTGGAACATTAGTACGAGTAGGATTGGATTTTTGTAAAAAGTAGGTACAGCGTACACAGCACAGCAATAATAATAAGCATACATAAGACAGACAACCAAACTGAAATGTCTACATTCGATATTAATCTGTTATGTCAACATAACTATTAGTGCATACAGAAATCTAGAGCAAGAGATAATATTGACATGACACCTTGACCCTGAAATCGATGTATTTTTCAAATAGAATCTGGGTTGATGTATAGTAGAAACTGTCACTAAGTATGTTATCCTATCCATTAAAATAATTTATGATGTGCCGGTTTGTCTCACCAGCTTCTCTGTTTCCATGTATCTACGATTTCGGAACTACCTTGGCGCACTAATGTTACAAAGATTGATGGTACTACCCGAGTTTACGATGTCAGTTTGACGGTGATATTGTAATATTTGTATTTTTTTTTAATAATGTAGAGTGATGACACGGGAAAGACATCTGCCTAGACACGCCTGCCCATAACAGCGCAATAATGTAGAGTGATGACACGGGAAAGACATCTGCCTGCACACGCCTGCCCATAACAGCACAATAATGTAGAGTGATGACACGGGAAAGACATCTGCCTGCACACGCCTGCCCATAACAGCACAATAATGTAGAGTGATGACACGGGAAAGACATCTGCCTGCACACGCCTTCCCATAACAGCACAATAATGTAGAGTGATGATACGGGAAAGACATCTGCCTGCACACGCCTGCCCATAACAGCACAGTGTTGATATTGAACCACGAGGAGTCTAAATCATTCATTACCTACAACTGCACTGGTTCGTCACCCAGAGACATAAGATGCTTTAGCACAATAAGAATAGGCGTGTCGACTCATTTTTTATTTAATGTGCCATCAAAAGGCTACTCAATAACTGAAACATACGTGAATGAATTACTTTGTTATCTTAAAAACTTCCCGTGATATCACGATTTCAAAATCACAATTTTGGACTCTCCTAAAAACGCTTCATACAAAAACACTACGAAGCGTGACGTCACAGTGCCGCATTTTCAATGTGTCGCGCGTAAAGTTTGTATGGTAGCTATATTAAATATTGCGTTTAGGAAACTGGTTTCATAACAAAAGTAACTTGAAATTGAATGGGTTATCCAATGGTAAATTCATTTTCTAATAATTTCGTACTTTTAAAATGGACTTGCCCATCCAGCTTTGAATGATTATAAAGTAAGTTAAACTAAAAAATATCAAAATTAAAATTGGTACACATTTTTTTTTTTTTTTTTTAACTTTTATAGGTTTACACTTGACCGCCATCTCGCCTGATGTTAAACGATGATGCGGTCTACGATGAAACGTGTTTACCTAGAAGAAACCGATTCACTCTCGATTTGAAGACACAAAGATTGTAACTATCGGGAAAAACCCTCTCAGGCAACGTATTCCACAGCCTAGACGTTCTTATCACAAAAGTAGAGTCAAATCTCTTCGTTCGTGTCTTTGGAACATCAACCATGAAACGATGTCGCTTTTTCGAGCTACGAGCATTCCGATAGAAAAATGGGCAAGGTGGTATTAGATCGTATAAATCAGTCGCACACTCCATTTATTCCATGTAAATACTGTCATTATATCAAATAATTTAATATAATTGCAGGACCTGTCGACACGCCTATTGTCACTTTAGGATGGTAGATAGATAGATAGAAAAACTTTATTGTTCACAACACAAAAACAAAAATGTATAAACAAAAAGACAAATTCTTAAATCTCGTGAAACAAATGGCGGCCTTATCGCTAAGAGCGACTTCAGAATTGTAAAATATTTATTTAATAGTTTCTGTCTAAATAAATCAAAATACGTATATTGTCTTTGTGCTAAATAAATTTATTTTTTACTTTTTAGTTTTCTGTTTGAAGTCGGTTCTTTTTTTTGTTAAAATTATATTATTTTCCGATTTCAAGTGATGGGTAGATCTAACAAAAATACTTCTTGAATAAGGAGAAACTAAATATTGAATAGGGGAATAGCCTACACGACGGACGAAAGAAACAACGCGATTAGGAGATACTTTAACGCAGTGCCAAATTGACGCATCGTCATAACGTGGTTGTCCTGTGTAAAATTTTTATGTTACTTTGGGATTATTTTTGAACTTTGATGCAAAAACGGCGGGGTATTAGAGGCACAGACACTTCAAACTTGACGTGTCTGTGTATAGCCGTGTCTCGGTCTGAGTTTCAGCCTCAGTTACTCTATATTCTTGTCTCTAAGTGTTTCTGTGTGTCTCTATGTCCCTCTATCTCGTCTCCCTGACCCTCTGTTTCTCTGTCTCTTTTCTTTCTGACTGGTTTTCAGTTTGTCTCTTTGCGGGTACTGGCACGGGCATACAAAGGAACGGACTTGACTAGTACAATGTGATACGTTTTAAATCCAAGATGGCTGCCACCACAAAGTGATAAATTATGTGTTTTTTTTTCAAAACTCCCTCAATAATGGTGCAAAAAGAAAGAACTTGACGATCCAAGATGGTGAGTGTACACAGACCTGTAATAACATTAAAAACCCATAGGGGTGCAAATTTTTTATCATTATCTATTAGCATCATCATCATCAGCCTATCTTAGTCCACTGCTGAACATACGAGTATACCTCTCCCACGGCTGAAAGTTGTCGATACATGAATTAACCCCAACAATCGGTATTTCCTGTAAGCCGTTCAGAAATTCCCTTGACTTTTCTTTGTCTTTATCATCAGATGGTATTAGGGGAATGACATGCACAACCCATCTATGTAAAAAGTTCTCATCAATACAAATTCATCGAGCCCAAATACAAGGTAACTACTATGTGCCGTCGAGGAGTTCCCTCGACCGTCTTTCGGCTCCCTCATCAGATCGACTCCAGCCCTTCTTTAAATTATACTGCTTTAAAATGGTCAAAGAAAAACTTAACTAACGCACTAGTCAACTTGACAATTTTCGAAAGTTATCTTCGATTTCTCTAGGATCCCATCATCAGATCCTGGTTTCCTTGGTTGGTGGTTTCCTTATCATGGTACCACCCTGGAGATATCTCTTTTACAACAAAAAAAATCAAAATCTGTTCATAAACGACGATGTTATCCGCGAACACACATAAAAAAACATATTTATACGGTCGAATTGAGAAACCTCCTTTTTTGAAGTCGGTTAAAAAGAGTACAATCTACGTAGAATCAGTGAGGTGACAGCTGTGACAAGTATAAAGCCTTAACTTGGTTTTTAAAAACAGGCAGTGATGAAGCATGTCTGATAGCCACGGGCAAGGCATTCCATAGTAGGACTGCCTGGAACGCGAAAGATTTGCCATAAAATGTTATTGTACTCGTTTCTATAGCGTCACTAACATAAATTATTTACCATCCTAACGTATAATAAACTATTACCAAAAATTATACATAAATATAAAAAATTACATCCTCTTTTTTCGTGAGTGTATGCCCGTAGATACTGCTCGTAATTTCTCATATTCGCTACGATTCTGGAACACATCTTTACCTTCAACAACTTGTAAATATATCCGCTTGAAATATAAAGGCCAGCTCGAAAGGAGGTGTTTACTATTTATCAGCAGTCCTAATTTACTTATTTAGACCTATTATTCCCCCCATACTGTAAATTTTCAGTGATAGAATCCTGCAATTAATTTTTTTCTATATTTACGAGTACCATGTTGCGATTATCTTTAAAATAAGTATGGTTTTAATTAAAATAACGACTTACGTAGATGTTTTTGAATCTAAATGCGAAATCAGCATAAGGGGACATTTGAGGATAGGGAAAATGTGTTGATAAAAATAAGTAGTAAGAAATATAATAAAATATGAAACGGTATGATCATGTGACCATGATGATATATTCAGATATGCAAAGACGATGCATAATAGGTATAATGATTATTATGGCCCGGATTTCAACAACATAGCTAAGTTCAATGTCACCAGAAATAAACAGCAAAACTCATACACAAAATAATGCTGAGAGTCAACCAAGATCTTCAGTCTTCGTCTTAGTTTAACGCACGATTTTAGACACAGTAAAGCTTTTCAGTGCAAATCTGTCTACTATTTTAAACAAATAATTTAGGAACAGTTAATTCGTGACCAAACAAAATAACGATATGCATGAGTGCTGGGTACATACTATGATGTAATAGAACATGTAAATAGCAAATGAGGAACTATTTTTTTGGGGAAAAATATCTTTGCATAAAACTTGAATATGTATAACACGTGAGCACTTAATAGTACTGGACACTACGTTTGTGCCGGATCAATGGATCCTGTTCATTGATACATTGAGTGTGTCTAAATTAAACTTATATTTATCGAACGCAAAAAGAAACATTTTGAAGAAAAAAATAAGGACATAGAAAATGCAATCTGGTTTAGCTTTAATAGCTGTTATGTAATACGAATGAGACAGAATTCCTATCTAATGTGAATGACTCTTAGCGCCACAAGCTAGAATCAACTAATGCGAGGTCTTGTTCACATTCAAAATATTTGGTCAAATAAAATAGGATAGATCGTACGTATATGGCGATATTTGCAACTTTAAGATCCGGCTCAATGCTACCTGCGACGAGCAGTGGGTGGCAACACGATGACGAATGTTGATCACACAACAATTTTATACAATAGTTTGTATGTTTGTGTATATGTATTTATATATATATTTAGCAACTCGACGTAGGTACTTGAATAATGATTGTTAAGGTGATCTTTCAAAAGATGATACAGGGGCAAGTAAAGGACATTCATAGAATAGGTGTATGTTTTGAAAGGAATAAGCCTCAAATTCCCCTATTATAGGGAGATATAGTCCCGAGAGAAGGAACTGCATGTAATCGGCGTGAAAGACTGCTTGTAGGCAAACGCAAGAAAAAGGTTATAAGTAAATTACAGGACTTTCTGTATGGCGTCTCTTCCCTAATTATTCCTATTAATATTATGAACATTGTTTAAGGTTTAAGACTACATACTTGTATACAACTGAATATTCTACTGACATTACTGCTATAAGACCAGATAATAATATAATGAAAACCTGACATTCTGAATTAGATGGTTTTATTTTGACATTCTTTAACTTTAAATATCTATGACAAATTCTTGTATACTTCTTGACAAGGCAACTAAATATTCTGCATCATGTTATCTTACCTACAGACAACAATAAAGATGTTTTTATTGTATTTGTAAAACAGACACAATAACGATATGTTGTGTCAATTTTACATATTTTTTAAGTTTAAATGTTCGGCATAAAATAGATAATATTAGATATAACAATCATTTCTCATCCTCATCCGTCTAATCGGGTCTTCCCGACCCCTCAGCTCTCAGGCCGTGGCAAGAGACAAAATTATGAAAGATTTTTAACGCAAGGTGTTCCCGGACGGCTTTTATTTTAATTTAATTTTCGATGAAAATATGTCAACTGTGAATAGCTATGCCGTTTTCGATTGTTCATGTTTCTGTAACTGTAAATTTAATCCAATGCTATTGTCAGTAAAATGTTTTACTACATTAATATACATTACATTAATATGTACTTAATTGAATGTATGTAAAATAGATTACAAGATACCTGTATAAATTAAGTAAAAAGAAAGAAAAAGAGCTGTGTATGGGGGATTGTTCTCATATTCTTATTCACAGCTAACTTATAACTTTCTGTGTGACAACAGACGAAATCGCGGAACACATCTTGTAAATAATATGGCAATGTTGAAAAGATTTACTAGTGTTTAATTGCGTTTCAATTAAACTGGAGTCGTGCGTGAGTCTGAGAAATTATGCAAGCCTTCAATCTTTTGTTGATTTAGCGAATAAACTTCTTATGAGGACCTTGGTATACCTCAATAGTGGTATATACCTACCTAATACCTTCACACGATCATGCGAGTTTGGCAACCCGGTTTTAACTGTGCATTTTCTAGCTATATCCTATATATAAGCTGAAGTAGGAGTATATTTTGTTATCATCATATAAATACTTAAATAATTTTATCTCAAACTAATTTTATTTTTTATTCAGATGAACTACAAGATTGACATCACGAATAATTTTATTCGCAAATTTAAGCAAGTAGGTGGTACAACAATAGAACAAATCACTTGAAAATTTCAGAAAATCACTTTAGGAGTGTTTGAATCGTTAGGGACATGGTTTTGTTGTAACTTTTTACGGTTATATTTTTTTTAGGAAGCAAGCACCATACTTTTCATAGGTATTGTATACAATGCCGAATTACATACATTTCTGTTAACATATTATATAACACTACTAGCTGTACCCTGCCACGCTTCGCTGTGGCACATTGTGATGCAAAAATTAGATAAAAACAATCCTTGATGCGGAATTTCAGCTCGATCGGTGCAACACTGAGTTTTTGAGGCGTACAAAAACCAACATAACGTTTTTATATATAGAGATATACAAACACAAGATCAATAAAAATATACGCGCTCCAATATTTATTAAAACATCTATCAGACAGCATCATCATAATAAATATCAGAGCGAACTTCGGGAACCTATAAAATTCATACTTGTTATAAGTGAGCATCATTGAACAAAGAATAACTTATATCATAACAATACGAAAACAAAATATATGATTGGCTTACATACATAATCTTGTTTTCCTACTGATATGTTTTACTTTTCCTGTAAAAGATTTCAACGCGCTACAAAGAGATTGTATAACTGTATTTAAGTAGATGTTTTAGATTTGTTAGAGTCGTGACCGTGGCAGAGTAGCAATGTTAACAATCAGAATAGTAACAAAGGTACGTTCTAAAATGCCAAAAGCACGGAAATTACCATCATTAGTCGTGCACTAAAAGCATTGAACTCTCTTGAGCAAATTCATCGCCCGACATCATGGTCATGGCAGGCCACTAAATCATACACCCACACTATAAGCCTGCAGCTAATTGCAATATCTCCGTTATTTGAAGGTGCAACAAAAGTATACATACTAATATAAATCAATCTCATAGTCTTGTCATCCTGCATCTTCATTGTCAATATTTTAACCTAATGAACTCTTTTTATACAAAAAATTTAACAGACTTCAAAACCACAAATAGGCACTCAAAAGCGAAAAATAAGAAATGTTAGATATCATAAGCGCAGTGAGTAGCATTTGTAATAATGATATTAATATATATTGAATGCCTATTTGTTGTTTTGAAGTCGGTTTAATTTTTTGTACGAAAATAATTTATTTTACCTTTTTTAGTGCAAAGCAAGTTTTTATTAACGCATTTACCCAATTTTGTATTGACAAATTCGAGTTTTTTTAACTTTTGTGAAATCTACAATTACGTCATCAAGAAAATTGTATGCAAATTTTAGTTTTTGGTTCATATTTCAAAAACCACTGGAGTTATTTAGATAAGATTTATATGGGACCATTCGAGAAGCATACCCATCCGAACTTAAAAATAAATTTTAAAATCGGTACGGGATTCTCGAGAAATCAGGTAACATACCTACATAAAGAACGAATTGATAACCTCCTCTTTTTTGGAAGTCGGTTAAAAAGAGTTTAATTTTTTGTTCACATTTCAAAACCACCCGGCCGATTTGGATAAACTTTATATGGGACCATTCGGGAAACACCCATCCGAACAAAAAAAGAAACATCGAAATCGGTTCGAGTGTTCTCGAGAAATCAGGTAACATACATAAAAAAATTGTAGTCGAATTGTTAACCTCCTCGTTTTTGGAAGTCGGTTAAAACATTTTTATAGCTAACAAGCTATATTAAAAAAAACTTATTAAAATACTTTTTTATTTAATATTAATTTAATTAAATTAAAAATGTAAATAACAAAATAACTAAAACGTTAATGGCCATCTTCCAGCTCCATCATCATACCCTGATTACCATCTAGAACAAAATTACTCGTCAAGACGAATCATACGAGTTCAAACTAGATAGGGTTGTGTTGTTTAATTACCGATTTCCCACGGTAATCTTCCAGCTCCATCATCAGACCAGCTATGGCACCATATTAATGCATTGTCACCCAAGTTATATACGTGTACCAAGTTTAAGCTCAATCGGTAACCGGGAAGTGAATTAAATTTAAATTGTAAGCTTCTATTACAGCCAGACATCGTACAGGTGAAACTAAATAAAAGCTTGTAAAAATCATCGCGAACACATCAGCGTTACAAAACAACCACGTCAAAATCTGTTTATCTTACACAAATAGATACACGTAAACACGTCAAACTTATACCATCCCTCGTTTTGTATCGGAGATGGAACAGTAACGTTTCGAGTAAAATCATACAGCCGAATAGAGAACCTCTTTCTTTTTTGGAGTCGGTTAAAAATAAACTGCGGGTTCTGTCAGTTAGTGTTAAAAAAGGGAACTACACTACATTTATACGAGTGCCTAGATAAAACGTAGTGCAACAAAAAGTAAACAAGAGTTTACTGCGTGACAATCAAAATCCCTGCACTACTTACTCGTAGTATCTAGTAAATTGCGTTGTGTATTATGTCAGCGTAACGTTATAAAATTCGTCATATTTTAACCTAACGTGTGAGATTGTAATCCTACAGGTGAGGTATTTACAATTTTACGGAAACATATATATGTACATATGTACTAAAAAAACTAAAAAATAATCACGTAAAAACCAGGAGCAAAACAGAGACACCGGGAGAAATCGATCAATCTTTTTATAAATCGTACGACGTTTGTGAGTTAAATGAACTCGCAGAGACCAAATTGAGCTCAAATCAGTTTTATAATGTCATTTTTAAACATGACTTTCACATACACCTTGTTAAAGATACTTGGCCCTAAATGCATTCTTTACGGTCGGTAATCAGTAATACTATCGAGAATGTTGCCAACGATCCGACCATCCAGCACGCCAACAAACCATTCATTGCCTTCGTCGTAGCGTTAGTCATTCCTATCATGCTTCAGTTAGCTCGGAGATTGAACCCGGCTTCTAAAATTACGACTTATACAAGCTAGACCATTACGAATTTGTTAAATTTAAATTTCAAACGAGATCTTTTATAACGGAGACCAAATTAGTCATTTCAAAACTGCAACGCTCACTAGGTTGGTAACTTGCTTCTTGATTTATTTGGTATCGTGTTGTAAATATTCTTGATCTAATTATCCTATGACAGTGACACAGTCATATGATGGATAAGTAAACGTTTTTTATAACATCTAAAACATCTGTGATGTTTGTCAACGAGACTGGAATTTGCTCGAGTAGGAGTTCCCTGATTAATACAATTCGAATGTCTTCAGGTCACGAGTCATTTGGGTTTTCCTAAATAACCGCGCTCTGTCATAAGCCACATTGTTAAACATTATACGAGATAATCATTCGGTTTCAACCTAATTCGGTTAAAAAGTCACTCTCGTTCAGATCGAAAATTCCCCTCTCGTGTGCCGAACATCCGGTGAGTGATGTTGTCTGGTGAATTCCAATGTGAGTTCCAAGGTAGTGCCGCATCAGAATCGAATCCTGCGCAGCGTCGGAGTAATTCTAGTAGCGGTCATCGTGTCCTCGCTTCTTGCGCAACTCCCGGCGACGAAGGGTGCCACGTCACCAATCCCCAATGCAGAACATCGAAGACGTGATTCTACCTACGTATTACTGTTTTACAATTTTCCTGTGGGCTAAGGCTACCGTCAGTCGCATACGGGCACATGGCCGCGTGAACATTTCCATCCTCTGTTATCGAGTTTTATATTCTGTAATCGCTAAACAATCAGGTAAGCGATTTAAATAACAGCCTTAGCATTTATTGGTGTTTTTTTTATTTGTAAATACTTATCTCCTTGCGTTGAGAGTTATAAATATATAGTATGCAACATTTAAGATCTCGTCTCCGTGATACTTTGTGCTAAATTTACATGATTATGTGTACTTGAAGCTCAAGTAGATGGAAACGACACTTGGTCAATCAAATGTTAGATTTCGTATCTTGGTCTTGTCGATGTCCTTACCCTTTTCGCATAAATGGGTACGAGGCATGTACTTACTTTCGGTTAGTACCGAAACAATGAAACTAATTTTCTATAAAACAATCACTTGAAGTAATAGACAATTTTCGTAAGTTTTCTTAGTTTTTTTTTTTGTATATGATTTTAATTCAGTACCTAGCTGATAGCTACACACCAATATTTTAAAGAAATGATCAATAAGTTAAAGTAATTGTTAATCCCGTACAGGTGTTGATTTTGTGAAAAAATCAAAACGAAATTGCGAATTTGTTGTTAAGAACAACGGCTGAGTGCAACCTCATATATAAACCTTGACGACTGTTGCAACACTCTCAGTACGACTCTAGTCGCTTTGCCGCTTGGTAGAGGCGCGTTGACGACGCCGACCACACGGAGAGGGCGAGAGAGTAACTCGAACAGCTGACGGGCCGATGTAAACACGAGACATGTGGACACAGTGAATGCAGTGCAGTGACGTAACAGTGAACCATTACACGACAGTGAATTGGCGCCACAGCCATGGATATCAAAAGTTCGGTAAGTAACTTAACTAAGACACTGCAGTTTCTGGGCCTCGCGACTTGTGTGAACGATGCCGATTCAACGCACAGCTTTGAATTTTAAAGACTGTTAGTGATTTAAGCATTGAAACGTCGATCAATCGATAGTACGACTGAATTACGAAATACTTAAGCTAATTGAATATACTCAGTTCCACAGCAATCGCTTGGAGATTGCGATGGGATACTCAAGGTCAGAAACATAAAATTACAGCTAATTAACCCATTTATGCCTAATGCAATGATTTGAAAAAGTATTTTTTAATAAATGATGATTTAGTTGATTGTAAGATATAATAGGAAGCCGATAAAAAAGATGCTAATTTATTCATGTCTATGTCCGTTTACGAAAATGTTTTGTCGTAGTTGACGATGGCTTGACCTTCAAAATATGCACGAGATAATTAAGATGGCACAGTTCCGAGACAGTGTCCATAGGGTACATAATTGTATTTACTGTTTAGCAAACCGACTATACATTTGTTATTACATCAGATGCTTACGAAAATAACGCAGAAAGCATTTTTGTTGCGATTATAAATCGTAAAAGCACTTTCGAGATTAATTTTTTGAAATGTAACAGGTTATAATTCTTGGTTTATAACAATAGGTCTGAAGATAATACTAAACGTTTTTGTCTTATACAGAAGAATTGATGAAAATTAATTTAAGTAAGATACAAGCTAAGGAAGGAAGAAACCACAATTAACGAGCCATGTGAGTCAGATGATGAAATAATTATGGAGTTTTAACCTGACCTTAACCAATATTCATCAGTATACATGACAATAGGAAGTGGTCAGTGGCCATGGGTCTATCAAGGCCAGGAAGAATATTCATTAACACGTGTAATATACATATTTTTTGCTGATCACTATCTTGTTTTATCTATTGAAACAATATTCTATTAAAACAAATGAAGCTTACAATAAACAAAATAAATAACTGGCTCGTTAAGCAAAACTTAAGATTAATCGGTAATTTCTTGTCTTGTAGATAGAATGACTAATCGACGATAGCTGTAGGCAAGTCGTCGAAATAATTAAAACGATTAGCAAACTAGTTAATACATTCAGTTGACATGACATTAACTAGGACTATGCAAATAATAAATTTAGTAAGAATTCGCCGAAACCCAGCAGATAAATAAAAACCATACAAGTGAATGAACTCTGACTTCTAATGAAATAAACATTAAACAGAAAGTTTTCATGGCTAACTATAAGGACATAGTGAAAAAGTGTGATCTTATACTGTCGTATTATACAAGGCTGCGCCAATGTCATGTTTTTAAAATAAAACTACATCCTTAAAGACATTCCATGTTGATGTTTCCTCCAAGTATTTATAAAGACGATTAATTACTTATCGATTCATAGTAAACAGCGTCCTTTGTAAATATCAAACAGTTTATAATGACGGTTTAATTGATGGTATTCGTCGGACGCTAAAGCCAATACCGGTACGGAAATAGAAACTATGAAAAGTATCAACGGAAGAAAATAAGTCAACACTTTTGTGCATTCTGAAATCAAATCCTTCAGTTTTACCTTGATACGAGTATCCAAGGCGTAGATTTTACAGACATTAAACTTCTCAGTAAGATTCTCCAAGTAATGTGCGATGCATCTTGTGAGTCTCAAAATTATATTTTAAGTATTTTCCTTTTCTACATGCAGAGCAGAGCAGATCATGCACACAATGGAAATAATTAAATGGAACACTTTTAAAATACACTAAGGACGTAATACGTCTTCCATGTTGGAGTTTTCGTAATATGAGGAATAGTTTGAAATGCTGACAGAGTGAGATAGATAATTACCGCCGTTAATATTGAAGACCCTCACCATAGTATCGGACGCCAGAAAAAAAAAAACATTCATCATCATTTCATGGTGGAAAATCCGCTTTATCTGAGCACTGCGTCTGTGTGGTTGACATTAAATCTAGTGAAAAAAAACTATAAGAAAAACTCTTACCTATTTAGACAAATTATTGAATTTACATAGGTTGGCTGACCAGTTACGTAACATTATTATCAAAGGATCTAGAAATTAGCACTTACCAAGTACTAATTCCCAGATTTTTTTATTATTTTTTTTTAAATAAAGAGTGACGAGACGATCAGGACATGTGCCTGATGGTAAGCAACATGCCTGACACATAACAGCACAGTGACACGCAGCTATTGGAACATGAAGAGTCCAAATCATTACCTAGCACTGCACTGCGCTCGTCACCCAGAGATCTAAGATCTTATATCTCTAAGCCCTGTAATTTCTCTGGAAACATTGCCCTTCAAACCGGAACACAGTAATGTTTGCACATTACTGCTTGGCGGTAGAATAACTGGCAAAGGTGTGGTACTTCCCCAGGCGGACTCTGCCAAGAGTCCTGCCACTACTATATACTCACAGATATACCCGTCCTGAGTACCAGTCATTGCCAGTGTCAAATATCTTCTGGGTAACCGTGTTCCTTCCTAGGTATTGCTTAACATCAGACAATTTGTGGTCAAACGCTAAATTTTACTGCATTAAAAAGACGAACGAGACTCTCCGTGTGCATCATCTTACCAACCACAGCCGCTCTGTCAATAGTGTTAGATTAAGAAGATCTTTTCGCATTTAAATGACCGAGAACACGAAAAAGTTGATATTGTATCTCTAAATAGTAATAACATTCTAGCTAGAAGGTCTAGACTGGCGAAACTTTACCGCGTATTTTATGTTCTTCCGAAGGTTTAAGAAAGGTCACATAATATCTAAAAAATATTACATAATCATCAGCAGAATCAAGTTGTTCAAGAAATTTTAAATGAAAATAGATTTTATGCAACTGACTTTAAAAGGATGAAGATTCCCATTTTGATTTTCTAGTGTTTGTTACTACACAACTCTGTCGGTAGATCGATTTAAAGAATTTCATGCGGGAATTCCATCTAAATCGAGTCAGTATTTTATTGACTAGAAGTCTGTTGTTCATTTTTACGAAGAAAAAGCATTACGATAAGTACTCTACGGGTTTAGAAGCAATTCGCATTTATAATTAACTATGTTTGTACCTATAAACCTGTACCAAAAAACGACTGAACAATTTCTACTAGAACAAGATCAATCGATCTAATATTCATCACACTATAGAAAACGCTATTTACATCACAAGAGTTTTTTAACCACGGTAACTGTGTCAACCCTTCCCTAGCCATTTCACTAGTGAAGGCATCGATCACTAGCAAATACTTTCTCATTTCAATTGCCCGACTCAGATTATGAGATAATCACTTGACATAAATAAAGCTCTCAAACTCTGAAAGTGCTGTTAGTTTCGCTACGAAATACACTACCATATTTCGAATATTACATCGGCTAAAATACACAAATAAAACATTAAAATTAAGGTTGATATTTCAGAATATATGTTGCTAGAGATTGTTCTATTCAAATTTGTGTAATTCAGATTGAAGTTACAAGTATTGATATCATAGTAATAATTGTTAAATTTGTCACGCATAATATTACACACCGCAATCTTTGCGTTAATTTTATGCCGAAGACCTTACGACGATTTTATGTTCATCTGAAGTCGTGTGATTTTTTGCTACACATATTAGCGGAATTATTGGTGTTTACATATGACTCTATCTGACTAATAAATAAGACTCTCGATGACAACTTCGGCATCCATGCTTCAAGGTTATTCATACGGAAGGGGTCTGGTCTACTCTTCCTAGCTCGTCACGATGATAGTAGTTTTATTGCGTATTGATAATACTCGTTCCAGTATCCTGATATTTATTTTGAACAGTTTTTGTTTTACTTCCGGAACATATTTTTGATTTCCAGTGTGGTACATAATTGAGGCCACAAAAAAACAATGATGCAACAGATTAAATACATTTCATCGATCAAAATGCCATACACACTAGCCGTGATCAATTAGTAAGACATCGATTCCAAAAAAAGATGTTATATTTTAACTGAACAAAACTCGATATTTGTTAGCAAATCGTTATCACTGTATAAGTGTAGATCGGAAAGTGATCAGCACAAAAGAAAACAAAGCTCACGAGAAAAGTTCTTGACATTAAATTTTATTTTTACAAAAAGACTGGATTCGAAAGCATGCTGGTAAGTAGTAAGTGAACAGTGCAGAGCAAGTGCTATTAGTCTGAAGTAAATGGCACAGGGACTGACAGCTAAAATTGCCCTCGAGCAGTGGCCTTCACATTTCCCAACACCCGGACTTAGCGAGCATCCAGTCGGGCGGCTCCGAATGATATTAAGCGAAATTGGCTCACTGCTTGGAAGGATGGTGGGGTTTCCGTCCACCCACGTGCATTCGATATTACATAAATTTATTTCTTTGACATCCTTGTAAGAATTTGTATTATGCAATAAAAAGTATCGGAACCATCAATAAATCCGAGACAGACCAAATGTTTTTTTACAAAGCAAAAAATACTAAACTAAATAAGTATCCAACATAAGTCGCAGAGTACCGCTTTTGATAAAAAATTGGCATGGGCCAAATCGAACAGTACTTATATAAAAGTGGGATTGCCCCTGTCCAAGGTCCAAGTATTTTCCCAATAGCTGATAGCGTTTGTCATTATCACTTGCTTTGATGATGAAAGATAACATTGTGAAAAAAATCACATGTTCAAAGAAAAAAAATATTGTGTGCCAACTCCCATTTGACTATTTAAATGGCTAGGCTTGGCTCTAAGCTTGTGAGACAAGGCTCTTAGTATATCCTAGCAATGAGGTATAAAATGGGCATAGCATTATACGACACCATTTTAAACGACATGTTAAAAGGATGTGATGCTGGATCGCAGATTCAGTGAAGTGCATACAAACACCCGTTTGATTTGATGCAGGAGAATAAAATCGTTATCTGTATAAATAACAGATAAACGACCAATTACCAAATTTAAATTTCTGGAAACAATGACAGAGTGACCCTGGCAACACAAAAATAGATTTCATGATTATATTCTATTAGGACATAAAATATTATGTTTATGCGGAAATTTCCGATATAATATGATAATTTTGTGAATATCTCGAAGTCAATAATAAAATTAAAGAAGACTTAAGATTCTAGAAATTCACGGTCGTGGTGTTTGTGCAACATAAACTAAAGAATTCCTAATGATTTATATCTATAATATTCACATGAACACGGATGTATGATGTACTGTTATAACTGCGGGAATATTTAATCATTATTATCTTGTTTTGAGGAAATGTGTAAAATGTATAGACCTTCAAGATATTTCTATTGCCTAGCTTAGTAGGTAATGGGAGATTTTATCACATTTTATTGCTCTTTTAAATATTACAAAAATCTGGTTTGATATATTTACGACTGCCCTAGTGGCTTAGTTGGTAGTAGCTCTGCCTGCGAAGCCGAGGGTCGTGGGTTCGATCCCCACCCAGTGCAAATATTTGTGTGATGAATTCAAATGTTTGCACTGTGTCTGGGTGTTTCTATGTATAATAAGTATGTATTTAAAACTATATAAGTATTGTATCAGCTATCTGGCTGCCATCACACAAGCTTTGCTTAGTTTGGGGTCAGATGGTGTTGTGTGTGAATTGTCCACCAATATTTATTTATTTATTTATTTATTTGTCCTTGACTACGGATAAATTACTTATCAAGTAGAAACAGGCTAAGAAACTTGCGTAAAAATAACGAGCGCGCTAAGCTAAAAGGGTCGTGGTATTCATAATGGCCAATGACTTTTACTATATGGCCTGTTCTGAAATCGACAGAAATAAGCACCGTCCGAAACATTTTTACTATAGCTTTAAAAAAAATTACAATGAGCTCAAGGATTTCGATTTTTTATATCTAGTTTACTACAACGTACACGCCTTGTTAACGTATCGCCTTACGTCACTGAATATTGCTCAAACGTCAGCACTATATACTGTGTAGGAGCAATGTAGCATATGAATAAGAGTAGGTCAGGAAACTTAGCGCTATCACAATGGCATATTTCAATATTCGCCCTTGTCATTTGTAAAGCTAGTGTAAAAAAACCGTGAGACTCTACGTAATGAAATTCTTAGGACTTGACGACAAAGAACTGCTTACGTCTAAGTACGTGGGTTCACTCACATGTGTTTTAAACACCTGTAGTACATAGAGATAAGCTAAAATAGAGATGATTTTACTTGGATATACTTTAGAGGTTCTCGCCCTCGCTATAATGGTCCTTCTTCCGGCGGTGACGTGTCGGATCCAAATACACTCTTCCATAAAGAATATTATCGAGGGTTACGATGCCTTACCTACACACGTTTCATACTCGTGGACATGTGTTGTTTGCGAGGGTTGGACTGCTTTTTTATGTATACTATAGGGTGACAAGACGAGCAGGGCATGAGCCTGATAGTCAGCAACATGCCCGCAAGAGCACAGTGACATGCAGCTATTGAAACATGAAGAGTTGGGTCAAATCATTACCTAACACCGCACTGCGCTCGTCGCCCGGAGGAAACAATGCCCTTCAAATCGTAACACAGTAATGATTGCGCACAACTGCTTAGCGGCAGAATAACTGCAAAAGGTGTGATAGATCCTTCCCATTGCGGATTTACGGAATATACGCGATATTTCATTTAAATAGGATAAACTGGAATCTTCCTCGAGTATAATCGTAACTATACTGTGTTTTCGCAAATTTGTTAATCTATACTAATATTATAAAGCTGAAGAGTTTGTTTGTTTGTTTGCTTGAACGCTAGGATCTCGGGAAGTACTGGTCCGAATTGAAAGATTATTTTTCTATTGGATAGTCCATTTATCGAGGAAGGCTTTAGGCTATAGAAAATAACTCTACTATTAATTGAAGCGGAGCATGAAACAAGAATGTAATAAAATCGGGAAAAAATATTCCCCTTTTGAGAGTTTTCGTAAGTTTCGTGCTTTGACATGACACATGACAGCATGTGTCAAAGATTGCGTCATTGAATTTCAGTAATCTGTGCCTTGAATATAAACCTTTGCTAATTTTTTTTTCTAAATCTGAGTTGGTACGACCAATTTCCGACAGGTGGCGTAGCAGGTTGCTGAAGAGGTTTTTTGTTTGAAATCGATATTCTCAGGAATGAGTGAACCGATTTCAGTCATTCTTTCACCGTTGGATATGTACGGGATCCCGATGAGTGCTATTTAATATACCACGGGCGAAGCCGGGGCGGGCTTCTAGTACTAAATAACAAAACTAATAAATGGACAATAAGCACGGACTCAGGTGTTCGTGGAGTGTAATGACCCACAATAATAAAAAAGGTTCACAAATGCATGTGAGCATTTATTTATTTCCACCACATTTTAAGAGCCTCGTTGTTTCTGTCAAAAGTTGTGCTATTTGAATCCTTCAGGAGTCAAAGCATAATAAAAGATATTTGAAATCTGTATTATTTTATTTATTTAAATTAAATCATATTGTATAGGTCTTAACGAGCACATTTCGCATTTACATACGGATTTTACTACGGCCGAATACATTTAAACAAACCTAATTGAAATTACGTTGAAATTATTATTAGAAAATTTGTCTTATCTCACACTTCACAGCTTTTTTTTTAATTTAATTATTATTTTTGTTACAATATACCCATACCCTCCAAATGTAGTTCAAGTTATAAAAATGTGATTAATAGGAAGTCTCATAAGAGCTCCTAGTATGACCTTCTTAATAAAGATCTTTCCTTGAATAAAATAAGATTGAGAAACGAGAAACAACATTAACGCACAGAACGTCTAATAAATGATCAAAACTACAGACATTTTAGACGCCGATCTGATAAAACATAATTAATAGCGTCAATGACGCTTGAAATTAGCTCAAATCGGTAAAAATAACTGGTTCCGATCCTGTTGTTGTTCAATTAAACCAAGTCATTGACATTAATGGAATCCAACGAAGGTATCAATCGTCATGTGAAATCCTGGTCGCTCGAGACCGTAAGCACGACATGTGGATTTCCCATCGCAAACGGAACTATTCAACAAAAGCCACAATGATGTAACAAGACGTGTGATAAATAGGACACGATCTACATGTTTAAAATTTAAACAAGCAATTTTTTTCCGGTATTCCCTTTCTTTATTGACCATTTTTTTTAATCTGTTAGTACAAATATTCACGGCAATGTGACAACATCAAAACGGGCAAGTTTCTGATTGCGAAATTATTGGTAAATAAAAATTTTCGCGCCACTGAACGTTCTTCACACGACAGCAAACAAAGGTCGTTTGATTTACCTCATTCAATTACAAAACTTAGCGTGACACATTTTCGTCGAAGATCATATTCTCCTGAGTCACTTTTAGTTCCCACGATTATGATTTAAGTAAGATATATTGCTATCTACATTAATTTGATCAATATTTTTTCACTGGAAACGATCCAATAATCCGACCAAGTATGCGAAAGTTATAAAACCGGTCTCCAAATTTTAACAAGGACAAACTGTCGTGTGTCATAAAACTGCATGCTGCGTTAGAAAGACCATTATTTTCTACGGGTTTTCCCCAAATTTTCATTTTTAATATAGTCTTGATTGCGGCCATATAACACTGACCTCGAAAGCTACTTTCGTTTAATCTTAAAAGTATATTTCAATCATAATCATTTCGGAATAACTTAAAGCGGTTTACAATCTCGTCAACTGCATTTTCACCCATCATTCTGCTTCGTTTATGAATATTTTATCGTAGTCTTTAATATGGCCTTATTATCAATTGACTGTCGACGATGTGTTTGTAGATCAGTTAGCGAGATAGTCAGGAAGCGTTGTTTTGTGCTATTTCACAAAGACCCATACTCGTCAAGGCAACAAGCTTTGTATCAAATCCGGTAACAAACGTTCACTATTCAATTGTTTGAATGGAACATGTGATATAGGATCCGCTGACACTACCACGACCGATACTAATAACAGCACGAAATAATTGACAGATTTATTGCTTTGCATGATACTAAAAAAATCCTATAAATATACCTAGACGTACAGTATATAACAGCATTTGTAAACGTCAGCAAATGATGTCATACTGGTATCGGAGTAAACAGGAGGAGAATCCGGCTAAGTAACCCAATTCATGGTCACTTTTTCTACGGCAACATCCCACTTAGCTCAATGGGCGTAAATAAAAAGATAATCGCTCTCGAACGTTGCGATGATCGAATCGAATAGGGAAGAGCCTACAACCATTAATTAAATAATAATCGTAAATAGATACCGGAACATTTATTTTAAACGAATATTCCGTCCGCACCACTTATACTATTATTTGATTTAATAAATGATGAGTGTTTATTCGTAATCTTAAAGATTCCAGGTATCGCGAACAAGACACGGTCTAAAGTCAATAAACAATGATGCGATTTTTCTATTAATAAATGTAGTATAACCATACAACTTACAAAGACATAAGAACTCACCGGTAGTCAATGACCACTCGTCATGACCTTAGGTTATAGATATAATATTTCCAACAAGAGTAGAAATATAATACGCGAATAAAATGTAATTTTACAATGTCGGCAAGATTTCATTGTCATCCAGTGGCAGTAGCCGTGCAGCTTCCATTGCGATTTGCATTGACACGAATCCCGTTAGCTTCATAAATACAGCCAATTGAGTTCAAGGACGAGCATAAGCATCATGTCTGTTGTGACCAGCGTGAACAATGAGTTATGTTGCGGCGTCCTCATGCAATCGCGTATAAAATATGATAATTGGACTCTCAATACCGCGCGAGCGCCGAATGGCTGTCAGTCAGACTCCAACTACTACCAATTGTTTTATGACTGAGAAGCGACACGACACGACGAAGCCAAGAACGCATCGAGAGGAACGACTTTGATTAATATACAAAATTTTATCAATGACCATAAATCTTAAAAGATAAATTGTGACTACCGTTAGCGTAGTTCGGTATCGCAATTCCTTTGCCGCGAGATTTACATAGAATTATTACAAGAGACCGAAGAGAAACGTGAAATCAAAAGTATCGAAATCGTGAACCGAAATCCGTTATCCATTGTGACATTTGAAGAGTCTTCCAAGAAGTGCCTTGGAGCAGGAATGTACGCTTTCTCTTCTAAAAGAGAACAGTCTAGTTATTCGTTAACTGATTATCATAATAAGTGTAGCACTATTGTTTGGGATTATGAAAGTTGGCTGAAGCGGACCAACACTTTTATATCTTACAATACGATTGTTGTGCAGTCGGTCATTTGGTAGAGAGAAAATAAATTGCTTCGGCAAATAATAGGATGTCGCTTGTTAAATCAAATGATTATTATTCAAAGGTTGCGTAAAGACGTAATTCGTACCTATACTTTCTTATCATTAAATAAATAATTGAGGTTACGCATCGGACTGCTAAGTTTTGTGGATGTAAATTACACGTGCAACATCAGCGACGACAACAATGATTATTATTGAACGAACAAATACCTTACAACATGTTGAGATGCCCACTAGAGCAGATGAGATTACAAAATTTCGCGTTGTACATTTATGTATGGCTCTTATTTTGCTTTTATGAGTGGGTTGGTTCTCAAACCACAAATACAACAAAAGGCGCAATTATAAATTTTACACGTACAACAACAATAAAAATGTTTGAGTACCCAGAGACCCAGATCACTATCAATAGTGCCCAGACCACTATCAATAGTGCATTTTACGCGCCTACACCTGTACGGCCTGTTGTGAACAATATATCGGCACTCACAATAATATAGAACTTATGTCACAACCGTCATCTAAACGCGTACGTTTAATATAAGCTAACGATTTCCGTGATTACAATGCACCGTTATGGGCACGCGGCACGCATTGACTCTTGATTCGTGGTGATTACAGTTGCATAACATAACTAGACCATCTCGTTTCACAATGCATGCACCTGTCGACTGGTTTGTCGCCAAGCACTGTTAATTGGTGCACGAGGTTGTTGGGAAGATGCGCGTGAATGAACAAGATGCGTGTGTTTAATTTAGCCGGAATAGTTTGAATTTTTTAAACCACAGAAACAGCAGTTAAGATTTCTCTACATTGACACTATTTGGATTAAAAAAGGCAGTGTTGATATTGGTCAGAATCTTTTCGATTTTGTTTTTTATATTTTGAAGAACACCGGAGATTCATTTTGTTCCAAAGACGATGCCATATTCCGAGAAACGATTAATTTTAGTCAGGATTAATAAATTAATAGCGTGTACAATTTCTGTGACATTAAAATGGTTGATTAGCTTTATCGCGAAACAATCAAAAACTTCTAAACGACAGATACAACACATCACGTTCTCCTTAAATACACACGATATAATACTATCTATACCTACCCTGATTTTCCGTACTAGATATTCAATTTCAAATAACATTTCGATAAATGTTTATCGTAACTGTTTTCAAATTATATTTACTTTTATTTACATAATTTCCTCAATGTGTGTGTCGACATATTATACATAATACGAAACAAATAGTCTCATCGACCTTTAAGAATCGTTCAATTCCTCGCTAAATATCAGTGCACGTAATAACGTTGATATGTTCCGGCAATACGTGTTGCTCTATCGAACGAAGTCTAATTTGATTCTTGTTGAACTATTTGTTCAGAAATAAGACAGACACATAATAACAAAGACATTTATTTGATTGCCCGATTTCATCTTGTGATAAATCCATTTTCGACATTTAACAACACGCATCAAAATTCTGCGTTTATAAAATATGAAACATGTAAGAGTTTTTAAAATGTTTAAGTATATTTAAGTAAACTGTCATCTGAGGTATACATTATACCTAAGTCCTCAATACATCACACGTTTAGATTTGTCAACCAATTAGCTCCCACATCAATTCTTTGTCTGTCCAAATGAAACAGGTCATCAATTCACCTGCCCAGCACTAG
Organism: Ectropis grisescens; assembly: GCA_017562165.1. Lineage (NCBI taxonomy): Eukaryota > Metazoa > Arthropoda > Insecta > Lepidoptera > Geometridae > Ectropis > Ectropis grisescens. The sequence goes on along the minus strand of CM029788.1, from coordinate 14,607,852 downwards.
TAGGCGTTGCTCATCTATAACAATTAACAGGCAGAGTTCTAATAGCACCCCATAAAAGCAAAAAGTTACGTAGTAATCTTTATTTTTAGAGCGTCACCTTTAGATGTTTTAAAGCGCTCCATCAGAGAAGATAGTTAAGGACTAAGAGAAAAAATATAACAAGCATTCGACTATTTCTCCCTGACATACTTTTAAAGCCGTTAGAAGAACTTTTTTTTTAAATAAGGTGAAGTGATAAGACGAGCAAGACTTGTGCCAAATGGTAAGCAACAATCACAGAGCCACCCCGCTATTTGAACTTGAAAAATAGAAGTAGTAAAATAAAAAAGCTGAAATAGAACTTCTAGAGATTGTTTTGAGAGCTCGTCGTCCGAAGATATATTAAGATGATTTATCTCTTTGCCTGTAATCTTTCCAGAAAAATTGTTCTTTAAGCCGAAATACAGCAATGTTTGCATTAATATATGGCGTTATAATAACCCGCAAAGGTGTGTGAGACTCTGCAAAGAATCCTACCACTACAAAATTATAACAGTAATGTAAAACGCCAGTTATGGTGAATTTTAAGCAAGGAGTCAGCTGTCGCTTCTATAAACAAACATTGTAGGTTACTTAAACTTGTAAGGTAACTTGTAAAATAAACATCAAGTTATGATTTTATCACCTCTGGTTTCCGGACTACCCCCCACGGAAAATAGGCGTAATCTTATTCATATCTTTACGTAGGTACATTAAGTCTTTACGTACATTAAGATAGCGGTTAAACCTAGTACACTGTAAAATCCCCGGCACATATTAGATGAGACGTCTCGAGGCATTTTATCAGTTACATCACTTAACATCAAAGCATCATTCAAGAAACCGAAAGCACGACTCGAACGTAACATGTACGATAGCAAGATTGTATTGATAAAAATAATAAGAGGAACACAATGCACGTCAGGTTCATTAAACTAAAAGTCGTCCTTATATGAAACAGCTTCACGAAATAAGATATCAATTATGCACATTTTGAAAGTGAATTCGGTCGCTCTCAAGGCTTTTTGTAACGTCTATTGTCTAGTGAACGAAGCTAAGAGTGCTTTGAGCGAAACCTACTATCACTGTGTTGGAGTGAATAAAAAAAGATCTTAGAGCATCTTGAACGTCTACAATGAATAATACATAGATTAGAATACTTTCGAATTTCATTTAAGTTAAAATGAATCGTTGAGTGTACGAAATTTCATTTTCTCAGTTCATTATTATAAAATGTATGTATGTTTGTAATGCTGGTTTTCGGGATTTTCTCTAACAAAAAGAGGACATAATCCACCCCAAGTGGGTTTTGGTCTTGGGACTAATTGCCAACTCTGAGCGACATGTATCAACGAAAATATGCAGTATACTTGTAGGTATGTATAATAAACGCTAACCTGTAATCCGGCTCAATAAATATAAACGCCATCAATAGACATACTACTATCAATATCACCATTATTTAGTCACGATTGTCTTAGATATAGGGTACAACAGTTAACTATTTCAACTTATCAAACGTCGTATGACTCATACGTATAAACGTAAGAACGTAAACAATCACGTACCGTACTTTTTGACTGAGTTCAACAGGACGAGGTTATCAATTCGGCCGGTATTTTTAAAATGTATGTAAATTTATTACTCCGAGTTTAATGATCGGATTTACGTGATTCTTTTTTGTTTGATGTCGAATAGTTCCCATTTGGTCCCATAGAAATTTCGTACAGTTTAGCTCAGTAGTTTCTAGTGTCTACAGACGATTCAAAAGTGGACGATAGAGTGCGATAAGTTGGATCTTAATGCAGGAGACATGCACCGATTCACATGCTCAGCCACACGTGAAGAGCATACCTACTTGTTTACGCATTATGTCTAAGTAAGTAAATTTATACAGGATTTACGACTTTACATTTTACGAATCTTAAAGATACGGTAATATTTTTTTAAATCTTAATTTTATTTTTTTAACCAAGTCTTACACTGGACCGCCGTCTCGCCTGATGTTAAGCGACTATGCGGTCTACGACGGAGCAAGTTCACCTAGAAGAAACTGACTCACTCTCTATAACTAGTTCTGTCATGTCGGTCAGCTAAAAACTTAACAGGCTTTAACATTTGGCCCCAGATAGCCTCTTCTGCCTACCGAATTTACGAGCGCAAAAGGCGCAGGGCCCAACCAACCTAAAGTTACAAACTATAGTTGCGCACATACATACGTAGAGTACGAGTAGACCTGAAAGCATTTCATATAATTACCAGTTACCTTACTCAACGAGTACTACATCTCGTACGACAACTAGCGCAAAACACCCTATGTACTTCAGACGGTTCGACCACGGCATGGGTTGGCGGGGGCGCGGCGGTCAAGTATTACTGCAAAATCAAGATTTATCTGGCATCCCCGAAAAAGGTGTCGGTCCTGACAGGGACGAGATAGGCAGAAAGCGGCTCAGTATAGTTTCTCTGATTAACTGTTTTGAATTACGTCACACAAATTTCATGAATTTTATACCCCTCCCCTGTGGACAGGGAGGCCTGTTGGTCACGTTTTTGAGACCTCGCCCCCTACTTATATTGTGACGTCACATATTTTGCAATTTTTCGTTTATACTTAGTGTTGTAATACTTAGATAATATATGAAAAACGTCATTTTTTTAAATGTGACGTCACAAAATTTGAGTCCCCTCCCCCGCCCCTTGTGTGTCACACTCACCGTAAACATACTATGGTATGGTCGTATGGCGAGATGGTTTGTTGACTCTGCTAATGTTGCAATAGCTTTAGCACTTATTCTCGCGGGATATACGTGCATTGGCCACGTGCTGATGGCAAGTGCGAGACAATGAATCATATGAACATCCGTAAACGTCCACGTGCTACTAGGGACACGATTTATTCAAATCAGCTGCAGATAACGCACCTGGTTCTCAATTGATGGTAATAATCTAATAATATATTCTGTCTAACAAAGACACACATTAATTATTCACGAATTAAGCACGTACCTAATTGTATTTGAGAAAAAAATTAAATTACTTATCGAGTTGTTTTGGCGATAATATGATTTAATATATACTTTGTGTAAGTTTAGTACTACGCTAAAATCAAGTCACTGAAGTCAGTCTTTTAAAATATGCAAAACGTATGTAAATAAATTCGTCGATCACTTGTTGTAACATAATTACTTACTCAGCGAATTGAGATCTTGAAATAACTTCAAATGTGAGACCCAGATACTCATACCTGTTGAGCACCCCTTGTGATTTCATTACTCAAAGACAACACGGATTCGCTTTTATGCCTCCAGCGATATGCTGCAAAGCTCGCGTTGACTAACACTTTGCAATACTTAGCGTGTTATTTCTTAATCAGAAACAATGCTCGAATAGGTTGACCGAGTTCCCACTTGCTATCAATGATGTGATTAAATTCGGTTGATTTCTCATGGTAAGAGCGAAAGTCCCGAGTTCGAAACATTGATTGGTACGTACGCGAACCCCGGAACCGGTTCCGTGCGTTTAGCGAAACATTTTGCAACAATCGCCCACCGCACCTCTATGGCCGCAACTCGAATCAACATCACGTGCAAACTTTACAAGATCGGTACATTTGCATTGGCACATGATCGACCTACTTTAAAATCAATACCATAAATCAAAACAATACTTTTCGCAACTACGACTCTTAAAGTCCACAGACCTTGCCATATAACAACAAAAGTAAAAATCATTAACGATCTAACAACCAAAAATGCTTATCCGTCATGTATCTCAGCTACAAAGAGGACCATGAGGCCGAAAGCAAAGCTAAGATTTATTGCAACAGAGGCCGCAGAAACGAGACCGCAAAGAGAACTCGAACCTTGAACGGCATATCTGACAAAATCAATCGGGCAAAGAACCAAACTTGACCTAAAACGGAACTAATTGATGATGAACTTCACCAAACTATTCCAATAGCAATCAGTATATTCAAAGTAGATAGGATAGCTATGCACAATACATCGAGATTTTGAGATATTTATCGTTGAAGTGAAAGGACTAGCCACTTAAATCCAATCGGATCACACATTATGATACGATTAAAAGTATTTCAAGTTCAATCAATTACATTACTAAATTACAAACGGCATTAAAATAATAATTCAGCCACTTAAAATCTGTTCCGCCGTTCTGAGGGTTAATTAAAAAATACTCCGGCCTATGTCGACCGGTTCAGCAGTTGACCGTACGTGTTGTAAACTTTAGTTAAGTAAGTAACTGAGAACATATCAGTGTCACGATAATCGCAACATGACCGTATTACGTAACTTGATATTAAGAAATGTCGTAGGAGATCATACGAAACCTAATCTCTGACTGAAGACAAGGAAGACTTTGTTAATGTAACATAATCCACAGACAACATTATTGATAATATCATTGTCTGTGGTAGTTGTGTGCTGGCAACACTAACGGCGCACTTTTTTCTTCTTATCGTGACAGCCGGCTGGTCCAGTCACAGTTTTGTAATCATATTTTAAATAGTGCACAAATAAAGTGAATTTGTTTAACTTACGTCTTATTTTATTGCTAACAGTTTTGGTGCCGAAATAAAACAGAGAAAAAGTGATGTGAGTTCTTCAAATTCCACAAGAAGTGTTAGTCGGCCACGCTATATTGTATTGCGCGCTATATCAAATTTAATACTAGCACCTACAACGGGACGCATGATTTCCTTCAATTCAGTGCGAGTAATTAATGGATCATGCCGGTGGAGTGAAATTTGCATTCAATTGAGATAAGAAGCGACGCCATTTTGATTGTCCTTCACAATCGCTGCGGTCAGTTCATTAACGTCGGCCATCTTACTCCGGCGCCTGCGCTTCCCTCCAAAAGTTAACCTATATGTCATCGAGCGACACTGACGTTGCTATCACTGAAATCGACAGTGACACTGACGTATCGTTCATCAGTACCTTAGCAAGATCGTCAACACCAACAATTAAACGATTTCAGCTAACTATGGAAAAATCCCAGCAATTAGCACGCCTGCGCCAGGCCAGAGGACATTGCAAACAAGCAATAACCCGCTTGGAAAAGTTTTCTCCACACTAGAGCAACTAGATGCTGATGAAATACAAACGCGTCACAAGGCACTCAAGGAGACATATGGAAAGTTCCAGGAAGTGCAGCTGGATATCATATGCATTGATGAAGCAGATGATGAAACGGAACAAGTGGAGGAGCGATTCTTCGCACTGTGCACCACTATTAATAAATTAAAGGCCAATATTTCACATCCATTGGAGGCCACCACACACTTGATTACGAAAACAAGTCGCCCAAACTCCCTAATATAAACATCGCTACATTTGATGGACGTGAGATAGCAGCGTACAAGCCATTCAAGGACCTTTTCACTGCAGTGATTGACAAAAACAAGGATTTAAGTGATATTGAAAAAATGTACTACCTACGTACATTGTGTCAGGGTGAGGCCTTGCAAATCATAGAGGGACTTCCAATTTCCAATGAATCATACAGGCAAGCATTTGAGTTGTTAAACAAGAGGTATGACAATCCCACACTGTTAATAAACAACCATGTTAGTCTTTTGCTAGATTTACCTAATGTGCAGAGAGGTACAGCACAGCAGCTGAGAGATTTAGTTACCCGTGTTCGACAAAATGTAATGGCTTTAAAAAAATCTAAAACAGCCTGTTGAGTATTGGGACACAATGCTTGTGTGCTTATTAACTAAGAAACTAGATCTCCTCACTGTTAGGTTGTATCACTCTGACAGAGACTTTAATGTTGTGCCCACTTTAAATGAATTACTAGAATTTTTAGAAAAAAAGAGCTGCATCTCTTGAGAGTAGTCCAACAACAGCTGATAAAAACAAACCCAAAGGTAGTGTAAGCTTGACGACTGGAGTGGCTGCTAACAATGTCATCAAATGTAAGTGTTGCTCCCAAGATCATAGACTATTCAAGTGCCCTCAGTTTTCACTAATGTCCCCACATAAAAGAAATGAATTTGCAATTCAAAACAAAATTTGTAAAATTTGTTTAGGGTCACACGCACAAAATGCCGTTATCACTTTCAGTGCAAGCTATGCAAGTCCAAGACTCATAACACAGCGTTGCATGTTGAGTCAGTAAATGAGAAACAGAAACCAAGCGAGGACGCACAACCAGAGCCAGCAATAAGTGTGCTTTCATCTAAAATCCCGCTGCCAAGGTGCTATTGCCAACAATCAAAGTATTAGTCAATGATGCTTTTGGAAATAAATTGGTAGTTAGAGGCTTGTTAGACTCTGGTAGTCAATCATCCTTTTGCACAAAGGACCTCGCCGACAGGTTAGGTTTGCAACCATTTTCTCAAAATTCAAATATTGTCACACTAGGTGACCAAGTAAGTAAAATAAGTTCAGCGGTCAATCTAGTAATTACCTCAATGACTGAACAATTCCAATTAAAAACAACCTGCTCTATTGTTGAACATATCACCAACCCTTTGCCTCAAAGGAGGTTTGAGTCACAATCATACATGATTCCAAAGGGTATTACATTGGCTGACAATGAGTTTAACATTCCAGGAAACATAACACTGCTTCTCGGAGCGGACATATTCTTCAGAGTTCTGACTGATGGAAAGATAGAGGTGGACCTGCAGACCCTATCCTGATCAACACCAGGTTTGGATACATCATCTCAGGTGACAACTTTCCTTGTTCAAATTTCTTAACGACTATGCATACAGTGGTTTGTCACAATCTAGATAATCTTGTAAAAAAATTCTGGGAAACAGAAAAGGTACCAGAAATATTTCTAGAATCGTTGCCGGAGCACGAGCATAGTGAAGGGGTATTCAAGGACTCTGTCAAAATCATAAATAATAGGTTTGAAGTAAAACTTCCATTGAAATGCAGTTTGAAGGAAATTGATTCCTCACAATCATTTGCAATAGCTTTACAGCGCTTTCATAACCTTGAGAAACGTTTTGCTAGAGATCCATTATATAAAAAAATGTATGTTGACTTTATACAAGATTATTTAAATCTAGGACATGCAAAAATTATTGATACAGAAGCACCATGTCACGATGAGCAGCCATTGTATTTTCTTCCTCACCATGCTGTCCTCAAAACTGATAAAGTAACAAATAAATTGCGCACTGTCTTCGATGGTAGTGCAAAAAGCAGGTCCGGCATTAGCTTAAATGAAATGTTGTCTAACGGGCCTGTGGTTCAAAAACAATTATTTGATGTTTTATTGCAGTTTCGCACATTCAAGTACACTCTTATGTGTGATATACGTCATATGTTCAGGCAAATACTTGTTCATCCACATCACAGGGTTCTGCAAAATATTTTGTGGCGCAATTCTCCTGTTGAACAACTAAAATGCATTCAACTCCAAACAGTAACATATGGGTTGACTTGCTCCACCTATCTAGCGACTAGATGTCTTGTAGAACTTGCCAAAACAAACTTGAACACCTTTCCACTAGCTTGTCATGCTATATTAAACAACTCTTATATTGATGATATCATATGCGGAGAAAACACAATCAGTGCCGCCAACCAGTTGCAAAATCAATTAATAAATCTATTGAAATTAGCTGGGTTTGAGCTTCATAAGTGGTGCTCAAACAACATCGCCCTCTTAAAGGAATTCCCAACAGAGAATTTAGGTTTCATCAATAAGGATCTGGATTGGGACAAACTAACTGTAAAGACATTAGGTTTGTCTTATCACACCAAGGAGGATGTATTCAAAATCACTGGTGCAGTAGTGACAGCAACAGACACTCCCACTAAAAGGTCTGTGCTCAGTTCGATAAGCAAATTCTTTGATCCGATAGGATTTGCAGGTCCACTTACTGTCAGGGCTAAGTTGATATTACAACAGATCTGGCAAAGCAATCTAGACTGGGATGAGCCATTGCCTGCTGGTCTGGCTAATATTTGGTTTAAGTTTCAATCTGAAATCTCAAATATGTCTCCAATTTGTGTTGAACGTAACATCAAACTTTATGATTCTCAGCACACTGAATTAATTGGTTATTGTGATGCCTCTACTGATGCGTATGGTTGTTGTGTCTATATTAAAGTACAAATACAGGGTGTTTACCATATTTTCTTATTGTGTTCAAAATCAAAAATAGCACCACTTCATTCTAGACTCACAGTTCCAAAACTGGAACTGAATGGTGCATTGCTGCTTGCTAAACTTATAGCTAAGGTTTCAAATACATTAACAAGTATCAAGTCCATTTACTTATTTTCTGACTCAAAAATTGTACTAGGATGGCTCCAGTCTTCAACCACTACACTCCCTGCCTACATAGGCAATAGAGTAAAAGAAATAAATGCAAAGTCGAATAACATGACTTGGCTCTATACTCAGGGTTACTCAACCCAGCTGACATTCTCTCAAGAGGTGCCAGCCCGAACAGCATACATGCAAATGAGTTGTGGTGGCAAGGGCCAAATTACTTAGTAAACCATAATTATAATTTATATATGATTGTAATAGAATCTCCATTAACATGCAACAATTTTGTAACTGAGCTGTCCACTAATGATGATGATAATTTATGGTCCCTTTACAGCAAGTACTCTTCCTATACAAAGTTGCAGCGAATAATGTGCTACATTTTAAGATTCACCAACAAATGCAAAAAATAAAAATTCCATCTATAAAGAACATTTGTCTGTCACTGAGATAAGGGTAGCCTCTCAAACTATAATAAAGGGAATTCAGTCATATCATTTTAGTAATGAAATCAAATGCATACATCTCAGTAAGCAAATTAATTCTAATTTAAAATCACTTCATCCATTCTTAGATGGCAATGGGCTGCTTAGAGTTGGAGGCAGACTACAGCATTCCCATCTTTCATATGATAAAAAAATTCCCCATAATTCTACCCAATAAATGTCATGTCACTAAATTAATTATACTGAATGAGCATCTTTCTTTATTACATGCCGGGGCAAAATTAACCACAAACAGCCTTTGTCAAAATTATCACATCATTAATGGACAACGACAAATAAAATCGGTTATACATAAATGTTTAACATGTAATAAATTTAAGGCTGAGGGAGCCAAACAGCTTATGGGTTCACTCCCAAAGGATAGAGTAACGCCAGCAAGACCATTTGAAAGAGTGGGGGTTGATTACTGCGGTCCGTTTGAAGTCAAACAGCACACCATAAGACGGAGTGTAATTTCAAAGGGTATGTGGCAGTATTTGTCTGCTTTACCACCAAGGCTGCTCATTTAGAGCTTGTTGCAGACCTCACCACCGAGGCCTTTCTGGCTGCCTTTAAGCGCTTCATATCAAGAAGAGGTTGTCCATCAAATGTCTACTGTGACAATGCAAGCACATTCAAAGGTGCCAATAATGTGTTAAATGAGCTTTACAAGTTACATCAAAGCTCTGATTTTCAAGACAATGTTAATAATTTTGCCACCAAAAGGGGCATTCAGTTCAATTTCATTCCAGCCTATAGTCCGACTCAGGGCGGATTATGGGAGGCTGCGGTCCGTTCCACCAAAACAATCTTTAAAAAGGTGACAGGCTCAAAAACATACATTTGAGCAATTTAGTACATTATTATGTGAAATAGAAGGCATACTAAACTCAAGGCCTCTTACAAGCATGTCTAGTGATCCTAATGATTATTCATGTCTCACACCAGGCCACTTCTTGATAGGTAGCGCTCTAAATTCATTCCCACAGCCAGACATAACAGAAATCCCTTCAAACAGACTGAAGTACTGGAGGTGCTGTGAACAGATGCGACAAAGATTTTGGCGTGCTTGGTCAAACGAGTACCTGCACTTACTTAATAAACGCACTAAGTGCTATAAAGAATATCCAAACATAAAGCAAGGCATGATCGTTCTGCTCAGACACCCCAACACTCCAGTCCTTCAATGGCCTTTGGGCAGGATTCAAAGAGTTTATACTGGTGTGGACAATAAGGTCCGAATTGTTGATATCAAAACAGCTGATGGCAAAGTTCATAGCAGAGCCATTTCACAATTAGTGGTTCTTCCCACTGATCCTGATTAACCTATTTGTTCAATTATTGTATCAGCAGCCTATATAGTGTTAAACTCTAAAATATACATTCTAAAATTTAAATATATTAAGTTATTTCTGTATAAGTGTAACTGTAAAATGCAAGGGCCAGCCAGCAATTAGTTTTAAGCTAGCTTAATTCAAAGAAAAATGAAACCAAGATGTAATTGACACTTTGTAATTGTCTAATTGTTTCATCGGCTTACATATTTGTGAAAACTAATAGTGATTAATTAAGACTCCATATGAGTATTTCGGTAACATAAATAAATTTAGTCATTAGTTTTGTATACAACTAATTTGATGAAACATGTTATAACTTAAAACCTAGCAAATTCAATTAAAATATCATTCAAGTAACTAAATGTTAGCCAAATTATTTATTTAATTCTATTTAAATTTAAAATCTGCGTTAATTAAGGCATGTTGAAACTTAAATTGTATAATTAATGTAGTAGCTGCTATAATATCTTATTTTCACTTTATGTTAACTCTCAAATGGGGTCATTTGCTGTCCCCCCCCCAATCTGTTAATGTAACATAATCCACAGACAACATTATTGATAATATCATTGTCTGTGGTAGTTGTGTGCTGGCAACACTAACGGCGCACTTTTTTCTTCTTATCGTGACAGCCGGCTGGTCCAGTCACAGTTTTGTAATCATATTTTAAATAGTGCACAAATAAAGTGAATTTGTTTAACTTACGTCTTATTTTATTGCTAACAGACTTCTGTAACGATTTCCGTGCGCATTCGGTAACACCCACACAAACATATTACACAATTACACATGGCTGTATGTGCATATATGCGTCTTTGACGTCTTGAACCTTTTGTTTGAACAGTGGACATGTAGTAAACGCACTTTGAAAAACAAATCCAAGCGTGGAGTGGTTTTGCAAGGCTGACCTACATAACGATACACATTTCTTTCATTGAGAATGGCCAGACCCAGTCAACGACATGTAAACTAAACATTGCGCCATAAATAAACAATACAATATTGACATTTTAAGAAATGGATAACCTTAAAATATTTCGTATAAGGTAATATCGTAGACCTCGTAAATTAACAATACATATTTAAAATATTAACATGCATAAAACAGCCCACTCAAAAAATGTTCCCACTGCTGGGACTCGGGGCCTTCTCTCACAAGGAGAGAGTTAAGGCCATAATCCACCACGGTATCCCAGCGCCGGTTGGTGGATGACACATGACTTCGAAAGATTCTAGGTACATTTCACAGGTTCGGTTTTCTCATGATGTTTTCCTTCACCGTTTTAAATTAGCGGCATTACGCACATGACTACAAAATATGTATGCCTGCGTCGATATCGACTCAATTGCATACGAACGCGTAGATGTATGTGACCTATTATTGCAAATGTGTCATCTCTTTCCCACGTTAGAGTAGAGGCCTGCGCAGTAAAATCTCATACTTCCTCTATTAGGTATGTCAAAAGGAACCGATTATAATATGTACTTAATAAAAGTTGTTTAGTTTAGTAGGTAACACTTTTTCTAAAGATTTGTAATGCAAGGTAAAATTATGAGTTTAATTACCTCCGTAATAAGTTTATGTAAATAAGAAAAAAGTTGACTATGTTAATTCTAAGCTATAAAAGGCAAATTAAAAGAATATTGACTAAATTAAAATGTAAATGATACCAGAAGACGAGAAATAATGAGACCGTATAGAATTATAGAAACGACCTATAAGATCAGGGCGCGTCCTTTATAGGAAAGGTCATAAATGACATAATTTCTAAAAACAAAGCATGTTCTGTTGGTTTTTTCTACAAAATAACTGATAATAATAAGTAGTACTTAATCTGGAAAAATATTTAAAATAAATACGTACTAAACTATACATTGCTTTTTTATGGAAAAATTATTGTTGTTAAATTATTGTTGTTAAATAATGATAGGTACTCATAGAATGCCAATGGGACCTTTGGATAAAATAATATTTATGTGAACGCGTTTTTCTACGAGTATTGTGTCGATTTAGTCCGATACAAAGATTGCCTTGTGTGTGTTTGTTTCAACTTTTACTAATTATAGGCTTTATTGAACGAATAAAGGAGGAAACATCAGGCTCACCCGTTGTCCTTTTACATAACTGAATACATAATCAAGGGCAAGGATCTGCTACAGATAGCCATACAACTAACTGCACTACTTCAGTGCAATTTGCAACATTTACCCGAGATAAACATGATCTCACTCGGAAGTCACTGGTTTTTATGATTCTCATCGGTTTTATGTTACTAGTAGTTAATAGTGTAACTTATTATACATATACAATTGCAAACGTATGATCGATTTTACTAGAATCGTTTTCAAAAGAGGACGTACCCATTTCGTGCCAATCTATTTTTTTGCGTATTTGTAGCGATTCCTCGAAGATGCTAACCCATTTGAAAAATTATTAATTTGTTTCATAAATTTTAAAACTCTTTACATCGATGATACATATTTTCAATTACTATGAATGCTTTCAATCTAATTGGAACAGCGCGTTAGTGAGCCTACCTATTTTCACTAGGTTTCACAATTTTTGTTAAACATTTTCTAATGTGTGAGTAAACTCACACAGTCAGTTTTATATTTATATCGGTTTATTATTTCCACAAAAATAATTAACTATAATGTCCTAGGGTTATCAGTTTCGCAATGTTTAGTTTATCTGAAAGATGATCGAACAGTCTTTGGATTTGAATTAATTTTTACAAGATTTGTGACCTGAGGAAATGGATTGCCAGATGTACCCCCAGATCCCAATTCTAGCAGATCTGAACCTCTAAGATTAGACCACTTAAAATCTACCTTGAAGTATGTTTGAACAAATCAAATCACCCTGACACCCAAAACAAATATAATTTTCACAATGTTGTGGTATTCTGTGGCAAAGCCTTTATAAGGCGTCCAGATCTGGAACATCGACCAATGACTAATCAAATGACATAATCCTTACCGAATGCGACAAAGTTTGACCAACATTTTATTTTCAATATCTTCCGAAATGTGTTGGTTACTATAGCAAACATCGACATACTTATCATCCATTAGCAATTAGTTCTTATTTGCATCGTAGACCAAAAACGTTATGTTTCGTATTTTTATACAACTAGGTGGCGATGAACTTTGACACTACAGAAGAGACAATTTTTTATCAATTTGATCATTGTCTCGTGTACATCCCCAGTACTCGGTGCGGAGATAGGTCAACTCCATAAAATACTATGCTGGGTGCCATTTAAGAAGCATATAAATTTTTTCCAAATTTACTTTGTCATAATGAATATAGCATAATATATGGTGTCATAATGTAACTTTTGCATAATCGATTTTTGGATATTGTACTAAATTCAATTTGACTATTGATGAGACGCATAATAGTCTTTAAACATTTTTTATTTATTTATTGTGCTACGAAATATCTATATTTAATATTGGGTCTACCCAGGTGACTGAAAAGTGGTTAAAATGAGTTGAATTTAATTGCGAATTTAATCCAATTGCTAAAATCCTTCAAAAAAGGAGGAGATTCTCAATTCGATTGTATGTTTTTTTATTATATGTATGTCACGGGATAGCTCCAGCAATTGCGAATCAATATTGATCGTTCTATTGTTGTTGTATTTGCTCATAGTTCAGAGGTCCCATGTAAATATTATTGAAATCGGTGTAGCGGTTTTGGAAATATGAACATAATCATCATCAACAGCACATTAAATGTTCCCACTGGTGGGACTCGGGGTTTTCTCTCGCAAGGAGAGAGTTAGGCTATAATACACCACGCTGGCCCAGTGCCGGTTGGTGGATGACACATGACTTCGAAAGATTCTAGGTGCATATCGGTTTCCTCACGAAGTTTTCCTTCACCGTTTAAAGTTAGCGGCATTACGCACGTGACTTCGAAAAGACAGTGGTGCGTGCGGGGTTTGAACCCGGGGTCTCCGGATCGGCAGGCGCCATTCTCCCGACTAGAACAGCCGTAACTATATACTACGTAGCCGGAAATATGAACAAAAAACTAAAACTTGCTTTCATGTATTGATACGACGTAGTGATAGATTTAAATGAAATTTGGTCCAGTGTTCGATTTAATTTGAAGCCAGTTTTTGGTTTTTCAGAGAAAATAAATGATTTGATATGTTTTCCAGATCACATCGCACGAGTGGCACATACCGCGGCCGTCGCTGACGGGGAGCAGCGCGAGCGGCAGTCTCAGCGACTCCCGCTCGAGAGGTGGCTCCGCATCCAGCCAAGGATCATCCAGTAACCACAGCACACACGTTAGTATCATTCTCAATTAATTCATCCGATAGAAATTAGACTTCTTCAAAAGGAATTTGAACCCTATTCACCGTAGTAACCAGTTGCCTAAGCAAACAGAACGATTAACTAAAAAACTATTTTTACAGAACACTCGTGATACTGTAAGGTTTTTAGTAAACTGCAAGTTTCTAAAATAGCCTTCATATTGTTCGCGCTTTGTTAGGAAGTCATCTCTCACGCGTACGACCACATCCAATGTCAATCTGAGTCCATTGTTTTGACCATCTAACCTCTGAGCCTCTGGTCTTTACTACCTCTCCTTTCGATTTCAAATGGCGTTTTAACAACTTTCAATATAATTCGAATCATTTACTAAAAACTTTAAATTTGATTGAACCAGGGTTCTACGAATGAAAAACGCGTATCGTAATTTGATTGCTCAATGCTCATCATAGTACGGTACAAAAGATTTACTATTGTTTTTGCTACACCAGGATCCAGTCATTTGTCTGTTACGTCATCACCGGATTCAATTTCAGTTCAAGTTCATTGAATCTGGTAGAATCACATCCTCTAACGATACATCTACTAAGTTAATTAGCCATATACTCGAATTATTTACTTTTTTCTAGGTATTCATTTACACCTCCGAGTCAATTAGAGGTTGCAAAAAGTGAGACAAATCATCTACCCCAATGTATTTCATGTCATAAACTTCATAATGGCTTTTAACAAATTATCCTAACGACACAAAAACTGAGTTTTTGCAGTAATTATTTCGATGCCGTTTTTACTAACGTTAGGTAATGGTAATAATTGACGGGAGGGTCAAGAAACTGGTCGATATTGTCGTGGCCTGTCCAGGATCCTCTCGAAATCGTAGCCTTTTTATGAGTACAGCATTCCAAGGTGGGGTTTGCTCAACATGGGCTAACTGCAATTGCGAAACTTGTGCCGAGGCTGATGTTCCGAATTAAGTGCCGTTCAACTTTAATAAACTTTACAAAAGTTATATTTTCTTGATCATTTTGTACTTTAACTTAATTTTCGTTGCCACTTTCGGTTCTTTCGATTGGGGAAATGTCTACGTCAAATCCATGACCTTTTGTAAAATTAATAATTGGTCCTACAGTTTTTTATTGCAGTTCGTGGAATGATAAATTACCCTTGTAGCGTACTACCATAAAATGTAGATATTATAAAATTACGAATGTGTAAACTATAAGAAACTTGAAGAAAGGAAGCATGTACTCTCTCGAAGCGTTTGCGTTTTACATCGAGGTATGCCTGGGTAGGCTTACCTCTTACTTTAGCCTGTTTCTGAGTCATGAGTCAAACGGAAATTTCAAAAAAAAATTTTAATGGAGGACAATACTACGGGTAATTTCGTTAGGCTGTAGAGTACCAGGTACATAGGAATATCATTATCGGCCCATCTTTCCGATAGACACACGACAACCTAGAAATTTGTTGGTGTCAAGGCAAAAAAAAAACAAGCTAACGTATCACGCACGCCACAAATACCTCACTAAGGCCCCGTCTTTGTAACACCGTTATGGTAAAAATTTAACCCATGTTCATAAACAAGTTTGCTCAATAACTCGTAATCATTTTCAGAGTGTATCATCCGGATCGCTCCTGCTGAGCGCGGCGCATTTGGCGCGCATGCACGGGAAGAATCCAGAACAAGACAGCCTCGGCTACTCAAACAAGTTGAGTTGCGGGCGAAAATCGACTCTATCGCACGCTGTAGTCGCAATTCCAGAAGAGACGCACGATCCGCTAGATTCTATATGGAACGGCGTCAAGCGAAGTTCGGCGTCTGGACATGACACGACCTCGATAGCAAGCTCGACCCATTTCACGGTCGTCAATGGGTATACGAAGCACAGACCCGACAAGGAACCCAAATCGTGCTGCTGCAATCATTCGCACCAGATAACTGTGCTCGTCATTTCGATGACGATACTGTTCTCTGCGTGCATACTCGCGGCCATATGCTTTGTTGAAAGTGAGTATAAAAACCAATGATTGACAACCTTTCAAATATTTGCAGCTTTTTTGGGCAAAGGCATAATTACGCTTCACAGAAATGTAGATTTGATTATTTTATCATGTCTAACAATAGCGTTTTTTTATAACATATACCTATCATGTTATTAATTATGTATTACTAATTTTATTGTTTTTTTTTTCAGTGCGGATGCGCAAGGAAACCGGGATGTACAAGTATTCTTAAAATAATTAATTTGACGTTGTCGGACGTTTATTTGAAAAGTATTAATTAATTTTCAATCATAGGTTTCAACGTTTCCTGTACAAACTATCAGAAAGATGCTATAAGTAGTAGTTAGTTTTCTGAGGTCTAATTTTGTTTTATTTGATTGGAGTGAATAAATTACACAATGCAAGATCATAACTTACCATAGACTTGACAATAAAAGCTTATTAATAAAAAATTCTACTCCTATATAGTCTGCAGCAACTTTAATTTGATCGTTTTGAGATGATCTCTGAAGGCAACTCATGTATTTTCAGCACTTTGCCGCTAAAATGGTCTATTGTGCGGTTTCAAGCCGCACAGCGCGGAAAGTTCCGAATCATTCTAAACATATATTTTAGAAATTACTGTAAAAAAAGATATACCAACCAACCTAAAGAAATAAAGTTAGAAGTGCAAATTAGGTAGTTCAAAATTCTATAACTTATTGACTTATAATTATTGCTTGTAGATAGTGAATTTTATAATAGCTTTAAGCGTAGTTAGACAATTAATTAGTGCAATATGTAACCAGTATAAAACGGAATAGCATTGTTCCTCTATTTATTTATGGCGAGTTAGAACAACATAGTTACTCAAATGTTTGAAGTTAACAAACAGCCACCGAAATATGGTGCGCAACTGAAACTTCTAAGCTTGAACAGTAAGCATGTTTTAAACAGCAAAAACGTAAACGAAAATTTATTAAGTTTAAAGAAGGGAACCATTAACTTTAATGGGATGAAAAGTAGCCTATGCTGTAATGTTTCATTTATATTAAAATTTGTGCAGCTGATACATATAAACGTAAAAACAAACATATACACTTACTCTATAATATTAGTATGATATAAAAAAACTCTCCGCTAAGTCCTCTCCGTTTGCATCAATTTTTACACGAAGTCTATTTTAATTCGACCCATAAAGTTGTAAAAAATTGACATTGTTCATTACAATTGTAATAAGTACATATATTTTAATTTTTGACACTTATTTGTACGATAACTATTATCGTACAATATAAAGTTCAATTTAAACTTTAAAAATGTATACTCTTTGTATACTCTTATTTTGTTTTTTTATAAAATTGACGTGTAAATTGTACATTTATCAATAAAGAACTTTGACTTTGACTTTGACTCCGTATGTATTGCTTTTAGAAAGTGAAGTGTTTGAGCTAATGAGGCGTGTTGAAGATAGTTTTCACCATAGATGGCGCCAATGTTTCATTTGTTAGTTTTTTTTTTTCAAAATAAAACATTAGCGCTACATGTGGCCAAAATGAAAACTATCTTTGAAATATATTTTATTGTGTACATTTATTATTATTTATTACAAATATATTTTATTAAACCCACATTAATTAAATAATGTTTAATTTAAGATATATTTAATAGCGCAAACTCTTTTAATGGATTTTCGTGTTTTCTGTTCTTTTTTAAACAAACCAGTTCAAGCTTAGAAGGGAATGCAGATTTTTGAAAGATTCAAAGCCTTCATAGCTTTATAGAGGTACATATATGTACATACCAATTTTTATAATATCTCATTACCAAGTAATTTTTATCTGTATTGCTATATTTTGTGAACATATTGTAATTATCAATCACATAGATTTACACATATGTACTCGTATATTTAAGCTATATGTGAGTATCGTATCAAAAGTTGCAGTTTTTCGTCAGCTTCATGAAAATCTGCAGTTTTTGCATTCTAATTTGAATACTTTACAGTTCAGATTTCTAATCAATAATTATTCGTATGTAATTAGTATTCATGTTGTTCCATCCAGCTAGGGCGAGTTCAGAGCGAGTTTACGACGCTGGTCCAGTAGATGGGATTTTAACCAAGGACTGTACGGTGACTAAACAACAACAAGTCTTAACCGTTGAACTATGACGTGTTTTTGTATACCTTTTCTATTATTATTATTATTTTTGTAATAAAATAATCTGTGCTTTATTCCCGAATTTTATAGCTAGTATTCAAAAAGCCAATGATGTCTCCATCTTTTCTATATTATTGGATAATATCATTTGAATGTAGAGGTAGTAAAATGTAAGTAATTTAAATTGTAGTGTTACAAATTTACTGTTCATTAATGTAGTTGATTTGTTACGAAAACTGTGATAAATTGTGGAAATAAAATATTATACTTATGTGTTATATTCATTGAATCTAATATTTTCTGAAATAAGTAGTTACCCTATATCATTGTTAACTGACATCAAAAAAGGAGGTATCTCAATTCGACCGTATGTATGTTTTTTTTAATGTTTTTTTATGTGTGTTCGCGGATAACTTCGTCGTTTATGAACTTATTTTGATGATGATTCTTTTTTTGTTGTAAAGAAGATATTTCAAGAGTGGTACCATGATAAGGAAACCAGGATCTGATGATGACATCCTAGAGAAATCGAGGAAAACTTTTTTACTTTATAAGTTTTCCGTTGAAAGTCGGGTTCTTTTTTGTTAAAATTATTTTATTACAAGTTACGGCTGGTCTAGTCGGGAGAACAGCGCCTGCCAATCCGGAGACTCCCGGGTTCAAACCCCACACGCACCGCTATCTTTTCGAAGTCATGTGCGTAATGCCGCTAACTTAAAACGGTGAAAGAAAACATCGTTAGGAAACCGATATGTACCTAGAATCTTTCGAAGTCATGTGTCCATCCACCAACCCGAAATGGGCCAGCGTGGTGGATTATGGCCTAACTCTCTCCTTGCGAGAGAAGGCCCTGAGTCCCAACAGTGGAAACATTTAGTGGGCTATTGATGATGATGATATCATTTTTGACGTGACAACGTCTTAAATTAGGTTGCGGCTGGGAGTCACTTATGAAAAAGTGTAACGCTCGGTAACGTTACGATGAGTCACCGAACGAGAGAGAGGCCCGCCGAATGCCTTGCGTCTCTCTCTCCCACTCAACTATGATCGGTCTGCCGCGCGCGCAGCACTAGAGAATTAGGCGCATTGAATCGGCGCATGCTTGTGTCTCTGTCTTTGTCTTTCTCGAACGTTCTTGGCGTTGGAAAAACAAGAAAGCGTCATAATACAAGTTCACACGTGTGGTTAAAGTATCGTCAGCTGTGTCTGTAGTGAAAATGTGGAGTGCTTAGATTCGTCATTTACAACAACTACAACAATAAAGGTAAATAATTGTACACTGATATTTCATTATCGTAAACTATGATTGATTGATTAATTTCTTAATTTCATGAAAATACGTATAATCTTGATTGCGTATCAAACGTTTCTAAGTCAACTACGTTAAAAGGAACAACTATCGACTTGACTTTCGCAAGACACATTACAGCAGAAACACTTCCTTTCATTTCATATTTCTCCTATCATCGTCCTATCCTCAACAAAATCACTCAAATAGGAATTAGTTAAGTTTAAGTTTACATGTACAATGTTTTAGTAAACAAAATATATTTCTATAGTTAAAATTTGTGCAATTCTTATTTTCATTCAATTCCTTGTTCCTATTGTGCAATTTAATTATATTCATATCAATAAATATTCTACCGAGAAAAAGACGTTGTCACGTAAAATCTTCGCCCGTAAAACCGACTTTACAGGCAACCAGATTTTTTTACTATAGTAGAGTGATTGGACGAGCATGAATGTGTGTTTCTCTATTGATGTGAAATTTATTTGCTAGGATACAGGAGTTATGTGAATGTTTGTCATAATGTACACCTTTGTACACTCCGCGAGGTATAAGCTGAGCTTTGCATTAGTGTGAGTGATCACCAATCAGGCAGGAGCTTGAAATTTTGTCCGCGAGGTATAGGCTGAGCTTTGCATTAGTGTGAGTGATCACCAATCAGGCAGAACCGCGGCGAGACAGAATGGCGCCGCGCCTAAGGCCGGTTGTCACACCTACACTATCCATGTACACTCACACAAATGCAAAGCTTAGCTTATGCCTCGCGGAGTGTACACAGTTTACGCAATAAAAGATCTGATTCTGAACGTTCCATTATCCATTACATCCTATTAGACCGCAGGCCCGTGAACAAAATTTATGGGTCATCTGATACAGCAGGAGACCTATGTAGGATGATAGAAGGGTATAAAGTAATAAGATTGAGCACTATGCCGTCACTTGTAAGCTGTCCAACTGAGTGCTGTTGAAGAAGGGGGGTTCAAAACCTCGATCATTTCTCGTTATCGCATGATTTTTGTACGGCGTTGCGGAATAATAGATTAGAAGAGGTATTGAAACTATGAAAATTATAAATTTTAAAATTCTTATTGTTAGTTTGTGAAAAAAAATTCATGATTTTCCGACGATTTACAGAGTAAGTTTGGTCATTTGATTATGTTCGGCTTTGGTTCCATACAGTTTCAATACCTCTTCTAATACATTATTTCGCAATGCCGTACAAAAATCATGCGACAAGGAGAAATGATCGAGGTTTAGAACCCCCCCTCTTCAACTGCACTCAGTTGGACAGCTTACAAGTGACGGCATAGTGCTCAATCTTATTACTTTATACCCTTCTATCATCCTACATAGGTCTCCTGCTGTATCAGATGACCCATAAATTTTGTTCACGGGCCTGCAGTCTATATCAAGTCTGATGTGCATATTTAAGAGATAAGCAAATTTTGTACAATGTGAAAATATGAATGCCACTATTATTTAAGACTAGCGTCCCAGTTTCACCTGCGTAGTTTTCCATCCCGTTATTCCAGACTATTATTTGTCTATGTACCAAAATTCATTTAGGTGCCGTCAATAGTTTTTTGCGTGAAAGAGTTACAAATATCTGTACAATATATATCTCTATAAATCTATTAATAATATAATATATCTATAAATATGTGTATCGATACACAAAATATCTGTCAGGCTGCATTCTGTACTTCTGTAGTACTCGTTCGCTCTTTTTTCCGGGTCGAATTCAAAATAGGCCATTTCCATACACATTTTTTTCGGCATACAAACCAGCCTTTATTAATCTATACTAATATTATAAAGCTGAAGAGTTTGTTTGTTTGTTTGAACGCTAGGATCTCGGGAAGTACTGGTCCGAATTGAAAGATTCTTTGTCTATTGGACAGTCCATTTATCGAGGAAGGCTATAGGCTATAGAACATAACGCTACTATTAATAGAAGCGGAGCATGAATCAAGAATGTAACAAAATCGGGAAAAAAATATTTTGAGAGTTTTCGTACTCGATCAAGACTTTGTAGTCTTGATCATCATGCATAAACTATAAGCAGTCACCTATTATATGTTCCCACTGGTGGGACTCGAGTCTCGCAAGGAGTGGATCCAAGGCCATAATCCATCATGCTGGCCAAGTGCAGGTTGGAGGATAAAAGACAATCTTCTTAGCATTCCATGGATTCACCGTGCGGGTGCCGGGTCCGTGATGTGGCAGAGAGAGAAAACCTGAGTAGATCCCGAGACCTGTGACTCGGGCGTAGGTTTAAGGAGCCCCTTTCTGACGTACATCAACACTCACCTACATGAGCCCAAAGGATTCTACGAACAATGTTCTCCTCAATCCACTGATATTTTGATGGACAGATTGTGAGGTTAAATTACAAAATGCCGGAATCATGATCTGATCAATTCAACAATCAGCCCACAACATATTTAAGTATCACTAGTTCACACAAGTTCTGACTACTGAAACACGTTTTGCAAAACCCACACTTGAGAGTTAACATTTAAATCTTCTCCAGTACTTGAATTGGGATGACAACAGGGTCAAAAATATACCATTCTAATTAGTTTGTCAGCTAGTTCATGGAAAAATATAGACACATATTTTTTTGTTTTATCAAATTATCATAAATTGACAAAGATATACAATCAAGTTATAAGTAAGAAATAATTAATTAAGTAATAGTTCATCAAACTTCCGAAGTGGGGTGTTGTAACGCTACTATCGTAAAAATCGTACCATAACGTGACGTCACTCGAAACTTTTAAGCACTGCATCTTCACATTTTTTGAAAAATATGTGTAGAATATTTTTTAATAATAACTGACGGACTAATTAGTTTTTTAGTCGTCAAGTCTATTGCTTCCATTGCACCTTCCAAATAAATGAAATAGCCAAATGTAACAAAAATTAAGTTAGATTAGCAAGATACACTTAACGTCAAGTTGTGGCAGAATTCGGAAGTAAAACGTGACAACTCTCGGGGATATGGGCGATTACTCTATGGGCGGGGCCGACTGGTTAGCTTGTACACTCCGCGAGGTATAAGCTGAGCTTTGCATTACTGTGAGTGATCACCAATCAAGCAGGAGCTTGAAATTTTGTCCGCGAGGTATAGGCTAAGCTTTGCATTAGTGTGAGTGATCACCAATCAGGCAGGAGCGCGGCGAGACAGAATGGCGCCGCGCCTAAGGCCGGTTGTCACACCTACGCTATCCATGTACACTCACACAAATGCAAAGCTCAGCTTATGCCTCGCGGAGTGTACGAGACTGTACAAAATGGCGTCCACGCTGCTGTTCGCGGTAAACTGGTTGCGCGCCCGTACGACTTAAGAGGACGCTGGCCATTCTCGAGTATGATAAGGCTGTTAATAGATTATAAGCTACACTAAAATATTAAGTGTTTTAACTACTTAATCCCAACTGTCCCTAGAATTTGCACAAGGCAAGACTCTACTCTATCAATTATAAAGAAAAATGTAATTCTTAAAACAGCTGAGTTATGAATGACTGGTTTCTATCATCTGCAGTGCAGTTTATAACTACTTGATAGTTTAACAATCAGTAAATTTATAAGTTCATGTTTGTACTTCTTCTAATGTCATTATCACAATAAAATCATACCTGGTATCAATTGGCATTTGACAAAGTCTGATGGCAATTTAAGAGAGAAGCCATGAGAGAGAAGCCAGCAGTGCAATGAGGAAGACTGCCAATGACAATTAATTAGAAATACATACCTCTACTTCCTCTAATGTCTGTGTCCATCTGTAATTTTCGAGATCACACCCATTGCCAGAGTTTGGCTTCAGTTTTCCTTTATCCTCTTCCTCTTCTTTTTCTTCAGAAGCTTCTGCTTCATTGCTAGCTGAATCCCCACTCCCATCCTCTGACTCTGTAAAATATTAAGATAGAGTTATGAGTGCCACAAAAAATCACATCAACAAATCCAGATGGATTTGGCGATGTGTTTTTTACAAGTAAGGACTATAAATCTTCAGATGCATATATCCCGTCAATTAACTTAAATCTAGACTAACTAATGTCACACCCCGGACACTCCACTAAAACTCCATACAAGCTCCGCTGTGGAGCTACCTACTCTTCACACAACTACGCAGATGTTGTTCGTACACACGCGTGAATGTGTGCGTTAGCGCTAGGGCTACTGAATTATTTTATTGAATAGTTGTGCCCCTTGAGTTCACCTGGGGACGTAAAGTAGTTTATAAACTTGCTGTAATGTTGAGTTACATAAATAGAATGGTGCCAAATTATACTATTATAATTAAAAGTGTGTATGTATTGCCGCGTAAAATCAAACGAAACCGATGATCGATAGGTACCTACATATCTATTTTTGTTAGTAGGTACACATTCGCATATTATTTTACACTTACCCAAGAAGGAAACTTTATTCTGTCACTATAATTATTCCTCCAGGCGTTATCAATCCGTGCCCAAAACTAGCTGTGTAAGCTTTGAGAAATGATTACTACGTAAATAATATTATCTCAATGTGTGTAAGTTACGAACTTTGAGTTAAAAATTACTACGTTATTATAAAGCAACGTTATTTAAAAGTTTCTAATCTTACGTTATTTTATCCTTAGGAAATTAAATAAAGCTTTCATTCTTGTCCCGTTTATTTGACGGACAGCCGTAAACAGTACAGCAACCCACCATGATGATATTTCGTTAGGAATTAGATGTTCGATACCAGCCCTTCGATGAGTGCTCCTAACGTATCCGAAACGGCCTGAGGGGTGAGGAAGCTTGAAATTGGCGGGGGGTTGGGAGTGTCCGTTCTATCTACATTATCTATTCTATGCTAATGTGCAAAAAGTTACAGAAATATAGACTATCCTATTAGCATAAGGTTTAAATGTGGGCCGAACCCATGTGGGTATGGTATACAGTTGATGAACTTAAAACACCATTCTTTATACACACAGAATGTAAAACTTACTATTCTTCTTGTCTTTATCAATATCTGCCTGCAATTTAGTAGCTTCCTCATCATTGATTTCCTGGACAGAGGCTGGTTCAAAGTCCTGTGCCAGTCTTTCTTGCTCTTTCTTTTGTTGGATTTCTTTGAGTCGTCTATCAGCTTCCTCTTTCTCCTTTTTGAGTTTCTCTGCCTCCTGACGAGCTTTCGTTCCATGAGTGTGGAATGCATCTTTGACAACCTGAAATTTAAAATTATAGATTGTGATTATAACAATGTAATTATGTATTTTCTCATCTTTTCTTAATCCCCTTTTGAGCATATTGATAAGTTACAGCATGTAGCCATGGTACGCTGGTAGTATTGCATTCTATTGAGTAAGGAGTGGAGGTCGGAGTCATAGCTGCCTTATTACAGATGACAAGAGATGGCAGAGTAACTACCTAAATAGATGTATTTGTTGTATATACATCAACCTGTTAAAATAAGGCACTTTCTGAGCCACAAATATGAGTGACAGATATGACAACCAGAACCAGATAAATAGTACACACTTTTTGTGGAATGGTATTTTTCATCATCATCTCATCAGGCGACCATCTTGGCTTTAAAATGTATCATAGTGTTTCACCTACAGAAACTATGGAAAAGTAATATTGAGTTGATGCAAGCAAACCTTTAGACTTGTCAATATCTATAAAAAAAATAAGCAACACTAACTTTTAAGGAATAAAATATGTAGTTACTTCTGTATGTGTAATAGATGGTGCTAAAAGGTTTTATGTCAATGATAAGTAGAATAATAAAATAATTATAGTCCAAAACAAACTTGTATAGATCACACTACCTATGTCGCATTGTTCTTTTTCTTCATATCGACACCTCCCCACGTAAATTGTTCTATCTCCAAAATCGTGGTTTTACAGGAGTGCCAAAGACATTTATTTTATTATTTGACATTACATTTGAACCGTCATTTCTTATATTTTTGTAAAATTTGTATGTATATTTTTTACCCAAATTTTACAAAACTATAACAAGAAATGACGACTTAAATGCAATGTTTATCTTTGGCACGATCTCCTGTAAAATCACAATTTTGGAGATAGAACAATTTACGTGGGAGGCGTCGATATAAGGAATAACAACAGTTTAATATTAACAGTTTACAGATACAAAAAAATATATATATATTTTTTTTTTTTTTTAACTTTTATAGGTTTACACTTGACGGCCATCTCGCCTGATGTTAAGCGACGATGCGGTCTACGATGGAGCGTGTTTACCTAGAAGAAACCGATTAACTCTCGATTTCGACACCAAGATTGTAACTATCGGGGAAAACCCTCTCAGGCAACGTATTCCACAGCCTAGACGTTCTTATCACAAAAGTAGAGTCAAATCTCTTCGTTTGTGTCTTTGAAACATCAACCATGAAACGATGTCGCTTTTTCGAGCTACGAGCATTCCGATACAAAAAAGGGCAAGGTGGTATCAGATCATGCAAATCAGTCGCACACTCTCCAAAGTGTATCCGATAAAAAAACCGATATGCTGGCAATTTCTCAGCGATGATCAAGACTTTGTAGTCTTTTTCGCAGAAGAGTGTCATTGCCTATGAGCCTTTTGGCACGTCTCTCGATCGATTCCAGGGCCTCCAGCTGATACTTAGCCGATCCATCCCAAAGGTGCGAACAGTACTCCATACAAGAGCGAATCTGTGCTTGATACAATGTGAACAACTGTTCAGACTTGAAGTACCTTCGCACCTTTGAGAGGACACCTAGGCACCTTTGGCAGCTAATTTAGCCTTGGACTCGATATACGAGCCGAAGTTGAGCGTTGATGTCAAAGTAACGCCCAAAAGCTCAAGACGGTCAGAAACTGGCACGGATACACCACAAAAAGTAGGAGTCAGTTGGAATGGACTCCTTTTTTGCGGAGAACAGACACGCCTGCGTCTTACTCTCGTTGAACTTGACCAGATTGGCATCACCCCATTCAGACACCGCCTCAAGGGTCAAGCTCAAACGTTCGATTCAAACTCTCTCTCAGTACCTGGGTTTGCTGCTTACTGGCTCTCGCGCTAGATATGTAACTCTCTACAACGGTGCTATCATCTGCGTACCCAAAGATACCAGGCTTCAACAGATCATTAATATGTAGCAGGAAAAGTGTCGCAGAGAGTACCGACCCCTGAGGGACTCCGGCATTGATAGCCATTTGATCCGACGAGCAACCATCAATGACGACACGTATGGATCGATCCCTCAAGAAGTCCGATATCCACGCAATAAACCCAGGAGACAAACCATAACTTGAAAGCTTGCTTATAAGGCCATCATGCCAAACCCTGTCGAAAGCCTTCGAGATATCCAGGGAGACGTGCAAGTGCTTCCCCCGTGTTTCTCAATAGCTTCACTCCAGATATGAGTGACGTACGCTAGAATATCCCCGGTGGACCGGTTTCGGCGAAATCCGTATTGCCGGTCACTGAGGAGATCGTTTGATTCTAGGTACGTCAGGAGCCTGTGGTTTAAGACACGTTCCATAGTCTTGCAGAGTATGGACGTGACCGAGATTGGCCTGTAGTTGGCAGGGTCAGCACGACTACCCTTTTTGGGCACTGGTTGCACATTGGCAAGCTTCCAAGACTTCGGTACCAGCCCCTTTTGGAGATAAAGTCTGAATAGGCGCGTCAGTATCGGGGACAACTCAGGCGCACAAGCCTTCAACACTAGGGCAGGAATACCATCTGGGCCACCGGCTTTATTCACGTCCAGATTGCGTAGAGCTTTGCGAACCTCCATTTGGCGAATGTGTATTTCTGACATAAAAGTCGGACAGCCGGACGGAGTAGGAGGTGTCGCACTACCAGCATCAAGACGCGAAGATTCGGCAAACTGAGATGCAAACATGTTTGCCTTCTCCATTGCAGTGTGAGCCAGTGTCCCATCAGGTTTCAGCGTTGGAGATAGTGAGGGGCGGCAGAAGTTCGATTCGACCGATTTAGCTAGGGTCCAAAACGCTTTGCTGCCCGCAGGGTACGAAGCAAGTTTGTTCGACTAATATATCTGCTATATTTACTTTTTTCTACTCCTACAAAATAGTTTTCAATAGTGGTGGTTGATATCCCATATTCATGATTTTATTAGATGACATACATTTTAACTCTTAACCGAAAAGAGGGTTGTTATAAGTTTGACGTCTATGTCTGTCTGTCTGTTTCTGTGGTACCATAGCTCGCAAACAGACGGAAAAATATTGATGCAGTTTAAAAAAAAATCACAACCTCCCTGAATATGAGTATCAAATGAAAAGACTTGACTAGTAATACACTATCGGTCTTATTCATAATAAATGCTTATAGAAGACTTAAAACACTCATTAGTTAAAACGCTTGATAAGCTTATAAAACGTCCTATAAAATTCCGTATTCATAAAAGCTCTATAAGCCTTCTATAACTAAAGCATTACTAATATCAGTTTTATTTTTCAGGACAAATCTGAGGCTTTTGCCAAACATCTGAGCCATGTGTTCAAACCAAATGAACCTGGACTAAATGCAGATGAGTCGCAGATAGACGCAACCCTCAATGAAGACCTTCAACTCGACCTACCTCTAAAACTTGTAAAGCCCAAAGAGATCCACAAACACATTAAGGGCTTGCAGAATAACAAAGCACCAGGGTATGACCTCATAGACAAGAAGGTACTTGAAGAGTCACCTCGGAAAGTGATTGTGCTTCTTACCATGATATTCAATGCTGTCCTAAGGGTTGGATACTTCCCCGATCTCTGGAAAGTATCTCAAGTTATCATGATACACAAACCTAGTAAACCCATACACGAAATCACATCATACAGACCTATAAGCCTTCTGCCTATAATGTCCAAGTTGCTAGAAAAATCTCTGTAACACAGAATGTGGCATGTATTAAATGAGGCTTCGATCATACCGGACCACCAATTTGGATTCAGGAAAGAACATGCTACCATAGAACAGGTTCATAGAGTGTGCAGGACAATAAGAAAATCTTTAGAAAAAAAAGAATACTGTTTAGCTGTATTCCTCGATATACAACAAGCCTTCAACAAAGTTTGGCACAAGGGCTTGATATGCAAAATAAAAACTATACTACCCCACACATTCTAAAGTGTCCTAAAGTCATACATCTCCGACAGAATATTCCAGGTGAGAGAAGGTGATTGCACATCAGCATTCTATGAAATCTCCGCAGGAGTGCCTCAGGGCTCTGTGCTTGGACCAATCATGTATATACTCTTCACATATGACCTACCGCAGAGCCCAGAAGTTACAGTTGCTACATTCGCAAATGACACGGCCATTCTTGCCTCAGACAAATGTGCAAGGTTCCTTGATATTACAAAAAATTCTGAAAGAAATCGAAGAATGATTAGTGAAATGGAGAATTGCCGCTAGTGTAACTAAATCAGTGCACGCAACATTCACCCTCCGAAAGGAAGATTGTGCCCCAGTAACCCTAAATGACACTCAACTACCTCACCAAAATGTAGTGAAGTATTTGGACCTGGACCGTCGCCTTACCTGGAAGAAACACATAGAAACAAAAAGAGATGAAGTAAACCTAAGATACAAAAGTCTTTATTGGTTGCTAGGAAAACACTCTAAACTGTCTCTCGAAAGCAAGATACATGTGTACAATACAATGCTAAAACCAATTTGGACGTATGGAATTCAACTGTGAGGAATGGCTAGTGCCTCGAACATATTGAAAATCCAACGGGTACAAAACAACATCGTAAGACAAATGTCGAACGCGCCTTGGTTTCTCAAAACAACAGAGGTCCATGATACATTCAATGTGCCTATGGTAAAGCAAGAGATAGAACGCCATAGTGCTAACTATAGTATGCGACTGCAAAAGCACCCCAATGAGCTTACGGGTAGACTCACTATCACTGAAACCATACGTCGACTCAAAAAGCGACGGGACATGTATGATTGATGATACAACAATAGAGTAAAAAGTAAAAGAAAGGGCAAACTTCACTGGGAGTGGGACCCTCAACGCCACGAAACATCCACCTCATCTGCTTATAGTCGCATGACTGATTGCATGATTATGTATCACAAAAAAAATAAAAAAAAATCAGTTTTAGGATCAAAAAGTTGCCATTATAATGAAATCGATCGATTTTATAGACAAACTGACAGAATCGTCCACAGATAAAACGAGTTTGATGGTGGAGCCATAGACAATATTACAGAATAAAAAAAATGACATACACTGTGAAGTTATGAAGCGGGGAAATTTAAAGTTATATTACTAAAACGTAGTGGTGTTCGTTCGTTCTCTTATTAATTTCTTGTATTTTATAAAAAAAATTGCTAAAGAATTAAATTAGAAATAAATTTCAATAGTAAAAGGATCACTCCTACTTATATACACCTTTCGTTGATGTGGATTACTTTCATATCAACATGTTTTATTCTTTCACCATCAACACCAAACATTACATTGGTTTTTTATACACTACATAATATATACTCACTAAATTAATATACATTTAAACGTTTGTTATATTTGAAGCAAGAATCCTGGTCCTGGTACCTCGATTTCACGTGTTTTCCGACAATCAAGCTTATAATTCTGAGAAGCTATGAAGAAGATGGAAGACTGAGCACCTGAATTAAGAACATAATTTAACAAAGATACTCCCAACGCTCAAATGCTGGACTTTGGCGAAATTACGGTGACATAACCGAATCGAAACAAAAAAAAAAGTTGAAGTTGAATATGTCACAACGCCATTTTGACACTAATCAGCTGTTAAGAGTCGGCCATATTTGCCTTAAAACACCGCTAAAGTAGGGTTCTCGGCTCTATAACTTTATAGAAGACTTATAACACGTTTTAGGGCTAAAATGCTGTTATGAATACCATTTTTCCTAAGACGTACTATAGCAAGTCTTTAAGCATGCTATAACTTTTTATGAATAAGACCGTATGTATTACATAGTGTATGTGCACTATGATACAAGATGGCCATCTTGGAAATGAAATCTTAAAAATGTTGTGAAGAAGTGAGGTTGTAATTTTTTTTTGAAAACTGCTTCAATATATTACCATCTGTTTGCGAGCTATGGTACCACAGAAACAAACAGACAGACATAGACATCAAACTTATAACAACCCTTTTTCGGTTAAGGATTCAAATGTATGTCATCTAACAAAATCGTGAATATGGGATATCAACCACCTGTAGCACAATTTCATTTCATTTCAATAAAATTGGGTAATGATACAGCAAAATATTCTATGAGTCATTCAACAAAAAAATAAAACTGGCTATCACAAACAAAGTGACCAGTACAAATTATGTGGATGTCATGGCAACTTTGTTTTGTAAGTTCTAATAAGTATTGATTATAACAATGTCTGAATTTGTGAAGACTCAACATACAAATGAATGTAAGAAAGAATGAATGATAAAAAATATGTCTAATAATGTGATAAGCCTCTGAATCACTATGATTTTGAATTTACAACCACTATAGTAGTAAATAACACTGGTAAAATACTGGTAATAAAAGATGTCTTAAAAACATTATAAAATTTCAAAATGTACACATCAGGTTGTGTATAAAATGGTAACTTTTTAAATCTCATATTTAGTCATATAAAACTACATACACATACCACCATACATACACCACTCCATAAAATTAATGTAGGTATAACAGAAACCAGTATGGTCCTTTCAATATACCTCACACTGAGTGCAGGAGCTATGTGTTAACTTTAAATGACTAATAACACCATTTGAAAGAAGTCAGTCATATTGTAAGTTCTGTGAGCCACAATTATAAATCTCTTTTTAATAATATGGTTTTTATTTTTTACTTACTTATTTAAGCAAATTACTAATATTTTCACTTTGTATACCTAAATTAAGTATGTCTATTTTATTCAAGAGCAATAAAACTTGTTTGGTACCATTTACCGTTTGTTTCCATTACCTTTTCCCAATCTCCTTCTTGCCCTCCAGTAAAGAAGTCAGTTTTCCTCGCCAGAAAACTCACTATTGTATTGAGAAGCTGTAAAGAAAAAAAGTACTTACTTTTGATTTTTAGGCAAAACAAATAACCTCAGCAAAATTTTGATAATAAGAATATAACATCAATCAAGCCGGATTGAAAAGTATATCTTACATACTATCGCACATTTCAAGACCGGAAACGATTCTTCGAAGGTGGACTGACATTAATTAACTAAATTATTTGATATAAATACACATTTACCAGAAAGTTCTTTGTCAATAGTTGTACTCACATCTTTCACTCCTCCCTCATGTTGTTGAGCCATTGCTAGAAGCATGGAATCGAATCTTTCAGGATCATTAGCCATTATTATTGAAATATCTATAAGCAATTGTCGATACAATGAAAAACAATGGTTATTGTGTTTGCAATATTTGTATTTGTACTGCGAAAGTGCGAAACACCTTTCTTTTCTATCAATCAAACAAAAAACCACAACCGGCGTGCAGACTGCGCAAGCTAATCAGACGTTCCCGTGACATTGACATTGACAATGTCATAGGAACGTAGGAACCAATAACAAGACTCAGAATATGAGAAGTGACAACTGAGTCAACTGACTCTGAGTGACAACTGAGACAACTGAGAACTGAGTCAACTGATTAAAGTGCTTGGACATTTTCACAACGCCACGATATCGTGCCGAACACTGATTACACACCTCGCCGGATATCATCCACCTGTGTCAGCATTCAGTACGAAAGACCTCCGAAGCAATGATTTCGAACTCGAGATTGGCCCTCCCAAACTTCAAGGCGCACGGAATCATGTTAAAGTTGGGAAGAGTGAGCTCACTCTTTCCGTTCTAGTCGGTTGTAGGAAGCGGGGGACGCCGGTCGTTTTTACCTATCACTGAATTTGATCATTTTGAACATAAATATAAAAGATTATGCCTTCCTGTTTGCTCAAAATGTGTTGTAATAATTCTAGAAACTCAAATAAATCGGATGGAATTATATTTCATGCGTAAGTAAATAATGTTAAATATTTGTTGTTTTCAAACTGTACCTGAATATATTTTTGTACGAACAAGATGCGTAATTCACATAACCTCTCTATTTAACTAGCCCAGTCAACTCAAAAATAGGGGTAAACTGGAATTAATTAAAGTCAGATTATTTTTGCGTCAATGCTTAGGGTCATAAAGAACCGGTGCGTTAGCCGCCATTTTGGTTTGACAGTCAAATAATTTTTTAGAGATTTCTACTATATTTTTCATTTTCAGTTATTGCAAATTTGATTTTTCACAACTTCGGTCCTAATATTTTCGTACAATCAATATTTATGGAAATAACTGCAAAAACACGTCAAAGGTATTATTTTACTGTATCTTGATTATCATCGAATCTAACAAAACAAAATTGAATGAAAGTTGTGAGAAAAAAACAATGAGAACTACACTACACTATAAACCTACCTATCTAACTACTTACACTAAGCACACCTGAATTATCCATAGACCACTATAGGTCTACAGATAATCAAGATGTTCAAGCCCACTACCAATGGGAAGCGTACCCAGCATGCTGGCGGCATTACCAACTATAAATGATGTCTGTCTGTGTGTGTGTGTTTGTGTGAGGATGTGTGTGTGTGTGTGTATCTGTCTATGACACCGTAGAACTCAAAAAATGATGCGCATCGAAAGGGTTTTCGACATATTATCTAATAAAAAATTAAATTAACCTTTCGTTATGTAGGTAGTCAGCATTGTAGCTCAGGTTATACATTTTAGTTATTTACTTCGTAACGCGCAAGACAGCTAGAAGAGGCCGTAACATAGGATCGGACACATTGAAATTAAAACAATAAAAGTATACTTTGACTGTTTTTATTCTACTTGATCGTCTAAATGTTGTTTGATAAATATGTAACATATTTTAATGTACTTACCTACACTAATACATACAATCAGCATCGATTACAAGCTATTTTATAATGTCCCGTACTTTTTTGTACGGTTAGCAGAAGAATATAAAAAATAATGGTATATTTTGTACAACTACGAAAAAATGATAATTCTTTGTTTTTTTACTCGTGCATCCATATACAGCATAATATATGGCGACGTAATTTAGCGCGTGAAACGTGTTGCGCGAGCGCTCAGACGTGCGTTCGACAACCGCCTGGCACTTGTTCCGTGCCAGGAACGGTCTAGCTGTAGGCTAAAACCGCGTGACCTTGAGCGAGTGAGGATGCACTGCCTCAATAGCCTAAAATTTTGTATTTTAAGCAAAAAAATATGTTTTTTTTTAATAAAGTGTGACGAGACGAGTAGGTCCTGCCTGATTATGCATGGTCATGGTAAGCAACATACAAACAAAACTACATATACTACACAATACTATACAAACTACATAGTCACAATATTACGCTTTCAACCAACGATCTCAATACAAAGATGTGCCCTCCCAAACTTCAGAGCGCACGGAATCATGCCATCGTTGGGAAGAGTGAGCTCACTCTTTCCATTCTAGTCGGTTACAGGAAGCGGTGGACGCCGGGCGTTTTTACCTATCACTGTTCGTTGTCAACAATCAAAATAAGTAGAACCACAGCATATCTTGCCGCTAGCGATTCTAGCGGTCAAGTAGATTGGTTGTTTGTAAACCACTTACGATACACAAAGAGACGCCGTTTATTACCAATTTCAAGGTGCTCAGGGCACATCCATTCGTTTATATCAATGGCTTTCAAAAATATATGTATTTTGTTTAATATCTGGATATTTAGAATGCCAACATGGGATAACAAACCCTACTAATAATAACAATATTATAAATATGAAATTGTGGGTCTTTGTGTCTCAATCTAGTCGCAACGTCTGCATTAAATTAATTAAATTAATTCTTTGTGTAAACGGTGTAAAAGGTAGACGATAGGGAGGAGGAAGAAACGCAGCAGCTACGACGTAAGACTTTTCTTTGTGTAGGTGTTACGTGACATGCAAAAAAAATGCAAAGGGACATGCTGAGAGCATACGCATCGTGTTTTGCGAGGCGTACCGACCTACCGACAGGTGCGATGCACACCATATTCGAGCGACTGTAACCTAATAACAGTCAGGCAACACAGAACTAGCGTGTCAACAAAAACCAGAGACAAGGAAGAAAGAAGAAAGTGAAAGAAAAAGACAAATGTCAAACGTAATGGAGGTCACACATTGCATTTTTGTGCATTTTTACTAGTTTTTTGTTGATAAAAATGCAATAACTGACTAAAAGTCTAATGTTTTATGTTATTGTCATGTACTAACTGATTCAGGTGCGTGATACATTAATATTTAGT
Source organism: Ectropis grisescens (assembly GCA_017562165.1). Taxonomy (NCBI): domain Eukaryota; kingdom Metazoa; phylum Arthropoda; class Insecta; order Lepidoptera; family Geometridae; genus Ectropis; species Ectropis grisescens. Next base: position 14,572,684 of record CM029788.1, on the reverse strand, counting down.
GCATTTTCTACAATTTATGTACCGTCTTCGTAGTAGCAACTCAGCGTAGTGAATTTGTTTTTGCAGATTTCCTCTTCAAACTGCAGGCATGGCCGATCAATTTTGTTTACGTTGGAACAATTTTCAATCAAACATTGTAAGCGCGTTGGATTCCTTAAAATGCTCAGAGGATTTGGTAGACGTAACGCTCACCTGTGAAGGCAAAAACATCAAGGCCCACAAAGTCATTCTGTCAGCGTGCAGTCCGTACTTCAGGAATGTGTTCAAGGTGAATTACTTAGTACATTAAATAACCTTCATATTTATACAAACAAATATAGGTACAGTGAGGTGAATGCAACATTAGTATGATGTGACATACTTTTCAATAGGGTTCTAACTTACATGGTTTTATAAGATTGTATACCACTACTAGGTACTACTAAATATTAGGTATCTATGTCATCTTTGTGTGACAATGACTATATGAATAATATTTTCAAATATGATATGACATTGTATCCTTCAAGTTGATTCCATTATTAAAGATGATTAAGTAATGATAAGTACATTTTCATGAAACTGTTGCAATCACTTGTCCTTGGGAACTTGAATATAACTTTCTATGATTTCATAGTGGATATATTTCATCACTTTACAGGAGAATCCATGTCAGCATCCTGTGATAATCCTCAAAGATGTATCAGCCGATGATATTGTCAGTCTGTTGTCATACATGTATCAAGGAGAGGTATTTATTGAAGAAAGCAAGTTGTCCTCCTTTCTTCATACTGCAGCTCTGTTACAAGTCAAAGGATTGACTGGTGTTACACAGCAGGTAATTGTTTGTTCTAAAAATATTCGATTTTGTGGCTTAGGAATACATCACGTGAAGGTATCATTGTCGTAAACATGTACAACTCGGGTTTTCATGGACTACTTTAACTATATGGTTAGTTCAGGGCGGCTTCAGGAGGATCTAGATCATGTGCATGACGACTGGACCATGAACTGGGTTGTCAATCTAAATGTTGCGAACTGTGGTATCTTACTTCTAGGCAAGAATAACCCATATTATCTCAATGGTGGCGCTTTATCTTCAGTGAATCAGCAAAAGACCTCGGCATTAAAATTACACCAAATTTAAAATGGGAAGAACACATCTCTGCAATTGTAAAGAAAGCCAACTCTTTTCTTTACATCACTTGTGGATCCTTTCAATCAATATCTGTAAAAATGTTTCTTAAAATATATAAAACTTGTGTGAGGCCACTACCGGAATACGGATATCAAATTTGGAGCCCCTACTTCAAAAAAGACATTGATTTACTTGAAAGTGTGCAAAGAAAAGCGTCAAAATTACCGTATGCCCTTCTCTGTAAATCTTACACAGACAGGTTAAAAGCCCTGCACCTCACTACATTGGAAGAGAGACGGTCGCGGGGAGACTTGATCGAACCATTTCCCATTTGAAAATTTTCCCAATCACAATCTCCCTCACATAAGGAACCTGTACAGATTAAAGGAGCATAAGAGAGACAGTCGGCGTCATAAGTCCCAGTTGTCCCACGCGTCATCACTGACAAACACTGCACATCACATCCTCAGCAACAGAGTAGTTTACAACTGGAACAGGTTGCCTGAGGATGATATTTCGGCTAAGTCATTAAACACTTTTAAGAACGAACTTGACAAATGGATAGTAAAAGACAATCATTTTTACAGACAATTACCTATAATTTGTTATGTCAACACTGAGATATAGGCATATCAGCTAAAGCTGCTTGCCTATTAATAAATAAATAAATAAATATTCAATTGTGTCACAATATGATTATATCTATAGTTTTTTTTATTTAGAGTATGGAGTGACGGGACGAGCAGGACATGTGCCTGACGGTAATCAACATGCCTGCCACATAACAGCACAGTGACAGCTTCATTTTTTTATTCATTCATTCATTTGCATTTAATTGGAACATGAAGAGTCCAAATCATTACTTTGCACTGCACTGTGCTCATCACCCAGAGATATAAGTAAAATAAATAATAAATAAATATTGGTGGACAATTCACACACAACATCATCAGACCCCAAACTAAGCAAAGCTTGTACTATGGCAGCCAGATCTCTGACATTATATATATAAAAAAAAAATATACATATGTAGTTTTAAATACATACTTATTATAAATAGAAACACCCAGACACAGTGCAGACATTTGAATTCATCACACAAATATTTGCACTGGGTGGGAATCGAACCCACGACCATCGGCTTCGCAGGCAGAGTTACTACCCACTTAGCCACGAGGCCAGTATATGAAATGTTTTATCTCATATTTTAAGTGAAATTATGCCCTGTCATTTCACTAGAAACATTGTTCTTCAAACCAAAACACAGTAATGTTTGTACATTACTGTTTGCTGGTAGAATAACTGGCAAAGGTGTGGTATGACACCACGTAAAGTCTGATATTTTGTTTTGGTTGTTCTATGTGAAAGTCATTATGTTTTTGAAGTGAAAACTTCTTTTAGCGCTCCACATATAGATTTTTTGTGGGTTTTGAATTGAATTCTAGCATCACAATCGGCAAGAAATCTTTGGGTAAACTCGGGACAATAGCCATTGGCCATCTAGATATGCGTCAGCATTTCTCATTGGTTGGTTATAGCATTTCTAAATGGCCATGCTCATAGCCACACCTTCAGGTCTCACATTCTGGTTTTTGTAGTTTCCAAAATAAGCTATCAAATTCTGAGTTTATAAGTTTTCACTTTGATCCGCAGTTCCTATGACTGCCAATTTTTTTTATAATTAAAGAGCAATAGCAAATCTGTGATGACTTTAGTTTCTTCTTTATTTTTGGCTTCCATTTGGTTGTATGACCACTGAATTTAGTTAGGTGGTTGAAGTGCTGCTGTTGTTTACTCATCTTGTCATGAAATTTAATCTAGAAAATACAGTCTAGCACAGATTTTGTTATCCAACAGTCCAGTGTTTCTAGTATTTTTAAAAGCATGCTAATATTTGGTGTTAAGAAATATTTCTTTCAAAATCAGGGATATAATCTCGAAAAATAATCTAGAATTTTCATTTCTATTTGTTATTTCAGAAAGAAAATTTTTCTTCACCAAACACTTCTAACAAATTGTACACACAACTAACAATATCATCTAAGTCTCCTGCACACAAAGAAGCAAAGTTACCGGCTCTAAAGAAAAGACGGAGCAGTACCTCGGACAAACCCAATGAAATTACTCTTGGAGATGGACATAAGAAGAGCAAATTATTGGAAACTTGTGATATTTACAATAGGACCAGTTTCTCGAATATGGGAAAACTTGAAAATCCTTTTATGACCAATGAAAATAATGTTGATAAAAAGATTGACAAGAGTGAATCTGCACCTATTACAACTAATGGGAAGAGTACTTCTTCACAGGTAAAATTTATTAATTTGTCATCTTTTAAGTTATCAGACTCTGCTTCTTATTATCAGGAGCACAAGTTGCACAAGGGTCTTATCACTTTTGGCATGCTTTCATAAGAATTTTTGATTTTCTATATAAGAATTAATGATATCTGTACAAAATTTTGGTAATTTTATTTGTATTCAAGCTCTGGCTTCATACGTTATACATATGTAAAAAGTTATGGATATTTATTTTCATTGTTTCATACAGACACTTCAATTTTATTTATTTGGATATAGTTTAAAACAAATACTATATTGGATTGGAGGCCAATAACTAAAGTAAGCAAATAGAGTGTCTGTCTGTGGGCAAGATGGGTCAACAACATTCAAAACGTCACTCTGGATTTTGTGATGAGCTTAAGGATTATTTAGCTTGATGAGATTAGAACAAGATCAGGACGAGTAGTGTGCTGAAATAGACACCAAAAGTTCAACAGGATCCTTAAAAGCAAGGGATAATTGAAAGAGAATGATAGATTCAATGTATAGTTATTACATTAAGCATACACATACAAATTTTGTGCAAAATAACATAACAACCTTCTACAAATTAAGAACTGATTTATTTTCACAACATGCAAAGTTTAGAATATTTCTGCTTTCATTATTTTATTATATTATGATCTTTAGAAGTGTCTGCTTCTGTGTGTGTGTGAATGTGTGAATGTGTCCGGCTCAAATAAATAAATATTGGTTGCCATTCTTCACACAACGCCATGTAGCCCCAAACTAAGCGAAGTTTGTACTATGGAAACTAGATAGCTGATATAAGTATAAATACATACATATAATACATAGAGATACTCAGATACAACAAACACCCATAATTAATCACAATATATATATTCATGTATAACAATATAAATTGTTGTACTGGATGAGAATCAAACCTACAGTCTACAGCTTAGTGAAAAGACTACTACTGCCTCAGCTAGTTGGTAAACTGTGAACTTGTATTTCTTTTGTTTTGGTTACATTTAATTTTTGTCTCTTCTAATTTACTAATCTAGTGTTTGTGATATATAAAAATGTTATGTTGGTTTGTGTACGCTTCAAAAACTCGAAAAGTTCACCACCGATCGAGCTGAAATTTTACAATGATGTATAATCTGCATCAAGGATTGTTTTTTATCTAATTTTTGCATCACAATGTGGCACAGCGAAGCGTGGCAGGGTACAGCAAGTTACTTATAAATGTTAAAGTTTAGATAAATGAATAAATAATTAATAGATTGAAGCCGCTAAAATATCAGGTTGAATATTGAAGCACAGTTAGATTATACTCTGGAATTGCACATAACTTACTTTCCACTGCGGGAAAATAACGGGCACAGAATCTATGCGGGTAAAACATTTAGGTGCTGCTGCTAGTCTATACTTCTATAGTAATATTTTAAAGCTAAATAGTTTTTTTTGTTTGAATGCGCTAATCTCAAGAACTATTGGACTGATTTCAAACATGTTATGTACTGGCAAAACCAGGACAGACCACTAGTAAAAAATAATGCAATACTAACTAGTATTGCATTTTATATTATTGCGTTACTGTAAAAATAGCACAGGTAAAAAAAAGAAAAATTCAAATAAATCTTCATTATGTTGAGGTTCAATGCTTTGTTTTTATTGTCTTAAACCTTTGACCAAAACTAATCATACTATTTTCAGATGAAACCTGAAACTACACCAGTTATAATTAAAACTGAACATGTTGATGAACCAAACAAGTCTCCTGCCCTGTCACTAACTGGAACCTCGGAAAATGATGACAGTCTTCCAGATTATGAGAACAGCATGCTTGCCAGGTCCCTGCTTTCAGGTATATTTTGTTTATTTATTTATTTGTTTAGTCGGATTCGCTTATTTTTTTATTTTTGTGATTAATAATGAAAGATTAAATAGTTGCTCTACTTGTTTAATTAATACTTATTTTTTTATAATATCCTTTTAGAAAAAGACATTTAATTAATACATACACTTTTTACAGTTTTGATGTATTTACCTCTTTGCATGCATTTGTTACTTCTCTATACAATTTTTTAAAATTGTTTGGCTAACCTAAATGTCTAACATTTATCAAAATTTGTAGGTATCAACCCGTCCAAATCTGATAACAGTGCCAACAACTCGGTGAAAAAAGTGTCAAATATTTCGGAACCCCTCTCAACCAGGTCAAAAGAAACCAATTTAGATTCTGTGACCTTCACATCTGCTCCATCCAAAAGTCCACAGAAAACTGATGACATGATCGTTAAACCAGAGCGACAGTCGCCTAAACCCGATATGGATTATGAGCCGGAAGTGTTGTTATCGGAGCACCAAGACAGTACAGAATCAGAGAGTGGGTACACCCAGGAGCAATCACAGGCTTTGTTGTTATTAGCGGGAATGTCAAACGTCGGTCTTGCAGGCGCGTCAACATCGCAAGGCGTCCACCAGCAGTCTAATCACGCGGCGATCTGCGGAGACTGCCCGCATTGTGGCATGAAATACTCCAACCAATCAGCGCTCAAGTACCACGTCAGATTAATGCACTCCGATTTGACCAATAGACTATGCTGCTATCTTTGTCCAAGGTCATTCACTATGCGCGAGACGTTCAAAGAGCACATGTGGTCGACCCATGGTCAAAGGAATTAATGATGCTACAAATTGTGCCTTACAGCCCCTTGTCAATTAGACAAGTATGAATAAACCTGATATTAGTATACTGTGCCTTGTGGATAGTTTTATTAAGGTAATTGACTTAGTGAGAGACTGATTTGTGGAGTGCCTAGAATGTAGTAAGTGAAATTTTAGTTTATATTTATTACTGTTATAGGTTTTTAGGTCTTCGCATGTTATAAATACATTTAGTTTTTTTTAAGCAAAATGTACTGGAAACTTTTGTACACAATGTAGGAGTGTAAGGAGAGCGGTGCAGATATGTGTTCAATTTGGGTCATGTTTACATAGATATTTGGTGCTAAAGGCCCCTTGTCTTTTTGACATTGAGAAAATATTGCTTCCTTTATTATTGAAACCAATGTAGTATAAACAGATAATTATATATTGGGTGTAAGATGTTTTCTCCTGAACCGGAAAGGAAAGGAATTTGTTAATTACAGAAATAGAATATAAAACTGTACTCTAGAAAAATAAATTGGAGTGTTTTAAGTACATAGATTTGGATGTGCTCGATATCAAATTTTTTAACTTTTACTATACAGAAAAAGAAAAATAATGAATCTAGTTAGCTAAATTTTGCGTTATGCCCTATTTTAAAGTCTTGAGGATCTGATTGAAAATATTACATAAATAAAGTAAATATATACTATGCATACTTTTTGGCTTCCGGAGCTATCTATTGCTTCAGACCTGATACAATAGAATAAAATTGCCATTATGTGTCAATAGAATTCAGCAATGATCATTGCAATTAGAGCAAAAACTGGTTGTATATTAAATCAATACAATATTTTATTATGAATCACATCATGTATTCATACCCAGTGTCGCCCATTAAAAAAAAACGATTAGAATCCATTTTCCTCATGAGTATGCAGCCTTAAAGTGGAATAAGTTGCCGGCTTTATTGTTCGCAGATGTACTATCTAGAACTTTTCAGGGTCACAGTACATAGGTATATATTGCGTAATCTTGAACCGATTCTACAAGTGACGGTCGCTTATTATCAGGCGAGTTGATGGTCCAAAGAAGACCTAAGTGTGATAAAAAAGAAATAACGGATTGAGAAGAATTTTTTTGATAGTATAGAGAGAAGGGAGAGCTGGACCTGTAGATGATGGTAAGCAACACGCATATCAGTAACAACACGGTGTGGAATTAGTTCTTTTATTTCGAGTTTCGAGTAAAACTGTTTACGCGTCCTGTGAATGTCATTCATGCAATTGTGCTGAAATACCCGGAGTTCGTAGGTTCGTACTATCACCATGAAACAATTTATCTCAAAAGATTAATCTGGTTTCTTTACAGTTATCGTAGTTAAATAGATTGTTATTTTTAACGGTATACACCGGGCATAAATAGAATAATGTTGATGATTGTCTTGTATTGAAAATGCCATCATTTTTATTAATCTTATTTGTTACCTTTTTGGCAAAAAAATAAATGCTTCTGGGAACATCGGGAAATGAAACCCTTTAAATGTTGAACAATTCATAAACTTAACACAATCGTTGTATTGTAATGAATTCGAAGTTTCTGGTCGGTCTTCGCCCTACGAAGCAGTTGAAACTCAACTTTCGCTTTATAACTTAAACCTTTATACGGCAGCGGCAATGTTTACAATTTTTCTCGGAAAATTAGAAATGAAGTCTCATAAATATTTCATGAAATCAGCTGGAACAAGAGTAAAACATTGAAGTATTATTTAACGTTTTACTAACATTCTTAGTTACTCAAAAATTGAGACAGTTTCATCGGGAGTTTATTGCCTGGAAACAAAATTTGATATACTATATTGGTTTCAGTAGCCAATATACGTAAATAATACATTTACCTACATGTGTTTTGGTAATAGATAAATCCTGCCACTATTGTTCGGACTATATGATATTCTAGAAGTTAATTAAGCATAGAAAATTTTAAAAATCTCTTCAATTACGATATTTCAGTTTAATTATAAGTTGTTATGTTTGAAGAAGACTATGGCAGTTGTGGGAATCAGTATTTAAAATAGCAAGTGAGATATCATTATTCTAAAATAATTACGATATTGTTTTAAAACATAACAAAATTATTTGAACCTTATGCTCTGTTCGTGTTATCTAAATGCATTGTTATTATGTCTAAAAAATTATATTTTGGTAAACTGTGCCAAAATTGTTTCAATTCGTGGAAATAAGTATTTAAGATAAGTAGTTCAATATCGAAGAATTTATTTAAGTTACCACTGTTTATTTTTGAAGATGCACGATTGTGCTGTAATTACTATAAGCCACGACATTAAAGTTTTTCCAATAGCGATGGTTAATCTTCTTTGGTCCATTGTAAAATTATATGATTATTTCACAGCAGCCTTATTAGGACCCTTGAGCGTGGTTTTGGTCTCGGGGTCTGAACCACAAGTATCAACCAGTTCGGTGTTGTTATGTGTAGCGTTGCTTAACCAATTCTTTGTGGCAGCAGATGTCTGCATACATGATTTAATGTTTACCCTGACGGTTATCCAACTAGTTACCTTTTGTTTGTGAGGTAAGTACACTATCATCAGCCCGACCTTTGATCAGCGTCAAGATTGCCCAGGAAAGCGCCGCATCAATATTTACTTTAACTTTACATTGGAATTTTGTATACTTGCATAAGAGCAATGCGTTCATTGCACTTATTTTTTCTGTGTATCAAAATTGTATTGAATCGCAAAACTTCACAAAGCCACTGCTTTATAATTTTTTTAAAGGTGGATTGCTGAATCAGGTATTTTCAGAAATGACTAACAAATGGGTGAAAAACATGTCAAATTATTATTAATACTTAATTTTTTTCTAACAGTATGCCACTGTGGTACCATTGAATACAATTTTTAGCAGGTTTTTCCATTCATCTGATTTTCTGAAAACACTTAATTTAATTTGGTTTGACAATAAGCCCAATGATTAATTCTTGATTTCAGAGGCCAAGGTTAGATTCTTTGTTAATTTCTAAGATTTTATCAACTATTTTAATTTCTATAAATTGTGTCCCCATGTCAAATGCCATTAGTAAAAAATGTTCAAATTTTTCTAGGAGACATTATTCTTATTTCTTATGAACAAGGAAATTATTCTTAGTTATTTAATATTAATTGATTTAGATTACCTAAATCTTAGTTAAGTATAAAATGATCGAATAGTTATTTACGTTACCATTATATTGTTGAATATTTTATTCAGAATTTTACAAGATTTACAGTTTAAATTATGTTACGAATAAAATTATGCTTAATATTTAATTCTTTGATTTTATTGTTAATACCACCTCGTTTAAAGCTTTGCTACCCGTAAAATCATTTTTCTACTCAAGTTATTTTATTATACTTATGAAATTAATGAACCGCTTTTAAACGAGACAAAAATAAAGGATGCATAAAGATCACACTAGATAGCGCCTACCTGACACTCGACTCGACACGATTGGAATAGATTTTGTCCCAATCTTACACTAACAAATTATAAAACTGACAATCTCTAGCTTTGGGTGTAAGTAGTTTTTGACTATTTTTTTCTTTGAATCCTTACTACTGATAGAATAAGTACTACATTTTCTGCCCACGATAAATTGTAGATATAGTACAGAATAGTAGAAACCTATTAGTTCAATTTTTTATCGAGTTCAACGCAAAAAGGTTATCAATTCGGCCGGTAATTTTTGTAATGTATCCGGTTTACGGGATTCTTTTTTGTTTGATGCAGAATAGCTGCCATTTGTTCCCGTGCAGTTTGGCCATAGACGTACTTATAAAAAAGTCAGACAGTCTCGCTAAAAACAAATTATGTCAATAGAGAGTCGGCTAGAGCGCTGTCACATACAGGCTGATACGCAACATTCACACCAGTGTCATAGAATAGATAATATTACACCAGTGCCCTGTCACATGCAGGTTGACACGCACACATTCACTATAAGCCTATTTGCAGCTTTGAAGTAAAAAGCGAAAAATAAATTATTATAATTGTTGTAAGGGCTATCCGCTCATCTATTTGAAGTCGGGGTCAGCCAAGTCAAATAGCTAGCCGATAGATACTATGTATGCAGTAAGAATTAGGCAGATATTTGTAGGTAGTGTCTAACTACTAGTACCTGTTAAACTAGGATGGCACTGACTTCAAATAGACGAGTGGGTAGCGATTTTAATAATTAAACGTAGTTGTTTTATTTATATTTATGTAGTATGCAGAAATCATAGAAAATAGTAGGTACCTATAGAAGAATTTTTCATGTGTAGATTCAAAACAGGTTTTTATATTTGGATACAAGTAAATATTAGAAATGAAATCTATCAAAATTTTAATGGGTAGTCCCATTTTCAAAATAAAAATTAAGCCCGGATAAAATCATCGATCATGGTCGTACTAACGAACATTCCAGTAAACCGGTCAATTATGAGTGATTCGTACACCGAGAGTTTCTTGCCACCAAATATTGATAGAATTACACTTCGCGAAAAAAGAAACAGAGTTCAAATAGAAAGACACTGCAAATTGTCGATAGGTACTCATTTTATGGCGCTCCCTTTTTTTGTTAATAATGTATAACATGTTTTAGTATTTTTTAGTTGATTTGCCGTGTAACGTATAACATTCAACAATTAAGTTTTTAGTAGGTACTTATAACGGTTCTGAAAAAAAACAGCATAAATTAGGTTGGTACAGTTGCCCACTAGATAAAAGGTGCTCAGAAAAATAATCACGTCGTCTTCAAACAAATTTACCAAGACCCATACGTAGGCATTTTATGTCTTTTTCTCCATCTCTACTTAGCTCTACATCAAACGAAGTAAACAAAGATTTTATGTAGCGGAATCGTTCAAATTACTCCAGGCAAAATTGCTCGAAACTTGTATGGTTTTCAGAAAGCAAACGGGCGCCTTCGCCGCGTCGCATTCTGGGCCTTTGATTTCGCCATCTTCCATGATTACACGACGCAGCCACCCATCATTTCGTAATTTCTTTTATTTCTTTGCAACGATGTTTGTCGGTATAAGTAGGTATACTGTTAGAAGTATACCTACTTACCTACGCTTTCGTATTTTGAAGAACAGTAGGGGAATACGTGGCGAAGGCTGCTTCTGATTTTCGTAGTACACTAGGTAGCACATATTTTTATTTCGATATATTTATGTACATTTAACAAAAAGTAGGTAATCAATCTCCTGAAAAAATGACTAAAGTTAAAGGCTAAATTAGCTGCCAAGAAACTAGGTGTCCTCTCAAATGTGCGAAAGTACTTCAAGTCTGAACGTTATACCAAGCACAGATTCGCTTCTGTATGGAGTACTGCTCGCACCTTTGGGATGGATCGGCTAAGTATCAGCTAGAGGCTCTGGAATCAATCGAGAGACGTGCCAAAAGGCTCATAGGCAATGACATTCTCGTGCGAAAAAGACTACAAAGTCTTGATCATCGCCGAAAAATTGCCAGCCTATCGGTTTTTTATCGGATACACTTTGGAGAGTGTGCGACTGATTTGCATGATCTGATACCACCTTGCCCTTTTTTCTATCGGAATGCTCGTAGCTCGAAAAAGCGACATCGTTTCATGGTTGATTTTCCAAAGACGAACGAAGAGATTTGACTCTACTTTCGTGATAAGAACGTCTAGGCTGAGGAATACGTTACCTGAGAGGGTTTTTCCCGATAGTTACAATCTTTGTGTCTTCAAATCGAGAGAGTATCGGTTTCTTCTAGGTAAACACGCTTCATCGTAGACCGCATCATCGTTTAACATCAGGTGAGATGGCGGTCAAGAGAAAACCTAAAAAAGTTAAAAAAAAACTAAAGTACTGGCTTATCGATAATTTTTTTTATAGTTACAGCGAATATAAGTTAAAAAATCAAAATTATACATTATATACATCAAAAAAAATTACACGTGTCAGTACAATAATTCATATAAAATAACATATTATACTCATTTAATGCTTGACAGTTTTCTGTACGATAATTATTATTACAATACAGTGAAGTGGTCATTTCAAACTTTGAAAATGTATACAATTTGTATGCTCTTTCTATTGTTTTTATGTTTTATTAAGTGACGTGTAAACTGTGCATTTATGAATAAGTAACTTTGGCTTTAAAACGCCCTTAGCTATAGCCCTTTTACGAGTATTTTTGAAGTGAAAACTTCTTTAGCTGCGTTGACCACTGTCTGGTTGGGGAAAATGTTAGGGGTTCGTGTCACCGACATTCTATTGAATTACCCATTTTAAATTACCCACTCACGGGGTAACTCACGTGATGTATACAGTGAGTATATTCATTTAAAATGTGTAATAACCACGTTAGTTTTCATACTAACAATGAATTACCCGTGCACAACAGACATTCTCCTTCACTAAACACTTTCAAACCCAATGCTAAACAATTGTATTGGTTGAAAACGTAGACTTGTTGTTTGTCGATTTACTCCAGTTGCAATTACAGTTATATTTAAATACTAGCTGTACCCTGCCAAGCTTCGCTGTGACACATTGTGATGCAAAAAATAGATAAAAACAATCCTTGATGCGGATTATATATGACTAGATGTCCGCCCCGGCTTCGCCCGTGGTACATATATAGCACTCATCGGGATCCCGTACATATCCAACGGTGAAAAATGAAATCGGTTCAGTCATTCCTGAGAATATCGCTTTCAAACAAAAAACCTCTTCAGCTACTCGTACCACCACTGCTACTACACTGCTACTGCCACACTGCTACGCCACCTGTAGGAAATTGGTCGTACCATCTCAGATTTAGAAACAAATTTGATTAGCATAGGTTTATATTCAAGAGGTATGTATTCTGTGATTTTCAATGACGCAATCTCAGAGACACATGCTGTCATGTGTCATGTCAAAGCACGAAACGTACGAAATCTCTCAAAAAGAAATATTTTTTCCCGATTTTCTTACATTCTTGATTCATGCTCCGCTTCTATTAATAGTAGCGTTAAGTTCTATAGCCTATAGCCTTCCTCGATACATGGATTATCCAATAGAAAAAGAATCTTTCAATTCGGACCAGTACTTCCCGAGATCCTAGCGATCAAACAAACTAACAAATTCTTCAGATTTATAATATTAGTATAGATATAGATATTAATTGGATATGTATGTAGATATTTAATTGTAATATTTTAGTTTATTATAATTATTAGTGTTATTATTTAAACAAGGTTTATGATTACGTTTATGACAGTATAATCACACCCCGGACACTCCACTAAAACTCCATACAACCGCCGCTGTGGAGTTGCCTACTCTTCACACAACTACGCAGATGTCGTTCGTACACACGCGTGAATGTGCGTTAGCGCTAGGGCTACTGAATTGTTTTATTGAATAGTTGTGCCCCTTGAGTTCACCTGGTGACGTAGTCTATAAACTTGCTATAAGGTTGAGTTACATAAATAGAATGGAGCCAAATTATACTATTCTAATTAAAAAGGGTGTTTGCACAGATTTCTAAATTGTTTCAGAAATCTGTGGGTGTTTGTATTGCCGCGTAAAATGAAACGAAACCGATGATAGATTAGATCAGGTACCTAGATATCTATTTCTGTTAGTAGGTACACATTCGCATTTTATTTTACACTTACTCGTGAAGGAAATTTTATTCTGTCACTACAATTATTCCTCCAGGCATTATCAATCCGTGCTTGGGCACATAAGTTACTGGCTGTGTGAGTTACGAACTTTGAGTTAAAAATGACTTCGTTATTATAAATAAATAAATATTGGTAGGCAATTCACACACAACACCATCTGACGCCAAACTAAGCAAAGCTTGTAATCTTGTCACGTTTAGTTGACGGACAGCCGTAAACAGCACAACAACCTATGATGATATTTCGTTAGGAATTAGATGTTCGATACCAGCCCTTCGTTGAGTGCTCCTAGCGTATCCGAAACGGCCTGAGGGGTGAGGAAGCTTGAAATTGGCGGGGGGTTGGGAGTGTCCGTTCTATCTATATTATCTATTCTATGGTATAATTCTATTTTATTTTTATCATAATTGTTATTTTTCACATATTTGCACACCCCGTATACTTGTCCAAATATTATTTTCCATTATAAGGTTGCCTGGAAGAGCCCGCTTTCAGCGATTCAGCGATGTCACACTACTTTAAAATGTATGGTTATTTTTTTCTGTGTTGCATTTTTTATTTGGTGTGTCAATAAAGAGTATATCTGTCTAATTTCGGGCGGTGGGGGCGGTGTAGTGGCGTAATGTTGGAGCGGTGGTTGAGCAGCGGAGTATGAGCTTTTTAGATGAGTGAAATCTTATGAGTTCGTGTTTCCGAGATGCGTGATAGCAGTATGTCTGTTGTCTGTTGCTATATTCTAGCGTCACGCTTGAGAATGATAAGAAATCTTCGGGTAAACGCGGGACCATGGCCATTGACCATCTAGAAATGCGTTAGCATTTCTAGATTGCCTTGCTAATGGTCACGCCCTCCGTTTTCACCCGCGTAGTTTCCAAAGTGAGCTATCAAATTCTAAGTTATACTTAAGTTTTCAATTCTATCGGGAGTTCCTATGACTGCAATTTTTTTAAATAATGTAGATTGACGGCACGAGCAGACTTGCATCACGTTGCTATTCGAACATGAAGAATCGGAACGACTGTCTACCACTGCGTTTCGCTCGTCACCCAGATATATGTATTTAGATATCGTTTATCTTTTTTTGAAGTGATAACTTCTTTAGGCGCATTGAGACAAAATTTTCGTGGGCTGTGAAATGAATTAACCCGTCACGCTCGGGTATGATAATAATTTCCGGATGAACTCTGGGATGCTAGAGCGAGAAACAAAATACAGTGAACAAGCGCGTCAGAGCGAGAAAGATAATATAGTGCCTGTGAACCTGTGTTTATTATATTTATATCTTTTTTATACCGACATTAACTTCTAGGTACTTACCACACTAATGTCATTAATTGAACTTGTCACGAAATATTACATTTGCATTTCACATCCATTGCAAAAAAATTTTTGTTGTAATATACTCGTATTACTGATTTATCACACCACTTACACTACGTAAACACACAAAATGATACCTATTTTCATCACAGCACTTACACATACACTTTAACACAACATATATATGCATTTTTAGCGAAATACCTATAAAATAAATAGCAAACACTAAGAAATTTGCTAGTCAAACCCTATTTCCGAACCGCGAAACGAGTAAATTTAAAAAAAAAATATTCTTGGCCATAGATACTAATCATTTCGCCACATGTTATTCTCGTGTTGCTGTGCGTACTAGGTATATACTAATTGTCAATTTCTAAATAATTTGTATTTTTAATTATTAAAATTATTTAGTGGTCTTTAAATATAAGTAAATTATTTTCTTTAAAGGTATTAAAAAAATCTTATTTTAGTTTTCACTTCTGCCGTGCGGTCTCAAGCGCACACATTTTTTTTCTATATGTAATTTCTCTGGAAACGTTGCACTTAAAACCGGAACACACAATGTTTTCACATTACTGTTTGACAGTAGAATAACTGGCAAAAGTGTAGGTACTCCACGTGTCCTACCATTGCAAAATAAGTCTGTAATAAGGTACCTACTGTTTTGTTCTGTAAAATTTATGAACTTCTGGATTTATTATTACATAAGTACCTAATAGACATGTCTAGTTACTGATATAATAGGCGTGACGACAGGTCCGGCAATTATATTAAATTATTTGATACAATGACATTATTTAAATAGAATAAAATAGGTACCAATTTTAATTTTTTATATTTTTTAGTTTAACTTACCTACTTTATGATCATTCAAAGCTGAATGGGCAAATCCATTTTAAAAGCACGAAATTATTAGAAAATGTATTTACCATTGGATATTAATCCATTCAATTTCAAGTGACTCTTGTTATCAAGCCAGTTTTGTTGATAACAAAGTAATGCTATTTTGTCTTCCCTTGATACCGACATAGCGCTTATGTTACATAATCTAGTGGTTACAGGCTTAAAGAAATAGTCATATTTATTTTTAAGTCATTGTTTTTGTGTTGTAATATATGATTTTGAATTGCAGGGCGATATGGTCGCGTAGCGACAAAGCCCTTTCAATAAATAAAAAAAAGATAACAAAGTAATTCTTTCACCTATGTTTCAGTTATTGAGTAGCCTTTTGATGGCTCATTAAATAAAAAATGAGTCGACATGCCATTAAAACTAATAATAATATAACTTAGCTGTTGTTAGGGATGCGGACTGGGTCAAAAATAAACAATTTTAATTAGTCCGGCAGCTAGACCATGGAAAAACATGGGACACGTATTTTTTGGTTTATCAAATTATTAAAAGTCGACTAAGATACATGTAGATCATCAAATTTCTAGAGTGGGGGTTGTGACGTCACTTATGGGTAAAAATAGTACCCACAATCGACGTCACTCGAAACTTCTAAGCACTGTATTTACGTCATCTTTTGTTTGTAAAACAAAAGGAAAAAAACACGTGTACAATATTTTAGCGACTTATGGATGACTTATGACTGACGGACTAATTTGTTTTTTATTGTATTAAAACCTAATGTATTATAGCCTAACTGAGAGATTTTAATAGTATATATAGAGTGACGAGACGAACAGAACATGTTCCTGATGGTAAGTAACAGGCTAGCCCATAACAGCACAGAGTTACGCAGCTATTGGAACATGAAGAGTGCAAATCATTACTTACGCCTTCACTGCCTCTGTCACAACTCTTAGTATATATCTCTATATAAGATAATTTATCTCTATGTCCTGTAATTTCTCTGGAAAATTGTCTTTCAAAACACAGTGATGTAATGTGGGACGCATTGAGACTAAAGTGAGTGATAAAATACGGAAGAGAGCAGCTGATGGTGGTTGGAAGCGAAAAGACGAAGCTCAAGCGGTGTGGCGTAAAGGCGTCTACCAGCGCGGGTGCCAATCGGGAAGAATGTACCTACCTAATGTAGGTACTACGCAAAAATGTTTCAGACGACATATCTATTTTTTATCTAGTTACCTTTATGGTGATATAACAGTTGCAGAGGGGTGTTTGATACAATTAAAAAACCTACAATATAATAATTATTTCTCTAGCAATTATACTATCTAAATTTTCAAAAATATTTGTTTAAGAAAATTACATTTTCTTCTATTTTTAATTATTTAAAATCCAAAAGTAGTTTTATAGGTATGCTTAAGGCTTAGCGGCTTAGACATCCTAATTATTACCTTTCTTTTACATAAACAAACTCAAATGTTGCCCCATCATCTTTTAAAATTTATAAACAACACTTATTTCAAGTAATATTGAACTCTTTTGAAGTCTGAATAAAGCCTACGAAAATTCCGTTACATACTCTGGGCGCGAAATCCCCTTTCCCTGGCAATCAATATTCCTTATATTCGCCCAATTAACATAACTAGAGCCACACGTTGCCATCGGGGACTGAGTAACTAGGGAATAACTTTTATACACTTACTAACCTTTGACATTAAATGAAAAGCGTAACTTGAGCAATTCGTCAATGTTTACCATCCACTCAGCCTTCGCGAGAAAAAACGGACGAAGGCCGAGTCTGCCCACGGGGTTATCACTAATCAATAATGGTGTTTTATTACTCCGGTATCGTGCAAAAATATCCATCTGTTTTTGGAGAAAAAATCCTATAATATACCTACTAATGTAGAATCGACTAGATAGACATAGATAGTAATTTTAATTGTACAATTTTAATCAGACTGTATAATAGAATTGATCTCCACACTCATTCTAATGGGTTACAATATGCTTAAATCAGCGTGGTTCTATGATGCTAATAAGCATCTCTATAACCGTATGTTGTTTAGGTGTAAATATCTACTCTATGTACGGCGCACAAAAGAAGGGGGAAATCTTTGAGCGTGGTATCTGTGTAGCTAGTAATATGCAGCGCTGCATCTACATACGGTAGACGGGTAGGTGTAAGGGCGTCGAGGAAGCCCCTTAATGCGGAGACAGCTAGTGGGACGCTATTGATCGTGATCCGTCAGCGAGCGGCCGAGGCGCCCTATTGATTCGCCGCAATCTCCATGATAACTCGCTGGCTTCTCGACTACATTAGAACACAATTACTGAACATTTGCAGACTTTGTGTTGATGTGTGATAGCTTATCTATGTATTGAACGATTTCATCGTCAGAACCTGAATTTACCTTTGCATGTTTAGACCTCCATTTCGTGAAGCATTGACAGGTTTAAAATGATATACCTCCTGTAAATAAAAAAAATGTAAGTTATATGGAGCATTTTGAATTTATTGTAAAGTTCACAAGTTACTTAGCATTGCTCAACTGTCGGCCCTACGGTATACCATCCTGAAGTTAGCAATGTAACGCTACGTAGTCTACGTGTTGACTAGCGGCAAACTGGAATATTAAACAACATAATGTTTTGAGACTAAGAAAAGAACATTACGTTCAGTTAGGTTATCTGAGATGTGAATCACAGATTCGTCTGCGTACTTATATGGTGTAGTTTACACGCTCATTGTTTGAGTAGTTTTTATTATAGAGGTATAGGTAGAATACTAGTTTATGGTATCTTTCTAAAGCAAAGTTGGAAGATTTATTTGTTTTAAACCCTGGAACTACATAAATTCTTTATCATTATTTACACAACAACATCAATTTGGCATATGATACTTCTTATCATATGCCAAGTTGACGCTGGCGAATCTGAAATATAAAGCTTATATTATAATATATTCAAAACGTACGCATGAATGACGTACTTCGGACATTATATCCCGAGGAAAATACCGTCACATAAAAACGCTCGTTTTAAATACGTCCACAGGTGTCATTTACATGCTCCGCCCGTATTGATTAACGGGTTTATCCGTTACCTCCAACTCTACTCGCATTGCTTGCTGCTCCATCGGTCAAATGAAAACGAGAAATTTTGTAAAAAGGGGGGAATTTTTCAGAAATGTAAAAAATAAGATCCGACGTTTATGAGGAACTAATTTCCAAACTACTCGTAAATATTTAAAACATAGTTTGATTAGTAACGCTATTTTCAACAAATGAACCGATTTTAATCATTTTTGATTTGTTAAATTTGACGGAGAGAACTTATCTACTAGAAACCGATAACGAAGAGCGCAATGCAGTGCTAGTAATAACTAGATAATAATAAATTGAAAAATTCACAGAAAAAAATCAAAGATGAAAGAAATGTTTTCAACTAGGTATATCAAAACATCTGACACAAAAAATGGGTTTACTACAAAAAAATTTGATAAGTACTCAAACATACCTATTTAGTTCAATTTAGTATTATGGTAGTACACGTACCTAGTAAATAGGTACTTAGTAATTTAATAAGTAATGACAACAGATTAATATTCTGTTGTCATCTTCCATATTATGGAAGATGATTTTTAAATTTTGTGGAAGATGAGACAGATCGCAAGATTATATTATAAATAATATTTTAATCTCTTTACAATTGTTTTAAATGCCTTTACAGGGTAACTTAGAACACCTTGCGGCTTAAAACACTTTGTTTTTTCCTTTATTATTTGTCCACGTTATAACGAGTATTACGATATATTTTAACGGCTATTACGTAAATACTGAAAAAAAAAACTCAGACAAGCTAGACGAAGATCTGAATGTTATAGGTCAAACATCAATTAAAGTTCCAATGAGGCGGTTTGACTATTCTGACCGGTGGTAAAAAAAATACCTGATTTTTTAAATTGACTGCTTGAAACACTAACGTCATTTGTGTCGTAATTAAAACTGTTTTTGACAGCTTTTTGCATTCGTCTGCCATTCAGAAAATATTATTACTTTTTCAGCGAGACAAAAAGAAGTTTTAGGTACGAGGAGAAAATACTAACTTTAGCTTTACGACTTCAGAAACTCTTAAAGGATGACTTCAGAAATACATAGATGTGGACCCATATATTTTAGAATCTACAAATTTTTATAACGTTATCAAAACAGAATTGGATTAAATCCTACGTTAGTCTTCATCATCATCAGCCGCAAGACGTCCACTGCTGAACATAGGCCTCCCCCCTAGATTTCCACAATAAACGTCTGAGTTGGACCCTTCACTGGACCTCTTTGTCGAAGTTGGATCTACCTAATTGGATTTTTTTACCCAGGTAGACGTACCTATTCGTCAACAACTTCGAGTGTAGCATTCCCAATAATAACCGGTACAGGTGAGAAAACAACATTTGACATGACCTTCGTCTTGTCCATATTCATCCTCAGACCTACCTGTTGGGATACTCTACTGAGGTCCCTGAGCATAGCACCGAAGTCATCCAGCGACTCAGCCACATTGACTGAATGTCGTCGGCAAACCGAAGGTGAGTGATGCATTCGCCGTTGATATTGATGCCATATCCGTTCCAGTCCAGTATCTTGAAAACATCTTCCAGCGCGGCAGTGAACAGTTTTGGAGATATAACATCTCCCTGTCTCACGCTTTTCTGTAGCTATCTGCACTGGTCCTGTAATCGGACAGGCATTGTGGCATGTGGCATAGTGGAGGTGGCATCGCTGGAGAAACTGAAGCACTGCCTAGGCCTCGATGGAATCGAAGGCTTTCTCATAGTCCGCATACGCTGTACATAGTGGCCGATTTTACTCCTCGGTTTTCTGTATAATCTGCTGAAGCGTATAGATGTGGTCTATAGTACTATAAGCCTTTTCGGAAACTAGCTTGTTCGGGTGGCTAAAAGTCGTGGAAACTGCGTGTGAGAGAATTCGTCATGACCTTCGAAAATAACTTACAAACTTAACGTGTCTCAGAACCGAGATGAGTCTGTAACTCTTACGTTAGTAATAAATACCCCCAATTTTTTAAGTGTAAACTTCTTTTGGCGCGCCACAGACAGATTTTTCGTGGGCTGTTAATGGAATTCTAGCGTCACGCTCGGGAATGATAAGAAATCTTCGGGTAAACTCGGGACCATGGCCATTGGCCATCTAAAAATGCATCAGCATTTCCGATTGGCCATACTCATGACTACACCCTCCGGTTTCACCGTAGTTTCCAAAGTAAGCTATTAAATTCTGAGTTATAAGTTTTCACTTCTATTTACAACTCATATGATGG
The DNA here is from genome assembly GCA_017562165.1 of Ectropis grisescens. Classification (NCBI taxonomy): domain Eukaryota; kingdom Metazoa; phylum Arthropoda; class Insecta; order Lepidoptera; family Geometridae; genus Ectropis; species Ectropis grisescens. The sequence continues at coordinate 14,551,420 of CM029788.1, read as the reverse complement.
CCATTTTTTTTTCTATCAAATAGGACTGAGTAAATGCACAAAATTTCTGATTTCTGAAAAAGATAGTATTTTTGTTTCATTGTTATAAAACGAGTAGTCTCAATCTTAGATCATGAATCTATTTCATACTTCTACAACGAAAATCTTCAAAATCTTCAAAACTTAGATATCTCAAAAACTAATTGGCAATTGTGTTATAAAATAGTTACATAACTAAAAAATCTATTTTGATCATAGGTTGTGAAACATTTTTAACCAGCTTCGCAATATTATCTGATTATATAACAAATAGTGAAAAAGTTATTTCTATTACATAGAATAAACACGAGCACTTAACTAAGTTTCTAAAGTTTAATCCCGAGGGCCGAGAGAGATGTAACCTTAGAGTGTCCGGCAATGGAGGAACGTTGGCGAAAATCGACAAACCTCTGTGGTTGTAGCGTAATAGACGGTGGAGGAATGTGCTGAGGCCACTAAAAGTCTTCATAGACCGACTACGCTTGGTCTGGTCAATCGTAAGATAAGTACCTAATCGTAACTGGCTCCTAGTTTTAGAAGTAATAAACTATTTTAGTACAAAAAATTAAACCGACTTCAAAACCACAAATAGGGACTCAAAAGCGAAAAATAAATTAATAGCATTATTACAGGTGCTACTCACTCATCTATTTGAAGTTGGTGCCAGTCAGGGCAAAAATACTATGTAGGCACGTGGTAGGTAGGCATATGCACTACCTGTTAGACTTTGATACCACCGACTTCAAATAGACGAGTGAGTAGCACTTGTAATAATGATATTAATATATTTTTCGCTTTTGAGTGCCTATCATTTGAAGTCGGTATAACTTTTTGTACGAAAATAGGTTATTTTACCCTTTTTAGTGCAAAACAAGTTTTTATTAAATTTCCTCATATTTTCAAAAACGTTAGCTCTTACTTATCTACATCTATTTAGTATAATAGCATAAGAATAAGCCCAATAAATGTTCCTACTGTTGGGACTCGACTTCAAGGAGAGAGTCAAAACCATAATTACTTCCATCTATTTAATTTTACGAAATTCGTTCTAGGGTTTATATTATATCATATATTGTTATATTATATACTTGGAAAACAAATTCTTTTAATGCAGATAAAAATTAAAATTTATCTACTCTTTCGTAACAATGGGTCGTACCCGGGAGCGTATTTATAAGAAACTAAATATCGAACTCTATGTTCCACACGAAGGCTTTCATTCTTCGACAATAAATGAACTTTCAATCAACGAATATGATAACCAAGTGCGGGCGCTATTAAGTAGTAGTATACTACCAATTTGCTTAATAACCACGCAGACCGAAAATAAGGCTTTCCTCCACACAAGTTTGCGCAGGTAGAGCCCTTTCAAGCTTTCAGAGCGCTGCGATTTTTGAGAATGGGGGAACGAACTCCACTGAAACCCCTCTCTCTTACATTGTAACTATATAACGCGTAGCTACAATACGGATGTGATTTATTTTTCTTTCACATCTCTAAGATGCATTATGGATAGTTGTAGGAAGTGGTGTATTTCCCTGAATTAAATATGGCACTGGTGATTAAATGACATCGTTAACGTCACATAACTGAACCGCTCGGTAGATAGCGAAGGACGAAGGGCGGGCCGAACGCTGTAGCGATGTGGGTCACTGCCGCCTACGCGCAATTCGATAAAACTTTGCAACTATCGCCACCTGATTATAAAGCGCGCCACTTGATGTCTTTCCTAAACTTTACCCCAAATAACTTCGGAACTACCAATTTTTCAAGTTTCAAATCCTTCGGCTTGATAATTTTTCAGTTTAAAAAGTATTCAAAAGTAACGCCCGCGTCAATAACGACGCGGCGCATCCTGTCCCGATTTTCACGACGTACGTTTCCATATTCAGTTGTATCAACGGTTCGTAAGCCTAGACTAATGAATGCTTTGTTTGAGTTCATACAGTGAAAAGTACTAATTAATAGTGCAAAGTATCGATCAATCGTTTCACCATGGTTCTAAATATAAAATTCCGTCGGGGAAGACAAAGTTCGCGCGCAATACGGGCGCAGGCAGGGTCGGCGGCGGTGGCGCGGCGGGCGGCGCGGCGGCGGCGGCGTATCGATTCCGCGGCGCCTTCAGTCGGCGTCCGTCGAGCGCCGCGCTGCGCCGAGCGCCAGGCGGCAGCGGGCCCGCCCCCCCTCCCGCTCGCGTCCGCCGCACATCTCCTCGACGCCGGCAAACTCGAACGACCTCTTTTCGCTAACTAACGTCGCACCCGCGTCCGGTTCCCGCCGCGAACGCTCGATCTACGCGACCGGACTTCACTTTCTGAACTTTTTTGAAATATAAACTTGGCTTCGGAATTTTGTTTCCGGCTTTCCTTAAAATAAGAGTTATGTTTTTATTGAGTATAGAGTAGCAGGTGCGAGTGGAGAGTGGTGGAATGGTGGGCGCGGACGGGGCGCTGCGATGGGCGGGCGGTGCGCGTGCGCCGCGGGTGCGTGCGTAGCCTCGCGCGATGGACTGCTGCAACTACGCGTACGGCGCGGGCGCCGCCGCCTGGGAGTACGCGCCGCCGTACGCGCCGTACGCGCACGGGTATTACGCGCCCGCGCACGATCCTTACGCGCGCTACTACCGCCTCGACTACCCGCAACACGTGCATCATGCTGAGCCGCACGTGCCGCCCGGTACGTATCCCACACGATCTCTACACTCCATACACAGCTACATTGAGTTCGTCTCAGCTCTGGTGAAGCTCCAACTGCTGGTTCCTGGGTGACATACGTAAACGTATATTTTGTAAGTTTTGTGGAAGTTGTAAGTTTGTCTACTTTTGTGATAAGACCGTCTAGGCTGTGGAATGAGTTGCCTGAGTGGGGTTGTCCCGATAGTTGTAATCTAGGTGTTTTCAAATCTTGAGTGAATCGGTTTCTTCTAAGTAAACACGCTTCATCGTAGACCACATCGTCGCTTAACATCAGGCGAGATGGCGGTCAAATGTAAACCTATAAAAGTTAAGAAAAAAGCCGGTTTATTTAGAATAAAAAGCTAAATGACAACATACTGTACTGTAGTGAAATTATAGGCTTAGAGATTTATGTTATACATAGGAGTTAATGATTGCTACTATGTTTTATTTAGTATGTGTCCTACCCATTTATTAAATTCGGAACATTAAGATATAATGGTAAAATTACCCGGAAAAAATGCATCGACATGACTTTTAACAACTCCTGCAGCTGTTTTGGGCTAGCAGTTATTGTTGAATGATTTTACTATCTCTATAATAGGATTCCGTTTGACCGCCTATTGTGTAATCTGAAATAATAAAAGTGGAAACAAAGAACATTTTATCAAGTCTAAGCCATTTTCAAGGTACTTATTATTTAAAATGCCCAACCCGATAAAAATAATGAATTTTACAAATCAATACAAATACAAATACAAAAATCTTTATTGCTGTTTGCAGGTAAGATAAGATGATACAAAACATTTAAATAATTGACCCATACAAACTGGCCTCTTCTTCTAGAGGCATGCAATAAGTCTGGCAACGCAGTTTCCATTGGTCTGAATTTATACAATGATAATAATAGTCAGCTGATAAAGTCTTCTTCTTCTTTTTTATTTTTAACTTTTAATCGGTTGTATCATATATGTCATCTGATTCATCATGTATTAATTTCTGGCTTCTATCCCGTTGTGAATCGAACTTTTAAGTACATTCATATATTACTCAGGTACGTACATAAGTACATATACACCTATGTACTTCTAGGTATATGGTTGTCATGAATTAATTGCGGGGTTTAATTTTGAATCCTAATTTCAGATTTGAATTTAAGTGATTTCTATGTGTTAATGAGAATTACGCTATTTGTCGTTTCTGAACAAAATTTCTAGCATAATATTATTATTGAGCTCATTTAAATTATATATACATTTAGTTTAAATTAAGTAATTTCTTCTGTTTTTTTTGTGCGTTTACATATCTTTTAATTAACAAAAGGATAAATAGACACGTTTACATATGTACATATGTAAACGTGTCTATTTATCCTTTTGTTTCAATTCAGTTTGTATACGAACGATGATTCAAAATTTTCCTTTATCTATAGATAGTAAAAAAAACCTTTTCTTTTTATATACGTACATATGAGAAGATAGTATAATTGTAACAAATACTGTCTATAGTAAAATAGTTTACAATTATAAAATTTTGCTTTGACTGACTTCTAAACCCGATGTAGAGGAGCCCTCACAAACAGTATTTTAATTAACGTGTATTAAAGTACTGTAATCCATAATACTCTTGTCTTTATGTTGTACGGCGGCGAGTCCTAATTCCTTGAACATAATTGAATTACAAGCAGCGTTCGAAGCCGCCAGTGGGGTATTCATAACACTCACATTACCTAGTAGTGGGCGATCACATTTGTTTACCAATACGCAGAGATCGGCATCTGAGCGCGTGCCGCGCGACATTCTTGACAATGAAGAGTGAAGTAAGAATTAATGTTTACGTTTGGGCGGATTTCTGTGGGTCTACGTCACGTGTCGAAGCTAGGGCGGAAGGGGACGCTACAGGTGGTCGGCTGCCTCCCCTCTCCCTGTCCCCCCAACCCCGCCTGCGCCACGCCGCGATTGATCGCCTGCACGGCACAGCCACTCTACATATTGACCGGGGTACTAACGCCCGCGTCGCAGTTCGCTGCGAACTTTATATACTAGCTACGTGAACGCTACCTCGTAGCGCGTCGATAACTACCAGATTTATCTTTATACATAAATGCGTGAACACCTATGTATAACAATCGAAATAAAATAAAAAATTACTTCAGTCCTACCAACTGGATTAGCGGGAAATTCTTTTTTGATAATTACGGACGGTGGACCAAAATTTTGACAAAAAAAAATATCTAGATTCTTTGATGCAGTTTACGATTAGGTATGTCTCAGCAAACAATAGAGCGTTTGAATAGAGTTAGGCGACAGTTTAACAACTGGCAAAACTTAGGCAAATTGTCGGGAGCCTCTATCATTGATCTACTAGGTCGAGTTCAAATTGGGGATACGTAGATGTTGTAGATATAGATGTTCTGTAACCGGGTTGGGTGGAGGCTTTTGTTTTCTTTTGCTATTTTCTGATAATCCTATTTCTGACTGATGTTTTTTATTAAATAGACGAATCGGACGCTTAATAGTAAGATACTGACAGACTTTTAACACAGCACAATGCCATGTAGTTTTATACGAGTAAAAAAATATCAAAATAGAGTTCAAATCGCTGCCTAGACCGACATTGCGTTTACATGAAAAATTTTGATAATAGAGATCTTTTTTTAAATTTTTTCTGTGAATTTTGATGGAATATCTAATAGCTGTAGTATTTTGGCCTTTAAACTGGAACACAGTACCTATTCATGCTACGCATGTAGTTCATTACAAAGCATTGGTGTGCTATTTATGTTCAAAAAACAACGTGACGTTGTGTGGTTACGTGCAAAGATGTTTTGTTTGCCGCTAGATCCCAATCTTGCTCGGCACTGTAACTTAAAAAAATATGTACCTACTTTTATCAGTATTTTAAGTGTCTTTGCATAGTAATATTATAGTTAACTTTCAGCATAATTTTATTACTGTTTATCGTTGTTGTATTGCTGGTGACGACACTTTATAAGAGGGGTATATCTGTCAGTATTAGGAATGAGGGTCGCTTATGCATGCATTACGAGACTTGGCTTTTATACGTATAATGAATAATTATGCAGATGATAATCGTCACACTCGATTTAACACGTTAAAGAGTCGTCTTGACTGTTATTTAAATTTTATGAGTAGTATTGTCATGATTCTGTTGTAAAACGTTTTGTACACTTTTTCTTCCAGTGTCCACGTCTAATGTATAAGTAGATATGCTAGGTATATGTCAGTACTGTGTCTGCTCTGTGAGTTTTAGTTCATGGGTTTGATTTCCACCTAATACGAACATTTTTACGATAAAAATGGATGTTTGTTCTGTGTCTGGGTGTTTCAATGTGTCCATAAGTATGTATGTGTAAACTATATATTAAGTATTATATCAGCTATTTGAGTTCAATAGTATTAATTTTACTTAGTTTTGGGTTACATGATGTTCTGTGGTTTCTAATAAATTACAGTTAGAGAATAGTTTAGTGTGTGAAAAAAAATACTTATCTACTATTCTAAAAAATACTTGTATAATGATAGTTTCTTAGGAAATATTTGTTTAAGTTGATAAGGATATACATTTTAATTTTAATAAAATCTAATGATGATTAAAATAAATATATATTTTAATTTTAATTTGTATTTTAAGTTACGGCTGGTATGGTCGGGAACACTCCAGCTGCTGATCCGGAGCCCCTGGTTCGAATCCCAAGCGCACCATTGTCTTTTCGTAGTAGTCATGTTCGGATTGCTGCTATCTTAAGAAAGTGTAAAGGAAAACATCGAGAGGAACCTGTCTTGTTCCTTGAATATTTCAAGTTAATCCACCAACCCACACTTGGCCAGGTTGATGGAACGTGGCCTGACTCTTTTTCTTTGGGGGGGCTCCCCCAAGTCCCAGGTGGGGAACATTTTTGTTAGATATCTATATCTGTGAGGGAACTTTATTTATAATCGTACCAAAATACTGAAATGGAAGATAATTTAATAAGTCTACCTTTGGTTAGAAATTTTTGTGCAAATTCCCTGCATTTGTCAGTTTATAAGTGAGAACTTGGTACGTGATAGTACATTAATAACGGGAACTTTTCCACCATATAACCACAGTGTCCCATGATTAATAATATTGGTTGTAACAGCTAATATATGATGTTTTAAAATCTGTTTATGAAAAAAATAGCTTTCAAATCAAGTGCAATGATTCAATGATTCTCAACGCACCGGTCAATTCAAACGTTTCAGCGAAAATAAATATATTTCCTGAAATTTTGGGGTAATGGCAGTGCAGTGCTAGTCAATGAGTTAGACCCATGTGTGTCCGTGTTGGTTAGCATCAGAAGGATATCTTGATCATAACGTCAGTAGGTATATTGTTAAAAAAGTGTGTGTGTACTTTTATGTACGCACACCAGAACTTAATACTCATTTCTTTATTCTTTGCTAAGAAGTCTAGCTTCAAGCATAGAATAGAATAATTACCTAATATCTTTAACACAATAAGTATTAACCTGGATCTCACTAAAATATTGACTAGTTAACTTCAGGGAGTCAGTTTTTCGTGATAGGGTGCGGGTACGTCGTAAAATTTTATTCTTTTTTTTATTAATAAAAAGTGACAAGACGAGCAGAACATGCACCTGATGGTAAGCAACATACCTGCCACATAACAGCACAGTGACACGCAGCTATTGGAACAAGAAGAGTCCAAATCATTACCAAGCACTGCACTGCGCTCATTACCCAGAGATATCAGATGTTATATCTTATCTCTAAGCCCTGTAATTTCTCTGGAAGCATTGCCCTTCAAACCGGAACAAAGTAATGTTTGCACATTACTGTTTGGCGGTTGAATAACTGGTAAAGGTGTGGTACTTCCCCAGGCGTACTCTGCCAAGAGTCCTATCACTACAAAATCATATTACTATCATTTGATTCGCGCCGGAAGAAGTATAACTTCAAAAAACGTAAATAGATAAAAATGACCCTACGAGACAGAGAGCTAATGTTTATCTGTTGCTTATTCCTCAAATTGTCACACGTATAAAAATAGGAAGGGAGAAAGTGACCCGCAAAATCAGAATAAAGCTTTCACTTTCGCTAGTCCACAAATATCCAATGTAGTTGCGTCTATTTGCATGGAGACGCGCGGTTAAAATTAAACACAGATCAAACAGTACGGATGTTTATTTACATGATACCACAATGGGATGTGTTTGTCGATTTACAATAATAATGCGACTGTTTGTTTGACGCAGATTACCGACACATTGTCCACGAAGCACTTATGACGTGCATGCTGACAGATAATCTACATAGATAATCTAGATAGATGGTAATTAATGGGTTTTATTCACCACAAGAGTATTGAAATTAGGAGGTAATATGTTTTATTTTATCAAACTCAAAAAGTTCTGCACCGATCGAGCTGAAATTTTAGAATGATATATAATCCGCATCAAGGATTGTTTTTATCTAATTTTTGCATCACTCACATATGTGCCACTGCGAAGCGTGACAGAGACAGCTAGTGCTATATAAATCTGAAACAAATATCTATCATTGTTATTATCAGCTAATTTCTGCCCACTATAAGGGATAAGCCTCATTCCTGTTTCGCACATCTTCCTGTTTTATTTTAATATTATATTGTCGCAAATAAATATACAAAAATAAAAGTATTATATTAAACGACGAAAAAGACAATAAAAGGCAGAAAATTCGATCGACCTCAAATCATTTTTGAATACTCGTATATGACCAGTGCGTGCTATCCGTGGGGACCTACGTGGGGTCTACCGCCTAACCAGAACTGTCTTAGCTTTGATATTGCTGTCTCTTTTTTTTCTGCTTGAATTGATAGTGACCGCTATAGCGAAGCGAAAGCCGATTTAGTTAGGCGGTAGAAGGCCCGCCCCTCTACCGCCTAACTAAATCGACTATGATTTTGCTATTGCTATCTCTATCATTTCAAGGGAAAAGAAAAGAGAGAAATAACAAAGATAAGACATTTTCGTTCGGTGGTAGAACCCCCGTTCTGAAACTGATAGTAGCAATGGTCCGTAAGCTCAAAGTAGTTCAGCGAGCTGTAGAAAGGGCCATGCTTGGGGTTTCTGTGAGGGATTTATCTGTAATAAAGTAATCCGTCAGAGAACTAAAGTCACCGACATAGCTTAGCGTATTAGTAAACTGAAATGGCAGTGAGCCGGACAAATCTGTCGTAGACCCGATAACCGTTGGGGTGGACGAGATCTGGAGTGGAGACTGCGAATCGGAAAACGTAGTGTAGGATGCCCTGAGACTAGACAAAGTGAAGATAGAAAGGCAGCTGGTGGTGGTTGGAGGCGTAAGACCGAGGATCGGGCTAAGTGGCGAATGGGAGAGGTCTATGTCCAGTAGTGGACGAATACGAGCTGATGATGATGATGATGATATCACCATCGTCTGATTCGACTCGGATGCCTTTTATATGGTCGGTCGGACATCTAAACCGTCTGTTCCCCATTTTCCCATTAAATAAAGGGACTTCTAACCCTTACGATAAAAACCTATAAATAAAATCTAAACAGATACAAATGATATATTTTTTATCTGATAGCTTATGCCTGAGGAGGGCGGGTATTTATCCCTGAGTAAAAATAGAAAACACAGCTAGAACCTTGCAGTTTAGCCTTGGTCAGGTAACATACTCTGTAAAGCTAGTGCAAGGATAATTCTTCAATAACAGTATCCTAGTTTCAATATCAGCTCCGTAAAAGGGTACACATGCACTCTATTTCTACTGCAAGGTTGAGACTTTGTAACACAGCTTTGTAAATAAATGACAAAATATTATTTTATTTTCTCCGAAAAAAAAAAACACTTACCGACAATTTTTTTTTGAATAGACACTCGACCATATTTCTTAAGAAGCAAACATTCATTCAGTCATCCAGTCAGATAAACGAAAGTAAATTTTAGTTTATTTATTCATATTCCAAAGACCGCACCGATTTCGTCAAAATATGTATACCATATGGACCACTTCTGAACTATGATCTACCGAACAAAAGAAGAACCATCAAAATGTATTCACCTATAGGACCTATCGCTTAATATACATACAAAACACAAACAACCGAATTGAGAACCTCCTTCTTTTTGAAGTCGGTTAAAAATACACTAAATTACTACATATTTAATAATTAATTGAGATAAGTTTTACACGCTATACACTATATGCTATACTTACTATGATAATATATTTCACTCAACAAAATACTACTTACTATGCCTACTTACTACCTCGTACATAGTATCTATCTATCTACTAGTTTTTGACTAGACTGGCATCGACTTCATATGTTTGAGTGAGTAGCGGTTATAATAAATACCTATATCAAATTATTTTTCGCTTTCGAGTGCCTATTTGTGGTGTTGAAGTTGGTTTATTGTTTTGTTAAAAATAGTTTATTTCAATAATGAAACTGTGTTGCAATATTCCAACCAACGAAAATTAATTATCACAAAACAAAATAAATTTACATTGGACGCCTTTCTTTACGACGAGCTACATATGCTGAAGATATGCTTCTTAACGATATCTTAGACAGCATGTTCCTCGATACATGCCATCCCAGAAGATAGACCTGCCTTTCTACCGCCTAACTAAATCGGTTATGGCTTTGCTATTGCTGTCTCTATGATTTCATTTCGCGAAAAGACACGAGAGCAATGTCAAAGCTAAGACAGTTTTAGTTAGGCGGTAGGCCCTCCGGACCATGATACTTATTTCGTCATTTTTAAGATGTTGGGACGTGTTAATATTACTAGCAGCGTCCCACGATTTTACTCGCGTAGCTCCCGTTCGTGTTACTTTCCCGGGATAAAAAGCACCCTGTGTTATTTCAAACTATAATCTAACTGTTCCAAATTACAACCCGATTAGTTCAGCCGTTCCGGCGTGATTTATCGACACACACCGAAACGTCGACATTTATGATTTTAGTAGGATTATTATAGGTGAGGTGTAAAACAAACGCTTTCTTCCCCAGATTACGGCGCATACGCAGCGAAGGAGGTGCGGTCGCGGCGTGCGCTGGCCCGCCGCGACCGCGTGCATCCGCCCGCCCAACACCAACCGCTGCCGCCCACGGTCAGTCCCTACTTACTAAGTATACTTATATAATGATGGTAAGATGGTGTTGTATGTGAATTGTCCACCAATATTTATTTATTTATAATATATCTTGCATATGCTTGCATCTTCCGTAGAAACAATGAAATCTGTGTCCACGAAGCAGCAGCCGCTCGTCATACGTTCGTTGACGAGCGGCTGACGCGTCGTTGCCGCTTCGTGGACACAGATTTCATTGTTTGTATGTAATATGCAAGCATTCGTCATGTATTCGTCTTGCAACCGTCAATTGACGAAAGCGTGCGTATGACGTGCGGCCACGTGGACAATTGGCTATAGACATTTTTGAAACATACGTAAATATCGGAGTGAGCCTTCCTGTTCTTGCTACATTTGTCAGTTTTATGAAGCTCTCGACCGATACAAACGTCTTAGTAGAGCTGAAATTAAAACCATCACCTAACATCCTGAAACAGTTTCTCGATCAGTATTAACCGCATATTATTTCAAAATAATTTGAATACTAACGATAACAAATTGTAGATAGTTGTCTAACCGTACCGAACAAAGATTAGCAAAAAAATTTGAAATCTATGGTACCGATATACAAAAGTTATCCCTTGAACAAAATTATTAAGCATAAAACGTTATAATACACAAAAAATTTATTGCAATAACAACATTAGTACGATACAATAAAATATCACAAGTAATTTCGCCTTTGTTATCGTACGTAATGGCAACATAAGCTAATTCCATTAAGCCATAATAATAAGTTGGCTACTTAAAGTACATAACTGTATCATAAACAGAAACATACTCAAGAATATTAACTTGAATCAGTCATTGAAACGAGAAAAGTTTGCAGACAACACAACAAAACTAAATCGGTCCGTCGGTAGTTAAATCAAGTCTATAATAAACCAACGCCGCACAAAAGGCTATAGTTAAATAAACTAGGTCAGTGTCAAAGGATGGCCATCCTCGGTCGCTGACTCTGTGATATTTAATGTATTATCAATCAAATGCACTCCACGTAGAGTTTATATTCATTTGATGCTAACTTCAGGATTGGGATCTCACAAACTCTGCGCGCCAAATTCCACACATAACTCATTTAAAAAGTTTGTTTTTACTTCTTTTTAGACGTCTCAATGATGATCTGGCATGTTTCCGTCATGGTAAAAGTTTATTGGATTATTCATTCAAAGATTTGTTTCATTCATAATGCTAGTACGTGTTGATTTATTTTATTTGTTCCTTACTTTTGTGTGGTATCTAAATTAAAGTAAAAGTTTCGGGAGTATGTATGTTTGTTGTTGATTAATGCCATTGAAGTTGAATATTTTTAACGTATTCCACGTTGTATACAAAACATTGCATTCACATATCCTGAAGAAATCATTGCTGGGTAATGCAATAATTCAATTTTCATCCATTATCGCTTTTAATAAAAGTAGTACCATAAAGAAATTACTATTAGAATGTGCGAAACGTACCATTATAGTCCGTGACATGGACCATCTAAAGTTATACTATTTGATAACTTTAGATGGTTTGGAACGTTTAACCGTTTCAAACCCAAATGGAAGCAAAATAGAAACCTCAAACGTTTATAATATCGGCAAAAAAATGTGTACCAATAATTTATAGAGCAATGAACCTCACACAGTCAAAGTTGTAAATAGTATGACATCAAGTTGAAGTTATTGTTAATAGATAATCGAGCCACGAGTGGTATCATTAGGGCATCATATTATGAGACAAGTGAGCGTCACAAAGGCGCTAATGAGGGCGGCAGGGTTGGGGGGGCGCGGGGTCTGAGGCGGCGGGGCGGGGCAGAGGTGGCCCATGAAACACGAGGACCGATCGCACAGTACTCCAACTTATCCAGGTGCTTAATATGAAGTCAGTCCAATAGTTTCTTTTTACAATTTTCGAATTTCTTCGTTATTTAAACAGGCAAAACGTTGTATCTGTAAAATCTTATGTCAAAGGTTTTAGATTTTCGCTAATTAAAAAACCAAGGCCTAGAAACCTAGATTCACTTAATAAAAGTAGATTAAAAAAATCTTTTCATAGTATAGGGCTGTTTTAGCACCATCAAATTTATCAAATACTTGTAAGTACCATCCTATGTAAAACCTAAAATATACGCTTTAATGAAAATTAAGTAGGTTCTTAAACTACACAAAAGAAGTAAGTCTAAAATAGTGAAAGCTTTGAAGAAAGGTCTTTAACTTTGAACCTTTGGTCTGGAGCTTTGGAGGTCCCACATAGAAGCAATTTATATTGTCATGCTTTTATCTGTGAGCTTGACATAGCCAATTAACTCATTCAGAAAATTCTAGAAGTTCTGCTTGTTTATTCTAAGTTTTTAATATTCCCTGGTTTACGCATCGTTAATCCGACAGTACGTTAACTCAATTATGATTTTGCGTCTAAAACCCTTTTCCTCATCCGTATGGCTAAAAACAGGAACACATTGCATTTCAATCGTATTTTTTACAAGCTACCTTCGGTTTTCAAGATCAGAGTGAATAAGTAGCCTTCTAATTCTGTGTCTTTCATCATAGATCGCCGCTTACCCACAGTAGAGTTAGAAGTCAAACGCAATCTTATTAAGGTTAAAAAAAACATTATCAAATTTCATTTAGCAAAGCACTCATAGCTTAAGTTAATCTTCTTATTTTATCGTTTAACTAACCAATCGTGATGCTAAAACGTAAAATGAAAGCGCACAAAATGTGCCTAGTTAACATAGCCGCGCCGTATGTGCCCATAGAGTAGTGTGAGTGACTTTATCGACTGGTGTTCGCGGTAGCCTCCCCGAGTGCGGCGTGCATGAAAGCTATTTTTCCAAGCGTCGTGAGCGCTGATCGATAAGTCACGTGGGCCGCGCCGCTCGATAGTTAGTTAGCCTCCGCGAATATCCCGTTAGTCTACGGTCTACGGTACCGTGCCGGCACGCAACTGGAAGCGCCATGGGTTTCATACTTACAGAACCTATGATAATAGCTATAACCTACTTCACACTCCTCGACCAGTCCTTACATTCTTTACCAACAGTTTTATGATGTATTCTGATGGGCCTTTTTTGAAATCGGAATGCTGATTTAGATTACGCTGATCTAATTTAATGTACCGTAATCATAAAATAGAGATGTTTAAAATGTTATACTTACCTAAAATCAATTTTGTGCTAAATAAATATAAAGAACAAAGCTAGCAAAGATGTCTTGATATTTATAAAATAGGTTCCTCATACAACGAAAATGAGTGCCAAGTATTTATTATTTAACATTTGATCAATAAACGTCAATTGATTTATTTATACTAAATCAAACTAAACAGAAGGTTAGTTAAAATGCAAGAAATCGGATCCTGCTTATGCAACTTACGAATTTACAAATCTTTCAAAACAAGCTAACATTTTCGTACAACTTTCGTAGATAATTAAATTAACGTACTTATTTTTTTTACTGAATAAGCTTATTAAAGTATTGTGTTTATTTTTAATATAATAAATATTTTTAAATATATTATAATAAACATTATTAAATATATTATAATAAATATTTTTAAATATATAAAAAATATTAGTAAATTTGTAATTGGCTCGTAGCTAATCAAACACGTAGCGTACGTAGCACTGGCGTAGCAAAATACTACGGTCAATACAAATTAAGAGGCAAAGTCTACGTATTAAAATATCATGTGTAACTAAATTCGAAATTACTTTTATGAGATACATTGTTTTTTATCACTATAATCTTAATTTCCTTATTCCAATTCTGCATCAAACATACATAAATTCATGCGGCTTAATACGTATTCCGAGCGCTTAGCAACAGCAGATGTTGTAACCGAAGAGCTATCCGCACAGACGTCCTTGTCTTTACATTTCTGGTGAAGGTAGGTCCCAAGTGGTCTTGTAGATGACGTATGATGCATGCAGTGGCTGCAACGCAAGGGTGCACAGTCGGCAGTCGACATCGATCGGCGCGCGACGCGTCCCGCCCCGCGCTACGCCCCACCTCTAATGCCGATGGAGCGTTATCTTTCACTGGCTACTTATACATTGGTTCCACCAAACTTTGGGCTCAAACTTCTTAAATTATGGCCAAAATTGTTAAGAATTGTCAGATACGTTCTTTAAATCACGAAATGATTCGTATTATTATTTATTACATTATATAATAAACAAATAAATTGCAAAGTAAAAGTATTATACTAAAGTTAACGTGGCGCACTGTATATTTACCAAGTAGTTTCTTAGTTTTTTGCGTATCTTATAATAATTGAACCAGAAAAATGTTCGAATATATATTGAATGTCAATATGGGTCAGTTACTATCATGTTCTTTTTGTTGTTAAATACTATAACGTTATAAAATAATTTGAAAATGTATATTTACAATGTATCATAGTATGTTTGTTTCGTAATATTTTTTTTGCAATTTCCTTTTGCATCGACTTATGGTATCTAATTTAATTTTCGGCGAGGAATCTAATAATTATATTGTTTTAAAATGACACCGGCCAAGTGCGAGTCGGACTCTCTCGTTTGCGTTTAATTGACTACAGCTAGTCCCTTTACAGCTGTATTGTGCATATTTTACATTTTTTGTTATTTTATCTCACTATGTACCTCCTGAACAGATTCTTTGCTTTTTGTAAATGAATTTACCAAGTGTTATTCTGAATTTATGGTTCGTATAACAGGTGGTGGACAGACAGACAGACAGACAGACGGACGGGCAGTGGAGCGTTAGTTTTAGGGTATGGAATCATACAAATTTGCCCTTAAAATATAGGAAATCTTTGTTTTGACATTAAAAGGGCTACATTTAAATCTACAATATTTTATCAATTCTGCCGGACTGTGGTTGAAATCACAAAGTTCATCAAGTATTCTCTATAGTAAAATTTGATATTTTTTGTTCTAGCCTCCTCTGGAAATCGGCATGAACCGGCGCGGTCCCGCATACGGAGAGCCGCAAATGTGGCCGCACTATCAGGTATTTACATTGTCTTTACAGCCAATAATACTTTTGGGTTAAATATTCACTATATTTCACGGTTTGTGCCCGAAAATTTAAATATAAACTCAAAAATCTTTATGCATGATCTTACATATTTTAATAGAACGTCGTATTGCTCATTTCAATATAAACAGTTTAGTACTTTACTTTAGTAGTCCACTTTAGTAACAGTTCTAGAAATTAAACATACCTTTCTTAATTTTAATCACAACCAATTTCGATTTTTTTTCGCTACGTGTCTT